>OX387245.1:217082322-218332322 GCA_947561735.1 Cenchrus americanus | reverse complement strand
TTTGGTTCAGAACTTGAGAGATGTAAGGTTTAATTTCGGTACTCTAGGCCGGTTAACAGTATGGTTCAGAACGTTGAGATGGTTTTAGTTTGAAAAATGTTATTTATCGCTGTTTTGATAACTGGAGTTATGCTACATTTATGTTGGTTTTAGTTTGTTTTATTTATTTTGAAAGTGTTGCTTTGTGCAATTACACTTATGTTGGTTTTGTGCCTTTCATCATTGCGCATTGCCTGTGTGCTTCTCAGTAGCAACGAAATTAGTTGCTTCTCATGGTTCATCAGGAGGAACACTCTTCTTACCGGAGATAATTTGGCAAAAAAAACAAAGAAATTCACAATCTTACATTGCTGGTTGTGTTGGGCAATTATATATGTATTAATGGTAATGCTAAGACATTTATAGTTTTCAGTTAGAACATCCTGAACATATATTGCACCAAAAATTTGTGATTATGCTAATACTCTAATCTTGGCATGGCAATCTGAATATTTAGGTTACTTTTCATTCGCTCTGAGGTTTATGTTAAACATCTGAGCTGGTTGACAATTGGTTGAGAAGTTGAGATGGCTTTAGTTTGAATTGATATTTATTGACGATGCGACCGGACATTATCTCTTTTGGAATTGTTCCATCGTGGAATTATTTATGTTGTATTTCAGTTGTTTGTCATAGAAATGGTGAATAGTATTTGTTATACCCATACACAACCATATGGTAGCTAGCCATGTTCATTTAATCAACTATTTGACCGATTTAAATAATCGTTTAGCACGAATAACTAGCTGCTGACCAACTGTTCAATGTTTAGACTAACATTGTTGTCGAGTCACATGAAAATGGAGTAAGTCAAGTAAAATATCAGATATTGTTAGAGCAGAGAGAAGAGGCGGATCATGGAAGTACACGGTACCAACAGACAGTAATCCAAGCTAAGACAGATATGAAAATGTAACATGGGTCCAGCAAAGTTCCCGGGCCATAGTCTGATCAAGCATTCCATTGGCAAACCTTGTCATTGGGGTAGCCTACAGCACAGATCACAAAATTAGGATTAATAAATGATTAGATTTTCCCATCATTTATTATTTTTAATGGGTGACTTAGTGTATGGGTGTTTGGCTGGAATAACCAGCTGCTTTAAAACAGACTCTGATGGGTTGTTTGGATTTAGGAGCCAACTTAACCATGAGGGGGGCTGATGGGGTCTGGTTGGTCTGTCACTACTTGTGGAATGACAACTTCTCTTGTATAAATATTAGGCATGTACTTATAAGGAGCACTGGAATAGGGTGGTGATGAATAGGCAAAATCATGAGATGATTCACCTTGGACCATGAAAAAGACCCCTTCATATGGACTGGGAGAAGTGGTTCTGATATATAGAACCAGTAGGAGGCAACCCCTCCCGTTACCTAAAAAAAGAGGGCCAACCCCTGTGTAACGCCTCGGATTTTCGGTAAAGAAAACCCGAATCCATGTACCCTTGCGATAGTCCCTATATCAGTAGCTATCACGTACAGAACGCGTCACATAAGGTAAATCACAGCCATACATCGCATCACACAAATATTAGTACATAATTTATTACATGTCCATTACAGAGTACAACATTACAAGCCTCTTGGCTGAATCAGAGTGAAAAGTCTACGCAGCGATAGCTAGCATCCCAGAAGTGGCTCCATCTTTTATTCTTCTCGCCCACAGGCATCCTTGAGCGCAGCGACACATCCTTCAGTCATACCACCCGTCGGCGTTGTTATCGTAGTTGGACTCGTACCCTGCACACCCAAAGTCTATCCCCGCGGAATGGGAGAGGCCACGTCACCAACTGTATACAGCTTTAAGTGACCTAGCTCTAAAGGGTAAGAAAAGAGACAAGGTAGAGTCTCATGTTTCCTATGCAGCAGCAGCAAAGTATCAACAAGATATCTCCATCAAGATTCCAACCCAATCTCTCAGCACAGCTCGAAAAAACACCTGGCACCCCAGGGCCCCGTCTCCACAACCTATCTCCGTCTAGGGTCGATGCAAGAACCTCAATGATTGCAATCGGATCCGCGAGGTAGAGGGATCAACTCTCCTCTCCCCGACTGCAACCATGGCTCACCACACACTCAACTACAGGGGGAAGAACTACGTGAAATACTCGCTTTGGTAACGGGTATAGATTGCCTTTGGTAACGGGCAAAGCGCCCGTTACCGATCAAGTGTTACAAATAAGCCAAGAAAGGTAACGGACATATGCCTGTTACTGATAAGATATATTAGTAACGGGCATTAAACAACGACCATCATCACAACTAGCCACCGGTCACGTGAAATGACTGTTTCTCTGTGCCCACAAGGAACTTTGGTAACGGGCACCAAAGCACAGCCCGTTACAGTAGCTCAATATCGGAGACGCATGCTGTGCACCTACGTCTCCACTATCTTAACGAATTGAGACGTGTCTATTTCACGCACGTCTCAACACATATATGATTCGTAACAGGCATTAAACAACGACCGTTACCACAACTAGCCACCGGTCATGTGTAATGGCTGTTTCTCTGGGCCCACAGGGAACTTTAGTAACAGGCACCACAGCACAACCCGTTACAGTAGCTCAATATCGGAGACGCATGCTATGCACCTACGTCTCCACTATCTTGACGAACTAAGACGCGTCTATTTCACGTGTGTCTCAACACATATAGGATTCGTAACGGGCATCAATCAACGATCGTTACCACAACTAGTCACCGGTCACGTGAAATGACTGTTTCTGTGGGCCCACAGGGAACTTTGGTAACGAGCATGGAAACCGAGCCCTTTGCTATGAAATTAACATCAGAGACGCGTTCTGTGAACCTGAGTCTCCTCTATCTCGACGAAATGAGACACATCTGTTTCCATGCGTGTTTGCTTCCTCTCGATTAAAGGAGACACGTGCTTTCAACCTGCATCTCCTATATCTCGATGAACAGGCCAGATCCTAGGGCCCACTGGTCAGGACTGGTAACGTGCTTTTACACTACCTGTTACATTGTTGGCATGTTTGTAACGGGCTTTTCGAATGAAGCCCGTTACTCACTAATCAGTGTGTGTAAGGAGCTTTAATTAACCTCCGTTACTGACGACGTTTGGCTAATCAGCGTAGTATCCTTTAGTTCTCCATTGGAGATGATGTTTGGTTAATCCGCGTATCATTTAATTCTACATTGGAGTCACTGCCTCTGCTCTTAGCCATTGATTGACAACAGTTTCCGCATCGGATCTTGGGAACCCTCCTGTTTCCTGTGCTCTTTATCTTATCCCTTGCTCTCTCTTTTTTTGTAATTGTTAGTAGTTTTTTCATGTAGTTTGACTCCTCGGTGTTGACGATGTATTTTGGTACACCAAGCATGTTCATTACACTTTGGTTTGGATTTGATTATGGAACTAACCCGCCACTAGGCACACTAATCATATAACAAGTTCATCTATGTGCATGCACTTGGAAGTGTTATGTTTATGTAGGAAAACATGGACATAAAGGACGGATTCGCAACAAGTTCAAAGTGCACCCTCAACATCGACTTCAAGCCGCGCATAGCCATCATGTCGCAGCCACTAGTCGACTTCATGGCGGAGTGGCGGGAGAATCAGCTACCTACTCCAACCGAGCGCCCAGAGCACGGGGTGATGTACTTCGACGGCTCACTCAACCTCGAGGGCGCAGGTGCTGGAGTACTCTTGATCTCTCCAACGGGCGAACAACTCAAGTACGTCCTGCAGATCTTTTGGAAGGTCTCAAACAACGAAGCCAAGTACGAAGCTCTGCTACATGGGCTCCGCCTCGCGGCTTCACTGGGCATCAAGCGGCTACTAGTCTACGGCGACTCCGTAGTGGTCATCAACCAAGTCAACAAGTCCTGGGACCGCAACAAGGAGAACATGGACGCCTACTGTCTAGAAGTCCACAAGCTCGATGAACAAGTTCTATGGTCTCGAGTTCCACCACGTCGTCCGCGACAACAACGTTGCAACGGACGTCCTGTCGAAGCTTGGTTCTACTCGCGCTCAAGTACCAGCGGGTGTCTTCGTCCACGAGCTTCACGCGCCATCCATCCCGCAGCCGGCGCCACCGACCACTGATCCAGCGCATCCCCCGGCTGGCCAGGAGGTCATGATGATCGACGTGGACTGGAGGCAGCCCTTCATCGACTACCTCAGCAAGCAGAAGGTTCCCTCGGACAAGAACTTGGCCGAGCAACTCATATGCCGTGCCAAGTCCTACGTCCTCATCGGAGACAAGCTCTACAGGCGGGGCGCATCTTCCGGAGTACTCATAAAGTGCGTTCCCAGACAAGAAGGCAAGGACATCTTGGAGGAGATCCACAAAGGCGTCTGCAGCAACCACGCGTCCTCTCGCACGCTGGTCAGCAAGGCCTTCCGACGAGGTTTCTATTGGCCCACAACTCTGGGCGACGCCGAAGACCTCGTCAGAAGGTGCCAAGGGTGCCAATACTTCGCCAAGCAGCAACATGTCCCAGCCTACAAGCTAGTCACCATACCGCCAACCTGGCCTTTCGCCTGCTGGGGGCTCAACATGATTGGGCCACTACCAACTGCGCCAGGTGGATTCAACAGAGTATTGGTGGCCATCGACAAGTTCACCAAGTGGATCGAGGTCAAGTCGGTTACATGCCCCAAGGCTGATAGAGTACTCGACTTCCTGTATGAACTCGTACATCGCTACGGACTACCCCATCGCATCATCACAAACTTGGGCTCCAAGTTCAACAACCACCAGTTCTGGGAGTACTGCGAGAACAGCGGGATCGACGTCCATATGTCTCAGTTGCCCATCCTCGGGCCAACGAACAAGTCGAGCGCGCCAATGGAATGGTGCTCGACGCTCTCAAGAAGCGGCTACACGACGCTGCCAACACTAAAGGAGGCAAGTGGATCAAGGAACTACCCAATGCACTCTGGGGGCTGCGTACTCAACCCTCCAAGCCAATGGGACAATCCCCGTACTTCCTAGTCTACGGCTCCGAAGCAATCCTCCCTGCTGATGTCATACAGGATTCACCAGCAGTGGAGCAATACGACGAAGGCGTATCCTAAGACAGCAGACGAGTTGACATCGACGAACTCGAAGAAGCTCACTGCGCCGCCCTCGTCCAATCGGCAAGGTACCTAGAGGGTATCTGACGCTACCACGATCGCAACGTCAAGGAACGCTCTTTCAACGTTGGTGATCTTGTCCTCCGTCGCATCCAGAACATGGAAGGACTACACAAGCTCAGCTCGCCCTGGGAAGGTCCCTTCACAGTTACAAAGGCGACCGGACCGGGTTCCTACCGCCTCCAGACGCTTGAAGGCGAAGACGTCAACAACTCATTGAACATCGACCGACTCTGTCGATTCTACGCCTAGTCTACACGACTACACCAGGGGCTCCAGTCTACACGACTACCCAAGACCCCTTCGCCGTAAGTGGCCTCCGGGTCTAGGCCCTAGTCTCCGGACTACTCCACTCCAGGATCCAGCCCGCGCGGCTACTAACGGATCCTGGGCTGCGACGAGTGACAAAAGACTCCAGCAGCGGTCTACTAAGAGACCAAGCACTCCTAGATCCAGCCCACGCGGCTACTAACAGATCTATTGCTGTAAGCGGCTATACGCCCTAGCACTACTTGGACGTAGGCGGCCTCCGGGTCCTGGAGACTACTCTGTAACAACGGCCCTGGCCATCCAGGTGTACTCCTTCAGTAATAAAGTTTGATTATGTGTCAACTACTTTATGGTCTCTTTCCCTAAGCGGGACTACTGGCGAGTACGACTACTCGTGACGACTTCATGATGGGACTCTGCACTCACAGATCGCGATAACGAGTACTCATTTATGGAAGTTTCTTTCATTAATACTTAAACAAGTTGATTACAACTGTTTATGTACAACTACTGCCACGAGCTAACTTTACAAGACTACTGGAGATTGAGCTTCTCGGAGACTTGTTCAGCAATGGGCACCATCTGCTCCAGCAGCTCCGCGTACTGCTCGTCCGTGCAGTTGGCGGCTAGTCCGCTGGCGACCACATCAACCGGAACCCTCGGGAAGTACGACTTCATGAAGGCCAGAACCTGGTTGGGGATCAACTTCGCCAAGTGCTTGACGTAGGTCGCCAAGAGGCTGGGGGCTTCCCTCAGTCGATCCACCAAAGGAGCAATCTTCAGACCGCCAGGGTGGGGCACCAGCAGCCTCGCGATGGGGGGCGCGACTTCCTCGAGTTCCTTGAGTTGAGCCCGCAACTTCTCGCAGTCCTCATTCAGCTTCTGCAAGGATTTGTAGCAGTTGACGAGGTCACGATCCGACGCAATACAGAGCTCCATGTGCTTGTCGCACTCGTACGCAAGCTGCTTATAATCATACTCCAGTCCTGGCGGGCCTCTTGCTCCCGGTAGAAGAGGTTCTTCATGTCGGTCTCTGAAGCCTTCAGCTGATCGACGCGGGTCTCAAGCTCTGCAATCAACAAAGGCAAAGTGGGTCAGACTACCTCAAGCTACTATCAACAAGTACCCGACAAGGCGATCGCATACCTTTATTCTTGTTGCGGAGAGACTTGTTCTTCTGCACCAGATCGTCGCTCTTCGCCTGCATATCTTGGATGTCATTGTGATACTGGGCGAAGGCGGTGTCCAGCTTCGACTGCATCGCGGTGGCGTGCTTCCGGGCCTTCACAAGCTGTTCCTCCAAGGCTTCTGCCCGGAGTACTGTGTCGTCGTATCCTTGAAGCATATCGGACTTCTGGCGGGACCTCTCCGCGACGTCCTGCACCAGACAACAGAAATCAAATGGGTACTCAACACTAAAGGATTGACTACTCAAAGGTGTCGACTACTCACCTTCATCCATTGCTCGACCTGGCGCACCGCCTCCAGGTGACGAGCTACTGTCGCCGGGTCGACCAGATCATCCACCAACAGCTCGGTCCCGCCACGACTACTCGTAGTGGCTTCAGACATTGGCGCTGAGCGGATTGGCTCCACATCCTGGATCTCTGGTGAGCGGACGACTACCTCCAGAGCAGGTTCTGGCAGCGCGTCATCGCCCTCTCCTCCAGTTGTCGCAGCGGCTTCTCCGGCGGCCACCTCCATCGGCTCGGGGGCTCTTCCGGCAGTTCCCTGAGTCTCTGGTGTCACATCTTCAATGGGCACCGCTGCCAGGATATCACTTCCCTCGGCTTCAGCACCTGTCGACAAAAGGACAAGTGATCAATCTTACCTGGCGGCTACGACTACTCTTCGGGGCTACTTGCACCTGAACAAGTACTCACCTTCTACGATGCGGGCCTCAGGCAATGTAGCCTCCGTGGCCGGTGCCTCGGATTCTACCTGCGGGGCGGGAGCGGACTCCTCAGTGGGCGGCGCGGTCTCTTCCTCCGCCACCTCTGTAGCGGGTTCATCCCCCTCCCAGGACAAGTCCGTCGATTTCCTGCAGAGTACACAAACTGGTTGTCAACCTAGTACGACTACCACATCTAATTTACTACTCGGGAAGGATCAACACTTACAAGGTCGACCGGACCACCGTGATGGTTGGGGCACCGAGGATACTGGCAATGTCAACCAGTCCTGCCTCGGCAGGCGCCTCCTCCAGCGCCTCAGTAGCCTCTGCCTCTTCAGTGGCAGCAGCGGCCGGTTCTGTGCTCCCCTCAGCAACAGGGGGCTGGCGCGTCATCTGCGCCAAGAGTTCCTCCACGGTGGGGGCTGGGCTACGACTACCCCCAGCTGGCTCTCCCACCGTGTCCCAATTACCTTCGTCAACCTGCTCAACGGGGTCTGAAGGCGGCATCTCCTGCAAGCAAGGGAACTTCGTCGTCAATACACAAGATCGAGACATAAGTACTCGACTACCCTATTCAAGATGGCTTACCTCCTAGGACGTGGTCTCCATGACCTTCAACTTCTTGGCCACATGCTTGCGGGCCACGTTGCGCGGTTTCCTTGGCGGCGCGGGCAGACTAGCCTCCAGGCTAGCCGGCAGATCCTGAACGAGAGGAATGTGCAGCAATCCAGGGCGGCTAAATCTTGACCACAGCTGGAAGCGCTCCTGCAGCGTCTCTTCATTGTCGTCCTCCTCGGACGTGTCTTTGACGACTATCGTGTCGTCTCCTTCACCAACCCCGCGCCGTTCCTTAGCCTTGGCTTTCCCTTCTTCTGGGACCTCGACAAGTTGAGGAGGCGACGCCGGCTCAGAGATGAACTTCACCAAGTCATCCTGCAAGATGCACAATATGTCAGTACGACTACTCTTCCGTAATGAGTACTCGACAAGACCGAAGGCTACCGACCTTGTTTGGTGGGTGTGCGGCGGAGTACTCGGGCACAGGGCACGACGTGTACGCCGGCATGTCTTTGAAGATTCTGCCCAGCCTATCAACGATGTCGTCGTCGTCGACTTCATCACCGGGCACCCGCGACGTGTCGTCGTCACCGGTGTACTGGTACCCTAGGGTGTCGCGGGCCATCAGCGGCTGCACCCTACGCTTCATGAAGTTGAAGGCCACATGTTCGGCCCTCAGCCCGGCTTCTCTCATCGCCTTGATCTTCGCCAGCAGCTCGGGTAGCTGGATACCCTCCTGCATCGTTGGCTCCGAGTTCCACCATGGCCGGTGCTTGGGCTGCTTCCCGCTCGGCTTCGGCAGCTCCGGGTGGTGGTTGGTGACGTAGAACCACTTCGCTTTCCAATCCTGGTTGGAATCGATGAGCTTGTACGAGAGGTACTGCTCCGCGGCGTCCTCCCTCATCTGGATCCCAGCTCCCCCCACTCCTTGGGGATTGTTGGCGCTGGGCTGAGGCTTCACCCAGAAGAACTTCCGAAATAGGATCCAATGGGGCCTGATCCCCAAGAAAGCTTCACAGAAATGCACGAAGACTGAGGTGTGGAAGATACCGTTGGGGTTGAGGTTGAGGTACTCGATGCCGTAGTACCCTAGCAGCCCCTTGAAGAAGTCGCTGGCCGGGAGAGACAGTCCGTGCTCCGCGAACCGGGTGAACATCGGAATCTCATCCGGGTTCTTCTCCATGGGGTACGGATCCCCTGCAGCGGCTCTCCACATGTCCACCTCCTTCTCCCACAAGAATCCACTGTTGAGAAGGGCCAGCAGGTCTTCAGTCTTGGCCTTGGATTTCTTCCACTCTCGATTTGGATCTGGCCGCGGCGGAGACACCGGCGGCGATGTTCCCACAGCAGATCCGGCGGCCTCCTCACGAGTCCTCTTCTTCCCACCGGCGGCCTTCGAGATCTTCGACGGTGAGGGATTCATTCTCCAAGTGCAAGGTGTCTTCACGCGCATTCGCGTAGGGGCTACGACGGTGGTTTCCTACGGCGGTGCGCTCGGATCTACAATCCTCTCAACGGCGGCAGTGCGCACTGGCGGTGATTCCTGGCTAGATCTGCTAGGAATGGCTGCGAATGCATGGGGTGAAAAACTTTTAAGGGTTTTGGCTTCTATTTATAAGTCAACAGTGGCCCCTCCAACGGCCGGATAGATAAGTCTGCGCACGGCTGACTCAGCGGCGGTGCCTGACTCTTCAACTTCTACTAGTCGACGCGCCTCATCTCGGGGGCTCGGCTACTTCTGTTCAACTTCCTGAGTAGCGACAAGACTCAAGAGCAACTCAGGACACATTTTACAAGATGACCCTTCAATTCGAGAGGAAGTACTCGATTCAAGGCTCGGGGGCTCCGTGCCACGTGTCCTTCGGTTTTTTCTCCGGATTTTTTGGGATATTCTTGTCAAAACATCAGATGGACCCTCAACCAGAGTCTACAACTCAACCTAAGGCTCGGGGGCTACTCCATATGGAGTGCGATTTGGCAATCGCACTTCCATATCAGTTTCGGCTTCAAGATAACACGGGCATTGTTGAAGACCTTCAATGGCAGCACTCGAGGACGCTTGGGACTACTCGAGAAGACTTCAGGATTGCTCAAATATCAGCTGGAGTACATTCCAGCCTCGGGATGCTTCAACTATTCTTGAAGACCTTTGACTTGTAGTACTCAGGGACGCTTGAGGACTACTCTATAGGGCCGTCAAGACTACTTGAAGCTATCCTTCTCGACTACAAAGTACTCGGGGGCTTGTCGTATGGACCTCCCTGGGCCCACTACCTCGATGGGTACCAGGACCGACTACTCGGTGGGCCCCTGGGACTACCCGACTTGCGCTGCACGGCACCTGCTGGCGTGAATCACAAGGACTACAGAGGAGAAATACTCAGATAGGAAGCTGTACATGTCCCGCACTGTATAGAGGACTCCTAGACGTACTCGACTAGTACTCTCTCCTTGAACCAACTTGTAACCCTGCCTCGCGGACTATATAAGGCGATGTAGGGACCCCTCTCTCTCTCACGTCTTAAGATTACATCATCTTGTAATCGCACCCAATCAATCCAGAGCCACGCAACATACAGGACATAGGGTATTACGCACCTCGCGGCCCGAACCTGTCCAAATTGTGCGCCACGTGTCTCTTCCTTCGAGTTACCGATCTCGGCGAGGCCACATTCATCTACTTCGGGTACTCCCCTTAGTAGGTTGCCGGTCTAAAACACCGACAGGCCGACCCAGCCCACTCCGGGGGTCGGTTCGGCCCCCCTTTCCTTGCACCCGAAGGATCTTCAACACTAAAACCCTGGAGGCGCCGCCATTCGACAGGGAGAGAGCCATTCGCACCAGGAGGCCATTCACAAGCTTGAGAGAGAGGAGGGAGATCTCCGGAGGGAGATCGTCCACCTCGAAGGAAGCACCCACAAGCGCAGAAGAAGGAAGACACCGTCGGAAGGGAAACCATGATCAATGGTGCTATGTCTAGCACCTTGATCGGGTAATCTCCTTATTCGTCCATGGGTTGTAATCGATCTTGAGATGTAATCATACTTTGTCGGATTATCTATCTATCATCTTGTGTTGAATATATTTTAATGCTTAAGGTTAGCTACCATTCCGTAAAGGGAGTATGAGCTCCAATGCTTCCTTGGATCCATTCAATACGCCGTGTCCATCATAGGTCTAGTCATGAATACCTTCACGTAGTGACAGTACGAGAGGAGGGAAAGGGCGAAACCGTGGTCACAACCCCCGATAGATTAGATTGGTTTTCATGTCTTTAAGCGATTGCATGTTCTAGTATCGTAGACCCATGGGCGAGTGTCTTTTATCTTGATAGCTTGATCATTCTCTCTAGTGTAGTTTAGATGTTTTCTAGTTTAATCGTAGTTAGAGTTTTAGTAGCTAGTGTGTAGAGGTAGATCGAACGCTTGTAATCCCCTTGCTCCGCGGATTGACAAGAACCTTGGGAATCCCGTGGTGAAAAAAGTGTGGGGTCCGTACGCTTGCGCATCGTAGAGGGATACGTTTTTTATCCGTAAACATTTGGGATGTGAGTACATTGGAGATGATGTTTGGTTACTCCGCGTATCATTTAATTCTACATTGGAGATGAAGTTTGGTTACTCCGCGTATCATTTAACTTAGTTTTATATTTAGTTTATCCTTTGTTTGCTATATCTAACACATATTATCTAGAAAACCACTTGTTTCATTTTTGTTTTTGTTTTTATCTTATTTTCTAGATGGCGTTCGTTAATCAACCCATGGAAGAACCGAAGAAATCATTAAGGGATTACACTAGCTCTCGATGTGAAGACATAAAAGTACAAGAGTGGGATTCGAAGCTCGAAGCGACCAAGTATGAAATTAAATCCAAGATCATCGAGATGGTGGTGGCAAACCCGTTTGAAGGGATGGTTTCGAAAAACCCATATAGACACATAAGGCATTTCACGACACTATGCAACACGGTGCGTCAAGAAGGAGTTCCCGATGAATGGTTCAAATGGAATCTCTTTCCCTACTCACTTGCCGGCAACGCAAAGACATGGTACTCGTTTCCGTCCTTTGAAGTTGAAGGCAATTGGAACAAGTTGACAAAGAAGTTTTGCGAGAAGTTCTTTCCAATTAGCAAGGTTCAACATATGAAGGATCAGATGGCGACTAGAGAGGGGGGGGGGGGAGTGAATAGGAGCCGGTAAAAATTCTTCCCAAAGAACCCGGCCTATGTCCTACTCAAATCCCGGTCACACACAAGCGATGGATCGAATCACGCACCAATCGCCAAGACCACGAGGTTATGGATCAACCTCTAGCCTTAGGAACGATTCCTCAAAGCACACGCGGAAGCACTAGAAAGGGAGGAAGGAATCGAACCAAGAAGCAAAGCACACGAGCTGCGGCGGACCGTCCGCGCGGAGGGGGCGGACCGTCCGCAAGAGCCGCGCGGACCGTCCGGCCGGGTATCGCGGACCGTCCGCACCGGGCCGCGGACCGTCCGGCCTTAGCCGCGGACCGTCCGTTAATTTACACGGAACGACCCAAAGACACCCCCGTGCCACGGACCGTCCGCGGGGAGCACGCGGACCGTCCGCCAAGCACCGCGGACCGTCCGCCCGACACCGCGGACTGTCCGAAACTTCGTCCAACCAAAAACCAAAATCACAACGGATCGAAACAAAGGACGAGCAAGAACACGAAGAACACGGGATGAACTGGAGCCGCGCGGACCGTCCGCCTGGTCCTCGCGGACCGTCCGCCAGGTGCGGACAGAACGGAAAATAGCCCGACCCCGAAAGTCAACTCCCCCAAATCATCATCGGATTTCCCAAACGGTTGAAGCTGTAGAGACAAGGGTTTGGGGACTTGAAAAGCGTCACACAAGGATGCTATAGCCCAAAAATCTTGCCTCCTAACTCCCTAAATCACCGGAATCGCGAATCCTTTGAGCACCTCCAATAACTAGAGCACCGAACGAAAACTCACGAATCGAAGTGATTTCCCGGCGTTTGAGGGCACAAGATCAAGCACAAAGATGCACAAGGCATCTATCCATGTTTCCCTCAAAGAACTCCGAGAAGAAACTCACTCAAATCCGCGGAATCACACCGAGAGCAAAGGCACGAAAATAAGCACAAAAAGGCACGAAAAACAACCCCGAATCTTCTATACAAACCAGGAAAGATTCACAAGGTCTAGCATGCCGCCCTAGCATCCATCCCTCTCAACAAATCTCACATGAAGCTCTCATGCTAGCCTAGAGAAAATAGGAAGGAAAATAGCTACAAAAATGAGAAAGAGGAGGGGGGAAATGAAACCCTAAGTCCCGGAGAGCAAGAGCCATCAACACACACTCCAGGCTTATATATCAGGTCCCGCCGGAGTGGTAAATGACTCGACTACCCCTAACTACACTACTGGCGATACTACCCACGTAGGGGCATTTTGGTAATGTTTGTGGGTCTTGCCATCGGACGGCCACGCCTTTGCCGCACCCCGCGTCCTCCCGACGCAAGCCATGCGATCCCGCCGCGTGTCCTCCGCTTCGAAGCTTCCCGACACGCCCGGATCCCGTCTCCGTCGTGTTGGGCCTTCGGACTTGGTTTTGAGGCCGAAACCAAGAAACCGTCCGCCGATGGTTTTGTGGGCAAACCACCAAACCCCGCGTGCCCGGTCCGGCCTCCCGCCAAACCACTTGACTTGACCGCCACCGTGCACCGGCTCACTTGTCCATGACTTCGTCTTGCTTGTGTCGCCACCATGTGACCCGCACCCAGTCCCGCTGTCCACCGGGTCCCTCGAACCGAGCCTACTTGTCTCTCCATCTCCCGGAGGCCCCTCAAGGCTGAAGACCTTTCGCGCCCGTTCTTCACCTCGCAACAACACGAACTAGGCCGCGGCCTACACCTGCGCACTGAGCCAAGAGTCAGTCCAACACCCGTTGTCAATCACTCATCACTGAGGAGCGGTCAACCATCAACCACCGGGACGCTCCTGGTCCTCAATCCCCCCCTTGATGAGTGCATTGACAACACACAACGCGAAATGAAATTCGGAGTAAAAGAGAAAGAAAGAAGAAAGAAAAACAAAGAAGCTCAACTCATAACCAAAACCGAAGAAAGGCGAAGAAAGGTCACAAGCCAAGCAAAGCACAAAATCCACACCGAAAACAGCAAGAATGCTCCCCCCGAACAAATGCCTCCCCCCGAACATGTGGATGCACACTTCCAAATTTCAGCTCACCTTTTTTCTGAATTTTCATTAAGCTCACCTTTTGTCCCCCTTGTTGACAATGTATGAATCAAGGTGAAAATGCAGAAATGCAAAGCAAAGCATATAAACATCTACATGAGCTTCTCAAATAGGCCAAATCTAGTGTCAAAGGCTAAAAATGAGACAAAGATCACACATATGAATCATAGCATAGTCAAAGCATTGCCACAAGTAATATATGAAAAATACAAGCATGTGACAAAGCAAAATTTTCAGATTTAAGCAGTTTTACCAAAAGAAAGCTCGCTTCACATGTAAAAGCCTATCCATGTCACACTTGAGCCACAAACATGCATATTACTCAAAGATCATACAAGGATATCAAATTCTCAGCAAAAGATCATGGCAAACACCCATAAAGCAAAGCATGTCATGTCAAAGCTCATGAGCCATGTGTCCACTTCGGGGAGACTTCTCCACTGGTGAACATCATGCAACATGTTTTGCACCCATATGTGAAAGATAAGACATTTTAAGCATAGACATGATGGATGGAGCATTTTTCAGGCATTTGACACTTCTTTTCAGGATTAAGTCATTTCATGGTACATGAAGTGCCTTTGCGGCAAAAAGAAGCTTATGCTCCCCCATGAATGCAACATAGGCTAAACATTCACAATGATAGCCGGCCTTTGGCCCAAATGCAAGAACAGGGCATCCAAGCACAATCTAAGCATGAAAAGCATATTTAGACCAAACTGTGACATGGATACACAACTACACGGGAGTGGAGCATATTTCATAAAAAATTAGTCAAGTTAAGCATTTATCTCAAAAGGGGCTATCTCACCACACATATATCTCAAATATTCCAAGAGCATAGCCTCACATCACCATTTCTCCACACATATAACCAATATCTCACAAAAAGCCAAAGAGACTCAAATATGGCATATGAAAGAAGCTCATCATCCTAAAATGCAATATGACACAAATGCAACATGATATATGACAAGATGGCTATCCTACCATGGTTTATACATCAAGCAAAGCATGTATATACATCAAAATAAACATGGTATGATACATATGGTACAAAAAGGAAATCTTCCCAAGAATCAACTAGAAAGGGCAACAAACCCCAAGTTCCCCCGCAAGCGCACAAATGTAGCTTGGTCGAGAGGCTTTGTAAAGATGTCGGCTAGGCGATCTTGGGTAGGGACATGGCTCAAAACAATGGTTCCTTTCTCCACATTGTCCCTCAAGAAATGATACCTCACTTCTATATGTTTGGTTACGGGAGTGAAGCACCGGGTTTTTGGCTACGCTTATGGCACCGGTGCTATCACAAAGAAGTGGGATGCGGGTGCACTCCTCACCAAAGTCTCTCAAAGTGTATGAAATCCACAACAACTGGGAGCAACAACTCGCGACAGCAACATACTCCGCCTCTGTGGTAGACTGAGCTACACTAGACTGCTTGCGGGAAGACCATGAGACCAACGAAGAACCAAGAAACTGACAAGTGCCAGAAGTAGACTTCCTCTCGACTCGACAACCGACAAAATCCGCATCGGAAAAACCATGAAGAGACGAGTCGAGGAGGAAGAATACCA
This sequence comes from Cenchrus americanus, assembly GCA_947561735.1. Taxonomy (NCBI): domain Eukaryota; kingdom Viridiplantae; phylum Streptophyta; class Magnoliopsida; order Poales; family Poaceae; genus Cenchrus; species Cenchrus americanus. The sequence continues at coordinate 218,316,620 of OX387245.1, read as the reverse complement.
AAGGCCAAGACCGAGGGGCGGTCGTAGGTACCGAAAATCCTCTTGACGGCTCGTCGATGTGATGTCCTCGGCGAAGCACGAAAACGAGCGCACGGACACACGGCCGAACGTATGTCGGCCTCGTCGCCGTCAAGTAGAGGAGGGAGCCGATCATGCTCCCGTACTCCCGCCGGTCCACCGGTTCTCCGTCCTCATCCGCATCCAAAGTGGCCGTACTCCCCATGGGAGTCGACATCGGCTTCACATCTTGCATCCGGAACTTCCTCGACATGTCTTTCGTGTACTTGGTTTGGTGCACAAATGTACCGTCCTTCACTTGCTTGATCCGCAGGCCGAGAAAATACGCAACTCGCCCATCATGCTCATCTCGAACTCCATGCTCATCTCATCCGCAAACTTGGCAACAAGGTTATGTGACGAGCCACCAAAGACAATATCATCCACGTAAATACGAACAATCGGCAAGTCATTTCCATGCTTGAGGAGAAACAAGGTTCTATCCACGGTACCCATCACAAACCCTCTTCGCTCAAAAGAAAACCTCTCAATCTCCCATACCAAGCACGGGGCGCTGTTTCAACCCATACGAGCCCTTTTCAACTCCGTATACCCCGTGTGTGGGTACAACTCGCTCTCAAACCCGGTGTGGTCGCTTCACATACACCTCCTCCTCTATGACCCCATTCGAAAAAGCACTCTTCACGTCCATCCGAAACAACTTGAACCCTTTAGCCACGGCAAAGGCTAGAAGGATCCGAATTGCCTCAAGACGGGCCACGGGAGCAAAGGTCTCCTCATAGTCGATCCCCTCCTTCGACTAAACCCCCGAGCAACAAGTCCGGACTTGTTTCTCACAACCATCCCATTCTCTCCCTCTTTGTTCTTCCAAACCCACTTGGTTCCTATGGGATGACAATTTGGAGGTGGTTCAACTAACTCCCACACCCGGTTCCTCTCAAAGTTTTCCAACTCCTCATGCATAGAATTGACCCGGTTTGCATCGGATAAAGCATGTCCAATGTCCTTGGGCTCAAAAGTAGCAACAAAAGCGAGATGAGCAAAATGAGAGGAATTCTCGGACCTCGACCGTGTAGTGCGTTCATTGATGTCTCCAATGATCTTCGACGGGGGATGCACTTCTTGAATCCGCCGGGAGCCTCACGCCTCGAGACTACCGCCCCCCTCAACTTCGGCTTCTCTCGCTCTGGTCCTCTTGTTGCACCGTCGTTGTCCATGAAGTAGACGGTCCATGCTCCAAAGTAGTCGTAGGGGAAGTAGTGGGAACATGCTCGGCTTCGTGCGCATGGTTCTCCCCATCATCATCTCCGGCTTCATCTTTCTCCTCTTCAAAGAGGTCCTCGGCCATCTCTTCATCACCCGCACATTCAAAGCCAAGAGAGGTACATGGCATTGTCTCGTCGAAGGTCACCTCGCAAGTCTCCATGATTTTGTTAGTCTCAAGGTTAAGCACCCTATAGGCTCTAGAGTGGTTAGCATATCCAAAGAAAATACCATCACTAGACCTAGCCTCAAACTTGTCGAGTTTTCCTTTTTCAAAATAAAGCACTTGCGGCCAAAAACTCGGAAATGACTCACTTTGGGTGCCCGACCATGCATAAGCTCATAACAGGTCTTCTTCTTGAAAGCTCTCAATAAAATCCGATTGGAAACATGACAAGGCTGTATTGACCGCCTCGGCCCAAAACCTCCTAGGAGTCCCGTGCTCATCGAGCATCGTCCTAGCCATCTCACAAAGAGTCCGATTTTTCCTTTCCACGACTCCATTTTGAGGGGGCACATAAGGGGTCGAATACCGATGTTCAAGACCTAGATCACGACAAAAGGCATCAAAACGAGAGTTCTTGAACTCGAGCCATTATCACTTGCGGATAGCTCGAATAGCATTCCCATGCCTCTCGTTTTTCAACCTCACGATCGGATCTCGAACAAAACCAAAAGTCTCACTCTTATCCTCCAAGAAGAACACCCGGGCATAGCGAGAGTAATCGTCCACCACAACAAGGACATACCACTTCCCACCCACCGAGCGAACTCGAGCCGGCCCAACAAGGTCCATATGCAACGGCTCCGTCGGACGCTCGGTCATGACATCGGTCGGGGGTGGATGGGGAGTGGCTACCATCTTACCATGCCTACAAGGAGCACAAACCAAATCCTTCTCAAACTTCAACTTCGGCAATCCTCGGACCGGATCAAGACCACTCAAGCGGGAAACCAAATCAAAGCTCAAGTGTCCCAACCGCCTATGCCATTTCCACAAATCGAGAAGAAGGACCGGCCATCAAACGACGAGCGGGACCCAAAGAACGAGAGAAATCGGCCACGAAAATGCGACCCTCGGGGATGATCATACGGACAAGATCACCTCGAGAATCAAGCAAACGAGACTCACCGGACTTGAAACGCACCTCAAAACCCTCATCAAGCAAGCGAGAAGCCGAAAGCAAATTAAATCCCAAAGACTTCACAAGAGCCACTCTCTTCAACGTTACCTTGTCACTCACATGCACAACACCCTCTCGAAAGCACCCTACCTCGTCCATTGTCCCCAAATGTGATGTACATCTTTTCCTTCAACCGGGGTGAGGCCGGAGAACCACTTCTTATCTCCGGTCATGTGTCGAGAACACCGGAGTCGATCAACCAAATGTTCTCCAAGCCTCCCGCTGCGAATCGAAACAAGAACGAGAATGAGCTAGCGACTCGACACCGGGGTTAGCACGGAGAAAGTTAAACCGGTGTCGAGCCATCTCGCTCAAAAGAGGGGTTAGCAAACATCACTCCCTTGCCACCAAACTTCCCATGTCCCATGGGAGGAGTACGAGCACCACGAGGGGGAAAACGTGGTCCGTAGTTCCTCCGGAACCCAAAGCTGCGATCATCTCCCCTAAACCCGTGCGAGGACGAGTAGGAGGACGTCCGGCAAAACCACCACGAGCCCGACCAAACCTCTCACCGAGCACGCACACCATCATCTCTCCCGACAAACCTCTCACCACCACCTCTCCGTGGGAACACCCGCCAACACTCCTCACACTTCCCACACCCCGTGGAAGTGGCACTCTAGGCTCGGGAATACCGCGAGGGCCGGCGATACCGTTCCCGGTTTGCTTGCTCCCTAGCAAGCCTCTCATCCCTCTTCCTCTTGTAGCAAAACTCTGCAAGATGCCTCTCCTTGCCACAATACTCACACCTGAAGGGGATGGGTTTCGGTTTTGGCTCTGGCTTCTCTCTAGGCTTCTCACCCTTCTCACCCACAAACTTCACTGGTTTCTGGAAATCATTTGTTTTAGGTGGGAATTTGGGTGGATCTTGGGTTGTGTCAAGCTTGTTGCAAAGGTGGTTGGGCTTTGGTGTGAAAGAGTTCTTGGGTGCTTTTGGGAGTGGGACTTGGATCTCTCCGATCACCTCAAACTCGGGGTTCGACTCAACACACTTCTCGTACACACTCTCCCCACTTTGTTCTCTCCCACTTTCTCACCCAACTTCTCAAAACCCAAACCACGACCATCAGCTCTCTTGAACTCCTCAATCATGATTTTCAATTGAGGTTCCTGCCCGTACAACCAACCCAACACCTTCCTCAAATAATCATTTTCCTCATAAATGACATCCAAACGGGAAGTAAGTTCAAGATTACGCAAAGTGACTTCATCACGGCTAGAACATGCATTTGCAACGGGAGATTTCAAAGATGCTTCCAAAGAACTAATAGTAGAGCGAGCATCAACAAGCTTAGCATGCATAGTAGGACATGATTTGCAAGCACCAAGCAAAGTAGGTCTAGCCTTAAGCTCATCATGTTCGATCCTAAGAGCATCTAGTTGAGCCAAAATAGAAGCATTCTTCTCATTAAGCATTTTGATCTCATTCAACCAAGCATCACATTCAACACATTCAACATCATCAGGAGTAGTAGGAGAAAGTTTCAAAGAGTCATTCTCAAGTTTCAATTCAAGCAATTTTGACTCTAACTCTCCTACTTTCTCGCTAGCATTCTCAAGCTGAGCCCTAAGATCTTTCCTCATCTTTTTGGCATCTCTCAGCACACTATCACGGTTATCAAGCAAACCATTCAACCTAGCAATCTCGGCAAGCAAAGAGTCGGGATCACGGTTTACCTCATCCTCCGAGTCGGAGTCGGCCGTCCTCCTTCACACTCTTCTTGCTTTGCTCGAGCTATTTGCCATGCCACAAAAGCCTTCGAGCGCCACACGGCTCGGCCCGGCGAGGTTCCGCTTGCACTCTTCTTGCCACTGCGCCTCCCGGCGTCTTCATCTTCGCCGCTTGAGCTTGGATCGCTCCTCGCTTGAGCTTGAGTCGACGTCGCTCGCACCGGCCACCATCGCTCTTGCCTTGTTCTTCTTGTAGGCGCTCTTGCTCGGTCGCCGCTTGTCCTTGTCCTTGCTCTTGGACTTGTTGAAGTGCTTGCCCTTGGAGGAGTACTTGTCTTCACGCCTCGGGTGTGCCTTGTACTCGTTCACCTTGTACTTGTTCTCCTCCGCTTCCGGCACTCGGCGATGAAGTGGCCACGCTTGCCACACTTGTAGCACGTCCCCGAGCTCCGCCTTGCGTTCCTCCGACTCTCGTGTAGTCGTTCAAACCTTCTTGAGAGCAAGGCCGGCTCCTCCTCGCCCAGCACATCAAACTCCTCATCTGGAATGGACATAAGAGAGGACAAAGAAAAGCGTCGACGGGAAGGGTTAGATTTGCCCTTTGATCCTCCCACAAGAGCAAGACTATGGTCGGTCGAGCCCTCATGCTTGGATAGCATCTTCCCCGTCAACCTCGGCCGACTTGAGCTTAGAAAAGAGGTCATCCAACTCAATAGTCAAATAATTCCCGGACTCCTTGATGGCCTCAACCTTAGCACCCCAAACATTTGGATCCAAGACATGCAAGAGCTTCAAAGCTCGATCATGCTCGGAGTACGGAAAATCCTCAACATTAGCCTTCATGTTGTTCACGATAGCGATGAACCTCTCGAAACATCGCATCAATGTCCTCACCGGGAAGTGGAGTGAAATTCTCATATTGCATCCGTAAGAGACAAAGAGGCGAGCCTTCACATGGTTATCACCACCGTGAGCAACCAACAACTTATCCCAAATTTGCCAAGCAAGATCCAAATGGCGAACACGATCAAACTCGGATCACACAAGCTCGCACAAGTGATCAACGGCTTTTGCATTAGCCTCATACTTGGCCTTGGCATCGGCATCGGTCACCATAAGAGTATGGATGTTGACCGGAATAGCATATGTCTTGTCAAGCACAATAAACTCCAACGGCTTTCCTCGAAGAAAAATCCTCATACGAGCCGCCCACTTGTGGTAACCCTTGCCATCAAAGTGCGGCGGACCGCCCCGCTCAACGTACGCCATCTTAGGATTCGAGACTTGTCAAAGTCGCAAAGAATCCGGCACCAAGCTCTGATACCAATTGAAGGATCAGATGGCGACTAGAGAGGGGGGGGGAGTGAATAGGAGCGGTAAAAATTCTTCCCAAAGAACCCGGCCTATGTCCTACTCAAATCCGGTCACACACAAGCGATGGATCGAATCACGCACCAATCGCCAAGACCAAGGGGTTATGGATCAACCTCTAGCCTTAGGAACGATTCCTCAAAGCACACGCGGAAGCACTAGAAAGGGAGGAAGGAATCGAACCAAGAAGCAAAGCACACGAGCTCGGCGGACCGTCCGCGCGAGGGGGGCGGACCGTCCGCAAGAGCCGCGCGGACCGTCCGGCCGGGTATCGCGGGCCCGTCCGCACCCGGCCGCGGACCGTCCGGCCTTAGCCGCGGACCGTCCGTTAATTTACACGAACGACCCAAAGACACCCCCGTGCCACGGACCGTCCGCGGGGAGCACGCGGACCGTCCGCCAGCACCCGCGGACCGTCCGCCCGACACCGCGGACCGTCCGAAACTTCGTCCAACCAAAAACCAAAATCACAACGGATCGAAACAAAGGACGAGCAAGAACACGAAGAACACGGGATGAAGCGGAGCCGCGCGGACCGTCCGCCCGGTCCTCGCGGACCGTCCGCCCGAGTGCGGACGAACGAGAAAATAGCCCGACCCCGAAAGTCAACTCCCCCAAATCATCATCGGATTTCCCAAACGGTTGAAGCGGTAGAGACAAGGGTTTGGGGACTTGAAAAGCGTCACACAAGGATGCTATAGCCCAAAAATCTTGCCTCCTAACTCCCTAAATCACCGGAATCGCGAATCCTTTGAGCACCTCCAATAACTAGAGCACCGAACGAAAACTCACGAATCGAAGTGATTTCCGGCGTTTGAGGGCACAAGATCAAGCACAAAGATGCACAAGGCATCTATCCATGTTTCCCTCAAAGAAATCCGGAAGAAACTCACTCAAATCCGCGGAATCACACCGAGAACAAAGGCACGAAAATAAGCACAAAAACGCACGAAAAACAACCCCGAATCTTCTATACAAACCAGAAAGATTCACAAGGTCTAGCATGCCGCCCTAGCATCCATCCCTCTCAACAAATCTCTCATGAAGCTCTCATGCTAGCCTAGAGAAAATAGGAAGGAAAATAGCTACGAAAATGAGAAAGAGGAGGGGGGAAATGAAACCCTAAGTCCGGAGAGCGGAGCCATCAACACACACTCCGGGCTTATATATCGGTCCCGCCGGAGTGGTAAATGACTCGACTACCCCTAACTACACTACTGGCGATACAACCCACGTAGGGGCATTTTGGTAATGTTTGTGGGTCTTGCCATCGGACGGCCACGCCTTTGCCGCACCCCGCGTCCTCCCGACGCAAGCCATGCGATCTCGCCGCGTGTCCTCCGCTTCGAAGCTTCCCGACACGCCCGGATCCCGTCTCCGTCGTGTTGGGCCCTCGGACTTGGTTTTGAGGCCCAAACCAAGAAACCGTTCGCCGATGGTTTTGTGGGCAAACTACCAAACCCCGCGTGCCCGGTCCGGCCTCCCGCCAAACCACTTGACTTGACCGCCACCGTGCACCAGCTCACTTGTCCATGACTTCGTCCTGCTTGTGTCGCCACCATGTGACCCGCACCCAGTCCCGCTGTCCACCGGGTCCCTCGAACCGAGCCTACTTGTCTCTCCATCTCCCGGAGGCCCCTCAAGGCTGAAGACCTTTCGCGCCCGTTCTTCACCTGCAACAACACGAACTAGGCCGCAGCCTACACCTGCGCACTAAGCCAAGAGTCAGTCCAACACCCGTTGTCAATCACTCATCACTAAGGAGCGGTCATCCACCGACCACCGGGACGCTCTCGGTCCTCAACATATAAGGAGGCAAGTGATCACTTTCATGCAAGGAGAAGAGGAAGGGATAGACCAAGCTTGGGATAGGTTTAATGAGTTAATCGAACAAGGACCAAGACTCGACTTCTCCGGTGACGTACTCTTGCATACATTTTTCTTTTCCCTAACCCCTAGTTGCATGCAACACGTCCAAATGTGTGCAGGAGGGGATCTCATGGAGAAAACACTCACGGAAGCCGCCCAACTTCTACAAAAAATTAGTAAAGCGGCTGCCATGCGAATAGATTGGGAAACAAGACTTGCGGAAGAGCCAAAATATAATTCAAGGAAGAAGAAGTGTGCTAATTTTTCTAAAGAGGCAACCCCGGAAGTCACAAAAGAGGATCCAATCCTGGAAAAGCTTGAAGAACACATCAAGTCAAGAACTACCCCGAGCGTTGACTTCATTGTACCAAATGAGACAAACAAGAGAAGCATGTCAAGCGCGAAGCCACTAAGGGAGTTAAAACCAATGGATTGGGTTCCTATCGATTACAGAGAGGTATTCGACAAGAGAAGACCGTTCCCTAATCAAAAGGAAATGGCGAGAGCATTGGAAGTGGATTTCCCACCGGAGAAGAAAGCGGAAGATTCATACAACCTTGAAACCACCGGTGAGATCTTTCAAAAGCTCTTTGGAGATGATGAAGTGGATCCGAAACACATAGCCGAGGTGAAGAGAATCATGGAGATCAAGCCCGAAGCATCACCATACGCTCGTCTCGCCGAAGTTTACACGATAGGATCCGAAGAAGAAGAGAAGATGGCACCACGCTTGAGTTGCGAGATCAACGGAGTTCAATGCAAAGCTTTATGTGACATCTGAGCCCAAGTAAGTGTCCTATCTTCTAAAATTTACGATAAAGTTCAAGACCACAACCTATACTTAGCTCCAACACCAACAAAATTAATTATGGGAGATGGTAGGACTATTAAACCTCTAGGTATTGCTTGCAACATGAAAGTAAAAATCTCTGGAAAATGTATACCAACCGATTTCTTTGTTATTGATGCTTACCATAGTAATCATGATCACATAATCCTAGGTAGGCCGTTCCATAAGTTGGTTGATGCCGTGTTGGATGTCGGAGACGGCAAAGTAACAATGAACCTTAATGGAACAAAGTACACATATAATTTTCTTCGCGTATCTAAACACCCTACACCCTTTCCTCCCGAAGACGAAGAAGTAGAGGAGATAGATAGTCTTTGTTTTGTTGAAACCCTTAGAGACCCGCTGCAAAGAGCGATGGAAAATCAAATTAGTAATCAACAAGATGAAGAACTAGAAGAAGCAACGAAAGGCTTAGAACCACATGATGAGACCGTGGAGGAAGAAAAATTTGAGGACATAGGAGAAATAAAACCCGAGGAGCTACAAGTGCCCGAGGTAGACCTTAAACCTTTGCCTAAAGGATTAAAGTATGAATTTTTTAGCCCAGACAAGACTTATCCAGTCATCGTGAGCGACGAGTTGAGTCCCGAAGAAAATGAGAAGTTGCTGATTTTATTGAAAAAACATAGGAAGGTGATTGGATATTCGATTAATGATCTCAAAGGTATACCAATGGAAGACCAATGTAAGCCCGTAGTGGACCACCAAAGGAGGCTAACTCATGCCATGTGAGAGGTAGTAAAGAAGGAAGTCATCAAGTTACTTGATGCCGGAATCATCTACCCGGTGCCGCATAGAGAATGGGTAAGCCCGGTACATTGTGTACCAAAGAAAGGAGGTTTAACCGTGGTGAAGAATGAGAAGAACGAATTGGTACCGCAAAGAACCGTGACCGAGTGGCGGATGTGTATTGATTATCGTAAGGTTAACAAAGCAACGAAGAAAGATCACTTCCCCCTACCATTCATCGACGAGATGCTCGAGAGATTAGCAAACCACGCTTATTTTTGCTTTCTCGATGGGTACTCGGGCTTCATGCAAATTCCCATTCACCCGGACGATCAACACAAAACAACGTTTACATGCCCTTACGGAACGTTTGCATATAGAAGGATGCCCTTCGGTCTATGCAACGCTCCGGCCTCTTTTCAACGTTGCATGATGGCCGTATTTTCGGAATTCATCGAAGAAATTGTCGATGTGTTCATGGATGATTTTTCCGTTTATGGAAAGACGTTCATGGATTGCTTGGCAAACTTGGAAAAGGTCCTCATGAGGTGTGAGGAGGTAGACTTGGTATTAAATTGGGAAAAGTTCCACTTCATGGTTAAGCAAGGCATAGTGCTCGGACATGTTATATCCGAGAGAGGCATTGAAGTGGACAAGGCTAAGGTAGAGACGGTTGAGCAACTCCCACCTCCGACAAGTCCTTAAGTAGCTTTCTAGGCCATGCAGGATTTTATAGAAGATTTATTAAGGACCTCTCAAAGATCACTAAGCCTTTAACGCATCTTCTTCAAAAGGATGTGGCTTTTGACTTTGATGAGAAGTGCCTAGCGGCATTCCGGACCTTGAAAAGTGCGTTGGTGAGTGCTCCCATTATTCAACCTCCAGATTGGAGCCAACCTTTCGAGATCATGTGTGACGCAAGTGACTACGCCGTAGGCGCGGTTTTGGGTCAAAGAAAGGAAGGCCGAGTTCACGCCGTTTACTATGCTAGCAAAACTCTTAGTGGGGTGCAATTAAATTATGCCACCACGGAAAAGGAGTTGCTAGCGGTGGTATTCGCTTTCGAAAAATTCAGATCTTACATCGTGAACTCGAAGGTCATTGTTTACACCGATCACGCAGCCATCAAGTATCTCTTGGCTAAGAAGGAAGCTAAACCACATTTGATTCGTTGAATCCTTCTTCTCCAAGAATTTGATGTTGAAATTCATGATAAAAAGGGGGTGGAGAATGTTGTGGCCGATCATTTGCCTAGGATGAATCGTGGACAAGATGATAAAGAGCCCATAGAAGATAAGATGAGAGATGACCACCTCTATCGAGTGCTTGATAAAGATACTTGGATGATCGATATCATTCGAGCGATTCGGAAGGTGCCTCTCGATCATCTAGATAAAAACTCTCAAAAGAAGATAATCTCTGAAAGTAGGAAATACTTTTGGGATGCACGATACCTCTTCAAACTTGGCAATGATGGAGTTATGAGAAGATGTGTTCCAAGAGAAGAGAGGGTAGAAATTCTAAGGAAGTGCCACTCGGCGGAGTACGGTGGACACTATAGCCATTTTCGAACCCAAGAAAAGTATGGTCAAGCGGATTCTATTGGCCGGAGATGCATGAAGATACTAAAAGATATGTTGCATCATGCCCCGAATGCCAAAGAACCGAAACATCTCTCAAAGAAATTCTATGCCCTTGAATTACAATCTACAAATTGATTTATTCGATGTATGGGGTATAGACTTCATGGGGCCTTTCAAAAACTCATGCGGATATGAGTATATTCTAGTCATGGTTGATTATGTATCCAAATGGGTAGAGGCTATGCCATGTCGTAAAGCTTCCACGGAGGAGTCCATTACTATGATCAAGAACGTGATTTTTCCTCATTTCGGTACACCGAGAATCTTGATAAGCGACGGAGGAACTCACTTCACTGGGAAGAATTTCAAAAAGTGCTTGTCCAAGTTGGGGATTGAACATAGGGTCTCTACGACCTATCACCCACAAACCAACGGACAAGCGGAAACGTCAAATAGGCAATTAAAAAGCATCCTCAACAAAACCATAGAGGAGGGAGGCAAGGATTGGTCAAAGAAATTAGACGGAGCTTTGTGGGCTTATCGAACGACGTTCAAGACACTGATAGGTATGACCCTTTATCAATTCGTCTATGGAAAAGCTTGCCACCTTCCGGTTGAGTTGGAACATAAAGCGTGTGATTAGCACGATGAGTTAGGCTAGGATCCTTCTCTCTTGGGAGTTTTAATTTTGAGCAATGATCATGTTCTTGTGCTTATCTTTTGTTGCTAGCCTCGTCATGCATTCGGTAACGTGACTTTCACACCGGAAGTCTCGTACATCGCCGAATTCCATACCCAACCCTATACACCTCTTTTGTACATCGCATTCCTTGAACACAACCTACTTTCAAAAGTTTCATCTCGTCTCTAGCATGATTTATTTAAAATTTCAGATTGTATGCATGCAATAAAGAGAGGAGTTGAGAGCTTTGAAAAGTTGTCAAGAGAGGGAAAAATAAAGAGAAAAGTATGAGTATGGAAAAGAAAGAAAGAAAGAAAGAAAATTTAGAAAAGTAAAGAAAAAGAAAAATATAAGAATGAAAGAATGAAAGAAAAAGAAGAGAAAGGGAAGAGGAATGGCAAGAAGGATATGAGAGGGATGAATGAAGTGAAAGAAAAATAAAAGTGGAAGGAAGGATGTCACGTTGTTGAGAGACAAAACTTTTTCCAACCATGTGCAATCCGACAACGAGGACGTCATCGGTGCCTCGTAGTCATAATTTTCTTTTGCCCTTGCACATGTCCACCATTCTAAATCTTCTCATCCTTGATATCCGTACATATGGTTAATTCTCATGATCATTGGCTTTGAAAGGTAAACAACCATTAGAGGAAGTTCTTAGTTTGACAATACTTGTGTTGATTGCACTAGCCCTACCTATAGCTCCACTTTACATGTTATATGAGAGACTTATGGGAGGTGAGAGTTTTATAAAATTGGTTTAGGATAGCCACCTCATATGAGTGACTTGAGAGAGCTTGGAGAAAGGTTTTTGTCTAATACTTGTTGCAGGAATTCTGTTTCTAAAATCATAAAAACCATCCGATGGAAGCAAAGAAGTAAGCATGGCTGAATTTGAAGACTTCGAGTGAAGAGTTTGAGTTGTGGGGTAAATCTTGACGTGGTAAAAATTCTAAACGCCCATGTTTATGTTTGATGATCATTACTTTATGTTTATGTATTAAAGATGAAAGGATTAACTAACTTGTGGAGAAGGATTAGCGGTACACGATTACAACACATTGGACGAAGTTCTCTTACGAGTACTTGCTCGAGGACGAGCAAGAGCTAAGCGTGGGGGAGATGTTGACGGTGTATTTTGGTACACCAAGCATGTTCATTACACTTTGGTTTGGATTTGATTATGGAACTAACCCGCCACTAGGCACACTAATCATATAACAAGTTCATCTATGTGCATGCATTTGGAAGTGTTATGTTTATGTAGGAAAACATGGACATAAAGGACGGATTCGCAACAAGTTCAAAGGAGCATTTATGGAGTCTTGTTCGTGTTCATGAGATTGATGAAATCACTTCCAATGGTGGCAAGGACTGAAGTGCTACAAGGAACACCCCCGGGGATTGAAGCGTAAAAGACCGAACTTCATGCGCGGAGAACCTCCATCTTGGACGCGAGGATGACATTGTCAAAATCATGCAAGTGGAGGGGGGAAGTGCATAATCACCTGAGGACCCACGGGAGCGAAGGGGCGACCGAACCGAGCCGAGATGGGCCTGGACTGGTCGGCCCAGGCCGGCCGGCCCAGCCCACTCCGGGGGTCGATTCGGCCCCCCTTTCCTTGCACCCGAAGGATCTTCAACCCTAAAACCCTGGAGGCGCTGCCATTCGACAAGGAGAGAGCCATTCGCACCAGGAGGCCATCCACAAGCTAGAGAGAGAGGAGGGAGATCTCCGGAGGGAGATCGTCCACCTCGATGGAAGCACCCACAAGCGGAGAAGAAGGAAGACACCGTCGGAAGGGAAACCTTGATCGACGGTGCTATGTCTAGCACCTTGATGGGGTAATCTCCTTATTCGTCCATGGGTTGTAATCAATCTTGAGATGTAATCATACTTTGTCGGATTATCTATCTATCATCTTGTGTTGAATATACTTTAATGCTTAAGGTTAGCTACCATGCCGTAAAGGGAGTATGAGCTCCAATGCTTCTTTGGATCCATTCAATACGCCATGTCCATCATAGGTCTAGTCATGAATACCTTCGCGTAGTGACAGTACAAGAGGAGGGAAAGGGCGAAACCGTGATCACAATCCTCGATAGATTAGATTGGTTTTCATGTCTTTAAGCGATTTCATGTTCTAGTATCGTAAACCCATGGGCGAGTGTCTTTTATCTTGATAGCTTGATCATTCTCTCTAGTGTAGTTTAGTTGTTTTCTAGTTTAATCGTAGTTAGAGTTTTAGTATCTAGTGTGTAGAGGTAGATCGAACGCTTGTAATCCCCTTACTCCACGGATTGACAAGAACCTGGGAATCCCGTGGTGAAAAAGGTGTGGGGTCCGTACGCTTGCGGATCATAGAGGGATACGTCTTTTATCCGTCAACACTCGGGATGTGAGTACATTGGAGATGATGTTTTGTTACTCCGCGTATCATTTAATTCTACATTGGAATCGCTACCTCTGCTCTCAGCCATTGACTAGCAATAGTTGCCCCGTTGACTGGATCTTGGGACCTGTGATCTTGATCTTATCCCTTCCTCTCTCTCTTTTTTACAACGAATGTTATTCCTTCCTTGTTTTTGCTATAAAAAAGGCACCGACCCCTCTCGGTCCTCCTCACTTCAAGTTGCTTCCTTCTTCTCTAGATCTAGATCTAGCTATATGGTTCCTTCTTCGATACAATAAAGTGAGTCACTTCTCACTTGCTTCCTTCTTCTCTAGATCTAGATCTAGCTATGGTGCAAAGAATAGATCTTGTAGGGCGCAAGCTTTTGCTTTTCTCTCTTCCTCCTCCTCCTCAATCTCTCAGTTGCTAGAAGAATTCTTGCGATATGGGTGATTGGGTTGCTCATCCCTCTAACACAGCTGCTAGAAGAATCCTTGTGACATACCCCTTGCTCGCAGCCGTGTTCGGGGAAGGTAGCCCAGAACATCCTCGCATCAGGAAGAACAAGCCGACAGAAAGTCTGCTACAACTTTTCCGTCATGCTTGGGCTTCTTTTTTCTTTACCCTCCTCCTCCAGAAGGAGGGATTTTTTAAGGGATATGTTTCCACTCTCTCTGTATCTTTCTCTTATGTTCATTTGTAAGCATGAGGAAGAAGCCAGAATCTGGAGCATATCTTGTCATGAAGAACAAGCCGAAGGCAAGCAAGATCGCCAACCTGCGAGCAAGATCGACCTGCGAGCAAGATCGATCTGTGTGTGTGATTTTGCATATCTCTTCTTGAATATATAGCCATATTGTAACTGTATCAATGATGACTGCAATTTGTGTGTGATTTTGCATCTCAAGAGACATGTTTGTGTGATTATCTCTGTGCAGTACAATTTTTTGTATGATTTACCTACTCACTTGCAAGCATGAAGAAGAACAAGTCGACGGGGGCTGGCTAATCCATTTCTCTTTTGATGTAATCTATGTGTGTGTGATTTTGCATCTCAAGAGACATGCTTGTGTGATTATCTCTGTGTAGTACAATTTTTGTAGGATTTACCTACTCACTTGCAAGCATGAAGAAGAACAAGCCGAAGGGGGCTGGCTAATCCATGTCTCTTTTGATGTAATCTGCGTGTGATTTCACATATATTGCCCATAACAAAGGCGACGTGGGTTTGTTAGTCCTTGTCTCTTGCCTATGACAAAGGAGACACGGGTTCATTAATCCTCGTCTCTTGCCCGTAACTTAGTGACTGACTTTTTCCCCATGGTCTCAACACCTTAAAGCCTAACTTCATGCCATGAGCGCACACCAATGGGGTTTTGTGGGTCCATATGACCCATGGCCCACTCCACTGCTTCGATGGTCTTGTAGCCACGAACAATGGCTCCCTTCTGAAATAACCTGTTATGTACCAGTGATTTCAGGAATCCATATAACCTCTCATATGAAAACATCTGATGAAGGTAAGGTGGGACAAGGAACCAGATTTCCCTCGCGAGGTGTGTTGTTAGATGCAGCATGAGATCAAAGAATAATGGTGGGAAGGTAGCTTCAAGCAGGCATAGGGTCTCGAAATGCTTCCTCTCTAAGTCTGATAGTTTTTCCTCATCAATCACCTTCTGTTCTATTGCATTGAAGAATAAACACAAGCTCGTGACCACGTCGCGAACCAGTTCTGTCTGATACCTCTAAGTGCAACAGGAAGAAGAGTGAAGGACCGATACGGCGAACCAGAGAAGGGGGGAGTGAATGGGAGTCGATAAAAATTTTTCTAGAAGGAGATGAAGGCTCCAACATGACAAACACGACTTCCAACACACGTCTCCGACTCACTACCCAAATTGGCCAAGTCCACGTAGCCACTGGAGTGCTACTGAACCTAGGAACCAACTTCCAACCTCACAGACCCGAGAACGCAGCGGAACACCAACCTCGAGTCCACTGACCAACACCGGTCAGACCGGTGAGCACCACCGGTCAGACCGGTCCCTGCTGGTGAGACTTGACGACTTTCACAGAAAGGCTTCACACCGGTCAGGCCGGTGAAACACACCGGTTAGACCGGTCTTAGCCTGAAAGCCCCCAAATCACCAAACAGGCCTACCGACCTCCAAACTGACCCAAACTTGAAACAGCTCCAACACAGGACAACAGCGAACACACCCAAACGTTCACCCGAGCAAAAACCCAACAGGGGTTGCACCGGTCAGACCGGTGTGACCTGGGCTTCTCGGGATGAACAGCACCCGCGGGTCAACACCTCCAAATCCAAGCCTTGATCTCCCGAATCGCTCCATAGGCTTGAACAATACTTTGGGGACAATAGGAACACCTCATGAGGAGTCCATAGCCAAGTTTAATCCCACCAAATCTTGTCCAAACAAGAGGAATCGAAGAAATCCCACCAAGACCTCCTCTAACCCTAGAACACCGAAAACCCCAAAATCGAGCCCCTTAACTCACGGATTTGGGAGGGGAATCATAGCCCAAAGAACCATGAAGGGTTCCCACAAATTTCCCCCATCAAATCCCCAAGAGCAAGGTCCCGAAAACACCCCAAGAAAAACCGCCAAGAGAGGGCTCCGAAAATCACCACCAAGAACAACCGGGAACAACACAACAAGGCCTTGAGGAACCATGCCGAATCGTCTATACATGCCACAAACATTCATACAAGGTCTAGCTTGCCGCCCGATCATCCAACCCTCTCAACAAGATCTCACCATGAAGCTCTCAAGCTAGTCCTATGGAAATCCTAAGAAAATAGGAAGGGAAAATAGGAAAGCAAATGAACTAGGGTTGCAAGATGTTGACGGTTAATGTTTGTATCAAAGTTCGTTCGTGACTCGCAAGCGTACAAGTCTCCCGTCGTAGTCAAGGGACCCTTCTTCCCTCGAGTGGTGAACCCAAGGTATCGAATCCGTGGAACAAATGTGTGACGCAAGACTTAATCTATTAAAGCCAAGTAACTTCAATCTTCGATAAAAGACCTAATGCATCTAAGTAAAAGACATGAAACAAATCTAATCTACTAAAGACCGGAGAAAACAAAGTAAGATTGGGTAGATAAACCGATCTAGAGGGATCGGGGTAAGCCTTTTGTTGAGGTTCCAAGCAAGAGAAGAAGTAGCAAATCGAATCTTAATAGAAGCCTCTTTAAATCGTGGTTTCCCGTCCAAATCCGAAAACATCCGCCTTTCGAGACCCCCGATTCGTCACAACGTATCCCTATTCATGCGGGGAGCTTAGGGCGAGTCAAAAGACAAGTCGAGATTCTTTCGGAAGATCCGGCGTGTACCTCTAGCCACCGCGGCTACAAGAACACCCTATGTAATCTATCGCGCGAATAGAATTGGAATAAGCAAAGCCGATCGAAAAACGAAATCTTCGAGGAAACGCTTGATCGCTAAGAAAAGATTCAACTTGATAATTCAACTATGACAATGATACATACACAAGATCACCACCGGGATCCTTCCTTGATCTTGCTTCTAGCTCGGGAACTCCGACGTGGTCTTCCATGCAAGGTTCCCACGTCGGCTAGGGAAACCCTAGTCAACTAGCTCGACCCTCTCCTCTCCGACATGGTGTCCCTCTCTTCTTTGCTCCTCGGCGGCCGAAGACGAAATCTTCTCTTCGTGGCTCTCGGTCGGGGGGCTATAAATAGCCCGATTGGCGGCTAGGGCAAAGGAGAGCACGTTTGGGCCCAAAATGGGCTCCGGGCCGGCCGACCGGCCCGGCCGGCCGGCCCGGGCCCATTTTGGCCCGGCCCCGTGGGCTCCTTTGTCCCACGTCGGTTCCCTTGCTTCCCGGATGTTTCCCCCTTCGCATGTAGGTCCATGTCGTCGGTTTCTCTCCGAATTGGACTCAACTCCTTGTCTTGCAAGATTCGGCACTTTCTCGGTCGGGCCCCCGGAGTTTGTCGTCTTCTCGGATCGAGTCCCCGGCTTCTTGGAGTTAATTTTGCTTCATTGCATGACTTGTTCGGGACTTCAAGGTCTTGTCATGAGGTGCTTGATGAACTTATCCCGAAAGTCTTGCATTCAACACTAAAACCCCGCATAAACATTAAACTCCAAAACCGACATGCACACGTGAACTTGTTATACCACGGGGGTTAGTACCAATGGATAAGGTATAAAACTCATGCCAACACCGAAGGTAAACTCATGGCTAGGTTGACGGATTTTCACCGTCAACATCTCCCCCATGCTTAAACCTTGCTCGTCCTCGAGTAAGCCTTCGATGGATATCATCATTTGCTAAACAATGTTTAAACTTTGCACTTGATTACACATGAGAAAACATAATGCTCTCAAAATTTTAATTCATTAAAGTTCCATAAGGTACTAGCCTTCATCTCTACGGAGGGTAGATTCTTTTTAAGCTTATCCCACAAGTATTAACATGCTCACAAAGTTTTAAATGGATCTCGAAATTTTTGAAATGAAGAACGAGATAAGAAAAGCTAAACCAAATTCACAAATTTAAATCATCTCATGTATTGCTCATAAACTCTCATCTCACTTGTCTCTCAAGCCTATATATTCTACTCCTTTCCCTCTCATATATATGTGGTAGGCTTTATATGGAGCTTTTGGGAAAGTTTAGTCCTAACAAGAATTTATAAATGAGGTGTTGTCATAACAAGACAAGCTTCTCATGGTCTTACCGAGACTCGTCAAAAAGGTCATTGGAAAATAATGTTAAATCAAGGAGGGGAAAGAGAAAAATACACACACTTTTAGATAGGTGGACATGTGCAAATGGCGAGAGAGTGATCCCGAGGCACAAAAGAAGTCCTCGTTATCGGATTGCACATGGTTGGAAAATGAGAATGGATCTTTTTATCTTGAAGCCTTGAATGCACTCTTAGAGAACCGGGAGTTCATTTTACGCACAAATATATTTTTTTTCTTCTCTTTCTTATATTTCTCATTCTTTTCTTTCTTTCTTGTATATATATATTTTTTCTTTCTTCACCTTGGAAGTCATGTACATCGCCGAATTTTTTCTTTCATCATTATATATATATATTTTTTTTTAAAATACTCCCTTTTGAACTCTAAGGCAGCACCGTACCTACCTCCTCCCCCATGCTTAGACGTTGCTCGTCCTCGAGCAAAGAGGCGAAAAATAAGGTAGGTACGGAGATATTTTCCTTGGAGAGATACTTGAAATCTTCAACGTTGGCACCGTCTTGCGATCTTCCTTGAATTGATGATCCATTCTCAATGATAGGTTGTGGTCAAGGAGGTAATCACAAAAAATGATATTTGGTTTAAGGATGGACATCCGGCGAAGTTTGTGAGACCACCGATGTGGGGGTACACAATGCACGGATAAAAGGCTAGCAAAAAGATAGATACGCAAAAACGGAATGACCAGCTTCTTAGTCTCGGGCCAGAGAAATCATGGCCTGCAATAACTCACTCAAAAATAAATCTTGTACACTAAGGTTTATGCACTCAAATATATATAAGGCTTTGGATAGGTAGAGCAACACACAAGTGATATTTGTGACAAGGTTAGCAATATTTTTGAGCATAAAAGACATCTTCAATCTAATCTTGAGAGCACATAAAACACTATGGGTCTTTGTTTTAATCATAACCTCCGCTGAAAATTAAGCTAGTATTTAAATAAATTCAGATCTGTATTTTTAAGAGAGCACTAGGTTAAACATGCATAAATCAATTACAAAGATAAACAAAGCGGCAATTATAATCATATATCATCATGGCACAAACTTTGTAACTTTACCAAAGGTAAAAACTTGGTGGTGACATTATTCATGATGAAAATAAAAACTAAGATACATGCTGAAAATTAAACTAAAAACTGAAAATTAAAGCAAAACTGAAAATACTACGCAAACATAGGCGCATACAAGCTGAAAATTAAAGAAAAGGGGGGTAAAGGAAAGATAACTAAAGCTCCTCCTCTCTCTAATCTTCCGCCGGTGGTTGATATTGAAAGTCTTGGTTGTTGTACCCTTACTTGTAATAGGAATGCACCACTCCTCCTATGAATTGTCCGATGGTGCTAGGTGAAGGTGTCCAAGCACATAAGCGACGTTTGCATTTCCTTCACCCATTTGGTTTGCATTGGTTTGGATGGCTGCAATAATTTGCATGATCCTTGCAGCGTATCCTCCAATGGTGGCCACATTTTGTTGTGGTTGAGGAAGATGTGCATATGGCTCCGCAAAGACTACGTTGGGCACCGCAAAAATGGTGGGGGTATGGCTGCACCACTCCCCCATGCTTGCATTGGTACACCACCGTAGTGATTTGGCGATGCCGGAATTTCTCCGAATGGTGGAACATAATTTTGTTGTGCACCTCCTTCTTGGGCCATAGAAGATCCTTCTCCTATAATTCTTTTCTTTTATTATTATTTTTTTTTTTTTTTCTTCGCCGGCACAAGAAGTCCTTCCTCTAACCGATCTTCTTCCCCTTAAGAAAAGTCTTAATCTTCAATCCGGAAGGGGCAAATTTACCTAGGCCACTTGGAAGCCTCCTCTCTCATCTTCACTCTTATATTTTCCTTTCTTCATATATTCCTAGGGAAGTCCCGGGTAGGAGATGATTTGGGTTCCTTGTAATACCCGGTTTTAAAGAGATAGTCAACATGGAGAGGTAACAACCCGATCTCCCGAATCCGATGTTGCCACAACACCACCGGTTGATCATAGGTGAGTAGGGTTGATTGGCTGCGAGTAAATCCAATTCAACTCCGTGTTGGTTATCTATGTCTCTCTTATTCTCCCCAAAAATCCACTTGCACAAAAGTGACACACTTGGATGATGGGGTTCCGGATAGTATTTCTTCGTTGATGGTCTCTTCCCGTGATCATACTCCAAAAACCTTCCCATGTGCCTTAATGCACATACTTGTTCCGAGCTCCCTTTTGAAAATAGGAGACACTCGCCCATGGGTCTACGATACTAGACATGCAATCGTTTCGAACATGAAAACCAATCGATCTATCGGGGTTTGTGTTGAATGGATCCAAGGAAGCATTGGAGCCCTACTCCCTTTATGGCATGGTTGCTAGCCTTAAGCATTAAAGTATTTTCAGCACAAGATGATAGATAGATAATCCAACAAAGTTCGATTACATCTCAAGACCGAATGCAACCCATGGATGAAAGGAGATTACCCCATCAAAGTGCTAGAAATAGCATCGTTGATCAAGGTTACCCTTCCGACGGTGTCTTCCTTCTTCTCCACTCGTGGGCTCCCTCCAACGGAATGAGAGACTCAGCACTCCTTCATCAAGGGTATACGCCATGGTCATGAAAATTTCCTAGGCGAATTCCTTGTGGGTGTTTGCCGACACTCCGCTAGAGAATTGCACCGGTGTCCCGTGTGAAACCCAATATGTGGAGAGCTTGGTCGTCGATGTCGGCGTTCGCTACAAGCCTCTACTTAAGGCGAGCGAGCTTCTTCTCCTCCTCCGTCATGATGACATACCCCTCGGAATACCGCGGAGCATATGGAGGTGGAGCGGATGATCGTGTCTAGTGGCGAGGTTGGACGGGCGGCTCCTCCATATGTTATTGAGGTTTGGAAAACCTAATAAACGAGTTTCGTGTAGCCCTCATGCCACCAAGGAAAAGAGTGCGATTCCTCCTTGGCGGTGCCGTGTCCTCCTCCATACCCCGAGGAAGCTCGGAAACGAGTGCCTCCTCGAAAAGGTTGTCGATGATGGCTTAGACGACGATGATCCCTTCTTCTTCGGTGCAAAGGCTTGTAGTTTTCTTCCATGATTGCAGCACCCTCCCTCACAAATAAATATCCGGGGTTTTCACCCGGTAACAAGGTACACAAATATTATTTTGGAGTCCGGACTTTGAGTGGATTAAGGATGTAGATTTTTTTTTTTCTTGAGCTATCAAGCTTGGGAAGGTTGGCTATGTCTACGGAGGTTTTGAGCACACAAACTTGAACACACAAACAAAGGAAGGAGAGGGAAGCTTGCTGCAGAAAACGGGAGCCGGGGGGGCTCCTTATGTAGGTGAGGCCGGCCTCGGTGCTCCTCCCCGCCTCGTCTTTCTTCCAAGCACGATCATTTCACCTCCGCAACTTTCCTGCTCGCGTGCTCTACGAGTTGCACCGCCCAAACGCTCTCGTCCACTCCTTGGTCCTTCCACTTGATGCTTCAAGTTTTGGGTTATGTCCATGCTCCCTAGCTCCATTTGCTTCACATGCCACCATGAAATTCCTACAAAGTTGATGCTTGCTGCCCACCATGCTTGTCCTTTGCATGTGGAATTAGTGAAAGTAGATGAAAGGGAATCCAATGGTGCATGCATGATTACTAGATCGCCTCCATTAAGGTGTGTTTAAGGTTAATCACTCCTCTAATTCGAAATTTAAAATATTTTTCAGAGCCATGCAAGAGCTCGAACATAATTTTAGAGAAGTTTTTAAACCATTAAAAACAAATGCAAGTCGAAAATATTTTCTTTTTACGTCGATTTCGGTCTCACCGGTATAGTTTGCCTTCATTGGTTGAGAGCGGACATTTTCCCGGCTTGATCATGGGGGCATAGGTTTAGGTTCTAATTTTGGATAAATAAGAAAGATTTTGAATAAAACAAAATTAGAATAGGCTTAGAAAAATTCTAATCCTAGAGAAACCAAGGATAAGGATTTTTAAAACCAACCAAAAGCTTTGATTTCTAGGTTCACGCGAGTCCTACCACGTGCTGAATTTTATTAACACTTAAACATAAATCGTGGCTCTACTCGTGTGGTTTTAGCATGAAAAATAAGTCAACCTCAGCACCATAATGAGGGTGAAAGGTTGAGTTAAGGTTCTGAAATTATTTGGTTGAGGTTTCTCGAAAAGAAAAGAATCAAACAAGCACATAGGAGGGTTCATGCAAAGGGTTTATGATAAAGCAAACATTCAATCAAGAATTATGTCTCTAATATTGTTCAACCACTTCTAAGTCTAATGTCTTTGCGTAATAAAACTCAAAAACTAAATTATTAAAAAGACTCGAAAAACCGGAATCGGGTTGTCCTCCCGTAGCTTATTCTTGACTTGACGAAACGGGTTGCCTCCCGCCTAGCGCTTCGTTTATAGTCCATGGCTAGACTTCTTCACTTGATTACTCCGGATCAACGCTCTTTGCGGGCGTTGCAATCTTGGGTACCCACTTTGGCTTAGTCAATTTTTTTTTTTTTTGGTCTTCACGAGCTGGCTTTGTCCTTTGGTCTTGACGGATGCAACAACTTCCTTGTGGCTCGGCATCTCGAACTCCGGTCCTTCGGTTGTGATCTTCATGGTCTCTAATGTGATCCTTCATCTCTCCCGAACGAGCTTGAGTAGCCTTCGTCGTCTTGGGACCTTGGAGTTGTCTCGGATATTCTTCTTTGTTACCCATCGGGCGCCCGGCAAGTTGTCCACTTGCGTCTAGCATCTTCATCACGATGAACACTTCACGTATAGAGCTTCCGACCTCCGTCACCTTGCCATCTAAATTCTTCAATACTTTCTCCATAGCCTCGAACTTAGTGACGGCGTCCTTGTTGATCTTAGCTTGCTCGTCCATCAAGTCCTTGAATTGTGCACAAAGAGAACCCAAAACTTGAATCGACGAACTTGCATTAAATCGGGGTTACCTCGGACATGGTCATACTCCACACACTCCTTGCATGAGGATCTTGCTCCGGCGGCCTTTAAGTGTTGAGCTTCTTTCTCCATCTCCATCTTCTCCATCCTCCTCTTAAGTAAACCGATATGCCACTCAAGGAATCCGACTCGTATGCATTCGGCTCTCGCAATCGTCATGCGGATAGTTGAGACTTTGATCTTGAACGGCCTCCCGGCGTCTTGAACGTTTATGATAGGTGGATCAACGATGTCCGGGGTGCGCGGCGCTCCGGTGGTTGAGGTTGATCTTCCTTTGGACTTGGAGGTGGTGATTCCCTTGGAGATTTCGACGGTCCTTCGACTTCAACTTTTGAATCTAGGGTTTCCACCCCTTTAGCTTGTGTTGCATGTCACCCTTGCCCCGTAAGGTTTTCCCGGATCATCCACAAAAAGGTTTGGGTTTCTTGGAGAGGTAGCCAACCATCTCCTGTTAGGGTTAGCAATAAACAAAGTATGCAAAAAAAAAAACTAGAAAACAAAACAAATCTATAAAGACTAGAGTTAGACAAACTAGATTAGATGTATTTTGAGGATGATCGAAATTTAGTAGATGCAAAAATAAAACAAAATCAGTACTGAAAATTACAAAAAAAGCAATAAAAAATCAAATCTTGATCACTTGTTCCCCGGCAACGGCGCCAGAAAAAAGGGGCTTGTTGACGGTTAATGTTTGTATCAAAGTTCGTTCGTGACTCGCAAGCGTACAAGTCTCCCGTCGTAGTCAAGGGACCCTTCTTCCCTCGAGTGGTGAACCCAAGGTATCGAATCCGTGGAACAAATGTGTGACGCAAGACTTAATCTATTAAAGCCAAGTAACTTCAATCTTCGATAAAAGACCTAATGCATCTAAGTAAAAGACATGAAACAAATCTAATCTACTAAAGACCGGAGAAAACAAAGTAAGATTGGGTAGATAAACCGATCTAGAGGGATCGGGGTAAGCCTTTTGTTGAGGTTCCAAGCAAGAGAAGAAGTAGCAAATCGAATCTTAATAGAAGCCTCTTTAAATCGTGGTTTCCCGTCCAAATCCGAAAACATCCGCCTTTCGAGACCCCCGTTCTGTCACAACGTATCCCTATTCATGCGGGGAGCTTAGGGCGAGTCAAAAGACAAGTCGAGATTCTTTCGGAAGATCCGGCGTGTACCTCTAGCCACCGCGGCTACAAGAACACCCTATGTAATCTATCGCGCGAATAGAATTGGAATAAGCAAAGCCGATCGAAAAACGAAATCTTCGAGGAAACGCTTGATCGCTAAGAAAAGATTCAACTTGATAATTCAACTATGACAATGATACATACACAAGATCACCACCGGATCCTTCCTTGATCTTGCTTCTAGCTCCGGAACTCCGACGTGGTCTTCCATGCAAGGTTCCCACGTCGGCTAGGGAAACCCTAGTCAACTAGCTCGACCCTCTCCTCTCCGACATGGTGTCCCTCTCTTCTTTGCTCCTCGGCGGCCGAAGACGAAATCTTCTCTTCGTGGCTCTCGGTCGGGGGGCTATAAATAGCCCGATTGGCGGCTAGGGCAAAGGAGAGCACGTTTGGGCCCAAAATGGGCCCGGGCCGACCGGATCGGGCCGGCCGGCCCGGGCCCATTTTGGCCCGGCCCGTGGGCTCCTTTGTCCCACGTCGGTTCCCTTGCTTCTCGGATGTTTCCCCCTTCGCATGTAGGTCCATGTCGTCGGTTTCTCTCCGAATTGGACTCAACTCCTTGTCTTGCAAGATTCGGCACTTTCTCCGGTCGGGCCCCCGGAGTTTGTCGTCTTCTCGGATCGAGTCCCCGGCTTCTTGGAGTTAATTTTGCTTCATTGCATGACTTGTTCGGGACTTCAAGGTCTTGTCATGAGGTGCTTGATGAACTTATCCCGAAAGTCTTGCATTCAACACTAAAACCCCGCATAAACATTAAACTCCAAAACCGACATGCACACGTGAACTTGTTATACCACGGGGGTTAGTACCAATGGATAAGGTATAAAACTCATGCCAACACCGAAGGTAAACTCATGGCTAGGTTGACGGATTTTCACCGTCAACACAAGAGATGGCTGCCATCCTCTCACCTCATGGGTTATATGGAGGCAACCGAAAGTCTAAAATACCCTTACTGAATAACTAGGGATATAAGCCCCTCAAGGGCGGTTTTGGACGTCTTCAGATTTTCTCCATCGGACGGATGCCCGGTGACCGCACCCTACTTAACCTCGACGCAAGCCATGCAATCCCGACGCGTGTCCTCCGCTTCGAAGATTCCGGACTGCGTCGTCGCACACCGGTCAGACCGGTGCTCCTGACCGGTCAGACCGGTACCCACCGGTCAGACCGGTCAGACCCACCAGTCAGACCGGTCTGGAGCTGCTGTACCACTGTCTTCGGTCTTGGCTTTGTGGATTAACCAAGGAACCCAGTGGTTTTCTCGTGAACCGCTGGAAACCCCGCGAACTCGGTGTAGCCTCCGCCAATCGCCACTCATGACTTGGCTCCCACGTAGTCCCGGCTCGACCTTGGTTTTTAGGCTCACCAAGAAACCGTCCATGACTTCATCTTGCTGTTCATGCCTTCATGCAGCCCGGACTTGACCCCGCTGGCCACCGGGTCCCTCGAACGAAGCCTACTTGTCTTCTCCACACCTAGAGGCCTCACCGGCAATGACCTTTCGCGCTTGTTCTTCACCTGCACCAACACCAGTCAAGCCGCAACCTGCACCTGCAATACTTAGCCAAGAATCAGTCCACACAACGTTGTCAATCACTCATCACACAAGGAAGCGACCATCCACTGGTCCTCGAACCAAACATGGTCTTCAATCTCCCCCTTGATGAGTGCTTTGACAACACACACATTTGGTAATCCAAGAGAAAAGGAAAAAGAAAAGAAACGAATAAAAGAAACTCCAACAAGCGATCGAAAGCCGAAGAAAGGCAAAGAGCAAGATCACTTGAAGAAGACGAGTCTCGGACCCCTTAGGCAAGGGCAACGGCTCGACACATCCAAGACAAAACCATGCTCAAGCAAAGAGCACAAAGCACCAAACCAAAGCTCGAAAAACCACAAAGAGCTCCCCCTGCACACATGCAAGCTCCCCCTGAACCAATGCAACTCCCCCTAGACGAATGCATGCAAAACACCACTTTAAACAGGGCAGCTGCAACAACTCAGCCCTGACCAATCAGACCGGTCAACACCACCGGTCAGACCGGTGTGCAACATGTGAACAGGGCCAGCACTATGACCGGTCAGACCGGTGACCTTGACCGGTCAGACCGGTGTGCAACAGAGCCCAAAAATGGCTCGAAACCACCTGAAAACCTTCTAAAAGCATCCAGCAAGCCATTTCAAGTTCAAACTTGTCCCCCTTGTTGGCAATGCATGAATCAAGCCAAAAATGCAAAAAATGCAACCTAGAGCTTCTCAAATAGACAAAATTCAACATAGGATGCTACACATGTCCAAATGAGCAAGTTAGATACTCTATAGCTTCGTATCGATCTCAACTACATGATCACCAAGTTTCACAACCATTGGACGAAGCTAAGATGGATTTGGGTAATTTTGCGAGAAATTCACCTCTCATGAGCAAAGTCCTAAACATGATCAAAACATATCAAAATGGCAAAGCCACACAAACTTCATGCTAGGACAACCATTCTAATCATAAGACCATCAAAAACACCCACAAGCACCTCATGTCGTGTCAAAGCCACCGAGCCATGTGCCTACTTCTATGTATGAGACTTCTCATTGGTAGGCATCATGCAACGGTTTAGCACCCAAAGCAAATTAAATTCAGTTCATATGACATGGGAGCACATTTTCCAAGCATTTTACATTTCATTTCCAGGTTCAGTTTTGGTACATGAAATGTCTTTGCGACAAAAAGGAACTTATACCCCTCCACAAGATGAAGCAAGAGGGCTAAACATTCATGATGGCAAATGAGCCTTTGGCCCCATATGATCAATAAACTAGCTATCCAACCACAAATTAAGCATAACCAAGCCACTAAAACATGTCAAGATCATATAAAGGCATTTACACATGAGAGAGCATACATGTGACATTTTTCAAAAACATAGCCATCAACCATGGATATAAATCAACATCATCAAGAGCTAAGCCAAACTAACCATAGCATACCAAACAAGCTCACAAATACATAAATAGCATTCCATGGTGAACAATGTATATAGGAGAAGCTTTTCCTATCCAATGCATATGATACAAAATGCATGCATTCTAAGATACAAGGATGCCTATACATCATATTACATATTCCACAAAGGAGCTCCCACACACAAAGCTCACAAATGACCGGCTCCTCGAGGGGAGGCAAAAAGGGCTCGACACCACCAGCAAAAGAGCAAAGGAGCACAAAACTCACAAGCTCCCCCTAAACTCATGCATTAAGGCCAAAGAGCATAAAAAGCTCACCTTACACACATGAGATAGGGCAAAGAGCAAAAAGAACCAAGTGGCTTGACCAAGGCCACACACTTGAAGGTCACAAATTCACTTACCTTTATCATTTCTTGACAATTCACTCATCCTTGTCCACCATCCCCGAAAGTGATGCACTTACATGTCACCACCGGGATATGAGGCTGGAGAACCACCCCCGATATTAACCAAATGTTCTCCGGGCCATCCACCTGCAACTCAAAACCAAAAGAGAGAGCGAGCAAACGACTCAACACTGGGGTTAGTTCCAAAAGTGTAAAACCAGTGCCTAGCCATTTGCTCGAAAGTGGGGTTAGCACGAACCAAACCATCTTTCCTACCAAAGCTACCTCCATGAACACCACCACGGTAACCACCATGAGGGAACCAACCCTCTCTACCTGGAGGAGGACCAAAACCACGAAAGAAAGCCCGTGGACTGTTCCTCCTCTCCTTCTCAAAGCTAAGAATCCTCCCATCCCCGTAGTGAGCTCGAGGGGGAGAATGCCTAGCAAACTGACCTCCTGCAAACTCTCGAGCCCAACCACCAGAACCACGAACTCCAGAACCAAACCTCGCACCTGTACGAGCACGAAACTCGAACTGCTACCTGTCCAGGCCTGCACCGGTTTGACCGGTGCCCCTCACCTGTCTGACCGGTGTAGCCCGGCCGCAAAGACCTCCAACGACCTTTCGACCTCCCCAAGCCCGAATTGTCCTCACACTCGCCTTGGCCCTGGGCATCTGCACACGAGGTTCAGGCACATCATGAGATGGGTGGTACCTATCATTGTTTGCCCATTCCTTAGCCATTCTCGCCTCTCTCCTTCTCTTATAGCAAAACTTTTTCCTGTGACCATCCTTTCCACAAAACTCACAATGGAAACGGATTGATCTAGGCTTAAGCTTGTGGGTTCTTCACAAGGCTTCTCACTTGGTTTCTCGCTTGGTTTCTCTCTCGGTTTAAGCAACTGGTTTGGCTTGGGTGCAAACTTATCTTTGGGTGTGGGTTGTGGTGGAGCTGAAACATTCCCAAAATTCCCTTCTCTCTCACCACTACAGTCACCAAACTTATCCGATCCCAAAGCCCAACCATCAAAGCGCTTACAGCTAGCAATCATCATACCAAGCTGAGGTTCTTGGCTCGACAACCAACTCAACACTTCACGCAACTTATCATTCTCATCTTGCAAGCGACCAACACATTTTGCAAGATCCAAATTCTTTACAGCATGTAATTCACAGGTAGAACATGAAGTAGGAATAGGCACTTTCAAATCAGCGTCAAGCGAAACAATGCGAGAACGAAGCTCAACAATTTTCTCATGCAAACTAGGACAAGAAGTACAAGCACCAAGCAAAGTGGGTCTAGATTGTAGCTCAGCCAACTCAACCCTAAGCACATCTAGTTCCTCACACTTGCTGGATGCATACTTTCCCCTAAGATCAGTTAAGTCAGCTAGGAAAGCAGAACAATCAGCACAATCAATCTCATCAGAAACAATAGGGCTAGCCTTAAGAGAATCAATTTCAAGCTTGCTATCAAGAACCTGTGTTTCTAGCTCGGCCACTCTAGTCCTAGCATCCTCGAGCAAAGATCTAAGCTCTTTCCTAAGCTTCTTAGCCTCTGGAAGTATGTGATCGCGATTATCAAGCAAGTCAACCAACTCCTCATTCTCCTTGTGCAAAGAAGAGAGCTCATCACATACCTCATCCTCGGAATCCAAGTCCGAGGCGTCCTTCTGGCTTCTCTTGCTGCTAGAGCTGCGAGCCATGCCGCAAAAATCATCCTTGAGGCTTAGGCCCGTCACACAGAGGCCGTTGAGATACTTGCCGAGGTTCTTCTTCTTCTTCTTCTTCTTCTTCTTCTTCTTCTTCTTCTTCTTCTTCTTCTTCTTCTTCTTCTTCTTCTTCTTCTTCTTCTTCTTGTCATCCTCTTTGTCTTCATCACTCGAGCTTGAAGACGTGTCCTCGGAATCGGACTCAATGTCGCTCGATCTCTTCATCTTCTCTCGAGACCGCGTCTTCTTCTCATATCCATGATCCTTCTTCTCGGACTTGTTCCTCTTGTCCTTGGACTTGTGCTTGTCGTGGTTGTTCACCTTCGGACACTGGGCGAAATAGTGTCCAGCCTTGCCACACTTGAAGAATGTCCTCGTGTTCCTCCTCATGTTCACCCGGTTCTCGTGCAGCCTCTCGAACCACCTCGTCAGGAGCGCCAGCTCGTCCTCTACAAGCACATCAAACTCCTCATCTGGCATAGACATCAAAGAAGACAAAGAGAACATCATGGTGGATGGGTTAGTGTTAGCCTTTCCTTTCGAACCACCGACGAGGGCAAGACTATGGGAGTCAGTCAGACCCTCGAGGTTGGTTGTCATGCCCCTATCCGCCTCAGCCGACTTGAGCTTCGAGAATAGCTCGTTCACCGTCAGAGTGTTATACTTCTCCGACTCCACAATGGCCTCGAACTTTCCGCCCCATATCGTACGATCCAAAGAGTGTAAGAGCTTGACAGCTCTATCATGATCATCGTACGGGAGCACGTCCACATTGGCCCTCATGTTGTTCACAACCACCGTGAACCTCTGAAACAAGGAATCGATGGACTCACCGGGGAGATGAGTGAAGTTCTCGTACTCTCTTCGGTAGGTCACATACATCCGAGCCTGAACCTGGGCATTCCCAACATGAGCCTCTTTCAGCACCGACCAAATTCTACAAGCCAAGTGCTCAGTGTGCACCCGATCTAACTCAGGCTGACACAAAGCATGAAACAAGTAGTCGACCGCATTATTGTTGGCGTCGAACATGTCCCTCGATCCTGGAGCAAGGAAGTTCATCAGCTGGACATAGCCTGTGTCCACCATGACATCTCAAAGGATCTGACCCTTTCCATGGAGGAACGTCCCCATCCGTTTACTCCACATCTGGTAGTTCTTGCCATCGAAGTGTGGTGGACCCGAACCCTGTTCCTAGTATGCCATCCTTGGATCTTAGACTGGTTAGAGTCAACAAAGACCAGAACCAGCTCTGTTACCACTTGAAGGACCGATACGGCAAACCAGAGAGGGGGGAGTGAATGGGAGCCGATAAAAATTCTTCTCGAAGGAGATGAAGGCTCCAACAAGACAAACACGACATTCAACACACGTCTCCGACTAACTACCCAAATTGGCCAAGTCCACATAGCCACTGGAGTGCTACTGAACCTAGGAACCAACTTCCAACCTTACAGACCCGAGAACGCAACGGAACACCAACCTCGAGTCCACTGACCAACACCGGTCAGACCGGTGAGCACCACCGATCAGACCGGTCCCTGCTGGTGAGACTTGACAACTTTCACAGAAAGGCTTCACGCCGGTCGGGCCGGTGGAACACACCGGTCAGACCGGTCTTAGCCAGAAAGCCCCCAAATCACCAAACAGGCCTAGCGACCTCCAAACTGACCCAAACTTGAAACAGCTGCAACACAGGACAACAGCGAACACACCCAGACATTGACCCGAGCAAAAACCCAATAGGGGTTGCACCGGTCAGACCGGTGAGAGGCACCGGTCAGACCGGTGTGACCTGGGCTTCTCGGGATGAACAACACCCGCGGGTCAACACCTCCAAATCCAAGCCTTGATCTCCCGAGTCGCTCCACAGGCTTGAACAAGACTTTGGGGACAATAGGAACACCTCATGAGGAGTCCATATCCAAGTTTAATCCCACCAAAACTTGTCCAAACAAGAGGAATCAAAGAAATCCCGCCAAGACCTCCTCTAACCCTAGAACACCGAAAACCCCAAAATCGAGCCCCTCAACTCACGGATTTGGGAGGGGAATCACAGCCCAAAGAACCACAAAGGGTTCCTACAAATTTCTCCCATCAAATCCCCAAGAGCAAGTCCCGAAAACACCCCAAGAAAACCCACCAAGAGAGGGCTCCGAAAATCACCACCAAGAACAACCGTGAACAACACAACAAGGCCTTGAGGAACCATGCCGAATCATCTATATATGCCACAAAGGTTCATACAAGGTCTAGCTTGCCGCCCGATCATCCAACCCTCTCAACAAGATCTCACCATGAAGCTCTCAAGCTAGTCCTATAGAAATCCTAAAAAATAGGAAGGGAAAATAGGAAAGCAAATGAACTAGGGTTCCAAGAGATGGCTGCCATCCTCTCACCTCATGGGTTATATGGAGGCAACCGAAAGTCTAAAACACCCTTACTGAATAACTAGGGATACAAGCCCCTCAAGGGCGGTTTTGGAAGTCTTCAGATTTTCTCCATCGGACGGATGCCCGGCGACCGCACCCTGCTTAGCCTCGACGCAAGCCATGCAATCCCGACGCGTGTCCTCCGCTTCGAAGATTCCGGACTGCGTCATCGCACACCGGTGGGACCAGTGCTCCTCACCGGTCGGGCCGGTCGGACCCACCCGGTCGGACCGGTTTGGAGTCGGCTGCAAAGACCGGCTTCCGTCTTCGGTCTTGGCTTTGTGGATCAACCAAGGAACCCAGTGGTTTTCTGGTGAACCACTGGAAACCCCGTGAAGTTGGTGTAGCCTCCGCCAATCTCCACTCATGACTCGGCTCCCACGTAGTCCCGGCTCGACCTTGGTTTTGAGGCTCAACCAAGAAACCGTCCATGACTTCATCTTGCTATTCATTCCATCATGCGGCCCGCACTTGACCCCGCTGGCCAAGGGGTCCCTCGAACGAAGCCTACTTGTCTTCTCCACACCTGGAGGCCTCACCGGCGACGACCTTTCGCGCTTGTTCTTCACCTGCACCAACACTAGTCAAGTCGCAACCTGCACCTGCAATACTTAGCCAAGAATTAGTCCACACAATGTTGTCAATCACTCATCACACAAGGAAGAGACCATCCACCGGTCCTCGAACCACACATGGTCCTCAAAGAGTTGTCATCGTGAGGACCATGTGTGGTTCGAGGACCGATGGATGGTCCCTTCCTTGTGTGATGAGTGATTGACAACGTTGTGTGGACTGATTCTTGGCTAAGTATTGCAGGTGCAGGTTGCGGCTTGACTCGTGTTGGTGCAGGTGAAGAACAAGCGCGAAAGGTCGTTGCCGGTGAGGCCTCAAGGTGTGGAGAAGACAAGTAGGCTTCGTTCGAGGGACCCAAAGTGGCCGGTGGGGTCAAGTGCGGGCCGCATGGTGGCATGAACAAGAAGATGAAGTCGTGGACGGTTTCTTGGTAGAGCCTCAAAACCAAGGTCGAGCCAGACTACGTGGGAGCCGAGTCATGAGTGGAGATTGGCGGAGGCTACACCGAGTTCGCGGGGTTTGCGTGGGGTTCACCGTAAAACCACCGGGTTACTCTCGCTGAGCTACAAAACCGAGGCCGAAGACTCGACGAGGAGGTGCGGCCACCCGGGCCGGCTCAACCGCCCGCAGAGGGGCGGTCGGACCGCCCGGGGCCGGTCAGATCCCCCGGGCCGGTCTAACCGCCCAGGGGGGGCGGTCTGACCGCCCTGGCCGCCGGCGCCGAGAAGCTTCGAAGCGGAGGACACGCGTCGGGATCGCAAGGCTTGCGTCGAGGCTAAGCGAGGTTGGGGTGGCGGGCATCCGTCCGATGGTGAAGACATGAAGACTTCCAAATCCGCCCTCGAGGGGCATGTATCCCTAGTTATTAGTGAAGGGTAGTTTAGTCTTTTGGGTGCCTCCATATATACTCATTAGATGGGTGGATGGCAGCCAACTCTTGGAACCCTAGCTCATTTGTTTTTCCATTTTCGTTCTCCATTTTTCCTTGGGATTTTAGAGGACTAGCTTGAGAGCTTCATGTGAGATCTAGAGAGAGGGATTGATGTTTGGGTGGCAAGCTAGACCTTGTACGAACCTTTCATGGCATGTATAGAAGGTTTGGCGTTGTTCATCGTGGTGGTTTTCCCGTCTCCTTTGTGTTGATTTTTGGTGCACTTTTTGGCGGTGTTTTGAGGACGATTTCTTGGGGTTTTTGGTGGGTGTCACGTATGAGGTTCTTATGCCTCTTTGGTTGGTGACTTTGCCCCCAAATCCCCTTTGAATCGGACTCGATTTGGTGGTTTCTCGAGTTGGGCGTGTTCTTGACCTAGAGAAGCGATTTCTTCGATTCCTCTTGATTCCGAGCGTTTCGGGTCGATTCCTTTGAGGTAGAGGTTGCCCGGGAGGTAACCCGACTATTCCCGAAGTTTTGCTGCAATCCGTGGAGTGATTCGGGAGATCGGGCGCGAGGAAGTTGTAGTTTGACCCGCGGGTTCGTTTTTACGGAAGGGGCGGTCTAACCGCCTACGGGGGCGGTCTAACCGCCCGGGTGTTTCCGGTCAAAGTTTTGTTTCGCCGGATTTTCCTCTCGTGAGTTTGTTCGCCTTGATCGAGGAGCGTCCGAGTGAAATTTGGGGTCGTTCTCGTGCGGTTGCTTGATGTTCTTGGTTGGAGTTCGTTGCTTTGGGTACGGGAGGTTAGACCGCACCGGGTAGCCGGTCCAACCGCCCCTAGGCCCTTGGGTGAAGTTTTGGTTTTCGCCAAGATTTTCCGGTAGCTAGCATGGCCTTGACCGGAGATCTTTGTTGGTGAAACCGGGTGAGTTTTGGTGCTCGGAAGAGGCGTTTCGGAGGATTTCTTGGTTACCGAGGTTGAGGCGGTCTAACCGCCCCCTATACCCGGTCTAACCGCCCCCCTCGGTTAGCCGGCTTTCGAGTTGTTTCCGCCGTCGTTGCTGCGTGTGTGTTGTGGTTGCTGGTAGAGTTTGTTCCTAGGACCAGTAGCACTCCAGTGGCTACGTGGTTTTGGCAAACAGAAGGTTGAAGTGCGGAGCATGTGATTTCGGGGGTTCGACCGAGATAGTTCATCTTGTCGGAGTTTCAATCTCCCTAGAGAAGAATTTTTATCGGCTCCCATTCACTCCCCCCCTTTCTGGTCGCCTAATCGGTCCTTCAAGTGGTATCAGAGCCAGTTCGGGTCTTTGTTGACTCTAACCAGTCTAAGATCCAAGGATAGCGTACCAGGAACGGGGTTCGGGTCCTCCACACTTCGATGGCAAGAACTACCAGATGTGGAGCAAGCGGATGGGTGCGTTCCTCCGTAGAAAGGGTCAGACTCCGTGGGATGTCACAGTGGACACAGGATATGTCCAACCGATGGACTTCCTCGCTCCAGGGTCGAGGGACAGATTCGACGCCAACAATAAGGCGGTCGACTACTTGTTTCGTGCTTTGTGTCAGCCTGAGTTCGATCGGGTGCACACCGAGCACTTGGCTTGTAGGATTTGGGCGGTGTTGAAGGAGGCTCATGTTGGGAACGCCCAGGTTCAGGCACGGATGTATGCGACCTACCGAGAGAGTACGAGAACTTCACTCATCTCCCCGGTGAGTCCATCGATGCCTTGTTTCGCAGGTTCACGGTGGTTGTGAACAACATGAGGGCCAATGTGGACGTGCTCCCGTACGATGATCATGATAGAGCGGTCAAGCTCTTACACTCTTTGGATCGTACGATATGGGGCGGAAAGTTCGAGGCCATTGTCGAGTCGGAGAAGTATGACACTCGACGGTGAACGAGCCTGTTCTCGAAGCTCAAGTCGGTCGAGGTGGATAGGGGCATGACTGCCAAGCTCGAGGGACCGACTGATTCCCATAGTCTTGCCCTCGTTGGTGGTTCCAAAGGAAAGACTAACTCTAACCCATCCACCAGGATGTTCTCTTTTTCTTCTTTGATGTCTATGCCAGATGAGGAGTTTGATGACCTTGGAGAGGACGAGCTGGCGCTGTTGACGAGGCGGTTCGAGAGGCTGCACGAGAACCGCATGAACATGAGGAGGAACACGAGGACTTGCTTCCAGTGCGGCAAGCCGGGACACTTCGTCGCCGACTGCCCGGAGAAGGCCGAGAACAAGGACAGCTACAAGCACAAGCCAAGGAAGCACGACAAGTACCGTTCGAGGTGCGACCACAAGAGCAAGCACAAGAACAAGTACAAGGACGAGCAATGATCGTGGAAGAAGGAGAGCCGAGGCAAGGCCCGAGCGATGGTTGGAGCGAGCGACGTCGACTCCAGTTCCGCGTACTCCACCTCGAGCTCGAGCAGCAGTGAAGACGAAGGCGATCGTCGCAAGAACAATAAGTCGTCCAAGAACCTGAGCGGGCTGAGCTGCTTCACGAGAGATGGCTTCTGCACCATGGCGCTGAGCTCCGGCAAAGAAGAAGAGCACACAAAGCGACTCGGACTGCGAGTCCGACGACGAGGTGCGTGATGAACTTCCCTTCTTGCGCCAGGAGAATGAGAGGCTTGGCTCTTTGCTTGATAACCGTGATGACATGATTAGAGAGGCCAAGAAAATGAGAAAAGAGCTTAGGGCTTCACTCGAGGATGCTAGGACTAGAGTGGCTGAGCTAGAGACACAGGTGCTTGATAGTAAGCTTGAGATTGATTCCCTTAAGGCTAGCCCTGTTGTTTTGGATGAGAATGATTGTGTTGATTGCTCCATATTCCTTGTTGATCTTGCTTTGTTTAAGGAGAAGCATGCCTCCAAATGTGAGGAACTAGATGTGCTTAGGGTTGAAGTGGCTGAGCTGAAATCTAGACCTGCTTTGCTAGGTGCTTGCACTTCTTGCCCTGTTTTGCATGCTAAGATTGATGAGATGCATGCTTACACTAGTTCACTTGAGGCTAAATTGAAGGAACCCATGCCTACATCATGCTCTACCTGTGAAATGCATGCATTGAAAAATTTGGAACTTGCACATTATGTTGATCGTTTGCAGGATGAGAATGATGACTTGAGGAAGTTGATGGGGTGGTTGTCCGGTCATGAGCCTCAGTTGAGGATGATGATCGAGGCCTTTAAGAGGCAAGATGGTGAGGGACTTGGGGCAAACAAGGTTGGTGAGGGAAGTGGAGAGAATATCCGGAGCCACCAAAAACCCACCACAAAAATGATTTCCCTCCAAAACCCAACCATCTTAGGAACCGACTAGACACAACCCCAGCTCCACCTATATTTCCTACACCCACAAATGATCTCCGAAGGCCTATCAAGTTTGTGAGCACTTCCGGGAAAGTGTTCTTTGGGAAAGTGAGTGAGAAGGCAAGTGAGGAGAAATCGGTGGAGGAGTTGAGTGGAGAGAAACCAAGCGAGCAGCCCCAATCCAAGCCAAAACCTAAGCTTGTGAGGTTCCGTTGTGGCCATTGTGGGAAAGAGGGTCACAAGGATGAGTTTTGCTTCAAGAGGAAGCGGGAAGAGAGGATGGCAAAGGAGTGGGCGAACAAGGATAGGTACAACCCTTCCCATGGTGTACCTAAGCCTCGTATGCCACCGCCCGTGGGTAAGGCCGTGGTGAGAAGTGTTCCGGCATGGGGAGATGCGAGTTCCCCGCAGCCGAGGAGCAGCGATTCGAGGGGGCGGTCGGACCGCCCGGCTAGGCGGTCGGACCGGCCCGGCCCGAGGGGGGCGGTTAGACCGGCCCGGCTAGGCGGTTTAACCGCCCCCGCAGTTCTAGCGGAGTGGTTTTCGAGGTGGTGAGTCGAGAGGTTTTAGGTCCGGAGGTGGAGTTGCTGGTGGTTGGTCCGGAGAGACGGCGGGTGTTCGGTTTGCTAGGCATTCTCCCCCTCGAGTTCAATGGGAGGAGTCGTAGCTTTGAGAAGGAGAGGAGGGACGTTCCACGGGTTGTCTTCCGTGGTTTTGGTCCTCCTCCAGGCAGTGAGGGGTGGTTTCCTCGGAGTGGTTACCGAGGTGGTGTTCATGGTGGTAGTTATGGTAGGAAAGATGGCTTGATGTGTGCTAACCCCACTTTCGAGCAAATGGCTCGGCACTGGTTTTCCTCTTTTGGTACTAACCCCAGTGCTGAGTCGTTTGTTCGCTCACGTGCTTGTTTTTGAATTTCAGGTGGGAGACTTGAAGAACATTTGGTTGATTGACTCCGGTTGCTCGAGGCATATGACCGGAGACAGGGGGTGGTTCTCAAGTCTCGTCCCGGTGGTGACGAAGAGGTACATCACTTTTGGGGCTTGTTGACGGTTAATAATTGTATCAAAGTTCGTTCGTGACTCGCAAGCGTACAAGTCTCCCGTCGTAGTCAAGGGACCCTTCTTCCCTCGAGTGGTGAACCCAAGGTATCGAATCCGTTGAACAAATGTGTGACGCAAGACTTAATCTATTAAAGCCAAGAAACTTCAATCTTCGATAAAAGACCTAATGCATCTAAGTAAAAGACACAAAACGAATCTAATCTACTAAAAACCGGAGAAAACAAAGTAAGATTGGGTAGATAAACCGATCTAGAGGGATCGGGGTAAGCCTTTTGTTGAAGTTCCAAGCAAGAGAAGAAGTAGCAAATCGAATCTTAAAAGAAGCCTCTTTAAATCGTGGTTTCCCGTCCAAATCCGAAAACATCCGCCTTTCGAGACCCCCCGTTCGTCACAACGTATCCCTATTCATGCGGGGAGCTTAGGGCGAGTCAAAAGACAAGTCGAGATTCTTTCGGAAGATCCGCGTGTACCTCTAGCCACCGCGGCTACAAGAACACCCTATGTAATCTATCTCGAGAATAGAATTGGAATAAGCAAAGCCGATCGAAAAACGAAATCTTCGAGGAAACACTTGATCGCTAGGAAAAGATTCAACTTGATAATTCAACTATAACAATGATACATACACAAGATCACCACCGGGATCCTTCTTTGATCTTGCTTCTAGCTCCGGAACTCCGACGTGGTCTTCCGTGCAAGGTTCCCACGTCGGCTAGGGGAACCCTAGTCAACTAGCTCGACCCTCTCCTCTCCGAGATGGTGTCCCTCTCTTCTCTCGCTTCTCGGCGGCCGAAGACGAAATCTTCCGTCCGTGGCTCTCGGTCGGGGGACTATAAATAGCCCGATTGGCGGCTAGGGCAAAGGAGGGCGTGTTTGGGCCCAAAATGGGCTCCGGGCCGACCGGATCGGCCGGCCGGCCCGGGCCCATTTAGGCCCGGCCCGTGGGCTCCTTTGCCTCACGTCGGTTCCCTTGCTTCCCGGATGTTTCCCCCTTCGCATGTAGGTCCATGTCGTCGGTTTCTCTCCGAATTGGACTCAACTCCTTGTCTTGCAAGATTCGAGACTTTTCCGGTCGTGTCCCCGGAGTCCGTCGTCTTCTCGGATCAAGTCCCCCGGCTTCTTGGAGTTAAGTTTGCTTCATTGCATGACTTGTACGGGGCTTCAAGGTCTTGTCATGAGGTGCTTGATGAACTTATCCCGAAAGCCTTGCATTAAACACTAAAACCCCGCATAAACATTAAACTCCAAAACCGACATGCACACGTGAACTTGTTATACCACGGGGGTTAGTACCAATGGATAAGGTATAGAACTCATGCCAACACCGAAGGTAAACTCATGGCTAGGTTGACGGATTTTCACCGTCAACATCTCCCCCATGCTTAAACCTTGCTCGTCCTCGAGTAAGCCTTCACCGGATATCATCATTGCTAAACAATGTTTAAACTTTGCACTTGATCACACATGAGAAAACATAATGCTCTCAAAATTTTAATTCATTAAAGTTCCATAATGTGCTAGCCTTCATGTCTACGGAGGGTAGATTCTTATTAAGCTTGTCCCACAAGTATTAACATGCTCACAAAGTTCTAAATA
This sequence comes from Cenchrus americanus, assembly GCA_947561735.1. Classification (NCBI taxonomy): domain Eukaryota; kingdom Viridiplantae; phylum Streptophyta; class Magnoliopsida; order Poales; family Poaceae; genus Cenchrus; species Cenchrus americanus. Next base: position 218,277,215 of record OX387245.1, on the reverse strand, counting down.
GATCTCGGAATTTTTTGAAATAAAGAACGAGATAAAGAAAAGCTAAACCAAGTTCACAAATTTAAATCATCTCGTGTATTGCTCATGAACTCTCATCTCACTTGTCTCTCAAGCCTATATATTCTACTCCTTTCCCTCTCATATATATATGTGGTAGGCTTTATATGGAGCTTTGGGAAAGTTTAGTCCTAACAAGATTTTATAAATGAGGTGTTGTCAAAACAAGACAAGCTTCTCATGGTCTTACCGAGACTCGTCAAAAAGGTCATTGGAAAATAATGTTAAATCAAGGATGGGAAAGAGAGAAATACACACACTTTAGATAAGTGGACATGTGCAAATGGCAAAGAGTGATCCCGAGGCACAAAGGAAGTCCTCGTTATCGGATTGCACATGGTTGGAAAATGAGAATGGATCTTTTTAACTTGAAGCCTTGAATGCACTCTTAGAGAACCGGGGAGTTCGCTTTACGCACATATATATATATTTTTTTCTCATATTTCTCATTCTTTTCTTTCTTTCTTTCTTTCTTATATATATTTCTCATTCTTTTTCTTTCTTTCTTCACCTTGGAAGTCACGTACATCGCCGAATTTTTTTCTTTCATCATTTGATATATATATATTTTTTTTAAAATACTCCCTTTTGAATTCTAAAACTGCACCGTACCTACCTCCTCCCCCATGCTTAGACGTTGCTCGTCCTCGAGCAAAGAGGCGAAAAATAAGGTAGGTACCCTAGATATTTTCCCTGGAGAGATACTTGAAATCTTCAACGTTGGCACCGTCTTGCGATCTTCCTTGAATTGATGATCCATTCTCAACGATAGGTTGTGGTCAAGGAGTTAATCACAAAAGATGATATTTGGTTTAAGGGTGGATATCCGGCGAAGTTTGTGAGATCACCGATGCGGGGATACACAATGCACGGATAAAAGGCTAGCAAAAAGATAGATACGCAAAAATGGAATGACCAGCTTCTTAGTCTCGGGCCAGAGAAATCATGGCCTGCAATAACTCACTCAAAAATAAATCTTGTACACTAAGGTTTATGCACTCAAATATATATAAGGCTCTGGATAGGTTGAGCAACACACAAGCGATGTTTGTGTCAAGGTTAGCAATATTTTTGAGCATAAAAGACATCTTTAATCTATTCATAACTTGAGAGCACATAAAACACTATGGGTCTTTATTTTAATCATAACCTCCGCTGAAAATTAAGCTAGTATTTAAATAAATTCAGATCTGTATTTTTAAGAGAGCACTAGCTTAAACATGCATAAATCAATTACAAAGATGAACAAAGCTGCAATTTTAATCATATATCATCATGGCACGAATTTTGTAACTTTTCCAATGATATAATCAAGGTGGTGTCTTTATTAATGGTGACATCAAGTTGAAATTCAAACTGAAAATAAACAAACATGCTTGCTGAAATTTAAATAAAAACAGAAAATACTACGCAAACACACATAAGCAAAAGCTGAAAATTACGAGAGAAAAAGAAAAGAAAAGAAAACTAAAGTTCCTAAATCTTCTAGTCCTCCGCCGGTGGTTGATGTTGATAATCTTGATAATAATACCCTTGCTCATAATATGATTGGACATTTCCTCCGACGAATTGATTTGGCTCCACAAGGTGAAGGCGTCCAAGTTCAAAGGCGATATTTGTGTTGCCTTCACCGAGTTGAGCTGCGTTAGCTTGGATGGCTGCGATGTTTTGAGCATTTCTTGCAGCATACCCTTCAATAATGGTCATGCTTTGTTGTGGTTGGGGATGATGAGCGTAGGACTCCCGCGAAGTTAGCGTTGGGCACAACATAATTTTGTGGGGGTACCGGTGCACCCCCCCCCCCCATGCTTGTCCTTGTGACCCTCCGTAATAACTTGGCGGAGGAGGGATCCCGCCGAATGGTTGCACATTGGGTTGTGCTCCACTCGCTTGTGCGGAGGATGTTCCCTCCTCTACGATTCTTCCTATTTTGTTCTTTCTTGCAGGGACAAGTAATCCCTCTTCCAACCAATCTTCCCTTCCTTCGGTGAAAAGCCTAAGCCTCTCATTCGGAAGGGGTAGGTTTACTATGGCCAACCGATAACCTCCTCTCTTATCTCCACTAATGTATTTGCCTTGCCGCAAATACTCAAAACCGAGAGAGGTACCACGCAAAAGGTGAGCGGGGTTTCTTGCGATCCCCGGTCGCAAGGAAAAGGCCAACATGGAGAGGTAACACCCCGAACCAATATTATCCGCCCCCGATGTTGCTTCACAACACCAACGGTTGATCATGAGGTAAGAGGGGTTTATTGGCTGCCTAGCAATTAAAGCCGAGTATAGCCAATTCCACTCCGTGTCGTTCACCTTTGTTTCCTTCATCCTCCCCAATACCCTCTTGCACATCCAAGAGTGAAATATTCGGATAATGGGGTTGCGGATGCAATTGCGTTGTTGATGGGCTTCTCCGGAGATCATGTTCCAAAATCCCGCCAACATGCCGGGTGGCACGTCAACTTTCTCCGGAGCTCCCTTGTGGAATCCAAGCAGCTCCCTAACGTGCTCGTAGGGAACGACTTGTTGGATTCCCTCCAAACGGAATGACAAGCTTTGCACCCCATCATCATCAACGATGGGTGCAATAGTCATCAAAATTTCCAAGGCGTAACCCAAATGGGTGTCCACCGATATTCCGTTGGAGAACTGCACCCATCCGAGGTGCCCCAACATATAGTATATGTCGGTGCAAAAACCCAAGGTGTAGAGTGCTTGGTCTTCGAACTCGACGTTCGGCACAAGCCTCTTCTCAAGATTGGCGAGCCTCTCCTTCTCCTCCGCCGACAAGATGATGAAGCCGTACGAAGAGTGTGTCGGGGTGTAAGGAGGTGGTGCGGTTGAGCGAGTCGATCGTCGTGGTGGCGCGGGCTGCTCCTCCGTGTGCCCACGAGGTTCGGTGAACCTCATGGAAGTGCTTCTCGCAGCCCTCATACCACCAAGGAGGAGAGCATCGTTTCTCCTCGGTGGCGCCGTATCCGTCTCCATGCTCCGGGGAGACTCGGAAACCGAGTGCCTCCTCGAAGACGTGGTTGATGACGGCTTGGACGACGACGAACTCTTTTTCTTGGAGAAGAGACTTGTGGTCTTCTTCCACATGGTTGCTGCACTCTTTCTTCAACTAAAATTCCGGGTTGCAACCGGTAAACTAGGCACTTAAACTCTTTGCTTTGGATGTGGACTTTGAGTGGATTAAGGATGTGGATTTTTTTTCTTGAGCTATCAAGCTTGGGATGGTTGGATATGTCTACGGAGGTTCTGAGCACACAAACAAGGGAAGGAGAGGGAAGCTTGCACGAAGAAAACGGGAGCCGGGGGGCTCCTTAAATAGGTCGGCCGGCCGGCTCGGGCCGGCCGGCCCGGGGGTCCTCTCGGTTCCTCCCCGCCGCGTCTTTCTCCCAGCACGATCATTTCGCCTCTCGCAACTTTCCTCGCCCGCGTGCTCCACGAGTTGCACCGCCCAAACGCTCTCGTCCACTCCTTTTCTTGAATTATTGGTCCTCCCACTTGATGCTCCATGCTTTGGGTCATGTCCATGCTCCCTAGCTCCACTTGCTTCACATGCCACCATGAAAATCCTGCAAAGTTGATGCTTGCTGCCCACCATGCTTGTCCTTTGCATGTGGAATTGGTGAAAGTTGATAAAAGGGCATCCAATGGTGCATGCATGATTAATTCAAACTAGATTGCCTCCATTTAGGTGTGTTTAAGGATAAGCACTCCTCTAATTCGAAATTTAAAATATTTTTCAGAGCCATGCAAGAGCTCAAACATAATTTTAGAGAAGTTTTTAAACCATTAAAAACAAATGTAAGTCGAAAATATTTTTCGACTACGTCGGTTTCGGTCTTACCGGTATAGTTTGCTTTCATCGGTTGAGAGCGAACGTTTTCCCGGCTTGATCATGGGGGCATAGGTTTAGGTTCTAATTTTGGCTAAATAAGAAAGATTTTGAATAAAACAAAATTAGAATAGGCTTAGAAAAATTCTAATCCTAGAGAAACCAAGGATAAAGATTTTTAAAACCAACCAAAAGCTTTGATTTCTAGGTTCACGCGAGTCCTACCACGTGCTGAATTTTATTAACACTTAAACATAAATCGTGGCTCTACTCGTGTGGTTTTAGCATGAAAAATAAGTCAACCTCAGCACCATAATGAGGGTGAAAGGTTGAGTTAAGGTTCTGAAATTATTTGGTTGAGGTTTCTCGAAAAGAAAAGAATCAAACAAGCACATAGGAGGGTTTATGCAAAGGGTTTATGATAAAGCAAACATTCAATCAAGAATTATGTCTCTAATATTGTTCAACCACTTCTAAGTCTAATGTCTTTGCGTAATAAAACTCAAAAACTAAATTATTAAAAATACTCGAAAAACCTGGAATCGGGTTGTCCTCCCGGTAGCTTATTCTTGACTCGACTTGACGAAACGGGTTGCCTCCCGCCTAGCGCTTCGTTTATAGTCTATAGCTAGACTTCTTCACTTGATTACTCCGGATCAACGCTCTTTGCGGGCGTTGCAATCTTGGGTACCCACTTCCGCACCATCTTGGGCGCGGGCTTGTCTTCCGGCTTAGTTGGCTTAGTCATTTTTTTGGTCTTCGCAGGCGGCTTCTCTTCCTTTGTCTTGACGGATGCAACACCTTCTTTGATTTTCGTTACGTTCATTTTTTTTCGGCTCCTTCTTCTTTTTCAGCCCCTCCGTTTGTTTTGGTTCTCCCTTCACTCCAATCATGTTGCATGCCTCAATCCTTGGACGGAACTTGAAGGAACTCTTTTCTCCGTTGATATCGAACATGATCTCCCCCTTGCCAACATCAATAGTAGCTCCCACGGTCTTGAGGAATGGCCTCCCTAGGATGAGCGGCGGCTTCTCCCTCTCTCCCATCTCGAGCACAATGAAGTCGACGGGGATGAAGTGGTGTCCAATCTTCACGGGTACATCTTCAGCAATGCCCAAGGGATAGCGAATGGAGTTGTCTCCCAACTCCAAACATATTCCCGTAGGCTCCATCGGTAGGCGTAGCTTCTCGAACACATCCCTCGGCATGACACTCACACTAGCTCCAAGGTCGCATAACGCCTTCTCGAAGTTGAAAGAACCAACTGAACATGGAATTGTAGGGCACCCGGGGTCTTTTTGCTTCTCTAGCCCATAAGCAATAGCCGCACTACACTCCTCGGACATCTTGACATGATCTACCCCGAGTGTTGCTATCTCATATTTATTTGCCGGTATGTCTTTAAAGTAACGAGAATATGTAGGTACTTGTAGGGCATCTAGTAATGGCATGTTGATGCTAAGTCTACGCACAACTTCCACAAACTTCTCGAAGTGGTTGTCAAGTTTACCTCGGAAGTAGCGTGGCTTGAGTTGCGGTATCCTCGTGTCTTCCTCCGGCATCTCGAATTCGGGTTCCTCGGTGACGATCCCCGTAACCTCGGTGGACGGTTTAAGCTTCCTTTCTCCCGCGGAACGTTCCGGATCTTCGGTCTCCTTCCCCGAACGCGTTTGAATGGCCTTCGCCGATTCGGGACATTTGGGTTGTCCCGGAAGCTTCCCTTCATCATTAGTGAGGCGCCCCGCAAGTTGTCCAACTTGCGTCTCGAGCATCTTCATCATGTTGAGCACTTGATGATTGGAACTTCCGACCCCCGTCACTTTGCTATCGATGTTCTCCAAAGACCTTGTCTATGGTCTTGAACTTGGTGACGGTGTCCTTGTTGATCTTAGCTTGCTCATCCATGAACTCCTTCAATTGTATCCGAAGTGGAACCGCGTTAGGAATAGATGAGCTTGCATTAAATTGAGGCCTACCTTGCCCGTAGTAGCGGAAGTTCGGCAATTCTCCCTTCCTCATGTAGTCGAGCACTTTGGCTTCCTCCGACATTCTTTGCGGACATGGCCATACTCTCCACATTCTTCGCATGTGGACCTTGCTTCGGCGGCCTTCAAGTCTTGAGCCTCTTTCTTTTCCATCTCCATCTTCTCCAACCTCCTCATGAGCGAGTCGATCTTGCCCTCAAGTATGTCTTCCTTCTCCACTTGCAAGACTCCTTTGACGTTCCCCATGGGTTGAGCCGGATGTAGGCGCCGGATGACGCCCACGTGTCATTATCCGCGACCTTCCCGAATAGCGTGAAAGCTTCCGTCGGTGTAAGCTCGATGATAGATCCTCCCGCCGATGCATCGATGATCGTCCTTGACGCCATGGTGAGTCCTTGATAGAACTTTTGCACGAGGTCTTCTTTCGGGAACTTGTAATGTGGAACCGCCCGGTGTACTCGTTGAAGCGCTCGAATGCCTCCGAGATAGTTTCGTAGGATATTGAACAAAGGTGGCAATCTTATTACGCAAGCTTTGAGTTTTACCCGGTGAGTAGTATTCCTTCATGAAAGCCTTCATCAACGTGTTCCAATTTTGCACCGTCTCCGCCGGTTGAGAGTGGAACCATTGCAAAGCCTTCCCGAGTAGTGAAAACGGAAAAAGCCTTGCCCTCATTTGATCTTGAGTCACCCCATCCATGTTGAAAGTCGACATAGTTGAATGAATGCTTGGAGGTGAAGGTTCGGATCCTCTTTGCCGGTGAAGGGTGAATGTTGCACCATGCGGATTGTTGAGGTCTTGATCTCGAACGGTCTTCCGATCTCCTCGAGGTTCAAGATTGGTAGGTCGATGATGTCTGGGGTGCATAGCTCCCCAATCTTGCGTTCTTCCGGTGGTTGGTCACCCATTGGTGGAGGTCGATTCTCCCACGGACTTTGAGGTGGTGAATTCTTCAGAGATTCCTGCGATCCTTTGTCTTCCGACTCCGAATCTACAAAATCCAGCTTTTTAGCTTGATGTGCTTCGCGTCTCCTTAGCTCGTAAAGTTTTTCTCGGATCATCCACAAAATTATTGGGTTTGTTGGAGAGGTAGCCGTCCATCTCCCGTTAGGGTTAGCAATAAACAAAGTATGCAAAAACTAGAAAACAAAACAAATCTATAAAGACTAGAGTTAGACAAACTAGATTAGATGTATTTTGAGGATGATCAAAATTTAGTAGATGCAAAAATAAAAACAAAAAGAATACTGAAAATTACAAAAAAAAGCAATAAGAAATCAAATCTTGATCACTTGTTCCCCGGCAACGGCGCCAGAAAAAGGGGCTTGTTGACGGTTAATAATTGTATCAAAGTTCGTTCGTGACTCGCAAGCGTACAAGTCTCCCGTCGTAGTCAAGGGACCCTTCTTCCCTCGAGTGGTGAACCCAAGGTATCGAATCCGTGGAACAAATGTGTGACGCAAGACTTAATCTATTAAAGCCAAGAAACTTCAATCTTCGATAAAAGACCTAATGCATCTAAGTAAAAGACACAAAACGAATCTAATCTACTAAAAACCGGAGAAAACAAAGTAAGATTGGGTAGATAAACCGATCTAGAGGGATCGGGGTAAGCCTTTTGTTGAAGTTCCAAGCAAGAGAAGAAGTAGCAAATCGAATCTTAAAAGAAGCCTCTTTAAATCGTGGTTTCCCGTCCAAATCCGAAAACATCCGCCTTTCGAGACCCCCGTTCTGTCACAACGTATCCCTATTCATGCGGGGAGCTTAGGGCGAGTCAAAAGACAAGTCGAGATTCTTTCGGAAGATCCGGCGTGTACCTCTAGCCACCGCGGCTACAAGAACACCCTATGTAATCTATCTCGAGAATAGAATTGGAATAAGCAAAGCCGATCGAAAAACGAAATCTTCGAGGAAACACTTGATCGCTAGGAAAAGATTCAACTTGATAATTCAACTATAACAATGATACATACACAAGATCACCACCGGGATCCTTCCTTGATCTTGCTTCTAGCTCCGGAACTCCGACGTGGTCTTCCGTGCAAGGTTCCCACGTCGGCTAGGGGAACCCTAGTCAACTAGCTCGACCCTCTCCTCTCCGAGATGGTGCCCCTCTCTTCTCTCGCTTCTCGGCGGCCGAAGACGAAATCTTCGTCCGTGGCTCTCGGTCGGGGGACTATAAATAGCCCGATTGGCGTCTAGGGCAAAGGAGGGCGTGTTTGGGCCCAAAATGGGCCCGGGCCGACCGGACCGGGCCGGCGGCCCGGGCCCATTTAGGCCCGGCCCCGTGGGCTCCTTTGCCTCACGTCGGTTCCCTTGCTTCTCGGATGTTTCCCCCTTCGCATGTAGGTCCATGTCGTCGGTTTCTCTCCGAATTGGACTCAACTCCTTGTCTTGCAAGATTCGACACTTTTACTCGTTCGGGTCCCCGGAGTCCGTCGTCTTCTCGGATCAAGTCCCCGACTTCTTGGAGTTAAGTTTGCTTCATTGCATGACTTGTACGGGGCTTCAAGGTCTTGTCATGACGTGCTTGATGAACTTATCCCGAAAGCCTTGCATTCAACACTAAAACCCCGCATAAACATTAAACTCCAAAACCGACATGCACACGTGAACTTGTTATACCACGGGGGTTAGTACCAATGGATAAGGTATAAAACTCATGCCAACACCGAAGGTAAACTCATGGCTAGGTTGACGGATTTTCACCGTCAACGGGGACAATGGGTGTGGGTGTGTGCTTTCGGAAGGTGAGATAAAAGTGAGTGACAAGATCACTCGAGGCGTGTTGCTCTTGTTCAATCGCCGGGGTACAATTTGCTTTACGTGTCCCGGTTGTTGGATGAGGGCTTTGAGGTGTTGTTTCGGCCTGGTGGTTCTCGGATTGTGGACTCTCGAGGGGACCTTGTCTGTATGGTCGTTCCCGAGGGTCAGGTGTTTCGTGCTGATTTTTCTCAGTCTTCGGGTGTGGAGCGTTGTTTCTTGGCTGGTTCTTCGAGTGAGTTGTGGAAGTGGCATAGGAAGTTGGGTCACTTGAGCTTTGACCTTTTGTCGCGCTTGAGTAAACTTAATTTGGTCCGAGGATTGCCACGGTTGAGGCTTGAGAAAGAGTTGGTTTGAGCTCCGTGTAGGCATGCCAAGATGGTGGCCTCTTCTCACCCGCCTCTCACCGATGTGATGACTGAGCGTCCATGCGAGCTGCTCCATATGGACCTTGTTGGCCCGGCTCGTGTGCAATGCGGGTGGGAAGTGGTATGTCCTTGTTGTGGTGGACGACTATTCTCGGTATGCGTGGGTGTTCTTTCTCGAGGAGAAGGGGGAGACATTTGGTTTTGTTCGAGATCTAGTCTTGAGGTTGAGGAACGAGAGGCACGAAGATGTCATATGAGCTATCCGCGGTGATAATGGCTCGGAATTCGGGAACTCTTGTTTTGAAACCTTTTGCCATGACTTGGGTCTTGAGCACCGTTTTCGAGTCCGTATACGCCTCCCCGAATGGTGTTGTGGAAAGGAAGAACGGGACCTTGTGCGAGATGGCTCGGACGATGCTTGATGAGCATAGGACTCCGAGGAGGTATTGGGGCGAGGTGGTGAATACCGTGTGCTATGTGTCGAACAGAATATACCTCAGAGTGCACAAGAAGAAGACATGCTATGAGTTGATGCATGGTCGCACACCCAAGGGTCACTTCCATGTCTTTGGTTGCAAGTGTTTCATTCTGAAGAAGGGCAGGAAGTTGGATAAGTTTGAGTCTAGGTCTGTCGATGGCATTTTCTTTGGTTATGCATCTCATTCTAGAGCATATCATGTGCTCAATCTTGAAACTAACCAAATCGTGGAGACTTGCGAGGTAACCTTCGATGAGACAGAGCCACATAGTCAGCTTGTCTTTGAGTGTGCAGGTGATGATGAGCTTGGCGAGGAGATTTTTCAGGAGGAGGAGCATGAACATGGTGATGATGAGGATGGTGGTGCGGTGCCCCCGGCTGAACATGTACCCACTACTTCGACTACGATGATGGATGGACCCTCTGCTACACCTACGACGACAAATCAAGAACGAGGAAAAGCTGATGTTGAGGGGGAGGTAGCTTCGAGGCGAGAACCTCCCCGGCGAGTACAAGTGGATCACCCAGCTTCGAGGATCATCGGCGACATGAATGAACGCACTACACGGTCGAGGGTTCGAAACAACTCTCATTTCGCTCATGCTGCATTTGTTGCTTCTTTCGAGCCCAAAGACATTGGACACGCGCTATCTGATCACAATTGGGTTAATTCGATGCATGAGGAGTTGGAGAACTTTGAGAGGAATCAGGTGTGGGAGTTGGTTGACCCTCCCCCAAGGTGTAAGCCGACTGGTACAAAATGGGTGTGGAAAAACAAAGAGGGAGAGAAGGGTGAGGTTGTGAGGAACAAGTCGAGACTTGTTGCTCAGGGGTTCAGTTAGAAGGAGGGGATTGACTACGAGGAGACCTTTGCTCCCGTAGCCCGTTTGGAGGCGATTAGGATCCTTCTAGCCTTTTCCGTGGCTAAAGGGTTCAAGTTGCACCAAATGGATGTGAAGAGTGCTTTTCTGAATGGTTCGTTGGGGGAAGAAGTGTATGTGAGGCAGCCTCCGGGGTTTGAGAGTGAGAAGTACCCCCACCGGGTGTACAAGTTGAGGAAGGCGCTGTATGGGCTAAAGCAGGCGCCTAGAGCTTGGTATGGTAGGTTGAGGGGGTTCTTGTTTGAGAGAGGTTTTGAGATGGGGAAGGTCGATCGGACCTTGTTTTTGCTTGAGGCAGGGCGGAGATATCCCGATTGTGCGGGTGTACGTGGATGATATTGTCTTTGGTGGCTCGTCTAACTCTCTTGTTGCAAGGTTTGCGATGATATGAGCGGGGAGTTCGAGATGAGCATGATGGGTGAGTTGCGCTTCTTCCTCGGGCTACAAATCAAGCAATCAAAGGAAGGAACGTTTGTGCACCAGGCCAAGTACACCAAGGACATTGTGAGGAAGTTCAAGATGGAGGACTCCAAGGCTATGACGACGCCGATGAGTACGACTACAGCTCTTTATGCGGACGAGGAAGGTGAACACATGGACCAGAAGGAGTACCGGAGCATGATCGGGTCACTCCTCTACTTGACGGCGACGAGGCCGGACATACTGTTCTCAGTGTGTCTGTGCGCTCGTTTTCAAGTGTCTCCGAGGACTTCGCATCGGCAAGCGGTGAAGAGAATTTTCAGGTACTTGCGTCACACTCCCGACTTCGGCCTTTGGTACTCCGCGTCCTCTTCTTTGGCGCTTCATGGCTTTTCAGACACGGATTTTGCCGGGTGTCGGTTGGATAGGAAGTCCACTTCTGGGACTTGCCAGTTTTGGGTTCTTCTTTGGTGTCTTGGTCTTCCCGCAAGCAGTCGAGTGTTGCTCAATCCACGACCGAAGCCGAGTATGTTGCCGCTGCTAGTTGTTGCTCTCAGCTCCTTTGGATCACCTACACCATGAGTGACTTTGGTGAGGAGTATACCCATGTCCCACTTCAATGTGATAGCACCAGTGCCATAAGCGTTGCAAAGAACCCAGTGCTCCATTCCAAAACCAAACACATAGAAGTGAGGTATCATTTCCTGAGAGACAACGTAGAGTAAGGGAAGATAACTTTGATCCATGTACCCACACATGACCAATTAGCCGATATCTTCACCAAACCCCTAGATGAAGCAACTTTCACTCGTTTGCGGGGGGAACTTGGTGTGTGTTTGATTTCTTGAGTTGGGTGTGTGGGATCTTTCTTTTGCCGGTGGTGTCGAGCCCGTTTTGCCTCCCCTCGAGGAGCCGGCGGTTTGTAGCATATGTATAGCTTTCTTTTGTGCATTTCTTGCATTTGGCATTGCATATGTAACATGATGTATAGGCATCCTTATCTTAGATTGCATGCATTTTGTATCATATGCATTGGATAGGAAAAGCTTCTCCTATATACATTGTTCACCATGGGTTGCTATATATGTTCTTGTGAGCTTGTTTGGTATGCTACGGTTAGTTTGGCTTAGCTCTTGATGATCTTGTTGAATGATCCATGGTTGATGGCTAATTTTTGAAAAATGTCACATATATGCTCTCTCATGTGTAAATGCCTATATATGATCTTGACATGTTTAGTGGCTTTGCTATGCTTAATTTGTGGTTGGATAGCTAGTTTATTGATCATATGGGGCCAAAGGCTCATTTGCCATCATGAATGTTTAGCCCTCTTGCTTCATCTTGTGGAGGGGCATAAGTTCCTTTTTGTCGCAAAGACATTTCATGTACCATTTATCAATCTGAAAATGAAATGAAAAATGCTTGGAAAATATGCTCCCATGTCATATGGGCTGAAATTAATTTGCTTTGGGTGCTAAACCGTTGCATGATGCCTACCAATGAGAAGTCTCATACATAGAAGTAGGCACATGGCTCGGTGGCTTTGACATGACATGAGGTGCTTTTGGGTGTTTGTGATGGTCTTATGATTAGAATGGCTGTCCTAGCATGAAGTTTGAGTGGCTTTGCCATTTTGATATGTTTTGCTCATGTTTAGGTATTTGCTTATGAGAGAGTAACTTTTCGCAAAATTACTCAAATCCATTTTAGCCTTGTCCAATGATTGTGAAACTTGGTGATCACGTAGTTAAGGTCATTACGAACCTGTCGAGTATCTAACTTGCTCATTTGGACTTGTGTAGCTCCTTGTGATGAATTTTGTATATTCGAGAAGCTATATGTTGTAAAGTTTCGCATTTTGCCTTGATTCATGCATTGTCAACAAGGGGAGAAGTTCGTGCATGTTTTGGGCACCTGGGAGTGTTTGGAAGGTGTTCCAATTGGTTCGGGCAATTTTTGAGCAGTTTGGTGCAGGGCCGGTCTCTTAGGGCGGTCTAACCGCCCCGGGCGGTCGGATCGAGCACGGGCGGTCTAACCGCCCGAACGGGCGGTCTAACCGCCCTGGGCAGAGTGAGCAGGTTTTTGCTCTTTGTTGCATTCCCGCGTTGCATTGCTGCATTTGTTCAGGGGGAGTGTGCTTTGGCTCAGGGGGAGCTTGCATATGTGCAGGGGGAGCTCTTTGTGGTGTTCGAGCTTTGCTTTGGTGGTTTGCGCTCTTTGCTTGAGCTGTGTTTTTGTCTCGGATGTGTCGAGCCGTTGCCCTTGCCTAAGGGGTCACAGACTTGTCTTCTTCAAGTGATCTTGCTCTTTGCCTTTCTTTGGCTTTCGATCGCTTGTTGAGATTTCTTTTTATTTGTTTCTTTTCGTTTTCTTTTCTCTTGTGTTACTTCATGTGAGTGTGTTGTCAATGCACTCATAAAGGGGGAGATTGAGGACCATGTGTGGTTCGAGGACCGATGGATGGTCGCTTCCTTGTGTGATGAGTGATTGACAACGTTGTCTGGACTGATTCTTGGCTAAGTATTGCAGGTGCAGGTTGCGGCTTGACTCGTGTTGGTGCAGGTGAAGAACAAGCGCGAAAGGTCGTTGCCGGTGAGGCCTCCACGTGTGGAGAAGACAAGTAGGCTTCGTTCGAGGGACCGGTGGCCGGTGGGGTCAAGTGCGGGCCGCATGGTGGCATGAACGGCAAGATGAAGTCGTGGACGGTTTCTTGGTAGAGCCTCAAAACCAAGGTCGAGCCGGGACTACGTGGGAGCCGAGTCATGAGTGGAGATTGGCGGAGGCTACACCGAGTTCGCGGGGTTTGCAGTGGTTCACCAGAAAACCACTGGGTTACTCGGTTGAGCCACAAAACCGAGGCCGAAGACTCGACGAGGAGGTGCGGCCACCCAGGCCGGTTCAACCGCCCAGGAGGGGCGGTCAGACCGCCTGGGGCCAGTCAGATCCCAAGGGCCGGTCTAACCGCCTAGGGGGGTGGTCTGACCGCCCTAGCCGCCGGCGCCGAGAAGCTTTGAAGCGGAGGACACGCGTCTGGATCGCAAGGCTTGCGTTGAGGCTAAGCAGGTTGCGGTCGCCGGGTATCCGTCCGATGGTGAAGACATGAAGACTTCCAAATCCTCCCTCGAGGGGCATGTATCCCTAGTTATTAGTGAAGGGTAGTTTAGTCTTTTGGGTGCCTCCATATATACTCATTAGATGGGTGGATGGCAGCCAACTCTTGGAACCCTAGCTCATTTGTTTTTCCATTTTCGTTCTCCATTTTTCCTTAGGATTGTAGAGGACTAGCTTGAGAGCTTCATGTGAGATCTAGAGAGAGGGATGGATGTTTGGGTGGCAAGCTAGACCTTGTACGAACCTTTCATGGCATGTATAGAAGGTTTGGCGTTGTTCATCATGGTGGTTTTCCCGTCTCCTTTATGTTGATTTTCGAAGCTTTTTTTGGCGGTGTTTTGAGGACGATTTCTTGGGGTTTTTGGTGGGTGTCACGTATGAGGTTCTTTTGCATCTTTGGCTGGTGACTTTGCCCCCAAATCCCCTTTGAATCAGACTCGATTTGGTGGTTTCTCTAGTTGGGCGTGTTCTTGACCTAGAGAAGCAATTTCTTCGATTCCTCTTGATTGTGAGCGTTTCGAGTCGATTCCTTTGAGGTAGAGGTTGCCCAGGAGGTAACCTAGCTATTCCTGAAGTTTTGCTGCAATCCGTGGAGTGATTCGGGAGATCGGGCGCGAGGAAGTTGTAGTTTGACCCGCGGGTTCGTTTTCTGGAAGGGGCGGTCTAACCACCTACAGGGGCGGTCTAACTGCCCTGGGTGTTTCCGGGTCAAAGTTTTGTTTCGCCGGATTTTCCTCTGTGAGTTTGTTCGCCTTGATCGAGTAGCGTCGAGTGAATTTTGGGGTCGTTCTCATGCGGTTTGCTAGGTGTTCTTGGTTGGTGTTCGTTCTTTGGGTACGGGAGGTTAGACCGCCCCGGGTAGCCGGTCTAACCGCCCCTAGGCCCTTGGGTGAAGTTTTGGTTTTCACCAAGATTTTCCGGTAGCTAGCATGGCCTTGACCGAGAGATCTTTGTTGGTGAAACCGGGGTGAGTTTTGGTGCTCGGAAGAGGCGTTTCGGAGGATTTCTTGGTTACCGAGTGGAGGCGGTCTAACCGCCCCCTATACCCGGTCTAACCGCCCCCTGCGGTTAGCCGGCTTTCGAGTTGTTTCCGCCGTCGTTGCTGCGTGTGTGTTGTGGTTGCTTTGGTAGAGTTTGTTCCTAGGACCAGTAGCACTCCAGTGGCTACGTGGTTTTGGCAAACGGAAGGTTGAAGTGCGGAGCGTGTGATTTCGGGGGTTCGACCGAGATAGTTCATCTTGTCAGAGTTTCAATCTCCCTCGAGAAGAATTTTTATCAGCTCCCATTCACTCCCCCCTCTCTAGTCGCCTAATCGGTCCTTCACATCAACACATGGAAATCATGAGATTTCATCAAATTGAAATTCATTTTCATGTCCTTCGCAGATACTAGCCTCTTGAAGTTTGATGAGTAGCCTGAAGGTACTTTCAAATCATGCAAAAACTGACAAAATTCTTTTCTCTCTGCCTTTGACAAGGTGGTTGCAGTAACGGGAAGGTTCGTCCCCATCTTTGTTTCCTCTGCATAGAGCTCCGGCCTAATGCCCAGATCTTTAAGATCCTGAAGGACCGATACGGCGAACCAGAGAGGGGGGAGTGAATGGGAGCCGATAAAAATTCTTCTCGAAGGAGATGGAGACTCCAACAAGACGAACACAGCTTCCAACACACGTCTCCGACTCACTACCCAAGTTGGCCAAGTCCACGGAGCCACTGAAGTGCTACTGGACCTAGGAACCAACAAACAACTTCCCGAACCAAAACACACCAACACGCACATCGGAAACTTGCACGGCTTGCTGCCTATGCTGCACCAGTCAAACCGATGGCCTGCGCCGGTCAGACCAGTGACACCGGTCAGACCGGTTGACAGAGCCGGTCAGACCGGTGGCTACAACAGCCGCACAACAAGCATTCCAAAAAGCCTCAGTGGCATCTCTAGGCCCTGGAACAAAAACACCCCCACACACAACCTGCATGAAAGGAAAACCCTACACAAAACCTAACAAAACAACACCAAACAGACCAAGAATAGACCAGCAACACCAAGACCCAAGGACACATGAGTCAAGCAGTTCACCCGAGGCAAATCCCACAAGTGACTCGCACCGGTCAGACCAGTCAAGAGCACCGGTCAGACCGGTGTAGCCTGGGCAGCTCGGGATGAACAACACCCGTGGGTCAACTCTTCCAAATCCAAACTTCGATCTCCCGAATCGCTCCATGGACTTGAACAAGACTTTGGGGATAATAGGAACACCTCATGAGGAGTCCATAGCCATGATTTTGTCCAACAAAAGTTGCCAAATCAAGAGGAATCGAAGAAATCCCTCCAAGAACTCCTCTAACCCTAGAACACCAAAACCCCCAAAATCGAGCCCCTTAACTCACGGATTTGGGAGGGGAATCAAAGGCAAAAGAACAACAAAGGGTTCACACGAATTTCCCCCATCAAATCCCCAAGAGCAAGGTCCCGAATACACACCGAGAAAACCACCAAGAGAGGGCTCCGAAAATCACCACCAAGAGAGGGCCCCATCAAATCACCATCTCGTTTCTTTCTTTTGCCAAGGGTTTTTCAGTCAGTTTGGCTAACTCTTCGATAATTTTGATGTCCTTGACTTTCAAGTGGACCAGATCTCCAGTCACATGCAACGACGCCTCTTGATTCTCCTTTTTCCCCATTAAACTGACAATGCATGACCCGGTATGGATATTTCTTGCCAAGGAAACGACGGTGCCCCATAAATACGTATTTCTTTGAATGTCTTAGCCATACTGTCGGGGACAGCCCTAGGGGTCCCCTTAAACAACTGGGAAATCCCCGCTTAAAACCCGCAACAAAGCCAAACACGCTTTACTTAACCATGCAGGACATGGCCCACGCCGCGGAGACCCCAGCGGCCCACCAAGGCGGCCCACTCGAAGACCCCCTCGAGCAGGCTTCGCCTCGCTCGAGGATGCGCGCCTCCCTCGGGCGGGCTCCGCCCCGTTCGAGGGGGTGCGCCTACCTCGAGCGGGCTCCGCCTCACTCGAGGGTCCGCTCCGCCCTCGAACGAGGTCCGCCTCGCTCGAGGGCGCTCCGCACGCGCGCGCTGCTCCCGTACGTGGGCATTTAATGCCCCGACGGCGACGGGGCGGCGCCATCATGCGCCTGGGGCTCGCGCCCCGGTGCCGCCGCACCAACTCCCCAGGAGGGAGCCCATCCCCGCTACTGTGGGAGAGACTGTGCGGCGTGACCGGTGCCAGTCCGGTGACGCCGAGCCACCTGCTCTGGTACGGCTGACGTGCCGAACCCTCGAAGGGGGGCCGGCCGCACCCTCGATCCGCTTTCTTGTGACCCTGCAGGGTTAGGTGGAGGCGCTAGGCCGGTGGGACGCCATCCCTGCCACTATTAACGGTATGAATGCCGCCCCCGCCCGTACGAATCCACGGCCGGGCGCGCGCGCGGCCCCCCAAGACGCGTGGAGCGTCTGCTGGAGCGGGACGGCGCCTTACCTGCCACTGTGCCCCGTACGGACCAGTGTCAGCAACTCCCTCGAGCCCCTCTGAAGACATCGCGGCCGTCCGCTACTCTTCTACCCTCGAGGTCGCCGCTGTTCGGGTACAAGATACGCCATGATGGCCGGATCGCTGCCAGGATCGTCCGGGCGGCCGCCTACTCTACAGCATAGCACATCACGCTCCTTCATGTAGTTAAATAGCGCGGCGCGCATGTGATTCCCTCTCTCCTTGATCTATAAAAGGAGGGCGAACCCCCTTGCCACGGGGGGACGGACGGACACGACACCTCACGGACACAAGACAACAGAACCCAATAGAACACCACACGAGACAAGTCGCACCACGCACTTGTTCTCCAATTCTCCCACAACATCTTCAGCCACTACCCTACGGACTTGGAAGCCACGCTTCCTCTCCCGCCTTTGCTTGTAGCAGCCCTACTACAGGCACCCCCGGTGCTGAGCAATATAGTGCTTTGAGCACACCACTGCTGGACGTACGGCCCTGCGGCCGGAACCAGGATAAACTCTGTCTCTTATTGCTTAGCATCGACCATTGAGGGATAGACCTTGGCGCTTATTACTGGTTAGTGTCGGGACCATATTCCGCACCGACAGTTGGCGCCCACCGTGGGGCAATCGAGCGCCTAAGGTCAATTCATCATCAACTCCCTCCATGGTGATCCGCACTGAGTACCGCGGTACGCGTTACTGCATGGGCAGCTCGGACCCTCTCCCCGCCGGATTCGAAATCCGGTTCGGGGGCCTGAACTTTCAGGCCACAGGGAACGGCTACCTGATGCGCCTCACCAACCATGAGGAGCTTCGTGCGCGGCGCCAGGACGGGCCCGCTCCGGTCCCTGCTGCGCGCGCCACCACGGCGCGGACGCGCCGGCGCGGACGGGCCGCGGTCCCGTCGACGCCACGACGCCGCCGCCGCTGCGGGACGGCGTTCGCGCCGGGCGCGGTCCGAGCGATGGCGGGCCGAGGCGCGCGCGCCTCTCGGCTCGGCGCGCCTGCCGCCACGGCAACCGCCACCCCAGCGGGACAGCGCACGGTCTCCAGACCACGCTTTCCCATTGGGCTGCGTGGTGCCACGACGGCCTACAATGCCAACGTCAACGCCACGATGCGCAGGGTTCCCCCTGGCCGTCACGTCTTCATTGCCAGGGATCCCGGCGCCTCAGCGGGTGACGAATCGTCCCTAGGTTCCCTCGACGCGTTGCCGCCCGCCAACCTCCACGAGTACGCGGAGTGGGACTTCTCCGGCGTGCCGGACCCAGTCATGTTCAGGCGCTTCCTCGACGCTACGGACTACTGGTTCGGCTGCTCCGAAGACTCCAGCACCGGGAGCTATGACCCAGCGCGGGAGTGCTGCGTCGTCATCACCAACGACCCAGCGAATGCCACCGGCGCGGTGGGCGCAGGCAACGGGGAGGTCACGCCTGCCCCGGGCATCGCACCGCGCCTGGCCGCGAGGCCAAACACTCCTCCTGGGGCCGACGCCGACGCGCAGCTAGCCCAAGCCCGTGAGCTCGAAGCCAAGCTGGCGGAGGAATACCGAACGGTGCGGCTGCTCCGCACCTCGATGGCTGGGGAAGCCTCCGCGCACGGCGAACGCGCATGGGAGCTGGGCAGACAGGCCCGCGACCGCATCAACGCCGACTTTAACGTCGACAACCCTGACACGCCTCCACGGGCAAGTCAGAAGCTCGTTGCCGCCGCGACACTGCTGCGGGCGATGCCGGCACCCTCGACCCCTGAGGCGCGGAACCAGCAACGCGAGGTGCAGGCTCTCATCGAGCAAGCGGTCGTCCGGCGGGCCGAAAGCTCGGCCTCACGTATCCGCCGGCGGGGGGGATGCGCGAGGAGACGGGGGGCTGCTCGGGGGGGCGAACCCTCGGTCCACGCAGGCGAAGCTGCGAGGCGTCCCGCCAACTCGGGACGCTCGCCGGCCAAGGAGCGGCTCCTCGACACGCGCGGGCGGCCGGAAGGTGACGCCCGCAACGTCATCAACGCCCGGCGCACGAGCAAGGCGGATGCGCGAGCAGCGGTAGGCTACCACCCCCGACGGGGTGGACGCTATGACAGCGACGAGGACCGCTCTCCGACGCCGGAACCCCTGGGGACCCGCGTCTTCAGCCGGGAGATCCGCGCGACGGCCTTCCCCCAACGTTTCCGCCAACCCTCGACCATCGTCAAGTACAACGGGGAGACGGATCCCCGCGTGTGGCTCAACGACTACCGCTTGGCGTGCCAGCTGGGCGGGCCACCAGCGACGAGGTCATCATCCACAACTTGCCCCTGCACCTCGGCGATTCGGCTCGGACGTGGCTCGAGCATCTGCCCGCCAGCCAAATCCACAACTGGGACGATCTGGTCCGCACGTTCGTGGGTAACTTTCAGGGCACGTACGTGCGCCCTGGAAATTCCTGGGACCTGCGCTCTTGCACCCAGAAGCCCGGCGAGTCGCTGCGGGATTTCATACGGCACTTCTCCAAGCACTGCACTGAGCTCTCGAGCTTGGCGCAATCTGAGATCGTGCACGCCTTCCTCGAGGGCACCACGTGCCGGGACCTCGTGCGAGAGCTGGGACGCAGCCCGCCCGCGGACTCCAACGAGCTGTTCGACATCACCACCAGCTTCGCCTCAGGAGAGGAAGCCGTGGGGGCGATCTTTGACAGCAAGAAGGGCAAGCGCCAGGACGATGCGCCCGCGGAGGGCAGCAAGTCCAGGGAGCCCCACCGCAAGGACAAGCGGGGCAAGAAGGGAAAGAAGCCGCGCCGCGAGGCGCACGAGCAGGGGCCTGACGGCGATGATGCTGAGGCTCTTGCTGTTGACCCGGCTCGACGGGGCCCTCGACCGGTCCCTCGAGGTCCGGGGGTGTTTGATGACATGCTGAAAAAGCCATGTCCTTACCACAAGACCCCAGTAAATCACACCCTTGAGCAGTGCGACATGCTCAAGAAGTTCTACGGCCGCATCGCCGCAAAGGATGCGGAGGCCAAGAAAGACGGAGGGGATGGCGACGCCGGCGGCTTCCCCGCCGTGGAGAATGTGTTCCTCATCTTCGAGGGACCCACCGTCGACATGTCGACCCGCCAGCGCAAGCGGGAGCGGCACGAGGTCCTCGTCGCGGAGAAGGCGCCTCCCTCCTTCCTCAACTGGTCGGAGGACACCATCACCTTCAGCCGGGAAGACCACCCGAACCGCATCCCCAACCCGGGCCAGTACCCGCTGGTGGTGGATCCAATCATTGGGAACGCGTGGTTCTCAAAAGTCTTGATGGACGGAGGCAGCAGCCTCAGCATCCTCTACGCGCATACGCTGCGCTTGCTGGGGATCGGGTTGGACCAGCTGCAGCCCAGCACGACGTCGTTCCATGGCGTCGCGCCCGGCAAGCGAGTCCAGCCCCTCGGGCAGATCGACCTGCCGGTCTGGTTCGGCACCGCGAAGAACTTCCGCAAGGAAACGCTCACCTTCGAGGTGGTGGGGTTCAAGGGCGCCTACCACGCCATACTTGGGCGGCCCTGCTACGCCAAATTCATGGCGGTCCCCAACTACACCTACCTGAAGATGAAGTTGCCAGGACCGAATGACATCATCACTGTGGGCTCGTCCATCGAGCACGCATTCTACTGCGACGTCGAGTGCGTGGAGCACGCGGAAGCACTAGCGCTAGACGAAGCGCTGGTGACCACCCTGGAGAAGATGGTCAACGAGGACCTCGACTCCAGCTCCAAGCACACCGGCAACTTCGAGGCCGCGGAGCAGACCAAGGAGGTGCCCCTCGACCCCGCTGCCCCCGAGGGCAAGGTGTTGAGGGTCAGCTCCACCCTCGATCACAAATAGGAAGTGGTGCTCGTCGACTTCCACCGCGCCAACGCTGACATCTTCGCGTGGAGCCCCTCGGACATGCCAGGCATCCCGAGGGAGGTCGCCGAGCACTCCCTTGACATCCTGCCTCATGCCCGCGCCGTGCAACAGCGGCTCCACCGCTTCGACGAGGAGCGGCGACGGGCTATCGGAGCGGAGCTGCGAAAGCTTCTCGAGGCCGGGTTCATCAAGGAGGTGTTCCACCCAACGTGGCTAGCAAATCCTGTGCTTGTAAAAAAGAAAAATGGGAAGTGGCGGATGTGTATTGACTACACCAGTCTTAATAAAGCATGTCCTAAAGTTCCTTTTCCTTTGTCACGCATTGATCAAATTATTGATTCAACGGCTGGGTGTGAGTTGCTTTGCTTCCTTGATGCCTACTCCGGGTATCATCAAATAAAGATGAAGGAGTCCGACCAGCTCGCGACTTCGTTCATCACGCCGTTCGGGATGTTCTGCTACGTCACGATGCCGTTCGGCCTTCGAAATGCTAGTGCGACGTACCAACGTTGCATGCAACACGTTTTTGGAGATCACATTGGGCGGACGGTCGAGGCGTACGTGGACGACATCGTCTTAAAAACCAGAAAAGCAGACGACCTGGTTGGCGACCTTGGCATCGTGTTCGGCTGCCTACGGGCCAACGGGGTCAAATTAAACCCCGAAAAGTGTGTCTTCGGAGTGCCGCGGGGCATGCTCCTAGTCCTTGGATACATCGTCTCCCAACGGGGAATCGAGGCCCACCCCGAGAAGGTTGCGGCCCTCGAACGAATGGGCCCGATCCGGGACCTCAAAGGGGTGTAAAAGGTGCTGGGGTGCCTTGCCGCCTTGAGCCGCTTCATCTCGCGGCTCGGCGAGAAGGGCCTGCCCCTTCACCGCCTACTCAAGAAGCACGAGCACTTCTCCTGGACCACCGAGGCCCAGGATGCGCTCGACAAGCTGAAAGCATCCTTGACGCGCGCCTCGATCCTCACACCGCCGCAGGATGGCGAACCCCTGCAGCTCTACGTGGCCGCAACCACCCAGGTGGTCAGCGCTGTGATCGTGGTGGAGCGCATGGAGGAAGGGCACGCCCTACCAGTCCAGCGGCCGGTTTACTACATCAGCGAGGTCTTGTCTGATACCAAGACGCGCTACCCCCAGGTCCAGAAGCTACTGTATGCGGTGGTCCTCGCGCGGCGCAAGCTCCGCCACTACTTCGAGGCCCACCCCGTCAGAGTGGTCTCCTCCTTCCTGCTAGGGGAGATCATCCTCAATCCTGACGCAGCGGGCAGGATCGCCAAGTGGTCCGTGGAGCTGATGGGCGAGACGCTTGCCTACGCCCCGCGCAAAGCCATCAAGTCCCAGATCCTGGCGGATTTCGTCGCTGAGTGGACGGATACGCAGCTGCCACCGCCGCAGATCCAAGCAGAGTGCTGGACTCTGTATTTCGACGGCTCGGTGATGAAAACAGGGGCGGGCGCGGGCCTACTCTTTGTGTCACCCCTCGGGGAGCACATGCGATACGCGGTGTGCCTCCACTTCCCCGCATCTAACAACATGGCCGAATACGAGGCCCTCCTCTACGGCCTCAAGATCGCCATTGAGTTAGGCGTCAAGCGCCTGGACGTGCGGGGGGACTCGCAGCTCGTGATCGACCAAGTCATAAAGAACGCGAGCTGCCATGACGATAAGATGGAGGCCTACTGCAAGGCCGTGCGAGCCCTCGAGGACAAGTTCTATGGCATCGAGCTCAATCACGTGCCCCGACAGTACAACGAGGAGGCGGACGAGCTGGCCAAGATCGCGTCCGGACGGATCACCGTCCCTCCGAACGTTTTTGCCCGCGATATCGCTCAACCCTCGGTCGTCCTCGAGCCTCACCCCTCGAGCCACACGGAACCCTCGGGGGCTCCCTCGAATCCAACGGGTGCGGAACCCATGGATGAGGACCCCTCGAACGAGGCGTACGTGCTCTCCCTCCTCGAGGGGTACGGCGCGCACGAGGCTGACGTGATGGATATCGAGCTAGCCCCCTGTCAAGGCGGACTGGCGCGACAAGTACATCGTGTGGATGGCTCGAGGGGAACTCCCCGCGGACCGGGCCGCGGCCAGGCGCATCGCCAGGATGGCCAAGTCCTTTGCCCTCGTCGACGGCGAGCTGTACAAGCGCGCCGCCTCCGCGCATCTGCGGCGGTGCGTGCCCATTCCCGAGGGATGCGAGCTCTCGCGGGACATCCACGCCGGGATCTGCGGCCATCACGCCGCGCCTCGTACCCTCGTTGGCAATGCTTTCCGCCAAGGCTTTTACTGGCCTACCGCGGTTGCGGATGCCAGCGAGATCGTACGCACCTGCGAAGGGTGCTAGTTCTGCGCCCGCAAGTCCAACCTTCCCGCTCATGTCCTGTGCGACCATCCCTATAACATGGTCGTTCGCCGTGTGGGGGGCCGGACATCATCGGGCCCCCGCGAAAGGCGCTCGGGGGGCTTCACCCACTTATTGGTTGCGATCGACAAGTTCTCCAAGTGGGTGGAGGTGCGCCCCATTACGAATCTCGGGGCGGAGCAAGCGGTGACGTTCTTCACCGACATCGTCCATCGCTTTGGAGTGCCAAACTCCATCATCACCGACAACGGGTCCCATTTCACGGGCAGGAAATTCTTGGAGTTCTGCGACAAGTTCCACATCCGTGTGGATTGGGCAGCTGTAACACACCCGCAGACCAACGGCCAAGTAGAACATGCCAACGGCATGATCCTACAAGGCCTTAAGCCTAGAATTTTCGACCAGCTAAACAAATCCGGTCGAAAATGGCTCCAAGAATTACCAGCAGTCGTGTGGAGCCTAAGGACCACCCCCGAGCGAGCCACGGGTTCACCCCGTTTTCCTAGTCCATGGCGCGGAGGCCGTCCTCCCCATGGACTTAGAATACGGGTCGCCCAGGGTTCGAGGCTACGACGATTGTGCCAACCAACGAGCCCGCGAGGACTCGTGCCGGGACCGGGCCGGACGAGGCACGCTTCGTGGCCTTGATGCACTCCGCGAGGTATCAGCAATCCCTCAGGCGCTACCAAGCACGCAAGATACGCCGACGGGACTTCAGCGAGGGGGATTTGGTCCTAAGACTACGCCAAGACAACCGAGGACGCCACAAGCTATCACCTCCATGGGAGGGACCCTACGTCGTGGTGAAGGTACTCAAGTCTGGCACGTACAAGCTGGCCAACGAGGACGGTGAAGAACTCACCAACGCTTGGAACATCCAACAGCTACGTCGCTTCTACCCCTAGCTAAGATTTCCAAGTATTTTGTTGTAAAAATCACATGACCAACACCCCAGTTTGTGATAACTATGTAAACATCATAAGTCTAATGCAAAGGGCAACTCGGCTTTCCCCCGAAACCCAAGTTACCCTCGGGGGCTACTACGGGGGGCATCCCTCCCAAAATGGTCCCATTTCCGCGCAAAAACGAAACAACTCACGCGCGCTAAGTTTGTTCTCTGCTTCGGCCTCGAGCAACAATTCGAACAGGGCGTGGACAGCCTAGCGGAAGGAGCGCGCGAGCCAGAGATAGCCTACGCCTTCGCGAGGATACGGCCCTTCTCTCTCGCCTCCAACCTAGCGGGCCACCCACGAAAATCGAACTCCCCTAACTAGAATCCACTCAGGAAGAAGGAGAAACAAAAAGGCGCAATAAACTTAAGATTTCACTTCACATTGGCAAATGTTTACGGCAAGAACAATTTGTTTATTTACAAGGGCCGCGTGGCCAGAGTACTGATACACAAACAAAAACGGGCCTAGCGCCCAGCTGTCTTCAGGCGGGAGGAGCGGCGGCGTCAGCAGCGTCCGGGAAGAGGAACTCCTCGAAGGCTTCAGCGAGCGACCCGGCGGTGTCGGCGACGAGCGCGTCCACGCGCTCCATCGCCACCTCGTCCTGAACACCGTCGGGGACGACGTAACCCTCCGCCAGCGCCTCGAAGTTGACCTCGTAGTGGGACCGTACCACTCCGAGGGCCTTCTGGACGCCCAGATGCAGCTCCCGGCGCATCCGCTTGGTGACGTGGCCGCCAAGGGCGCGCGGGCGGGCGGCCGGCCGGCCGAGCTCCCCGCTCGCGCTTCGCCCTCCTCCACCCGGCGGGTCTCGAGGGCCGCATTGCGCGGCTCTGCCGGCTCTGCTCGGAGGAGTTGTAGGGAGGTCCGCGACGCCTCGGCCCGCTCGGCCCGCGTGCCCCCGGCGCGGTGCGCAAGCCTAGAGTCACCAAGACAAGAAAGAAATCGAAAAAAGGGTGCGAACCCTCTAAGAGAAAACCGGCGAAACAGAGTCGAAAAGTGGCTTACCTTCGACTTGCTTCCACTCCATCCGGAAGGCGCGGCGCCCGGCCTCGACGATCCGCTCGAGGCCCCCGATGGTTTCGCCCCCCCGCTCTCCGGAGGGCCGGCTCCCCGGCCCGCGCTTGTGATGCCGAGCACCATCGGCTCGCCCTCGACCTCGGAGAACATAGCGTTCCGGTCCTCCCGCCGACATCCGCGTCGCCTCGCGAGCGGCGCGCTCCCCGCTCCGGGGCCGACCGAGCGTCGGCAAGGGCGGCTCGCTCCTCGCGGGAGCCGCCCCTCGGCTCCTTGACGGGCTATGCGCTCCCCGCCAGGAGCCGGCCCTCCGCGGCGGCGAGCGCGCGCGACCTTGGCATCAAGGGCGGCCCTCAAGTCGTCGGCCTCCTTGGCCCGCCGCTCGAGCGCGCGCGCCCGCTCCTCGGCCGGCGGCTGCCGCGCCGCGCGCCCTCGAGCGACGAGCGAAGCCCCCGGTTTTCGTTGCGGACGCCGGCCACCTCCGCCTCCCAGTTGGCCGCCAGCGTACGCACCTTCTCCAGGTCCGAGCGCGCCTACCGCAGCGCCTCATCCCGGTCAATGAGGGCTGTGCAGACCTGCTCGAGGCTAGAGGGACTCGCCGGATCCTGCCTTGAGTCCTCGTGGAGCAGATCGCGCAAGGCCATGGCCCGGTACGACAACCAGCCGTCCGGGGTCCTGAGGGCGTCGGCGAGCGCGTCGAAGGCGCCGCATCGCTCCTGGAGCTGGTGGAGCTCGGCGTTCACCTGGTCAAAGGCGCTGTACTTGTCGTGGGCGCGGCGCTCGAGCTCCTGTCACCCACAAGTCAAAACTCGTAAGCATTATGATACAAAGACGGCGCGCAGAAGCGAGAAAAGGAAGGAAACGAGCAACGATGCCCCACCTGGAAGACGCGCCACGCGGGGCCGCCATGGACCCTCAGCGCCTCGTTCAACGCACGGTCGAGCGTGGCGCCGTGGCTGCGGAGATCTCCCCATAACTCCTGCTCCCCCAGGGCGTCGGCGAACGCAGGCGGATCGCCAGCGAACCCCTCTACCGGGGCGGAGTGGCTTGCGTGGGAAGACGAGGCCTCGGCACCATGCCCTCGGCCTCCAGCCACCATGTGGCCCTCGCGCCGCCTCACGAGGGCCCCCTCTTGAGACTCGGGGGAGAGCGTGGGGACGCTCGCCCATTGATCCCACCCGGGCGGTGGGGAGTCGTCGTCTGGGATCTCCACCACCACCGCCGGGACTCGCCGGCGAGGCGCCGGCCCTGCGCCGCCTCCGCCGCGCCTCCACCTGCTCCTCCACGGCCGCGGGCGCCGCCGCGGCCACCGCTTCCGGTCGCGCCTCGCGACCACGGGCGCCCGACCGCCCTCCCTCGCCCACCGCCGCCCGCTCGCCTCCGCCGCGGCCGGCCGCCGGCCGCGCCTCCGTCGGGCCCGCCGCCTCGGCCGCATCTCCACCACGGCCGCCGCCACGGGCCGCATCTCCACCACGGCCGCCGCCGCGGGCTGCGTCTCCGCCATGACCGTTGCCCGCCGCTCCTCGACGGCTACGGTTGCGCGGCGGCGGGGCGATCCGTCGGCCGAGGCCTCGAGGCCTCGGCCCGCGCCTGCGAGCTCTCACCCGCCGCCGCCGCCGTGCTCGCCCCCGACCGTGGAGCCCTCGACGAGCGCCGCCGGGTGGGAATGGACGCGTCCGCCCTCAACACCTTGGCTGGTGCGAGGGGAGGAACGGTCGGCACCACCCTGCACATTACAAGCAAGAAATCAAAATGCCTGGTCGCCAAAAAACCAAATCTCATGGAAGAGCAAGCCCCCTACCTCGAAGAGGAGAAGGCGCGCTTCCTCTTCCTCGAAGCCTCGGCAGATGCCGCCGGCGCGGCCGGCTCGCCCGTCGCTGCGCCTCCTGACGTCTCCGCCGCGCGCGCGGCCCCGCCCCGCACGCGGGCGCGCTCACCGCGCGCGCCACCACGGCACGCGCCGGCACCTCCGCGGCTCGCGCCGCCCCTATTGTCGATTGCCTAGCGGCGGGCGCCACCGCGCCCGCCCCGAGCGATGCCGCCCTTGCCGCCGGAGGCCGGCCCCGGCGACGGGGGCGCGAGCTCCCACCTATCGGAGGGGCCACCGCCCCCCGCATTCTTCCTCTTCGTCCTCCTCCGAGGACGAGTACTCATCGGTCCCCCGGGGAGGAGAGCCCCGCCTCCTCGCGCCGCCGGTACTCCTCGCTCCGCCGCCGCGGCGCTCGCGGTGCCGCCTCGCGCGCTCCCTCTTGCGTGCCGCCCGCTCCCGCTCCCGTTCTTTGCGCCGCCCGGCCGAGCGCGCGAGAGTCGGGGGTGGGCGGAACGGACTTCGCGGCGCTGAAGGTCATCAGCTGCAGGCAAGAACGTAAAGGGGGCATCATGGGCCAGAGGCAACATCAAGAACAAAAACAGGGCCAAGAATCATACTCACCAGCGGGCCGGTAGGGAGCATCTCGAGGTCCCACGGGGACCGGTCCTGGCGCAGCATCCGGGTGTCGACGGCGTTCCGCGCCCGGGTGAGCGCGTACCCCCGCTCGAGGGGGGTCGAGAGCATCCGCGACCTCGCCAGCGCGACGGGGTCCGCCACCTCCGTCATCTCGAAGATGCAGAGCGGCCTCTCCATTAAAGGCACGATCCGCCGGTGGTGGAGGAAGGCGAGGACGCCCGCCGCGGTCAGCCCTCGCGTTGCCAGGTTCTTCAGGGCAGCCAGGAGCGAGTCCAGCCGCCTCCGATGCTGGATCGTGGACACCCCGTGGCCCCAGGAGTTGGGCTTCTCCCGGAGCAATAGACCATTGTAGGGGGGAGGCCGGGCTCAGTGTTGCACAGGTAGAACCATCCCTGCTCCCAGCCGGCGTTGTTCGTCGTCATGGTGCAGGGGATGTAGTCGTCCTTGAACTGCGTCCGCGGGCGAGCGACATCCCGCCGGCGCGCACCGCGCGGCGGGTCCTCTGCTCCGTCGTGGGCTGCGTGAAGAGCTCCGCGCGGAAGAGATGTATCCAGAGCTCCCAATTGACTGGGATCCCCTGATACCCCTCGCAGACGCGCACAAACGTGGCCGCCTGCGAGATCGCGTTCGGCGCGAAGTTGTGTAACTCCACGCCGTAGCGGTGGCAGAGCGCCCGCATGAAGCGGCTCGCTGGCGCAGCGAAGCCGCGCTCATGGAAGCGGATGAAGCTCACCACGTAGACCTCCGGCGGGTTGGGCGCGTGGTCCCCCGCCAGCGGCACGATCCACTCTGCTGGCCGGCCTTCCTCGTTCGCCGCCAACTGGCCGGCGGAGACCAGCTCGCCAAGGGCCAGTCGGGTCACCGTCGACCGCTCCCAGGCGTACGGGTCGAGGATCGTGAGGGGCGGAAGCAGCACCATGAGAAAGGACAAGGAACGCGAGAACGAAGAGAAAGAAGAGGAAGAGGAGCTCTAATGGCGAAGGCGCACGGTGGCAAGAGCAGGACGAAGGCGAGAGCACAGGGGGCAAGGATGGCGGAACGCTAAGGTAAAAAACCGCTGTTTTCCCTCCCCTCAGATTTATAAGCCGCGGGCGTGCTCTCCGGGGCGGACGTCCCGCGCGCATTAACTGCAGGGAATCTTTCGTCTCGCTGACG
This sequence comes from Cenchrus americanus, assembly GCA_947561735.1. Lineage (NCBI taxonomy): Eukaryota > Viridiplantae > Streptophyta > Magnoliopsida > Poales > Poaceae > Cenchrus > Cenchrus americanus. The sequence goes on along the minus strand of OX387245.1, from coordinate 218,248,006 downwards.
GGCGGGCCCCACCACGACCGCGGCGGCCACGCCACCGCGATTAGGCCATCATCACGGCGAAGAATATCAAGGGCCGTGGCAGGCGGTCACATCCGCCTGCCCACGCCGCCCACTACGCGCGCGGCCGCGACGCCTAAAAAGGCGCGCCCGTGACGCAAAACCGCAGCCTCTACTGTGGAGCATTTAATGAACCCTCGAGCGGCACGGACTCCTGGCTCGGGAAAATGTCAACCCTCGAAAGGGTACAAGCGTGAGAAGGTCGCCTCGGGGCCCGTTTGAAATAGAACGGGCACCACAAAGCACCCACGCCGCGCCGTGTTACTGATCAGAGCCTCGAGGGCTGGCTCGCCCAGGCCCCTCGAAGGATCGCAGATGCCAGGCCGGGAGCGCTTAGCCGCAACCCCGCACCTTACTGATCAGCACCTCGAGGGCTAGCTCGCCTAGGCCCCTCGAAGGATAGCAGATGCCAGGCAGGGAGCACTTAGCCGCCACCCCGCACCTTACTGATCAGCGCCTCGACGGCTGGCTCGCCCAGGCCCCTCGAAGGATCGCAGATGTCAGGCCGGGAGCGCTTAGCCGCCGCCCCGCACCATCTTTACTGATCAGCGCCTCGAGGGCTGGCTCGCCCAGGCCCCTCGATGGTCGCAGATGCAAAGACGGGGCCGCCCACGCGCCACCCCGCACGGCCCTACTGATCAAGGGTTCGAAGCCTGACCCTCGATGGGTTTGAACAGGTGCCCCAGATCACCGGAGTCAGGGACGATGAGGGCACGCGCATTCGAGCCGTTCCTCGAGCCCGCCAGCTCGAGGGTGCCCCACATGTCGTGTTCGAGAGCCGGCCGAGGGCGGCTAGCGGGGGATCCCACCGAGGGAGAGCTTCCGCGCCCTCGGTCCCAAGCGAACGGGACCGAGCCCCACCTAGCAAACCCACACAAGCGCTTCAATGGACGTGTCTCTGGACCACGCGGCCTACCCTTATCGAACGGGCATGGGCGTCCACTCGAACCACCCACTAACGGCTCAACGAGGAATCCGCAATTCGCGACCCGACCGATGGGAGTTGCGGAGACCTCACCCTCCGTCCCGCGGAGGGACGGTGAGGGCGCGTTAAAAAACAAGTCGTAAAGCTCTACCCGATCGCCTTGTACGGGCCCGAGCTCGGGGACTTGGCGCACGGCTACACCTCCTGGATTGCACCCGCCGGGGATAGTGCCAGCAGCGCGTGCGTCACCGAAGCCGGCTGAGACATTGCCGACGCCGATTGAAACATGTACCACACCCCCTGTCCAAGTCTCGCGGTCAACCCCTACAGGAGCGCCTATGCTCCTGCAGGGCTTCGAGGGCTAGACCCGCGGGTCCGCTGACGCAGCCCCACGGAAAGCGTTCGCAAGACCAGGAGGGAAGAACGTCCTATCAGTAGATTCCAGCATCTGCGGGAGCCTCAATGGCAAACCCATAGATGCTCGAGGGCTACTGTCGGGGACAGCCCTAGGGGTCCCCTTAAACAACCGGGGAAATCCCCGCTTAAAACCCGCAACAAAGCCAAACACGCTTTACTTAACCATGCGGGACATGGCCCACGCCGCGGAGACCCCGGCGGCCCACTAAGGCGGCCCACTCGAAGACCCCCTCGAGCGAGGCTTCGCCTCGCTCGAGGATGCGCGCCCTCCCTCGGGCGGGCTCCGCCCGTTCGACGGGGGTGCGCCTACCTCGAGCGGGCTCCGCCTCGCTCGAGGGTCCGCTCCGCCCTCGAACGGGGTCCGCCTCGCTCGAGGGCGCTCCGCACGCGTGCCTGCTCCCGTACGTGGGCATTTAATGCCCTGACAACAGCGGGGCGGCGCCATCATGCGCCTAGGGCTCGCGCCCCGGTGCCGCCGCACCAACTCCCCAGGAGGGAGCCCATCCCCGCTACAGTGGGAGAGACTGTGCGGCGTGACCGGTGCCAGTCCCGTGACGCCGCGCCACCTGCTCTGGTACGGCTGACGTGCCGAACCCTCGAAGGGGGGCCGGCCGTGTGACGCCCCAGTTTTCTAATTAATGTCATTAACGCTAATGACCAGGTCAACCGGTCAAACCCCGGTCAAACACCGGTCAAACCTAGGTCAACCTGGGCCGTCACCGGAAAACCTCTCCATTGAACCCTATTGAACCCCTTGACCAAGCCTACACACACCCGTAGTCGACCCGTTGTCAAAGACACGGTCAAACCCCGCTTTACCGTTGACGTCAGCGAATGTCGTCCGGAACTTTTGCCGCGTTCTCCAAAATTCACCTAAACACTTCAAAATCTACCTTTATGAAAGTTGTCCGTCTTGTTGAAGGACACAACTTTCGTGCAGATTGGCATTTCAAATTTTGGGTGGAAAATTGTGAAAAACCCCTTGCAAGCCAGTTTTCCAGAACAGGCTGACATTCCAAGTTGGCACGACGTTCCTGCAAAATCCGTAGAGAAAAACACCCTAGAGCCTTTGTGAAAGTTGTAGAGGATAGTTAGATCTACAACTTTCCTGTTGACCACATGTTGCACTTCAGTTCAAAATTTTGGAGAAAAGCTAATTCGAACAGAGGCGGTCCGGGCGGATGCGGGCCGGCCGCGCCGCGCCCGCGCTCCCGGAGCGCCGGGCGCCGCGCCGCGCCGCGCCCCTCGCCGGCGCCGTCGCGCGCCGGCGCCCACCCCTCGGCGTTCGAGCCCCCGGGCGCACCCCGAGGCCGCTCCTTCCCCGGGCACGCGCTCCGAGGTGTCTTGAAGTCCGTGCGCACCTCCCCCCTTCGGACCGACCCGTACGCGCCGAGCAGGACACGATCCCGCGGTCCGTCGGCCGGCTCCCCCTCGCCGGGCGCGCCTGCCAAGGCCGTGCGCGCACTCCCAGGCAACCGCGTACACCCCCCCTTGGCGCCCATTTAAGGTGGCCGCGAGCCGCCCGAGCTCGCCCGCGCCGCGCCGGCTACACCGCGAGGCGCACCGCCGCTAGGCACGTCGCCGGAACGGCCGCGTTCCCGGCAAGTTCCCCGGCCACACCGCGGCCCACTACCCTCACTAGGTCCCCTAGGAGCTGCGGAGCCACCGTGTGCTCGTGCCGGTCGCCGCACCCCGCCGGTCGTCGGGCGCCGCCACCGCCACCGCCGGCCGCCGGCGCACGCCGCCGCCGGCCATCTCGTCCCCGTCCAACCCCCAAAACCGTGCGCCCGTGGTCCCTAGACCCCTCCCCCACCCTTCTCCGGCCACGAACGCCGGCGAGCTCCCCCAATTCCGGCGAACAGTAAGCTGGCCGCTCCCCCAGGGGTGACATTGCAAGGGTACCAATCTTTCCAGGGTCTTTCTTGCAAAAGTACAACTCCTAGAGTAAAACTGTTTTGCTGTTTCTTGTAAATTGCGTAGAAAATCACAGAAAATTCAGAAAAATGTGAAACAGATTTTGTTGGATCCACTGTGAATTATTCTACAACTTTTGTTATTCTAGCCTGAGCTAATTCGTTTCAGTTTTTGCATGAAAAATACAAATGTGAAAAACCTAGATCTGCAATATCTCAAAAACTATAAATCCTCTGTAGCTAAATTTTGGATATGTTGTGTGTTGGGTCATGTCTAGCACCTGAGCCAAAAATTGCACAAAGTTATGATGTGCATCTGTTTATAAAAATGGTTTTCTATTTCAGGCAGATCTGCATAAGTGATTTTTCTTGTTAATTATATTGATGATTTTGACCCCACCTTGTGCACACAGTCTTGTAATACCAAAATGCACATCTTTTGAATTAATCATGAGGTTTGGATTAACAGAAATAATTATTCTTGAATTATGCATGTTTTCCTTTGTAAATTAATAAACCAAGTTCAGTAGAAATTCCATGTGAACATGTTGGCTTTTTAGACTTTTTTAGGACCAGAGAGCATGCACGAGAAATTTTGGATCATTTTGAGGCTTATTTATTTTTATATGCATTTAAATTGAATCACTAGCTAGTCTTTGTTATTTTCAATAATATTTATTTTCCTAGCCTCCAACACTTACATGTGGGTCCAATGGACAAGGATAGATGCTAGTAGGCTTAAGAAACACCCCTTTAATTTTTGGTAATTTAATTGCTTAATAAAAAGCTTAAAAGCCCTATTTAATAATAAAGGGAAATTAAATAAAGAAAAACCCTTAATTAATTCTTTTTCCTTTTTGAAAAGTATTATTTAATACAATTAAAAGATAATTAATTATCATCACTAATAAGAAATTAATTCTTAAATAAAAATATTAATTACACTTTATTGGAGAAGACAAAAGGAAATGAAGCTTTCACATGAAATGATAAGTGTACTAAGAACCTTTATTCAAATGTTTAATAAAGAATTGCATATGGTTCCTTTTTGGGAAGAGTATGCTAAATGTATTCTTATCTAGGTGAATGTGTCCAACTAATGCACCCTACGGTTATCATTTATTGTTTGTGTTTAATTAAATTCAAATCATCAAATAAATCTTGCACTTGCATCCTCGTGTAGATCTTCCGAGCGGTAGGCGTACGCATGTGCGGACGGAGGAGACAAAGGAGGCGACGGAGACGTGCACCACGTCGTCGTAGAGCAAGACTCGGACTAAGTCCGGAAGGGCCCAAGGCCAACCTTGCCATCGAAGGCAAGCCCCGGATCATTAACCCCGTTTTTGAAATTTATGCAATTATGTTTGCTACGATTGTGCATTTACGTTTCGGGAGTTGATTTGAAACCCTAGATGCATGATCCCTAGGTACCTATGCTCTATCACTAGTATGCTAGGTCGATAGCTGCTATGCTATAGGACCGATAGAAGTCGAGTGATGTTCGTCACTCGCGAGATTAGGTTCCTAGATAGGAATCATAAGATATCCTTAAATGGATTGCTCATGTGGTAAGAGCATGGGATTTGGGCTCCGGTCCAGTGGCTTTCGTGGGCTAAGCTTTTGAACGTACTAAACATATGCGGGTATGGGACCGGTAAGCCTAGTACCCGATTGACGCGGTAAGGGAACCTTTCCCTACTACACCCCGGGGCACTTGTGTCCCCCCCGCCTTGCAACAAAGTGGTACTGCGTGAGTCCGGACGTTCGTGTGGGAGCGATCCAGTAAAACCTTGTACCAAGGAATGTAGGTTCCGCTCCCAAGCCGAAGATCGACGGGAACGGCCTGGGAAAGTTGTCCTTGCGGGGGCAGCCTACCGTGTGTTTGGGTTTACCTTGCAAGGTTTAAATCAATCGATTGTCGGCCTCTCACCGTTATCCGAGACTGCTTAATCAACTGGCCATGATATCCCATAATGATGGAACTCGAGGAATATTGTTGGATGCATTAATTGCTTGTCCAATCTTTGATTGAATTAGATGGCACATTTAGAAATGGTAAGCAACTAGAACTTGTGCTAAAACATTGAAAGTAAGGACCTACTCTTAGGAGCTGTTCAGCAAAAGAAACTCCACCGGCCAAAAGCCTTTCATGTCTAGAGTTTGGTGATGTAGTTATCACCCGACGGTTAAGTCTTGCTGAGTATTAGTATACTCAGCCTTGCTTTAAAATTGTTGTTGCAGGTGTGATTGATCGGATGGGTGACGACAAGTGAGGACATCACGGATGGCCTCCTGTGATGCCTACCGTTGCGCTAGTTTATTTTATTTCCGCTGTATTTTCGAACTCTGAACCTTTACTCCATGTCATGAACAATGGTTTGTAATAAATTATGTTAACTTGTGTGGTACTCTGGACTCGCCTTCGCGTGAGTTTTAATGCATGTATTGATCCTCTGTTCGATGTCCAAGTGATTTACCGGGTGTTAACCCGGCAACTAACAACATGATGATACTTTACTATTGCTTAATGACCAAAGTGGATCGGTCTTAGGCGATAGTACGGTATTTTCCTGGGCGGGTTGTCACAGCTGGTATCAGAGCGATTGCATGCACCAGAGCTTAATTAACAACCTTAATCACTAGTTTTTAAATAAAACTTGCCAAGATTGGTTGTGTTTGCAAAATGCGTTGGTCCGTTAAGGATGAAATAGACCGAGAGGCCCTAGAGGGAATTTTTGGGTTCTTTCAGGTGGCTTATTAATCTATGGTTTATTTTGCTAACTTCCAGCACATCTTACTTATGTCAGACTTACTTTCTTGCACAACCAAACTAGGAGCCACGTGTTTCATACGTGTCTTGCTCCGCATCACGGGAATTGCGAGGGTCGATGGAGTGATCCATTCCACGGATCCCATCTTCGCGTCCGTTTCGAGTTGTGTGTCGCCACGTGTTTCATACGTGTGCATTCCGCATGTCGCTCATGCGAGGCAAGGATACACTCCATTCAAACGGAGGGTGTCCGAGGTTGGACGCTGTCCATGCAGCGGCTTAACGCATGGATGCCGTTTCTATAGTGAACGGTAATGTATGAGGACGCTTTCATGAGTACTGGCATGAAAGGTTCGTTGTGTTTTGTGATCTTCTGCAGGTACACTAACCACGTTCGTAAGTCGCTAAGCGAGTACCGATAGTCTCGACTAGTTATTATAGGGAGAGACGTAATTGTTGCCTTGCCACCGGCACTAACTCCGATTTTTGGTTTAATTGCTTGGTGAGGACGAATAGGTCGTTCTTGCATCATGATCAAAACCTGCTGAATAATAAAAGGGTCACATGTGTGGTTTTCCTTAAGTAATAATCTAATAACAACAATAACAACCTTTAAACCGAATTAAAAGTGTTGTTGGACCATCTAAGTCGACCCTGTTGTCGTGACCTCTTCTCAGACCTTTCTGTAGAGTTTCCGTAATAGCGATCTACACCCAAGTGCTACCAATCTATCCAAATCCTTGTCGAGAAGTATTTGCACGATCATAGTTTTTTTTTCAAATCTCAAGCTATGCTCAAATAGCAAACCTAGGTCTTGCCGTCTTTCCGGAACACGTCATTCCGAATCTTGCACCTTTGCACCTTGTTCCTGACTCGTCCAACTTAACCCTTGACTACCAAGTTTGGTCTCTTGAACCTACCGAGTTGCCGGAGAAATTTGAACATTTTGGAAACTTTGGTTTCGGAATGTTGGAAATTGTCAATTCGATGCAGTGCAACTGTCTCGAGTCTAGCTATTTGGTCAATTTGAGTTTTCGTCGTACATGTTCTACTTGTTGAACAAGCTTACGAATGTGTAACTTATGAAAACTCGAATTTTTCAGATGGTGGGCTCGACACGCAGCACTCCGAATGGTTTCGGTGATCCTAGTGGCCGCAACCAGCCGCCACCATCACCAGACCCGACAATAGTGGCTACTCAAACCGAGATGATGCGCCAAATTCTCCTATATCTGCAGCGAAGCAATCCCGGCGGCGAAGAACCTCATGGGAATTAGATTAATGCCCAAGGTCAAGTAACCGAGTACAAGCACTTTCTGGATATGAATCCTCCGCAGTTCAATGGGACAGAAGAACCCTTGGATGCTGATGCCTGGATTCGGGCCATTGAAGCTATGTTTGCGGTGTTTACCTTGCCATGTTCAGAAGGACGCAAGGCTAAATTCGCAGCATTGCAGCTTCGTGGTTCTGCTTTAATGTGGTGGGAACACTACAAATCCATGCAACCACCGGAGTATGAAATCTCTTGGGAAGAATTCAAAAAGGCTTTCAGAGATCATCACCTGCCTAAAGCCCTTACCGATAGGAAAATGAGAGAGTTATTGGCTCTCAAGCAAGGATCAGACACGGTGTACCAGTATGCGCAGAAGTTTAATAACCTGCGCGGTATGGAGGGTATCATGTGGATACCGACACGAAGAAGATGGAGCTTTTTCGTGAAGGTCCGAATAGTAACCGGTCGAATGGCCGAACCCGGTAAAGTTTTACGGCTACCCCATGCTAGTGAATAAGGCTATCTCCCAAGAAGATGCCATGAAGAGAGCCCAAGCCGAGAAGAAAAGAAAGGTCGACTCCATGCCCAATAATGCACGGCATTGCAAGATATGCATTATGCGGAAGACCTTACCAAACTTCCAGAAGCTTCACGGTCGGAAACGTTGTTGGCTAAGTTGTCCCAGGATCGGACTCAAGAAACTCTTTGCCTTCCCAACACTCAACAGTCGACTCCCAAGCCTATTGTACCTAGTCCTAATGGCAACAATGAGCGTTGTTGTTTCAAGTGTGGTGAACCAGGACACTTTGCTAGGACATGCCTGCAACCGTGCCAGACCAACAGGCGGCACTGGCTAACTCAGCCTAATCAGAGACAAGTTTCCAAACCCATCAAGAAGGGCAAGAAGAAGATTGCTCAAGTCAGGGAGGGCAGACTCAGCTTCACTTCTGTGGGTGATATTCCAGAAGGAGCACCAGTAATGATGGGCACATTCTCTATTCGAGGCAAACCCATCCATGTGTTGTTTGATTCTGGCGCTACCCATAGTTTCATGAATGCAAAGACGCTGAGCAAAGTAGGACTCAACTCCTGCCACACCAAAGACTCTTTTACCATCAAAACAGCGGGAGGGAACATCTCTTCTGAGTTGGTGACCAGGGGAGTACTCTTGGAATTAGGAAGCAAAACAATTGACACGGACCTTATCATTTTGGGATTAGAAGGTATTGATGTCATTCTAGGGATGGACTGGATGAACCGTCATAAGGTAGTACTGGATATTTCAGAGAGAGTGGTAGAGATCAACTCACCAACTGTTGGAGCCACGACTCTATATTTACCTTTCAAAGATGACGTGACTCCTCGTTCTTATGTGGCCATCACTCCTCAGCTGGAAGAAATTCCAGTGGTTCGAGAGTTTGCGGATGTTTTTCCCGATGAATTGCCGGGTATGCCACCCGACAGAGATGTTGAGTTTGTCATCGAACTTCAACCGGGGACAGCCCCCGTCTTCAAAAGACCTTACCGTATGCCACCCAAGGAATTAGCAGAATTGAAGACCCAACTTCAAGAGTTGCTAGATAAGGGTTATATTCGCCCAAGTTCTTCACCTTGGGGTTGCCCAGCTTTATTTGTGAAGAAGAAAGATGGTAGCTTGAGGTTGTGTGTGGACTACCGACCTCTCAATGCGGTAACAATCAAGAATAAGTATCCTTTACCCCGCATCGATGTTCTGTTCGATCAGTTGGCTGGAGCCAAAGTTTTCTCCAAGATTGATCTTCGGTCAGGGTACCATCAAATAAAGATCAGACCATGTGATATTCCCAAGACAGCTTTCTCCACCCGATACGGTCTTTATGAGTATTTGGTAATGTCCTTTGGTCTTACCAATGCACCTGCTTATTTCATGTATCTCATGAATTCTGTATTCATGACGGAGCTAGACAAGTTTGTGGTGGTATTCATTGATGATATCTTAATATATTCCAAGAATGAAGAAGAACATGCAGAACATCTCCGAGTTGTTTTGCAACGTTTGCGAGATCACAAGCTTTATGCCAAGTTCTCCAAATGTGAATTTTGGTTGGATAGTGTGAAATTTTTGGGGCACACTATTTCCAAGGAAGGCATATCTGTGGATCCTAGCAAAGTTCAAGAGGTTATGGATTGGAGACCACCCAAGACCGTACATCAAATCCATAGTTTTCTGGGTTTAGCAGGCTATTATCACCGTTTCATTCCGGATTTCTCCAGGATCGCTAAACCTATGACTGAACTGTTAAAGAAGGGAGTTAAGTTTGTGTGGAGCAAAGATTGTGAAAAGGCTTTCCACACATTGAGGCAACATCTGACTACAGCCCCGGTCTTTGGTGCAGCGGATAATTCTAAACCGTTTGAAGTCTTTTGTGATGCTTCGGGCACTGGTCTCGGTTGTGTTCTTATGCAAGAAAATCGAGTCATTGCTTATGCCTCACGATCGCTTCGACCTCATGAAGTGAATTACCCGACCCATGATCTTGAGTTAGCAGCAGTTGTTCATGCTCTCAAGATTTGGAGGCATTATCTTATGGGAAACCGTTGTAATATCTTCACCGATCACAAGAGTCTCAAGTATATCTTCACCCAATCGGAACTGAATATGAGGCAGAGAAGATGGTTGGAATTGATTAAAGACTATGATCTAGAAGTACACTATCATCCCGGAAAAGCCAATGTTGTTGCAGATGCGCTTAGCCGAAAGGTTCACTGCAACTGCTTAACCGTGGAGTCGTATAGTGAGACTTTGTGTGAAGACTTGCGGAAGCTCCGATTGGAAATTGTGGAGCAAGGAAGCTTGAATGCTATCTCGACCGAGTCCAATCGTATGACGAGAATCGTTTTGGCTCAACAAAATGATGGAGGTGTCCAATTAATAAAACAGAAATTAGCGGAAGGAGACCCCAAATATAGTTGTTTCCGTAAGGATGCAAAAGATGTGGTGTGGTTTGAGCAACGTCTCGTAGTTCTCGTTGATCCGAACTCCGAAAGGAAATTTTCGACGAAGCTCATCTTTCCAAATTCTCTATTCATCCCGGAAGCACCAAAATGTACCAAGATTTGAAGAAAAACTTTTGGTGGTCAAACATGAAGGTAGACATAGCCAAATACGTGGCAGAGTGTGATACTTGTCATCGAGTCAAAGCCAGCCATTTGAAGTCAGCCGGTGTACTTCAACCGTTGACTATACCTTTGTGGAAGTGGGATGACATCAGTATGGATTTCATTGTGGGTTTACCCCTGACTGCCAGAAAGAAGGATTCCATCTGGGTCATTGTGGACCGATTGACCAAGACTGCTCATTTCATCGCAGTGCACACCACTTACTCCGTCCAAGCTTATGCAGAACTCGATATCGATCAAATTGTGCGTCTGCACGGGATTCCCAAGACCATTGTTTCTGATCGAGGTACTCAATTTGTGGCTCGTTTTTGGGAACAATTGCATGAATCTTTGGGAACCAAATTGATTCGTAGTTCAAGTTATCATCCTCAGACCGATGGTCGACCGAGCGAGTCAATCAAATTGTGGAAGACATGCTGAGAGCAAGCATCATGCATTTTGATAAGAGTTGGGACAAGTGTCTATCTTTGGCAGAATTCTCTTATAACAATAGTTATCAAGCTAGCTTGAAGATGGCACCATTTGAAGCTCTTTATGGACGAAGATGTCGAACTCCGTTGAATTGGTCAGAAGCCGGAGAGCGAACGCTCTTTGGTCCAGATTTAGTTAAAGACGCAGAAGAGAAGGTGGAAGTGATCCGAGAAAACTTGAAGTTAGCTCAAATGAGACAAAAGAGTTATCATGACAAAGGGACAGCACCCCGACACTATGCAGTGAGAGATTACGTATACCTCAAGGTTTCCCCGACCAAAGGTGTACACAGATTTGGCGTCAAAGGGAAATTAGCCCCACGCTATATCGGCCCCTATGAGATCATTGAGATATGTGGACCAGTCGCTTATCGTATCCGACTTCCGGATTGATTCTCGGCTGTGCACAATGTATTTCATGTTACACAATTGAAGAAAGGTGTGAAAGTACCCGAGACAGAAGTGATCACGGAAGCGAACGCTTGGATCGAGCCAGATCTTTCAGTGGTAGAGCATCCGCTGAGAGTGCTAGATCAAAAAGAAAGGCAAACTAGGAGGCATACCGTGAAGATGTACAAGATACAGTGGAGTCACCATACTCAAGAAGAAGCTACGTGGGAGACCGAGCACTTCCTCAACACCAAGTATCCAGGTTTTCTTCAATTGAGAAACGGTAAGAACCTTACCCCTACCTTTGTCTTTAATTTTCGAATCTCGGGTCGAGATTCCATTTAAGGGGGGTAGGCTGTGACGCCCCGCTTTTCGAATTAATGTCATTAACGCTAATGACCGGATCAGCCGAGTCAAACCCCGGTCAAACACCGGTCAAACCTAGGTCAACCTGGGCCGTCACCCGAAAACCTCGCCATTGAACCCTATTGAACCCCTTGACCAAGCCTACACACACCCGTAGTCGACCCGTGGTCAAAGACACGGTCAAACCCCGCTTTACCGTTGACGTCAGCGAATGTCGTCCGGAACTTTTGCCGCGTTCTCCAAAATTCAGCTAAACACTTCAAAATCTACCTTTATGAAAGTTGTCCGTCTTGTTAAGGGACACAACTTTCGTGTAGATTGGCATTTCAAATTTTGGGTGGAAAATTGTGAAAAACCCCTTGCAAGCCAGATGTTCCTGTTTTCCAGAACAGGCTGACATTCCAAGTTGGCACGACGTTCCTGCAAAATCCGTAGAGAAAAACACCCTAGAGCCTTTGTGAAAGTTGTAGAGCGTAGTTAGATCTACAACTTTCCTGTTGACCACATGTTGCACTTCAGTTCAAAATTTTGGAGAAAAGCTAATTCGAACGAGAGGCGGTCCCGGCAGCGGATGCGGGCCGGCCGCGCCGCGCCCGCGCTCCCGGGCGCGCCGGGCGCCGCGCCGCGCGCCCTACCGGCGCCGTCGCGCGCCGCGCCGCCGCCCCTCGGCGTTCGAGCCCCCCGGGCGCACCCCGAGGCTGCTCCTTCCCCCGTGCACGCGCTCCGAGGCGTCTTGAAGTCCGTGCGCACCTCCCCCCCTTCGGACCGACCCGTACGCGCCGAGCAGACACGATCCCGCGGTCCGTCGCCGGCTCCCCCCGCCGGGCGCGCCTGCCAAGGCCGTGCGCGCACTCCCAGGCAATCACGTACACCCCCCCTTGGCGCCCATTTAAGGTGGCCGCGGCCGCCCGAGCTCGCCCGCGCCGCGCCGGCCACACCGCGAGGCGCACCCGCCGCTAGGCACGTCGCCGGAACGGGCCGCGTTCCCGGCAAGTTCCCCGGCCACACCGCAGCCCACTACCCTCACTAGGTCCCCTAGGAGCTCGGAGCCACCGTGTGCTCGCGCCGGTCGCCGCACCCCGCCGGTCGTCGGGCGCCCCGCCACCGCCACCGCCGCCGCCGCGCGCACGCCGCCGGGCCATCTCGTCCCCGTGCAACCCCCAAAACCGTGCGCCCGTGGTCCCTAGACCCCTCCCCCACCCTTCTCCGGCCACGAACGCCGGCGAGCTCCCCCAATTCCGGTGAACAGTAAGCTGGCCGCGCCCCCAGGGGTGACATTGCAAGGGTACCAATCTTTCCAGGGTCTTTCTTGCAAAAGTACAACTCCTAGAGTAAAACTGTTTTGCTGTTTCTTGTAAATTGCGTAGAAAATCACAGAAAATTCAGAAAAATGTGAAACCAATTTTGTTGGATCCATTGTGAATTATTCTACAACTTTTGTTATTCTAGCCTGAGCTAATTCATTTTAGTTTTTGCATGAAAAATACAAATGTGAAAAACCTAGATCTGCAATATCTCAAAAACTATAAATCCTCTGTAGCTAAATTTTGGATATGTTGTGTGTTGGGTCATGTCTAGCACCTGAGCCAAAAATTGCACAAAGTTATGATGTGCATCTGTTTATAAAAATGGTTTTCTATTTCAGGCAGATCTGCATAAGTGATTTTTCTTGTTAATTATATTTATGATTTTGACCCCACCTTGTGCACACAGTCTTGTAATACCAAAATGCACATCTTTTGAATTAATCATGAGTTTTGGATTAACAGAAATAATTATTCTTGAATTATGAATGTTTTCCTTTGTAAATTAATAAACCAAGTTCAGTAGAGATTCCATGTGAACATGTTGGCTTTTTAGACTTGTTTAGGACCAGAGAGCATGCACGAGAAAGTTTGGATCATTTTGAGGCTTATTTATTTTTATATGCATTTAAATTGAATCACTAGCTAGTCTTTGTTATTTTCAATAATATTTATTTTCCTAGCCTCCAACACTTACATGTGGGTCCAATGGACAAGGATAGATGCTAGTAGGCTTAAGAAAAACCCCTTTAATTTTTGGTAATTTAATTGCTTAATAAAAAGCTTAAAAGCCCTATTTAATAATAAAGGGAAATTAAATAAAGAAAAACTCTTAATTAATTCTTTTTCCTTTTTGAAAAGTATTATTTAATACAATTAAAAGATAATTAATTATCATCACTAATAAGAAATTAATTCTTAAATAAAAATATTAATTACACTTTATTGGAGAAGACAAAAGGAAATGAAGCTTTCACATGAAATGATAAGTGTACTAAGAACCTTTATTCAAATGTTTAATAAAGAATTGCATATGGTTCCTTTTTGGGAAGAGTATGCTAAATGTATTCTTATCTAGGTGAATGTGTCCAACTAATGCACCCTACTGTTATCATTTATTGTTTGTGTTTAATTAAATTCAAATCATCAAATAAATCTTGCACTTGCATCCTCGTGTAGATCTTCCGAGCGGTAGCTGTACGCGTGTGCCGGACGGAGGAGACAAAGGAGCTGACGGAGACGTGCACCACGTCGTCGTAGAGCAAGACCTGGACCAAGTCCAGAAGGGCCCAAGGCCAACCTTGCCATCGAAGGCAAGCCCCGGATCATTAACCCTGTTTTTGAAATTTATGCAATTATGTTTGCTACGATTGTGCATTTACGTTTCGGGAGTTGATTTGAAACCCTAGATGCATGATCCCTAGGTACCTATGCTCTATCACTAGTATGCTAGGTCGATAGCCGCTATGCTATAGGACCGATAGAAGTCGAGTGATGTTCGTCACTCGCGAGATTAGGTTCCTAGATAGGAATCATAAGATATCCTTAAATGGATTGCTCATGTGGTAAGAGCATGGGATTTGGGCTCCGGTCCGGTGGCTTTCGTGGGCTAAGCTTTTGAACGTACTAAACATATGCGGGGTATGGGACCGGTAAGCCTAGTACCCGATTGACGCGGTAAGGGAACCTTTCCCTACTACACCCGGGGCACTTGTGTCCCCCCCGCTTGCAACAAAGGTGGTACATGCGTGTGTCCGGACGTTCGTGTGGGAGCGATCCGGTAAAACCTTGTACCAAGGAATGTAGGTTCCGCTCCCAAGCCGAAGATCGACGGGAACGGCCCGGGGAAAGTTGTCCTTGCGGGGGCAGCCTACCGTGTGTTTGGGTTTACCTTGCAAGGTTTAAATCAATCGATTGTCGGCCTCTCACCGTTATCCGAGACTCGCTTAATCAATCGGCCATGATATCCCATAATGATGGAACTCGAGGAATATTGTTGGATGCATTAATTGCTTGTCCAATCTTTGATTGAATTAGATGGCACATTTAGAAATGGTAAGCAACTAGAACTTGTGCTAAAACATTGAAAGTAAGGACCTACTCTTAGGAGCTGTTCAGCAAAAGAAACTCCACCGGCCAAAAGCCTTTCATGTCTAGAGTTTGGTGATGTAGTTATCACCCGACGGTTAAGTCTTGCTGAGTATTAGTATACTCAGCCTTGCTTTAAAATTGTTGTTGCAGGTGTGATTGATCGGATGGGTGACGACAAGTGAGGACATCACGGATGGCCTCCTGTGATGCCTACCGTTGCGCTAGTTTATTTTATTTCCGCTGTATTTTCGAACTCTGAACCTTTACTCCATGTCATGAACAATGGTTTGTAATAAATTATGTTAACTTGTGTGGTACTCTGGACTCGCCTTCGCGTGAGTTTTAATGCATGTATCGATCCTCTGTTCGATGTCCAAGTGATTTACCAGGCGTTAACCCGGCAACTAACGACAGGATGATACTTTACTATTTCTTAATGACCAAAGTGGATCGGTCTTAGGCGATAGTACGGTATTTTCCTGGGCGGGTTATCACAGGCCGCACCCTCGATCCGCTTTCTTGTGACCCTGCAGGGTTAGGTGGAGGCGCTAGGCCGGTGGGACGCCATCCCTGCCACTGTTAACGGTATGGCTGCCGCCCCCGCCCGTACGAATCCACGCTGGGCGCTGTGACAACAGCCCCAGCACTGTGGAGCGTGCTGGAGCGGGACGGCGCCTTACCTGCCACTGTGCCCCGTACGGACCAGCGTCAGCAACTCCCTCGAGCCCCTCTGAAGACATCGCGGCCGTCCGCTACTCTTCTACCCTCGAGGTCTCCGCTGTTCGGGTACAAGATACGCCATGATGGCCGGATCGCTGCCAGGATCGTCCGGGCGGCCGCCTACTCTACAGCATAGCACATCACGCTCCTTCACGTAGTTAAATAGCGCGGCGCGCATGTGATTCACTCTCTCCTTGATCTATAAAAGGAGGGCGAACCCCCTTGCCGCAGGGGACAGACAGACACGACACCACACGGACACAAGACAACAGAACCCAATAGAACACCACACGAGACAAGTCGCACCACGCACTTGTTCTCCAATTCTCCCACAACATCTTCAACCACTACCCTTGGGACTTGGAAGCCACGCTTCCTCTCTCGCCTTTGCTTGTAGCAGCCCCACTACAGGCACCCCCGGTGCTGAGCAATATAGTGCCTTGAGCACACCACTGCTGGACGTACGGCCCCGCGGCCGGAACCAGGATAAACTCTGTGTCTCTTATTGCTTAGCATCGACCATTGAGGGATATACCTTAGCGCTTATTACTGGTTAGTGTCGGGACCATATTCCGCACCGACACATACTGCGCAATTATCTTCCAAGTAGTGTGGGCAAGCTGCACCTTTCCTTTTACTCTGGCCAGAGAGGTTGCAATGAGCCGGGTTGTCGTTGATGGTGGTGAACAACATAGCTTGCATTGTGAACTCCTCACAGTTGTACTCATCCCAAACCTCTGGCACACCAGACATCCACAATATCTTTAAGTCATCAACTAGTGGCCTCAAGTAGACATCAATACGGTCACCAAGTTGCTTTGGCCTAGAGACCAATATTGTGAGCATCATATATTTCTGTTTCTTGCATAGCCAGGGTGGAAGGTTACAACGACAATACGACAGATCAAGTGCTATATGTTGAGCTCTGGTTACCGAATGGGTTCACACCATCTATGCTCATAGCAAACCGTATGCTCCTTGCGTCTTCGTAAAACAATGAGAGGTGGTCATTGATGTTACCCCATTGTGCTACATCTGCGGGGTGCCTAAACTTGCCATCTTTCTTAAGCTCCTTTCGGCATTCGTCATGCCAACACAAGAGTTGGACCTCCTTTCATGTTGCAAACCATATTTTCAGTCGAGGAATGATGCAAAAATACCATGCCACCCTCACAGGAGCCCCTCTGTTAGCCTTCTTCTTCTTGCCTCTGATCTCGCCGGGCTCATTCTCGTCATTAGCATTATTATCATCTCCACCATCCTTTATCCTATTGTACCGATCATAGCCACACTTAGGGCACTTGTCAAGGTCTGCATAATCTCCACGGAACAATACACAACTGTTCTTGCATACATAGATTTTTTTAACCTCTATTCCCCGAGGACAAATTACCTTCGCTTCATAGACAGACTCTGCTATTTGGTTTCCTTCAGGTAGCATGTCTCTAAGCACATCCAATAGATGTTTGAAACTTTTGTTGCTCCAACCATGATCTGCCTTAAGCTGCAGAAGTTTTAGATCACTAGAAAGGCGAGAGTACTTCTGGCAATTAGGATAGAGGGGTTTCTTTGAATCTTCAATGAACTGCTTATGCCTCGCTAATTCAGAAGGTGTGTGTTGACGGTGAAATTCCGTCAACCTAGCCATGAGTTTACCTTCGGTGTTGGCATAACTTTTATACCTTATCCACCGGTACTAACCCCCTTGGTATAACAAGTTCATTCGTGCATGTTGGTTTTGGAGTTTAGTGTTTATGCAGGGTTTTGACATTGAAAGCAAGACTTCTGGGATAAGTTCATCAAGCACCTTGACAAGATCTTGAAGCCCGGTACAAGTCATGCAATGAAGCAAACTTGACTCCAAGAAGCCCAGGGACCTAACCCGAGAAGATGACAAACTCCGAGGACCTAGTCGGAAAAGTGTTGAATCTTGCGGGACAATTGTTGTGCTATGCCAAAGCTTTAACACAAACAATGAAGGGAACGAAACAAATTGAAGACACGAAGGGTGGTGAACGAAAGCTCAAACAGTGTAATTCTCCAAGGTTCCTTCCCTCCTTACAAGTGCCGGTCAGCCTCCTTTTATAGGGAGCCAGACCGATTTTTTACATTCCGAAAATACCTCTCGTGTGAAAAGAATTATGCTAGAATGTAATGTGTTTAGATCGAAACTTCATCTTTGTCTACACGCTCTTCACGCCATCTCGAACTTGTCGCCGTCGAACACGTCGCATTTCACGGAGACTCCACGTGCAGTTGTCAGCCTTCTTTCAATCAGTAACAATTTCGTGTGTAGCCTGTCGAACCTGCGATCCGGCCTCCTGCACATGATTACAGAAAACGAAAGCATGAAGGTTAAATCCTATGAGCTTGTATTCACGATCGAAACCTGTATGACCGATCCTTATACGCATGTATAACGTTGCATGGCTTTCGACCAGTGAAAAAGAAATAAGGCACAGCACGTCGTAATGCAAAAACAACACTTGAAAACGTCCATGACGTGGGCGAAAGGGTCATCATGAATCCCAATTGGTTTAAATAGATGATCGACACCCCCAGTCCAATTTTTCCTATGAGAAAATTGCCTGTTGGGCTTCGATCAGTAAATGGTTGTTGGGCTTTGGTCTAAATCCTGTAAACCAAAAAGCTGAATGTGGAAATGCTAGAGAAAGACATTTGCTAGCTTGGGTTATAGAGGGAGATAATTGCTGGCGTCGTAAAGATTTGTGACTTAAATCAAAGGGGTATCCCCAAAATCGATTTCGGATCCCCAACAAAAGCCCCTCGGGGTGATAGCTTTTGAAAAAGGTTGAGCCCACGATAAATTGATTGGGAAATCGATTCGAGTAAATGTCTCTCAAACTGCTGGGCGCCGAAACAATAGGAACTTGTGAAAAAGATCAGTTTTTTTCTTTAATTGGAAAATAATTTTATTTCTGAAGTTGAGTCTCTGACTCAAAAGCGTTGTCCCAGCTTACGCAATTTGGGTAATTTCTTTCCATAGTCTCATCCTGAGCCCAAAACGGAACCCAACATCATATTGAACTTTGGTGATTATAGCGTTGTTATTAATATTGAAACAATTCTTCATAAGTTTGAATAAAAACAAGGCGAGCATCTTTAGCTGGTTGCTGCAAATGGGTATGGTTTCCTAAAGCATGACGATATTGGAGCCCCTTGCGAGTATGTTGAACTTGGACCAAGGTTCTTCCTTTGGAATTTTTGAATTGGGACTGTTGCTTCGTGAACGATAGCTTTGATTCATCTATGGGGACCAATAGAATTTGAGTGTGCGAATAGAACTCTGTTTTCTGGTGATTTAAGAAAAATCTTGAGCCTGTAGCACTTTCAAGACGTTTTGTTTTCTAAGAAAACGTCTCCCCCTCCCCCCTGAAAGTGGTAGAGGCGGAGGAAAAGTGGACAACTATTTTCGTATTCCTTTGAAGTGCTTTACTGTTACGTCTGAAACAAAATGGACAACTAGTCCCCGAGACCATGGATTGGAGGTGTCGCCAGAGGCGACGACAATGCGCAGGGTGAGCCCCTTTAGCCTTAAAACTTTTTCTCCGAAACTGAAAAAGAGCTCTTTTGCCAGAAGCTAATATTACCCTATGAGGGAAAGTTCCTTGACTGTTTGTTTGTCACAAAGGTTTTTGGTAGCCTCGAGAATCCAATCCATCTTTCCGTCAGAATTCCAGGCTTCCAGCTTGCCACAAGGATTTATGCTTGCTTGCTTGCTAGCATTCTCAGTATGCAGAGCGGAAATTCCAGAACAACCCCTTCATGCTAAAGGAGTAAAGGATGTTACAATTCAATAATATCCCTTTTTCCTAGGGCTGCCTCGAGTTGCATCTTGATATCATGTGAACATCACTGCATTCCATAAATGCGGCTTTTTTTATTAGCGATGGCGCGCGGTCAACTGTTTTGAGCGCCTGGTTACGTCAAAACAATTAACGTGATCTAGCGAAAGAGCCTAGGCAATCGGATTGAATGGGCCGAAATGCCAAAATGAAAACTTTTTGACCAGCGAAGGCAAGCTCTTCAAAGCAAAATAACAGAGGAGGCGGGGTCAACGAAGATGTGAAAGGTGACGGCGAAACCGTGAAGAAATGGTAAAATGATTTGATCTTTCATAAAAGCTTATCTTCGCTTGTAGGAAAGTTTTGTCTTAGTAGAAAGGAAGGAAGTTTGCAAAACAAACGAGTGAACGATGCGATCAAGACGCATTCTTTTGCGCGGAAAGATAAAAACTATGCGCTCAAAGTGCATTCGTTTGACATCTTGTTTGAAAGTTTTTGGGACTTGAGCTTAGTCTCTCTCTGTTTTTTCCTACTAGGGAATCGCCACAGGCCTTTGGGCGGAGGATGGTGCGGAGGGAGCGCACAACGCGACGACCGACGAGCGGTGTGGATCTGGGCTGAGAGGAACGCCGTGCACTGGCTAGCGGACATCCTGGCGAAGGATGCAGGTTAGCCCCCTTCCTCGCCAGTGCCGCCGCGGTTACCATCGTCTTTCTGCTGCTGTCTTCCGCGCCTGTGCGTCGCCGCATCAAACTGCTCTCTCCTCTCGAGCGTGATGCTTTGGCACCAAAAGGGAAAACTCGCCCCTCGCGCAACCGCACTGGATCCCGCCACCGCTGGGGATTGAATTGGGACATTCGCACATTTTAATGGAACAAATATTGTTTGTCAAGCGAGAGTCCCATTTGCATTTTTTGTTTGCTTGCATGCACATGGGGGGGGGGGGGGGGGGGTCGTTGATCTAAATTGTTGTCTACGAATTCTTGGAATCAATTAGCTAAAATATGAGCTAGCTTTCATTTATGTCGTGTACCATTACGACCTTTATTTGGACCACAACCACGATGCGCTTTGGCCAGTGAAGGTGCCCAGCAAATGCGTCCCATGGTTACCTCGAATGAAAAAATTGTTTTTCAATTTCGAGGGAACGAAAGGCCTTCATCTTTTCGCTTTCGAATGTGCGAATTGTTAGATCTTAAGTACTTAACTTAAACATAAACACCAGTAGCTAATCACTTCGGGTAGAGACTTAATGATTACAGATAGGTAACTTAACCACCTAGATCTAGATCTACTACACCTAAAGCAACTACTAAAAGGAACCAGAGGGAGAACGAGGGGCGCAGACCATCTGGGTTCGAGGGGAGCGCGGAGTCGGAGGCCATCTCTAGCGTCGGGGTCGCAGGGGCGGCGCCGGCTTGACGTAGAGGTGGCAGTGCGGGCTCGGGGACGACGGGATCTGGAACTCTCCGGTCGAGCGTCGGGCGGTGGCACCGGTGCGCCGGATCCACGAAGAGGGACGCGGTGGCGGCGGTGGCGGAGCTTCCCGCCGCCCCGGTGCTCCCCTCGGTCGGTAAGGGTTTGTGGGGTGGGGTGTAGCGGCGGCGCGGTGAACCTCGTATCGCGAGCCGTGGTCCCCACCCCCCTCTTTATAGCACCGTGCGACGGGGGCCCACCAACCATGGTTTGGTTGGGCGCCCCCGACCGTGGCGCGGGATCCCGGCCCGTTACGGCCTTTGGGCCGTAACGGTGAAGAGATCGAACTAACATTCTCCCTCTCGATCTCTTCTACAACATTCACTTAATCTCGAGTCCTTTACTTGACATCCATCTCATCACAAATAAACATATTGAGCATGGGTCATCTAAATTGTAATCACAACCAGATTAACCAGCCACAATACACTTATCCATTTTGATAGGATCTTAACATGGGCCCAGTCCGGGAATCATAGGCTTTCCCTTAAACCCATACCGGCTAAGTGTTCTCCGAACACATTGGGTGGTAAGCCTTTTGTGAGCGGATCCGCTAACATTTCTTTAGTGCCTAAATGCTCCAGACTTATAGTTTTATCCCGGACTCTGTCTTTCACCGCATAGAATTTTATTTCTATCGGTTTGGTAGCATTACTTAACTTGTTGTTGTGAGCATAGAATACCGCCGGTTTATTATCGCAAGTACAACCGTAGTGGTTTGTGAATACAATCCACTACTCTTAAGTCGGTATAAACTTCTTTAGCCACATCACCCGTCCCGTTGCCTCATAACATGCAATGAACTCGCATACATCGTAGATGTTGCCACTAGTTCTTGTTTTGAGCTTCTCCACGAAATAGCTCCTCTTGCGAGAGTGAATATATATCCCGACGTGGATTTTCTATCATCCCTATCTCCCGCATAATCGCATCCGAGTACCCTTTTATCTCTAGGGAATCGGACCTTCTATATGTTAGCATTAAATCTTTCGTGCCTTGTAGATATCGAAAAGCCTTCTTTACCATCATCCAGGTGATCCTTTCCTGGATTACTTTGATATCTACCAAGCACTCCCGTAACAAATGCTAAATCGGGCGAGTGCACACTCGTGCATACCGTAAGCTACCAACTCGCCGAAGCATATGGAACCATTTTCATTTGATCGATCTCATATTGGTTCCTTGGACATTGGTGAAGTCCAAACTTATCGCCCTTTACTATAGGAGCGGGTGTGGCTCTACTCGCATGCATATTATATTTCTTTAGTACCTTTTCAAGATATGCCTTTTGCGATAATCCTAAGACCCCCTTCTTTCTATCTCGATGAATCTCAATGCCTAAAACATATGAGGCTTCACCAAGATCTTTCATATCAAATTTTGAAGACAAGAACTTTTTCGTTTCTCGTAGTAGTCTAACATCACTACTAGCTAGTAGAATGTCATCCACATACAGTATTAGGAAAATGAATTTCCCATTCTTAAACTTTGCATAAACGCAGTTGTCCTCAACATTTGCCTTAAAACCAAATTTTGTGATGGTCTCATCAAACTTTAGATTCCACTGTCTAGAGGCTTGCTTTAAACCATAAATGGATTTTCTTAAACGACACCCTAAATGTTCCTTCCCTTTCACAACAAAACCTTTGGGTTGAGTCATGTATACATCTTCATATAAATCTCCATTCAGAAATGCCGTCTTAACATCCATCTGGTGTAATTCCAAATCATAGTGCGCCACCAAAGCCATTATGATCCTAAAAGAATCCTTACACGAGACCGGAGAGAACGTCTCATTGTAATCTATCCCTTCTCTTTGCGTGTATCCCTTGGCCACAAGCCGTCCTTTATACTTTTCTATGTTCCCTTTGGAGTCATATTTAATCTTGTAGACCCATTTGCGGCCCTCTTGTTTTGGCTCCTTTAGGAACTTCCTCTAAGTCCCAAACTCTATTGGTACTCATTGACTTCATTTCATCTTCCATGGCTTCTTGCCACTTCGATGCATCGGGACGACTCATAGCTTCTTCATAAGAAGTAGGATCACCTTCTATGTGAATTTCTTCACATTCATAAACTTCATAATCGTCGGGGATAGCCGACTTTCCGACTCTTGATGACCTCCTCGGAGCCTCCGCAACGGCTCTTCCCGTACTTGGGGCCGTTGTGTTTCTTCGGTGCATCGCTTGTACTTGTAGGATTCTGTTGAACAGTTTCCTCATTTTCTTCCACTGATGGCACGGGCGTACTAACAACAGGTTCCGGCACCACAGTGGGTTGCTCTGTGGCTATCGGAACAACAGGCAGCTCAAAATACGGTTCTTCAACCATAGGAGTGGGTGCACACACCCGCTTCTCTTCAAGATCAATCTTTCGAACTGCCTTGCTCCCTCTGATCATTTCATCCTCTAGGAAAACAGCGTGTCTCGTTTCCACGAACCTTGTATGTCCGGTAGGACAGTAGAAACGATATCCTTTAGATTTTTCCGTGTAGCCAATGAAATGGCAACTTACTGTCTTGGGGTCTAACTTCCCAATATTTGGGTTAAAAACTTTAGCCTCTGCAGGACATCCCCACACACGCATATAATTCAAGGAGGGTTCCCTACCCGTCCATAACTCATATGGTGTAGTAGGTACTGACTTACTAGGTACTTTATTTAGAATGTGAGTGGCGGTTTTTAATGCCTCCATCCACAAACTAATCGGTAATGTTGAGTAGCTTAACATACTTCTAACCATATCCATCAAGGTACGGTTCCTTCTTTCAGCTACTCCATTCTGTTGAGGTTCACCCGGTGTACTATACTGGGCAACTATGCCATTTTCCTGTAGAAACCTTGCAAAAGGTCCAGGAACTTGGCCATACGGGTGTGTGTCGACCGTAGTACTCCCCACCTCGGTCGGACCTCACCACCTTAATCTTTAAGTTGTGCTGATTTTCAACTTCACCTTAAATATCTTAAATTTCTCAAGCGCTTCGACTTCTCCTTAATTGGATAGATGTACCCATATCGAGAATAATCATCCGTGAATGTAATGAACGAATCAAAACCATCCACGGATGCCACAGGGAACGGACCACAAATGTCCGTGTGGATTATCTCCAACACTCCCGTGCTTCGCTTTGCGCCTTTCTTAATTTGTTTAATGAACTTGCCTTTTATGCAATCTATGCATTGTTCTAAGTCATTAAATTCTAATGGCGGAAGAATTGATTCCTTAACTAAGCATTCCATCCTTCCCCTCGAAATATGGCCTAAGCGACGGTGCCATAATTTCGATGATACGTTATCAATTCGCTTCCGCTTCTTGCTTACATTCGTAGATGATTCAACATTCGCATTTTCACACACGAATCAACACATTCGGAGCAATCATCATGAATAGCCAACATGTAAAGTTTGTCTTGTCGGATGGCAAGACCCACAATCACATTATTTAACTTAATAGAACAATGTTTTGCACTAAACTGACACTCAAACCCATTGTCTGCTAAACATGAAACTGAAATTAAGTTGCGACTCAACGATGGAACATAAAGAACGTCATGAAGCAGAAGCGTGAAGCCGTCCTTCAACTTGATGGGGAGATCACCAATGGCTTCAACTTCAGCCTCGACGCCGTTCGCAACCTTAATTGTTCTTGCTCCTCTTGTTAGGATTCTGGTTGTAGTCATACCCTGCATAGAATTAGCAACATGAATTGTTGCACCTGAATCAATCCACCAAGTAGATTTACTATAACTTAAGTACGGATTCATCTACAAATGTAATAATGTCCTCACCCTTTGACCACATGAAGTGCAACCACTTAGGACACTCGCTTCTTCCAATGCCCTCGTCTTCTTGCACCGGTGACACCGGTTTGGAGCAAACTCCATCCGCCGAGGCGGTTTCGAGGTTTAGGAGGCCGATCAATCCGCATGGGAGCTTTTCCATTTGACTTCATCCGTCCCCGAGGAGGTGCATTGGAAGGTCCGCTTTCCGCTTGATTCTTAGCTTGAAAGTTCTTATGTGGAAAGCTTCGCTTCGTGGCTTCTTACCATGGTTTACATAGTTAACAAGACCACCATTCTGAGCCTTTAACCTTTCCTCCTCCTGGACTGACATGGCAATCAACTTGTGCACATCCCACTTATCTGGTATGGTGTTGTAGTTAACCTCAAAAGCCGAAAACTCAGGAGGCAGGGACTTAAAAATCAAATGAATGACAAACTCATTGGGAAGGACCATGCCCATCTCAGCAAGCTTGCCGTTCATGTTGCTCATCTTAAGTATGTGGTCCCTTATACCACCACCAGTGTACTTCATTGCAACCAAACTGCCAATAGTAGTACTGGCATAAGTCTTAGTGTGATGAGAGTGCTGCTTATCCACTATCTCCAAATACTCGGAGGCAGTGAGTAACTTCCCGTCCTTATCCTTTTCAGGAATGGACGCCTTAATTGCCTCTGTCATCTTAGTCTGAATGATCGCTAGACACCTCTTGTTGTCTAGATCCCACCTCGCTTTAGCGAGTTGATGCTCACTTTCCGCCTTGACATGGGCGTCTTCCCTTAATTTCCATGCATCATCGGGCTCATTTGCCTCTCCCGACGGTGCCCGAGGCTCGGCAGGGGCGCTCCGTGGTCGCACATACTCCATACCCGGCATTAAGAATGCCGGTTTCACCAACTTGCGCCAAGCCGTGTAGTTGTTGCCGGTCAACTCGGGGATCCGACCAACATACCCGGCTTGAGCTGAAAATAAAATTCAGAAAAAAGTGTGAGAACATTTAACAATAAATATTGCATGCATCAATTTAACTTTGGTCAAAATTAATACATACAACATGCTACTACATTAATTCTATATCACCTTTGGGCAGAAAAATAGAACTAATGCATAAAACTTTAGTATATCAGGTTATAATATTGTAATTATCAGCTTTGGCCAGAAAAATAACAATATCATAACATATTCTTAAAAGAAAAACCTTCTCTAATTAAATATCCCTTTGGTTCAATTTAACTAGAGAAAATAAATCAACGCAGCGGAAAAACAAACAAATTAACAGAGAAAAACTTTAATTTCAGAAGCATTCAACTCTCTGTAAAATTTCATGAATTTATCAAAAAATTAAACAGAGATATTAACTTAAATTAAAACAGCAAAAAAACAAGAAAAAACAATACAAAAGGCTTCGAAATTCAAAACTTAAACTAGAAAAACGTTACTTTTCTCATCTTGCCGTTTCGGCCTAGCAGCAGAAAACGGCCCACGCGCTCGCTTAGCGCGCCCGCGTGGGCTATTGGCCCGGCAGCCCAATGGCCGGGCCGGCCAAACGGCCCGCCGCGGCCTCCCTCTTGGGCTGTTTTCGGCCCGCGCGCGCCGCCGAGCAATCCGTGCCGTCGATCCGAAATCAACGGCCGAAAATCATCCCACCAATTTCGGTGGTGTATAAAAGCCGGCCGCCAACCCCGAAAACCCTAGAGCCTTTCATTTCTTCACTGCTCCCACCCGCAAGGCACGGTACGGGGCGGCGGCGGCCATCCGGCCCGCGCCCGCGCCCGGCCGGCGGCGGCCATCTTGCCCGCGGCCGGCGCCCGCCGGCGGCGGTGAGGGTGCCTGTGCCGCCCCCTGTTCCCTTCCTTTACCCCTGCTTGCTCCTCAAAAACTCCACCAAAAAAACTTTAGAACCACAAGCAACAGGGAATAAAACCACTCATGGTGGCTCGGTGCTTAACGGCGGCGGCGGCTGCCGCCTTCTCGCCGCGCGCGCGCGCCACCTCGCCGGTGAACGCGCGGCCGTCGAGAGGCCCGGTGGCGGCGCCCAACAGTGCAGGTCCCATATGCCGTCGTAGCGGCGGCGAGCCTCTGCTCAATCAAGCCCCGCACGACGGCGGGTCAACCCGCACAGATGCGGTGTTCATGAGGTTGGGGTTGGGATCTAGGGTTGGTTGTTGACTCGATTTTGCATCTTTTTGCTTAATTTCTTCCCCTAACCCGAGTGGATCTGGGGTTAGGTAGCCTCTTTCGATGCGGATTTGTGTTTCCTTCCCCTAACCCGAGCAAGATCTAGGGTTAGGGTTTGAACCTTTATTCGTTTTTCAACGATTTTTATTTCGAATTCAGTGTTCTCTCCCCCAGATCTAAAAGATTTGGGGTCATCTCCTTCTACTTGCTACACTGAACGAAATAGATCTAACCCCGAAATAAAATCGCTAATTGGCCTGACTACTGATACCATTGTTATATCTTAAGGACTCAACCAACACATAAACACCAGTAGCTAATCACTTCGGGTAGATACTTAATGATTACAGATAAGGAACTTAACCACCTAGATCTAGATCTACTACACCTAAAGCAACTACTAAAAGGAACCAGAGGGAGAACGAGGGGCGCAGACCATCTGGGTTCGAGGGGAGCGCGGAGTCGGAGGCCATCTCTAGCGTCGGGGTCGCAGGGGCGGCGCCGGCTTGACGTAGAGGTGGCAGTGCGGGCTCGGGGACGACGGGATCTGGAACTCTCCGGTCGAGCGTCGGGCGGTGGCACCGGGTGCGCCGGATCCACGAAGAGGGACGCGGTGGCGGCGGTGGCGGAGCTTCCCGCCGCTCCAGTGCTCCCTCGGTCGGTTAGGGTTTGTGGGGTGGGGTGTAGCGGCGGCGCGGTGAACCTCGTACTGCGAGCCGTGGTCCCCACCCCCTCTTTATAGCACTGTGCGACGGGGGCCCACCAACCATGGTTTGGTTGGGCGCCCCCGACCAGGGCGCGGGATCCAGCCCGTTACGGCCTTTGGGCCGTAACGGTGAAGAGATCGAACTAACATGAATCTCCCCCCTTTTTCTCTTTTTTTTGTCAAAAATGTGCAGCGACTTCTAGTCCCACAGTGGTTTGGTGTCTATACTCTCGATTGTTGAATTGAGCCATTGATTGACATATGTACATTATATTGTCTCTGATTAAAAAATTGACTCTTTTTGTCTAATAAGCTTCAAAGGAGTGAAAACTTTTCTTCTCAAGCTTTCGTATCTTGGGAAAGCAAGGTTTTTTTTGGGGTCTCGCGCTTTCAAATCACGGGAAGGCCAAAACCTTTTGGAATTAACACCTCTGATTGCGGAGCTGAGTCTTTGGTTGATTGATGGATGCGAAACAAACTGGCAAATGAATGTTTCTCTGATTACATAATGTGGAAATATATAAAAATGATTCATTTTTAGTCTTTGACAAATTGGAAATTGAGGAATATAAAACGATTTTTCTCTAAGCCTTGTAGCAGCGGAACTGCGGAAGTTTTTCCTTCTCTACTTCCGATATCCAAATCTTTTAGCATGGAATGGCGGTTAAAATATCTTTTCTGGGTCGTCATTTTGGCCAAGCGAAAGATGGTGATACAAACGCTTTAGTTAAAGTGAAGTCACCAAATAGATTGAGGATTGATGCAGTGCGAAACCAAAGAAGGTGGGAATGGTTCTATGTTTATGGCGAAACCTCTTGTCGCGTTCAGCTCTTTTTTTTGATTACTTGAATTTTTAGCCTGCGGAGCCATGCATTGGCATTTAAAGTTTCGTAGGTCTAAGTCTTTTAAAATTGTCGAATATTGCAGCCTCTTTGAAGCTGCTTTTCGACGTGATTTGCGGTCTATTAACTTTTGAAGTAAAGTATATTTAATTTCAATGTACCTTTTCTTAGAAGGATGCTCATTTGAGAATCTCTATGAGGGCTTTCAATGCATCTTTTTTTTTAAGGTGGGCCGCATCTTTGAGTACTCTTAAATTTCGATTCATTTGAATCGCTTTCAAAGCACCGTTTTGCAGGTGGACTGCGCTTTGAGCAGCTCTTAAATTTCGATTCATGCGAATCACTTTCAAAGCACCTTTTTGCAGGTGGGCTGCGCTTTGAGCAGCTCTTAAATTTCGATTCATGCGAATCGCTTTCAAAGCACATTTTTGCAGGTGGGCTGCGCTTTGAGCAGCTCTTAAATTTTCGATTCATGCGAATCGCTTTCAAAACACCTTTTTGGAGGTGGGCTGCGCTTTGAGCAGCTCTTCAATTTTCGATTCATGCGAATCGCTTTCAAAGCACCTTTTTGCAGGTGGGCTGCCCTTTGAGCAGCTCTTAAATTTTCGATGCATGCGAATCCCTTTCAAAGCACCTTTTTGTAGGTGGGCTGCGCTTTGAGCAGCTCTTTTATAAAAAAAAATCCTTTGGCCACGGATTTTGCATATGCATGTGCATGAATTGAAAGTAATTTTTTCAAGCAATAAAAAGCTTTCGATGCATGCCTTCGCTGCATGTTTAAGATGCGCATGAAAGAGTAGATGCGATTAAATAGATAAATCAAAGAGTTAGGCATACGAGAGATCCCACCAGAAAACAAAATGAAACTTTCTTTGCGAATTGCACTTATCGAGTAAGGTTAGCAACCAGCGATGTGGTTGCTTTCGATGCCACATATATCATTACTTTTAAATAATATTTAGTAGAACACAACTAATGAACTTTAAAATTGATGGAAGAAGAATTACCCTTTTGCTGAGGTTGAAACCATTTGTCGATGAATACCAATAAATGTCAATCGAATAGAATAATATAATACAATGGCAATGAGAGACATCCATCGATGAAAGTGCTCAGACCATCACTGAGCGACCAAAGGTGCTCGGGCAATCCCTGAGCAGAGAAAGCTGCTCGGGCAATCCCAGAGCGACGAAAGGTGATCGGGCAATCCCCGAGCAGAGAAAGGTGCTCGGGCAATCCTAGAGCGACGAAAGGTACTTAGGCAATCCCCGAGCGAAGAAAGCTGCTCGGACAATCCCAGAACGACGAAAGGTACTCGGGCAATCCCCGAGCGACGAAAGCTTGGGCAATCCCCGAGTGGAGAAAGTTGCTCGGGTAATCCCCGAGCGGAAAAAGCTGCTCGGGCAATCCCAGAGCGACGAAAGGTACTTAGGCAATCCCCGAGCGGAGAAAGCTTCTCGGGTAATCCCCGAGCGGAGAAAGCTGCTCGGGTAATCCCCGAGTGAAGAAAGGTACTCGGGCAATCCCCGAGCGGAGAAAGCTGCTCGGGTGATCCCCGAGTGACGAAATGTCTCAGGCGAATCGTGGGTTTTAGTTTCGAGCCTAACACAAACGGTGGGCGCCAATTGTTGTGCTATGCCAAAGCTTTAACACAAACAATGAAGGGAACGAAACAAATTGAAGACACGAAGGGTGGTGAACGAAAGCTCAAACAGTGTAATTCTCCAAAGTTCCTTCCCTCCTTACAAGTGCCGGTCAGCCTCCTTTTATAGGGAGCCGGACCGATTTTTTACATTCTGAAAATACCCCTCGTGTGAAAGGAATTATTCTAGAATGTACTGTGTTTAGATCGTAACTTCATCTTTGTCTACACGCTCCTCACGCCATCTCGAACTTGTCGCCCTCGAACACGTCGCATCTCACGGAGACTCCACGTGCAGTTGTCAGCCTTCTTTCAATCAGTAACAATTTCGTGTGTAGCCTGTCGAACCTACGATCCGGCCTCCTGCACATGATTAGAGAAAACGAAAGCATGAAGGTTAAATCCCATGCGCTTGTATTCGACGATCGAAACCTGTATGACCGATCCTTGTACGCATGTATAACGTTGCATGGCTTTCGACCAGTGAAAAAGAAATAAAGCACAGCACGTCGTAATGCAAAAACAACACTTGAAAACGTCCATGACGTGGGCGAAAGGGTCATCATGAATCCCAATTGGTTGAAATAGATGATCGACACCCCAGTGCAATTTTTCCTATGAGAATATTGCCTGTTAGGCTTCGATCAGTAAATGGTTGTTGGGCTTTGGTCTAAATCCTGTAAACCAAAAAGCTGAATGTGGAAATGCTAGAGAAAGACATTTGCTAGCTTGGGTTATAGAGGGAGATAATTGCCAGCATCGTTAAGATTTGTGACTTAAATCAAAGGGGTATCCCCAAAATCGATTTTGGATCCCCAACAACAAGGAGCTTCGTCCAACTCAGAGAGAAACTGACGACAAGGGCCCACATGCAGAAGGGGGAAGGATCTAGAAGACTCGGGAACCGACGCCATGCGAAGGAGGCAGGCAACTGGGCCGAGGTGGGCCCAGGCCGGTCGGCCCAGCCCACTCTGGGCCTAGTCGCCTCTCCCTTTGACCTAGCCGCCATTCGGGCTATTTATAGCCCCAGGGTCGAGAGCCACGCATCAATCCATTCGTCATCGGCCGCCAAGGAGAAGAGAAGAGAGGGACACCATCTCAGAGAGGAGTGTCGTATGGACCTCCCTAGGCCCACTACCTTGGTGGGTACCAGGACCGACTACTCGGTGGGCCCCTGGGACTACCTGACTTGCGCTGCACGATACCCGATGGCGTGAAGCACAAGGACTACAGAGGAGAAGTACTCGGTTAGGAAGCTGTACATGTCCCGCACTGTATAGAGGACTCCTAGACATACTCGACTAGTACCCTCTCCCTAAACCGACTTGTAACCCTGCCTCCCGGACTATATAAGGCGAGGCAGGGACCCCTCTCTTGATCATCTCATCTCACGGCGTAAGATTGAATCATCTTGTAATCGTACCCAATCAATCCAGAGCTATGCAGCATATAGGATGTAGGGTATTACGCACCTCGCGGCCCGAACCTGTCTAAATTGTGTGCCACGTGTCTCTTCCTTCGAGTTACCGATCTCGGCTAGGACACATTCATCTACTTCGGGGACTCCCCTTAGTAGGTTGCCTGTTTAAAACACCGACAGCTAGCGCGCCAAGTAGGGGATCTCGCCCGAGATCACATGGCGAACTCGACGGCTCCTGTCTACATCAAGCCCACCATCGCCTTCAACCGCGGCGACACCTTCGTCTTCGGCACCTGGGTCTGCACTGCTGACGGCGCTAGATCCTTCCAACGCCGCCTCACCATGCCGCCCAACCCGGAGACCGGCTTCGTGACGCTTCCCGAAGTAGTCACGGGCGAACTCGCCGGCAAATTCGGCGAAATTTCGCTTTTCGACCAACACGCCGACTTCGAGCTTGGATCTGTTTCCAACTCGAACTCGACGTCCCCGTGGGCTTCCGTGTGCGAGCCGGCTGCTCAGCCATCGCATGTGGTCTCCCCACCCCGTGAGCGCTCCACACGTGGTCCCCGCAACCTCTGCAGGGCCCGCACGGAGGCTCCCTCTACACGCCGAGCCGGCAAGGAGCCCGTACCCGAGTACAACTCGGACTCCGACACCATCCCCGGCCACGCTTCGGACTCCAACCCCCTCTCCAGCTTCTACTCGGACTCCGCGTACGAGTTCGACTTCGGGTCGGACCCTGAGGATCCCGAGTCCGAAGACAACACTACTGACCAACCCTTATCAGGGCCGGCTTCCGGGCTGGTTATAACGTCCACACCGGCCGGGAGATTCGTCTACTGGCCAGACCGCAAGCCCGCCGACCTGATAAGCGGGGACTCACGCTACATCGCCTACCTCGACTCGTTCCCGTTCCAGGATGGAACACCACTCGCTCGAGCTGAGGAGTACACTCCAACTGAGGTGGCGAGCTCCGACTCCAGTCTTGGCAACCCCGATCGCCAAGTCTTCATGGCTGTCGGCGACACGCCAGGAACTTCGGGGACGGCACCTAACAAGTACCTTGAAGACACCTCCGCAGACGAGCTGTCTGCTGAAGCACCCGCGGACGAGACCGACGCCAACCGGGACGCTCAACGTGAGCGCAACCGAAGACGGAATGAACAGCGTCGGCATCTCCGAGACAGCTTACCCATCCGCAACCTCGCGGAGGCCCTCGAACAAGTCGAGAGCAGGGTACACACCACCCCCGAGCAATGCCTCATGTCGATCACAGCGATCGCACGCAAAGCTCAAAGGATATGCGCTGGAGAAGTCATCGCCAAGCTCGCAGAAGACGCTTACTTCATGCGGGTCGACAACAGAGTCAACCAGCCTCCTCCCGCCAGGAACCGCGACAACGAAGCTACAAGTCGTAGCGCAGACCTCGGCCGCAACCGTACTCGAGCTGAGCTGCCGGCTCAGCCCAACCGTACTCGCGCAAACGCCGGCGGACCCTCACAGGGTGGCAACAGCAATCGTGAGATCATCCCTCACCGCGACCCTGGCGGCGGCGGTCGTGACCCCAGCGGCGGCGGCAGCAATGGCGGAAACTCCAACCATGGGGCCAACAGGAGGGCCGGCGGCGGAGGCGGTCGCGGTGGTCGAGACCACGTGAACAACCACGCCTCCGGAGCCTCACAGGGCGGCTACGACGCCTGCCAGAAGATTGAAGAGCTGCGGCGGAAGAAGTCCGCCACTGCAGGCGACAACGACGGCTTCCCCGCCTTCTCTCCTCGGCTTCGCAACTTGCTCCTCCCGGACAAGTTTAAACCTTTGGGGATCACCAAGTACGACGCGAAGCAGGATCCCATCCAGTGGCTCAGGTGCTACGCCCTCTCCATCGAGAACGCTGGCGGCAACAACGACACCAAGTGCCTCTACTTCCCCTTCTGCCTGGACCAAGCCCCGCTCACATGGCTCGAGTCGCTGGACAAGCACTCGATCGACAAGTGGGACCAGCTGAAGGAGCAGTTCACCAGCAACTTCGCGGGCGCCATGGGCCGATCAGGTACTCGCATGGACCTGGCTATGGTGAAGCAGGAACAAGGCGAGACCCTCCGCAAGTACATGCGCCGCTTCTTCGACAAGCGCGCCACCGTATTTGATGTCACCAACAAGGAGGTCATTGACCTCTTCCAAGACGGCCTCTACCACCGTCGCACCTTCGAAGACTTAGGTCGCCGCCGCCCCAAGTCCATCCCCCACCTCAAGGACATGATCACATCTTGGGCAGATGAAGAAGACAAAGCTAACGCCAAGTACGATGCCATTCGTGGCAAGAGCAGGCAGAACACGGGCGGCGGCAGCAGCAACAACGGGAACCAAGGCGGTCGCAACAACAACAACTACTCGGGTCCCAACCGCAAGCGCAAGCCAGACAACACTATCGCGGCTATCCAGCGCCCGCGAAGGAGAACTCGAAGAAGACCTCCGGCGCCTTCAAAGACTTGCCGAAAGAGAAGTGCCCGTGGCATCCGGACGGCAACCACACCACCGAGCAAAGGCCGCCAACTCGAGCGAGCATTCAAGAGTACTCCAGAGCCACCGCACCCTCATGACAAGAAAGGCAAGAAGAAGAACGACGGAGGCAATGACGACTTCTAGGAACCCGACAAGACAGTCAATGTCCTCTTCGGCGGACTACCCAGCAGACGGGAACAAAAGGCTACGCGTCGAGAAGTCATGAGCATTAAACCAGCGGTTCCGACCCCTCTCAGGTGGTCGGAGGTACCCATTACCTTCTCCCGCGCGGATCAATGGACCAGCTTCTTCGAACCAGGGCGTTTCCCTCTCGTCCTGAAGCCGGTGGTCGCGGGCTCCAGGCTCAACAAGGTCCTCATCGACGGTGGAAGCGGGCTCAACGTCCCTTTCACCAAGACCTTGAAGAAGATGGGGCTCGACATCACACACATGCTCACCAAGGGCTCTTCGCCCTTCTACGGCATCGTCCCCGGGAACGCGGCTATCCCACTGGGCTCAGTGGTCCTGCCAGTTACCTTTGGGGAATCTCGGGACAACTACCATACCGAGTATGTCAAGTTTGAGGTCGCGGACTTCGAGACGTCCTACCATGCAATCCTCGGCAGACCGGCCATCGCCAAGTTCATGGCGGTACCCCAGTACACCTACTTGGTACTCAAGATGCCAAGCCCAGCTGGTGTACTCTCACTGCAAGGGGACTTGAAGATCTCACACGACTGCGACACGGAAGCTGTGGAGATCGCCTCCACAAATCAAGTACCCAACGCAATGATGGAGGTCTATGCGGCGTCGAAGAAGCTTGCCCCAAGTGAACTCGACATCCCAGAGAAGTCAGACAAAGCTAACAAGCCTCAGCCAGCTGAGGAGGTTCTGGTCAAAACAATTGACCTCGGGACAGGCGACAACAGCAAGACCACCACCATCGGGGCGGGTCTCGACCCTAAATAGGAAGACGCGCTCATCAACTTCCTCCGGGCTAACCGCGACATCTTTGCGTGGAAGCCAGCGGACATGCCAGGGGTGCCCAGGGAGTTGATCGAGCATTGCCTCAACGTCGATCCTAAAGACTAGGAGAAGACCGCGTTCATCACCCCGTTTGGCGCGTACTGCTACACGACCATGCCCTTTGGGTTGAAGAACGCCGGCGCCACATATCAACGAGCTATCCAGGCCTGCTTCAAGAGGCAACTCAACAAGAACGTCGAAGCCTACGTGGATGACGTGGTCGTCAAGACCAGAAACTCCAGTACCCTCATCGACGATCTTGAAGAGACTTTCGCATCCCTGCGCGAGTACCGCTGGAAGCTCAACCCGAACAAGTGCGTCTTCGGTGTACCTTCGGGCAAACTACTCGGCTTCATCATCAGCCACC
This sequence comes from Cenchrus americanus, assembly GCA_947561735.1. Lineage (NCBI taxonomy): Eukaryota > Viridiplantae > Streptophyta > Magnoliopsida > Poales > Poaceae > Cenchrus > Cenchrus americanus. Next base: position 218,212,407 of record OX387245.1, on the reverse strand, counting down.
GCGGCATCGAAGCCAATCCCGAGAAGATCTCCGCCATCACCAGCATGAAAGCTCCCACGTCCATCAAAGACGTCCAGAAGCTGACCGGGTGCATGGTGGCCCTGAACAGATTTATCTTGAAGTTTGGAGAACGGGGGCTCCCCTTCTTCAAACTACTCAAACACCAGGAGAAGTTCGTGTGGACTCCAGAGGCGGACCAAGCCCTTGCCCAGCTCAAGGACTTCCTATCGAAGCCACCAGTCCTCACGGCTCCTCGCAAAGGCGAGCAGCTACTGCTCTACCTCGCCGCGACTACTCACGTGGTCAATACTGCCATCATCGTCGAGCGGCAGGAAGACGGCCACGCCTACCCAGTCCAGCGACCAGTCTACTTCGTCAGCGAGGTCCTGTCGGAATCTAAGACACGCTACCAGCCTGTACAGAAGCTTCTGTACGCAGTGCTCATCACCTCGCGGAAGCTACGACACTACTTCCAGGAGTACTCGATCTCCGTCATCACCGACTAGCCGCTCGGCGACATCCTGCGGAACCAAGATGCTATTGGAAAAATCTCCAAGTGGGCAGTCGAACTCAGCGCCCTCAACATCGACTTAAAGCCATGCACAGCCATCAAGTCGCAGGCTCTAGTCGACTTCATGGCAGAGTGGCGGGAGAATTAGCTACCCACTCCAACCGAGCGACCAGAGCACTGGGTGATGTACTCCGACGGCTCACTCAACCTCGAGGGCGCAGGTGCAGGAGTACTCTTGATCTCTCCAACAGGCAAACAACTCAAGTACGTCCTGCAAATCTTCTGGAAGGTCTCAAACAACGAAGCTGAGTACGAAGCTCTCCTACACGGGCTCCGCCTCGCGGCTTCACTGGGCATCAAGCAGCTACTAGTCTAAGGCGACTCCGCTGTGGTCATCAACCAAGTCAACAAGTCCTGGGACCGCAACAAGGAGAACATCGACGCCTACTGCCTAGAAGTCCGCAAGCTCGAGAACAAGTTCTATGGTCTCGAGTTCCACCACATCGTCCGCGACAACAACGTTGCAGCGGACATCCTGTTGAAGCTCGGCTCTACCCGCGCTCAAGTACCAGCGGGCGTCTTCGTCCACGAGCTTCACGCGCCATCCATCCCGGAGCCGGCGCCACCGACCATTGTCCCAGCGCATCCCCCGGGTGGCCAGGAGGTCATGATGATCGACGTGGACTGGAGGCAACCCTTCATCGACTACTTCAGCGAGCAGAAGGTTCCCTTGGACAAGAACTTGGCCGAGCAGCTCATCCGCCGCGCCAAGTCCTACGTCCTCGTCAGAGACAAGCTCTACAGGTGGGGCACATCTTCCGGAGTACTCATGAAGTGCGTCCCCAGACAAGAAGGCAAGGACATCTTGGAGGAGATCCACAAGGGCGTCTGCGGCAACCACGCGTCCTCTCGCACGCTGGTCAGCAAGGCCTTCCGACGAGCTTTCTATTGGCCCACAGCTCTGGGCAACACCGAAGAACTCGTCAGAAGGTGCCAAGGGTGCCAGTACTTCGCCAAGCAGCAACATGTCCCAGCCTACAAGCTAGTCACCATACCGCCAACCTGGCCTTTCGCCTACTGGGGGCTCGACATGATTAGGCCTCTGCCAACTGTGCCAGGTGGATTCAACAGAGTATTGGTGTCCATCGACAAGTTCAACAAGTGGATCGAGGTCAAGCCGGTCACGTGCCCCATGGCTGACAGAGTACTCGACTTCCTGGATGAACTCGTGCATCGCTACGGACTACCCCATTGCATCATCACAGATCTGGGCTCCAACTTCAACAATCACCAGTTCTGGGAGTACTGCGAGAACAACGGGATCGACGTCCAATACGTCTCAGTTGCCCATCTTCGGGCCAACGGGCAAGTCGAGCGTGCCAACGGTATGGTGCTCGACGCTCTCAAGAAGCGGCTACACGACACTGCTAACTCTAAGGGAGGCAAGTGGATCAAGGAACTACCCAATGCACTCTGGGGGCTACATACTCAGCCCTCCAAGCCAACGGGGCAATCTCCATACTTCCTGGTCTACTGCTCCGAAGCAATCCTCCCTGCTGATGTCATATGGGATTCACCAGCAGTGGAACACTACGACGAAGGCGTCTCTGAAGATAGCAGACGAGTTGACATCGACGGGCTCGAAGAAGTTCGTTGCGCCGCCCTCGTCCAATCAGCAAGGTACCTGGAGGGTATCCGACGCTACCACGATCGCAACGTCAAGGAGCGCTCCTTCAACGTTGGTGATCTCGTCCTCCGTCGCATCCAGAACACGGAAGGACTTCACAAGCTCAGCTCGCCCTGGGAAGGTCCCTTCACAGTGGCAAAGGTGACCGGACTGGGCTCCTACCGCCTCCAGACACTTGAAGGCGAAGACGTCAACAACTAGTGGAACGTCGATCAACTCTGTCGGTTCTACGCCTAGTCTACACGACTACCCTGGGGCTCAAGTCTACACGACTACACGAAGACCTTTACCCACTCTGTAGAGGTTTGCACATTTTACCCATAGCTCGCATAAAAGCTTCGAAGAAATTTAAACCCAACCATGCGATGCTGGCCAAGCACCATAGCACACTTCTGAGGTGTGATTGCATATGGACGTTACGAAGCCCTTACAAAGGTATGCAAAAGAATAACGACCCGCATAGTTACGGATCAAGGCGGATCATAACCCTCCCTAGTGGTCAGCACTTTAGCAAAGGCTGCTACCCCAAGAGGACCGGGCTATACCCCTGCAACCCAGATCCCCCTCAGCTCCTTTCGGAAAAGGGCCGCTAGTTCGATTGCACACCTAATTAATTGGATAAGGTCAAAGCCATGTGACATTGTGGTTGCGCATGTTTTCTTGGGTGGTTCTCCATGTTCCGATTAAATCAAGATTCTTCCATTAACCCAAACCGATGATTATTAAACATAAAGCCTTTCCATTAAAACACCATTTTATCCAACCCAAGTCGAGCTACTAGCGTTATCTATCTAAAAACATTTATTTAAACCTGGTTGAGCCAAGGGTTGAGGGTAAAAAGCTAGGTATGTCCTTAAAAAGGTGTTCCCATCAATTTAATGCAATAACATAATAAAAGTAAACTTAATAAGCATGCGGTTATATATGATAAATAGAATTATGCATGGGGAGAAGACCACTTGCCTTCCTCAACTACAAGAAAATCCTCTTGTTCCTCAAACAGCTGCTCCTGATCGACTCCAAGGGGTTGATTAATCGAAACAGGCACGATATCTACGATCACACACATAAAGCATGCAATAAATAATACAATTCACCAATCAAGTCTAAAGTCTACAAACACACTACTAAAGTAATGGTCTCACCGAGACGATCACATCTAAAACACTAAAAACAGAGCTATAACGACAAAGATATGCTAAAAACAGGGTTCAGGGACTAATCTGCGAAGAAACTAAACTTCCAGGGAGTTATCAGCAAGAAACCGAGGACCTAAAACTAATTACATATAAAAACATAAGGCTTAAAACATAAAAGGGCTTTGCTGGGCCTAGGGTGCGAAATCTAATAAAAACAAGGGCTAGAACATAAAAGAAAGAATCTGTTTGTAAGGTTTCTTTGAGGTGGAAGGACAGGCTTGCAGTTAAGAAAAAACCGAGGGGCTCTTTAGCAAATCTGCTTGGTTGACCGGTATGGGAGTCTTTTGACTCGGGGCTGAGGGGGTCTGGGCCACCCACGCCGCATCCAACGGCGGGCGACACACGCGTGTGCCCAGGTGGTGGCGGAGTCGCCGGAGTTGGCCGGAAAAGGGCTCCCGGCCACGGTTTTGCGCATGGATTGCATCTACACTTAGCTAAGGTGATGGCGAAGCTATTCAAGAGCATATGGGAGTGTTTCGGGTGGTAGCCAGGGCACCACGTCTATGGGGGTGGATGGCGAGCGGCCAGCGAGCGGCGGTGCACGCTACGGCTCGGAATAAAGGAAAAGGAGGCGGGGAAATAGTTTGCTCTCCCCACGACGATGCGTTGATGGAGGTTTGGGCGACAAGGAGGCGGAGACAGTGGAGATCGACGCCGGCGACCGAAGGTTGAAGACGACGGTGGCGGCGCTTGGTTGAGGGAGTAGGAGGCCCTGTGATTCAAATTGAAGCTCGACTGAGCATCAGGCGCGAAGAAGAAACAAGATAGGAGAGGTAGGGACACTTCATGGCCGAAAATCCAATGGTGCAAATGCACACGCGAGTGTGACAGAGTGCGAGAGCTCGAAGCGTGCAAAGGGGATGTAGCGGGTGCTCTGGCTGGGCTTAAATAGGGCCGAGAGGGAAGGGGAAGCGGCTCCCAGCGGCAATGGCCATGGCCTTGATTAACAATCAATGGGGGGAAAGATTAAGGAGGGGAAACGGTCGGGATTTAAGAGGGGGAGTGAGGGTCGGGCTTCACTCCACCTTGATGGAGGGTTTAAAGGAGGGGGGCTTGGTTGGCGTGAGTAACGACCGACGGCCATTCAAGGGGGCGTGGGCGACCTGCGGCGGGAGGTAGGGGGAGGGCCTGACGGCCGGGCCCCACTTGTCAGTGGTCGGGATAAAAGAAAAGGGGGAGAGGGGCTGCTGGGCTGGCAGATCGGTTCGTGGGCCGCGCGAGCGAGCGTTGGGCCGCAGGCGTGCAGGTGAGGGGAGGTGAGAGGCAGGTGGCCTTCTTGGCCTGCAGGCTGAGGAGGTTAGGTGGGCCAGGGAGAAGAAGAAGGCCGGCTGGGCCAAAAAGGAGAGAAGGGGAGGGAGCGAGGTTTGGAGTTTTCTTTTTTTTTAAAAAAAATCTTTTTCAAACTTTGCAAATTTCACTCAAATAATAAAACCATGCATTCGAATCATGATGTCCAAGCACTTATTGTTCTAACATTATTGAAATGATATTTAAATATTTTAAAGGCCAAATTTATTTAATAATTTAATTGAGTCCTTATAAAATTAAATCTAATGGCCCTGTTGCTTATATTAATTTAGTGATGAAATTCTTAGGGTGTTACACGTGGGCGCCAGGTGTTCGAAGGATTGACCCAAAGGAGCGACGGGGCGGCATGTGCTCGCCGGCGGCGAGCTCTCTGGCGGCTAGACAACAAGCGCCACAACAGAGTCGTGGGGACCCTAGGGTTTGGTTTGGGCAAGGAAAAAGGGTGACCAAGGTCGGGATCTCGGCCCGGCGGTGGTGAAGTGCGGCTCGGCGCGGCGGACAGAGCTCCATGGCATCGGGACTGGGGTGTCCGCACTGGCTAGACGGCTCGCTTGCGAGCACGCGTGTGTGCGCACGTGCGCGCGAGTGCACACGGTCGAGCAGATGCAAACATGGTCCCTCGGAGTCGAGCAACGGCCGCAAAGCAGCGGCTCGGTTCGGCTGCGCGTGCACGAGCATCGATGTCTTTGCCACGGCGGCGAGCTCCGCGGTAGCACACTAGGTACACGCTCGGCTGGAAACGTCCAACTAGATGCGCCTTGGCACAGGGGTGACCAAAAAGTTCGGTCTTGGCCTTGGCTGCATGGCGTGCGTGTGAGTGCAGAGCTCTGCTCGGTGAGGAACGGGTCGGCGGCACGGTCTTGTGCGGCGCCAGCGTCTCCCGCTTGCGAGTGCGCACGCGCACGTGCGTGCATGGTTTGGACAGGGAGAGTAGGGTCACGGCCCCTCGTGTGCATGCATGTGCGTGCGTGTGCGTAGGACCGTGTGCGTGTGCAGAACGCCAACGGCGCAGCCATGGCGGTGACACAGAACCGATAGCGCACCCACAGCGACGGGACAAAGAAAGAAGGATGACGAGCAGTGGTGCGCACGTGTAGACGGCAGTGGTACCTGCACCTGCAAAACGGCCGACATGGCTTGATGGCCAACTATCAGTCGACGACGGGTGAAGCGGCGGCGCGGCGCGGGCATCGGGCATTCGTGTGAGCTCACAATGCTCGGCCAGCCACGGCTCGAATGCTGGGTCCACAATGAGAAGAGGGGGTCATGGTGCTCACCGGTGGCCCTAGCGTGCGGCGCTGAAATGGCGGTGAAGAGGTGGCGACGGAGCGGCTCGGGGCAGCGGTCAGCAGAGGACACAAAGCAGGGGCTTGTCGCGGTCCCAGGGTTTGAGCAGCTCCGGCCCTCGATGTCCCGGCGATGGCGGCTCTGGCTTCATGGTGGCACTGTCCTTGGCGCGGCGGTTTGGCTTCACGGGTCGGCGGCGAGGTCCACACACGGGCGGACGACGACGAAGACACACGGTTCCGGTTTCCTCCCCACCTCCTGCGCCACCTCCAGCTCCTTATCTTCCCCTCTCCCTCTTCTTCCCCCACAGGCAGCGGTGGTGGATGTGGATGCGGAGTACCCCAGGGCGGCTACGGAACAGGGAGGCCAGCTGGGAATAGTATTTATAGGGTGGCGTGGCTTAGGGTTTGAAGGTAGGCAAGTGGTGGAGATGCGATGCGGGAGCACGTGGCTCACATTAGCGGTTGCCAGTGCGGTGGAGGCGGCGACCATGGACGTGTTGACGGCTGTTAAACACCAAATTTACGACCGTCAACCCCTGCATTCTTGCATAATGATTGTACATCTATAGTAGAATAAGGGTTTATGCTAACAATTTCCACTAGTTGTGATGTATATTCGAATACAGGGAAGTAGTATGAGAAATGAAGCAAAAGCACACCTTATCCTTCCACCTCAGCTAATAAGAGGCTGCCATGCAAGCATTGCCTGGACTCCTCCCTATTTAAGCCTTATGCAAGCTCTAGGAGAGGAGTGCTTATGCAAAGGATTGGTGCTGGCTTGCTAGCGCTTTAGAGATTAAAAGGAAGGTGAGGAGTGATTTGGGGAAGTGCCATGGTGTTTGGCACCTCTTCCCAAGAACATACCTCCGTGGAAGCTTCTGCTCTTCATTTAGAATAAAGTGAGTATTCCGACATTCTCTGTTTAGACTAAAGTAGCCTTCATGCATAGGTGAATAGTTCTTGTGTTCTTCACTTGTTCTTGATTCAGAGGCTTGTGTTCTTCATGAGCTTAGCCTTTGATTTGTTGGTGTAGCGCATAAGTTGCTAATTCCATTTGTATGCCTTTTAGTCCAATTAGAGCAAAGTGGATGCTCCCGCATTCTAATTTAGACCAAAGTCCTTTCATGATCCTTGTTTAGATAGTGTTACCCGAATGAATTCTGGTCTCTCTCTCGTGGGTTCGTCACTCCGTCTTCATACGAAGTGTTATAGTGTTGTTACAGGTCGACAAACGTAGCCACGCTATAGTAGTAACAGGTTGTGCTGACGTGGTGTCTGAACAACGGGTTATCCTTTGATTGCCCTGTATCCCATGGTTTGTCTTGGGGTAGACCGCGGTGGTGACAACTGTTGGACCATTACGGAACCCCCACGCCCGCATACAGGTGTAGGCAACCCTTTGACATGAACCGACTGTTATAGCCAGGAGGGTCCGGTGTCCGAAATGAGAGTCCCTAACCAAGGGGTTGTTCTCAGCTCTGCCCACTATCAGTAGGATCCTTCCCATTTCTGTCTCGCCCTATAGGGTGGTGTCCATGGACCATAACTAGGCAAGGAGGTAGAATGTACCATTCGTTGGATTCGATACCCTTTGGAATACTCCTGAGGTGAAGTGCTACAGCGGTATTTCCATGCGCTTGCGGATTCTTTTGTGCCCGTCGATATACCCAGGTGAATCTTATGCTCACGCTAACAAGGCGACGTTTGCTGTGACTTAAGAAATACCAACAAGCATTTCTGGCGAAGTTGCTGGGGAACGGTTGTTGTACCTATCTTCGAACCTAGTGGTCCTTGTATTTATCCTTTTCCCTCATTTTCTTCTTCTCATTTCAACTCCTTTGGTTGTTTCTTTTTTACTACCGCCATGGAGCAACAATCGATTCGTGACCTTTCCACTCCTAGAGCTGATTCATTTGAGCCACCACAATCTGAACATCCAATTCATGTATTCAGCTATGAATTCAGCCCTAGCTTAATTAACCTGGTTCGGGAGACTTGCTCCTTTTGGGGGTCAATTATTGAGAACCCTTATGTGCACCTACAGGAATTTGAGATGGTGTGTTCGTGCTATGCTATCGCTGGCCTGACACCTGAAACCTTCAGGTGGAAGTTGTTCCCTTTCTCTCGAACAGATAAAGGAAAACAATGGTACCATGCCAATGTAGGAAAAGCACAGGGTAGTTGGGCTAAACTAGTGAGAAAGTTTTGCCATATGTTTTCCCTCCTCTTCATGTTACCACTTTGTGTAGGGACATCCTTAGTTTTCAGGAAGGTGAGAGGGAACCCTTGAGCACAGCCTGGGAGAGATTCTCACATTTGATGAGCTCATGCCCGGTCTTGCATCTACCTGAGCACGTAATGCTTGAATACTTCTATATGGGTTTAAACAAAAGCTCAACCTCACAGCTCGACACTTCTTCTAAAGGATCGTTCTCTCACCTATCTGTAAGTGAAGGGAAGGAAACTTTGGGGCGAATCCTATGAGACTGTCTCTTCACAACCAATCATTAGCCTTCCTCAGAAGAGCGTACACCCGAACAAGGGGGCGTTCTAGTAGCTGAAACCGATTCACCACCTATTACATCTGCAAATCCAGCTCTAGAAACCCCCCTGAACCATCATTGTCAGAGGATGAGACCCTCAGTCTCAGGAACCTCCGTTGGAGTTAGAGGATGACCCTTTCGAATATTTTGGAAACATCTCAAATTACCAATGTGAAAGGAAACCAGTAACCCCAGTCACTCCCCCAGATACAGATGAGATTGCCTACTTCCAGGACACTATCCGGGGATTGACAGCTATCATGACTCAAGAGTGGTCGAAAGAGCTCGAGTGCTCGTCGGAGATCCTCCAGATTGGTTCACCTCATTCGACTTTTCCATGTGTCGTGCATGGGAGGTAGATAAACGCTCTCTACAACTGACTAGTTGGAGCCAACATCATCTCAAGTGACCTCGCCATAGAATTCTTAGGAGATGAACCTTAGCTCCCTCAAGAACGTCCGTTATAGATCCTCACGGGGAAATCTTGGAAGGGATAGGAATCCTCAGCCAGATACATGTCATCTACAATGACGCCCAAGTTATCCTTGATTTTCATGTCTTCGATATCAAAAGCTTTGACCTCATGATAGGGCTATCCTTTGGGAAATTTTTTAGGGAAATCTTAGCTCAAGGGAAACTAGATATCCGAATAGGGAAGGAAGTTCTGTCGGTTAGAATTGTTGGAGCCAATATGCAGCCACAGATCCTCCTCCCGACCCTGAGCCAATCGAGGAAGTAAAGGTCATTATCCCTGGACAATTCCCAGAAGAATTCCTAGATGAAAACGCTGGACACTTTATAAAGGAAGAGGCGGAACCCGATGAACCTATTGATATTTCGGAATGTGTAGACTCTCCTAAACCCCCAATCGAACTCAAACCCCTACACGAGGGACTTCGCTATGTTCTCCTCCATGGGGACACTGAGTCCCTAGTAATCACAAGTGACAAACTCACGGAGGAGGAATCTAGGAGACTCATCGCATCCCTAGAAAAACATCGAGAGGTCTTTGGGTATCCTCTTCAATATCTAAAGGGAATAAGCCCTTCTCTTTGCACCCATCGCATCCCTGTAGATTCAAAAATTCCACCCTCTCGTGAACCCCAAATACCCTATGCCACATAGTGAATGGGTTAGTCCTGTTCAGTGTGTGCCCAAAAAGGGAGGGATGACAACGGTCACCAAAGAGCAAAGCGAGCAATTTGCTCAGCACCTCGCCACCGGATGGAGGATGTGTATAGACTATAGGAAACTCAATAAGGCCACAAGGAAGGATCACTTCCCGCTACCCTTCATTGATGAGATGTTGGAACGACTGGCGAACCACTCCTTCTTTTGTTTCCTTGACGGGTATTCCGGATACCACCAAATTCCCATCCATCCGGATGATCAGAGCAAGACCACCTTTACATGCCCTTATGGAACCTACGCTTATCGCAGAATGTCCTTCGGGTTGTGTAATGCACCCGCCTCGTTCCAAAGGTGCATGATGTCTATATTCTCAGATAAGATCGAACAAATCATGAAGGTTTTCTTGGACGATTTCTAGGTCTATGGGAAAACCTTTGAAGATTGACTAGAGAACCTAAACAAGGTTTTGCAGGGATGACGAGAAAAGGACCTAGTTTTAAACTAGGAGAAATGCCACTTCATGGTCTGTGAGGGCATCGTTTTGGGCCACTTAGTTTCTGAGTGTGGGATAGAGGTGGATCGAGCCAAAATCGAAGTCATAGAACACCTTCCACCACACACTAATGTGAAAGGGATCCGCAGCTTCTTAGGCCATGCAGGGCTCTACCATTATTTCATCAAAGATTTCTCGCAAATCACTAGACCCCTCACGAACCTGCTAGCCAAAGATGTCCCGTTTGAATTTATGAAAGACTGTATGAATGCCTTCCTCACTCTCAAGAAGGCTCTCATCTCAGTCGTAATCATCCAACCCCCAGACTAGACACTCACTTTTGAGATCATGTGTGATGCTAGTGACTATGTTGTAGGGGTCGTGCTAGGCCAAACAAAGAACAAGAAACATCATGCAATTGCTTATGCAAGTAAAACTATGACTGGAGTGCAGCTCAATTATGCCACTACTGAAAAAGAGATCCAGGTAGTTGTCTTTGCTCTAGACAAATTTAGATCTTACTTGGTAGGAGCAAAGATAGTCATATACAAGCCGCATTGAAATACCTGCTTACCAAGAAAGATGAAAAACCTTGTCTGACCCACTGGATTTTGTTACTTCAAGATTTTGACATTGAGATAAAAGATAAAAAGGAGTAGAAAACTCTATTGCGAATCACTTGTCGTCTATGCGTGTCACTAACCTACAGGACCTGCCAATCAACGATTACCTCCGCGATGACATATTGCTAAATGTCACCAACTCAAGTCCCTCGTACGCAAATATTGTTAATTATATGGTCACAGGTTACATACCACCAGGGGCAGAAAAGAAGAAGCTAATACATGATAGTAAGAAGCATATGTGGGATGACTCATGTTTATATAGTGTTTGCAATGATGGGCTATTACGAAGGTGCGTGCCAGCCCCAGAAGGATTGCAAATTATTGAAAAATGCCATGCAGGGCCCTACGGGGGCACTATGGTGTCTTCCGCACGCATGCAAAAATATGGCAGAGTGGATTCTTTTGGCCAACTATGTATGAAGACACTAATGAATTCATTCGAAGATGTCATATGTGTCAAAAGCACGGAAGAATTACCACACGAGATGCTATGCCCCTGCATGACCACATGCAAGTAGAGTTGTTCGACGTATGGGGAATTGACATCATGGGACCATTCCCAAACTCTGAGGGCTGCGAATACATCTTGGTAGCAGTCAGTTACGTATCAAAATGGGTAGAGGCAATGGCTTGTCATTCAACAGTCTCAAAACATGATAAGAAGATGTTTCGTGAAGTCATTCTACCTCGGTTCTGTGTACCAAGGTTGGTAATCAGTGATTTCATTACCAAGAAATTCAAGGCTTTCCTGACAGATCTGGGGATACACCATAATATTGCCACTGTACACCATCCCCAAAATAATGGTCAGGCTGAAACATCCAATAAGCAAATCAATAACATCCTACAAAAGACGGTAACAAAAGCAGGTAGATGTTGGAAGAAGCATCTACTCGACGCATTATGGGCATACAGAACTACTTTCAAAACACCAATTGGAATGTCACCATTTCAATTGGTATATGGGAAGACATGCCACATACCTGTAGAGACTGAACAAAAAGCATATTGGGCCATTAAAAGGTTCAACCTGAACTTTGCCAAAGCAGGGAGGCAAAGGTAGCAACAGATCTCAGAGCTGGAGGAATGGAGAGACAAAGCATACCACAACTCCAAGATCTATAAAGAAAAGACCAAGAGGTGGCATGACAGTAAGATCAAGAAGAAAGAGTTCACCATGGGAGAAAAAGTGTTGCTTTTCAACTCCAGAGTGAAGTTGTTTGGACATGGAAAACTGCGACACGGTCGTCGAAGTTGCACCGCACGGAGCAATAACCATTCAAAATGATGAAGGTGAAATCTTCAAGGTGAATGGCCAGCACTTAAAAGTCTTCTTGAAGCCTGGCAGAAGAGAATATGAGATCATCAAGTTCACAAAGGAACTGTAAGTTCCCAGTAACAATCTCCCGCAACAACAGGTAAGGAAACAGTAAGGGGGAAATTCCCAACTACATGCTCGTCAATAGAATGCATCTGAGGTATATGCTCTCATCCCAATCAAATAAAAGCTAGTCCTCCATAATCCACACTTATTTTTCTGCCTAACCTCTAGGTTCTGGTAGCTAGTATCATTCCCTGCTTATATCTTGGCATTTACAAGCAAAATAAAGCTTAGGGAAGTCCTGCTAATCTAAGTGGTTGGTGTTTGTGATATGGTTTGATGATATGATCTTCGCTCTTTATGTTTGAGTGCTTGGAAATTTTATTTGAAAACTTGAAAACCCTTTGCAAAGCTCCGCTTTGATATGTCACCGTCCTACCAAAGTCATATGATGTTGATAATTGAAAATCTTATACTCATATGTTGCTTGTTATTGCATTGAGCTTAGTCAAATTCTGTGACCCCTTTGAGAATTCTCTTCATTACTTTCATGATCAAGAATCATGTGCACACCACCACTTCCCCCCTGCTACGCTTCTACACTGGAAGTTAGCATTGTATCATTCATCCATTTCATAAAAATGAAGCTCCATATGTGGTGTGACCTCTCTCTCCAAAAGTGTCCTTCAAAAGGAGACATGGGCTATAAAAAAGAAGAAAAAAAGAAGAGAGAGACACATGCTCAAAAGCATGATGAAAAGGGGGGGGGGGAAGAAAGAATAGCCCATATCCAGAATAAAGGAGAAAAAGGAGAGAGATGGTCATGCAAAAAGGAGTTCCATAACTTAGATGGTAATAACTAGTGTCCATTCCGGTGCTAGTGTCCACCTTACCATCAACCCACATTCATCATATATATGTATGGTAATACCGAGCACCCATTCCGGGCCTAGTATCCACCTTACCATACTCACCACACCCATACACGTGCACATCTTGATCTGATTATATGATTTGATTTTCTCTGTGGATCTAGTTTTTGACTTTACAATATATGTGATTCAAGTATGCCTTACCCTTTATCCTACCCTGAGCTCCACATTGTAAAACCCCGGATTTTCATGGAAAACCCGAATCCCTGTACCATCGCGATAGTCCCTGGATCAGTGGCTATCGCGTACAGAACGTCTCACAGATAGATACACAAAGTCATACATCGCATCACATAAAGTTAAGAGTACATTAATTTATTACATGTCCATTATGGAGTACATCATTACAAGCCTCTTGGCTGAATCAGAGTGAAAATTCTACGCAACGGTAGATATCTTCTCAGAAGGGTCTCCATCTTTATTCTTCCCGCCACAGGCAACTCGAGCGAAGCGACGTAGCCCTCAGTCGTACCAACCGTCGGCGTTGCAGTCGAACTCGGACAAGTACCCTGCACACCCAGAGTCTATCCCCAAGGAGTGGGATAGGTCCACGTCACCAACCGTATGCAGCTTTAAGTGGCCTAACATCTAAAGGGTAAAGAGAGTAGACAAGGAAACGGCTGTGGGTCCCTATGCAGCAGCAGCAGAGTATAAACAAGGTATCTCCGTCAATATCCCAAAACCCAAGTCTCTCAACACAGCCCGGATCCACCTGGTCACCCAGAAGACCCGTCACCACCTCCTACTCCTGTCTAGGGTCGATGCGAGAACTTCCTCTCCTCGCACCTCAATGATTACAACCGGATCGACGAGGTAGATGGAGCCTCTCTCCTCTAACCGGCTGTAACCACGGCTCACCACACTCTCACCTAAAGGGGGAAGGTAGAAAACCCAAAACATGAGGATCAAGTACGTCTTCTAGGCAGTGTCCATGACCGAGGACGCGGCTATAGCTATAGATCGAACAACTCTGCAGAGCGTGTACACCTGTACCCATCCCGGAATGGTACCCGGCCGGTGTACGGCCGACCGAGCCCATCCTACCGCGAACTCTCGGTAGTTACGAACCCACCCCCGCATCCGGCCCTCAAAGCGGTCCTCTCCGCGAGTGAAGACAAGACACGGACCGTGAAATGCTCCCGTGTGGCCACACGGGAGACGCTCCGAGAGGGTGGTCTCACCTCCACCGCTCCCCCACGGATACCCTCTATCCTCCCTAGGCGGTATGGTTCCGTACTTGCCGAGCTCAACTCGGCCCTATCCCCACTCTCGGCGGGGGTGGTGTGTACGATGTCCTATAAACAAGTTGATCCACTCGGTTTCGGACCGGGCGAGCTCATGTCCTCCAAGCGCACGTAAAACCCCAACACCTAGGCTCCGAAAACCACAACGGGAGGGATGCACCGAGGAGTGCACCCCTATCCCCGATCCCGGATCGGTTGTTTCGAGCTCACCCCCGTCAAAGTATCCAAAACGCCTTCTCCTCGCCGGTTTTTACCCCACACACGCCAAGAACCGTACTCCCATCCCAACACATGCATCGCGAAGCTCGGCGTATATACACGCTCACATAAACATATATATAGTAGTGGTAGGACAATCAAGGACGGGGTAAATAAAGAGGCGATTGCAAGGTTCATCAACATGCATACTTAAAGTAAAGAGCTAGCAATACTACTCGGCAATGCCTAATGGGTAGTTCGAAATCGGTCGGGCGTGAACCCGGGGTCGGGTAGTCCTCCGCGGCGAAGTCGTCGACGTAGTCATACTCCCGGCTCGGCCTCTCCGCTCCCCCTGCTCCTAGTAGCGCGAAAAAGAAAATAAATAGCGGTCCTAAGGCAGCTTAAATCCAAATAAGAGCATTTAAGAACCAACAAGGGGACAAACACCAACCCAACCCAGAGTTTGAGATTTTAGAAATTTTCGGGAAGAGGTTTCGTAATTTTCGGAGTTAAAATGGATTTTTCTAGGATTTTTAAAAGAGGAAAACGATTTTCTGGAATTTTTAAATGAAAAGAAACCCCCCCTTACGGCTGGCCGCACGGGATCCCCGGATCCCAGATGCGACCGGGGTCCCCCGCGGCCTGCGCTGCGGCTCGGCCGCCCACCGGCCGCCCGCGCGCGGCGATCCGGCGGCGGGCGGTGTGGGGGGGGCCGCGGTGTAGGCCACCGTGTGGCCCGGCCATGCGGTGGCGGGCCGCACCGCATCCGCGTGGATCGATTGCGGCCACGCGCGCGTGTCGGCTCAGGTGTGTCCAGGCTTCCCCCCTTCCCTAGCGATACTCGACCGCCGCCCCAGTGTTCGACAGAATGCCCAAGAAGAAGGGACGGCGGCGCGTGGGGGTCTCGCCGGCGGCGATGGTCCTCTACGCCTGGGCGGCCGGCTTGCGAGGTGCTCCTACTCGGGTTCCTCGGGCTGTGGGGCTCGGAGGCCGCTAGGGCGGCCGGCGGGCGTTGTGCGTTGTTGACGGTGAAAATCCGTCAACCTAGCCATGAGTTTACCTTCGGTGTTGGCATAACTTTTGTATCTTATTCATTGGTACTAACCCCCGTGGTATAACAAGTTCACTTGTGCATGTCGGTTTTGGAGTTTAATGTTTATGCAGGGTTTTAGTGTTGAATGCAAGACTTTCGGGATAAGTTCATCAAGCACCTCATGACAAGACCTTGAAGTCTCGAACAAGTCATGCAATGAAGCAAAATTAACTCCAAGAAGCCGGGGACTTGATCCGAGAAGACGACGGACTCCGGGGACACGACCGGAAAAGTGCGTCGAATCTTGCAAGACAAGGAGTTGAGTCCAATTCGGAGAGAAACCGACGACATGGACCTACATGCGAAGGGGGAAGCATCCGGGAAGCAAGGGAACCGACCTCGGGCAAAGGAGCCCGCGGGGCGGGCCTAAATGGGCCCGGGCCGGCCGGCCCCGGTCCGGTCGGCCCGTGCCCATTTAGGGCCCAAATTCGTCGTCCTTTGACCTAATTGCTTCTCAGGCTATAAATAGCCCCCTGACCGAGAGCCACGCAGAGAGGAAGTCGTATTCCGCCGCCGAGGAGCAGAGAAGCTTGAGGGACACCAACTTGAAGATGAGGGTCGTGCTAGTTGTCTAGGGTTTCCCTGGCCGACGTGGGAACCTTGCATGGAAGACCACGTCGGAGCTCCGGAGCGAGGATCAAGATCGAGGGAGGGCCCCGGTGGTGATCTTGTTCATGTAATCATTCATGGTGAAGTTTGTAAGTGAATTCGATTTCTAGCGATCAAGTGCCTTCTCGATGATTTTGTTTTCTTCTTGGTTTTGCTTCTTTTACGATCTATACTTAAGATAGATTACATAGGGTGCTCTTGTAGCCGCGGTGGCTAGAGGTGCATACCGGACCGGCCAAGTGATTTCAACTTGTTCTATCGAACTCGCCCTAAGCTCCCCGCATGAATAGGGATACGTTGTGACAGAACGGGGGTCTCGAAAGGCGGATGTTTTCGGAGTCGGATGGGAAGGCCACGTTTTAAAGATGCTTTTAATGAGATTCGCTTTTCTTTCTTCATCTATCTTGTTTGGAGCTACAACATAAGCATGATCTAGATTCTCTAGATTGGTTATCTCTTGCTTTCTCTTGCTACCTCTTTAGTAGATTAGATTAGATTCGTTTTCTTTATGAGTTAGTAGATTAGATGCAACTTGTCTTCATTAGATAGCTTTACCTTGCTTTACTAGATTGAATCCTTGCGTTGCACATTGTTCCACGGATTCGATACCTTGGGTTCACCACTCGAGGGAAGAAGGGTCCCTTGACTACGACGGGAGACTTGTCCGCTTGCAAGTCACAAACGAACTTTGATACAACTATTAACCGTCAACAAGCCCCTTTTTTCTGGCGCCGTTGCCGGGGAACAAGCAATCAAGATCCGATCTAGTATCGCTTATCTTTCAGCTTTTTCTTTTGATTTTCTTTTGCATCTCTTATGTTTGATCATCCTCAAAAAGAAAAAAATTTTCAATCTAATCTAGTTTTGATTAACCCTAGTTCTTATGTTTAGATTTTTGTTTTATCACTAACCCTAACCGGAGATGGTTGGCTACCTCTCCAAGAAACCCAAACTTTTTTGTGGATGATCCAGGGAAAACTTTACGAGCAAAGGTGACGTGCAACACAAGCTCGAAGGACCATCAAAATCTCCAAGGGAATCACCCCCTCCAAGTCAAGACGCCGGAAGGCCATTCAAGATCAAGAGGAGGATGGAGAAGATGGGGATGGAGAAAGAAGCTCAACACCTAAAGGCCGCCAAGGCAAGATCCACATGCGAAGTGTTCATCATGATGAAGATGCTAGAGACGCAAGTGGGACAACTTTCCGGGCGCCCGATGGGTAACAAAGAAGAATTTCGGAGACAACTCCAAGGTCCCAAGACGGCAAAAGGCTACTCAAACTCACTCGGGAGAGATGAAGATCACAACCGAAGACTGTGGTTCGAGATGCCGAGCCACAAGGAAGTTGTTACATCCGTCAAGACCAAAGGACAAAGCCAGCCTGTGAAGACCAAAAAAAAATTTGACTAAGCCAAAGTGGGTACCCAAGATTGCAACGCCCGCAAAGAGCGTTGATCCGGAGTAATCAAGTGAAGAAGTCTAGCCATGGACTATAAACGAAGCGCTAGGCGGGAGGCAACCCGTTTCGTCAAGTCAAGAATAAGCTACCGGGAGGACAACCCGATTCCAGGTTTTTCAAGTCTTTTTAAATTTAATTCAGTTCTGAATTTTACTACGCAAAACCTTAGACTTAGAATGGTTGAATAATATTAGAGACATAATTCTTGGTTGAATATTTTGCTTGATCATAAACCCTTTACATGAACCATCCTATGTGATTGTTTGCTTCTTTTTCGAGAAACCACAACCAAAAAAAAATTCAGAACCTAACTAAACCCTTCACCCTCATTATGGTGCTGCGGTTGACTTGTTTTTCATGCTAAAAACACTCGAGTAGAGCCACGACTTGTATCTAGATGTTATTTAAATTTCAGCACGTGGTAGGACTCGCGTGAACCTAGAAACTTGATTTTTGGTTGGTTTAAAAATCCATATCCTTGGTTTCTCTAAGATTAGAATTTTTCTAAGCCTCACTTAATTTTATTTCATTCAAAATCTCTCTCATCTAATCGAAATTAGGACCTAAACCTATGCCCCCATGATCAAGCCGGGAAAAGCTTGCTCTCAACTAATGAAGGCAAACTATACCGGTGAGACCGAAATCGACGTAATAAAAAAATATTTTCGACTTGCATTTGTTTTTAATGGTTTAAAAACTTCTCTAAAATTATGTTCGAGCTCTTGCATGGCTCTGAAAAATATTTTTAAATTTCGAAATTAGAGGAGTGCTTAGCCTTAAAGGGAGGCAATCTAGTTAACCTAACCATGCATGCACCATGGTACATCACGGGATGCCCCTCCAACATATTTAAACCACATGCAAAGTACAAGCATGGGGGGCAGCCAAGGCTTTGTTTTGTAGGAATATCATGGATGCATGTGAGGCAAGGGAGTATGGAAGTGAGTCAAAACATGAAGCATCAAGTGGAAGGACCAATAAAAGGAGTGGACGAGAGCGTTTGGGCGGTGCAACTCATGGAGCACGCGGGCGGGGAAAGTTGCGAGAGGTGAAATGATCGTGCTTTGGAAGAAAGACGAGACGGGGAGGAGC
The DNA here is from genome assembly GCA_947561735.1 of Cenchrus americanus. Lineage (NCBI taxonomy): Eukaryota > Viridiplantae > Streptophyta > Magnoliopsida > Poales > Poaceae > Cenchrus > Cenchrus americanus. The sequence continues at coordinate 218,193,671 of OX387245.1, read as the reverse complement.
ACCGAGGCCGGCCTCACCTACATAAGGAGCCCCCCCGGCTCCCGTTTTTCTGCAGGCAAGCTTCCCTCTCCTTCCTTTGCTTGTGTGTTCAAGTTTGTGTGCTCAAAACCTCCGTAGACATAGCCAACCTTCCCAAGCTTGATAGCTCAAGAAAAAAATCCACATCCTTAATCCACTCAAAGTCCAGACTCCAAAATAATATTTGTGTACCTTGTTACCGGGTGAAAACCCCGGATATATATTTGTGAGGGAGAGCGCTGCAATCATGGAAGAAAACTACAAGCCTTTTCACCAAAGAAGAAGGGATCATCGTCGTCTAAGCCATCATCGACAACCTCTTCGAGGAGGCGCTCGGTTTCCGAGTCTCCTTGGAGTATGGAGGAGGACACGGCACCGCCGAGGAGGAACACACTCTTCTCCTTGGTGGCATGAGGGCCACACAAAACTCGTTTATTAGGTTTACCAAACTTCAATAACATATGGAGGAGCCGCTGTCCAACCTCGCCACTTGACACGATCATCCGCTCCACCTCCATACGCTCCGCGGTATTCCGAGGGGTATGTCATCATGACGGAGGAGGAGAAGAAGCTCGCTCGCCTTAAGTAGAGGCTTGTAGCGAACGTCGACATCGACGACCAAGCTCTCCACATATTGGGTTTCACACGGGACACCGGTGCAATTCTCTAACGGAGTGTCGGCAAACACCCACAAGGAATTCGCCTAGGAAATTTTCATGACCATGGCGCATACCCTTGATGAAGGAGTGCTGAGTTTCTCATTCCGTTGGAGGGAGCCCACGAGTGGAGAAGAAGGAAGACACCGTCGGAAGGGCAACCTTGATCAATGATGCTATTTCTAGCACCTTGATGGGGTAATCTCCTTTCATCCATGGGTTGCAATCGATCTTGAGATGTGATCATACTTTGTTGGATTATCTATCTATCATCGTGTGCTGAAAATACTTTAATGCTTAAGGCTAGCAACCATGCCGTAAAGGGAGTATAGGCCTCAATGCTTCCTTGGATCCATTCAACACAATCCCCGATAGATTAGATTGGTTTTCATGTTCGAAACGATTGCATGTCTAGTATCGTTGACCCATGGGCGAGTGTCTCCTATTTTCAAAAGGGAGCTCCGGAACAAGTATGTGCATGAAGGCACATGGGAAGGCTTTTGGAGTATGATCACGGGAAGAGACCATCAACGAAGAAATACTATCCGGAACCCATCATCCAAGTGTGTCACTTTTGTGCAAATGGATTTTTGGGGAGAATAAGAGAGACATAGATAACCAACACGGAGTTGAATTGGATTTACTCGCAGCCAATAGACCCCACTCACCTGTGGATGGTGTTGTTGCAACATCGAGTTCGGAAGATATTGGTTCGGGGTGTTACCTCTCCATGTTGACTATCTCTTTAAAAACGGGTATTACAAGGAACCCAAATCATCTCCTACATGGGACTTCCCTAGGAATATATGAAGAAAGGAAAATATAAGAGTGAAGATGAGAGAGGAGGCTTCGAAGTGGCCTAGGTGAATTTGCCCCTTCCGGATTGAAGATTAAGACTTTTCTTGAGGGGAAGAAGATCGGTTAGAGGAAGGACTTCTTGTGCCGGCGAAGAAAAAAATAATAAAAGAAAAGAGTTATAGGAGAAGGATCTTCTATGGCCCAAGAATAAGGTGCACAACAAAATTATGTCCCACCATTGGGAGGAACCCCGGCGCCGCCGAGTTACTACGGTGGTGTACCAATGCAAGCATGGGGGAGTGGTGCAGCCATACCCCCACCATTTTTGCGGTGCCCAACGTAGCCTTTGCGGAGCCATTTGCACACCTTCCTCAACCACAACAAAATGTGGCCACCATTGGAGGATACGCTGCAAGGAACATGCAAATTATTGCAGCCATCCTAACCAATGCAAACCAAATGGGTGAAGGAAATGCAAACGTCGCTTATGAGCTTTGACACCTTCACCTAATACCATTGGACAATTCATATGAGGAGTGGTCCATTATGAGTAAGGGTACAACAACCAAGACTATTAATATCAACCACCGGCGGAAGATTAGAGAGAGGAGGAGCTTTAGTTATCTTTCCCTTACCCCCTTTTCTTTAATTTTCAGCTTGTTTGCACCTATGTTTGCGTAGTATTTTCAGCTTTGCTTTAATTTTCAGTTTTTAGTTTAATTTTCAGCGTGTATCTTAGTGTTTATTTTCATCATGAATAATGTCACCACCAAGTTTTTACCTTTGGTAAAGTTACAAAGTTTGTGCCATGATGATATATGATTATAATTGCCGCTTTGTTTATCTTTGTAATTGATTTATGCATGTTTGAACTAATGCTCTCTTAAAAATACAAATCTGAAATTATCTAAATGCTAGCTTAATCTTCAGCGGAGGTTATGATTAAAATAAAGACCCATAGTGTTTTATGTGCTCTCAAGTTATGAATAGATTAAAGATGTCTTTTATGCTCAAAAATATTGCTAACCTTGTCACAAATATCACTTGTGTGTTGCTCAACCTATCCAAAGCCTTATATATATTTGAGTGCATAAACCTTAGTGTACAAGATTTATTTTTGAGTGCGTTATTGCAGGCCATGATTTCTCTGGCCCGAGACTAAGAAGCTGGTCATTCCGTTTTTGCGTATCTATCTTTTTGCTAGCCTCTTATCCGTGCATTGTGTATCCCCGCATCGGAGATCTCACAAACCTCGCCGGATATCCACCCTTAAACCAAATATCATCTTTTGTGATTACCTCCTTGACCACAACCTATCGTTGAGAATGGATCATCAATTCAAGGAAGATCGCAAGACGGTGCCAACATTGAAGATTTCAAGTATCTCTCCAAGGAAAATATTTCCGGTACCTACCTTATTTTTCGCCTCTTTGCTCGAGGACGAGCAACGTCTAAGCATGGGGGAGGAGGTAGGTACGGTGCAGTTTTAGAGTTCAAAAGGGAGTATTTAAAAAAAAATATAATGATGAAAGAAAAAATTCGGCGATGTACGTGACTTCCAAGGTGCAGAAAGAAAAAAAATATATATAATGAAAGAAAGAAAGAAAGAAAGAAAGAAAGAAAGAAAGAAAGAAAAGAATGAGAAATATGAGAAAGAGAAAAAAATATGTGCGTAAAGTGAACTCCCCGGTTCTCTAAAAGTGCATTCAAGGCTTCAAGTTAAAAAGATCCATTCTCATTTTCCAACCATGTGCAATCCGATAACGAGGACTTCCTTTGTGCCTCGGGATCACTCTTTGCCATTTGCACATGTCCACTCATCTAAAGTGTGTGTATTTTTCTCTTTCCCCTCCTTGATTTAACATTATTTTCCAATGACCTTTTTGACGAGTCTCGGTAAGACCATGAGAAGCTTGTCTTGTTTTGACAACACCTCATTTATAAAATCTTGTTAGGACTAAACTTTCCCAAAGCTCCATATAAAGCCTACCACATATATATGAGAGGGAAAGGAGTAGAATATATAGGCTTGAGAGACAAGTGAGATGAGAGTTCATGAGCAATATACAAGATGATTTAAATTTGTGAATTTGGTTTAGCTTTTCTTTATCTCGTTCTTTATTTCAAAAAATTCCGAGATCTATTTAAACTTTGCGAGCATGTTAATACTTGTGGGATAAGCTTAATAAGAATCTACCCTCCGTAGAGGTGAAGGCTAGTACATTATGGAACTTTAACGAATTAAACTTTTGAGAGCATTATGTTTTTTTTTTTCATGTATGATCAAGTGCAAGGTTTAAACATTGTTTGGCAATGATGATATCCATCGAAGGCTTACTCGAGGACGAGCAAGGTTTAAGCATGGGGGAGATGTTGACGGTGAAAATCCGTCAACCTAGCCATGAGTTTACCTTCGGTGTTGGCATAACTTTTGTATCTTATTCATTGGTACTAACCCCCGTGGTATAACAAGTTCACTTGTGCATGTCGGTTTTGGAGTTTAATGTTTATGCAGGGTTTTAGTGTTGAATGCAAGACTTTCGGGATAAGTTCATCAAGCACCTCATGACAAGACCTTGAAGTCCCGAACAAGTCATGCAATGAAGCAAAATTAACTCCAAGAAGCCGGGGACTTGATCCGAGAAGACGACGGACTCCGGGGACACGACCGGAAAAGTCTTGAATCTTGCAAGACAAGGAGTTGAGTCCAATTCGGAGAGAAACCGACGACATGGACCTACATGCAGAAGGGGGAAGCATCCAGGAAGCAAGGGAACCGACCTCGGGCAAAGGAGCCCGCGGGCCGGGCCTAAATGGGCCCGGGCCGGCCGGCCCGATCCGGTCGGCCCCGGGCCCATTTAGGGCCCAAATTCGTCGTCCTTTGACCTAATTGCTTCTCAGGCTATAAATAGCCCCCTGACCGAGAGCCACGCAGAGAGGAAGTCGTATTCCGCCGCCGAGGAGCAGAGAAGCTTGAGGGACACCAACTTGAAGATGAGGGTCGTGCTAGTTGTCTAGGGTTTCCCTGGCCGACGTGGGAACCTTGCATGGAAGACCACGTCGGAGCTCCGGAGCGAGGATCAAGATCGAGGGAGGGCCCCGGTGGTGATCTTGTTCATGTAATCATTCATGGTGAAGTTTGTAAGTGAATTCGATTTCTAGCGATCAAGTGCCTTCTCGATGATTTTGTTTTCTTCTTGGTTTTGCTTCTTTTACGATCTATACTTAAGATAGATTACATAGGGTGCTCTTGTAGCCGCGGTGGCTAGAGGTGCATACCGGACCGGCCAAGTGATTTCAACTTGTTCTATCGAACTCGCCCTAAGCTCCCCGCATGAATAGGGATACGTTGTGACGAACGGGGGTCTCGAAAGGCGGATGTTTTCGGAGTCGGATGGGAAGGCCACGATTTAAAGATGCTTTTAATGAGATTCGCTTTTCTTTCTTCATCTATCTTGTTTGGAGCTACAACATAAGCATGATCTAGATTCTCTAGATTGGTTATCTCTTGCTTTCTCTTGCTACCTCTTTAGTAGATTAGATTAGATTCGTTTTCTTTATGAGTTAGTAGATTAGATGCAACTTGTCTTCATTAGATAGCTTTACCTTGCTTTACTAGATTGAATCCTTGCGTTGCACATTGTTCCACGGATTCGATACCTTGGGTTCACCACTCGAGGGAAGAAGGGTCCCTTGACTACGACGGGAGACTTGTCCGCTTGCAAGTCACAAACGAACTTTGATACAACTATTAACCGTCAACATGCGTGTCGCCGCGGCGTGGGCGCGGCGACGGCGCGACGGTGTGGGCTCAACCCGCGCGGCGCGCGGCGGCGCGAAGGGCAAACAGCATGCGCGGGGGGTGCGGCGGCGCGTTAGGCCACTCCTAGCCGGGGTACGGGCTCGGGTTCGCGACGGGGCGTCGCGGCGGTGCCACGGCGGAGCCCGGCTCGACGCCATGGGCGGCGGCGAGCGAGGTGCCCGTGGTTGGGCTGGCGCGTTCTCGGCCAGGGGCACGGCAAGGCGCTCGTGGTTCCCCTCGACACGGCGTGCTTCCCCGGGCTACGGTGACACGGTCATTCCGTGCGGGGCGGCGGCGCGGCGAGCACCGGGGCTCGGTGGCCGCGGCGGGGCTCGAAGAGAAGGGGCCAAGGCCCGGTCTTGCCCTTACGGTCGCGACGCGCGCGTCCTGGGGTGCACGCGTGCGAGCTCCGTGGCACGCACGGCGCGCACGCGAGGGCATGTACGCGTCGCGAACGCGTCGCGGCGCTCGACACGGCGCGGCGGCGACGGACAGCGCTGAATCCTAACGCAAAAAGGAAAAGGGAAGCTAGGCGGGCGGCGCGCGCGTCGACGAGGGCGGTGGCGCTGCGCAGAAATCGGCGACCCGGCCCCGGCTCGAAGGCCGGCATCACCCGGCGGCGCGGCGGCGCGGTGGCGTTCCGTCTCGGCTCGAAGGCCGCGGCGCACGTACGGGAGGCGAGGCGGCGTCCTCACCGGTGGCCTCCGGCGGAAGTGTAGGCGTCGGTGACGGTGCGCGGTCTCTGTGACGAGGAGGGAGGCGGCGGCGGTAGGGGACGCGCGCGCGGTACGGCGGCGAGGAAGTCGAGTAGGCGGGGGTCGTAGGCGTGCGTGGCTCCCGCGGGTCCGGCTCCGCCCTCACGGGCGAGCTCCGGCGTCGCGGCGGCGGCGCGGTACGGCTTCGCGGTGGCGGCGCAGCTCCGGGCTCCTTCTCCTCCTCTTCTTCCCCCTCTCCTCCGGTTGCGGGTAGGTGAGCGAGGGGACCGGGTTCCCCCGGCGGCTAGGGTTGGGGGAGAGCCGCAGGCGGCGGCGGCGGCTACTTATAGCGGCGGTGGTGCGGGGCACGTGGACGGCGCGGATGCACCGGGAGGCGCGGGGGCGCGTCGCGGCGGCGGCCATGACCGGCGCGTGCGGGCTTTGCCCCTTTCGACGCCGACAAAAGGTAAAGCTCGAGGATGACGACGCCGACGTCGGCATGACGCAGGGCGATCCCACCGGCGGCGGGCGGCGCGGTAGGTGTCCCGCGCGCGTAGCGCGCCGGGCGGCAAACGGGGCGAATGCGGTGTCCGGGCCGAAGTGAGGTTGGCGGCCCGCGGTGCATAGTGAAGCTTACTAATATCCTTTAGGCCATTAAGTTGATTCAAATTTAAATTTCAATTCAAATTTGAATTCACCCAAATAAAACCCATATAAAATTCAAATGAAGAACCAATTTTTCACGAGCGAGTTATAAGCCCTAAAAGCATCGTCGAATCCAAAATTAAATCTAGGAATTTGGGGGAAAGAAACAGGAAGACACTCTTATTCAAATCTCGAGCACTCAACTTCAATTCAAGTTTTGAAATTCAACATTTTGAATTCAAGTCAAAACTAGGATGTTACAGAACTCCCCCCTCACAAGAATCTCATCCCCGAGATTAAGAAGTTACCTCCGTTTTGAAGAGATGAGGGTATTTCTCCCTCAATGCTGACTCCTTCTCCCACGTAGCTTCGCGCTCGGAGTGGTTACTCCATAGCACCTTGCAGAAGCGCGTGGTGGTGTTCCTAGTCGACTTCTCCGCCCAGTCCAGGATCCGAACCGGGTACTCCAAGTACTCCAGGGTTTCTCGGACGTCGAGCGCCCGAGCGAGCACTCTCTTCTCGACGACCACACACTTCGGAGTTGGGAAACATGGAACACCGGTGTACTCTCGTAAGCTCCGGGAGTAGCTCGAGTCCGTAAGCTACCTTCCCGACCTTACTCACAATAGGGTAGGGCCCAACGTACCTAGGGGACGACTTCCCCCCGATGTGGAACCTCTTCGTACCTCGGAGGGGTGACACCTTCAAGTAGACGTGATCCCCCACTTCGAACGAGACATCCTTTCGTTTCGCGTCGGCGTAGCTCTTCTGCCTGCTCTGAGCTATCTTCAGATTCTCCCTGACCTTGGCGACATTTTCCTCAGCCTCAACAATGGTGGCGGGACCGAAAAAGGTTCGCTCCCCCACCTCGGACCACATCAACAGCGTCCGACACTTTCTACCATACAGGGCTTCGAAAGGAGCCATCTTCAAGCTGGCCTGGTAGCCGTTGTTGTATGAGAACTCGGCATATGATAGGCTCTTTTCCCAATCGGACCCATAGGTTAACACACAAGCCCTCAGTAAGTCTTCTAGTACTTGATTCACCCTTTCTGTCTGACCATCAGTCTGTGGGTGGAACGCTGTGCTGTAGTTCAGCTGGGTACCCATGGAAGCGTGCAAACTTTTCCAGAACGAGCGATGGAACTCGGGGCCCTCTCGTTCGACACAATGCTCCTTGGAGCCCCATGGAGCTTTAGGATATTGTCTACATACAGTTCCGCAAGTCGGCTTACGCGGTAGTCCGTCCTAACGGGTAAGAAATGTGCTACCTTGGTCAGCCGATCAACAATTACCCATATGGAGTCATGCCCTTTCTGCGTGCGCGGCAACCCCACAATGAAGTCCATACTGATATCATCCCACTTCCACGTGGGTATCTCGAGCGGTTGCAGCAGCCCGGCAGGCCTCTGGTGTTCGGCCTTCACGCGCTGACACGTGTCGCACCGAGCGACGTATTCAGCAATATCTTCCCTCATCTTTTCCCACCAAAACCGTACCTTCAGGTCTTTGTACATCTTGGTACAACCAGGGTGGATCGAGTAGCGAGAATCGTGGGCCTCTTTGAGGATCGAGTCCCGAATCTCCCTGTCCTGAGGCACGCAGATGCGTTCCTTCAGCCACAGCGTACCTTGTTCGTCGAGGCGATAGTCAACTGCTTTGCCATCCTCCATCAGACGTTTTACCTCTTGGATCTCTGGGCACTCCTTCTGAGCTTGGCAGATCTGGTCTTCGAGTGTGTATTTCACCCGCATCTGGTTCAACTGCCCCTCCTCCACAATCTCTAAGCTCAGCTTTTCCAGCTCTTCATGCAAGGCCGTTGCCGTGTCCTCTCGCACCATCGGGTTGTTGCGGTAGTGCTTGCGGCTCGCAGTGTCGGCTACGACGTTTGCCTTACCGGGGTGGTAGTGAATGCTCAGGTCGTAGTCCTTGATCAGCTCTAGCCATCTCCTTTGCCTCAGGTTCAACTCCGACTGGGTGAAGATATACTTCAGACTCTTGTGATCAGTATATATGTCGCACTTGTTCCCCATCAGATAGTGCCTCCATATCTTCAACGCATGAATGACGGCGGCTAGCTCGAGGTCGTGCGTAGGGTAGTTCTCCTCATGCTTCCTTAGTCGTCGTGAGGCGTAGGCCACTACCTTGCCTCCTTGCATTAATACGCGGCCGAGTCCTTGTCTCGACGCGTCACGAGACACCACGAAGTCTTTGCTCGCATCGTGCGGGGGTCGGGGCCCGGGGTAGTGGTGAGACGGGTTTTGAGCTCCCCGGAAACGGCTTCACACTTGTCCGACCACACATACGGCGTGTTGCTCTTCAACGGCTCTATCATGAGCTTGGCGATCTTCGAGAAGTTCTCGATGAATCGGCGATAGTATCCGGCCAAACCGAGAAAGGCGCGGATCTCTGTCACGGACTTCGGTGATCGCCACTTGGACACGACCTCAATCTTGCTCGGATCTACCGCAACTCCTTTAGCCGACAACACATGACCCGAAACGCGACTTCTTCCATCCCGAACTCACACTTGCCGAACTTGGCGTACAACCGATGCTTTGTCCGAGCTTCCCCGGCACGATCCTCGGGTGCTCCTCGTGCTCTTCTCGCGTCCGGGAGTAGACCGGTATATTGTCAATGAAGACGACGACACACTTGTCCAACTCATCCATGAAGACCTTGTTCATCATGTTCATGAAGTATGCCGGGCATTGGTCGGGCCAAACGACACGACCGTGTACTCATACCGCCCATACCGGGTTACGAATGCCGTCTTGTGGATGTCCTCCGGCGGATCTTCATCTCGGTGATAACTCGACCGGAGGTCAATCTTCTTGTCAAGTACTTTTCTTGTCTTAGCCGATCCATCGGGTCATCAATCTCGGGTAGTGGGTACTTGTTCTTGATGGTCACCGCGTTCGGGGCGCGGTAATCCACGCACAAACGTTGCGTTCCATCCTTCTTCGGTACGAATAGTGCCGGTGAACCCCGGGGTGAAGCACTCGGCCAAATGAACCCTTTCTCGAGTAGCGAGTCTAGCTCTGCCTTCAACAGTTTCAGCTCAACCTCCGCCATACGGTACGGACTCTGGGCTATCGGCGCCGTTCTCGGCACCGGGTTAATCACGAACTCCACATCACGATCGGGGAGGCAACCCGGCAACTCCTCCGGAAACACATCCTCATACTCACGGACCACCGGTACGTCCGATATGGCCTTCGTGTGAAGGCTGTACATGGCCGGTATGTCTCGAGACTTCATCTTCTCGAAGGTAACCCTTGTTCCGTCGGGGTGTAGTAGTGTCACCGGCCTCGGCGAAGTGGAGATGACACCTTTGTGGGCGGTAATCCAATCCATTCCCGGTATCACGTCGATACCATGGGAAGGCGGCACGGTAAGATCCCCCGTAGAATGTGTGACCTTGGATGACCACTTCCACCCCTTTGCACAGCGGGGTGCATCGGATATCCCCGAGCGGAGAGCTCGTGATGATGGGCATCGTTCGGGTGGTTGTAGGGAGGGAAAGTTTATTCACGAACCGAGAGGTGATATAAGAACCGGTTGCACCGGTGTCGAAGAGAACCGCAGCGAAGTACCACAAACCAAGAACTTACCGATCACGACGTCGGGGGCATCGACGACCTCCTCCTCGGTGAGGTGGTTCGGCCTCCCACGGCCGGCGGCCGGGGGCGGTGCGGCCGAGGAGGTCGGCCTCTGGAGCGAGTGCCCTCGCGGGGGTAGCGGCGGCCTTCTTGTCGGGGCACTCGAAGGACTTGTGGCCCGGCTTGCCACACGCGAAGCGGTGACGGTGAAGCCTCTCGCGGTGGGTCTCGCGGCGCTCGGTGGAGCACGAGTGTAGCCTCCGGTCTGGCGGGGGTAGCCGGGGTTCATCCCTCCGGGAACGGGCTACGTCCACTACCCCCGAAGCCACGCCCGGGGCTGGTTGTGCCCCGGCGGTAGCTCCCCCCTCGGCATGTTGCTCTGTCCGCTTCTCGGCTTCTGGAAGGATCGGTCAGGCTGATCCCGATCTCCCATCCTTTTCTTGCCCCTCATGCGTTCCTCGTGGCCCCTCCTTTCGTCCTCGACCGCGATGGCGCGGTTGACGAGATGGCGCAGGGACTTGTGCTCACTTGCCTTCAGCGCCTGGCGAAGGCCGTGGTGGAGGCCTCGCGGGGAACCGGAACTCGCTTCTTCGGTCGGTGTTGGTGTCGTCGGGGGCGTACCGCATCATCTTCATGAAGTGACGCTCGTACTCCTCGACCCTCATCGCACCCCGAGTCATGGTGCGGAACTCCTGCGCTTTCGGGACCGGCGGCTCATCGGGAAGGTACGCTCGCGGAATGCCTCGCGAGAACTTCGGCCCGGGTGATGAAAGCCGGGTTCGGATGGGTGGCGGTGTAGTTGTCCCACCATGCCTTGGCGGGACCCTCCAGCTGGTGCGCGGCGATAGCGACGCACTCCTCGTCGGAGCAGACGGTGAGGTCGAGCTTGGTCTCGATCACCCTCAGCCAGTCGTCGGCCTCGAGTGGGTCATCCGAGTAGCTGAAGGTGGGGGCCTTCAGGCGGATGAACCTCTCGATCTTCCTCGTGAGGTCCTCGTCCTGCGGAGCGACGCGGTTCCCACCGTTGCCACGGTGCTCCATGGCTTCCGCCATCCTCTGCATCAGCTGAGTCTGGAGCGCCATCACTTCCACCAAGTTAGGTGGGGGTGGTGGTGGCTGGTCCGGCTCAGGCTGGCCTTGCTCAGCTGCTCCTTGCTCAACCTCGGCCTTAGGGTCTTCGGGCAGTGGTGGCGGTGCTCCGTCACCTCGGGCCCTAGCCCCCAAAGCTCCTCCATGCGGGGGTGGACGGCCACGGCCACGACCGCGTCCACGCCCCCGATGGGCTTCATCCTCGGCAAATCGCCTCCTCGAGGCGGGCTATCGGCCCGCTTGGAGCGGCGGATCGACATCCTTCGAAAACATAAGGGAAAAGGGAGAAGTTTACGCACGTCACTCACCAACTCACACATGAGTATTAAGCAATCAAGAAAATAGTTCTAATTATAACCTACACTCAAGTAGAAGAAGCATTAAGACGCAAATAACATCATTAAGATCCAAGCACACACAAACATGATTATTACACTTGCTCCCCCGAGGCCGACTCGGACCTTGGGGTAGCGATAACAAGTCAACGATCTAATATATCGGTACAATCTCAAAAGGGTAGTGTCTACATGGTGTGGCATGACTCTCTTCATGCACCGGAACATGCTCGCGGCTGCATGGAACACCTCATGGAAACTACTAGCATAAAACACTAATCTAGGTCATGCCTCCTGCTCAGCTCTCTACTCAGTGCGTGCCCTCTCGGTACGTGACGGGGTAGCGGTCCTCGGCGGGGTAGTCCGGCGGAAAGATCCGGACACCAAGGCGTGAGCCTCTCGAACCTCCTCGGTCTCGACGGGGGTCGGCGGGACGGGCCATCGGGCACAGGTGAAGCTTGAGGCGTGACTGGTGCAGCTCGAAGGTCTCAGTGCGAATCTCACGCTGAGACTCGGGGGGCAGCTCTCCGTTGAGCTCGAAGAGCTCGTCCACGCGAAGTGAGTCGGCGTCCTCCCAAGTCCTCCTCAGTCTCTCGGCCTTGTCCCTCAGGTAGACGGCCGTGCGCGTGAGCCACGCGATGTTGGCGACGTTGTCCGCTCGGCTCTTCTCCAGCTTCTCCACCTTGAGCCGCTCACACCCGAGCAGGTGAGCGCGCACCGTGAGCAGGTCGTCCTTGCGCTCGAGCTTGTCCTTCAGCCTGTTCGACTCGCTCGTCGGCCTGCGTAGGTCCTCCTTGGCGTGCAGCATCTCCTCCCTGGTGTCCACCCTCTCTCTCTCCGACTGCAGCAGGACGGTGGTCGCGCGGTCGAGGCTCAACTCGAGCTGGCGAACACGGTGGCGTAGAGCGGTGTTCTCCCTCTCCAGCTCGGCACAGCGGGGCTGGTACTGGAGCGCGTCGATGGTGGCGTCCCTGACCTGGCCGTAGAGGGTACGTGACTCGTCCTCCAGTCGGCGCGCGTACTTGTCGAGGTCGACCAAGTAGCTGGCGGTCTCCACCAGGGTCTCGTCGGTCTCGCGGAAGGGAGCAGCGTCGACGTCATCCCGGATCCTCTCGTACGAAGGAACTCCGTCCACGAGCGGTGCGAGGCGCCAGTAGTCCCGGGGGTAGCGGCCGAAGAGTCCCGGTCTCGAAGGAGGCGCGGTGCGTGCGAGTAGGCGCCCCGGGGCCCGGCGGCGGGCGACGTCGAGCGCGGTCGCGATGGTGAGTGCGGTCTTTGTAGCGGACCTCTCCGTTGAACCCGGGAGACTCGGGTGAGGGAGCACGGCCGACCGTGCGAGCACCATCCGCCCGATCACGGCGGGTACGTACTCGGCGCGGTACGTGACGTAGGTCGGAGGGACTCCAAGCCCGAGAAGGGCCCTCTCCATCCGGAAAGGTGGCGGATCACCCCGCACGTCTCGGGGGTGATCTCCGCGACCCGGTGCTCCATCTCTCGTGAAACGCAAGAAATTTCCGTCAACGCAGTGAGTAAGAAGCTTTTAAAGAGGGAACGAGTTTTATAACATAGCTCAAGGGTATAACTATAAAGGTAGAGCGTATAGAGTCCTATTTCTATCGACCTTTCCTAGGGATACGTGCTACGGTCAACTCCGGCTCGATACCACCTCGTAAAACCCCGGATTTTCATGGAAAACCCGAATCCTCGTACCATCGCGATAGTCCCCGGATCGGTGGCTATCGCGTACAGAACGTCTCACAGATAGATACACAAAGTCATACATCGCATCACATAAAGTTAAGAGTACATTAATTTATTACATGTCCATTATGGAGTACATCATTACAAGCCTCTTGGCTGAATCAGAGTGAAAATTCTATGCAACGGTAGCTATCTTCTTAGAAGGGTCTCCATCTTTATTCTTCCCGCCACAGGCAACTCGAGCGAAGCGACGTAGCCCTCAGTCGTACCAACCGTCGGCGTTGCAGTCGAACTCGGACTCGTACCCTGCACACCCAAAGTCTATCCCCAAGGAGTGGGATAGGTCCACGTCACCAACCGTATGCAGCTTTAAGTGGCCTAACATCTAGAGGGGTAAAGAGAGTAGACAAGGAAACGGCTGTGGGTTCCTATGCGACGACGCAGAGTATAAACAAGGTATCTCCGTCAATATCCCAAAACCCAAGTCTCTCAACACAGCTCGGATCCACCTGGTCACCCGAGAAGACCCGTCACCACCTCCTACTCTCGTCTAGGGTCGATGCGAGAACTTCCTCTCCTCGCACCTCAATGATTACAACCGGATCGACGAGGTAGATGGAGCCTCTCTCTCCTCTAACCGGCCGTAACCACGGCTCACCACACTCTCACCTAAAGGGGGAAGGTAGAAAACCCAAAACATGAGGATCAAGTACGTCTTCTAGGCGGTGTCCACGACCGAGGACGCGGCTATGGCTATAGATTGAACAACTGCGCGAGCGTGTACACCCGTACCCATCCCGGAATGGTACCCGGCCGGTGTACGGCCGACCGAGCCCATCCTACCGGCGAACTCTCGGTAGTTACGAACCCACCCCCGCATCCGGCCCTCAAAGCGGTCCTCTCCGCGGTGAAGACAAAGACACGAAGCGTGAAATGCTCCCGTGTGGCCACACGGGAGACGCTCCGAGAGGGTGGTCTCACCTCCACCGCTCCCCCACAGATACCCTCTATCCTCCCTAGGCAGGTATGGTTCCGTACTTGCCGAGCTCAACTCGGCCCTATCCCCACTCTCGGCGGGGTGGTGTGTACGATGTCCTATAAACAAGTTGATCCACTCGGTTTCAGACCGGGGCGAGCTCATGTCCTCCAAGCGCACGTAAAACCCCAACACCTAGGCTCCGAAAACCGCAACAGGAGGGATGCACTGAGGAGTGCACCCCTATCCCCGATCCCAGATCGGTTGTTTCGAGCTCACCCCCGTCAAAGTACCCAAAACGCCTTCTCCTGCCGGTTTTTACCCCACACACGCCAAGAACCACTACTCCCATCCCAACACATGCATCGCGAAGCTCGGCGTATATACACGCTCACATAAACATATATATAGTAGTGGTAGGACAATCAAGGACGGGGGTAAATAAAGAGGCGAGGCAAGGTTCATCAACATGCATACTTAAAGTAAAGCGCTAGCAATACTACTCGAAAGCAATGCCTAATGGGTAGTTCGAATCGGTCGGGCGTGAACCCGGGGTCGGGTAGTCCTCCGCGGCGAAGTCGTCGACGTAGTCGTACTCCCGGCTCGGCTCTCCGGCTCCCCCCCGCTCCTAGTAGCGCGAAAAAGAAAATAAATAGCGGTCCTAAGTCGGCTTAAATCCAAATAAGAGCATTTAAGAACCAACAAGGGAACAAACACCAACCCAACCGGAGTTTGAGATTTTAGAAATTTTCGGGAAGAGGTTTCATAATTTTCGGAGTTAAAATGGATTTTCTAGGATTTTTAAAAGAGGAAAACGATTTTCCGGAATTTTTAAATTAAAAAGAAACCCCCCCCCTTACGGCCGGCCGCACGGGATCCCCCGATCCCGGATGCGACCGGGGTCCCCCCGCGGCCGCGCCGCGGCTCGGCCCGGCCAACGGCCGGCCGCCGGCCCGATCCGGCGGCGGGCGGTGTGGCGGGCCGTGGTGTAGGCCACCGTGTGGCCGGCCATCGGTGGCGGGCCGCACCAGATCCGCGTGGATCGATTGCGGCCACGCGCGCGTGTCGGCTCAGGTGTGTCCAGGCTTCCCCCCCTTCCCTTGCGATACTCGACCGCCGCCCCAGTGTTCGACAGAATGCCCAAGAAGAAGGGACGGCGGCGCGTGGGGGTCTCGCCGGCGGTGATGGTCCTCTACGCCTAGGCGGCCGGCTTGCGAGGTGCTCCTACTCGGGTTCCTCGGGCTATGGGGCTCAGAGGCCGCTAGGGGCGGCCGGCGGGCGTCGTGCGTGTCGCCGCGGGCGTGGGCGCGGCGACGGCGCGGCGGTGTGGGCTCAACCCGCGCGGGGCGCGCGCGGCGCGAAGGGCAAACGGCATGCGCGGGGGGTGCGGCCCGGCGCGTTAGGCCACTCCTAGTCGGGGTACGGGCTCGGGTTCGCGACGGGGCGTCGCGGCGGTGCCACGGCGGAGCCGGGCTCGACGCCATGGGCGGCGGCGAGCGAGGTGCCCGTGGTTGGGCCGGCGCGTTCTCGGCCGGGGGGCACGGCAAGGCGCTCGTGGTTCCCCTCGACACGGCGTGCTTCCCCGGGCTATGGTGACACGGTCATTCCGTGCGGGGCGGCGGCGTGGCGAGCACCCGGGGCTCGGTGGCCGCGGCGGGGGCTCGAAGAGAAGGGGCCAAGGCCCGGTCTTGCCCTTACGGTCGCGACGCGCGCGTGCGAGGGCATGTACGCGTCGCGAACGCGTCGTGGCGCTCGACACGGCGCGGCGGCGGCGGACGGCGGCGAATCCTAACGCAAAAAGGAAAAGGGGAAGCTAGGCGGGCGGCGCGCTCGTCGACGAGGGCGGCGGCGCTGCGAGAAATCAGCGACCCGGCCACGGCTCGAAGGCCGGCATCACCCGGCGGCGGCGCGGCGGCGCGGTGGCGTTCGTCTCGGCTCGAAGGCCGCGGCGCACGAGAGGGAGGCGAGGCGGCGTCCTCACCCGGTGGCCTCCGGCCGAAGTGTAGGCGTCGGTGACGGTGCGCGGCGCCGTGACGAGGAGGGGGCCGCGGCGGCGGTAGGGGACGCGAGCGGTACGGCGGCGAGGAAGTCGAGTAGGCGAGGGGTCGTAGGCGTGCGTGGCTCCCGCGGGTCCGGCTCCTCCTCGCGGGCGGCTCCGGCGTCGCGGCGGCGGCGTAGGTACGGCTTCGCGGTGGCGGCGCGGCTCCGGGCTCCTTCTCCTCCCTCTTCTCCCCCCTCTCCTCCGGTTGCGGGTAGGTGAGCGGGGACCCGGGTTCCCCCCGGCGGCTAGGGTTGGGGGAGAGCCGAGGCGGCGGCGGCGGCTACTTATAGCGGCGGTGGCGCGGGGCACGTGGACGGCGCGGATGCACGGGAGCCGCGGGGGCGCGTCGCGGCGGCGGCCATGACCGGCGCGCGCGCGGCTTTGCCCCTTTCGACGCCGACAAAAGGTAAAGCTCGAGGATGACGACGCCGACGTCGGCATGACGCGGGGCGGTCCCACCCGGCAGCGGGCGGCGCGGTAGGTGGCCGGCGCGGGTAGCGGCCGGGCGGCAAACGGGCCGAAAGGTGTCCGGGCCGAAGTGAGGTTGGCGGCTCGCGGTGCATAGTGAAGCTTACTAATATCCTTTAGGCCATTAAGTTGATTCAAATTTGAATTTCAATTCAAATTTGAATTCACCCAAATAAAACCCAAATAAAATTCAAATGAAGAACCAATTTTTCACACTAGCAGGTTATAAGCCCTAAAAGCATCGTCGAAGCCAAAATTAAATCTAGGAATTTGGGGGAAAGAAACAGGAAGACACTCTTATTCAAATCTCGAGCACTCAACTTCAATTCAAGTTTTGAAATTCAACATTTTGAATTCAAGTCAAAACTAAGGATGTTACACATATAGCCATCATTAGAAGTAGTTGAAGAAAGGCAATCTAATGACTTGGTGAGGACATATACACATTGAGCGATCCGAGAGAATCAAACGAGGAGCTAAGCAAGGTTTGTTTTGGAAACTTATTGCAAAACCCAAAGTTACTTGACATGATAAGTAGAAGTGATTTGATTCATGACCATTCTATTCTTCAACTACCCAAGATGGTATGTTAGACACTCCACAGAGCTCATAAATGCAGGGTAAAAGTGGGGTATGACTCTGTGCTCACAATCTTCCTTTCCACCTTAAACCTTACCCCTTCACTCGAGAATGAGCAAAGGTCAAGTGTGGGGGAGTTGTTGACGGCTGTTAAACACCAAATTTACGACCGTCAACCCCTACATTCTTGCATAAGGAATGTACATCTACAGTAGAATAAGGGTTTATGCCAACAATTTCCACAAGTTGTGATGTATATTCGAATACAGGGAATTATTGTGAGAAATGAAGCAAAAGCACACCTTATCCTTCCACCTCATCAATCCAAGCCTCTCCACCTCAGCCAATAAGAGGCTGCCATGCAAGCGTTCCCTGGACCAATGATGTCATCAATCCAAGAGAAAGGACTTCAGTGAATCAGAAGCCACCACACGTGCAACACATGGATCCATGGGCCCACTAGAGCGCTTAAACCGCCTCCAACACACATGTACACCAGGAACTAACCTAAGGGTTCACCAATTAGCCACTCAGAGGAAGCACAAGCCGAGAGGGCCCACGTGGGGGTCGGCCGACCCTGGAATCGGCCGAACCGACCTATGGTCGGCTGATCTCAGGCCTCCACGTGGAGCCTGTCTATTGGTCCTAGAGGCCATCCCCGGGGTGTCTCGCTCCTCTTCACGCCGGTGTTCGAGCCTATAAATAGAAGTAGAGGGGGTAGGAATAGGTACACACCTCTTCTCCTCATTTTTCCTTTGGGCTCCTCCCTCTCTAGGAGAGGAGTGCTTATGCATAGGATTGGCGCTGGCTTGCTAACGCTTTAGAGATTAAAAGGAAGGTGAGGGGTGACTTGGGGAAGTGCCATGGTGTTTGGCACCTCTTCCCAAGAACATGCCTCAGCGGAAGCTTCTGTTCTTCATTTAGAATAAAGTGAGTATTCCGACATTCTCTATTTAGACTAAAGTAGCCTTCATGCATAGGTGAATAATTCTTGTGTTCTTCACTTATTCTTGATTCATAGGCTTGTGTTCTTCATGAGCTTAGCCTTTGATCTGTTGGTGTAGTGCATAAGTTGCTAATTCGGTTTGTATGCCTTTTAGTCCAATTAGAGTAAAGCGGATGCTCCTGCATTCTAATTTAGACCGAAGTCCTTTCGTGATCCTTGTTTAGACAGTGTTACCCGCTCTACAAAAAACCTTGTGAGCTATGATGGTCGATTTTCGTCACGGATCATCCAATTTTCGTCGTAAAACAACATCTATGACGAAATTTCATTTCATCATGGATTGAGCGTCACAACTCACCTCTCGTGACGTATTAACGGTTTGGTCATGGATTGTCGTAATCCATGACGTTTTTAGACCGTCATAGATTGGTATAAAGCCCAGTGAACCCAGCCCAAACCCAAAATCTGTGACGAAAGTGACCATCATGGATTAACTTGCCACATCACTTGTAGAGATTATGTGGCAGATGACGTGGCGATTATGTGGCAGATGACGTGGCGATGGTGTTTTAAAAACGTGTCACTAATGTGGCAGCCACGTGGCGCTGACGCGGCGGACACGTGGCTTCCAGTGGCGATGACGTGGTGATGACATGGCTGCCACATGGCACTGATGTGGCTGCCACATGGCGATGATATGTTGTCAGATGTGGCTGTCAGGGGGCGTTGATGTGGCTGCCACATGGCACCGATGTGTCAGCTGTGTAGTGCTGACGTGGCCAAATTCCACAAATCAGAAAACAACAATCATTCCACACAATTCAATGATAATTCTAAATTAATAAATCTCCAGTACATTCACACCACCTCAATGGCAAACAAAATATAATTTGTCACACGGCTAGCACTTCAATACTAGCAGATTCATCTCACAGGTTATCTTTCTACCACTACAAGTATACAACCATTCAATTTAAAGCATAATAAACATCAGGTTTAATTTGGTTTCAGCTACAGCTAGCAACCATCTCGATCATATCTCCAGCAATGTCGAGGTGCGTCTGCTCCTCCTGCCAACAAGCATAAAATTGAGTGAGCAAATGACATGAGTGTATGAGCTTTGGAAGCATTAGTGAACAAATTACAAGTAACTAATTACCATTGACCTAACATTTCAATCATTAGCTAATTATCACAGAATAGGAAACATTGATGCATCACTATAGATTGAAAAAGACAATTCACATTGCAGATAAACGGAAATCAACACTAACAGGTCAATCAATAACTAAGACTTAAATACAAGCATATTCATCGTCTCACATGTTATTTTTAGGCACAAGTTCAAACTGTAAAGAATCCAACTTGGTAAGTCAATGAGCAGTGGCAAGAAATCCCACTTACAAAATCCATTAGGTGCAGCTTCAGGATTCAGATCCGCCATCAAGTGCACATACACATATCAAAAAACATAAGAAAGATAAGAGTCAGTTAGAAATAATAAGTAGATCAGCCAAGGTAAAAAATGTAGAGTTGATGACATGCTGACAAACAAGAAGGCACAGGCTACTCTTACTATTATATATAAGTCAACACACTAACTGAGTGCAGGAGAAAGTTATGTCCCTATGAAATATCATATTCATGCATAGGAGTAAGTGGCTGTAAATTTTATTCTAAACAATATTAAAGACAGTACATGTAAATGTGTAAATGTATAGCATAATTAAGTACTATATCATCATGTCATGAAGAAATGCCAATTCAATGCCCAGTGAAAGTTATGTCCCACACAATAACATATTTGAGTTGATTCATACAGTTATATGAAGCTACACTGACCTCGGGATATTTGTCCTACACAAGGCATAGAAACAGATCTCGGGACAGCAGGGTACCAGTTCACCTTTGCTATGAGATAACGCTTGCCAAAATCAAGTTAGGCAAATCAAAGCTAGCTTCTACTAATTATCAGGCAAAAGGGGATGTTACAAAGCATAACTATTAAAAAATTAAAAAGAGGGCATCCGATTAGTATACAAGACAAGCAGCTATGCAAATGTCTAAATTTTCTCCCAACCAACAGAGGAACAAAATAAACTCACAGGCTGAAATATCATCTAGACAGTGCCTTGCAATTAATGAATGACTCCACAACTAAATTCATAGATTCATGGATGAGCAGTCAAATGAACCAATACTGCAGTACTGCAGCATATATCACATTGTTCTGAATAACTTTTGTTGCTTCACTGGAGGAAGGTACATACCAGATGAGTAACTTACGCACACGTCCAAGAAGAATATGATTACATAGATAGCTGAAATCAAATGCTAGAGCCTAGTCCTTCCAGTAATGAATCTCGTCCAATTTAAATCTGCTATTTGTCCTATAACTACATCTCATCTAAACTAACTTTAAGCATGATTGCCATGACTGCCATGACGTACAACAAGGACTTGTATTTATAGGATCAGCTTTTCCAATTGGATATAAACAACATCTATTGCAATATATTATTAAGCTATTGATATGTACAAACAAGGAGAAATGTTATCAAGTACACATTGATATTATTCATAACTAAAATAAAAAGTGGATGTTCTCTGTTAATCTAAGTGAAGGACCGAAGCGGCGAACCAAAGAGAGGGGGGAGTGAATGGGAGCCGATAAAAATTCTATTCAAGAATTCGGCCTATGAACCCAATTTCACTTGTGCACCTCCACGAGCTTCTTTTGTCGAGTCCACGCTGCCACTAAAGTGCTACTGGACCTAGGAGCAAGACCCAACCAACAGCCACAAGACACACGCAGCGGAAACACACACGACACAACTGCTGGCAGCCCACACCGGTCAGGCAGGTTTCTGAAACCGGTCAGACCGCTTCTGTTTGACTTAGCCTCACACAGGCAGGAGAAACCGGTCAGACCGGTTTGACAAACCGGTCAGGCCGGATCTGTCCATAAACTCCCCAAAACCCTTCCGAGAGAAAACCTGCCTCAAGAACCTCTCCTCCTGTGAACAAGAACAGCCATAGCACGACCAGGGACTTCCTTGCTCAAAAACTCTTCACGACAGCCCACAGGGAGAAACCGGTCAGACCGGTTTGGGAAACCGGTTAGGCCGGTTTTGGCCTGGACAGTCGGGAAGAACACAGCCCGCGGGAAAAACTCTAAACTCCAAGAGATCTATCTCCCAATTCGTCCACAGATCAAAGTGAGACTTTGGGGATAGTTGGGGCACCTTGTGGGCTACCTTTGGCTAGAAGCTCGGTCCCCAAAACCTACTCAATCAAGAGGAATCAGAAGTCAACCCTCAAGAACACCTTCCCATGGAAACCACCGAAAACACCCAAATCGAAGCCATTTCGGAGGGTTTGTTGGATCAAGATCACCAAGCAAAGAGGCACAAGGTCCTCATACATGACATCCAACAAGAATCCCTCAAAGAAACGCTCCCAAAACTTCTCCACGGAAATCCCAAGAAAAGACCCCGAAAATCACCAAAAAATAAAAACGGGAGCAACACATCCAAGCCTTGAGGAACCACGCTGAATCATCTAGACATACCTAAGAGGTTCATACAAGGTATAGTTTGCCTCCCGATCATCCTTCCTCTCACAAGATCTCACCATGAAGCTCTCAGGCTAGTCCTAGAAACCAAATGAGCTTGGGTTCCAAGAGTTGGCTGCCATCCTCTCACCTCTTGGGTTATAGAGACAAGCCTAAAGTCGAAAATGCCCCTAAGGCCTAAACTAAGATACACACCCACCAAGGGCACTTTGGGAATTTGTCTTCGTAGCACCATCGGACGGATGCCCAGTGACCGCACTTCGCGTAGCCTCGACGCAAGCCTTGCAATCCCGACGCGTGTCCTCCGCCTCGAAGCTTTCGGCGCCCTATGTTGACGGTTAATAATTGTATCAAAGTTCGTTTGTGACTCGCAAGCGTACAAGTCTCCCGTCGTAGTCAAGGGACCCTTCTTCCCTCGAGTGGTGAACCCAAGGTATCGAATCCGTGGAACAAATGTGTGACGCAAAACTTAATCTAATAAAGCCATGTAACTCCAATCTTCGATAAAACCCTAATGCATCTAAGTAAAAGACACAAAACAAATCTAATCTACTAAAGACCGGAGAAAACAAAGTAAGATTGGGTAGATAAACCGATCTAGAGGGATCGGGGTAAGCCTTTTGTTGAAGTTCCAAGCAAGAGAAGAAGTAGCAAATCGAATCTTAAAAGAAGCCTCTTTAAATCGTGGTTTCCCGTCCAAATCTGAAAACATCCGCCTTTCGAGACCCCCGTTCTGTCACAACGTATCCCTATTCATGCGGGGAGCTTAGGGCGAGTCAAAAGACAAGTCCGCATTCTTTCGGAAGATCCGGCGTGTACCTCTAGCCACCGCGGCTACAAGAACACCCTATGTAATCTATCTCGAGAATAGAATTGGAATAAGCAAAGCCGATCGAAAAACGAAATCTTCGAGGAAACACTTGATCGCTAGGAAAAGATTCAACTTGATAATTCAACTATAACAATGATACATACACAAGATCACCACCGGGATCCTTCCTTGGTCTTGCTTCTAGCTCCGGGAACTCCGACGTGGTCTTCCGTGCAAGGTTCCCACGTCGGCTAGGGAAACCCTAGTCAACTAGCTCGACCCTCTCCTCTCCGAGATGGTGTCCCTCTCTTCTCTCGCTCCTCGGCGGCCGATCACGAATTCTTCTCCGCGAGGCTCTCGGTCAGGGGGCTATAAATAGCCCGATTGGCGGCTAGGGCAAAGGAGGGGGCATTTGGGCCACCGGATGGGCTCCGGGCCGACCGGATCGGGCCGGCCGGCTTGGGCCCATCTAGGCCCAGCCCGAGGGCTCCTTCGCTCCACGTCGGTTCCCTTGGTTCCCGGATGTTTCCCCCTTCTGCATGTAGGTCCATGTCGTCGGTTTCTCTCCGAATTGGACTCAACTCCTTGTCTTGCAAGATTCAGCACTTTTCTGGTCAGGTCCTTGGAGTCTGTCGTCTTCTTGGATCAAGTCCCCGGCTTCATGGAGTTAAGTTTGCTTCATTGCATGACTTGTACGGGGCTTCAAGGTCTTGTCATGAGGTGCTTGATGAACTTATCCCGAAAGTCTTGCATTCAACACTAAAACCCTGCATAAACACTAAACTCCAAAACCGACATGCACACGTGAACTTGTTATACCACGGGGGTTAGTACCAATGGATAAGGTATAAAACTCATGCCAACACCGAAGGTAAACTCATGGCTAGGTTGACGGATTTTCACCGTCAACATCTCCCCCATGCTTAAACCTTGCTCGTCCTCGAGTAAGCCTTCGATGGATATCATCATTGCCAAACAATGTTTAAACTTTGCATTTGATCACACATGAGAAAACCTAATGCTCTCAAAATTTTAATTCATTAAAGTTCCATAATGTACTAGCCTTCATCTCTACGGAGGGTAGATTCTTATTAAGCTTATCCCACGAGTATTAACATGCTCACAAAGTTTAAATAGATCTCAGAATTTTTGAAATAGAGAGCGAGACAAAGAAAAGCTAAACCAAGCTCACAAATTTAAATCATCTTGTATATTGCTCATGAACTCTCATCTCACTTGTCTCTCAAGCCTATATATTCTACTCCTTTCCCTCTCATATATATGTGTGGTAGGCTTTATATGGAGCTTTGGGAAAGTTTAGTCCTAACAAGATTTTATAAATGAGGTGTTGTCAAAACAAGACAAGCTTCTCATGGTCTTACCGAGACTCTTCAAAAAGGTCATTGGAAAATAATGTTAAATCAAGGAGGGGAAAGAGAAAAATACACACACTTTTAGATGAGTGGACATGTGCAAATGGCAAAGAGTGATCCCGAGGCACAAAGGAAGTCCTCGTTATCGGATTGCACATGGTTGGAAAATGAGAATGGATCTTTTTAACTTGAAGCCTTGAATGCACTTTTAGAGAGCCGGGGAGTTCACTTTACGCACATATATATTCTTTTCTTTCTTTCTTTCTTTCATTCATTCATTATATATATATATTTTTCTTTCTTCTTGTGAGACCTTCACCTTGGAAGTCACGTATATCGCCGAATTTTTTTTCTTTCATCATTATTTCATTCATTTTTTTTAAATACTCCCTTTTTGAACTCTAAAACTGCACCGTACCTACCTCCTCCCCCATGCTTAGACGTTGCTCGTCCTCGAGCAAAGAGGCGAAAAATAAGGTAGGTACCGGGGTATTTTTCCTTGGAGAAATACTTGAAATCTTCAATGTTGGCACCGTCTTGCGATCTTCCTTCAATTGATGATCCATTCTCAACGATAGGTTGTGGTCAAGGAGGTAATCACAAAAGATGATATTTGGTTTAAGGGTGGATATCCGGCGAAGTTTGTGAGATCTCCGATGCGGGGATACACAATGCACGGATAAAAGTCTAGCAAAAATATAGATACGCAAAAACGGAATGACCAGCTTCTTAGTCTCGGGCCAGAGAAATCATGGCCTGTAATAACTCACTCAAAAATAAATCTTGTACACTAAGGTTTACGCACTCAAATATATATAAGGCTTTGGATAGGTTGAGCAACACACAAGCGATATTTGTGACAAGGTTAGATATTTTTGAGCATAAAAGACATCTTTAATCTATTCATAACTTGAGAGCACATAAAACACTATGGGTGTTTATTTTAATCATAACCTCCGCTGAAAATTAAGCTAGCATTTAAATAAATTCAGATTTGTATTTTTAAGAGAGCACTAGCTTAAACATGCATAAATCAATTACAAAGATAAACAAAGCTGCAATTATAATCATATATCATCATGGCACGAATTTTGTAACTTTTCCAATGATATAATCAAGGTGGTGTCTTTATTAATGATGACATCAAGTTGAAATACAAACTGGAAATAAACAAACATGCTTGCTGAAATTTAAATAAAAACAGGAAATACTACGCAAACACACATAAGCAAAAGCTGAAAATTATAGAGAAAAAGAAAAGAAAAGAAAACTAAAGTTCCTAAATCTTCTAGTCCTCCGCCGGTGGTTGATGTTGATGATCTTGATAGTAATACCCTTGCTCATAATATGATTGGACATTCCCTCCGACGAATTGATTTGGCTCCACGAGGTGAAGGCGTCCGAGCTCGAAGGCAATATTTGCATTTCCTTCACCAAGTTGAGCTGCGTTAGCTTGGATGGCTGCGATGTTTTGAGCGTTTCTTGCAGCATACCCTCCAATTATGGCCATGCTTTGTTGTGGTTGGGGATGATGAGCGTAGGACTCCGCGAAGTTAGCATTGGGCACAACGTAATTTGGTGGGGGTACCGGTGCACCACCCCCCCATGCTTGCTCTTGCGGCCCTCCGTAATAACTTGGCGGAGGAGGGATCCCGCCGAATGGTTGCACATTGGGTTGTGCTCCACTCGCTTGTGCGGAGGATGTTCCCTCCTCTACGATTCTTCCTCTTTTGTTCTTCCTTGCAGGGACGAGGAGTCCCTCTTCCAACCAATCTTCCCTCCCTTCGGTGAAAAGCCTAAGCCTCTCATTCGGAAGGGGTAGGTTCACTATGGCCAACCGATAACCTCCTCTCTCATCTCCACTAATGTATTTGCCTTGCCGCAAATACTCAATGCCGAGAGAGGTACCACGCAAAAGGTGGTCGGGGTTTCTTGCGATCCCCGGCCGCAAGGAGAAGGCCAACATGGAGAGGTAGCACCCCGAACCAATATTACCCGCCCCCGATGTTGCTTCACAACACCAGCGGTTGATCATAAGTTAAGAAGGGTCTATTGGCTGCCTGACAATTAAAGCCGAGTATAGCCAATTCAACTCCGTGTCGGTCACCTTTGTCTCCTTCATCCTCCCCAATACCCTCTTGCACATCCAAGAGTGAAATATCCGGATAATGGGGTTGAGAATGCAATTGCGTTGTTGATGGGCTTCTCCGGATATCATATTCCAAAATCCCGCCAACATGCCGGGTGGCACGTCAACTTTCTCCGGAACCACTTGTTGGACTCCCTCCAAACGGAATGACAAGCTTTGCACCCCATCATCATCAATGATGGGTGCAATAGTCATCAAAATTTCCAAGGCGCACCCCAAATGGGTGTCCACCGATATTCCGTTGGAGAACTGCACCCATCCAAGGTGCCCCAACATATAGTATATGTCGGTGCCAAAACCCAAGGTGTAGAGTGCTTGGTCGTCGAACTCGACGTTGGGCACAAGCCTCTTCTCAAGATTAGAGAGCCTCTCCTCCTCCTCCGCCGACAAGATGATGAAGCCGTACGAAGAGTATGTCGGGGTGTAAGGAGGTGGCGCGGTTGAGCGAGTCGATCGTCGTGGTGGCGCGGGCTGCTCCTCCGTGTGCCCACGAGGTTCGGTAAACCTCATGGAAGTGCTTCTTGCAGCCCTCATACCACCAAGGAGGAGAGCATCGTTCCTCCTCGGTGGTGTCGTATCCGTCTCCATGCTCCGGGGAGACTCGGAAACTGAGTGCCTCCTCGAAGACGTGGTTGATGACGGTTTGGACGACGACGAACTCTTCTTCTTGGAGAAGAGACTTGTGGTCTTCTTCCACATGGTTGCTGCGCTCTTTTCTTCAACTAAAACTCCGGGTTGCAACCGGTAACTAGGCACTTAAACTTCCTTGCTTCGGATGTGGACATTGAGTGGATTAAGGATGTGGATTTTTTCTTGAGCTATCAAGCTTGGGAAGGTTGGCTATGTCTATGGAGGTTTTGAGCACACAAACTTGAACACACAAGCAAAGGAAGGAGAGGGAAGCTTGCATGCAGAAAACGGGAGCCGGGGGGCTCCTTATGTAGGTGAGGTCGGCCGGCCTGGGCCGGCCGGCCTGGGGTCCTCCTGGCTCCTCCCCGCCTCGTCTTTCTTCCAGCACGATCATCTCGCCTCTGCAACTTTCCTGCCCGTGTGCTCCACGAGTTGCACCGCCCAAACGCTCTCGTCCACTCCTTTTATTGCATTATTGGTCCTTCCACTTGATGCTTCATGCTTTGGGTCATGTCCATGCTCCCTAGCTCCACTTGCTTCACATGCCACCATGAAATTCCTGCAAAGTTGATGCTTGCTGCCCACCATGCTTGTCCTTTGCATGTGGAATTGGTGAAAGTTGATAAAAGGGAATCCAATGGTGCATGCATGATTAATTCAAACTAGATTGCCTCCATTTAGGTGTGTTTAAGGTTAAGCACTCCCCTAATTCGAAATTTAAAATATTTTTCAGAGCCATGCAAGAGCTCAAACATAATTTTAGAGAAGTTTTTAAACCATTAAAAACAAATGTAAGTCGAAAATATTTTTCGACTACGTCGATTTCGGTCTCACCGGTACAGTTTGCCTTCATCGGTTGAGAGCAAACATTTCCCGGCTTGATCATGGGGGCATAGGTTTAGGTTCTAATTTTGGCTAAATAAGAAAGATTTTGAATAAAAAAATTAGAATAGGCTTAGAAAAATTCTAATCCTAGAGAAACCAAGGATAAAGATTTTTAAAACCAACCAAAAGTTTTGATTTCTAGGTTCACGCGAGTTCTACCACGTGCTGAATTTTATTAACACATAAATATAAATCGTGGCTCTACACGTGTGGTTTTAGCATGAAAAATAAGTCAACCTCAGCACCATAATGAGGGTGAAAGGTTGAGTTAGGTTCTGAAATTATTTGGTTGAGGTTTCTCGAAAAGAAAAGAACAAATAAGCACATAGGAGGGTTCATGCAAAGGGTTTATGATAAAGCAAACATTCAATCAAGAATTATGTCTCTAATATTGTTCAACCACTTCTAAGTCTAATGTCTTTGCGTAATAAAACTCAAAAACTAAATTATTAAAAATACTCGAAAAACCGGGGAATCGGGTTGTCCTCCCGTAGCTTATTCTTGACTCGACGAAACGGGTTGCCTCCCGCCTAGCGCTTCGTTTATAGTCTATAGCTAGACTTCTTCACTTGATTACTCGGATCAACGCTCTTTGCGGGCGTTGCAATCTTGGGTACCCACTTCCGCACCATCTTGGGCGCGGGCTTGTCTTCCGGCTTAAATGGCTTAGTCATTTTTTTGGTCTTCACATGTGGCTTCTCTTCCTTTGTCTCCGACGGATGCAACACCTTCTTTGATTTTCTTTACGTTCATTTTTTCGGCTCCTTCTTCTTTTTTAGCCCCTCCGTTTGTTTTGGTTCTCCCTTCACTCCAATCATGTTGCATGCCTCAATCCTTGGACGGAACTTGAAGGAACTCCTTTCTCCGTTGATATCGAACATGATCTCCCCCTTGCCAACATCAATAGTAGCTCCCACGGTCTTGAGGAACGGCGTCCCTAGGATGAGCGGCGGCTTCTCCCTCGCTCCCATCTCGAGCACAACGAAGTCGACGGGGATGAAGTGGTGTCCAATCTTCACGGGTACATCTTCAGCAATGCCCAAGGGATAGCGAATGGAGTTGTCTCCCAACTCCAAACATATTCCCGTAGGCTCCATTGGTAGGCGTAGCTTCTCGAACACATCCCTCAGCATGACGCTTACACTAGCTCCAAGGTCGCATAACGCCTTCTCAAAGTTGAAAGAACCAACTGAACATGGAATTGTAGGGCACCCGGGGTCTTTTTGCTTCTCTAGCCCATTAGCAATAGCTGCACTACACTCCTCGGACATCTTGACATGATCTACCCCGAGTGTTGCTATCTCATATTTATTTGCAAGTATATCTTTAAAGTAACGAGAATATGTAGGTACTTGTAGGGCATCTAGTAATGGCATGTTGATGCTAAGTCTACGCACAACTTCCACAAACTTCTCAAAGTGGTTGTCAAGTTTACCTCGGAAGTAGCGTGGCTTGAGTTGCGGTATCCTCGTGTCTTCCTCCGGCATCTCGAATTCGGGTTCCTCGGTGACGATCCCCGTAACCTTCTCTTTAGCAGCTCCTTCCATCTCGGTGGATGGTTTAAGCTTCCTTACTCCCGCGGAACGTTCCGGATCTTCGGTCTCCTTCCCCGAACGCGTTTGAATGGCCTTCGCCGATTCGGGACATTTGGGTTGTCCCGGAAGCTTCCCTTCATCATTAGTGAGGCGCCCCGCAAGTTGTCCAACTTGCGTCTCGAGCATCTTCATCATGTTGAGCACTTGATGATTGGAACTTCCGACCTCCGTCACCTTGCTATCGATGTTCTCCAACACCTTGTCTATGGTCTTGAACTTGGTGACGGTGTCCTTGTTGATCTTAGCTTGCTCATCCATGAACTCCTTCAATTGTATACGAAGCGGAACCGCGTTAGGAATAGATGAGCTTGCATTAAATTGAGGCCTACCTTGCCCGTAGCGGAAGTTCGGCAATTCTCCCTTCCTCATGTAGTCGAGCACTTTGGCTTCCTCCGGACAATCTTTGAGGACATGGCCATACTCTACACATTCTTCGCATGTCGACCTTGCTTCGGCGGCCTTCAAGTCTTGAGCCTCTTTCTTTTCCATCTCCATCTTCTCCAACCTCCTCATGAGCGAGTCGATCTTGCCTTCAAGTATGTTCTCCTTCTCCACTTGCAAGACTCCTTTGACGTTCCCCGTGGGTTGAACCGGATGTAGGCGCCCGGACGACGCCCACGTGTCATTATCCGCGACCTTCTTGAATAGAGTGAAAGCTTCGGTCGGTGTAAGTTCGATGATGGATCCTCCCGCCGACGCATCGATGATCGTCCTTGACGCCATGGTGAGTCCTTGATAGAACTTTTGCACGAGGTCTTCTTTCGGGAACTTGTGATGTGGAACCGGGTGTACTCGTTGAAGCGCTCGAATGCCTCCGAGATAGTTTCCGTAGGATATTGAACAAAGGTGGCAATCTTATTACGCAAGCTTTGAGTTTTACCCGGTGAGTAGTATTCCTTCATGAAAGCCTTCATCAACGTGTTCCAATTTTGCACCGTCTCCGCCGGTTGAGAGTGGAACCATTGCAAAGCCTTCCCGAGTAGTGAAAACGGAAAAAGCCTTGCCCTCATTTGGTCTTGAGTCACCCCATCCATGTTGAAATTCTGACATAGTTGAATGAATGCTTGGAGGTGAAGGTTCGGATCCTCTTCACCGGTGAAGGGTGAATGTTGGACCATGCGGATTGTTGAGGTCTTGATCTCGAACGGTCTTCCGATCTCCTCAAGGTTCAAGATTGGTAGGTCGATGATGTCTGGGGTGCATAGCTCCCCAATCTTGCGTTCTTGCGGTGGTTGGTCACCCATTGGTGGAAGTCGATTCTCCCGAGGACTTTGAGGTGGTGAATTCTTTGGAGATTCCTCGCGATCCTTTGTCTTCCGACTCCGAATCTACAAAATCCGGCTTTTTAGCTTGATGTGCTTCGTGTCTCCTTAGCTCGTAAAGTTTTTACGGATCATCCACAAAATTATTGGGTTTGTTGGAGAGGTAGCCGTCCATCTCCTGTTAGGGTTAGCAATAAACAAAGTATGCAAAAAACTAGAAAGTAAAAACAAATCTATAAAAACTAGGGTTAGACAAACTAGATTAGATGTATTTTGAGGATGATCAAAATTTAGTAGATGCAAAAATAAAAACAAAGAGAAAACTGAAAATTACAAAAAGGCAATAAAAAATCAAATCTTGATCACTTGTTCCCCGGCAGCGGCGCCGAAAAAAAGGGGCTTGTTGACGGTTAATAATTGTATCAAAGTTCGTTTGTGACTCGCAAGCGTACAAGTCTCCCATCGTAGTCAAGGGACCCTTCTTCCCTCGAGTGGTGAACCCAAGGTATCGAATCCGTGGAACAAATGTGTGACGCAAAACTTAATCTAATAAAGCCATGTAACTCCAATCTTCGATAAAACCCTAATGCATCTAAGTAAAAGACACAAAACAAATCTAATCTACTAAAGACCGGAGAAAACAAAGTAAGATTGGGTAGATAAACCGATCTAGAGGGATCGGGGTAAGCCTTTTGTTGAAGTTCCAAGCAAGAGAAGAAGTAGCAAATCGAATCTTAATAGAAGCCTCTTTAAATCGTGGTTTCCCGTCCAAATCCGAAAACATCCGCCTTTCGAGACCCCCGTTCCGTCACAACGTATCCCTATTCATGCGGGGAGCTTAGGGCGAGTCAAAAGACAAGTCGAGATTCTTTCGGAAGATCCGGCGTGTACCTCTAGCCACCGCGGCTACAAGAACACCCTATGTAATCTATCTCGAGAATAGAATTGGAATAAGCAAAGCCGATCGAAAAACGAAATATTCGAGGAAACACTTGATCGCTAGGAAAAGATTCAACTTGATAATTCAACTATAACAATGATACATACACAAGATCACCACCGGGATCCTTCCTTGATCTTGCTTCTAGCTCCGGGAACTCCGACGTGGTCTTTCGTGCAAGGTTCCCACGTCGGCTAGGGGAACCCTAGTCAACTAGCTCGACCCTCTCCTCTCCGAGATGGTGTCCCTCTCTTCTCTGCTCCTCAGCGGCCGATCACGAATTCTTCTCTGCGAGGCTCTCAGTCAGGGGGCTATAAATAGCCCGATTGGCAGCTAGGGCAAAGGAGGGGGCATTTGGGCCCTAGATGGGCCTGGGCCGACCGGACTGGGCCGGTCAGCCTGGGCCCATCTAGGCCCAGCCCGAGGGCTCCTTCGCTCCACGTCGGTTCCCTTGCTTCCTAGATGTTTCCCCCTTCTGCATGTAGGTCCATGTCGTCGGTTTCTCTCCGAATTGGACTCAACTCCTTGTCTTGCAAGATTCGGCACTTTTACGGTCGGGTCCTCGGAGTCCGTCGTCTTCTCGGATCAAGTCCCCGGCTTCTTGGAGTTAAGTTTGCTTCATTGCATGACTTGTACGGGGCTTCAAGGTCTTGTCATGAGGTGCTTGATGAACTTATCCCGAAAGTCTTGCATTCAACACTAAAACCCTGCATAAACACTAAACTCCAAAACCGACATGCACACGTGAACTTGTTATACCACGGGGGTTAGTACCAATGGATAAGGTATAAAACTCATGCCAACACCGAAGGTAAACTCATGGCTAGGTTGACGGATTTTCACCGTCAACACCCTACAACCCCAAACCGGTCAGACCGGTTCTCCAAACCTGTCAGGCCGGTTTTGGCCAGACAGCCATGCCCGGTCTTCGACTTCGGCTTTGTGGCTCAGCCGAGTAACCCGATGGTTTTCTGGTGAACCACCGCAAACCCCGCGAACTTGATGTAGCCTCGGCCAATCACCACTCATGACTTGGCTCCCACAAAGTCCCGGCTCGACCTTGGTTTTGTGGCTCAACCAAGAAACCGTCCTCGACTTCATCTTGCCATTTTTGCCACCATGCGGCCCGCACTTGACCCCACTGGCCACTAGGTCCCTCGAACCAAGCCTACTTGTCTTCTCCACACCTGGAGGCCTCACCGGCAACGACCTTTCGCGCTTGTTCTTCACCTGCACCAACACGAGTCAAGCCGCAACCTGCACCTGCAATACTTAGCCAAGAATCAGTCCACACAACGTTGTCAATCACTCATCAGATTAGGAAGCAACCATCCACTGGTCCTCGAACCACACATGGTCCTCAATCTCCCCCTTGATGAGTGCATTGACAACACACACAACTGGTAATCAGAGAAAAGGAAAAAGAAAAGAAACAACCAAAAGAAAAACTCCAACAAGCGATCCAAAGCCAAAGAAAGGCAAAGAGCAGGATCACTTGAAGAAGACAAGTCTCGGACACCTTAGGCAAGGGCAACGGCTCAACACATCCGATACAAAACATGCTCAAGCAAAGAGCACAACCACCAAAGAATACAAGAGCTCCCCCTGCACATATGCAAACTCCCCCTGAACAAGTGCCAGCTCTGGGCACAAATCGGTCAAGCTGGTTCCCAAAACCGGTCAGGCCGGTTGCCAAAACCGGTCAGACCACTTTGGTACAGCAGACCACACCCCCCAAAAGCCAAAAATGCAAAAGAAATGCACAAGCTCCCCCTTAACTCTTGGAATAGGTTCCAGGGATGCAATGCAACTTTTCTCCACCTTTCTTTCTCCCCCTTGTTGCCAATGCATGAATCAAGGCTCAAATTTGAAAACATGCAACCTAGAGCTTCTCAAGTATACAAAATTCATCACAAGATGCTACACATGTCCAAATGAGCAAGTTAGATACTCTATAGCTTCGTAATGACATCAACTTCATGACTACCAAGTTTCACAACCATTGGACGAAGATAAGATATAGTTGAGCAATTTTGCGAAAAATGTACCCTCTCATGAGCAAAGTCCTAAACATGAGTAAAACATGTCAAAATGGCAAAGCCACACAATCTTCATGCTAGGACAACCATTGTAATCATAAGACCATCACAAACACCCACAAGCACCTCATGTCATGTCAAAGCCACCGAGCCATGTGCCTACTTCTATATATGAGACTTCTCATTGGTAGGCATCATGCAACGGTTTAGCACCCAAAGCAAATTAAATTTAGCACATATGACATGGGAGAACATTTTCCAAGCAATTTACATTTCATTTTCAGATTCATATTTGGTACATGAAATGTCTTTGTGACAAAAAGGAACTTATGCCCCTCCACAAGCTAAAGAAAGAGGGCTAAACATTCATGATGGCAAATAAGCCTTTGGCCCCATATGATCAAAATATGTTATCCAGCCACAAATTAAGCATAGGCAAGCAACTAAAACATGTCAAGATCATATAAAGGCATTTACTCACAAGAGAGCATACATGTGACATTTTTCAAAAACATAGCCATCAACCATGGATATAAATCAAGATCATCAAGAGCTAAGACAAACTAACCATAACATACCAAACTAGCTCACAAGATCATATATATCACATCATGGTGAACAATGTATATGAGAGAAGCTTTCCTACAAAATGCATATGATACAAAAATGCATGCAATCTAAGATACAAGGATGCCTATACATGATGATACATATGCCATGCCAAATGCAAGAGATGCACAAAAGAAAGTTATACATATGCTACAAAGGAGCTCCCACACACCAACTTAAGACATTAGACAAACACCAAGCTCCCCCCGCAAACGAGTGAAAGTTGCTTGATCTAGGGGTTTGGTGAAAATATCGGCTATTTGGGCATGTGTGAGTACATGGATCAAGGTTATCTTCCCTTTCTCTACGTTGTCTCTCAGAAAAATGATACCTCACTTCTATGTGCTTGGTTTTGGAATGGAGCACTGGGTTCTTTGCAATGCTTATGGCACTGGTGCTGTCACATTGAAGTGGAACATGGGTATACTCCTCACCAAAGTCACTCATAGTATATGTGATCCAAAGGAGCTGAGAGCAACAACTAGCTGCGGCAACGTACTCTGCCTCGGTAGCGGATTGAGCAACACTCGACTGTTTGCGGGAAGACCAAGACACTAGAGAAGATCCCAAAAACTGGCATGTCCCAGAAGTGGACTTCCTATCCAACCGACACCCAGCAAAATCTTCATCTGAAAACCATGAAGAGCCAAAGAAAAAGACACAGAGTACCAATGGCCGAAGTCAGGACTGTGATGCAAGTACCTGAAAATTCGCTTCACCGCTTGCCGATGCGAAGTCCTCAGAGACGCTTGAAAACGAACGCATAGACATACTGAGAACTGGATGTCCGGCCTCGTCGCCGTCAAGTAGAGTAGTGACCCGATCATGCTTCGGTACTCCTTCTGGTCCAAGTGTTCACCTTCCTCATCCGTATCAAGAGCTGTAGTCATACTCATCGGCGTCGCCATGGCCTTGGAATCGTCCATCTTGAATTTCCTCACAATGTCCTTGGTGTACTTAGCTTGGTGCACAAATGTTCCTTCCTTTGATTGCTTGATTTGTATGCCGAGGATGAACTGCAACTCACCCATCATGCTCATCTCCAATTCCCTGCTCATATCCTCTGCAAACCTTGCAACAAGAGAGTTAGACGAGCCACCAAAGACAATATCATCCACGTACACCTGCACAATCAGGATATCTCTGCCCTGCCTAAGTAAAAACAAGGTCTGATCGACCTTTCCCATCTCAAACCCTTGCTCAAACAGGAACCCCCACAACCTACCATACCAAGCTCTAGGCACCTACTTCAACCCATACAACGCCTTCCTCAACTTGTACACCCGGTGGGGGTACTTCTCACTCTCAAACCCTGGTGGTTGCCTCACATACACTTCTTCCTCCAACACACCATTCAGAAAAGCACATTTCACATCTATTTGGTGCAACTTGAACCCTTTAGCCACGGAAAAGGCTAGAAGGATCCTAATCGCTTCCAAACGAGCTACGGGAGCAAAGGTCTCCTCATAGTCGATCTCCTCCTTCTGACTAAACCTATGAGCAACAAGCCCTGACTTGTTTCTCACCACTTCACCTTTCTCTCCTTCTTTGTTCTTCCACACCCACTTTGTCCCAATCGGCTTACACCCTGGGGGAGGATCAACCAATTCCCAAACCTGATTCTCCTCAAAGTTCTCCAACTCCTCATGCATCGAATTAACCCAGTTATGATCAGATAGTGCGTGTCCAATGTCTTTGGCCTCAAAGGTGGCAACAAATGCAGCATGAGCGAAATGAGAATTGTTTTGAACCCTCGACCGTGTAGTACGTTCATTCATGTCGCCGATGATCCTCGAAGCTGGGTGATCCACTTGTACTCGCCGAGGAGGTTCTCTCCTTGATGCTACCTCCCCCTCAACAACAGCTTCTCCTTGATCTTGGTTTGTCATTGTAGGTGTGGGAGAGGGGCCATCCACCACCGTAGTCGAAATAGTGGGTACATGTTCAGTCGCGGGCACCACACCGCCATCTTCATCATCTCCATGTTCATGCTCCTCCTCCTGAAAGATCTCCTCGCCAAGTTCACATCACCTGCACACTCAAAGACAAGCTGACTACGTGGTTGTGTCTCGTCGAAGGTTACCTCGCAAGTCTCCACGATTTGATTACTTTCAAGATTGAGCACACGATATGCTCTAGAGTGAGATGCATAACCGAAAAAATACCATCGACCGACCTAGCCTCAAACTTATCCAACTTCTTCCCTTTCTTCAGAATGAAACACTTGCAACCAAAGACATGGAAGTGACTCACCTTGGGTGTGCGACCATGCATCAACTCAAAGCATGTTTTCTTCTTATGCACTCTGAGGTAGATCATGTTCGACACATAGCATGCGGTATTCACCGTCTCAGCCCAGAACCTTCTCGGAGTCCTATGCTCATCAAGCATCATCCGAGCCATCTCACACAAGGTCATGTTTTTCCTTTCCACAACACCATTCTAAGGAGGCGTATACGGACTCGAAAACTGGTGTTCAAGACCCAAGTCAT
Source organism: Cenchrus americanus (assembly GCA_947561735.1). Taxonomy (NCBI): domain Eukaryota; kingdom Viridiplantae; phylum Streptophyta; class Magnoliopsida; order Poales; family Poaceae; genus Cenchrus; species Cenchrus americanus. Next base: position 218,156,961 of record OX387245.1, on the reverse strand, counting down.
GGCAAAAGGTTTCAAAATGAGAGTTTCTGAATTCTGAGCCATTGTCACTGTGGATCGCTCATGTGGCATCTCCGTGCCTCTCGTTCCTCAACCTCAAGACAAGATCTCAAACAAAACCAAACGTCTCCCCTTTCTCCTAAAGAAAGAACACCCACGCATACCGAGAGTAGTCGTCCACCACATCAAGGATGTACCACTTGCCACCCGCAGATCGCACACAAGCTGGGCCAACAAGGTCCATATGGAGCAGCTCGCATGGAGGCTTAGTCATCACATCGGTGAGAGGCGGGTGAGAAGAGGCTACCATCTAGGCATGCCTACACGGCGCACAAACCAACTCTTTCTCAAACCTCAACCGTGGCAATCCTCGGACCAAATTGAGTTTACTCAAGCGAGACAAAAGGTCAAAGCTCAAGTGACCCAACTTCTTATGCCACTTCCACAACTCACTCGAAGAACCAGCCAAGAAACAACGCCCAATGCCATAAGACTGAGAAAAATCAGCTTGAAACACTTGACCCTCGGGAACGACCATACAGACAAGGTCCCCTCGAGAGTCCAAAATCCGAGAACCACCAGGCCGAAATAACACCTCAAAACCCTCATCCAATAGCTGGGACACAGAAAGCATATTGTACCCAAGCGATTGAACAAGAGCAACACGCCTAAGAGTTATCTTGTCACTTACCTTAATCTCACCTTCTGATAGCACACGCCCTCGCCCATTGTCCCCAAAGGTGATGTACCTCTTTGTCACCACCGGGACGAGACTTGAGAACCACCCCTTGTCTCCGGTCATATGCCTCGAGCAACCAGAGACAATCAACCAAATGTTCTTCAAGTCTCCCACCTGAAATTCAAAAACGAGCACGTGAGCGAACAAATGACTCAGCACTGGGGTTATTACCAAACGTGTAAAACTAGTGCCGAGCCATTTGCTCAAAAGTGGGGTTAGCACGATCCAAAACATCCCTCCTACCAAAGCTACCTCCACGAACACCACCACGGTAACCACTATGAGGGAACCAACCCTCTCTACCTGGAGGAGGATCAAAACCACGAAAGGAAAACCGTGGATCGTCCTTCCTCTCCATCTCAAAGCTACGACTCCTCCCATCCCCGTATTGAGCACGAGGGGGAGAACGCCTAGCAAACTGACCACCTGCAGACTCTCCAGACCAACCACCAGAACCACGACCACCTGAAACAAATCGAGACTCCTCACGGGCACGAAAACCAAACTTGCCCCCTGCAGACTCCAAACCGGTCCGACCGGTTTCAAAACCGGCCTGACCGGTTTCACTCCTCTAGCAACACCTCCTGCAGCCTTTCACTCTCCCCAAGCCGGAACTGTCCTCACACTTGCCTTGTCCCTGGGCTTCTGCACACGAGGCTCAAGCACACCACTGGAGGGGTGGTACTTGTCCTTGTTAGCCCACTCCTTCGCCATTCTCTCCTCACGCTTCCTCTTGAAGAAAATCTCACCCTTGTGACCATCTCTCCCTCAATAGTCACAATGGAACTTCACAACCTTAGGCTTGGGTTCGGGATGGGGCTGCTCACTTGGTTTCTCTCCACTCGGCTTCTCAACCGGTTTCTCCTCACTAGCCTTCTCACTTTATTTCCCAAAGAACACTTTCCCCGAAGTGCTCACAAACTTGATAGGCTTTTGGAAATCATTTGTTTGTGGGGGAAACACGGGTGGAGCTGGGGTTGTATCTAGTCGGTTCCTAAGATGGTTAGGTTTAGGAGGGAAATCATTCTTGTGGTGGATTTTTGGTGGCCCTGGGATATTCTCTCCACTTCCCTCACCAACCTTGTTTGCCCCAAGTCCCTCACCATCCTGCATCTTGTATGTCTCGATCATTATCCTCAACTGAGGCTCATGACCAGACAACCAACCCATCAACTTTCTCAACTCATCATTTTCATCCTGCAAACGATCAGCATAATGTGCAAGTTCCAAATTCTCCAAAGCATGCAATTGAAAGGTAGAGAAGATGTAGGGATTGGTTCTTTCAACTTAGCCTCAAGAGAAATAGTGTAAGCATGCATCTCATCAATCTTTTCATGCAAAACAGGGCAAGAAGTGCAAGAACCTAGCAAAGCAGGTCTAGACTTAAGCTCAGGCACTTCAACCCTAAGCACATCTAGTTCCTCACACTTGGAGGCATGCTTTTCCTTAAACATAGCAAGATCGGAAAGGAAAATAGGACAATCAGCACATTCAACTTCATCAGAAACAACAGGTGAGGATTTCAGAGAGTCAATTTCAAGCTTAGCATCCAAATTCTGTGTTTCTAACTCAGCCACTCTAGTCCTAGCATCCTCAAGAGAAGCCCTAAGCTCTTTCCACATTTTCTTAGCCTCTCTAAGCATGTCATCACGATTATCAAGCAACAAGCCAAGTCGTTCATTCTCCTGACGCAAGAAGGGAAGTTCATCACACACCTCGTCATCGGAGTCAGAGTCCGAGTCGCTCTGTGTGCTCTTCTTGCTGCCGGAGCTCAACGCCATGGTGCAGAAGCCGTCTCTATTGAAGCAGCTCAGCCCGCTCAGGTTCTTGGACGACTTCCTGCCCTTGCGATGATCACCTTCATCTTCACTACTGCTCGAGCTCGAGGTGGAGTACGCGGAAATGGAGTCGACGTCGCTCACTCCAACCATCGCTCGGGCCTTGCCTCGGCTCTCCTTCTTCCTCGATCGTCGCTCCTCATTGTACTTGTTCTTGTGGTCACACCTCAACCGATACTTGCCATCCATCCTTGACTTTTGCTTATAGCTGTCCTTGTTCTCGACCTTCTCCGGACAATTGGCGACGAAGTGTCCCAGCTTGCCTCACTGGAAGCATGTCCTTGTGTTCCTCCTCATGTTCACCTGGTTCTCGTGCAGCCTCTCGAATCTCCTCGTCAGCAACGCCAGCTAATCCTCTCCAAGCACGTCGAACTCCTCATCTGGCATAGACATCAAAGAGGACAAAGAGAACATCCTGGTGGATGGGTTAGAGTTAGACTTTCCTTTTGAGCCACCGATGAGGGTAGGACTATGAGAATCGGTCGGGCCCTCGATCTTGGCTGTCATGCCCCTATCCACCTCAGCCAACTTGAGCTTCGAGAACAGCTCGTTCACGGTCAGAGTGTCATACTTCTCCGACTCCACAATGGCCTCGAACTTTCCGCCCCAAACCGTACGATCCAAAGAGTGTAAGAGCTTGACAGTTCTATCATGATCATCATACGGGAACACGTCCACATTGGCCCTCATGTTGTTCACCACAACCATGATCCTCTGAAACAATGCATCGATGGACTCACCGGGGAGATGAGTGAAGTTCTCGTACTCTCTCCAGTTGGTCGCATACATCCGAGCCTGAACCTGGGCATTCCCAACATGAGCTTCTCTCAACACCGACTAGATTCTACAAGCAAGGCTCTCTGTGTGCACTCGATCGAATTCAGGCTGACTCAGAGCACGAAACAAGTAGTCGATCGCCTTGTTGTTGGCGTCGAACATGTCCCTCGATCCTGGAGCAAGGAAGTTCATCGGCTGGATATAGCCTGTGTCCACCGTGACATCCCAAAGGATCTGGCCCTTTCCACGGAGGAACGCTGCCATCCGTTTACTCCACATCTGGTAGTTCTTTCCATCGAAGTGTGGAGGACCCGAACCCCGTTCTTGGTACACCATCCTTGGATCTTAGACTGGTTAGAGTCAATCAAGACCTGTAACCGGCTCTAATACCACTTGAAGGACTGAAAGTGGCGAACCAGAGAGGGGGTAGTGAATGGGAGCCGATAAAAATTCTATTCATGAATTCGGCCTATGAACCCAATTTCACTCGTGCACCTCCACAAGCTTCTCTTGCCGAGTCCACGCAGCCACTGAAGTGCTTCTAGACCTAGGAGCAAGACCCAACCAACAGCCACAAGACAAGCAACGGAAACACACACGACACGGCTGCTGGCAGCCCAAACCGGTTAGGCCAGCTTCTGAAACCGGTCAGACCGCTTCTGTTGGACTTAGCCTCAAACAAGTAGGTGAAACCGGTCAAACCAGTTTGGCAAACCGGTGAGGCCGGTTCTGTTCAGAAACTCCCCAAAAACCGTTCCAAGAGAAAACCTACCTCAAGAACCTCTCCTCCTTTGAACAAGAACAGCCATAGCAAGACAGGGACTTCCTTGCTCAAAAACTCTTCACGACAGCCCCCAGGGCGAAACCGGTCAGACCGGTTTGGGAAACCGGTCAGGCCGGTTTTGGCCTGGACAGTAGCGAAGAACACACCCCGCGGGAAAACTCTAAACTCCAAGAGATCAATCTCCCAATTCGTTCCACAGATCAAATTGAGACTTTGGGGATAGTTGGGGCACCTCGTGGGCTACCTTTGGCTAGAAGCTCGGTCCCCAAAACCTAATCAATCAAGAGGAATCGGAAGTCAACCCTCAAGAACACCTTCCCATGGAAACCACCGAAAACACCCAAATCGAAGCTGTTTCGGAGGGTTTGTTGGATCAAGGTCACCAAGCAAAGAGGCACAAGGTCCTCATACGTGACATCCAACAAGAATACCTCAAAGAAACGACCCCAAAACTTCTCCACGGAAATCCCAAGAAAAGACCCCGGAAATCACCAAACAAGAAAAATGGGAGCAACACATCCAAGCCTTGAGGAACCACGCCGAATCATCTATACATACCAAAGAGGTTCATAAAAGGTCTAGCTTGCCGCACGATCATCCTTCCCTCTCACAAGATCTCACCATGAAGCTTTCAGACTAGTCCTAGAAATCCTAAGGAAAAATAGGAAGGGAAAATAGGAAAACCAAATGAGCTAGGGTTCCAAGAGTTGGCTGCCATCCTCTCACCTCTTGGGTTATATAGAGGCAAGCCTAAAGTCTAAAATGCCCCTAAGGCCTAAACTAAGATACACGCCCACCAAGGGCACTTTGGGAATTTGTCTTCGTAGCACCATCGGATGGATGCCGAGCGATCGCACTTCGCATAGCTTCGACGCAAGCCTTGCGATCCCGATGCATGTCCTCCGCCTCGAAGCTTTCGGCACCCTGCGACCCGAAACCGGTCAGACCGTTTCTCCAAACCGGTCAGGCCTGTGTTGGCTAGATAGCCACACCCGGTCTTCGGCCTCAGCTTTGTGGCTCAGACGAGTAACCCGATGGTTTTCTAGTGAACCACCGCAAATCCTGCGAAGTTGATGTAGCCTCCGCCAATCACCACTCATGACTTGGCTGCCACGAAGTCCCGGCTCGACCTTAGTTTTGTGGCTCATCTTGCCGTTCTTGCCACCATGCGGCGTGCACTTGACCCCAATGGACACTGGGTCCCTCGAATCAAGCCTACTTGTCTTCTCCACATCTGGAGGCCTCACCGGCAACGACCTTTCGCGCTTGTCTTCACCTGCACCAACACAAGTCAAGCCGCAACCTGCACCTGCAATACTTAGCCAAGAATCAGTCCACACAACGTTGTCAATCACTCATCACACTAGGATGTGACCATCCACCGGTCCTGGAACCACACATGGTCCTCACTAAGCATCAAGGATATCTTACAAAATGCATATGGTTCAGCTAATATGAAAGTTCAATAATAAGGAAGAATAAGATGCTCGACTGATCCTATGGGCAAGGAATGCTTACCTTCTTTGCGTGCACTCACCAGGTGTTTCCCGATCAACCTGTCGAAACCAAGCGCAACACAAAACAGCCACGAACCGAACGCCTGAAATCATGCAATCCGTATCTAAATCACATATGGTCGGATTCATCAGGAATGATCTCAGAAACGGAAATGCTAGACCACATACTCCCCCAATTCATTCATACAACACAGATTCCAAACCCGATTCCCAGGATCAGCATGGGCGCCTACACACCTCCCCCACCCACGGAACCTACCACCAAGCGCAACAACTGCCACCCAAATTGGTCACACCAAACGATTCCCAGCGAGTGAGGAGGAGAAACCCAATCAGACAGAGCAGACGTACTTGGCCACAGGGGTCGCGGAGTTGTTGGCGGTCGCGCGCAGCGCCTTGGTCCCGGTCGCCGCCGAGCCAAGCCCGACTTGCGCCCTGCGCTCCTCCACCCCAGTGCGCGAGCGCGGGCATAGGTGACGCCGACGCGGCCTTGGCGGCCAACTTGAACTCCACCGCTACCTACCATGCCACCACGAGCACCTGGAATTCGGGGGTCGCCGTCCCGGTCTGAGGCAGCAGCAGCCTAGATGGCCACACGCCGGCGAGGGGATGGGGGCGAGGATGAGAACGCATCGGCTAGGACGCTCAGGGCTGGCAAAAAGGAGAGGAAGAAGGCGGCGCGGGCGCGCGACCGTATGTGGGGGGGCTAGGGTTTGGCCTGATGCAGTTGCTTATATATTATGTGAATGCGATCTGAGCCATCGGATTGGCGATGGACGGCTGAAAAACGTTGGGCAATTTCGGCTAAATGGGCCTTTTTCGTTTTTGTGGCTCTTTGAGCCTATTTTGCAAATTATACATTTATTTTTCTTTTGATGATATAAATGTACTGAGTTCTAAAATATAAAAAAATGATTTGAAATGAAAACGTTGTCAATATAATAGGTGTGCAACTTATCTAGACAATCTCACATTTACCCTTGTATAAACATTTGTGGGTCTTCATTGCCACTTGTGCAAAAAGTTGATTTTTCTATTTTTAAATCACTAATGAGTACACCCTTGTGAAGGAAGTTGCAAAATTGTTATCTTATATGCTCTCAATTTATTTTTCACATATAATTGACAACACATAAGGTCTCACAGAGGATTTTCAAGAATTTTCAGGTACATTTTCTACTAGATGAATTTATGCATGTTTATCGAAAGTAATTACAAATTGACCTATATGTATCTCTAATAAGATTCAAAAAATCCAAAAAAATTATATTTAGGCTTATATGGTCTATTCTAGCCCATATCTAAGAGATTGACGGAAAATTCAATTGACATATAGGGAAAATTCAAACTTCTACTAGCCATTTTATTATAAAATAATGATGATAATACCTAAAATATATCCAAAAATTATGTAAAGTGGAATAGAATCATTTTATGGATGTAAACGCTTGATAAAAAAGTTTCATAAGATTTCATGATAATTTGAGTATACATTGTTCATAAACTAACTAGTCTCTCACATCGTTTCATACAACTCAACTTAAACTTTGAAGTTTGTATAACCTAAACTATTTTCTTGCTCATGTACACCTCAATTATGGACATAACCTTACATTTACTCTTATATTAACATATGGGATTCACATTTCCATTTGTTGTGCAAAAAAGTTATTTTTCTATTTTTAAAATCACTAATGAATACACCCTTGTGAAGTAAGTTGCAAAATAGTTATTTTATATGCCCCAAATATATTTTTCACACATAAAATACAACATATAAGTTGTCATGTAGGAGTTTCAAGAATTTTCAAGTAGATTTACTATTTTCTATCATTTCAATGAATTACTATGTATTTACGGAAAGTAATTCCAAATTGAAATATGTGTACATCCAATAAGATTCAAAAAAATTCTAAAAAATTATATTTAGGATTCTATGGTCCATTCCAGCCCATGTCTTGAAGAGTGATGAAAACCAATTGTCTTCTAAGGGCAATTCAATCTTTTATGTCAAAACTACCTTATAGTAAATAGAATAATATCAAAATTTTTGTGAAAAAGGTTTAAAAATTGGTGTTGCGACATATTTCAGGCTCACAAGTATATGATAAAAAATTTTTAATGATTTTGATAAAGTGACACTATACATTGTTAAGAAATGGACACAACTCTTACATAGTTTCATACAATTGAAGACAAACTTGGAGATTTGAACACCTTGTAGCATGAACGAACTCATATGCACCTAAATTTTGGACACCATATCATGTTGACTATAACATTGGACCGTATTAAGTTATATTATCAATTACCATTAAAAAACATGGTGTTCTATTCACTATTAAGCTGGAAAGAATCATATTATACAGAAAATATTAATACTTCATAATTAACATATAAATAACCCATCATTAAATGAAAGGGTGTGATTTTAGAAAAAATAATCATGAAATTTGAAGTTTCCATGAAGGAGAAATACCAAATACACATTTTTAATTCCGGATTAAAAGAACAAAAATGAAAAATACATGTGTTCTTGCGTTCTTGGTGACATGGTAGGTTGCGAAAGAGATTGCTATAAAAGTATATTAGCACCATCCAAAGTCACGCAATGGTATGGTGCCTTTGCTTGGAAATCAAAGATCCCTGTTCGATTCCCTTGCTAAGCAGATTTGTTCCCCTTTTTCATTTATGTATTTAATATGTATAGGTTATATAGTTTCAAGCGCATGTAATAAACACAAGGTACATGGTGGTGTGGTGGTAAGTTTGTATATTTTGTACTACGAGGTCATGTGTTTGAACCCTATGCCATACATAATTTTTGATCACAAGTTTTATTTAATAAGGACCGAGTGACGTGGCGGTGCATCCGACTGGGTCCATGGCGTGGCCAGGCTTAGCCAGGGCACGACCGGCCGGGACCATGGCGCTGCCAGGCCAGGCCGTGGCGCGGTCGGTTGCGGTCGGGCGGGGCCGGGGCACGGGCGGCCGTGGCCATGGCGCCGCCGAGCTAGGCCGTGGTGCGGGCCGGGCCGGGGTCGTGGCGCGGCCGACCGGGGCCTTGGCGCTGCCAGGCTAGGTCGTGCTGCAGCTGGCTGGGGCCGTGGAACGGCCAGACCAGGCCATATGGAGCAGCTGGTCGGGGCTCGACATTGTGAATCTATGACGAAATCTGACTGTTTGTCATGGATGCAGTGTGGTCTGTGACGAAATTCGAAAACGTCATGAGAATTTCGTCATGGATCACAAGGTTTTTTTAGTGCCAAGTGAGTTCTGGTCTTTCTCTCGTGGGTTCGTCGCTCTGTCTTCATACGAAGTGCTATAGTGCTGTTACGGGCTGACAGACATAATCGTGCTATAGTAGTAACCGGTGGTGCGTAAAGGTTGGTGGTCGGTTGCTAAGGGTGGTCCGGCGGACTTCAATAATGGGCTCGGGGGTCGCTGGTAGACTTGTCGAGCTGAGTTGAGGCCTAAACTGCAAAGGGGTTCTTCCTATATCCTATTATCCTTATACCTTAAACAAAAATATGATTCAAATTCGAATTTAGAATTCAAATTTGAATCCCACACAAATAAGATCCAAAAAGCTCCAAAGTTCTCACACTAGCATTTTATAACTCTTAAATTTTATTATTTTGCTCAAAATAAATCTAGGAATTTAGGGAAGGATCAAATAAGACATCCTTATACTTTAATTAAGCACTTAATATCAAATCCAAAATTTTGAAATCCACATTTTTGCATTGCTAACATTTCAGAAAAATTCCGGAATGTTACACCCTGTATAACCCAAATAAGCTACATAAAGGAACAGTAGTTTGATTTGCTCAATAAAAAAAGAGTTGTTTGTATTGTTGCTTCGGATGGCCCCCCAAATGCAAAAATCTCATCTAGATCATAAAACTTGCATAAGTGGTTCAGGTGAGCAAGAAAATAACATCTAGAATGAGATTTAAGTTCGTAATATTTCTTCGTCAGCAAAGGACACCAAATTTTGCAAAATTTCATTGAAACTCTGGCATAGGTTTTTGTTTTCATACCAAATGGTTGTATCTTTGGATCCAAATTTCTTACATTCAGGATTGTTTAAGAAATTGTATTGAAATTTTGAACCCTAGTAAAAGTTATCGTCATATCGGTTCTATCAACTAGCAATGTGCCCCTAGAAACGGGAAGGGAAATTCTGGTCTCGATTGTCACAAGGAGGACCAAGGCCGCCCAATTAGGACATGTAGTAAAACTCAACCTAAGGAGCTCTTTATGGCCAGCGCAGGTGATGAGTTGGCATAGTAGACAAGAGGAAGAGTAGCCACCAAGAAAGCTCCCTTGTTTTCCCAAAATCTCTAGTTGTGCACCACTGTTAGATATTGTGTCAAATATTTGTATAGTCTAGTTACGATGGAATTGAGTTTTGTTTAGAATTTGTTTCATACTCTATAACCTGAGCCTCCTCATAAATATGAAAGAGGGACTACTATTGTAACCATGACGACATAGCGACAGGCTCGCATGGGGAAGGCGGCACGATGCCAGATCCTAAAGCAGCTGGTGTTGCTGTATTGGGGAGGAGCACCTGTAACCATGCCCCGGGAATGCAGACTTCAGCTGAACCTCATCAATAAAGGTTGTGTCTTTGTTATCATCTATGATTGTGTAAGTTCGTCTCAGTAGATCAAATCTTCGTCCCACTGTGTGGAGATTAGCAGGTGGCTCGTCGTCGTGAAGGGCTAATTTCGTACAACCATGAAGGCCAATAGGTCTAAGGGTGCAGGCAACAACGCCATCAAGGTGCATACGGCATGGTCTACCCCCACTGGATGGTGTGTCAGCAGGGGCAGCATCGATCGTTCAAACAGAGGCAACGGGTCATGGTTGCTGGAAGTGTCCAAGCTAGGCACCACTAACTCAACATCACCAGTTCACATGATGTCGCATCCACGGATGTCCTTCATCGAGGTAACTCTAATCATCCCTGGCCAAGGCCATACAAAGAGGAGTGTATAAGAACCCATCATAGGACAATTGAGGGACTTTTGGGGCATGGGAGTAAAGGGTTGAACGAAGCATAAAATGGCTTACCTTCCAGAAAGAACATAGCATGTACACATCACTCACAAGATGTAGAGTGCTACACTTCTGGGCAGCTTGAACCTATCTAAACCCCTGCCTCACACATCGTATATACTTGGAAATCGTGATCTTGTCCGCATTTACTTCTCCCCATGTAGCGAACATGGCCGCCATAGCCATTTGTTCAAGTATGATTTTGGTGATTCATACACAACACAATCATGGGACTAACCAAAATGATTGAGCATGTCCTTGTAGGCATTCTAGGTTCCATGGATGCAACCGCATACAATGCAAAGCATGACAAAAGAAAAAAATATGAAGTCGGGACAAAGAGAAGAATGAATTGGACTTTTCCTATAAATAAATTATTCTTAGATCAATCAAATGGTATGAAATGCTACAAAATCATGAAGATTATTCCACAAGCTTTCCATAGAGTCCAAGATCATCAAAATCTGAATCCGGAGTGAAAAGTTATGCCCAAATTAAGATGTGCTGAAAATAGGGCATAGGATGATCCAACGGTCCCATTTTTGTGAGCACCGGATGAACTCCTAAGAAGAAGAAAACAAGTGTATAAGCATCAGATGATCTTGTGGTATCATCGGATAATTGCGTCAGTTCATCCTATGCTTTTTTGGGAAACATACAGAGAGGTATTCGCGCAGAAATGGCTAGCACTGGTTCATCCGACACTCCAAAAATGCTCAAATGCTCAGTATTTTCACAGAATCTTGTAGATAATTTCATAAGCTTTCAAACAAGTACAAGATTGCCCAAAACCGAGTTCGAAGCAAAGAGTTATGGCCAAAATACCGAAGGGCAGCAATGTGTGTGACAGGATGAACCTCTAGTACCGTCGGTGCAGCTTCAGTAATTCGACGCTCAAAAATTGGTCAAATACTTAGGATTTTTCCAGGATCTTGTGTATAATTTCATAATCTTTCCGACGAGTATAAGCTCGTTGAAAACGGAGTCCGGAGCAAAGAGATACGGGCAAAATACGGAAGGGCAAACGGCAGCACAGGATGATCCGACGCTACATAAAATGACACCGTCGGTTCATCCGACGGTATATCTTAACTAGACGTTAGAGCAACGGCTATATTGATGTGTTGGCCTATTTATACACCTTCTACTCTCCCATTTGAGGTGGCTGGATTGTGTGGAAGTGCACAGGAGTTCATGGCACTTAGAAGATCATATCACCATAGACTTGCATATGCTTAGTGTAAGTGCTTAGTGCTAGGGTTATCTTAGAGCTGAGTGAGTGCAAGGTTGTGCCAACCTTGTGAGGTGATTCTTGAGTGAATCAAGGTGTACAAGGTTCACCGGAAGCCTTCGGGCCTAAGTGGCTCACCGGCAATCGTCATCGACCCTCCGGCTTGGTGTGGAGCGGCGACGACACTTTGTGCGGGGGACGTGGAGACCCCCTTCCTTGGTGGAGAAGCTCCTTAGTGGAGGTGGCGTTAAGGTGACCAAGAGAGCTTGGCAAGTGCCTAAGTGGCTAGCCTTTGTGGCGAGTCAAGTGGTGCTCTTGGGAGAGACTTGGTGACCGGGAAGTAATACTCTTGTGTGAGTGCTTCAACAACGTGGACAAGGGGTGGCTTAGTGCCTACCGATACCACGGGATAAATCGCGTGTCAAAGAGTTTGCTTCCTCTCATCCCCTTTACGTTTCCGCATTTACTCTATTGTAATCTTTGCTTGCCTTTACTTCTAGAGTAGTATCATGCTAGGATTGGCTATAGGATGGGAGTTTCACACTAGAACTACCCTAGTTGCACATCTAGATAGTATGTTCTAGTTTATCTTTGTGCAAAAATAGTGAAGCCATCGGTTTAGGTTTTTAGTTTGCCTAATTCACCCCCTCCCCCTCTTAGGCTTACGAGCATCTGATTCCTTACAAGTGGTATCAGAGTCGAGACTCACTTCCTTCACACAGAAACACCAATTCGATTAGTAAATTGTGAAAACTGGCTCATTGGAATGGTTAGGCTTCACTGCCTAGTGAGTTGCTCTACAGAGGAATGAAAGGGGTTGATACCTTAGGTTTGGCTCCACATTTCGATGGCACGGGCTATCCTCGGTGGAAGGTTCTCATGGAAGCCTATCTCCAAGCAAAGGACCTTGATGTTTGGAGAGTTACCGATGAGGGCATGAAAAATGGTGTTAAGAAGGAAAAGCAATTTGATGTGATTGCTAAGATTATCATTTTGTCCTCACTAGATGTAGGCGTTTTCAATAGAGTTTTTAATTGTGAAAATGCTCATGAGCTATGGAAAACCATCAAGGAGCAAAATGAGGGTTCAAAAGAAGTTGCTAATGAATGCTACGGTTGTCTCCTTGAGGAATTCAATAGCTTTAAACAACTTGCAAATGAAAATGCCGAATCAATGTACTCACGCCTAAATGTGCTTGTTAATTGGATTAATGCTTTAGGTGTGAAGAACATCACGAACTTGAACATCAACCGCAAGATCCTTCAAAGTCTCCGGAAGCCCGATTATGACTTGGTGAAGGCTATCATCTATGAGAAGAAGCTCGAAGAATTGAAGCCATCTTATATCTTGAGCAAGATCATGGCACATGATTTTCAAATCATGTCCAAGCCAAGAAGGTGCCCCAAGAAAAGACACAAGAACCATCTTCTCCAACCACAAGTCATGCCCTCTCAAGCCAACAAGATAAGGTGATGAGGAGGATGACTACTCATGGAAGCTCAAGCGAAGATGATGGTGATGATGGTGACGATGAAGATTCCTCAAGTGATGAAGATGTTAAATCCATGGTGGCCGAGTACGTGAAGAAGATCTTCAAGTATGTGAAGAAAGTCAACATGTACAACTACAACGTCCATTTGAGAGAACGACATCATCATCAACACATCAAGTTCACCAAGATCGAGCACAAGCCTAAGAAGAAGGTGATCAAGGAGAGGAGATCAAGGCAAGAAGCAACTATCGCCGTCCGTGAGTGGACAAGTGGTGGAGAATCAAGTTCTTCTAGCTCAAGTGATGAATCAAGAAAGAACTTCACCACCCGCTTCTTGCAAGGTCCTTCATCATCACTACACATGTGCCTTATGGCCAAAGGTATGGAAAGCGGTGTAAGTGATGACGAATCCGACACCACCTCTCTTGATGATCTTGTTGAGCTAGTCCATGAGCAAAAAGGAATGCTTAAGAAACAAGCTAATGAAATTAAAGAACTCAATACTCTCAATGATCTTAGTGCAACCCTTGCTACAAAATATGAATATTTGTTGTGCAAATTCAAATTGCTTAACAAGAAGTGTGATGAGCTAAAATCTAAGCTTGAGAGCAATGAGACTAAAACAAGTAATTCCATTGAGCTTGATGAATCATCTATCCCTTGTGCAATTCCTATCTCCAAGGTAGATGCTTCAACTTCTTGCATTGATTTAATTGATGAATCTTGCTCACCATCTTGCAATGAGAATGTTATTGTAGAAACATGTGATTGTCTCATAGGAAAGAAAAATGATGAGCTCAAGCAAGAAGTGAAATGGCTCTAGGAGAGGTTGGCAAGCTTGATGGGCAAGAGTAAGAACAATGAGGAATAAGTGGACATCTCTCAAGACATGAAGAGCAAAGTCCAACCTTCTCAAGATAACCGTGATCCCATGGTGAAGAAGCTTGAGAAGGGTGCAATCGTGACTTGCTACAAGTGTCATGGAGAAGGGCACAAGTTTTACAAATGCCCTCAATTTATCAAGAAGATGGACAAGGACGAGAAGAAGAAGTTGAACCCCACCATCAAGAGCTCCCTCATCTACACCAAGCCCAACCGGAAGAACAAGACCAAGAGCAACACCTACATCATCAAGAAGAAGGCTAATGGCAAGGTGGTTGCACACAAGGTTGGGAAGATGAAGAAGGAGTGAGGTTGGAACCAACCCATTTGGGTGCCCAAGGAAGTCATCATCAATATGAAGGGGCCTCAAATGGTTTGGGTTCCGAAGGCCACTTGAAGGCCTTGAGTTCGGGGACTTGGGAGGCTTGGCACATTGAAGGACCGATACGGCGAACCAGAGAGGGGGGGAGTGAATGGGAGCCGATAAAAATTCTTCTCGAAGGAGATGAAAACTCCAACAAGACGAACGCGGCTTCCAACACACGTCTCCGACTCACTACCAAGGTTGGTCAAGCCCACGTAGCCACTGTTGACGGTTAATAGTTGTATCAAAGTTCGTTTATGACTTGCAAGCGGACAAGTCTCCCGTCGTAGTTAAGGGACCCTTCTTCCCTCGAGTGATGAACCCAAGGTATCGAATCCGTGGAACAATGTGCAACGCAAGGATTCAATCTAGTAAAGCAAGGTAAAGCTATCTATTGAAGAACAAAGATGCATCTAATCTAAGATATGATCAAGTAAACGAATCTAATCTAATCTACTAAAGAGGTAGCAAGAGAAAGCAAGAGATAACCAATCTAGAGAATCTAGATCATGCTTATGTTGTAGCTCCAAACAAGATAGATGAAGATAGAAAAGCGAATCTCATTAAAAGCATCTTTAAATCGTGGCCTTCCCATCCGACTCGAAAACATCCGCCTTTCGAGACCCCCGTTCGTCACAACGTATCCCTATTCATGCGGGGAGCTTAGGGCGAGTTCGATAGAACAAGTTGAAATCACTTGGCCGGTCCGGTATGCACCTCTAGCCACCGCGGCTACAAGAGCACCCTATGTAATCTAGCTATAGACTAGATCGTAGAAGAAGAAAAACCAAGAAGAAATCAAAATCATCGAGAAAGCACTTAATCGCTAGAAATCGGATTCACTTACAAACTTCACCATGAATGATTACATGAACAAGATCACCACCGGGGCCCTCCCTCGATCTTGATCCTCGCTCCGAGCTCCGACGTGGTCTTCCATGCAAGGTTCCCACGTCGGCTAGGGAAACCCTAGACAACTAGCACGACCCTCATCTCCGAGATGGTGTCCCTCAAGCTTCTCTCGCTCCTCGGCGGCGGATTACGACTTCCGTTCTCCGTGGCTCTCGGTCGGGGGGCTATTTATAGCCCGAGAAGCAATTAGGTCAAAGGAGAGGCCGATTGGGCCCCGAATGGGCCGGGCCGGCCGGCCCGGACCCACCTCGGCCCATCCCGCGGCCTCGCTTCGCCGGTGTTGCTTCCCACGTCTTCTAGATGTTCTCCCCTTTTGCATGTGGGCCCTTGACGTCGGTTTCTCGTCCGAATTGGACTCAACTCCTTGTCTTGCAAGATTCAAGCACTTTTCTCCGGTTCGGTCCTCGGAGTTTATCATCTTCTCGGGCTTGGTCCTTGGGCTCTTGGAGTCATGTTCACTTCATTGCTTGACTTGTATCGGGCTTCAAGGTCTTGTCATGAGGTGCTTAATGAACTTATCCCGGAAGTCTTGCTTTCAACGTTAAAACCCCGCGTAAACACACAACTCCAAAACCGACATGCACAAGTGAACTTGTTATACCACGGGGGTTAGTACAAATGAATAAGATACAAAAGTTATGCCAACACCGAAGGTAAACTCATGGCTAGGTTGACGGATTTTCACCGTCAACATCTCCCCCATGCTTAAACCTTGCTCGTCCTCGAGTAAGCCTTCGATGGATAACATCGTTGCCCGTCAATGTTTAAACCTTGCACTTGATCATACATGAAAAAAAACATAATGCTATCAAAAGTTTAATTCGTTAAAGTTCCATAATGTACTAGCCTTCACCTCTACGGAGGGTAGATTCTTATTAAGCTTATCCCACAAGTATTAACATGCTCACAAAGTTTAAATAGATCTCGAGAATTTTTGAAATAAGGAACGAGATAAAGAAAAGAGCTAAACCAAGTTCACAAATTTAAATCACCTTGCATGTTGCTCATGAACTCTCATCTCTCTTGTCTCTCAAGCCTATATATTCTACTCCTTTCCCTCTCATAACATATATGTGTGGTAGGCTTTATATGGAGCTTTGGGAAAGTTTAGTCCTAACAAGATTTTATAAATGAGGTGTTGTCAAAACAAGACAAGCTTCTCATGGTCTTACCGAGACTCGTCAAAAAGGTCATTGGAAAATAATGTTAAATCAAGGAGGGGAAAGAGAAAAATACACACACTTTTAGATGAGTGGACATGTGCAAATGGCAAAGAGTGATCCCGAGGCACAAAGGAAGTCCTCGTTATCGGATTGCACATGGTTGGAAAATGAGAATGGATCTTTTTAACTTGAAGCCTTGAATGCACTTTTAGAGAACCGGGGAGTTCACTTTACGCACATATATTTTTTTTCTCTTTCTCATATTTCTCATTCTTTTCTTTCTTTCTTTCTTTCTTTCATTATATATATATATATTTTTCTTTCTTCACCTTGGAAGTCACGTATATCGCCGAATTTTTTTTCATTCATCATTTCATTTTTTTAAATACTCCCCTTTGAACTCTAAAACTGCACCGTACCTACCTCCTCCCCCATGCTTAGACGTTGCTCGTCCTCGAGCAAAGAGGCGAAAAATAAGGTAGGTACCGGAAATATTTTTCCTTGGAGAGATACTTGAAATCTTCAATGTTGGCACCGTCTTGCGATCTTCTTTGAATTGATGATCCATTCTCAACTATAGGTTGTGGTCAAGGAGGTAAACACAAAAGATGATATTTGGTTTTAAGGGTGGATATCCGGTGAGGTTTGTGAGATCTCCAGTGTGGGGATACACAATGCACGGATAAAAGGCTAGCAAAAAGATAGATACGCAAAAACGGAATGACTAGCTTCTTAGTCTCGGGCCAGAGAAATCATGGCCTGCAATAACTCACTCAAAAATAAATCTTGTACACTAAAGTTTATGCACTCAAATATATATAAGGATCTGGATAGGTTGAGCAACACACAAGTGATATTTGTGACAAGGTTAACAATATTTTTGAGCATAAAAGACATCTTTAATCTATTCATAACTTGAGAGCACATAAAACACTATGGGTCTTTATTTTAATCATAACCTCCGCTGAAGATTAAGCTAGCATTTAGATAATTTCAGATTTGTATTTTTAAGAGAGCACTAGTTCAAACATGCATAAATCAATTACAAAGATAAACAAAGCGGCAATTATAATCATATATCATCATGGCACAAACTTTGTAACTTTACCAAAGGTAAAAACTTGGTGGCGACATTATTCATGATGAAAATAAAAACTAAGACACATGCTGAAAAAATTAAACTAACACACTTTCTGAAATTTAAATAAAAAAACTGAAAACACTACGCATACATAGGCGCAAACAAGCTGAAAATTAAAGAAAAGGGGGTAAAGGAAAGATAACTAAAGCTCCTCCTCTCTCTAATCTTCCGCCGGTGGTTGATATTGATAGTCTTGGTTGTTGTACCCTTACTTGTAATAGGAATGCGCCTCTCCTCCTATGAATTGTCTGACGGTGCTAGGTGAAGGTGTCCAAGCACATAAGCGACGTTTGCATTTCCTTCACCCATTTGGTTTGCATTGGTTTGGATGGCTGCAATAATTTGCATGTTCCTTGCAGCGTATCCTCCAATGGTGGCCACATTTTGTTGTGGTTGAGGAAGGTGTGCATAGGGCTCCGCAAAGGCTACGTTGGGCACCGCAAAAAATGGTGGGGGTATGGCTGCACCACTCCCCCATGCTTGCATTGGTACACCACCGTATTAATTTGGCGGCGCCGGGGTTCCTCCTAATGGTGGGACATAATTTTGTTGTGCACCTCCTTCTTGGGCCGTGAAAAAAACTTCTCCTAATCCTTCTCTATTATTTTTTTTTCTCTTCGCCGGCACAAGAAGTCCTTCCTCTAGCCAATCTTCTTCCCCTCAAGAAAAAGTTTTAATCTTCAATCCGGAAGGGGCAAATTCACCTAGGCCACTTGGAAGCCTCCTCTCTCATCTTCACTCTTATATTTTCCTTTCTTCATATATTCCTAGGGAAGTCCCGCGTAGGAGATGATTTGGGTTCCTTGTAATACCCGGTTTTAAAGAGATAGTCAACATGGAGAGGTAACACCCCGAACCAATATCTTCCGAACTCGATGTTGCAACAACACCACCGGTTGATCATAGGTGAGTGGGGTCTATTGGCCACTTGGCAATCAAAGCCGAGTAAAGCCAATTCAACTCCGTGTTGGTTATCTTTGTCTCTCTTGTTCTCCCAAAAATCCACTTGCACAAAAGTGACACACTTGGATGATGGGGTTCCAGATAGTATTTCTTCATTGATGGTCTCTTCCCGTGATCATACTCCAAAAACCTTCCCATGTGCCTTCATGCACATCCACTTGTTTCGGAGCTCCCTTTTGAAAATAGGAGACACTCGCCCATGGGTCTACGATACTAGAACATGCAATCATTTCGAACATGAAAACCAATCTAATCTATTGGGGGATGTGACCACGGTTTCGCCCTTTCCCTCCTCTCGTACTCTCACTACGCGAAGGTATTCATGACTAGACCTATGATGGCCACGGTGTAAGATGATAGATAGATAATCCAACAAAGTTCGATTACATCTCAAGACCGATTGCAACCCATGGATGAAAGGAGATTACCCCATCATGGTACTAGAAATAGCATCACCGATCAAGGTTACCCTTTCGACGGTGTCTTCCTTCTTCTCCACTTGTGGGCTCCCTCCAACGGAATGAGAGACTCGGCACTCCTTCATCAAGGGTATGCGCCATGGTCACGAAAATTTCCTAGGCGAATTCCTTGTGGGTGTTTGCCGACACTCCGTTAGAGAATTGCACCGGTGTCCCGTGTGAAACCCAATATGTGGAGAGCTTGGTCGTCGATGTCGACGTTCGCTACAAGCCTCTACTTAAGGCGAGCGAGCTTCTTCTCCTCCTCCTCCGTCGTGATGATAAACCCGTTGGAATGCCACGGAGCGCATGGAGGAGGAGCGGATGATCGTGTCAAGTGGTGAGGTTGGACAGGCGGCTCCTCCATATGTCCTTGAAGTTTGGTAAACCTCGTAGACGAGCTTCGTGTGGCCCTCATGCCACCGAGGAGAAGAGTGTGGTTCCTCCTCGGCGGTGCCGTGTCCTCCTCCATACTCCTAGGATACTCGGAAACCGAGCGCCTCCTCGAAGAGGTTGTCGATGATACTTAGACGACGATGATCCCTTCTTCTTTGGTGAAAAGGCTTGTAGTTTTCTTCCATGATTGCAGCGCTCTCCCTCACAAATATATATCCGGGGTTTTCACCCGGTAACAAGGTACACAAATATTATTTTGGAGTCTGGACTTTGAGTGGATTAAGGATGTGATTTGTTGCACGAAACAAACGCGGTGGATGGCTAAGTCTAAGGTGATTCCGGCCTACAAACTAGAGCACACGAACAAAGAGTTGGATCAAAGACTTACCTCTCTCCTCCTCTTGGCTCGGTTCTTCTCTAGTGCATTCATGTTGCTTCGTGATCGCGTACACCTTCCAAACGTTCCCGTCCACTCCTTCGCTTGCATTATTGCTCCTTCCACTTGATGTTTTCGCTTGGACTCACTTCCATACTCCCTTTCCTCACATGCATCCATGATATTCCTACAAAACAAAGCCTTGGCTGCCCCCCATGCTTGTACTTTGCATGTGGTTTAAATATGTTGGAGGGGCATCCCGTGATGTATCATGGTGCATGCATGGTTAGGTTAACTAAATTGCCTCCCTTTAAGTGTTTTTAAGGCTAAGCACTCCTCTAATTTCGAAATTTAAAAGTATTTTTCAGATCCATGCAAGAGCTCAAGCATAAATTTAGAGAAGTTTTTAAACCATTAAAAACAAATGTAAGTCGAAAATATTTTTCGACTACGTCGATTTCGGTCTCACCGGTATAGTTTGCCTTCATTAGTTGAGAGCAAGCTTTTCCCGGCTTGATCATGGGGGCATAGGTTTAGGTCCTAATTTTGATTAGATGAGAGAGATTTTGAATGAAATAAAATTAAGTGAGGCTTAGAAAAATTCTAATCTTAGAGAAACCAAGAATATGAATTTTTAAATCAACCAAAAATCAAATTTTAGGTTCACGCGAGTCCTACCACATGCTGAAATTTAAATAACATCTAGATACAAGACGTGGCTCTACTCGTGTGTTTTTAGCATGAAAAACAAGTCAACCACAGCACCATAATGAGGGTGAAGGGTTGAGTTAGGTTCTGAAAATTTTTTTTTGGTTGTGGTTTCTCGAAAAAGAAGCAAACAATCACATAGGATGGTTCATGTAAAGGGTTTATGATCAAGCAAAATATTCAACCAAGAATTATGTCTCTAATATTATTCAACCATTCTAAGTCTAAGGTTTTGCGTAGTAAAATTCAAAACTGAATTAGTAAAAAGACTCGAAAAACCTGGAATCGGGTTGTCCTCCCGTAGCTTATTCTTGACTCGACGAAACGGGTTGCCTCCCGCCTAGCGCTTCGTTTATAGTCCATGGCTAGACTTCTTCACTTGATTACTCCGGATCAACGCTCTTTGCGGGCGTTGCAATCTTGGGTACCCACTTTGGCTTAGTCAATTTTTTTGGTCTTCACGGTGGCTTTGTCCTTTGGTCTTGACGGATGCAACATCTTCCTTGTGGCTCGGCATCTCGAACTCCGGTCCTTCGGTCGTGATCTTCATGGTCTCTAGTGTGATCCTTCATCTCTCCCGAATGAGTTTGAGTAGCCTTTCACCGTCTTGGGACCTTGGAGTTGTCTCCGAAATTCTTCTTTGTTGCCCATCGGGCGCCCGGCAAGTTGTCCCACTTGCGTCTCTAACATCTTCATCACGATGATCACCCCGCATGTGGATCTTGCCTTGGCAGCCTTTAGGTGTTGAGCTTCTTTCTCCATCTCCATCTTCTCCATCCTCCTCTTGATCTTGAATGGCCTTCCGGCGTCTTGACTTGGAGGGGGTGATTCCTTGGAGATTTTGATGGTCCTTCGAGCTTGTGTTGCACGTCACCTTTGCCTGTAAAGTTTTCCTGGATCATCCACAAAAAAGTTTTGGGTTTCTTGGAGAGGTAGCCAACCATCTCAGGTTAGGGTTAGTAATAAAACAAAAATCTAAACATAAGAAAAATTAGGGTTAATCAAAACTAGATTTGATTGATTTTTTTTCTTTTCGAGGATGATCAAACATAAGAGATGCAAAAGAAAATCAAAAGAAAAAAACTGAAAGATAAGCGATACTAGATCCGATCTTGATTGCTTGTTCCCCGACAACGGCGCCGAGAAAAAGGGGCTTGTTGACGGTTAATAGTTGTATCAAAGTTCGTTTATGACTTGCAAGCGGACAAGTCTCCCGTCGTAGTCAAGGGACCCTTCTTCCCTCGAGTGATGAACCCAAGGTATCGAATCCGTGGAACAATGTGCAACGCAAGGATTCAATCTAGTAAAGCAAGGTAAAGCTATCTATTGAAGAACAAAGATGCATCTAATCTAAGATATGATCAAGTAAACGAATCTAATCTAATCTACTAAAGAGGTAGCAAGAGAAAGCAAGAGATAACTGGTCTAGAGAATCTAGATCATGCTTATGTTGTAGCTCCAAACAAGATAGATGAAGATAGAAAAGCGAATCTCATTAAAAGCATCTTTAAATCGTGGCCTTCCATCCGACTCTGAAAACATCCGCCTTTCGAGACCCTCGTTCGTCACAACGTATCCCTATTCATGCGGGGAGCTTAGGGCGAGTTCGATAGAACAAGTTGAAATCACTTGGCCGGTCCGGTATGCACCTCTAGCCACCGCGGCTACAAGAGCACCCTATGTAATTTAGCTATAGACTAGATCGTAGAAGAAGCAAAACCAAGAAGAAATCAAAATCGTCGAGAGGGCACTTAATCGCTAGAAATCGGATTCACTTACAAACTTCACCATGAATGATTACATGAACAAGATCACCACCGGGGCCCTCCCTCGATCTTGATCCTCGCTCCAGAGCTCCGACGTGGTCTTCCATGCAAGGTTCCCACGTCGGCTAGGGAAACCCTAGACAACTAGCACGACCCTCATCTCCGAGATGGTGTCCCTCAAGCTTCTCTGCTCCTCGGCGGCGGATTACGACTTCCGTTCTCCGTGGCTCTCGGTCAGGGGGCTATTTATAGCCTAAGAAGCAATTAGGTCAAAGGAGAGGCCGATTGGGCCCCGAATTGGGCTGGGCCGGCCGGCTCGGGCCGGCCGGCCCGGGCCCACCCGGCCCATCCCGCGGCTCGCTTCGCCCGTGTTGCTTCCCACGTCTTCTAGATGTTCTCCCCTTTTGCATGTGGGCCCTTGACGTCGGTTTCTCTCCGAATTGGACTCAACTCCTTGTCTTGCAAGATTCAGCACTTTTCTGGTTCAGTCCTCGGAGTTTATCATCTTCTCGGGCTTGGTCCTTGGGCTCTTGGAGTCATGTTCACTTCATTGCTTGACTTGTATCGGGCTTCAAGGTCTTGTCATGAGGTGCTTAATGAACTTATCCCGGAAGTCTTGCTTTCAACGTTAAAACCCTGCGTAAACACACAACTCCAAAACCGACATGCACAAGTGAACTTGTTATACCACGGGGGTTAGTACCAATGAATAAGATACAAAAGTTATGCCAACACCGAAGGTAAACTCATGGCTAGGTTGACGGATTTTCACCGTCAACAGCCACTGGAGTGCCACTGGACCTAGGAACCAACACACCACCTTCCGACTCGAGAAACGCAGCGGAAAAACCAAACCTCGAGTCTACAGACCCACACCGGTCAGACCGGTGAGCACCACCGGTCCGACCGGTCCCTGCCGCCGGTCAAAGCCGAGCAACTTCCACTAAGTGGCTCTACACGGTCGACCGGTGAGACACACCGGTCGGACCGATGGCAGTCCGAAAGCCCCCAAGGCACCAAACAGGCCAACCGACCACCAAACGGATCCAAACTCGAAACAACAGCACCACGGGACAACAACGAACACACCAAGACGTTCACCCGAGCAAAATCCCACAAGGGCTTGCACCGGTCAGACCGGTCAAGAGCACCGGTCGACCGGTGTAGCTCAGGCGACTCGGGATGAACGACACCCGCGGTCAACTCCCCCAAATCCAAATCTCGATCTCCCGAATCGCTCCACGGACTTGAACAAGACTTTGGGGATATCATGAACACCTCATGAGGAGTTCATAGCCATGTTTAATCCCACCAAAACTCGTCCAAAAAGGAGGAATCGAAGAAATCTCGCCGAAAGCACTTCCAACCCAAGAACTCAAGAAAACCCCAAAATCGAGTACTTTTACTCACGGATTTGGGAGGGGAATCACAGCCCAAAGAACCACGAAGGGTTCCCACAAATTTCCCCCATCAAATCCCCAAGAGAAAAGCCCCGAAAACACCCCAAAGAAATCACGAAGAGAGGGCTCCGAAAATCACCACCAAGAACAACCGGGGAAAACACATCCAAACCTTGAGGAACCACGCCGAATCATCTATACATGAAACAAAGGTTCGTACAAGGTCTAGCAAGCTGCCCGATCATCCATCCCTCTCTACAAGATCTCTCCGTGAAGCTCTCTTGCTAGTCCTAAGGAAAACCTAGAGAAAATAGGTGGAAAATAGGAAAATTAATGAGCTAGGGTTCCAAGAGTTGGCTGCCATCCTCTCACCTCTTGGGTTATATAGAGGCAACCGAATGTCTAAAATGCCCTTCTCTACTAACTAGGGATACAAGCCCCTCAAGGGCGGATATGGAATTCTTGATGTCTTCACCATCGGACGGATGCCCGGCGACCGCACCCTGCGTAGCCTCGACGCAAGCCATGCGATCCCGACGCGTGTCCTCCGCTTCGAAGATTCCGGACTGCGTCGTCGCACACCGGTCAGACCGGTGCTCCTCACCGGTCAGACCGGTCCCCACCGGTCAGACCGGTCCGTGGCGCTTGCACCTCCGTCTTCGGTTCTCCCGGGTCTTGGCTTTGTGGATCAACCAAGGAACCCGGTGGTTTTCCGGTGAACCACCGAAACCCCGTGAACTCGGTGTAGCCTCCGCCAATCTCCACTCATGACTTGGCTCCCACGTAGTCCCGGCTCGACCTTGGTTTTGAGGCTCAACCAAGAAACCGTCCACGACTTCATCTTGCTGTTCATGCCACCATGCGGCCCGCACTTGACCCCGCTGGCCACCGGGTCCCTCGAACGAAGCCTACTTGTCTTCTCCACACCTGGAGGCCTCACCGGCGACGACCTTTCACGCTTGTTCTTCACCTGCACCGAGTCAAGCCGCAACCTTCACCTGCAATACTTAGCCAAGAATCAGTCCACACAACGTTGTCAATCACTCATCACACAAGGAAGCGACCATCCACCGGTCCTCGAACCACACATGGTCCTCACACATAGTAGAGATGAGAAGATTCAAGCCTAGAAGCCTAGATTGCAAGTTAGACATGTGTTGCCCAAGATCCCTGGTTGAGGTAATGGAAACTATAACCCATCTCATGTATCCTTGTAGCTCCATTGCCTTGTCTAGGTTTGCATTTGTTGCTATGCCTAGTTGTTTCATATGGTAGGTTGCTTGTGTCATGTGCTAACCCATGAGCAACCTACATGGTTTGTTTATTGTGTAGGAAAGCTACACTTGCTCTTTCATGGTGCATGTTTTCAATTATATCTCTGCATCATGAGTACATTAGCTTCCCTGTCACACCCGATTTTACAAGGAAAACCGAATGCATCTCATATGTGCGCCGGGATCATTTACACACACATGATTAGACAAAACGAGAGTAATACCATTGCTGTAACAAAACGTACAAGAGTTTAAACCAAGATAACATCCTTTATTACATCCATAAGGGTGGACTCGAAGGTCCGAACCAAACGATAACTAAACGACGACGAGCAACTCCATCGCCGACATCCACGGGCATGATGACCGGGGGATCCGCATGCCTAGAACTCCTCGAAGTCACTCCGGTACTCGTCCTCGCCTCCGACGTTCTCCTCGAACAGCGGTAAGCAAGGGTGAGCACACTTATGGTTGGAGCTCGGCAAGTGGGGGAAAATGCAAGGTCGTCAAGGATAGGCTATGGTTCACGGCGGTAAGCATTTTATAAGTTGGTCAAGTTTTATTAGCAAGCACCTAGTTACTAGATGTAAGTGTATACCAACCCACTTAACCTTTAAAAGAAACCTCAAACCAAACCTCCAACCCACGATTTACATTAATCTTCAAGTTTATTAGTCATGTGAGGGTCCAAGCCGCTCGTGACCGTGAGCACGGCTGATCGATCAGTTTTACACTGCGCAGAGGGTGTACACTTTACCCACAGTTCGTGTTCCCCATCTTGCCCGGGTTAGCTAGACCCTTAAACACTTCCAAGGTGAGTGGCTAGGGGTCCACTACGAAGCCTTTACAAAGGAAAGAAGAGAAACCAACAGCCCGCAACAGTTACAGCAGCGGAGCGGGCCATAACCCTCCCTAGTGGTCAACACCTTAGCCAAGGCTGCTACCCCAAAAGGACCGGGCTATACCCCTTCAACTCCGCCCCCCTGTGCCCCTCTCGGAAAAGAGCTATCAGCTACCCCACTCTCCTAATTAATTGGCTAAGCCAGAGCCATGTGGACTGTGGTTGTACTGTTATCTTGGGTGGTTCTCCATGTTCCGATTATATCAAGTTATCTTGTTAAAGCACAAGCATATACATAACCAAAACTGAGATGTATAACATAAACAAAGCATAACCAAACTTATGTTGAGCAAGCTAAGCATTTATCTACCCCAAACATAAGTTTAAACGGGGTTGATCAAGGTAAAGTGGTAAAGCATCTAGTCAAATCCTTAGCTCGGTGTTTGCTCATCGGATTTATGCATATCAACGGGAATAGTAAACATTGTTCAGCATGCGGTGTCATAGGTTCAAAAAGATTATGCGAGAGGGGGAAATCCACTTGCCTTCCTCTACAAGCTGGGTGAATTCCTCTTCAAAGACAGGTTCTTCCGATCACTTCCGACGGGGAGCTCGGACGAAACGAGCACGATATCTACGAGTCAAACATGGATAACAATCAATAAACAAAACAGTACACCAAACAGTAGTAAAACTGGTAAATTTACTCTTTAAAAGATTCTACTCGTCGAGACGATCATTTCGGTATATAGAACGCTAAAAACGGAGTTAAAATGAGAAAGATATGATTAAAACAAGTGGGCCTAATTGCAAGAAAACTATGTCTACGGGGTTGTTTATGAATAAATTCGGGGGCTAAAACATTTTTATAAATTAAATCGAGGGTTTATGTGCAAAAAGAAGTGAAAAGGGCTTAAAACAGAATTAAACAGGGTAGATAGGGGCCAGTTTGCAAGAATCAGGACCTAACTGTAATTATTTTCAAAGGTGGAAGGACCGGCTTGCTAATATTTAAATTCCCGGGGGACTCTTAAACAAAACCGCCACTCCACACCGTGGATCTGAGATCCAACGGCGGACGGCGCATGGGTGCACCGTGGACCCGGCCGTAGGCGCGGTCCATGGGTCCACCGTGGACCATCCCTCTTTAAACGAAGGGGTACGCGATCCCGGCCGTTTGCTCGCGATCGACGGCCCCGGACGTGTGCGTGCGGCGGGCGGCGGCGGCGACGACGCCGGAGGGCGGCGGCGCGCGGCGGGAGCTCGCCGGCGTGAGCTCTGGACGGCGCTCCCGGCCACTTCTTCGACCACGGGTTGGGGCAAAACGATGCGGGGACGCTTGCGCACACGATTGCGGGCTCTACGGGCACGATCGGGCCTCACCGGCGGCCAGCACCGTAAGGGGGCGGCGCGGTCACTCCGGTGAGCTCGCGGGGGGGAGGCGCCGGGCGCGATAGGAGGGGAACCGGGCGGGGGGTGGTTGCTTACCACGCGCGGCGAAGAGGACGGGCCGAAGGGTGGAAAGGAGGCGGCGGCGGGGCGGCTTGATGACGACGGCGGCTCGGGCGGCGCTCCGGCGAGCACGGGCGCGGGCGCCACGGGCGTCGAGGGCGCAAACCTGCAGCACATGAGCTTGTCAAGATCCCTCGCGAACCTATTGATCAACGAAACGGGTGGGAGACCAAGCCCTTCACCGGCGGCGACGAGACGACGGCGGCGGCGGAAAGCAAGGCGGCGGCGGCGGCGAAATTGGGCTCGGGCTCGGGCGTGTGAGTGTTGCGAGGCGAAAGGGGAGCCAAGGAGCGCGTGAGCGAGCTTATATAGGGCCGAGGGAGGGGAAGTGAAGCGGCTAGGGGCCCGGGCGGCGGCGGGTTGCCATTGATGGCCGGCGGCCATCACGGCCGGTGTAAGGAAAGGGGGAAACGGCCCCCAATTGATCACGGGCGCTTACTTGCCTTAATTGGCGGGCTCGGGGAGGAAAAGAAGGAAGGGGAAGGGGCGGAGCCGAGCGGATTCCGCGGCGTGCGGCGGCGGCCGGCGCGGGCGCGGGGAAGAAGAAAGGAAGGGGAGGGGATGGAGGCCGACAGGTGGGGCCCACCTGTCGGCGCCGCTGCAAAAGAAAAGAGAAAGGGGAGAAGGGCAGTGGGCCGGCGGGGAGTCGGGCTGGGCCGCCTGGGCCAAAAGGTAAGGGTGCGGGTTTTTCTTTTTTTTTCTTTTTCTTTTTCAAACCTCATTTTCAAATCCATTTTCAATTCAAATCCATTTCAAACTTTTGCAAACTTTTCTCAAATATTTTATAGACTTTTTAGAGACTACTCAAGCAACCAAAATCATGCAAGCCAAATGATGATGCACATACACTTGTTGTTTCTATCTTTATTATATTATCTTTAATATTTTTAGAGCTCAATTTTATTTAGCATTTTAATCTCCTTAAATCCCTAAGACATTTTAAGTTGCTAAGTGATTTCAGTGATGGAATTTTAGGGTGTCACAAATCCTACCCCCTTAAAGAGAATCTCGTCCCGAGATTCGAAGACTTAGAGAACAGATGAGGGAAGTCTTCCTTGAGTTCATCCTCTCTTTCCCAAGTTGCCTCTTCCTCGGTGTGATGACTCCACCGCACTTTACACATTCGATGATCTTACTCCCGGTAACTCTTTCGACACATCCAAGATCTTAACGGGGTATTCCTTGTATGTCGGGTCATTCTCCATTTGAATATCCTCTAACCGTACCGGTTCTATTCTAACCTCACTTGTGCATTTCTTTAGCCGTGATACATGAAACACGTCATGAACTCCCGACAACCGTGCCTGGCAACTCTAATCGGTATGCTACTTCTCCTTTCCGTTCCAAAATCTTGAAAGGTCCGATAAATCGAGGTGATAACTTTCCCCGACATTAAACCTTCGTAACCCCCGAATAGGTGACACTGCGAGGTATGCATAATCACCGACTTCCAAGATCACCTCTCTTCGCCGAGGATCGGCATAACTCTTCCGTCTTGACCGTGTCTTTGCCTTAAGATTCTCCCTTATGATTTCCACTTGCTTTTCTCGCTTCTCGTATCTTTGTCTCGGCCCAAAAAACTGCCTTTCACCGGTCGATTCCAAAACAACGGTGTTCTACACTTCCTTCCATACGAGCTTCAAAAGGTGCCATCTTGATGCTTTGGATGATAGCCGTTGTTATAAGCAAACTCGCATAAGGCAAACTCTTATCCCAAGCGCCATCGTTCTTTAACGCACAAGCTCTCAACATATCCTCGAGTATCTGATTTGTTCTCTCTGTCTGTCCATCTGTCTGAGGATGGTATGCTTGAGCTGAAGTTTAACTTTGTATCCATCGATTCATGCAACTTCTGCCAAAACCGTGAGGTGAACTGTGTACCTCGATCTGACACTATCTTTTTCGGTACCCCGTGCAAACACACTATCCTTGAATTATACAACTCAGCTAGCTTCACTCCTGTATAGGTCGTCTTCACTGGAATGAAGTGCGCTACCTTGGTTAGTCTATCCACAATAACCCAAATAGAATCATACCCATCACGAGTACGAGGTAATCTCACTATGAAATCCATACCGATTTCCTCCCATTTCCACTCGGTACCTTCGGAGGTTGTAGCAATCCTCGCTGGTCTTTGATACTCGGCCTTCACTCTTTGGCACACATCACACAAAGCTACATGAGCTGCCACATCCTTCTTCATCCCATACCACCGGTATCTCTCGCTTCAAGTCCCGATACATCTTGGTACTACCGGGGTGTATAGAGTAAGCCGAATCATGTGCTTCCTTCAAAATAGCTTCTCTCAACTCCTTGATCTCTCGGTACACGATTCTCGTTCTTAAACCACACTGTTCCTTGCTCATCTTCTCCGAATTCCGAACTTTGCCTAACTTAATCGGTTTCTGTATTCCGCAATCTTGGCATCGGTCAACCGTCCCTTCCCCGATATCCTTGCTCAAGTGTCGATTCAATCTCAAATGTCAAAGTCTCACTCGAAGCAACCATTCCCAAGTTAAGCCGTGCCATCTCCCAACATAGTTCTTGAGGTAACGGTGTCCCAATAGCATATTAGTCTGTCCCTTCCGACTCAAAGCATCGGCCACTACATTCGCTTTTCCTGGATGATACTTGGATATCCAAATCATAATCTTTGATCAACTCTAACCATCTTCTTTGCCTCAAATTCAGATCCTTCTGAGTAAAGATATATTTCAGACTCTTATGGTCAGTAAAGATCTTACACTTGTTCCCAATCATATAATGTCTCCAGATCTTCAATGCGTGAACAACCGCAGCTAACTCAAGATCATGAGTAGGATAGTTCTGCTCATGTTTCCTCAACTGTCTTGAAGCATAAGCTACTACCTTTCCTTCTTGCATTAACACACATCCCAAACCTTGCCGAGAGGCATCACAGTACACATCGAACCCTTTGTGTATGTCTGGCATGATCAACACGAGTCTTTGTGGTTAGCCTCTTCTTCAACTCCTCAAAACTAGCCTGACACTTCTCATCCCATTTGAATTCTCTTCCTTTCTCGAGCGAGTGGTAAGTGGCTTCACTATCTTAGAAAACCCTTCAATGAATCTTCGATAGTATCCCGCAAGACCAAGGAAACTTCGATCTCCGGCACATTCTTAGGCGGACTCCGAGTTTAATACATCCCGAACCTTGCTTGGATCGATCGCTATGCCTCCATCCGTGATAATATGTCCGAGAAAAGATACTTCCTTCAACCGGAAAGCACACTTGCTGAACTTGGCATACGGTGATGTTCCCGTAACTTCGTAACACAAGCCTCAAATGTTCTTCGTGTTCTTCTTCACTCGAGAGAATACCAATATATCATCAATGAATACCACAACAAACTTATCTAGATACTCCATGAATACCTTGTTCATCAAATACATAAAGTATCTTTGGTGCATTGGTCGGGCCAAAGGACATCACGGTGAACTCATATAACCCATATCTAGAAGTGAATGCTTTGTCTTTGGTATATCCTCCACACGGATTTTCAACGATGATAACCTGACCTAAGGTCTATCTTAGAGAAAGCCTTAGCTCCTCTCATTTGATCAAACAAATCCTCAATCCGAGGTAAAGGGTATTTATTTTTGATAGTAACCTCGTTAAGTGATCGATAGTCTATACACAACCTCCTAGAACCATCCTTCTTATCAACGAAGAGTGTGGGGGCTCCCCATGGTGATGAACTAGGACGGATAAACCCTTTACTAAGTAATTCTTCAATTTGTTTCTTTAATTCGGCTAGATCTTTAACATCCATTCTATATGGTCTTTTAGATATGGGAGCGAGTACCGGTATAAGTTCAATACTAAATTCAATGTCACGATCGGGTGGCATACCCGGCAAATCCTCCGGGAACACATCGGGGAACTTATTCACTACCCTTATATCCTCCAAGGCCTTGCCTTCAACGAGTTCATAACTCCTTTAACGGATGAGGGTGCACTCACATACTCTACTCTTTCCCCTTGAGGACCGGTTAACGATCGACCTCTTCCGACACCGAATAACTCCATCACAACTCCTTAACCAATCCATACCAAGAATGACATCTATTCCCCATGATTTTAGAACTACCGGATTAGCAAGAAAGTCTACCCCCATGATATTAATCTTTACTTGTGGGCATATGTGACCAGTTTTCATTTCTCCCCCGGAGTGCTAACTATCGGTGAATTCTTCATTGTACTCATAGGTAAGTTATATTTTGCCACAAATTGATCGGTTATGAATGAATGTGATGCTCCTGAATCAAATAATACGGTAGCAGGTACAGAGTTGACGAAAAACGTACCCAATACCACGCCGGCATCATTCTGAGCTTGCTCCACTGATACATGATTGACTCGGCCACGCACATGACTCTGCTGGCCTCTCTTGCTGGGTGTCTGTGGAGTACGAGCCTGAGAAGATGGCTGCCCAGTCCTGTTCCCAATGTCCCTCTGTGGAGTCTGCATCACCCTCTTAGGACAGTTGTTAGCATAATGCCCCAGCTCTCCGCACTTGAAGCATCCACCTGGCTGAACAGGGTTGGTGTTTCGACAGGTGCCCCAGAGTTGTTGCTAGGACGATTCAGCTGTGGAGTAGGAGTCCTGGGGGTCTGAGGATTGAAGCGTTGTGGCTGAAACGAGCGCTGGAGCTGCATGTTCTGTGGGTACCTCCCAGCTTGTCCACCAGGACGATATGGAGTCAGGCTCTGCTGAGAACTGTAACGGGGACGGGTGTTACTGCTAGACGCCGCCCGAGACCGAAACTTGCGTTTATGTTCACCCATCTCCTTTCTCTTGCTTTCCAGCCCAATAGCTTTGTTTACCAGCGTCTGGAAGTCCGGGAAGATGTGACTCTGCAGCAGATAGTTCAGAGGACTAATCAAGCCATCCAGGAACCTTTCTTGCCTCTTTGGATCAGTGTTGACTTCATCAGGTGCATAACGTGACAAGTGAGTGAACTTGTCCAGATACTCAGTCACTGACATATTGCCTTGCCTCAGCGACAAGAACTCCCTCTGCTTGAGCTTGAGAACCCCTGAAGGAATATGATAAGTACGGAAGTTGTCACAGAATTCCTGCCAAGTGATGTTCTGCCTGTTGGGATGAGCTTGAGAGTACGCATCCCACCAATCTGCGGCCTGCCCCACAAGCCTTCCAGCAGCGTACAGAACCATTTCCCTATCAGTGCACTGCACGATTTCCAGCTTCTTAGTAATAGTTTTCAGCCAGTCATCGGCATCCGGTGGATCGGTCGAGTGAGAAAATGTAGGGGGATGGTGGCTCATGAACTCCTTGTGCTGTCCCTTGGTGGCGGGGGTGGTGGTGGCATCGGTGGTGGTGGCTGGTTTTGTTGAGCTTGCATCTGCTGCACTGTGTTGGTAAGGTTTTGAATCGCCTTGCATCTGCGCTGCCAGGAATTGCTGCATGTTCGGGTCCATTGCTTGGTTGATTGGTGGAGGTGGTGCTGGGTTTTGTTGATTTGCAATATGTGCCCGGATCACAGGTGGCACGTCTTGACCTCCTCCGGACCTGGTGTTTACCATCTGACCGTTAGAAAAATCATATCTCGATAATTGTACTTGAATCATTGCATAAGAGAATAACTCAAAGTAAAATGACAGCATGTACTTCAGTTAAGACAGATTCTGTTGACCTCAAAGAATTATGCATAACTTTCTGTGTAAATATCCAATGACCACGAATTTTTACCAGATTATAGTGTATAAAATTATGGAACCATCCCAACTGGAATCACCTCATTTGGATATGTATAACTCGAGATATAATTCAAACAGTACAGCTATATCAGCAGAGATTTACAGATTCTGTCATGTTCATTACTTTGTGCATAACTCCCAGAATATGTATAGTATACCATTGAATTTTTGACAGAAATTCATCCTCTAAATTTGTGAACTAACCCAACTGGTTTCATGTCATTTGGAATTCTGTAGCTCGAGTTATAAGCAAAACATTACTGACATGTCATATGACTGCGAAAACAGATTTGATCCAATCACATTTGCATAAGAGATTAAGCAATGACAACCGATAAAACCCAAACCAAACTTTGATTAACTTAAAATTTCAGATTGCATAGTGGCCATCACTCCACCATACAATTACAATCAAGCAAAGATCCAACTCAAGCATGTTTGCAAACAGCATTCATTATTACAAGCAAATACGTTCACGCAGGAACGGTCTATCGAAAAGGTAAATGATAAGGGCGAGCATCCTAGGATCCTAGCCAAGACGAGTAGTAGCTTCATCAGTGTTGTAACGAAGCCTCTTGCGCGGAGGGGAAGCTGTAGTCTGGTATGGCATGACTTCCTGAGGCAGTCGCTGTCCTGCAAGTTGTGCTTCAAGACGCGCTATCTTTGCCTGAGCAGCCTGCAGCTCTTCATGATACTTGTTTATCTCCAAAGTTGCTCCCTCCAGATCAGCATTCAGAGCAGCAGTCACCCTTGCCAAGACATCGATGCGGTCATCGCCTCCTGCTGGCACCACAGTCACTTCGTGCCACTTGCACGTCGAGGCACATGACGGTACTTCGACCGGAACAACCGCACTCGATTAGCATTACACACCGACCGAGCGCCCTCCTTGCTGCATCATTCACCGCAGCATCATCCGTAGAGAACTGAGTTGTGCTATGGTGAGATGAGCGATACCTCCAACCTTCAGTATCATTCAGAGGCTTCCTGATGTAAACTTTGCAAGTGTAGTAATCCCTCATTCCAGGCTCGCTGAAATGCTTGGTCACATAGAGAGGCCTTATGGTATATCCCAGATACCTCAGAACATCCCACAAGAGAATGCAGAACCGCCCATTCTCAGCTTCAGTAGAGTGCTTATGGTATTCAGCTCCATGGTAGCGGGGATCTTCATCTTTCTCTCCGGGTTGCCGGCAGGCATGGTTACCATCATCCTCACCCACACTATCATCACCGGAATCTTCTCGGATCACCTTCGGCACGGGATCGGCGGGTGCGGGGGGTGCTTCCTCATTGACTTGCAGCGCCGGTGGAATCACAATGTCACCGTCTGCGTCCGCCTCAAGCACCGTGCCATCGTACGGTCGTGGTTGTTCCAATGGCTCTTCGGCTCCTCCTCCTCCATCTCAACTTCTTCGGGATCCTCTTCTTCTTCTTCCCGGCCGGACCTCCTCCGGGTCTTCCTCAACCTCAACCTCCCGCCGGAACTCCTCCTGTTCCTCCTCAACATCCTCAAGGCGGTGGCGAGGAGCCAGCTGTCCCAAAGAGGAAAGCGCCCACCGATGCTCTTGCGAGGGGTCATGTAAGTCCTGGCCATCTGTCAAAGCAAAACTGATCTCAGAGTGCAGAATAAATCAAAATGATAGTTTAAAATGATAAACAAAGTTAAATTAGATTTTTAGTGCGTAAATAAGATGATTTGAAGCATGATGTGGCTTTCTAGAACATGAATCCTTAATTTCGTCCATTTCTAACTAAGGCTGCGTCCTACGATCATCACGGCTCGGTACCACTTTGTCACACCCGATTTTACAAGGAAAACCGAATGCATCTCATATGTGCGCCGGGATCATTTACACACACATGATTAGACAAAACGAGAGTAATACCATTGCTGTAACAAAACGTACAAGAGTTTAAACCAAGTATAACATCCTTTATTACATCCATAAGGGTGGACTCGAAGGTCCGAACAAAACGATAACTAAACGACGACGAGCAAC
The DNA here is from genome assembly GCA_947561735.1 of Cenchrus americanus. Classification (NCBI taxonomy): domain Eukaryota; kingdom Viridiplantae; phylum Streptophyta; class Magnoliopsida; order Poales; family Poaceae; genus Cenchrus; species Cenchrus americanus. The sequence goes on along the minus strand of OX387245.1, from coordinate 218,121,618 downwards.
TCCATCGCCGACATCCACGGGCATGATGATGGGGGATCCGCATGCCTAGAACTCCTCGAAGTCACTCCGGTACTCGTCCTCGCCTCCGACGTTCTCCTCGAACAACGGTAAGCAAGGGTGAGCACACTTATGGTTGGAGCTCGGCAAGTGGGGGAAAATGCAAGGCCGTCAAGGATAGGCTATGGTTCACGGCGGTAAGCATTTTATAAGTTGGTCAAGTTTTATTAGCAAGCACCTAGTTACTAGATGTAAGTGTATACCAACCCACTTAACCTTTAAAAGAAACCTCAAACCAAACCTCCAACCCACGATTTACATTAATCTTCAAGTTTATTAGTCATGTGAGGGTCCAAGCCGCTCGTGACCGTGAGCACGGCTGATCGATCGGTTTTACACTCGCGAGGGTGTACACTTTACCCACGCTTCGTGTTCCCCATCTTGCCCGGGTTAGCTAGACCCTTAAACACTTCCAAGGTGAGTGGCTAGGGGTCCACTACGAAGCCTTTACAAAGGAAAGAAGAGAAACCAACAGCCCGCAACGATTCTGGCGGCGGAGCGGCCATAACCCTCCCTAGTGGTCAACACCTTAGCCAAGGCTGCTACCCCAAAAGGACCGGCTATACCCCTTCAACTCCGCCCCCCGTGCCCCTCTCGGAAAAGAGCTATCAGCTACCCCACTCTCCTAATTAATTGGCTAAGCCGAGCCATGTGGACCGTGGTTGTCCTGTTATCTTGGGTGGTTCTCCATGTTCCGATTATATCAAGTTATCTTGTTAAAGCACAAGCATATACATAACCAAAACGAGATGTATAACATAAACAAAGCATAACCAAACTTATGTTGAGCAAGCTAAGCATTTATCTACCCCAAACATAAGTTTAAACGGGGTTGATCAAGGTAAAGTGGTAAAGCATCTAGTCAAATCCTTAGCTAGGTGTTTGCTCATCGGATTTATGCATATCAACGGGAATAGTAAACATTGTTCAGCATGCGGTGTCATAGGTTCAAAAAGATTATGCGAGAGGGGGAAATCCACTTGCCTTCCTCTACAAGCTGGGTGAATTCCTCTTCAAAGACAAGGTTCTTCGGATCACTTCCGACAGGGAGCTCGGACGAAACGAGCACGATATCTACGAGTCAAACATGGATAACAATCAATAAACAAAACAGTACACCAAACAGTAGTAAAACTGGTAAATTTACTGTTTAAAAGATTCTACTCGTCGAGACGATCATTTCGGTATATAGAACGCTAAAAATGGAGTTAAAATGAGAAAGATATGATTAAAACGAGTTTTCGGGGGCCTAATTGCAAGAAAACTATGTCTACAGGGTTGTTTATGAATAAATTCAGGGGCTAAAACATTTTTATAAATTAAATCAGAGGGTTTATGTGCAAAAAGAAGTGAAAAGGGCTTAAAACGAGAATTAAACGGGGTAGATAGGGGCTAGTTTGCAAGAATCAGGACCTAACTGTAATTATTTTCAAAGGTGGAAGGACCGGCTTGCTAATATTTAAATTCCCAGGGACTCTTAAACAAAACCGCCACTCCACACCGTGGATCTGAGATCCAACGGCGGACGGCGCAAGGGTGCACCATGGACCCGGCCGTAGGCGCGGTCCATGGGTCCACCGTGGACCATCCCTCTTTAAACGAAGGGGTACGCGATCCCGGCCGTTTGCTCGCGATCGGACGGCCCCGGACGCGTGCGTGCGGCGGGCGGCGGCGACGACGCCGGAGGGCGGCGGCGCGCGGCGGGAGCTCGCCGGCGTGAGCTCCGGACGGCGCTCCCGGCCACTTCTTCGACCACGGGTTGGGGCAAAACGATGCGGGGACGCTTGCGCACACGATTGCGGGCTCTACGGGCACGATCGGGCCTCACCGGCGGCCCGGCACCGTAAGGGGGGGCGGCGCGGTCACTCCGGTGAGCTCGCGGGGGAGGCGGCCGGGGCGCGATAGGAGGGGAAACTGGGCAGGGGTGGTTGCTTACCACGCGCGAGCGAAGAGGACGGGCCGAAGGGTGGAAAGGAGGCGCGGCGGGGCGGCTTGATGACGACGGCGGCTCGGGGCGGCACTCCGGCGAGCACGGGCGCGGCCGCCACGGGCGTCGAGGGCGCAAACCCGCGAGCACATGAGCTTGTCAAGCTCCCCGCGAACCTATTGATCAACGAGAAACGGGTGGGAGACCAAGCCCTTCACCGGCGGCGACGAGACGACGGCGGCGGCGGAAAGCAAGGCGCGCGCGCGGCGGCGAAATTGGGCTCGGGCTCGGGCGTGTGAGTGTTGCGAGAGGCGAAAGGGGAGCCAAGGAGCGCGTGAGCGAGCTTATATAGGGCCGAGGGAGGGGAAGTGAAGCGGCTAGGGGCCGGGGCGGCGGCGGGTTGCCATTGATGGCCGGCGGCCATCACGGCCCTGTAAGGAAAGGGGGAAACGGCCCCCAATTGATCACGGGCGCTTACTTGCCTTAATTGGCGAGGCTCGGGGAGGAAAAGAAGGAAGGGGAAGGGGGCGGAGCCGAGCGGATTCCGCGGCGTGCGGCGGCGGCGCGCGGGCGGGGAAGAAGAAAGGAAGGGGAGGGGATGGAGGGCCGACGGGTGGGGCCCACCGCCGGCGCCCGCCGCAAAAGAAAAGAGAAAGGGGAGAAGGGCGGTGGGCGGCGGGGAGTCGGGGGGGGGGGCCGCCCGGGCCAAAAGGTAAGGGTGCGGGTTTTTCTTTTTTTTTTTTTTTTTTTCTTTTTCAAACCTCATTTTCAAATCCATTTTCAATTCAAATCCATTTCAAACTTTTGCAAACTTTTCTCAAATATTTTATAGACTTTTTAGAGACTACTCAAGCAACCAAAATCATGCAAGCCAAATGATGATGCACATACACTTGTTGTTTCTATCTTTATTATATTATCTTTAATATTTTTAGAGCTCAATTTTATTTAGCATTTTAATCTCCTTAAATCCCTAAGACATTTTAAGTTGCTAAGTGATTTCGGTGATGGAATTTTAGGGTGTCACGGTGTTGTCATAAACAATGTGCATACATTTGGTTGGTGATTCAAACACTAAATGCACACATTTAGGGGGAGCTCATCCTATGGTTTGGTTATGGGACTAAATTGTTTTAAGCTTATCTTGTATAGTCCCTTGGCGACGCGTTCCGGTGCGGTACTTCATTCTAAGAGAATGCTATTTCACTCTCAATGTGATCTAACATCTCTAAAAGAGTGAATATAGCAATATCAGCTTCATGTTATTGAGTCATGCCCTTGCGAGCTTATGTCTCTATATAAGTTGAAAGACAATGCACTCATACATTCCTACTTCTTTTGGTACCCCAAGTGTCTCCTATGCAAGCTTCTTTCAAGTGTGTCACCTAGTGATATCATTTCCGAGTGGCTCATCTCAATGTGGTGCCAACAAGGTAGAGAGGAACAACCCCGGAGGTATGCAATGATCAAAAGACTACAAGTGATATCTACAAGTGGTAATGTAACAAGAACCCATTTATCTTATCTCTTGTCCTTTAAGCTACCTCCTTGCATGATATGCTCTAAGCTTCCTAGTCTTACAAGTGTTTGTAGTTGTGCACTTGATTTTCATACTATCATATTGTGCACACACTTAGGGGGAGCTTAGTTTGTATCACGGTAGTCTCCTGAGCTTGTGATCCACCTTAGTTATTCGTAAATGTGGTATCTTCATTGATATCATACATATGGATCATGTTTCATGTGGATTTTCTCCCTTGTATTTAACATTTCTCTTGAGCTATGTTTGCTAGGACTTGCCAGTTTTTTTTTGGAGCCCCTTTTTAGTTTGACATTTTTTAGAGATTTTATTCCAAAGGGGGAGAAATTGGAACCAAAGCAAGCTATGTGTGAACATAGGAAGAGAAGATAAAAAACGGGGAAGTATGATCTAGGGGAGGTTGGATGATGGTAAGCATCCAAGCAAGTGTAAGTTGTTCAATTTTGTCAATTTTTTGCAAATTTATGCTTGCTTTGATTGTGTTGTCATAAATCAACAAAAAGGGGGAGATTGTAGCGAACATGGCCGCCATAGCCATTTGTTCAAGTATGATTTTGGTGATTCATACACAACACAATCATGGGACTAACAAAAATGATTGAGCATGTTCTTGTAGGCATTCTAGATTTCATGGATGCAACCGCACACAATGCAAAGCATGACAAAAGAAAAAAATATGAAGCCGAGACAAAGAGAGGAATGAATTGGAGTTGTCCTATGAATAAATTATTCTTAGATCAATCAAATGGTATTAAATGCTACAGAATTGTGAAGATTATTCCACAAGCTCTCCATAGAGTCCAAGATCATCAAAGTCGGAATCCGGAGTGAAAAGTTATGCCCAAATTAAGATGTGCTGAAAATAGGGCATAGGATGATCCGACGGTCCCATTTTTGTGAGCACCGGATGAACTCCTGAGAAGAAGAAAAAAGTGTATAAGCACCGATCTGGTGGTACCATCGGATAATTGCATCTGTTCATCCTATGCTTTTTCGGGAAACATAGAGAGAGGTATTCGCGCAGAAATGGCTAGCACCGCATCGGTTCTTCCGACAGTGAAAAAATGCTCAAATACTCAGGATTTTTTCAGAATCTTGTAGAGAATTTTATAAGGTTTCCAACAAGTACAAGATCGCCCAAAACGGAGTTCGGAGCAAAGAGTTATGGCCAAAATACCGAAGGGCAGCAACGTGTGTGACAGGATGAACCTCTTGTACCGTCGGTGCAGCTTCAGTAATTCGACGCTAAAAAATTGGTCAAATACTCAGCATTTTTCCAGGATCTTGTGTATAATTTCATAATCTTTCCAACGAGTATAAGCTCGTTGAAAACGGAGTCCGGAGCAAAGAGATACGGGCAAAATACGGAAGGGCAAACGGCATCACAGGATGATCCGACGCTACATAAAATGACACCGTCGGTTCATCCGATGATATATCTTAACTAGCCGTTAGAGCAATGGCTATATTGATGTGTTGGCCTATTTATACCCCTTCTACTCTCCCATTTGAGGTGGCTGGATTGTGTGGAAGTGCACAGGAGTTCAAGACACCTAGAAGATCATATCCAATCCATCCAAGTACTTAATTGCTCATCCATAGACTTGCATATGCTTAGTGTGTGTGCTTAGTGCTAGGCTTAGCTTAGAGCTGAGTGAGTGCAAGGTTGTGCCAACCTTGTGAGGTGATTCTTGAGTGAATCAAGGTGTACAAGGTTCGCCGGAAGCCTTGGGGCCTAAGTGGCTCACCGGCAATCATCATCGACCCTCCGGCTTGGTGTGGAGCGACGAGGACACTTTGTGCGGGGGACGTGGAGACCCCCTTCCTTGGTGGAGAAACTCCTTAGTGGAGGCGGCATTAAGGTGACCAAGGGAGCTTGACAAGTGCCTAAGTGGCTAGCCTTTGTGGCGAGTCAAGCGGTGCTCTTGGGAGAGACTTGGTGACCGGGAAGCAATACTCTTGTGTGAGTGCTTCAACAATGTGGACTAGGGGTGGCTTAGTGCCTACCGATACCACGGGATAAATCGTGTGTCAAAGAGTTTGCTTCCTCTCATCCCCTTTACATTTCCTCATTTACTCTATTGTAATCTTTGCTTGCCTTTACTTTCCTAGAGTAGTATCATGTTAGGATTGGCTATAGGTTGCAAACCTTGTTTTGGGATGGGAGTTTCACGCTAGAACAACCCTATTTGCACATTTAGATAGTATGTTCTAGTTTATCTTTGTGCAAAAATAGTGAAGCCATAGGTTTAGGTTTTTAGTTTGGCTAATTCACCCCCTCCCCTGATAGATCAATTTGCAGCCCATCTGATAGATCCCTACAAGGCAATAACCAGTTGTGTCTCAAATTTCATCCTCCCCAAACCATAATCAGGCACTCATCATTCCCTGGAACTCCAAAATCTGCTTCCACATGATCTTTGTTAGCACGGTGACCATTGGCACCAATAAAAAAAACACTGTCATGTACCTCTACACTAAACTAAGTAGAGCAAGGCCTCTGCAGCCGCACAAATCTGGCCAACTTCTTTAGAGAATGGAAATGTTCAAGCCAGTTGCATGAATCCCAATTATTACAATAATGGTCAGTAAATTTCAACTTGATTTCGGTAAAAAGAATTCCTACCTGTAAAAATTAATTTTACTTGAAAATCAACATCACCTATGCAAACGTAGATAACAAAAACATCAATTTCATAAAGGATTAGGTTATAGTGGCACTCACCAGACACTCTGGGCAGTCATAGTGCACAGTGCATCCTCACTAACATCACCAATGCATGCAAAGAATGCTTGAGGGACCTCACATCTTTCTCATGTTAAGCCAGTGCTTCCTGATCACCTGCTGCACCAACCAAACGTTACTAATGAAAATATTATAGAAATATGATACACCCTAAATAACTATTTGAATCTATTAGTCCAAGTCAATTATAACTATAGGTAATTTTCTATCACAAATTATTGCTAACTTATATAACGTGGGACACATGTGGGCCCACCCAACAAAGCTCGGTGCTACCCTGATGCTCTCCTGGTGCTTGGCAATAGGGCATAGTACTCTGTACATCGTGACAACAAGCTGTGTGTGTGGTTGTTTTCAGACTCGTTGAAGGAATAAAACACAAGAGCTTAGACTGGATTATTTTTTCCTTTGAAATGAGAATCCTGCAATAGTATTCCATAAGAAAGGAATTGATGAACCCTTTGTTCCAAGGAAAAATTGGTCTCATAGCATTGAAAGATCACCATATCCAGAAAATGCCATCAGAAGTTCGGCATTCCGTGAAATAGCATCGAAAGGTTGTAACATTACTGAAAATAGCATTCTGTCACTCCCGTTGAAAATGTCATCAATGGCTCAACGCCATCTGTCTTTCCTTCCCCGAGCAAAATGGATCACCGCCACTCCTCGGCTGCTCTTCCTACTCCTCCCTAGCCCCGTCTGGGACCCCACATCCTCCTCTTCAGTGGGCTCCCCATACTTCGAGCTCCCTGATCCTAACCGAGATCTTGCCTGCGCCGATGGCTGCATCACGCGCCTCGTGCTCGAGAAGGACTCAGCCTCTCTGGTGGCGACGTGCGGTTCCCAAAGAGCACCAGCGAAGATGATGATGGTGCGGTGCACATGTTGCCCTATGGATTCATTCCATCGCTTGGGTTGGTGGTGGAGGGGTGGGTGCCACAACGGTGGATCCTGGCACATGTTGAGTTATGATCCAAATTCTGTCTCCCAAGAGAAAGGCCGACTTCTGACGGAGCGAAGCGAAGGCCCGTCGCCGGTAGGCTTGGGCCGGAATGAAGTGTGCTAGTACAGTTGAGGATGTTGAGTATATGTCAAAGTTTCCGTATTCTAGTGCTGTTGGTTCTTTGATGTATGCTATGGTTTGCTCTCGCCCGGATTTGTCTTATGCTATGACTTTGGTTAGCAGATACATGTCTAATCCTGGTAAAGAACACTAGAGGGCAGTTCAGTGGATTTTCAGGTATCTTCGAGGCACAGCAGATCATTGCTTGAAGTTTGGCAGGACAGATAAGGGACTTAATGGCTATGTGGATTCAGATTATGCCGGTGATTTGGACAAGCGAAGGTCACTCACAGGTCATGTGTTTACTATTGGCAGTTGTCTTTGTGAGTCGGAAGGTCGTCTTGCGGCAGTTGTTGCTTTGTCTACTACGAGGCCGAGTACATGGCTATTCTTTGAAGCATGCGAGAGAGTTGTGTTGGCTGAAAGGATTGTTTGCTGAGCTTTGTGGTGTTGATTCTTGCATTAACCTGTTTTCAAATAGTCAGAGTGCTATATATCTTACCAAAGACGAGATGTTCCATGAGAGGACAAAGCACACTGAGATCAAGTATCATTATGTGCGTGATGAGGTTGAAAAGAGTAAGTTAAAGGTATGCAAGATACACACTCTTGATAATCCTGCTGATATGTTGGCAAAGCCAGTTCCTGTTGCTAAGTTTGAGCTTTGCTCATGCTTTGTTGGCTTAACTGTGTAGCCCAAGAGGCTATTTGGCGCCAGAAGTATTTTGTTTCTTTGATGTGTTCAGGATGAAGGTTTTTTTTTGTTTATGCTGCAAGAAGGAATTTGTCTCAAGGTGGAGTTTGTTGAGTTATGATCCAAATTCTGTCTCCCAAGAGAAAGGCCGACTTCTGACGGAGCGAAGTGTGCTAGTACAGTTGAGGATGTTGAGTATATGTCAAAGGTTCCGTATTCTAGTGCTGTTGGTTCTTTGATGTATGCTATGGTTTGCACTCGCCCGGATTTGTCTTATGCTATGAGTTTGGTTAGCAGATACATGTCTAATCCTGGTAAAGAACACTGGAGGGCGGTTCGGTGGATTTTCGAGGTATCTTCGAGGCACAACGGATCATTGCTTGAAGTTTCGCGGGACGGATAAGGGACTTATTGGCTATGTGGATTCGGATTCTCCGCCGGCGATTTGGACAAGTGAAGGTCACTCACGGGTCATGTGTTTACTATTGGCGGTTGTCTTTGTGAGTCGGAAGGTCGTCTTGCGGCTTCGTTGTTGCTTTGTCTACTACCGAGGCCGAGTACATGGCAATTCTTTGAAGCATGCATAGAGTTGTGTTGGGTGAAAGGATTGTTTGCCGAGCTTTGTGGTGTTGATTCTTGCATTAACCTGTTTTCAAATAGTCAGAGTGCTATATATCTTACCAAAGACCAGATGTTCCATGAGACGACAAAGCACACTGAGATCAAGTATCATTATGTGCGTGATGAGGTTGAAAAGGGTAAGTTAAAGGTATGCAAGATACACACTCTGGATAGTCCTGCTGATATGTTGACAAAGCCAGTTCCTGTTGCTAAGTTTGAGCTTTGCTCAAGCTTAGTTGGCTTAACTGTGTAGCCCAAGAGGCTATTTGGCGCCAGAAGTATTTTGTTTCTTTGATGTGTTCAGGATGAAGGTTTTTATTGTTTATGCTGCAAGAAGGAATTTGTCTCAAGGTGGAGTTTGTTGAGTTATGATCCAAATTCTGTCTCCCAAGAGAAAGGCCGACTTCTGACGGAGCGAAGCGGAGGCCCGTCCCCGATAGGCTTGGGCCGGAGCGAAGTGTGCTAGTACAGTTGAGGATGTTGAGTATATGTAAAAGGTTCCGTATTCTAGTGCTGTTGGTCCTTTGATGTATGCTATGGTTTGCTCTCGCCCGGATTTGTCTTATGCTATGAGTTTGGTTAGCAGATACATGTCTAATCCTGGTAAAGAACACTGGAGGGCAGTTCAGTGGATTTTCAGGTATCTTCGAGGCACAGCAGATCATTGCTTGAAGTTTGGCAGGACAGATAAGGGACTTATTGGCTATGTGGATTCACATTATGCCGGTGATTTGGACAAGTGTTGATGGTTAATAATTGTATCAAAGTTCGTTCGTGACTCGCAAGCGTACAAGTCTCCCGTCGTAGTCAAGGGACCCTTCTTCCCTCGAGTGGTGAACCCAAGGTATCGAATCCGTGGAACAAATGTGTGACGCAAGACTTAATCTATTAAAGCCAAGAAACTTCAATCTTCGATAAAAGACCTAATGCATCTAAGTAAAAGACACAAAACGAATCTAATCTACTAAAAACCGGAGAAAACAAAGTAAGATTGGGTAGATAAACCGATCTAGAGGGATCGGGGTAAGCCTTTTGTTGGAGTTCCAAGCAAGAGAAGAAGTAGCAAATCGAATCTTAAAAGAAGCCTCTTTAAATCGTGGTTTCCCGTCCAAATCCGAAAACATCCTCCTTTCGAGACCCCCGTTCTGTCACAACGTATCCCTATTCATGTGGGGAGCTTAGGGCGAGTCAAAAGACAAGTCGAGATTCTTTCGGAAGATCCGGCGTGTACCTCTAGCCACCGCGGCTACAAGAACACCCTATGTAATCTATCTCGAGAATAGAATTGGAATAAGCAAAGCCGATCGAAAAACGAAATCTTCGAGGAAACACTTGATCGCTAGGAAAAGATTCAACTTGATAATTCAACTATAACAATGATACATACACAAGATCACCACCGGGATCCTTCCTTGATCTTGCTTCTAGCTCCGGGAACTCCGACGTGGTCTTCCGTGCAAGGTTCCCACGTCGGCTAGGGGAACCCTAGTCAACTAGCTCGACCCTCTCCTCTCCGAGATGGTGTCCCTCTCTTCTCTGCTTCTCGGCGGCCGAAGACGAAATCTTCCCTCCGTGGCTCTCGGTCAGGGGACTATAAATAGCTCGATTGGCGGCAAGGGCAAAGGAGGGCGTGTTTGGGCCCAAAATGGGCCTGGGCCGACCGGACTGGGCCGGCCGGCCTGGGCCCATTTAGGCCCAGCCCGTGGGCTCCTTTGCCCCACGTCGGTTCCCTTGCTTCTTGGATGTTTCCCCCTTCTGCATGTATGTCCATGTCGTCGGTTTCTCTCCGAATTGGACTCAACTCCTTGTCTTGCAAGATTCAGCACTTTTCCGGTCGGTCCGTGGAGTCCGTCGTCTTCTCGGATCAAGTCCCCCGCTTCTTGGAGTTAAGTTTGCTTCATTGCATGACTTGTACGGGGCTTCAAGGTCTTGTCATGAGGTTCTTGATGAACTTATCCCGAAAGCCTTGCATTCAACACTAAAACCCTGCATAAACATTAAACTCCAAAACCGACATGCACACGTGAACTTGTTATACCACGGGGGTTAGTACCAATGGATAAGGTATAAAACTCATGCCAACACCGAAGGTAAACTCATGGCTAGGTTGACGGATTTTCACCGTCAACATCTCCCCCATGCTTAAACCTTGCTCGTCCTCGAGTAAGCCTTCGATGGATATCATCATTGCTAAACAATGTTTAAACTTTGCACTTGATTACACATGAGAAAACATAATGCTCTCAAAATTTTAATTCATTAAAGTTCCATAATGTACTAGCTTTCATCTCTACGGAGGGTAGATTCTTATTAAGCTTATCCCACAAGTATTAACATGCTCACAAAGTTTTTAAATAGATCTCGAATTTTTTGAAATAAAGAACGAGATAAAGAAAAGCTAAACCAAGTTCACAAATTTAAATCATCTCGTGTATTGCTCATGAACTCTCATCTCACTTGTCTCTCAAGCCTATATATTCTACTCCTTTCCCTCTCATATATATGTGGTAGGCTTTATATGGAGCTTTGGGAAAGTTTAGTCCTAACAAGATTTTATAAATGAGGTGTTGTCAAAACAAGACAAGCTTCTCATGGTCTTACCGAGACTCGTCAAAAAGGTCATTGGAAAATAATGTTAAATCAAGGATGGGAAAGAGAGAAATACACACACTTTAGATAAGTGGACATGTGCAAATGGCAAAGAGTGATCCCGAGACACAAAGGAAGTCCTCGTTATCGGATTGCACATGGTTGGAAAATGAGAATGGATCTTTTTAACTTGAAGCCTTGAATGCACTCTTAGAGAATCGGGGAGTTCGCTTTACGCACACACACATATATATTTTTTTTTCTTTCTCATATTTCTCATTCTTTTCTTTCTTTCTTTCTTTCTTATATATATTTCTCATTCTTTTTCTTTCTTTCTTCACCTTGGAAGTCACGTACATCGCCGAATTTTTTTTTCTTTCATCATTTGATATATATATATATATATTAAAATACTCCCTTTTGAATTCTAAAACTGCACCGTACCTACCTCCTCCCCCATGCTTAGACGTTGCTCGTCCTCGAGCAAAGAGGCGAAAAATAAGGTAGGTACCCTAGATATTTTTCCCTGGAGAGATACTTGAAATCTTCAACGTTGGCACCGTCTTGCGATCTTCCTTGAATTGATGATCCATTCTCAACGATAGGTTGTGGTCAAGGAGTTAATCACAAAAGATGATATTTGGTTTAAGGGTGGATATCCGGCGAAGTTTGTGAGATCACCGATGCGGGGATACACAATGCACGGATAAAAGGCTAGCAAAAAGATAGATACGCAAAAATGGAATGACCAGCTTCTTAGTCTCGGGCCAGAGAAATCATGGCCTGCAATAACTCACTCAAAAATAAATCTTGTACACTAAGGTTTATGCACTCAAATATATATAAGGCTCGGATAGGTTGAGCAACACACAAGCGATGTTTGTGTCAAGGTTAGCAATATTTTTGAGCATAAAAGACATCTTTAATCTATTCATAACTTGAGAGCACATAAAACACTATGGGTCTTTATTTTAATCATAACCTCCGCTGAAAATTAAGCTAGTATTTAAATAAATTCAGATCTGTATTTTTAAGAGAGCACTAGCTTAAACATTCATAAATCAATTACAAAGATGAACAAAGCTGCAATTTTAATCATATATCATCATGGCACGAATTTTGTAACTTTTCCAATGATATAATCAAGGTGGTGTCTTTATTAATGGTGACATCAAGTTGAAATTCAAACTGAAAATAAACAAACATGCTTGCTGAAATTTAAATAAAAACAGAAAATACTACGCAAACACACATAAGCAAAAGCTGAAAATTACAGAGAAAAAGAAAAGAAAAGAAAACTAAAGTTCCTAAATCTTCTAGTCCTCCGCCGGTGGTTGATGTTGATAATCTTGATAATAATACCCTTGCTCATAATATGATTGGACATTTCCTCCGACGAATTGATTTGGCTCCACAAGGTGAAGGCGTCCAAGTTCAAAGGCGATATTTGCGTTGCCTTCACCGAGTTGAGCTGCGTTAGCTTGGATGGCTGCGATTTTTTGAGCATTTCTTGCAGCATACCCTCCAATAATGGCCATGCTTTGTTGTGGTTGGGATGATGAGCGTAGGACTCCGCGAAGTTAGCGTTGGGCACAACATAATTTTGTGGGGGTACCAGTGCACCACCCCCCCATGCTTGTCCTTGTGACCCTCCGTAATAACTTGGCGGAGGAGGGATCCCGCCGAATGGTTGCACATTGGGTTGTGCTCCACTCGCTTGTGCGGAGGATGTTCCCTCCTCTACGATTCTTCCTCTTCTCGTTCTTTCTTGCGGGACAAGTAATCCCTCTTCCAACCAATCTTCCCTTCCTTCGGTGAAAAGCCTAAGCCTCTCATTCGGAAGGGGTAGGTTTACTATGGCCAACCGATAACCTCCTCTCTTATCTCCACTAATGTATTTGCCTTGCCGCAAATACTCAAAACCGCGAGAGGTACCATGCAAAAGGTGAGCGGGGTTTCTTGCGATCCCCGGTCGCAAGGAAAAGGCCAACATGGAGAGGTAACACCCCGAACCAATATTACCCGCCCCCGATGTTGCTTCACAACACCAACGGTTGATCATGAGGTAAGAGGGGTCTATTGGCTGCCCGGCAATTAAAGCCGAGTATAGCCAATTCAACTCGTGTCGGTCACCTTTGTTTCCTTCATCCTCCCCAATACCCTCTTGCACATCCAAGAGTGAAATATCCGGATAATGGGGTTGCGGATGCAATTGCGTTGTTGATGGGCTTCTCCGGAGATCATGTTCCAAAATCCCGCCAACATGCCGGGTGGCACGTCAACTTTCTCCGGAGCTCCCTTGTGGAATCCAAGCAGCTCCCTAACATGCTCGTAGGGAACCACTTGTTGGATTCCATCCAAACGGAATGACAAGCTTTGCACCCCATCATCATCAACGATGGGTGCAATAGTCATCAAAATTTCCAAGGCGTAACCCAAATGGGTGTCCACCGATATTCCGTTGGAGAACCGCACCCATCCGAGGTTCCCCAACATATAGTATATGTCGGTGCAAAAACCCAAGATGTAGAGTGCTTGGTCGTCGAACTCGACGTTCGGCACAAGCCTCTTCTCAAGATTGGCGAGCCTCTCCTCCTCCTCCGCCGACAAGATGATGAAGCCGTACGAAGAGTGTGTCGGGGTGTAAGGAGGTGGTGCGGTTGAGCGAGTTGATCGTCGTGGTGGCGCGGGCTGCTCCTCCGTGTGCCCACGAGGTTCGGTGAACCTCATGGAAGTGCTTCTCGCAGCCCTCATACCACCAAGGAGGAGAGCATCGTTTCTCCTCGGTGGCGCCGTATCCGTCTCCATGCTCCGGGGAGACTCGGAAACCGAGTGCCTCCTCGAAGACGTGGTTGATGACGGCTTGGACGACAACGAACTCTTTTTCTTGGAGAAGAGACTTGTGGTCTTCTTCCACATGGTTGCTGCACTCTTTCTTCAACTAAAATTCCGGGTTGCAACCGGTAAACTAGGCACTTAAACTCTTTGCTTTGGATGTGGACTTTGAGTGGATTAAGGATGTGGATTTTTTTCTTGAGCTATCAAGCTTGGGATGGTTGGCTATGTCTACGGAGGTTCTGAGCACACAAACTTGAACACACAAACAAGGGAAGGAGAGGGAAGCTTGCCTGAAGAAAACGGGAGCCGGGGGGCTCCTTAAATAGGTCGGCCGGCCGGCACGGGCCGGCCGGCCCGGGGGTCCTCCGGTTCCTCCCCGCCGCGTCTTTCTCCCGAAGCACGATCATTTTGCCTCTCGCAACTTTCCCCGCCCGCGTGCTCCACGAGTTGCACCGCCCAAACGCTCTCGTCCACTCCTTTTCTTGAATTATTGGTCCTCCCACTTGATGCTCCATGCTTTGGGTCATGTCCATGCTCCCTAGCTCCACTTGCTTCACATGCCACCATGAAAATCCTGCAAAGTTGATGCTTTCTGCCCACCATGCTTGTCCTTTGCATGTGGAATTGGTGAAAGTTGATAAAAGGGCATCCAATGGTGCATGCATGATTAATTCAAACTAGATTGCCTCCATTTAGGTGTGTTTAAGGTTAAGCACTCCTCTAATTCGAAATTTAAAATATTTTTCAGAGCCATGCAAGAGCTCAAACATAATTTTAGAGAAGTTTTTAAACCATTAAAAACAAATGTAAGTCGAAAATATTTTTCGACTACGTCGGTTTCGGTCTTACCGGTATAGTTTGCTTTCATCGGTTGAGAGCGAACGTTTTCCCGGCTTGATCATGGGGGCATAGGTTTAGGTTCTAATTTTGGCTAAATAAGAAAGATTTTGAATAAAACAAAATTAGAATAGGCTTAGAAAAATTCTAATCCTAGAGAAACCAAGGATAAAGATTTTTAAAACCAACCAAAAGCTTTGATTTCTAGGTTCACGCGAGTCCTACCACGTGCTGAATTTTATTAACACTTAAACATAAATCGTGGCTCTACTCGTGTGGTTTTAGCATGAAAAATAAGTCAACCTCAGCACCATAATGAGGGTGAAAGGTTGAGTTAAGGTTCTGAAATTATTTGGTTGAGGTTTCTCGAAAAGAAAAGAATCAAACAAGCACATAGGAGGGTTTATGCAAAGGGTTTATGATAAAGCAAACATTCAATCAAGAATTATGTCTCTAATATTGTTCAACCACTTCTAAGTCTAATGTCTTTGCGTAATAAAACTCAAAAACTAAATTATTAAAAATATTCGAAAAACCCGGAATCGGGTTGTCCTCCCGTAGCTTATTCTTGACTCGACTTGACGAAACGGGTTGCCTCCCCGCCTAGCGCTTCGTTTATAGTCTATAGCTAGACTTCTTCACTTGATTACTCCGGATCAACGCTCTTTGCGGGCGTTGCAATCTTGGGTACCCACTTCCGCACCATCTTGGGCGCGGGCTTGTATTCCGGCTTAGTTGGCTTAGTCATTTTTTTGGTCTTCACAGGTGGCTTCTCTTCCTTTGTCTTGACGGATGCAACACCTTCTTTGATTTTCGTTACGTTCATTTTTTTCGGCTCCTTCTTCTTTTTCAGCCCCTCCGTTTGTTTTGGTTCTCCCTTCACTCCAATCATGTTGCATGCCTCAATCCTTGGACGGAACTTGAAGGAACTCTTTTCTCCGTTGATATCGAACATGATCTCCCCCTTGCCAACATCAATAGTAGCTCCCACGGTCTTGAGGAATGGCCTCCCTAGGATGAGCGGCGGCTTCTCCCTCTCTCCCATCTCGAGCACAACGAAGTCGACAGGGATGAAGTGGTGTCCAATCTTCACGGGTACATCTTCAGCAATGCCCAAGGGATAGCGAATGGAGTTGTCTCCCAACTCCAAACATATTCCCGTAGGCTCCATCGGTAGGCGTAGCTTCTCGAACACATCCCTCGGCATGACACTCACACTAGCTCCAAGGTCGCATAACGCCTTCTCGAAGTTGAAAGAACCAACTGAACATGGAATTGTAGGGCACCCGGGTCTTTTTGCTTCTCTAGCCCATAAGCAATAGCCGCACTACACTCCTCGGACATCTTGACATGATCTACCCCGAGTGTTGCTATCTCATATTTATTTGCCGGTATGGCTTTAAAGTAACGAGAATATGTAGGTACTTGTAGGGCATCTAGTAATGGCATGTTGATGCTAAGTCTACGCACAACTTCCACAAACTTCTCGAAGTGGTTGTCAAGTTTACCTCGGAAGTAGCGTGGCTTGAGTTGCGGTATCCTCGTGTCTTCCTCCGCATCTCGAATTCGGGTTCCTCGGTGACGATACCCGTAACCTTCTCTTTAGCAACTCCTTCCACCTCGGTGGACGGTTTAAGCTTCCTTGCTCCCGCGGAACGTTCCGGATGTTCGGTCTCCTTCCCCGAACGCGTTTGAATGGCCTTCGCCGATTCGGGACATTTGGGTTGTCCCGGAAGCTTCCCTTCATCATTAGTGAGGCGCCCCGCAAGTTGTCCAACTTGCGTCTCGAGCATCTTCATCATGTTGAGCACTTGATGATTGGAACTTCCGACCTCCATCACTTTTCTATCGATGTTCTCCAACACCTTGTCTATGGTCTTGAACTTGGTGACGGTGTCCTTGTTGATCTTAGCTTGCTCATCCATGAACTCCTTCAATTGTATCCGAAGCGGAACCGCGTTAGGAATAGATGAGCTTGCATTAAATTGAGGCCTACCTTGCCCGTAGCGGAAGTTCGGCAATTCTCCCTTCCTCACGTAGTCGAGCACTTTGGCTTCCTCCGGACATTCTTTGCGGACATGGCCATACTCTCCACATTCTTCGCATGTGGACCTTGCTTCGGCGGCCTTCAAGTCTTGAGCCTCTTTCTTTTCCATCTCCATCTTCTCCAACCTCCTCATGAGCGAGTCGATCTTGCCCTCAAGTATGTCTTCCTTCTCCACTTGCAAGACTCCTTTGACGTTCCCCATGGGTTGAGCCGGATGTAGGCGCCGGATGACGCCCACGTGTCATTATCCGCGACCTTCTTGAATAGCGTGAAAGCTTCCGTCGGTGTAAGCTCGATGATAGATCCTCTCGCCGATGCATCGATGATCGTCCTTGACGCCATGGTGAGTCCTTGATAGAACTTTTGGACGAGGTCTTCCTTCGGGAACTTGTGATGTGGAACCGCCCGGGTGTACTTGTCGAAGCGCTCGAATGCCTCCGAGATAGTTTCCGTAGGATATTGAACAAAGGTGGCAATCTTATTACGCAAGCTTTGAGTTTTACCCGGTGAGTAGTATTCCTTCATGAAAGCCTTCATCAACGTGTTCCAATTTTGCACCGTCTCCGCCGGTTGAGAGTGGAACCATTGCAAAGCCTTCCCGAGTAGTGAAAACGGAAAAAGCCTTGCCCTCATTTGATCTTGAGTCACCCCATCCATGTTGAAAGTCTGACATAGTTGAATGAATGCTTGGAGGTGAAGGTTCGGATCCTCTTTGCCGGTGAAGGGTGAATGTTGCACCATGCGGATTGTTGAGGTCTTGATCTCGAACGGTCTTCCGATCTCCTCGAGGTTCAAGATTGGTAGGTCGATGATGTCCGGGGTGCATAGCTCCCCAATCTTGCGTTCTTCCGGTGGTTGGTCACCCATTGGTGGAGGTCGATTCTCCCGCGGACTTTGAGGTGGTGAATTCTTCGGAGATTCCCGCGATCCTTTGTCTTCCGACTCCGAATCTACAAAATCCAGCTTCTTAGCTTGATGTGCTTCGCGTCTCCTTAGCATGTAAAGTTTTTCCGGATCATCCACAAAATTATTGGGTTTGTTGGAGAGGTAGCCGTCCATCTCCTGTTAGGGTTAGCAATAAACAAAGTATGCAAAAACTAGAAAACAAAACAAATCTATAAAGACTAGAGTTAGATAAACTAGATTAGATGTATTTTGAGGATGATCAAAATTTAGTAGATGCAAAAATAAAAACAAAAAGAATACTGAAAATTACAAAAAAAAGCAATAAGAAATCAAATCTTGATCACTTGCTCCCCGGCAACGGCGCCAGAAAAAGGGGCTTGTTGACGGTTAATAATTGTATCAAAGTTCGTTCGTGACTCGCAAGCGTACAAGTCTCCCGTCGTAGTCAAGGGACCCTTCTTCCCTCGAGTGGTGAACCCAAGGTATCGAATCCGTGGAACAAATGTGTGACGCAAGACTTAATCTATTAAAGCCAAGAAACTTCAATCTTCGATAAAAGACCTATTGCATCTAAGTAAAAGACACAAAACGAATCTAATCTACTAAAAACCGGAGAAAACAAAGTAAGATTGGGTAGATAAACCGATCTAGAGGGATCGGGGTAAGCCTTTCGTTGAAGTTCCAAGCAAGAGAAGAAGTAGCAAATCGAATCTTAAAAGAAGCCTCTTTAAATCGTGGTTTCCCGTCCAAATCCGAAAACATCCGCCTTTCGAGACCCCCGTTCGTCACAACGTATCCCTATTCATGCGGGGAGCTTAGGGCGAGTCAAAAGACAAGTCGAGATTCTTTCGGAAGATCCGGCGTGTACCTCTAGCCACCGCGGCTACAAGAACACCCTATGTAATCTATCTCGAGAATAGAATTGGAATAAGCAAAGCCGATCGAAAAACGAAATCTTCGAGGAAACACTTGATCGCTAGGAAAAGATTCAACTTGATAATTCAACTATAACAATGATACATACACAAGATCACCACCGGGATCCTTCCTTGATCTTGCTTCTAGCTCCCGGGAACTCCGACGTGGTCTTCCGTGCAAGGTTCCCACGTCGGCTAGGGGAACCCTAGTCAACTAGCTCGACCCCTCTCCTCTCCGAGATGGTGTCCCTCTCTTCTCTCGCTTCTCGGCGGCCGAAGACGAAATCTTCCCTCCGTGGCTCTCGGTCGGGGGACTATAAATAGCCCGATTGGCGGCTAGGGCAAAGGAGGGCGTGTTTGGGCCCAAAATGGGCACCGGGCCGGCCGGCCCGGTTCCATTTAGGCCCGGCCCCGTGGGCTCCTTTGCCCCACGTCGGTTCCCTTGCTTCCCGGATGTTTCCCCCTTCGCATGTAGGTCCATGTCGTCGGTTTCTCTTCGAATTGGACTCAACTCCTTGTCTTGCAAGATTCAACACTTTTCCCGGTCGTGTCCCTAGAGTCTGTCGTCTTCTCGGATCAAGTCCCCGGCTTCTTGGAGTTAAGTTTGCTTCATTGCATGACTTGTACGGGGCTTCAAGGTCTTGTCATGAGGTGCTTGATGAACTTATCCCGAAAGCCTTGCATTCAACACTAAAACCCTGTATAAACATTAAACTCCAAAACCGACATGCACACGTGAACTTGTTATACCACGGGGGTTAGTACCAATGGATAAGGTATAAAACTCATGCCAACACCGAAGGTAAACTCATGGCTAGGTTGACGGATTTTCACCGTCAACAACAAGCGAAGGTCACTCACAAGTTATGTGTTTACTATTGGCAGTAGTGCTATGAGCTGGAAGGCTGTCTTGCAGCCTGTTGTTGCTTTGTCTACTACTGAGGCTGAGTACATGGCTATTGCTGAAGCATGCAGAGAGTTGTGTTGGCTGAAAGGATTGTTTGCTGAGCTTTGTGGTGTTGATTCTTGCATTAACCTGTTTTCAGATAGTCAGAGTGCTATATATCTTACCAAAGACCAGATGTTCCATGAGAGGACAAAGCACATTGAGATCAAGTATCATTATGTGCGTGATGAGGTTGAAAAGGGTAAGTTAAAGGTATGCAAGATACACACTCTTGATAATCCTGCTGATATGTTGACAAAGCCAGTTCCTGTTGCTAAGTTTGAGCTTTGCTCAAGCTTAGTTGGCTTAACTGTGTAGCCCAAGAGGCTATTTGGCGCCGAAGTATTTTGTTTCTTTGATGTGTTCAGGATGAAGGTTTTTATTGTTTATGCTGCAAGAAGGAATTTGTCTCAAGGTGGAGTTTGTTGAGTTATGATCCAAATTCTGTCTCCCAAGAGAAAGGCCGACTTCTGACGGAGCGAAGCGGAGGCCCGTCGCCGGTAGGCTTGGGCCGGAGCGAAGTGTGCTAGTACAGTTGAGGATGTTGAGTATATGTCAAAGGTTCCGTATTCTAGTGCTGTTGGTTCTTTGATGTATGCTATGGTTTGCTCTCGCCCGGATTTGTCTTATGCTATGAGTTTGGTTAGCAGATACATGTCTAATCCTGGTAAAGAACACTGGAGGGCAGTTCAGTGGATTTTCAGGTATCTTCGAGGCACAACAGATCATTGCTTGAAGTTTGGCAGGACAGATAAGGGACTTATTGGCTATGTGGATTCGAGATTATGCCGGTGATTTGGAAAAGCGAAGGTCACTCACGGAGTTATGTGTTTACTATTGCGCTTGTGTTGTGAGCCGGAAGGCCGTCTTGCGGCCTATTGTTGCTTTGTCTACTACCGAGGCCGAGTACATGGCTATTGCTTTGAAGCATGCAGAGAGTTGTGTTGGTCGAAAGGATTGTTTGCCGAGCTTTGTGGTCTTGATTCTTGCATTAACTCTGTTTTCGGATAGTCGAGTGCTATATATCTTACCAAAGACCGGATGTTCCATGAGAGGACAAAGCACATTGAGATCAATTATCAATATGTGCGTGATGAGGTTGAAAAGGGTAAGTTAAAGGTACGCAAGATACACACTCTTGATAATCCCGCCGATATGTTGACAAAGCCGCTTCTCGTTGCTAAGTTTGAGCTTTGCTCAAGCTTTGTTGGCTTAACTAGTGTAGCCCAAGAGGCTATTTGGCGCCGTAAGTATTTTGTTTCTTTGATGTGTTCGGGATGAAGGTTTTTATTGTTTATGCCGCAAGAAGGAATTTGTCTCAAGGTGGAGTTTGTTGAGTTATGATCCAAATTCTGTCTCCCAAGAGAAAGGCCGACTTCTGACGGAGCGAAGCGGAGGCCCGTCCCCGATAGGCTTGGGCCGGAGCGAAGTGTGCTAGTACAGTTGAGGATGTTGAGTATATGTAAAAGGTTCCGTATTCTAGTGCTGTTGGTCCTTTGATGTATGCTATGGTTTGCTCTCGCCCGGATTTGTCTTATGCTATGAGTTTGGTTAGCAGATACATGTCTAATCCCGGTAAAGAACACCGGAGGGCGGTTCAAGGGGATTTTCGAGTATCTTCGAGGCACAACGGATCATTGCTTGAAGTTTGGCGGGACGGATAAGGGACTTATTGGCTATGTGGATTCGCATTATGCCGGTGATTTGGACAAGCGAAGGTCACTCACGGGTTATGTGTTTACTATTGCGCTTGTCTTGTGAGCCGGAAGGTCGTCTTGCGGCCGTTGTTGCTTTGTCTACTACTAAGGCTGAGTACATGGCTATTGCTGAAGCATGAAGAGAGTTGTGTTGGTTGAAAGAATTGTTTACTGAGCTTTGTGGTGTTGATTCTTGCATTAACCTGTTTTCAGATAGTCAGAGTGCTATATATCTTACCAAAGACCAGATGTTCCATGAGAGGACAAAGCACATTGAGATCAAGTATCATTATGTGCGTGATGAGGTTGAAAAGGGTAAGTTAAAGATATGCAAGATACACACTCTTGATAATCCTGCTGATATGTTGACAAAGCCAGTTCCTGTTGCTAAGTTTGAGCTTTGCTCAAGCTTAGTTGGCTTAACTGTGTAGCCCAAGAGGCTATTTGGCGCCAGAAGTATTTTGTTTCTTTGATGTGTTCAGGATGAAGGTTTTTTTTGTTTATGCTGCAAGAAGGAATTTGTCTCAAGGTGGTGTTTGTTGAGTTATGATCCAAATTCTGTCTCCCAAGAGAAAGGCCGACTTCTGACGGAGCGAAGCGGAGGCCCGTCGCCGGTAGGCTTGGCTGGAGCGAAGTGTGCTAGTACAGTTGAGGATGTTGAGTATATGTCAAAGGTTCCGTATTCTAGTGCTGTTGGTTCTTTGATGTATGCTATGGTTTGCTCTCGCCCGGATTTGTCTTATGCTATGAGTTTGGTTAGCAGATACATGTCTAATCCTGGTAAAGAACACTGGAGGGCAGTTAAGTGGATTTTCAGGTATCTTCGAGGTACAGCAGATCATTGCTTGAAGTTTGGCAGGACAGATAAGGGACTTATTGTCTATGTGGATTCAGATTATGCCGGTGATTTGGACAAGCGAAGGTCACTCACAGGTTATGTGTTTACTATTGGCACTTGTCTTTGTGAGCCGGAAGGTCGTCTTGCGACCGTTGTTGCTTTGTCTACTACTAAGGGCGAGTACATGGCTATTGCTTTGAAGCATGAAGAGAGTTGTGTTGGTCGAAAGGATTGTTTGCCGAGCTTTGTGGTGTTGATTCTTGCATTAACCCGTTTTCGGATAGTCGAGTGTTATATATCTTACCAAAGACCGATGTTCCATGAGAGGACAAAGCACATTGAGATCAAGTATCATTATGTGCGTGATGAGGTTGAAAAGGGTAAGTTAAAGATATGCAAGATACACACTCTTGATAATCCCGCCGATATGTTGACAAAGCCGGTTCTCGTTGCTAAGTTTGAGCTTTGCTCAAGATTAGTTGGCTTAACTGTGTAGCCCAAGAGGCTATTTGGCGCCAGAAGTATTTTGTTTCTTTGATGTGTTCAGGATGAAGGTTTTTTTGTTTATGCTGCAAGAAGGAATTTGTCTCAAGGTGGAGTTTGTTGAGTTATTATCCAAATTCTGTCTCACCAGAGAAAGGCCGACTTCCCCCCGCGGTATGGTATGGGTCATAAATACCCATTAGGGTTTTCCATTAGAGATTGATTCATTCTCTTGTAAGCCGCCGCCGTTGGGGTTGTGACCTGACTCCCGATATAGTGAAGTTCTTGCTGGCTGGCGCACGTGGTTTTTCCCGCAAGGGTTTTCCACGTTAAATCTCGTGTCTCCTGCGGTTTGATTCCTTTACTTGTCGTTGTTTATTCGCCATCGTTTATAACAGCACATGGCACATGAGAGTGCACCAACCCCACCCAGATCTACAAGGTCACCACCAGCAAGCTGCCCAACGCCTTCTACCACGTCCAAGATGACAACCGTTGGAAATATGCCCTAGAGCCAATCTGGATTTGATCCACTAGTGGACTCAGATGGATTTGATCCATTATGGTGTAAAAGTCCTAATGGGCCACAAATGTTGTAAAGCCCATTAGCATTGGAATGGGTACACCATCTATTAGTCCCATATTGCTAATGGGCGATGGTGTGGGGGGGTTTCCTCCCAATAAATATGGATCACACCCCTCCTGAAAAGACACAACTTTCTCAAGTAGCGCCCGCGCCGCCAACGCTCCCTCCTCGTCGCACTCGCGGATCTAGCATCCGGCGTGCGTCGCTTCCTTCTCCGTACGTGTGGATACCTTGGAGGTGCTACATCTGGAGCACTTGGATCGGACGAGCCGCACGTGCAAGTCAAGAAGGACGTGAGCAACCGCATTGCCCCTCGCTACCCTCGACGCGTTCGTCTACATCGAGACGGTTCCGCCGCATCCGCGTGTCTAGTGGTAATCCCGTGATCTCCGACGGCGGCGGCTTCTGTTTTGCGGGGAAAATTTTGTTTTGCGCTAGCGTAGCCACCCCGTGTCCCATCGGTGGTACCGCAGCCGTAGTCCGCTAAGTTTTAGATTCGGGATGTGTGCATATAGAGATATGCGGATGTAGATCAAAGTTTTGATCGGCTTCGTGTTCTTGACGTGATGGTCGTGTAACGAATTACTCCTACCGGTCGGAATTCCGCCATCGGAGTTAAGTGATACACGTAAACCCAATCACAACGAGAAGGAGATCAATTGGATTGGTCGAATCGAAGCTAGGTCAAGTGCCAGGCGCATGGGATGCGTGGCGGTGGCAGATTGGATCTCTACCGGCCCGGGAAAAACCAGAAAATATACTGTTCGGTAAAACAGTCATAACTTTTCGTGGTTAACTCGGATGAAGATGTTTTCTATACGAAAATTGATCTACAGAAAATTTTACACATGTGATAAACCAGCTTTGCTGGTCTCGGCGAAATTAGTTTTGCCAAATTCGGCTTGCAAGATGGGTTTTCGGGCGTTTTAAGTTTGGACGTCGGAATTGCGATAATCTGTTTTGCGGGTTTTGTAATCGGTATGGCCTATATGTGTATGTGATGCATGTGTGTAATTTTTTTCGTGACCTGCGTGTCACGCATAAGGCAATACGGCTGGAGCCACATGTATTGTCAAAATTAATGTAATGGTCTGCGTACCAAATTTGTGATGATCTAATACGCGATTGTGTAACTTTCATTACTAGCACGCGTTAGATAGTTCTTGGAGGACTCATCACATGGAGGATGGCACACACAGATCATGGAGATGGAGATCAACATGATGTACAGGTCAATGGAGATGGAGATCACCATGCGACAATAGGCCATACCGTGTTACAATTGTGTGAATGTCGTTCTTACCGTTCTACTTTTACATGCGACAATGTTATTTTCTTGTGTGTGATGTTACGAGTAGAACGATCCCTTTGGAATTTTAAGTTAACATGCCCTCCCAACACTTGCCACCGTCCCACGTCTCGTACAATTAGTGGTGGGTCTATGAAATTAGGGTGCCACTAGTTTTCCTTGACTAGACGGGTTTGTATCGGATACTTACACGCATAAGTGTTGGTTTACTTATCAAAGTCATCTTAACGGTTAAGTACTTTGGGGCATAAAGGTTGGGAGCCTAGACATAGAGATGTCACCCAACAACAGGAGTCATATGTGATATGATTAGCAAAGAGTTGCTTACCGATCTACCTTGTTTACTAGCGGTGACGCAAAAGCTCACTAGTAGACTTGTTAGTTGTGGATTCTGAATCACTAAGTATCAATGTGGGGATATTGATTTTAGTGGGAGTAAATTCTTACTCTGTCATGGATATATTGTCTTAGTGTTTTGCATTTTTTATTCTGTTGTAGATTAAAGGCACCTAGCAACACCACATCGTTTACCTTGCATTCGGTCCTTGAGAAGGACAAGTTGATCGGAACAAACTTTACGAATTGGAATCGTAATCCGAGAATTGTTCTCGCAGCCGAGAAAAGAGAAGGAGTTCTAGGCACCCCCTTACCAATAGATGATAACGTTAAGAAAAGCACGGGCGTAGTCATGTGATGGCAATCCAAAACAAGCCGATCTTTAAAAGGAAGGGCAATTCTTGGAAGAAGAAAGGTAAGGCCAAGGATAAGATCCCAATGCCAAACCAAGCGCCCAAGGCTAGTCCAGCTGCCAAGACTGAATGTTTTCATTGTAAGAAAATCGGTCACTGGAAAAGAATTTGTAAGTTGTACTTAGCTTCTATGAAAAGCAAGGGAAGTAAGGGTACTTCCACTTTAGGTACACTTAATGTTTATGTTACAGATATTTTCCTTGCTGATTCTTATACTAATTCTTGGGTATTTGATACTGGATTGGTTGCTCATATTTGCAACTCGATGCAAGGAATGATAAGAAGTAGAAGCGTGGAACGAGGAGAAGTTGATTTCCGCGTAGGCAATAATGCAAGAGTTGCTGCATTGAGCGTCGGAACGATGCAACTACACCTCCCGTCGGATTTATTATGGAGTTGAATAATTGTTATTTTGTTCCTAGTTTGAGTCGAAACATTTTATCCCCTTCATGTTTGATGAAGGATGGTTATTCATTTGCGAGTGAAAACAATGGTTGTGTGATCTCTAAGGATAATATGTTTGTGGCTTGTGCATCCATTGTGAATGGCTTATTTGTTTTAAATCTTGACGATTCACCTATCTGTAACATAAGTGCTAAAAAGTCTCGACCTAATGATTTAAGTCCTACCTACATATGGCATTGTCGTTTGGGTCACATCGTTGAAAAGCGCATGAAGAAGCTCCATAACGATGGACTTTTAACTTCGTTTGATTTTGAATCCTACGAGACATGTGAAGCTTGTTTGCTAGGCAAGATGACCAAGATGCCTTTCTCAGGTTTTCCTGAGAGAGCCTCAGACTTACTGGAACTCATACATACGGATGTGTGCGGACCAATGAGTACAACAGCTAGAGGTGGATACCAATACTTCATAACGTTCACTGATGATTTAAGTAGATATGGTTATGTCTATTTAATGAAGCACAAGTCTGAAACTTTTGAAAAGTTCAAAGAATTTCAGAGTGAAGTAGAAAATCAATGTGGCAAGAAAATCAAGACCTTGCGTTCTGATCGTGGAGGTGAGTATTTGAGCCATGAGTTTAGCAATCATCTAAAGAGTTGCGGAATTGTTCCACAACTTACGCCACCTGGAACACCTCAAAGAAATGGTGTATCCGAGCGACGTAATCGAACCTTGTTGGACATGGTCCGATCAATGATGAGCCAGTCGGACCTACCATTGTTATTTTGGGGTTATGCTCTAGAAACCGCAGCTTTCACTTTAAATAGGGTACCTTCTAAGTCCGTAGTTAAGACACCATATGAGATGTGGACTGGTAAGACTCCCAGTTTGTCTTTTCTGAAAATTTGGGGTTGTGAGGTTTATGTGAAGAAACTTCAATCAGATAAATCAACACCTAAATCGGACAAGTGCATATTCGTGGGATATCCAAAGGAAACCTTGGGATATTATTTCTACACCCGGTCAGAAGGCAAAGTGTTTGTCGTTCGGAACGGCGTTTTCTTAGAGAAAGAGTTTCTTAAAAGAAAAAAAATGTAGACAGAAGGTGTATCTTGAAGAAGTTCAAGATGAGCCGGTTGGGCAAGATTTCACAATTCATGCTAATGTAGCCGAACGAGTTGAGATGTCCGTGGCAAGAGAAGCACCACCACAACCACGAAGGTCTGAAAGGGCACGTCGCGCAACTGATAAGCTCAATCTCATGATCGCGGGAGAGCGCGACATATTGTTGTTAGACAATGATGAACCTATGACATATGCGGAAGCAATGATGGACCCGTATTCCGAGAAATGGCAAAGTGCCATGAGATCCGAAATAGATTCCATGGATAACAATCAAGTTTGGAACTTGGTTGACCCGCTAGATGGTGTTAAACCCATAGAGTGCAAATGGATCTATAAGAAGAAGAGGGACATGGATGGAAATGTTCACATCCATAAAGCTCGACTTGTTGCAAAAGTTTTTCGGCAAGTTCAAGGAGTTGACTACGACGAGACATTCTCACCCGTAGCGATGCTTAAATCTATTCGAATCATTCTAGCTATAGCCGCATATTTCGATTATGAGATATGGCGGATGGATGTCAAAACAACTTTCCTAAATGGAAATCGACCGAGGATGTGTATATGACACAACCCGAGGGATTTGTTGATCCAACCAATGCCGGGAAGGTGTGCAAACTTCAAAAATCCATTTATGGATTGAAGCAAGCATCTCGGAGTTGGAACCTTCGCTTTGATGAGGTGGTAAAAGGGTTTGGCTTCATTCAAAGTGAAGAAGAGCCTTGTGTTTACAAGAAGGCAAGTGGGAGCTCGTAGTATTTCTAATCTTATATGTGGATGACATATTACCGATTGGAAATGACATTCCTATGCTTGAGGCCGCTAAGACCTCATTAAAAAATAGTTTTTCAATGAAGGACTTAGGTGAGGCGGCATACATTTTGGGCATCAAAATCTATAGAGATAGATCAAAAAGGCTTATAGGATTAAGCCAAGACACTTACATTGATAAAGTGTTGAAAAGGTTCAACATGGAAGAGGCAAAGAAAGGGTTCTTGCCTATGTCACATGGCATACATCTTAGCAAGACTCAGTGTCCTTCGACAACTGATGAGCGGGAACACATGAGTAGAATACCGTATGCTTCGGCCATCGGATCTATTATGTATGCAATGATATGTACACGTCCGGATATTTCGTATGCACACGGTATTACAAGCGGATACCAATCCGATCCGGTGAGGGTCACCGGACGGCGGTTAAAAATGTTTTTAAGTACTTAAGAAGGACTAAAGGCATGTTCCTAGTCTATGGAGGTGAGGAGGAGCTCGTTGTAACGGGTTACACCGATGCTAGTTTCCAAACCGACCAAGACGATTCAAAGTCGCAATCGGATACGTATTTACGATAAATGGTGGAGCCGTGAGCCGGAAGAGTTCTAAGCAGGAGACAAGGATCGATTCTACAACGTGCCGAGTACATCGCGGCTTCGGAAGCCGCAAAGGAGGGTGTTTGGATAAGGAAGTTCCTTTCGAACTTGGTGTGTTTCCGAGTGTCTCTAGCCCATTGGATCTTTATTGTGACAACAATGGGGCTATTGCGTAAGCAAAGGAGCCAAGGAATCACCAAAAGAATAAACATGTACTCGCGGAAATTTCATCCGATACGAAAGATCGTTAGACGAGGTGATATCAAGATATGCAAAGTACACATGGATTTGAATGTTGCGGATCCTTTGACAAAACCCCTTCCACAGCTTAAGCATAAGGCGCACATGAGAGCTATGGGTATTAGATATATTCTATAGATTAGCTCAAGTGCAAGTGGAAGGATGTTAGAAATATGTCCTATAAGGAATCATAGAGATGATTATATTTCATTATATCCATGTCACTTGGTTCTTTTATTGAATATCCATGAAAGGCGACTTGTATTTGATTGGCAATTATGTGAATTGTTTGTGAAACTCTTTTACTTGTATGGTTATTCAAAAGTTGTCCCTAGTATGAGTTAATGACTAGCACATGAATTAGTTGATGACTATGTTTCACAAGTCATGAACATGGAGATGTATAACTAATAATGTGGGCACATGTATGACATGGGGCCGGACCGACCCAATTTGAGACCTTGTTCTCTGTTTACACAACGTATACGCTATGTCCTTAGACTTGAGATTGTCGCATGTACTCAAGATGTGAATTGACCTACTTAGGGACCATCAACCGCTACTCCGTAGAATCGGGTAGTCATAAAGATGACTTTCGGGTTTGTCGGGAAGCATCTTTGCGAGGCATGGTCAATCAAGATAGAATTTGCCCCTCTACTTGAGAGAGATATCTCCGGGCCCCTCGAGTGATCGGATCAAGAAATGCATGGCCGTGCTTGGGTTAAGGGTTAACCCCCTTTTGATGATCCGAATCACAGTGTCGAGAAAGAGAGGTCAGCTTGGAGCTAGACCAAATATCGTGAGGCAAAGGGAATAGCATGTATGAATTGTTGTGATGGTTTGTCTGATAAGATCTTTACGTATGCATAGGAGTTGACACGTCTTGCTAGAGGCCGCTATCAACTATTGATCGAGTAGTGTACTCGGGTCAAGTCTATGTGTACGTGAACCTATAGGGTCACACACTTAAGGGGTTGGAAGCCGGATGAGGATGAATATACTTGCATAGTTGACTCTAGTGCAAGTGGGAGACTGTTGGAAATATGCCCTAGAGCCAACTGGATTTGATCCACTAGTGGACTCAGATGGATTTGATCCATTATGGTGTAAAAGTCCTAATGGGCCACAAATGTTGTAAAGCCCATTAGCATTGGAAGGGGTACACCATCTATTAGTCCCATATTGCTAATGGGCGATGGTGTGGGGGGTTTCCTCCCAATAAATATGGACCACACCCCTCCTGAAAAGACACAACTTTCTCAAGTAGCAGCCGCGCTGCCAACGCTCCCTCCTCGTCGCACTCGCGGACCTAGCAGTCCGGCGTGCGTCGCTTCCTTCTCCGTACGTGTGGATACCTTAGAGGTGCTACATCTGGAGCACTTGGATCGGACGAGCCGCACGTGCAAGTCAAGAAGGACGTGAGCAACCGCACCGCCCGCTACCCTCGACGCGTTCGTCTACATCGAGACGGTTCCGCCGCATCCGCGCGTCTAGTGGTAATCCCGTGATCTCCGACGAGCGCAGTTCCTGTTTTGCGGGGAAAATTTTGTTTTGCGCTAGCGTAGCCACCCCGTGTCCCATCGTCAGCAGGTTCATCGGCAGGTGCCTTTGTCGCCACGTCCAAGAGGCCATCAACAGTGGACCTCCTGATGGACCCTTTCCTGCTCGACGATCATCAGCATTCCAAGTCTGCTTGTGTTGTGATGCCACCATCCTCCTCGTGCTTGTTCCAAGACGACAGCGCTCAAAACAGCCACCAAGGTCCTAAGCACATGCAGCCCAGCTCATACAATGGCCCCGTTTGGATACTCCAAAGAGGTTAGACTTAGAGCTACTTTCTAACTCTAGCTCTAGCCATAAACTAACTCTAGCTCTTTAGGTGTTTGGATGATAGGGTTAGATAGTCAATAAATGCACTTTTTCAATTATTTGTCTCAATTTAAAACCTTTTTCAGTTGGATTTGGTGTGGCAAGCTCTTGTGTGGCCTGCCCACAAATGACCGTATTTGGAAAAAAAACTAACTCTACTAATTCCCTCCACTCACTGACGTGTGGGCTCCACACGTCAGCTTCTCCTTCAACCTCCAGCCCAGATGGGAGATCGAAGGGGCATACGGACGACACTCCCAGCGATGGCCAGGCCAGCGCGCCCCCCACAGATGGTCCTTCCAGCGGTGCTGACGGCGGCTAGCCGGCCAAGACAGCACCCCCCGCGTGGCAGGCGCTCCCCAGTGGCGGCGGCGGTGTCTAGCATGCCCCTGCGATTGGCCCTTCCAAGCGGCGGCAATCCAACATCGGGGACACTGCTAGCAGCTCTCTTCTCGTTCTGTGTTCTATCTTCTCTCCACCTCTCATTTCTTGCTTGCAGCATAGTCGGAGCAGCAGCTCATCTCTTCTTCTGCTTATTTCTCTCTCCAATCCGACTCCATTCTTTGCGAGATGCAAGCAGCACCAAGCAAACCCACCGACCTCCATTCTCCAATTTAGTCGAACAAGCACAGGAAAGAAATAAGACTTCCCCAAATCAAGCAGCAAACGGACCAGTGCTGAGCTCATGACCCGAGCGTGCTTCTGCGGGTGCGGTGTTTTCGCGATGGGGAAAGCGTTGCCCCGTGCGGGCGGGGTGCGGGTAGAGAGAGAAAAGAGCGGGTCCCACCAGAACTATCTCCAATAAGCACCTCTTGGGTGAGTTAGTTTTTTTAGGTGGGCTAGTTCCATCTAACCCAATCTAACCCTACGTGTTTGGATCTTTTAGGGTTAGTTGATGCTAAACTAGCCCAAACTAACTCTAGCCTATGGATCCAAACAGGGCCAATGAAGATTTTGTTGGTGGCAGTACCACTTGCATCATAGCCACTCCATGCGCCGCACTAGCTCGCTGACCTGCGCGTCGTTTGTGTCATTTTGCACCACCACTTCCCGCAACGTGCACGAATCGGCGGGGCAGCGAGGGTGCGAATCCGTTGGGCACGAAACCTGCGAGCGTGCGCACCGCGCTGCCATCATCGTCGTCGGTGCTCACCGGTACCGCTCGTCGCCGCGGGGAGGTCGAGTCCCTCGAGCACGAGGTGCATGACGCGGTCGTCAGCGGAGGCAGGATCGCGGACGGGGTTGGGGGTCGGGGAGCTTGAAGGAGGCGGAGCCTGGTGAAGGAGGACGCTGGGTCCCAGACGGAGCCAGTGCAGAGAGGAGGAAGAGCAGCTGAGCTAGAAGGAAGGAGTGGCAGTGATCTGTTTTGCTCGGGGAAGGAAAAAGAAAGAGACGGATGGTGTTGACAGAATTTTCAACGTCACGTGACAAAATGCTATTTTCAGGTAATGTTACAACCTTTTGATGCTATTTCACGGAACAGTGAACTTCTAATGGTATTTTCCGGATTCGGTGATGTTTCAATGCTATGAGACCATTTTCCCTTGTTCCAAACACCATTCTTCAAAACTTTCATCCGTTGTTCTTTCCTGGACTTTTCCTTTGAAAACACTTCATTCCAAACAAGAGGGACAGTTTCAAGAGAATATGTGCGCGTTTGTCTGTTTTGTTGCAGATACATTTATTCGATAAAGGAAGTTTTATTAATTTCAAGATTGTACATCAAGTTGATATAAAAATCTTGATACTCCCGATCTCTGCATATCTAGGTTGCACAATCCAGTTTTGTTAAGTACTCGTTTAGGGATGGTAAAAATAAAAGACATCATGTATGTGCATGGGTAAACTACTAAGCACTAAATTAATCAAAGTCAGTCGCCCACCTGTTAATATGTCCTTACCCTTCCAACTGCTGAGTTGTTTTTCAATGTGCTCCTCTACTCTTTTTCTATAATGTATATGGATACCCAAATATCTCATAGACAAGCCACCTGGATTACAAACAAATAGCTCTATGTATTGGGATGTTGCATCTCGTGCTATGCAGAAAATAAATCTCACTCATATATGAAAATTTACTTTTGACCCCTGATAATTGCTCGAAACCACAAAGAAATAGCTTCATGTTACGAGCTTTTTCAAGGCCATGGTCCATAAAAATGATAGTGTGTAAGCATACTGTAGTATGAACAAACATTCATCTACTAGATGGGGCACCACACCATATACTTGACCATCTGCATTTGCTATTTAATTAAGATGACTAACATATCTACTGCAATGTTAAACAATATGGGTGTTGTGGCATCTCCCTGCCCAAGATCTTCTCTTGTTTGAAACTAAGGTCCCATTTCATCGTTGACATTCATTGAGATGCTCCCACCGAAACATAAGATTGCACCCAAGATATCCACCTAGAAAAAAAATTCTTTCATTCGAAGTGTTTGCTATAAGACTCATATCTTCACTTTAAAATTAAAGGTGATTGACCTAATAACGAGAGTGCACGGAAAGTTTAAGGACCCCCCAATGTATGTCAATCTGATATTCTAGCACTCTTGATGTGTCACATAGGCAGACTTGGAAGCCTAATATTCGGTAATGAATGAACTATCTGCAGATATTACGGTTTTGGCATTAGATGTGGCGTATCAGTTGACATTTGATACGCTGGCTGTAATCCAGTACGAAGAATCTGCACATCATTTGTAAATGCTGCTAATAGATACCATTGAGACAGTGGATTGAATAATACAAATATTTGAACTGTTGCAGATACATATATCATAAGACTCAGATCTTCACTTTTAAAGGTGATTGACCTAATAATGAGAATGCATGAAATTTTTAAGGACCCCTAATGTATGTCACTCTAATATTCTAGCACTCTTAAGGTACCAGATAGCCAGACTTGGGAGCCTCATATTCAGCCATGAATGAACTATCTGCAGATATTACCGTTGTGGCATTTTCAATGTTTTAAATAGCGGGCTAAGCCTCTTAGCTAATGTTTTAAATAGCGGGCTAAGCATCTTACCTGATGGTCTCTGAAATAGCCGGGGATCGGGAGTTTTCTAAGTCGGGTGTTGGCTTTCTTCTCTTAATGAAAACCGTGGAGGCGGTCTTATCCCCACCGGCTTAGGGTTTTTATGTTTGAGAAGTTATATCATTTAACGGAATTGTAAAAAAAATCAAAGAACTTTCTTACCTGATACAACAATTGAATCACACTGATTCACTGGTTATCACCAAAACACGTTAATTACCATGTCATCAACTCAACAATCATCACACCTACGACTCACCATCACCACAAAAGTACATCACAAGAGCGATACACTACAAAATACCATGTCATCAGACCATTGCTCTACTACTAAGAAAATCAAAGACACATAGAGACTTATCAGAATCAGAGGATATAGCCGACTAGAAGTAGGCCCATTTAGCGGATATAGCCGACTAAATGCAGCTACTAGTAGTCCTCAAGCTAACATTGTGACTAAAAGTGTGATCTCGTAGCGGCAATGCTTCACAATAGGCTTATCATTGCATTTTATGCGATTGTTATAATCCAGCACAGAGAATCTGCTCGTCATTTATAAATGCTGCTAAGAGATAGCATATTGAGACAATGGATTGAACAATAAAAAAATTATCATTGAATACCTTCCACTAGAAGGAGGCTGGAGTTACATGGATGATGGTGCATGTTTCTGATGTGTGTCGCACCACGCTCTCCTACATATAGTTGCATTGAGCCATCTTCTTCTCTCATAGATCTAAGTTTTATTCAAGGTTTATGATGTGTCAATAAAATTTGAGTGGTGCACTCAAAACTATGGAACTTATTTTCTGTATGCTAAGATTTTATTATAGGCTTGCCTTAAAGAATACAAAGTAGTGTGTGATTGCAGCTAAGTTGCGTAGACATGTGAGTACATATGTTTCTCATTTGTGATGAATGTTTCGACCCACCCGTCGTCTTAGAATTCCATCTAGTCAGCGAGCTCCTTATTTCCATCCACCCCTCCCGCAGATCAAACTGTTATGTAAAATCAGTGGCGTTACAAGAATCACATGCTACACATACGCAAATTAAGTTGTGTACAAGAAACAGTATTTATAATCATGAATCATTTTCAACTAGATTATTAAATGGCGGTCAAATAAATACTTTCAAACTTTGTTTTTGATTTATAAATGATGAATGACAGATATTGGCAATTACTTTTATGATGATTTATATCACTATTCATAGCTTCAACCCTTCTTTTGTGAATTTTGTTGAAGAAGCTTGTTGTGTAGATAAGTATCGGTTTCATGAACCTAATGTAGAACCACCCCTTCTCCCGAAGTTACAGGGTCATTTTGCCGAGTTCCTTCGACATGGTTCTCTCGACACAAGCGAGTTTCGGTATCAAGAGATGAAAGTGAAAGGCGGAGGTATCCTTGGACCCTAGAAGCTAGCTAGTTCCAGTATCCTCCGTTTTCGTACCATGCTGGCCTACCAACCTTTCCTTTTTCCGTTAAGTTCAAGTCTGGGGAGAGGGGCCACGTGCTGTTAGTAACCTTTCCTAATCCTTAGTGTTTGTTTGAAGAGTCAGTTGTCTGAATAATATATCTCTGGTACGTAGTACTGGTTACATATAAACTAGCAATAGTTGTTGTGGGCTTGAAATTGGATTTGGAGGGATAAATTGAGCACCTTTAAAGATTGGATCAATATGAATACCAAGAGTCGACCAAACTATTGGAAGCATGCATCCTTTTATTGTGGTGAAAATCGTAAACAAAATTAGCATTTCTAACGTATACTGTATGTGTTTATTCTGAACAAATATAATTTGAGTCATGAATCTATGCAGGAAGCACGAGCAATGGCCGGCCAGTCCAGCAACCTCAACGTCACTATATGCACCTTAATGCACTACAGGAAACTCAGTCTTTGCCTAGGGTTTCACGCTTTGCCGAGGGCTTTCTATCGGGCCCTCGGCAAAGAAAATCTTTGCCGAAAGCCGCGCTCGGCACAGCAGTACTCACGGCACTGCATCCTTTGCCGAGGGTCCGGCCGTCGGCAGGACGGGACCCTCGGCATAATCAAGTCTTTGCCGAGCGCCAGCCCTCGGCACGGAGTGCGCCGTCGGAGAAGGAGCGAGCGCCGTCACATTTGGGCTGCCGTCCACTGTGCCGACGGCTCCGCCGTGAGGCCGTCGACACAGATGCTACCTGTGCCGAGTGCCCCCGCCCTAGCTCCCGGCAAAGGCATTGACCCGGGTTTACCCCGGTTGACTGGCCTTTGCCGAGAGCCAGCTGGGGCCGCCGGCAGAGACACGTCTGTGCCGACGGCCCACGCTCGGCACATGCACCTTTGCCGAGGGCCCCACCAGGCTCTCGGCAAAGAAGTAATTTTTTTTAGTTTTTGGGTTGAGCTTTTTTCTTTGCTAAAGGTACATTAGTTAGATCTTGATTTCCATTTTTGTGTTTTTTTCATAATTGTTTACTATATTTCATGTATTTTCATTATATTTTTGATTTTTTCTGCATATTTCAAATTTGAACTGCAAGTCCTCAAAACAGTGCATTGTATATGATTGGAAAATTGATATTGTTGCTTGTTAGTGTGAGTTTAGTCCTAATCTAGCGCCATGTGTCAAAATTCAAACATCTTTGTGCAGATCACATGTCCACCCGCTTTCCTGTGAATCGTTTACAAATTATATAAAATGCAAATAAAATCCAAAAATCACGAAATTCGACGAGTTGTCGTTTTATCACATGTGTAGGCATGGCGTAGCATCATGCTATATGTGCTGCTCAACTCGCCAGAGGTTGAACCGTACAAACAAGAATTCATCCGTGAGTTCTGGACTGCATCGAGGTTGCCAGAGCCACACGAAATTGATACCCTTATTTCGCAAGGTGCGGGCCCACAGCGGCGCGATTTCATTTCATGGTTCGGGAGAAAGGCCCAAACCGATCTGTCCATCTCTAGTGAGTTGTGTATTGTTGTATGTGGCTGTGAACTAAGGGTTAGGTCATTTACCGGTTATGATGTGAACGGATTTTGTTTCCACACGACTGCCTACGAAGAGTCTCGACCCAATCGAAGTACCACAAACAACGGTGTGGTTACGATAGACACTGATGGGAAAGAATATCATGGAAGAGCCCTGGAAATATACGAACTTTCATTTTATGGCGCCCCACATCTTAAACCTGTGATATTCAAATGTCATTGGTTTGATCCTGAACATACTCGAAGGACCCCGACAATCGGGCTAGTCGAAGTTCGATCGGATTCCGTGTATCCACGATCCGATGTATACATTCTGGCCCAACAAGCCGTGCAAGTTTATTACCTTCCATGCGTCTGCTAGAGCAAAAATTACCTTAAGGGTTGGGAGGTTGTGCAAAAGGTCACGCCACATGGTAAATTACCTGTCCCCAACGATGAAGACTACAACTTGATAAATCCAAACACATATGAAGGAGAGTTCTATCAAGAAGAGGAGCTGACCGGGAGTTTTGTGATAGACCTAACCACACCTATAACAATGGAAGTAGACAATGAATTGGTTAATCACAACGACGATGAAGAAGAGGTGTATGATCCAAAGGATTTACAAATGCTTGAGCAATTGGGCATCGAACATGAGGAAAACTTAGAGCCCGTCGAATTATCTTCATTATCTGGATAATTTTGACAGTGATGACGAGCGAACAGACATACCAGCTAATCCCCACTGTTGATGCAAAATCTGCACCCTACGTCAAGCACACAGCAAGCCGAACAAGCTAGCTTCACACGCGAGCAGATTCCAAGATGTGCCAGTCAATTTTCCCTGAAAATTAACAAAAGACAAAGTAGTTAAATTCCAAAGCTTGGAACTTGCCGGGTGGTACCAGACAGTTCCATATTTACGGCTATAAAGCCATGTGAGATGACATATAGCTACAAGAAGCTATCTGCCAACAAACTAGAAACCATTCGGGAGCTTCAAAGTGTAAAAACAGAACATAGCCAAACGGATGACGCAAGCTTGACGAAAGAACAGTCTTTATTTGAACAAAATTGCACGTGCACAAAGCCATGACCGACCCTCGAGGATAAATAACAATAAATAATAGATGAAGTAAAGCATGATCACAAGTATGTAATAAACAAGCATGCATAGGCCCAAAGCACTAGTCTACCGCATGTCTAGGCACTTTAAAACGTGTCAAGCATGAATTCAAATAAGTTAATCTACCGCATGGTACAACTTGTTTGAAAATCACGCCACTAACCACAAATAGATCTATCCACCGCATGATACAATCTAAATATGGAAAGCTAAAAGCATACAGTGATTAAAACATACCTTATAAGCACGTTTTACTCGTAAGAGCATAACCGAATACGGCTGAACAGCCGAATCGGGGTCCATGGAGAAGGAACAAACATTGCCAAAATGATAAATCTATCAGATTGAATCAAATATCTAATCCACCGGATGATCAGCTCTAAAACAACCCAAAAACCTGCATCTACCGCATGATACCTGGTTCTGTCAGGATTTACACGAAATTGACAAGCTTGAACCCGCAACATGTAACAACCTAGATCGGTTCGGTTTCTGCTATTTGACAAACACGTGATCCACGTCCCTTTTGAAGCAAAATATGAATGTGTGCAAAGACCACGAAACAAGATAAAGCCGATCCAAATCAATCTAAATTGGGCAAGAGAGTGTTACATGAATTTAAACATAAAGTAAAAACTCAAAGCAACACAAGGTAACTTGATGAATATATTAGATCTTGCCAAAATCTAATAGAGCCGATAACTAGCTTTTAAAACCCCGGATTTTCATGGAAAACCCGAATCCCTGTACCATCGCGATAGTCCCTGTATCAGTGGCTATCGCGTACAGAATGTCTCACAGATAGATACACAAAGTCATACATCGCATCACAGGAAGTTAATAGTACATAAATTTATTACAAGTCCATTATGGAGTACATCAATACAAGCCTCTTGGCTGAATCAGAGTGAAAATTCTATGCAACGGTAGCTATCTTCTCAGAAGGGTCTCCATCTTTATTCTTCCAGCCACAGGCAAACTCGAGCGAAGCGGCGTATCCCTCAGTCGTACCATCCGTCGGCGTTGCAGTCGAACTCGGACTCGTAACCTGCACACCCAAAGTATATCCCCAAGGAGTGGGATAGGTTCACGTCACCAACTGTATGCAGCTTTAAGTGGCCTAACAACTAAAGGGAAGAGAGAGTAGACAAGGAAGCGGCTGTGGTTTTGTAAGCGACAATAGCGAGTATAAACAAGGTATCTCCATCAATATCGTGAAACCCAAGTCTCTCAACACAGATCGGATACACCTGGTCACCCAGAAGACCCGTCTCCACCTCCTACTCCTGTCTAGGGTCGATGCGAGAACTTCCTCTCCTCGCATCTCAATGATTACAACCGGATCGACGAGGTAGATGGAGCCTCTCTCCTCTAGCCGGCTGCAACCACGGCTCACCACACTCTCACCTATAGGGGGAAGGTAGAAATCCCAAAACATGAGGAACGAACATGTCTTCTAGGCAGTGTCCACAACCGAGGACGCGGCTATAGCTATAGATCGAATAACTGCGGAGCGTGTACACCCGTACCCATCCCGAATGGTACCCGGCGGTGTACGGCCGACCGAGCCCATCCTACCGGCGAACTCTCGGTAGTTACGAACCCACCCCCGCATCCGGCCCTCAAAGCGGTCCTCTCCGCGGTGAAGACGAGCACCGGAGCGTGAAATGCTCTCGTGTGGCCACACGGGAGACGCTCTGAGAGGGTGGTCTCACCTCCACTGCTCCCCCACAGATACCCTCTATCCTTCCTAGGCAGGTATGGTTCCGCACTTGCCGAGCTCAACTCGGCCCTATCCCCACTCTCGGCGGGGTGGTGTGTACGATGTCCTATAAACAAGTTGATCCACTCGGTTTCAGACCGGGGCGAGCTCATGTCCTCCAAGCGCACGTAAAACCCCAACACCTAGGCTCCGAAAACCGTAACAGGAGGGATGCACTGAGGAGTGCACCCCTATCCCCGATCCCAGATCGGTTGTTTCGAGCTCACCCCCGCCAAAGTACCCAAAACGCCTTCTCCTGCCGGTTTTTAGCCCACACACGCCAAGAACCACTATTCCCATCCCAACACATGCATCGCGAAGCTCGGCGTATATACACGCTCACATAAACATATATAGTAGTGGTAGGACAATCAAGGACAGGGTAAACAAAGAGGCAGTGCAAGGTTCATCAACATGCATATATAAAGTAAAGCACTAGCAATACTACTCAGCAATGCCTAATGGGTATTTCAGAATCAGTCGGGCGTGAACCTGGGGTCGGGTAGTCCTCTGCAGCGAAGTCGTCGGCGTAGTCGTACTCCCCCCGGCTCGGCTCTCGGCTCCTGCTGCTCCTAATAGCGCGATAAGAAAAATAAATACCGGTCCTAATGCAATTTAAATCCGGATAAGAGCATTTAAGAACCAAAAGAGAGCAAACACCATCCCAACCCGGAGTTTAAGATTTTAGAAATTTTCTGGAAAAGGTTTTACAATTTTTGGAGTTAAAATGGATTTACTAGGGTTTTTCGAAGAGAAAATAGGTTTTCTGGAATTAAAAATATGTTAAAACCCTTAAACCCTCCCCAGCCACACCGGATCCCCGACTTCCGATCGGGTGCGGCCTGGCGCTCCGCGGCCCGCGTGCGGCTGGGCTGCTATTGGCTGCCGCACGCGATCCCGTGAGGGGACCGTGCGGCTCGGCGCGGTGAGGGCCGGCGTGTGGCCGCGACGGGACCGGTCCGGCCACGGCGGATCCCGCCGGACGGTCGTGGCCCCGCCGGCATGTGGTCTCGGTGCACCACACGGTGTCCGTGAATCCAACCGTGCCCTTAGGTGCTCGATGAAATGCCCAAGAGAGGGATGCGGCGGCGCGGGGAGGACCTTGCGGCGGCGAGTCCCCACGGCGCACCGGGCGGCCGGCCAACACGTGGGACCACAAGGGACTCCCTAGGGCTGCTCGGCTCGAAAGGGGCGCAAGACCGGGGTGGTGACCGTCGTGCGAGGCCATCGCCGGCGTGGGCACGGCGGCGTCGGCACGGCGGCGGTGGCCTGGTGACCTACCCCTCGCGGGGGGCGTGGGAGCGCGAGAGTGACGGCATGCGCGGGGGGTGTGCGCGTGCGCCCGGTTACTACTTGCGGGGGGAGTAGGGTTTGGTCACGACGGGGGCGTCGCGGCGGGGTTCACGGCGGAGCCCGGCTCGTCGCCATGGGCGGCGACGAGCACGGCGCCCGCGGTCGGCTGGCGCAAACACGACGGGGGTTACGGCGGAGTGCTCAGGGTGACCAAGGACGTGGCGTCCCCTTTTCTTGGCGACCGCGCGCGTGCCCTACATGGCCACGGCGAGGCCATGGCGGCGCGGCCATCCTAGACACGGCGGTGTGGAATGGCGCACGCGCAAAAAGGACCAAAGGCCCGGCCTTGTCCCCTGTCTAGCGTGCGCGCGCGCGGAGTGCACACTGGCGCAGGGGGGTTTGGACCCGCGCGGCCTCGCGCGCGAACGCGAGCGCGATCGCGAACGCGAACACGATCACGGCGCCGCGGCGCGTTCTCGCCAGTAAGGTGCGGCACACTACGACGACCAAGAGGTCTACGCCAGCGAGCGAGCGCGCGTCGATGTAGGCAGCGGCACCTGCAAGAAACTGCATCCCAGCGTGGCACGAAGGCCGGCATCACCAGCGGTGGCGTGGAGCAACGGCGCGTTCTCCCTCGGCTCTATGGCCGTGGTGTCCACAAGTGGGGAAAACGGGCGTCCTCACCTCTGTGGCCACTGGCCGAAGTGAAGCGCGTCGGTGAAGTGAGGCGGTGCGGCTTGTCGGCGGGGAAGAAGACAAGGGCGGCGGCGCGATGTCGAGGGAGCAGAGGAAGCAGGGGATGTAGGCGTTCTCGTCGACGGCGGGTCCGGTTCCTCCCACGGGCGGCTCCGGGCTTCGCGGCGGACGGCTCCTCCCACGGGCGGCTCCTCTTCTCCTTCTCCTCCCCTTCACCCCCTTCTCCTCCGGCGGGTCAGCGCACGTGGCAGGGGAGCAACTCCCCGAGGCGGCTAGGGTTGGGATCCTCCCGGGGCTCGGAGGCGTCTCTTATATAGGGCGGCACGTCCTGGGACACGCGGACGGCCTGGATGCGCCGGGGGGCGCGCGGCACGCCGCGGCGGCGAGGCCCGCGGCCGCGCGCCGCCTTTGGCTTTGGTCGTCGGCCAAAGCTCAAAGGTAGGGGATGACGCGGCGACGTCATCGCGGGGCCGGGTGACGCGGTGAGCGGGGCCCGCTGCCGCGGCCCGGCGGCGCGCGCGGTAGGTGGAGGCTGCGGCCGGGTTAGCTGGGCCGCGGCTGGGCTCAAAGCGGCGCTGGGTAGATTGGTTGGTTGGCGGCCCATTTAGCATAGTGGTGCTTCCCTATTTCCTTTAGGTTATTTAATTGATTCAAATTTGAATTCAAAATCAAATTCAAATTTGAATCCACTCAAACAAAACCCAAATAAAATCCAAAGGAAGATCCAACTTCTCACACTAGCAGATTATAAGTCCTAAAATTACTGTTGGTGCCAAAATTAAATCTAGGAATTGGGGAAAGAAACAAGAAGACACTCTTATTTGTTTTATGAGCACTCAATTTCAATTCGAGTTTTGAAATTCCACAATTTGAATTCATACCAATTCTAAGGATGTTACAGAACTCCCCCCCTCACAAGAATCTCGTCCCGAAGATTAAGAAGTTACCTCCGATTCGAAGAGATGAGGGTATTTCTCCCTCAATGCGGACTCCTTCTCCCACGTGGCTTCACGCTCGGAGTGATTACTCCATGGCACCTTGCAGAAGCGCGTGGTGGTGTTCCTGGTCGACTTCTCCACCCAGTCCAGGATCCGAACCGGGTACTCCAAGTACTCCAGGGTTTCCTGGACGTCGAGTGCCTGAGCAGGCACTCTCTTCTCGATGACCACACACCTCCGAAGTTGGGATACATGGAACACCGGGTGCACTCCGGTAAGCTCCGGAGGTAGCTCGAGTCGGTAAGCTACCTTCCCGACCCTACTCACAATAGGGTAGGGACCAACGTACCTAGGGGACAGCTTCCCCCTGATGTGGAACCTTTTCGTGCCTCGGAGGGGTGACACCTTCAAGTAGACGTGATCCCCCACTTCAAACGAGACATCTCTTCGTTTCGGGTCGGCGTAGCTCTTCTGCCTGCTCTGTGCTATCTTCAGGTTTTCCCTGACCTTGGCGACATTCTCTTCGGCCTCAACAATGGTGGCGGGACCGAAAAAGGTTCGTTCCCCCACCTCAGACCACATCAACGGTGTCCGACACTTTCTGCCGTACAGGGCTTCGAAAGGAGCCATCTTCAAGCTGGCCTGATAGCCGTTGTTGTATGAGAACTCGGCATAGGGCAGACTCTTTTCCCAATCGGACCCGTAGGTCAACACACAGGCTCTCAGCAAATCTTCTAGGACTTGATTTACTCTCTCTGTCTGACCGTCAGTCTGGGGGTGGAAGGCTATGCTGTAGTTTAGCTTGGTGCCCATAGAAGCATGTAAACTCTTCCAGAACTGAGCAGTGAACTGTGGCCCTCTGTCCGACACAATGCTCCTCGGAGCTCCATGAAGCTTTAAAATATTGTCCACATACAGCTCTGCAAGTCGGCTCACGCTGTAGTTCGTCTTCACGGGCAAGAAATGTGCTACCTTGGTTAATCGATCAACAATCACCCAAATAGAGTCATTTCCTTTCTGCGTGCGCGGCAAACCCACAATGAAGTCCATACTGATGTCGTCCCATTTCCACGTGGGTATCTCGAGTGGTTGTAGCGATCCGGCCCGAGCCTCGGTGTTCGGCCTTCACTCGGCCGACACGTGTCACATCGAGCGACGTACTCTGCAATATCTTCCCTC
Source organism: Cenchrus americanus (assembly GCA_947561735.1). Lineage (NCBI taxonomy): Eukaryota > Viridiplantae > Streptophyta > Magnoliopsida > Poales > Poaceae > Cenchrus > Cenchrus americanus. Next base: position 218,078,228 of record OX387245.1, on the reverse strand, counting down.
ATCTTTTCCCACCAGAACCGTACCTTCAAGTCTTTGTACATCTTGGTACAGCCAGGATGGATCGAGTATCGAGAATCGTGGGCCTATTTAAGGATCGAGTCCCGAATTTCCTTGTCCTGAGGCATGCAGATGCGGTCCTTCAGCCACAGTGTACCCTGTTCATCGAGGCGATAGTCAGCTGCTTTGCCACTCTCCATCAGGCGTTTTACCTCTTGAATCTCTGGGCACCCCTTCTGAGCTTGTCGGATTTGGTCTTCGAGTGTGTATTTCACCCGCAACTCATTTAACTGCCCCTCTTCCACTATCTCCAAACTCAGCTTCTCCAGCTCCTCATGCAAGGCTGGTTGTTCCTCTCGCACCATCAGGTTATTGCAGTAGTGCTTGCGGCTCAAAGAATCGGCTACGACGTTTGCCTTACCGGGATGGTAGTGAATGTTCAGGTCGTAGTCCTTGATCAGCTCTAGCCACCTCCTTTGCCTCAGGTTCAACTCAGACTGGGTGAAGATATACTTCAGACTCTTGTGATCAGTATAGATGTCGCACTTGTTCCCCATCAGATAGTGCCTCCATATCTTCAAGGCGTGGATGACAGCGGCTAGCTCGAGGTCGTGTGTAGGGTAGTTCTCCTCGTGCTTCCTTAGCTGTCGCGAGGCATAGGCTACCACCTTGCCTCCTTGCATCAGCACGCAGCCGAGTCCTTGCCTCGACGCGTCACAGTACACCACGAAGTCCTTGCTCGCATCGGGTAGGGTCAGGGCCGGCGTAGTGGTGAGACGAGTCTTGAGCTCTCCGGAAGCCGTCTTCACACTTGTCCGACCACACATACGGCGTGTTGCTCTTCAACAATTCTGTCATGGGCTTGGCGATCTTCGAGAAGTTCTCGATGAACCGGCGGTAGTATCCTGCCAAACCAAGAAAACTGCGGATCTTTGTCACAGACTTCGGTGACTGCCACTTGGACACCGCCTCAATCTTGCTCGGATCTACGGCAACCCCTTTGGCTGACAACACATGACCCAGAAACGCGACTTCCTCCATCCAGAACTCGCACTTGCTGAACTTGGCGTACAACTGATGCTGCCTGAGCTTCCCCAACACGATCCTCAGGTGCTCCTCGTGCTCTTCTGCTGTCTGGGAGTAGACCAGTATATCGTCGATGAAGACGACGACACACTTGTCCAACTCAGCCATGAAGACCTTGTTCATCATGTTCATGAAGTATGCCGGGGCATTGGTCAGGCCAAACGACACGACTGTGTACTCGTACTGCCCATACCGGGTTACGAATGCCGTCTTATGGATGTCCTCTGGGCGAATCTTCATCTGGTGATAACCTGACCGGAGGTCAATCTTCTGAAGTACTTGGCTTGCCTTAGCTGATCCATCAGATCATCAATCCTCGGGCGATGGGTACTTGTTCTTGATGGTTACCGCGTTCAGGGCGCGGTAGTCGACGCACAGGCGTTGAGTTCCGTCCTTCTTCGGGACGAATAGTGCCGGTGAACCCCAGGGTGAAGCACTTGGTCGAATGAACCCTTTCTCGAGTAGTGAGTCTAGCTCTGCCTTCAACAGTTTCAGCTCAACCTCTGCCATATGGTACGGACTCTGGGCTATCGGTGCCGTTCCCGGCACCAAGTTAATCACAAACTCCACATCACGATCAGGGGGCAACCCGGGCAGCTCCTCCGGGAACACATCCTCATACTCACAGACTATCGGTACGTCCGATATGGCCTTCGTGTGAAGACTGTACACTGCCGGTATGTCTCGAGACTTCATCGGCTCGAAGGTAACCCTCGTCCCGTCAGGGTGCACTAGAGTCACCAGTCTCGGCGAAGTGGAGATGACACCTTTGTGGGCAGTGATCCAATCCATTCCAGTATCACGTCGATACCATGGGAAGGCAGCACGGTAAGATCCCCATAGAATGTGTGATCTTGGATGACCACTTCCACTCCTTTGCACAGCAGGGTGCATCGGATATCCCCGAGCGGAGAGCTCGTGATAATGGGCATTGATCGGGTGGTTGTAGGGAGGGAAAGTTTACTCACGAACCGAGAGGTGATATACGACCCGGTGGCACCGGTGTCGAAGAGAACCAGAGCAGAAGTACCACAAACCAAAAACTTACCGATCACGACGTCGGGGGCATCGGCAGCCTCCTCAGTGAGGTGGTTCAGCCTCCCACGGCCGGCGGCCGGGCGGCGCGGCTCGAGGAGGTCGGCCTCCTGGGAGCGAGGTGCCCTCGCGGGGGTGGCAACGCTCTTCTTGTCGGGGCACTCGAAGGACTTGTGGCCTGGCTTGCCACACGCGAAGCAGGTGACGGTGAAGCCTCCTGCGGCGGGTCTCACGGTGCTCGGTGGAGCACGAGTGTAGCCTCCAGTCTGCTGGGGGTAGCAGGGGTTCCTTCCTCCGGGGAACGGGCTACGTACACTTCCTCCGAAGCCACGCCCAGGCTGGTTGTGCCCCGGGTGGTAGCTCCCCCTCAGCATGTTGCTCGGTCCGCTCCTCGGTTTCTGGAAGGATCGGTCAGGCTAGTCTCGATCTCCCATCCTCTTCTTGCCCCTCATGCGTTCCTCGTGGCCCCTCCTCTCATCCTCGACCGCGATGGCGCGGTTGACGAGATGGCGAAGGGACTTGTGCTCACTTGCCTTCAGCGCCTGGCGAAGGCCGTGGTGGAGGCCTCGCAGGAACCAGAACTGCTTCTTCTGGTCGGTGTTGGTGTCGTCGGGGGCGTACCACATCATCTTCATGAAGTGACGCTCGTACTCCTCGACCCTCATCGCACCCTGAGTCATGGTGCGGAACTCCTGTGCCTTCTGGACCAGCAGCTCATCAGGGAGGTACTGCTCGCGGAACGCCTCGCAGAACTCCAGCCAGGTGATGAAAGCTGGGTTCGGGTGGGTGGCAGTGTAGTTGTCCCACCATGCCTTGGCAGGACCCTCCAGCTGGTGCGCGGCGATAGCGACGCACTCCTCGTCGGAGCAGACGGTGAGGTCGAGCTTGGTCTCGATCACCCTCAGCCAGTCGTCGGCCTCGAGCGGGTCATCCGAGTAGCTGAAGGTGGGAGCCTTCAGGCGGATGAACCTCTCGATCTTCCTCGTGAGGTCCTCGTCTCGTGGAGCGACGCGGTTCCCACCGTTGCCACGGTGCTCCATGGCTTCCGCCATCCTCTCGCATCACCGAGTCCGGAGCGCCATCACTTCCACCAAGTTAGGTGGGGGCGGTGGTGGCTGATCCAGCTCAGGCTGGCCTTGCTCGGCCGCTCCTTGCTCAACCTCGGCCTCTCGGTTCTCGGGCGGTGGTGGCGGTGCTCCGCCACCTCGGGCCCTAGCTCCCAAAGCTCCTCCACGCAGGGGTGGGCGTCCACGGCCACGCCCGCGTCCACGCCCCTGCTGGGCTTCTTCCTCAGCAGCTGCCTCCTCGAGGCGGGCTATCAGCCGGTTGGAGCGGCGGATCGACATCTCTCTGTAAACATAAGGAAAAAGGGAGAAGTTTACACACGTCACTCACCAACTCACACATGAGTTTTTAGCAATCAAGAAAATAGTTCTAATTATAACCTACACTCAAGTGGAAGAAGCATTAAGACACAAATAACATTATTAAGATCCAAGCACACATCAAACATGAATAATACACTTGCTCCCCTGAGGGCCGACTCGCACCTTGGGGTAGCAGCTACAAGTCAACGGTCTAATACATCGATACAAACTCAAAAGGGGTAGTGTCTACATGGTGCGGCATGACTCTCTTCATGCACCGGAACATGCTCGCGGCTGCATGGAACAACTCATGGAAACTACTAGCATAAAACACTACTCTAGGTCATGCCTCCCGCTCGGCTCACTACTCAGCGCGTGCCCTCTGGTACGTGACGGGGTAGCGGCCCTCGGTGGGGTAGTCCGGTGGAAAGATCCGGGACACCAAGGCGTGAGCCTCTCGAACCTCCTCGGTCTCGACGGGGGTCGGCAGACGGGCCATCGGGCACAGGTGGAGCTTGAGGCGTGACTGGTGTAGCTCGAAGGTCTCGGTAGCTCTCCGTTGAGCCCGAAGAGCTCGTCCACGCGAAGCGAGTCGGCGTCCTCCCAAGTCCTCCTCAGTCTCTCGGCCTTGTCTCTCAGGTAGACGGCCGTGCGTGTGAGCCACGCGATGTTGGCGACGTTGTCTGCTCGGCTCCTCTCCAGCTTCTCCACCTTGAGCCGCTCACACCCGAGCAGGTGAGCGCGTACCGTGAGCAGGTCGTCCTTGCGCTCGAGCTTGTCCTTCGGTCCGTTCGACTCGGCCGCCGCCCGCGCCGGTCCTCCTTGGCATGCGCATCTCCTCCCGGTGTCCACCCTCTCCCTCTCGGACCGCGGCGGGGCCGGTGGTCGCGCGGTCGAGGCTCGGCTCGAGCTGGCGAACACGGTGGCGTAGAGCGGTGTTCTCTCTCTCCAGCTCGGCACAGCGGGGCTGGTACCGGGAGGGCGTCGATGGTGGCGTCCCTGACCTGGCCGTAGAGGGTACATGACTCGTCCTCCAGGCGGCGTGCGTACTTGTCGAGGTCGACCAAGTAGCTGGCGGTCTCCACCATGGTCTCGTCGGACTCGCGGAAGGGAGCGACGTCGACGTCGTCTTGGATCCCCTCATACGAAGGAACTCCGTCCACGAGCGGTAGTCCACGTGCAAGGCGCCGGTAGTCCCGGGCGGCGGTCGAAGAGTCCCGGTCTCGAAGGAGGCGCGGTGCATCGCGCGAGAAGGCAGCCCGGTGCCCGGCGGCGGGCGACATCCGAAGTGCGGTCGCGACGGTGAGTGCGGCGCTATAGCGGACCTCTCCCTTGAACCGGGGAGACTCGGGTGAGGGAGCACGGCGACCGTGCGAGCACCATCCGCCCGATCACGGCGGGTACGTACTCGGCGCGGTACGTGACGTAGGTCGGAGGGACTCCAAGCCTGAGAAGGGCCCTCTCCATCCAGTGGCAGATCGCCCCACACGTCTCGGGGGTGATCTCCGCGACCTGGTGCTCCATCCCCTGTGAAACGCAAGAAATTTCTGTCAGTGCAGGTGAGTAAGAAGTTTTCAAAGAGGGAACGAGTTTTATAACATAGCTCAAGGGTATAACTATAAAGGTAGAGCGTATAGAGTCCTATCTCTATCGACCTTTCCTAGGGATACGTGCTACGGTCAAGCATGGATCTGGTACCACCTGTAAAACCCCGGATTTTCATGGAAAACCCGAATCCCTGTACCATCGCGATAGTCCCTGGATCAGTGGCTATCGCGTACAGAACGTCTCACAGATAGATACACAAAGTCATACATCGCATCACAGGAAGTTAATAGTACATGAATTTATTACAAGTCCATTATGGAGTACATCAATACAAGCCTCTTGGCTGAATCGGAGTGAAAATTCTATGCAACGGTAGCTATCTTCTCAGAAGGGTCTCCATCTTTATTCTTCCCGCCACAGGCAAACTCGAGCGAAGCGGCGTATCCCTCAGTCGTACCATCCGTCGGCGTTGCAGTCGAACTCGGACTCGTAACCTGCACACCCAAAGTATATCCCCAAGGAGTGGGATAGGTTCACGTCACCAACTGTATGCAGCTTTAAGTGGCCTAACAACTAAAGGGAAGAGAGAGTAGACAAGGAAGCGGCTGTGGTTTTCTAAGTAGCAATAGCAGAGTATAAACAAGGTATCTCCATCAATATCGTGAAACCCAAGTCTCTCAACACAGATCGGATACACCTGGTCACCCAGAAGACCCGTCTCCACCTCCTACTCCTGTCTAGGGTCGATGCGAGAACTTCCTCTCCTCGCATCTCAATGATTACAACCGGATCGACGAGGTAGATGGAGCCTCTCTCCTCTAGCCGGCTGCAACCACGGCTCACCACACTCTCACCTATAGGGGGAAGGTAGAAATCCCAAAACATGAGGAACGAACATGTCTTCTAGGCAGTGTCCATAACCGAGGATGCGGCTATAGCTATAGATCGAACAACTCCGCAGCGTGTACACCCGTACCCATCCCGGAATGGTACCCGGCCGGTGTACGGCCGACCGAGCCCATCCTACCGGCGAACTCTCGGTAGTTACGAACCCACCCCCGCATCCGGCCCTCAAAGCGGTCCTCTCCGCAGAGGAAGACAAAGCACCGAATCGTAAATGCTCCCGTGTGGCCACACGGAGAAGCTCGAGAGGGTGGTCTCACCTCCACCGCTCCCCCACGGATACCCTCTATCCTTCCTAGGCGGTATGGTTCCGCACTTGCCGAGCTCAACTCGGCCCTATCCCCACTCTCGCCGGGGGTGGTGTGTACGATGTCCTATAAACAAGTTGATCCACTCGGTTTCGGACGGGGCGAGCTCATGTCCTCCAAGCGCATGTAAAAGCCCAACACCTAGGCTCCGAAAACCGTAACGGGAGGGATGCACTAAGAAGTGCACCCCTATCCCCGATCCCGGATCGGTTGTTTCGAGCTCACCCCCGCCAAAGTACCCAAAACGCCTTCTCCCCGCCGGTTTTACCCCACACACGCCAAGAACCACTATTCCCATCCCAACACATGCATCGCGAAGCCGGGCGTATATACATGCTCACATAAACATATATAGTAGTGGTAGGACAATCAAGGACAGGGTAAACAAAGAGGCAGTGCAAGGTTCATCAACATGCATATATAAAGTAAAGCACTAGCAATACTACTCAGCAATGCCTAATGGGTATTTCAGAATCAGTCGGGCGTGAACCTGGGGTCGGGTAGTCCTCCGCAGCCGAAGTCGTCGGCGTAGTCGTACTCCCCCCCGGCTCGGCTCTCCGGCTCCCCGCTCGCTCCTAATAGCGCGATAAGAAAAATAAATAGCGGTCCTAATGCAATTTAAATCCAGATAAGAGCATTTAAGAACCAAAAGAGAGCAAACACCATCCCAACCCGGAGTTTAAGATTTTAGAAATTTTCTGCAAAAGGTTTTACAATTTTTGGAGTTAAAATGAATTTACTAGGGTTTTTCGAAGAGAAAATAGGTTTTCTGGAATTAAAAATATGTTAAAACCCTTAAACCCTCCCCAGCCACACCGGATCCCCGACTTCCGATCGGGTGCGGCCCGGCGCTCCGCGGCCCGCGTGCGGCCGGGGCGCTATTGGCTACCGCACGCGATCCCGTGAGGGGACCGTGAGGCTCGGCGTGGTGAGGGCCGGCGTGTGGCCGCGACGGGACCGATCCGGCCACGCGCGGATCCCGCCGGACAGGCTGTGGCCCCGCCGGCATGTGGTCTCCGGTGCACCACACAGGTCTGTGAATCCAACCGTGCCCTTAGGTGCTCGATGAAATGCCCAAGACAGGGATGCGGCGGCGCGGGAGGACCTTGCCGGCGGCGAGTCCCACGGCGCCTGGGCGACTGGCCAACACGGGGGACCACAAGGGACTCCCTAGGCTGCTCGGCTCGAAATGGGCGCAAGACCGGGGTGGTGACCGTCGCGTGAGGCCATCGCCGGCGTGGGCACGGCCGCGCGGCGCGGCGGCGGTGTCGGTGACCCAACCCGCGCGGGGGCGCGGGAGCGCGAGAATGACGGCGTGCGCGGGGGTGTGCGCGTGCGCCCGGTTACTACTGCAGGGGAGTAGGGTTTGGTCGCGACGGGGCGTCGCGGCGGGGTTCACGGCGGAGCCCGGCTCGTCACCATGGGCGGCGACGAGCACGGCGCCCGCGGTCGGCTGGCGCAAACACGATGGGGGTTACGGCGGAGTGCTCAGGGTGACCAAGGATGTGGCGTCCCCTTTTCTTGGCGACCGCGCGCGTGCCCTACATGGCCACGGCGAGGCCATGGCGGCGCGGCCATCCTAGACGCGGCGGTGTGGAACGGCGCAGGCGCAAAAAGGACCAAAGGCCCGGCCTTGTCCCCAGTCTAGCGTGCGCGCGCGGAGTGCACACTGGCGCAGGGGGGTTTGGACCCGCGCGGCCTCGCGCGCGAACGCGAATGCGATCGCGAACGCGAACACGATCACGGCGCGGCGGCGCGTTCTCGCCAGTAAGGTGCGGCACACTATGACGACCAAGAGGACTACGCCTGCGAGCGAGCGTGCGTCGATGTAGGCAGCAGCACCTGCAAGAAACTGCATCCCAGTCTGGCACCAAGGCCGGCATCACCAGCGGCGGCGCGGCGGTGCGGAGCAACGGCGCGTTCTCCCTCGGGTCGATGGCCGTGGTGTCCACAAGTGGGGAAAACAGGCGTCCTCACCTCTGTGGCCACTGGCCGAAGTGAACGTCGGTGAAGTGAGGCGGTGCGGCTTGTCGCGGGGAAGAAGACGAGGGCGGCGGCGCGACGTCGAGGGAGCAGAGGAAGTAGGGGAAGTAGGCGTTCTTGTCAACGGCGGGTCCGGTTCCTCTCACGGGCGGCTCCGGGCTTCGCGGCGGATGGCTCCTCCCACGGGCGGCTCCTCTTCTCCTTCTCCTCCCCTTCACCCCCTTCTCCTCCCGGCGGGTCGGCGCACGTGGCGGGGGAGCAACTCCCCGAGGCGGCTAGGGTTGGGATCCTCCCCGGGGCTCGGCGGCGTCTCTTATATAGGGCGGCGCGTCCCGGGGACACGCGGACGGCCCGGATGCGCGGGGGCGCGCGGCACACCGCGACGGCGAGGCCCGCGGTCGGTGCGCCCGCCTTTGGCTTTGGTCGTCGGCCAAAGCTCAAAGGTAGGGGATGACGCGGCGAAGTCATCGCGGGGCCGGGTGACGCGGTGAGCGGGGCCCGCTTGCCGGCCGGCCCGGCGGCGCGCGCGGTAGGTGGAGGCTCGCGGCGGGGTTAGGCCGGGCCGCGGTTGGGCTCAAAGCGGCGCTGGGTAGATTGGTTGGTTGGCGGCCTATTTAGCATAGTGATGCTTCCCTATTTCCTTTAGGTTATTTACTTGATTCAAAATTGAATTCAAAATCAAATTCAAATTTGAATCCACTCAAACAAAACCCAAATAAAATCCAAAGGAAGATCCAACTTCTCACACTAGCAGATTATAAGTCCTAAAATTACTGTTGGTGCCAAAATTAAATCTATGAATTGGGGAAAGAAACAAGAAGACACTCTTATTTGTTTTATGAGCACTCAATTTCAATTCGAGTTTTTGAAATTCCACAATTTGAATTCATACCAATTCTAAGGATGTTACATAGCTTCAAGCTAGATCTTAGCCCACCACATGGCTCATGAACTAACAAGAAACCCTCTTGAACCAACCTTAAATCTACCGCATGATACTAAGCATGGCAACAAGACTACTTGCATCACGATCTAAATCCACCGTATGATACTAGACATGATACAAGGTTGCCGGTACTTACGGAGGTCGACGGATCGATGAACCCTCTCGCAGAACTCGACGACACGACTAAAGGACTCAAGAGTTTGGCGTAAAGCCGGTTTGTTATGAGAATGTTTCGAATACCATTACATACAGCCAGGGTTCATATTTATATCCTGTCGTGGCATGACTCCTGGAGGACTACGCGTACAATATTTGGTACCTAATTTATCACCCAAACGCGAATGCTTATCCATCCATTCATCCCTTCCGCTCGGGCCACGTCATCACGCAATCCCGCAAAATCAGCGCAAACAGTCCCTTTGCCGAACGGAAGCAAATTGCCGACCGCAAGCTTCTCTGTCGAATCTTTTCGAAGAAACCTGCCTTCTTCCAGACGGATTTTTTTCACCAAGCTGGGCCCACAAATCAGACTTTTTCCTGTACCAAATTTTGGTGTTAACATATGCCCCTTCAATTACGGGATAAACGTGATTTTATTCCGAAATTGACTCCAATTGCCAACGTCTTCCAGTTGAATCTGTTCAACACCTATTCTGTCTCTTCGCAATCCATCGGAGCCTCCGTCCAGATCCAAACCCTAGGTCATCCTTCTCCAAAGCTCGAATCCTCAATGGCGGGCCAAAATCAAGCTGCTCAGGTAAATTTCATCCTCGTAAGCTTCATTCGGCATTATCTCTTCGATTTTTACCTCAGATTTCTCCCTCCGCCTTTTCGCAACAGGAGCTTTCTACTGAGCTTTTGATTCGCACTGAGATCAATTCGACATCTTATTTCCTTGGCCCTGTGGGAGCTTCCGATCCCCATGAGTTCATTGCAGCCGACTCCAAAAGAATCCCCTTGAAAGCGGCTTTATCCAGGCCTTCCTTGTGGCAAGACGCCTTCAAGAACTGGCCTTTGTCCCCAATTGCAGGTTAGAGGAACTGGTATAAAAGGGTACTCGCAGATAATAGCGCCAAGACCAAGACTTGGGACAGCCTCCGTATTGCTCAATGTTTGGAGCTATCTTTGGCCGAGACCCCAAAGAACGAAGATCTTTTGATAGCAGCTTGCCATTTTTGGTCAAACAGCGTCAACACCTTTCTCTTTGGTCATGGCCCAATGTCCCCAACTATGGTCGACGTGTACATGATCACCGGCCTTGACATTTCAGGATCTGTGTACCCCTGGGACTTCAAAGGCTCCAAAAGGCAGATAGGGGTGAAATCAGGAAGCGGATACAAATCATATATCCAGAATCACATGAAAGATGGCCCTCTGAGTGAAGTTGAATACAGGGCATTCCTGAACATGTGGCTGTGCAGGTTCATCTTCTGCGGTAAAACCAATGAGCCCACTCTGAATCACATTGCAATGGCTACGCAATTGGCTGCTGGTAAACGCATTCCTCTTGGAAAATACCTCCTGGGTAGTGTGTATCATATGCTTCATCAGACTATCACCCAAATGCACACTGACCAGAAGATACTATGTGTCAACGACCCTTGGTGGTTCGTGCAGATGTGGCTGCAGCTGTATATGCACCAGATTGTCAACATTGACCTCAACAATCAGCTTTTCCCTTCATCCAGCTATAATGAAGGGGAAGCTTAAATTACCAGAGGATGCCAAACCCATGGGGAAGCTGCCTCAACTGTTTCCATTAATCAAAACGTCAGCCAGCTCTTCGAGCTCTTTTTCAAAGGCTTCCCTGATCCCCTTTGGCTTCCTTATCTAGACAATGACAATCTAACTCTCCCCTGTGAATTCTCCTTTGAAACTGGTTGTCATGATGGAAGGTCTATAGAAATTTTCAATATCTTTATCCACCCATGCCCTTTGCCAGCTGAATTTTGTGGAGGGAGGTTAAATCACAACACTTATGAATATTATCAGCCAAATATGATGGCCCGACAGCTTGGATGTGGCCAAATGCCCCCAAGACTATTTCTTCATGAATTCCACAAACCTAGAGAAGAAATCAAGGAAAACATGCTAGCCAGAAGGGTTTTTTGAGTATGAATGCAGCCAACTCTTTACACCTGGCCTTTCACACCCACAACAATAGCTCATCCCACCTTCATATCCTGATGGCAAGAATTTCATGACCATATCTTTAGTGAGCCAGTACACTCATTCTGCTTGGAGCTGATGCCTGATTTTCAGCCAACTTCAGAGGTAACACAATTGTCTTTTCCCCTTGATCAGACATACCTTTTACTAACCACGACCTTGATTACCCCCTGCAGAATACAGTGCCTCCCCCTCGAGCCATGACAATTGTTTATAATGCAGTATATCCAATTTTTGCTCTAGGATTTAAATCCCCAACTTTGGCTCAGCTAATGGCCAGGTATGCCACAATGGACCCCATTCTCTTCAGCGCTACAGCTGACAAGAGAAAAGGCCTATCCCGGATTGCACCTCCAGCTGCCAAGAGGAAAAGAACCACCAAGAAGGTTCTGTTGAGGTAAAATTTCTCCTTTCTTGATCACAAGATTACTCTTATTTTCTGACAAATTTCACCTTGTGCAATTTCAGACTAGAACCCAGCAATCATCAGTGTCAGCGCCTGCCAATGCTTCATCTATTGGTATGACCCTTCCCTTCATTATTTTCTTTCTCCAGAGATCATTACTCACACTGGCATTTACCTTTAATCTGGTATTCGTAGAAGAAATACTGGTGAATCACCCTGTGGATACCTCTGTTCCTCAACATGCAAGTTCACCAAGAGCTGAGCCATCTTCTGCTCAAGTAGAGATCTTATCTTCATCAGGGACCCAATCACCCCCTTAACAAATAGAAGTGCCAGCTTCACCAGGGATGAACCCCTCAATTCAACCAGAAGCTTCAAACTCTTTAAGGATTCAATCTCCTATTGGCCAGGCAGAAACCCCAATCTTAACAAAGGTAAATCCACCTTCTCCTCAGCCAGAAGCTTCAAATCTGCCAGAGACTGCACCAGCACCCTTTCAAGCAGAAGCCTCAGCTTCACCAAGAGCTCCTCAGACTCCTCTTCCATCAGTGGCCCAAGAAACCCCCCTTGAACCTGAACAAAACCTTGCCTCAGTTCAGGAAATCAGGCATGAGGTAAGCACATGCACTCAACTCTGTTATCTTCTTTTTCAATGAACCAATCCTGACTCGGCAATGTTACCCTTTCAGGATCAAACTCCATCATCATCAAGCCCATTAGTGGTGAATGATCCAGCTACCGAAACAGGAGAAGGAGAAACTCAAAATCAGGCCTTATCAGAGGAAATCCAGGCAAGGCTCAAAGAAATCTTCGCCCGGCTGCAGAAAGATGCTCGAGGCCAAATTAGAGATGTTGATTATTTTGAAGGAATGCTTGAGCCCATCAATCAAAAACTCCCTGAAGACATCAAGGATTCATTGGAGCCCATCTCTGGTCTGGTATTCATTACGTGGCAATAAGGCGAGCCCTGAAAAGTCAGTCTACCCGACCAACTGTTGAGCAAAACAAAGCCGAAGCTGAACAAACCGTGAAGGGAGCACAATCCCAAACTAAGAGCCACAAGGGAATGTTGACCAATCTGCAAGCTGCTCGTGAACTGAAAATTGTCAGAAAAGATGCATTGGAGGCAGAGCTCAAGAATTTATCAGCTAAAATAGAAGCTGATGACAAGAAAATAGCCGAACTTCCTGAACTGATAAAGAAAACCCAAGAGGAAGCATCATCAGCCATAACTGAAGTGAATCAGTGCGAGGCAGAGCTCATCATCCTGTCCAACACTCAAAAAAATTATCAGGAACGGATGAGGAACATTCATCAGACAATATCAAATGCCTCCAATGTATTCGCAAAATATTTGAACATTTAGCTGTACTGAGCAATGTGTAACCGAATTAACCGTTCTCGTAACATTTGCCTTCTATAAGTTCTCTTTCCTTTTCTTTGCATGACTTCGATTGCAACTTTGATTGATCCATTCGGTAACTAGTAGTCAAATGGTGCCATACCTGAACGGCACCCCAACTGCGACTCAGCCAATCCAGTCAACCGAATACGACTCAGCTTTGAATCCCATACGACCCGACGGCGAATCGGTCAAGGAAACCTCTCCACCTTCCAAGTTTTTCGGGATATGTGCCACGATCTGAGGCCACGATCCTTTTCACCAGTCCTATAAATAAAACCGTAGGTGCCCCAGCTCTTTACCAAGCCTTTAGCCTTCAACTTTTTTGCCAACCTCAAGCTTTCTTTTCCCAATCACCAGCGCAACCCCAAGAACCATGGCGGGAAACAACAACAGACGCCACGCCGCCGACGAGGCGGAAGGGAGCCGTGCCAGCACACGTCGGAGGTAATGATCACCAACTTCTCTTCATGACTTGTCTTAGATTTTCTTCTGTTTCTGACGATCCTCTCTGTTTCAGGCTCATTCAATGGAACCCGTCCTCTGCACCGGCCAATCAACCTCTGCTGGACGACTCCTCGGAGTCGAACCACTACTCCCCTGTGCCCTACGAGGAACTCGACGCCCTCTGCTTCAAGGCGGAGCTTGAGGTAGCCCAGCGCGAGCTGGAAGACGTCTCCAAGAAGGCTGGCATCACCGAACTGGAGTGGGAGGATCAGCGCAAGCAGTTGCTGGCAACCATCGACGGTACAGCCCTTAAATTGCTCCCAAATCCAATCTGGCTTTTGATACTAATCACCATCACCTTGCACTTTGCAGCCCGTGACGCTGAGCTCGACCAGCTGAAAATGCTGGTGGAACAATTGGCTGACAAGGTGAACGCCCGTTGAGACACGCCGGCGGAGCGCCTTGCCGCGGTGGAAAACCGCGTGGACGAGGTGGTTACTCACGGCATCCGCCTGGGCACCACTTTGGGCTTGGCCGCCATGGCGACGCACACCGGCGTCGACTACTCCATCCGGTCGTGCGGCTTCCAGGGCGGCGCACCAGAGGACATCGACGAAATCGAGGTCATCTTGGAGCGCCTCGATGGCCACGGCAACGCCATTGCCGAACTCACTCATCCCCAGTCTGTGCTAAACAGGCTTTTTGATTAGATTGTACTAGGGATGTCTGATCTTCGGCAATAAAATAAAGAACTTTCAATTTCCATGCTTGTATTGTGATGATTCCTCCGTGTTTGCAACTGCGAGCCTTATTTTCCTTAAACGCATTCGGGAACTTGCTTGAGCCGAATACGCGAAAACGAATGCCCCTTGGCGCAAAACTGAGGACCATGTGTGGTTCGAGGACCGGTGGATGGTCGCTCCCTTGTGTGATGAGTGATTGACAACGTTGTGTGGACTGATTCTTGGCTAAGTATTGCGGTGTGTGCAGTTGCGACTTGACTCGTGTTGGTGCGGGGAAGAACAAGCACGAAAGGTCGTTGCTTGGTGAGGCCTCCGGGTGTGGAGAAGACAAGTAGGCTTCGTTCGAGGGACCCGGTGGCCGGCGGGGGTCAAGTGCGGGCCACATGGTGGCATGAACGAAGAAGATGAAGTCGTGGACGGTTTCTTGGTAGAGCCTCAAAACCAAGGGCGAGCCGGGACTTCGTGGGAGCCGAGTCATGAGTGGAGATTGGCGGAGGCTACACCGAGTTCGCGGGGTTTGCGGTGGTTCACCGTAAAACCACTAGGTTACTCGGTTGAGACACAAAACCGAGGCCGAAGACTCGACGAGGAGGTGCGGCCACCCGGGCCGGTTCGGCCGCCCGGGAGGGGCGGTCGGACCGCCCGGGGCCGGTCGATCCCCGTGGCCGGTCCTAACCGCCCGAGGAGGGGCGGTCCCGACCGCCCCCGGCCGCCGGCACCGAGAAGCTTCGAAGCGGAGGACACTCGTCGGGATCGCAAGGCTTGCGTCGAGGCTAAGCGAGGTTGCGGTCGCCGGGCATCCGTCCGATGGTGAAGACATGAAGACTTCGAAATTCGCCCTCGAGGGGCATGTATCCCTAGTTATTAGTGCATGGTAGTTTAGTCTTTTGGGTGCCTCCATATATACTCATTAGATGGATGGATGGCAGCCAACTCTTGGAACCCTAGCTCATTTGGTTTTTCCATTTTCGTTCTCCATTTTCCTTATGTTTTTAGAAGGCTAGCTTGAGAGCTTCATGTGAGATCTAGAGAGAGGGATGGATGTTTGGGTGGCAAGCTAGACCTTGTACGAACCATTCATGGCATGTATAGAAGGTTTGGCGTTGTTGCTCATGGTGGTTTTCCCATCTCTTTGGTGTTGATTTTCGGAGCTCTTTTTGGCGGTGTTTTGAGGACGATTTCTTGGGGTTTTTGGTGGGTGTCACGTATGAGGTTCTTGTGCCTCTTTGGTCGGTGACTTTGCCCCCAAATCCCCTTTGAATCGGACTCGATTTGGTGATTTCTCGAGTTGGGCGAGTTCTTGACCTAGAGAAGCGATTTCTTCGATTCCTCTTGATTGTGAGCGTTTCGGGTCGATTCCTTTGAGGTAGAGGTTGCCCGGGGAGGTAACCCGGCTATTCCCGAAGTTTGGCTGCAATCCGTGGAGTGATTCGGGAGATCGGGCGCGAGGAAGTTGAGGTTTGACCCGCGGGTTCGTTTTCGGGAAGGGGCGGTCTAACCGCCTACGAGGCGGTCTAACCGCCGTGGGTGTTTCCGGGTCAAAGTTTTGTTTCGCCGGATTTTCCTCTCGTGAGTTTGTTCGCCTTGATCGAGGAGCGTCCGGGGTGAAATTTGGGGTTGTTCTCGTGCGGTTGCTAGGTGTTCTTGTTTGGAGTTCGTTGCTGGGGTACAGGAGGTTAGACCGCCCCGGGTAGCCGGTCTAACCGCCCCTAGGCCCTTGGGTGAAGTTTTGGTTTTCGCCAAGATTTTCCGGTAGCCGGCATGGCCTTGACCGGAGATCTCTATTGGTGAAACCGTGGTGAGTTTTGGTGCTCGGAAGAGGCGTTTCGGAGGATTTCTTGGTTGCCGTGTGGAGGCGGTCTAACCGCCCCCTATACCCGTCTAACCGCCCCCCTGCGTTTAGCCGGCTTTCGAGTTGTTTCCGCCGTCGTTGTTCGGGTGTGTGTTGTGGTTCTTTGGTAGAGTTTGTTCCTAGGACCGCAGCACTCCGCTGGCTACGTGGTTTTGGAAAACGGGGAGGTAGAAGTGCGGAGCATGTGATTTCGGGGGTTCGACCGAGCTAGTTCGTCTTGTCGGAGTTTCAATCTCCCTCGAGAAGAATTTTTATCGGCTCCCATTCACTCCCCCCCTCTCGGTCGCCTAATCGGTCCTTCAAGTGGTATCAGAGCCGGTTCGGGTCTTTGTTGACTCTAACCAGTCTAAGATCCAAGGATGGCGTACCAGGAACGGGGTTCGGGTCCTCCACACTTCGATGGCAAGAACTACCGTAAGTGGAGCAAGCGGATGGGTGCGTTCCTCCGCGGAAAGGGTCAGCCGCTTTGGGATGTCACGGTGGACACGAGGCTATGTCCAGCCGATGGATTTCCTTGCTCCGGGGTCGAGGGACGCATTCGACGCCAACAATAAGGCGGTCGACTACTTGTTTCGTGCTTTGTGTCGGCCGAGTTCGATCGGGTGCACACCGAGCACTTGGCTTGTAGGATTTGGGCGGTGTTGAAGGAGGCTCGTGTTGGGAACGCCCGTGTTCAAGCACGGATGTATGCGACCTACGGAGAGAGTACGAGAACTTCACTCATCTCCCCGGTGAGTCCATCGATGCCTTGTTTCGCAGGTTCACGGTGGTGGTGAACAACATGAGGGCCAATGTGGACGTGCTCCCGTACGATGATCATGATAGAGCGGTCAAGCTCTTACACTCTTTGGATCGTACGATATGGGGCGGAAAGTTCGAGGCCATAGTCGAGTCGGAGAGGTATGATACTCTGACGGTGAACGAGCTGTTCTCGAAGCTCAAGTCGGCTGAGGTGGATAGGGGCATGACTGCCAAGCTCGAGGGACCGACTGACTCCCATAGTCTTGCCCTCGTTGGTGGTTCCAAAGGAAAGACTAACTCTAACCCATCCACCAGGATGTTCTCGTTTTCCTCTTTGATGTCTATGCCATATGAGGAGTTTGATGACCTTGGAGAGGACGAGCCGGCGCCGTTGACGAGGTGGTTCGAGAGGCCGCACGAGAACCGCGTGAACATGAGGAGGAACACGAGGACACCGCTTCCGATGCGGCAAGCGGGACACTTCGTCGCCGACCGCCCGGAGAAGGCCGAGAGCAAGGACAGCCTACAAGCACAAGCCGAGGATGAACGATGGCAAGTACCGTTCGAGGCGCGACCACAAGAGCAAGCACAAGAACAAGTACAAGGACGAGCGACGATCGAGGAAGAAGGAGGGCCGAGGCAAGGCCCGAGCGATGGTTGGAGCGAGCGACGTCGACTCCGGGGCCGCGTACTCCACCTCGAGCTCGAGCGGCGGTGAAGACGAGGGAGATCACCGCAAGAACAAGAAGTCGTCCAAGAACCCGAGCGGGCGTGAGCCGCCGCGAGAGATGGCTTCCGCACCATGGCGGCGAGCTCCGGCAGCAAGAAGAGCACACGGAGCGACTCGGACTGCGAGTCCGACGACGAGGTGCGTGATGAACTTCCCTTCTTGCGCCGGGAGAATGAGAGGCTTGGCTCTTTGCTTGATAACCGTGATGACATGCTTAGAGAGGCCAAGAAAATGAGAAAAGGGCTTAGGGCTTCACTCGAGGATGCTAGGACTAGAGTGGGCTGAGCTAGAGACACGGGTGCTTGATAGCAAGCTTGAGATTGATTCGCTTAAGGCTAGCCCTGTTGTTTCTAATGAGAATGATTGTCTTGATTGCTCCATATTCCTTGCCGATCTTGCTTTGTTTAAGGAGAAGCATGCCTCCAAGTGTGAGGAACTAGATGTGCTTAGGGTTGAAGTGGCTGAGCTTAAGTCTAGACCTGTTTTGCTAGGTGCTTGCACTTCTTGCCCTGTTTTGCATGCTAAGATTGATGAGATGCATGCTTACACTAGTTCGCTCGAGGCTAAATTGAAGGAACCCATGCCTACATCTTGCTCTACCTGTGAAATGCATGCATTGAAAAATTTGGAGCTTGCACATTATGTTGATCATTTGCAGGATGAGAATGATGATTTGAGGAAGTTGATGGGTTGGTTGTCCGGTCATGAGCCTCAGTTGAGGATGATGATCGAAGCCTTTAAGAGGCAAGATGGTGAGGGGCTTGCGGCAAATAAGGTTGGTGAAGAAAGTGGAGAGAATATCCCGGAGCCACCAAAAACCCACCACAAAAATGATTTCCCTCCAAAACCCAACCATCTTAGGAACCGACTAGACACAACCCCAGCTCCACCTATATTTCCTACACCCACAAATGATCTCCGAAGGCCTATCAAGTTTGTGAGCACTTCCGGGAAAGTGTTCGTTGGAAAAGTGAGTGAGAAGGCAAGTGAGGAGAAACCAAGCGAGCAGCCCCAATCCAAGCCTAAACCTAAGCTTGTGAGGTTTCGTTGTGGCCATTGTGGGAAAGAGGGTCACAAGGATGAGTTTTGCTTCAAGAGGAAGCGGGAAGAGAGGATGGCAAAGGAGTGGGCGAACAAGGATAGGTACAACCCTTCCCATGGTGTACCTAAGCCTCGTATGCCACTGCCCAGGGGTAAGGCTGTGGTGAGAAGTGTTCCGGCATGGGGAGATGCGAGTTCCCGCAGCCGAGGAGCAGGTCTGGAGGGGGCGGTCAGACCGGCCGGCTAGGTGTTGACGGTGAAAATCCGTCAACCTAGCCATGAGTTTACCTTCGGTGTTGGCATGAGTTTTATACCTTATCCATTGGTACTAACCCCCGTGGTATAACAAGTTCACGTGTGCATGTCGGTTTTGGAGTTTAATGTTTATGCAGGGTTTTAGTGTTGAATGCGAGACTTTCGGGATAAGTTCATCAAGCACCTCATGACAAGACCTTGGAGTCCTGAACAAGTCATGCAATGAAGCAAAATTAACTCCAAGAAGCCGGGGACTCGATCCGAGAAGACGACAAACTCCAGGGGCCTGACCAGGAAAGTGCTGAATCTTGCAAGACAAGGAGTTGAGTCCAATTCGGAGAGAAACCGACGACATGGACCTACATGCAGAAGGGGGAAACATCCAGGAAGCAAGGGAACCGACGTGGGACAAAGGAGCCCACGGGCTGGGCCAAAATGGGCCCAGGCCGGCCGGCCCAGTCCGGTCGGCCCAGGCCCATTTTGGGCCCAAACGCCCTCTCCTTTGCCCTAGCCGCCAATCGGGCTATTTATAGCCCCCTGACTGAGAGCCACGGGGAGAAGATTTCGTCTTCGGCCGCCGAGGAGCAGAGAAGAGAGGGACACCATGTCGGAGAGGAGAGGGTCGAGCTAGTTGACTAGGGGTTTCCCTAGCCGACGTGGGAACCTTGCATGGAAGACCACGTCGGAGTTCCCGGAGCTAGAAGCAAGATCAAGGAAGGATCCCGGTGGTGATCTTGTGTATGTATCATTGTCATAGTTGAATTATCAAGTTGAATCTTTTCTTAGCGATCAAGCGTTTCCTCGAAGATTTCGTTTTTCGATCGGCTTTGCTTATTCCAATTCTATTCGCGCGATAGATTACATAGGGTGTTCTTGTAGCCGCGGTGGCTAGAGGTACACGCCGGATCTTCCGAAAGAATCTCGACTTGTCTTTTGACTCGCCCTAAGCTCCCCGCATGAATAGGGATACGTTGTGACAGAACGGGGGTCTCGAAAGGCGGATGTTTTCGGATTTGGACGGGAAACCACGATTTAAAGAGGCTTCTATTAAGATTCGATTTGCTACTTCTTCTCTTGCTTGGAACCTCAACAAAAGGCTTACCCCGATCCCTCTAGATCGGTTTATCTACCCAATCTTACTTTGTTTTCTCCGGTCTTTAGTAGATTAGATTTGTTTCATGTCTTTTACTTAGATGCATTAGGTCTTTTATCGAAGATTGAAGTTACTTGGCTTTAATAGATTAAGTCTTGCGTCACACATTTGTTCCACGGATTCGATACCTTGGGTTCACCACTCGAGGGAAGAAGGGTCCCTTGACTACGACGGGAGACTTGTACGCTTGCGAGTCACGAACGAACTTTGATACAAACATTAACCGTCAACAAGCCCCTTTTTCTGGCGCCGTTGCCGGGGAACAAGTGATCAAGATTTGATTTTTTATTGCTTTTTTTGTAATTTTCAGTACTGATTTTGTTTTATTTTTGCATCTACTAAATTTCGATCATCCTCAAAATACATCTAATCTAGTTTGTCTAACTCTAGTCTTTATAGATTTGTTTTGTTTTCTAGTTTTTTTGCATACTTTGTTTATTGCTAACCCTAACAGGAGATGGTTGGCTACCTCTCCAAGAAACCCAAACCTTTTTGTGGATGATCCAGGAAAACCTTACAGGCAAGGGTGACATGCAACACAAGCTAAAGGGGTGGAAACCCTAGATTCAAAAGTTGAAGTCGAAGGACCGTCGAAATCTCCAAGGGAATCACCACCTCCAAGTCCAAAGGAAGATCAACCTCAACCACCGGAGCGCTGCGCACCCGGACATCGTTGATCCACCTATCATAAACGTTCAAGACGCCGGGAGGCCGTTCAAGATCAAAGTCTCAACTATCCGCATGACGATTGCGAGAGCCGAATGCATACGAGTCGGATTCCTTGAGTGGCATATCGGTTTACTTAAGAGGAGGATGGAGAAGATGGAGATGGAGAAAGAAGCTCAACACTTAAAGGCCGCCGGAGCAAGATCCTCATGCAAGGAGTGTGTGGAGTATGACCATGTCCAAGGTAACCCCGATTTAATGCAAGTTCGTCGATTCAAGTTTTGGGTTCTCTTTGTGCACAATTCAAGGACTTGATGGACGAGCAAGCTAAGATCAACAAGGACGCCGTCACTAAGTTCGAGGCTATGGAGAAAGTATTGAAGAATTTAGATGGCAAGGTGACGGAGGTCGGAAGCTCTATACGTGAAGTGTTCATCGTGATGAAGATGCTAGACGCAAGTGGGACAACTTGCCGGCGCCCGATGGGTAACAAAGAAGAATATCCGAGACAACTCCAAGGTCCCAAGACGGCGAAGGCTACTCAAGCTCGTTCGGGAGAGATGAAGGATCACATTAGAGACCATGAAGATCACAACCGAAGGACCGGAGTTCGAGATGCCGAGCCACAAGGAAGTTGTTGCATCCGTCAAGACCAAAGGACAAAGCCAGCTCGTGAAGACCAAAAAAAAAAAATTGACTAAGCCAAAGTGGGTACCCAAGATTGCAACGCCCGCAAAGAGCGTTGATCCGGAGTAATCAAGTGAAGAAGTCTAGCCATGGACTATAAACGAAGCGCTAGGCGGGGAGGCAACCCGTTTCGTCAAGTCAAGAATAAGCTACGGGAGGACAACCCGATTCCAGGTTTTTCGAGTCTTTTTAATAATTTAGTTTTTGAGTTTTATTACGCAAAGACATTAGACTTAGAAGTGGTTGAACAATATTAGAGACATAATTCTTGATTGAATGTTTGCTTTATCATAAACCCTTTGCATGAACCCTCCTATGTGCTTGTTTGATTCTTTTCTTTTCGAGAAACCTCAACCAAATAATTTCAGAACCTTAACTCAACCTTTCACCCTCATTATGGTGCTGAGGTTGACTTATTTTTCATGCTAAAACCACACGAGTAGAGCCACGATTTATGTTTAAGTGTTAATAAAATTCAGCACGTGGTAGGACTCGCGTGAACCTAGAAATCAAAGCTTTTGGTTGGTTTTAAAAATCCTTATCCTTGGTTTCTCTAGGATTAGAATTTTTCTAAGCCTATTCTAATTTTGTTTTATTCAAAATCTTTCTTATTTATCCAAAATTAGAACCTAAACCTATGCCCCCATGATCAAGCCGGGAAAATGTCTGCTCTCAACCAATGAAGGCAAACTATACCGGTGAGACCGAAATCGACGTAAAAAGAAAATATTTTCGACTTGCATTTGTTTTTAATGGTTTAAAAACTTCTCTAAAATTATGTTCGAGCTCTTGCATGGCTCTGAAAAATATTTTAAATTTCGAATTAGAGGAGTGGTTAACCTTAAACACACCTTAATGGAGGCGATCTAGTAATCATGCATGCACCATTGGATTCCCTTTCATCAACTTTCACTAATTCCACATGCAAAGGACAAGCATGGTGGGCAGCAAGCATCAACTTTGTAGGAATTTCATGGTGGCATGTGAAGCAAATGGAGCTAGGGAGCATGGACATAACCCAAAACATGAAGCATCAAGTGGAAGGACCAAGGAGTGGACGAGAGCGTTTGGGCGGTGCAACTCGTAGAGCACGCGAGCAGGAAAGTTGCGAGGTGAAATGATCGTGCCGGAAGAAAGACGAGGCGGGGAGGAGCACCGAGGCCGGCCTCACCTACATAAGGAGCCCCCCGGCTCCCCGTTTTACTCGCAGCAAGCTTCCCTCTCCTTCCTTTGTTTGTGTGTTCAAGTTTGTGTGCTCAAAACCTCCGTAGACATAGCCAACCTTCCCAAGCTTGATAGCTCAAGAAAAAAAAAAAAATCTACATCCTTAATCCACTCAAAGTCCAGACTCCAAAATAATATTTGTGTACCTTGTTACCGGGTGAAAACCCCGGATATTTATTTGTGAGGGAGGGTGCTGCAATCATGGAAGAAAACTACAAGCCTTTGCACCGAAGAAGAAGGGATCATCGTCGTCTAGCCATCATCGACAACCTTTTCGAGGAGGCACTCGTTTCCGAGCTTCCTCGGGGTATGGAGGAGGACACGGCACCGCCAAGGAGGAATCGCACTCTTTTCCTTGGTGGCACGAGGGCTACACGAAACTCGTTTATTAGGTTTTCCAAACCTCAATAACATATGGAGGAGCCGCCCGTCCAACCTCGCCACTAGACACGATCATCCGCTCCACCTCCATATGCTCCGCGGTATTCCGAGGGGTATGTCATCATGACGGAGGAGGAGAAGAAGCTCGCTCGCCTTAAGTAGAGGCTTGTAGCGAACGCCGACATCGACGACCAAGCTCTCCACATATTGGGTTTCACACGGGACACCGGTGCAATTCTCTAGCGGAGTGTCGGCAAACACCCACAAGGAATTCGCCTAGGAAATTTTCATGACCATGGCGTATACCCTTGATGAAGGAGTGCTTGAGTCTCTCATTCCGTTGGAGGGAGCCCACAAGTGGAGAAGAAGGAAGACACCGTCGGAAGGGTAACCTTGATCAACGATGCTATTTCTAGCACTTTGATGGGGTAATCTCCTTTCATCCATGGGTTGCATTCGGTCTTGAGATGTAATCGAACTTTGTTGGATTATCTATCTATCATCTTGTGCTGAAAATACTTTAATGCTTAAGGCTAGCAACCATGCCATAAAGGGAGTAGGGCTCCAATGCTTCCTTGGATCCATTCAACACAAACCCCGATAGATCAGATTGGTTTTCATGTTCGAAACGATTGCATGTCTAGTATCGTAGACCCATGGGCGAGTGTCTCCTATTTTCAAAAGGGAGCTCCGGAACAAGTATGTGCATGAAGGCACATGGGAAGGTTTTTGGAGTATGATCACGGGAAGAGACCATCAACGAAGAAATACTATCCGGAACCCCATCATCCAAGTGTGTTACTTTTGTGCAAATGGATTTTTGGGGAGAATAAGAGAGACATAGATAACCAACACGGAGTTGAATTGGATTTACTCGCAGCCAATCAACCCTACTCACCTATGATCAACCGGTGGTGTTGTGGCAACATCGGATTCGGGAGATCGGGTTGTTACCTCTCCATGTTGACTATCTCTTTAAAACCGGGTATTACAAGGAACCCAAATCATCTCCTACCCGGGACTTCCCTAGGAATATATGAAGAAAGGAAAATATAAGAGTGAAGATGAGAGAGGAGGCTTCCAAGTGGCCTAGGTAAATTTGCCCCTTCCGGATTGAAGATTAAGACTTTTCTTAAGGGGAAGAAGATCGGTTAGAGGAAGGACTTCTTGTGCCGGCGAAGAAAAAAAAAAAATAATAATAAAATTATAGGAGAAGGATCTTCTATGGCCCAAGAAGGAGGTGCATAACAAAATTATGTTCCACCATTCGGAGAAATTCCGGCATCGCCAAATCACTACGGTGGTGTACCAATGCAAGCATGGGGGAGTGGTGCAGCCATACCCCCACCATTTTTGCGGTGCCCAACGTAGTCTTTGCGGAGCCATATGCACATCTTCCTCAACCACAACAAAATGTGGCCACCATTGGAGGATACGCTGCAAGGATCATGCAAATTATTGCAGCCATCCAAACCAATGCAAACCAAATGGGTGAAGGAAATGCAAACGTCGCTTATGTGCTTGGACACCTTCACCTAGCACCATCGGACAATTCATAGGAGGAGTGGTGCATTCCTATTACAAGTAAGGGTACAACAACCAAGACTTTCAATATCAACCACCGGCGGAAGATTAGAGA
This sequence comes from Cenchrus americanus, assembly GCA_947561735.1. NCBI lineage: Eukaryota > Viridiplantae > Streptophyta > Magnoliopsida > Poales > Poaceae > Cenchrus > Cenchrus americanus. The sequence continues at coordinate 218,053,519 of OX387245.1, read as the reverse complement.
GAGGAGGAGCCTTAGTTATCTTTCCTTTACCCCCTTTTCTTTAATTTTCAGCTTGTATGCGCCTATGTTTGCGTAGTATTTTCAGTTTTGCTTTAATTTTCAGTTTTTAGTTTAATTTTCAGCATGTATCTTAGTTTTTATTTTCATCATGAATAATGTCACCACCAAGTTTTTACCTTTGGTAAAGTTACAAAGTTTGTGCCATGATGATATATGATTATAATTGCCGCTTTGTTTATCTTTGTAATTGATTTATGCATGTTTAACCTAGTGCTCTCTTAAAAATACAGATCTGAATTTATTTAAATACTAGCTTAATTTTCAGCGGAGGTTATGATTAAAACAAAGACCCATAGTGTTTTATGTGCTCTCAAGTTATGAATAGATTGAAGATGTCTTTTATGCTCAAAAATATTGCTAACCTTGTCACAAATATCACTTGTGTGTTGCTCTACCTATCCAAAGCCTTATATATATTTGAGTGCATAAACCTTAGTGTACAAGATTTATTTTTGAGTGAGTTATTGCAGGCCATGATTTCTCTGGCCCGAGACTAAGAAGCTGGTCATTCCGTTTTTGCGTATCTATCTTTTTGCTAGCCTTTTATCCGTGCATTGTGTACCCCCACATCGGTGGTCTCACAAACTTCGCCGGATGTCCATCCTTAAACCAAATATCATTTTTTTGTGATTACCTCCTTGACCACAACCTATCATTGAGAATGGATCATCAATTCAAGGAAGATCGCAAGACGGTGCCAACGTTGAAGATTTCAAGTATCTCTCCAAGGAAAATATCTCCGGTACCTACCTTATTTTTCGCCTCTTTGCTCGAGGACGAGCAACGTCTAAGCATGGGGGAGGAGGTAGGTACGGTGCTGCCTTAGAGTTCAAAAGGGAGTATTTTAAAAAAAATATATATATAATGATGAAAGAAAAAATTCGGCGATGTACATGACTTCCAAGGTGAAGAAAGAAAAAATATATATATACAAGAAAGAAAGAAAAGAATGAGAAATATAAGAAAGAGAAGAAAAAAAAAATATATTTGTGCGTAAAATGAACTCCCCGGTTCTCTAAGAGTGCATTCAAGGCTTCAAGATAAAAAGATCCATTCTCATTTTCCAACCATGTGCAATCCGATAACGAGGACTTCTTTTGTGCCTCGGGATCACTCTCTCGCCATTTGCACATGTCCACCTATCTAAAAGTGTGTGTATTTTTCTCTTTCCCCTCCTTGATTTAACATTATTTTCCAATGACCTTTTTGACGAGTCTCGGTAAGACCATGAGAAGCTTGTCTTGTTATGACAACACCTCATTTATAAATTCTTGTTAGGACTAAACTTTCCCAAAAGCTCCATATAAAGCCTACCACATATATATGAGAGGGAAAGGAGTAGAATATATAGGCTTGAGAGACAAGTGAGATGAGAGTTTATGAGCAATACATGAGATGATTTAAATTTGTGAATTTGGTTTAGCTTTTCTTATCTCGTTCTTCATTTCAAAAATTCTGAGATCCATTTAAAACTTTGTGAGCATGTTAATACTTGTGGGATAAGCTTAATAAGAATCTACCCTCCGTAGAGATGAAGGCTAGTACATTATGGAACTTTAATGAATTAAAATTTTGAGAGCATTATGTTTTCTCATGTGTAATCAAGTGCAAAGTTTAAACATTGTTTAGCAAATGATGATATCCATCGAAGGCTTACTCGAGGACGAGCAAGGTTTAAGCATGGGGGAGATGTTGACGGTGAAAATCCGTCAACCTAGCCATGAGTTTACCTTCGGTGTTGGCATGAGTTTTATACCTTATCCATTGGTACTAACCCCCGTGGTATAACAAGTTCACGTGTGCATGTCGGTTTTGGAGTTTAATGTTTATGCAGGGTTTTAGTGTTGAATGCGAGACTTTCGGGATAAGTTCATCAAGCACCTCATGACAAGACCTTGGAGTCCTGAACAAGTCATGCAATGAAGCAAAATTAACTCCAAGAAGCCGGGGACTCGATCCGAGAAGACGACAAACTCCAGGGACCTGACCAGAAAAGTGCTGAATCTTGCAAGACAAGGAGTTGAGTCCAATTCGGAGAGAAACCGACGACATGGACCTACATGCAGAAGGGGGAAACATCCAGGAAGCAAGGGAACCGACGTGGGGCAAAGGAGCCCACGGGCTGGGCCTAAATGGGCCCAGGCCGGCCGGCCCAGTCCGGTCGGCCCAGGCCCATTTAGGGCCCAAACACCCTCTCCTTTGCCCTAGCCGCCAATCGGGCTATTTATAGCCCCCTGACCGAGAGCCACGAGGAGAAGATTTCGTCTTCGGCCGCCGAGGAGCAGAGAAGAGAGGGACACCATGTCGGAGAGGAGAGGGTCGAGCTAGTTGACTAGGGTTTCCCTAGCCGACGTGGGAACCTTGCATGGAAGACCACGTCGGAGTTCCCGGAGCTAGAAGCAAGATCAAGGAAGGATCCCGGTGGTGATCTTGTGTATGTATCATTGTCATAGTTGAATTATCAAGTTGAATCTTTTCTTAGCGATCAAGCGTTTCCTCGAAGATTTCGTTTTTCGATCGGCTTTGCTTATTCCAATTCTATTCGCGCGATAGATTACATAGGGTGTTCTTGTAGCCGCGGTGGCTAGAGGTACACGCCGGATCTTCCGAAAGAATCTCGACTTGTCTTTTGACTCGCCCTAAGCTCCCCGCATGAATAGGGATACGTTGTGACAGAACGGGGGTCTCGAAAGGCGGATGTTTTCGGATTTGGACGGGAAACCACGATTTAAAGAGGCTTCTATTAAGATTCGATTTGCTACTTCTTCTCTTGCTTGGAACCTCAACAAAAGGCTTACCCCGATCCCTCTAGATCGGTTTATCTACCCAATCTTACTTTGTTTTCTCCGGTCTTTAGTAGATTAGATTTGTTTCATGTCTTTTACTTAGATGCATTAGGTCTTTTATCGAAGATTGAAGTTACTTGGCTTTAATAGATTAAGTCTTGCGTCACACATTTGTTCCACGGATTCGATACCTTGGGTTCACCACTCGAGGGAAGAAGGGTCCCTTGACTACGACGGGAGACTTGTACGCTTGCGAGTCACGAACGAACTTTGATACAAACATTAACCGTCAACACTAGGCGGTCGACCGGCCCAGCCCCGAGGGGGGCGGTTAGACCGGCCCGGCTAGGCGGTTTAACCGCCCCCCCCCACTCCGGGCGGAGTGGTTTTCGAGGTGGTGAGTCGAGAGGTTTCAGGTCTGGAGGTGGAGTTACCGGTGGTTGGTCTGGAGTGACAGCAGTTGGTCAGTTTGCTAGGCATTCTCCCCCTCGAGGTCACTACGGGGATGGGAGGAGTCGTAGCTTTGAGAAGGAGAGGAGGGACGTTCCACGGGTTGTCTTCCATGGTTTTGGTCCTCCTCCAGGCAGTGAGGGGTGGTTTCCTCGGAGTGGTTACCGAGGTGGTGTTCGTGGTGATGGTTATGGTAGGAAAGATGGCTTGATGTGTGCTAACCCCACTTTCGAGCAAATGGCTCGGCACTGGTTTTCCTCTTTTGGTACTAACCCCAGTGCTGAGTCGTTTGTTCGCTCACGTGCTTGTTTTTGAATTTCAGGTGGGAGACTTGAAGAACATTTGGTTGATTGACTCCGGTTGCTCGAGGCACATGACCGGAGACAGGGGGTGGTTCTCAAGTCTCGTCCCGGTGGTGACGAAGAGGTACATCACTTTTGGGGACAATGGGCGTGGGCGTGTGCTTTCAGAAGGTGAGATAAAAGTGAGTGACAAGATCACTCTGAGGCGTGTTGCACTTGTTCAATCGCTGGGGTACAATTTGCTTTCTGTGTCCCAGTTGTTGGATGAGGGTTTTGAGGTGTTGTTTCGGCCTGGTGGTTCTCGGATTGTGGACTCTCGAGGGGACCTTGTTTGTATGGTCGTTCCCGAGGGTCAGGTGTTTCGTGCTGATTTTTCTCAGTCTTCGGGTGTGGAGCGTTGTTTCTTGGCTGGTTCTTCGAGTGAGTTGTGGAGGTGGCATAGGAAGTTGGGTCACTTGAGCTTTGACCTTTTGTCTCGCTTGAGTAAACTCAATTTGGTCCGAGGATTGCCACGGTTGAGGCTTGAGAAAGAGTTGGTTTGTGCTCCGTGTAGGCATGCCAAGATGGTGGCCTCTTCTCACCCGCCTCTCACCGATGTGATGACTGAGCGTCCATGCGAGCTGCTCCATATGGACCTTGTTGGCCCAGCTCGTGTGCGATCTGCGGGTGGGAAGTGGTATGTCCTTGTTGTGGTGGACGACTATTCTCGGTATGCGTGGGTGTTCTTTCTCAAGGATAAGGGGGAGACGTTTGGTTTTGTTCGAGATCTAGTCTTGAGGTTGAGGAACGAGAGGCACGGAGATGCCATACGAGCTATCCGCAGTGATAATGGCTCGGAATTCAGGAACTCTCGTTTTGAAACCTTCTGCCATGACTTGGGTCTTGAACACCAGTTTTCGAGTCCGTATACGCCTCCTCAGAATGGTGTTGTGGAAAGGAAGAACGAGGACCTTGTGCGAGATGGCTAGGACGATGCTTGATGAGCATAGGACTCCGAGGAGGTATTGGGCCGAAGCGGTGAATACCTCGCAGTGCACAAGAAGAAGACATGCTATGAGTTGATGCATGGCCGCACACCCAAGGTGAGTCACTTCCATGTCTTTGGTTGCAAGTGTTTCATTCCGAAGAAAGGCAAGAAGTTGGATAAGTTTGAGGCTAGGTCCGTCGATGGCATTTTCTTTGGTTATGCATCTCATTCTAGAGCATATCGTGTGCTCAATCTTCAAACTAACCAAATCGTGGAGACTTGCGAGGTAACCTTCGACGAGACAGAGCCACGTAGTCAGCTTGTCTTTGAGTGTGCATGTGATGATGAGCTTGGCGAGGAGATCTTTCAGGAAGAGGAGCATGAACATGGTGATGATGAAGATGGCGGTGCGGTGCCCCCGGCTGAACATGTACCCACTACTTCGACCACGATGATGGATGGACCCTCTGCTACACCTACGACGACAAATCAAGGACGAGGAGAAGCTGATGTTGAGGGGGAGGTAGCTTCGAGGCGAGAACCTCCCCGGCGAGTTCAAGTGGATCACCCAGCTTCGAGGATCATCGGCGACATGAATGAACACACTACACGGTCAAGGGTTCGAAACAATTCCCATTTCGCTCATGCTGCATTTGTTGCTACTTTTGAGCCCAAAGACATTGGACACGCACTATCTGATCACAATTGGGTTACTTCAATGCATGAGGAGTTGGAGAACTTTGAGAGGAATCAGGTGTGGGAGTTGGTTGACCCTCCTCCAGGGTGTAAGCCGATTGGTACAAAGTGGGTGTGGAAAAACAAAGAGGGAGAGAAAGGTGAGGTTGTGAGGAACAAGTCGAGACTTGTTGCTCAGGGGTTCAGTCAGAAGGAGGGGATCGACTACGAGGAGACCTTTGCTCCCGTAGCCCGTTTGGAGGCGATTAGGATCCTTCTAGCCTTTTCCGTGGCTAAAGGGTTCAAGTTGCACCAAATGGATGTGAAGAGTGCTTTTCTGAATGGAGTGTTGGAGGAAGAAGTGTTTGTGAGGCAGCCTCCGGGGTTTGAGAGTGAGAAGTACCCCCACCGGGTGTACAAGTTGAGGAAGGCGCTGTATGGGTTGAAGCAGGCGCCTAGATGAAGGACCGATACGGCGAACCAGAGAGGGGGGGAGTGAATGGGAGCCGATAAAAATTCTTCTCGAAGGAGATAAAAACTCCAACAAGACGAACGCGGCTTCCAACACACGTCTCCGACTCACTACCAAGGTTGGTCAAGCCCACGTAGCCACTGGAGTGCCACTGGACCTAGGAACCAACACACCACCTTCCGACTCGAGAAACGCAGCGGAAAAACCAAACCTCGAGTCTACAGACCCACACCGGTCAGACCGGTGAGCACCACCGGTCAGACCGGTCCCTGCTGGTCAAACTGAGCAACTTCCACTAAGTGGCTCTACACCGGTCAGACCGGTGAGACACACCGGTCAGACCGATGGCAGCCTGAAAGCCCCCAAGGCACCAAACAGGCCAACCGACCACCAAACGGATCCAAACTCGAAACAACAGCACCACGGGACAACAACGAACACACCAAGACGTTCACCCGAGCAAAATCCCACAAGGGCTTGCACCGGTCAGACCGGTCAAGAGCACCGGTCAGACCGGTGTAGCCTGGGCAGCTCGGGATGAACAACACCCGCGGGTCAACTCCACCAAATCCAAATCTCGATCTCCCGAATCGCTCCACGGACTTGAACAAGACTTTGGGGATATCATGAACACCTCATGAGGAGTTCATAGCCAAGTTTAATCCCACCAAAACTCGTCCAAAAAGGAGGAATCGAAGAAATCCCGCCGAAAGCACTTCCAACCCAAGAACTCAAGAAAACCCCAAAATCGAGTACTTTTACTCACGGATTTGGGAGGGGAATCACAGCCCAAAGAACCACGAAGGGTTCCCACAAATTTCCCCCATCAAATCCCCAAGAGAAAAGCCCCGAAAACACCCCAAAGAAATCACGAAGAGAGGGCTCCGAAAATCACCACCAAGAACAACCAGGGAAAACACATCCAAACCTTGAGGAACCACGCCGAATCATCTATACATGAAACAAAGGTTCGTACAAGGTCTAGCAAGCCGCCCGATCATCCATCCCTTTCTACAAGATCTCTCCGTGAAGCTCTCTTGCTAGTCCTAAGGAAAACCTAGAGAAAATAGGTGGAAAATAGGAAAACTAATGAGCTAGGGTTCCAAGAGTTGGCTGCCATCCTCTCACCTCTTGGGTTATATAGAGGCAACCGAATGTCTAAAATGCCCTTCTCTACTAACTAGGGATACAAGCCCCTCAAGGGCGGATATGGAATTCTTGATGTCTTCACCATCGGACGGATGCCCGGCGACCGCACCCTGCGTAGCCTCGACGCAAGCCATGCGATCCCGACGCGTGTCCTCCGCTTCGAAGATTCCGGACCGCGTCGTCCGCACACCGGCCGACCGGTGCTCCTCACCGGTCAGACCGGTCCCCACCGGTCAGACCGGTCAGACCCACGGCCGGGACGGCCGGACCCACCGGTCGACCGGTCCGGTGCCGCCGCACCTCCGTCTTCGGTTATCCGGTCTTGGCTTTGTGGATCAACCAAGGAACCCGGTGGTTTTCTCGGTGAACCACCGGAAACCCCGCGAACTCGGTGTAGCCTCCGCCAATCTCCACTCATGACTTGGCTCCCACGTAGTCCCGGCCGACCTTGGTTTTGAGGCTCAACCAAGAAACCGTCCACGACTTCATCTTGTTGTTCATGCCACCATGCGGCCCGCACTTGACCCCCGCCGGCCACCGGCTCCCTCGAACGAAGCCTACTTGTCTTCTCCACACCCGGAGGCCTCACCGGCGACGACCTTTCACGCTTGTTCTTCACCCGCATCGAGTCAAGCCGCAACCCGCACCCGCAATACTTAGCCAAGAATCGGTCCACACAACGTTGTCAATCACTCATCACACAAGGAAGCGACCATCCACCGGTCCTCGAACCACACATGGTCCTCAATCTCCCCCTTGATGAGTGCATTGACAACACCCACACGAAAGTAACAAGAGAGAAAAGAAAAGAAAAAGAAACGAACAAAAAGAAACTCCAACAAGCGATCGAAAGCCAAACAAAGGCAAAGAGCAAGATCACTTAAGGAAACAAGTCTCGGACCCCTTAGGCAAGGGCAACGGCTCGACACATCCGAGACAAAAACAAAGCTCAAGCAAAGAGCGCAAACCACCAAAACAAGGCTCGAAAAACCACAAAGAGCTCCCCCTGCACACATGCAAGCTCCCCCTGAACCAATGCAACTCCCCCTGGACGAATGCATGCAAGAAACCACATGAAACAGGACAGCTGCAGCACTTTCAGCTCACACCGGTCAGACCGGTCATCACCACCGGTCAGACCGGTGCCTAACATATGTACAGGACCAGCACTCACACCGGTCAGACCGGTGCTCATCACCGGTCAGACCGGTGTACAACAGAGCCCAGAAATGGCTCGAAACCACCTGAAAACCTTCTAAACGCGTCCAACAAGCCATTTCAAGCTCAAACTTCTCCCCCTTGTTGGCAATGCATGAATCAAGCCAAAAATGCAAAACATTCAACCTAGAGCTTCTCAAATATACAAAATTCAACAAAGAAAGCGACACATATCCAAATGAGCAAGTTAGATACTCTACGGCTTCGTATCGACCTCAACTACATGATCACCAAGTTTCACAACCATTGGACGAAGCTAAGATGGATTTTGGCAATTTTGCGAAAAAATTTGCCTCTCATGAGCAAAGTCCTAAACATGATCAAAGCATATCAAAATGGCAAAGCCATACAAACTTCATGCTAGGACAGCCATTCTAATCATAAGACCATCACAAACACCCACAAGCACCTCATGTCATGTCAAAGCTACCGAGCCATGTGCCTACTTCTATGTATGAGACTTCTCATTGGTAGGCATCATGCAACGGTTTAGCACCCAAAGCAAATTAAATTCAGCACATATGACATGGGAGCATATTTTCCAAGCATTTTTCATTTCATTTTCAGATTTGTAAATGGTACATGAAATGTCTTTGCGACAAAAAGGAACTTATGCTCCTCCACAAGATAAATCTAGAGGGCTAAACATTCATGATGGCAAATGAGCCTTTGGCCCCATATGATCAATAAACTAGCCATCCAACCACGAATTAAGCATAGCAAGGCCACAAAAACATGTCAAGAGCATGTAAAGGCATTTACACATGAGAGAGCATACATGTGACATTTTTCAAAAGCATAGCTAGCAACCATGGATTATTCATCAAGATCATCAAGAGCTAAGCCAAACTAACCGTAGCATACCAAACAAGCTCACAAAGACATATATCTCATTCCATGGTGAACAATGTATATGAGAGAAGCTTTTCCTAACCAATGCATATGATACAAAATGCATGCAATCTAAGACACAAGGATGCCTATACATCATGCTACATATGCCATGCCAAATGCAAGAAATGCACAAAGAAAAGCTATACATATGCTACAAACCGGCTCCTCGAGGGGAGGCAAAACGGGCTCGACACCACCGGCAAAAGAAAGCTCCCACACACCCAACTCAAGAAATCAAACACACACCAAGTTCCCCCCCGCAAACGAGTGAAAGTTGCTTGATCTAGGGGTTTGGTGAAAATATCGGCTAGTTGGTCATGTGTGGGTACATGGATCAAAGCTATCTTTCTTTTCTCAACATTGTCTCTCGTAAAATGAAACCTCACTTCTATGTGCTTGGTTTTGGAATGGAGCACTCGGGTTCTTTGCAATGCTTATGGCACCGTGTGCTATCACATTGAAGTGGGACATGGGTATACTCCTCACCAAAGTCACTCATGGTGTAGGTGATCCAAAGGAGCTGAGAGCAACAACTAGCAGCGGCAACATATTCGGCTTCGGTCGTGGATTGAGCAACACTCGACTGCTTGCGGGAAGACCAAGAGACCAACGAAGAACCCAAAAATTGGCAAGTCCCAGAAGTGGACTTCCTATCCAACCGACACCCGGCAAAATCCGCGTCTGAAAAACCATGAAGCGCCAAAGAAGAGGACGCGGAGTACCAAAGGCCGAAGTCGGGAGTGTGACACAAGTACCTGAAAATTCGCTTCACTGCTTGCCGATGCGAAGTCCTCGGAGACGCTTGAAAACGAGCGCACAGACACACCGAGAACTGTATGTCCGGCCTCGTCGCCGTCAAGTAGAGGAGTGACCCGATCATGCTCCGGTACTCCTTCTGGTCCACGTGTTCACCTTCCTCGTCCGCATCAAGAGCCGTAGTCGTACTCATCGGCGTCGTCATAGCCTTGGAGTCCTCCATCTTGAACTTCCTCACAATGTCCTTGGTGTACTTAGCCTCGGTGCACAAATGTTCCTTCCTTTGATTGCCTCGATTTGTAGCCCGAGGAAGAACTGCAACTCACCCATCATGCTCATCTCGAACTCCCCGCTCATGTCATCTCGCAAACCTTGCAACAAGAGAGTTAGACGAGCCACCAAAGACAATATCATCCACGTACACCCGCACAATCGGGATATCTCCGCCCCCCCTCAACAAAAACAAGGTCCGATCGACCTTCCCCATCTCAAAACCTCTCTCAAACAAGAACCCCCTCAACCTCGCCATACCAAGCTCTAGGCGCCCGCTTCAACCCATACGAGCGCCTTCCTCAACTTGTACACCCGGTGGGGGTACTTCTCACTCTCAAATCCCGGAGGCTCGTCTCACATACACTTCTTCCTCCAACACTCCATTCGGAAAAGCACTCTTCACATCCATTTGGTGCAACTTGAACCCTTTAGCCACGGAAAAGTCTAGAAGGATCCTAATCGCCTCCAAACAGGCTACGAGAGCAAAGGTCTCCTCGTAGTCGATCCCCTCCTTCTGATTGAACCCTTGAGCAACAAGTCTCGACTTGTTCCTCACAACCTCACCCTTCTCTCTCTCTTTGTTTTTCCACACCCACTTTGTACCAATCGGCTTACACCCTGGGGGAGGGTCAACCAACTCCCACACCTGATTCCTCTCAAAGTTCTCCAACTCCTCATGCATCGAGTTAACCCAATTGTGATCGATAGTGCGTGTCCAATGTCTTTGGGCTCGAAAGAAGCAACAAACGCAGCATGAGCAAAATGGGAATTGTTCCGAACCCTCGACCGTGTAGTGCGTTCATTCATATCGCCGATGATCCTCGAAGCTGGGTGATCCACTTGAACTCGCCGGGGAGGTTCTCGCCTCGAAGCTACCTCCCCCTCAACATCGCCTTCTCCTCGTTCTTGATTTGTCGTCGTAGGTGTAGCGAGAGGGTCCATCCATCATCGTAGTCGAAGTAGTGGGTACATGTTCAGCCGGGGGCACCGCACCGCCATCCTCATCATCTCCATGTTCATGCTCCTCCTCCTGAAAGATCTCCTCGCCAAGCTCATCATCACCAAGACACTCAAAGACAAGCTGACTACGTGGCTCTGTCTCGTCGAAGGTTACCTCGCAAGTCTCCACGATTTGGTTAGTTTCAAGATTGAGCACACGATATGCTCTAGAATGAGATGCATAACCAAAGAAAATGCCATCGACGACCTAGCCTCAAACTTATCCAACTTCCTGCCTTTCTTCGAATGAAACACTTGCAACCAAAGACATGGAAGTGACTCACCTTGGGTGTGCGACCATGCATCAACTCATAGCATGTCTTCTTCTTGTGCACTCCGAGGTATATCCCGTTCGACACATAGCATGCGGTATTCACCGCCTCGGCCCAATACCTCCTCGGAGTCCTATGCTCATCAAGCATCGTCCGAGCCATCTCGCACAAGGTCCCGTTCTTCCTTTCCACAACACCATTCTCCGGGGAGGCGTATACGGACTCGAAAACCGGTGCTCAAGACCCAACTCATGGCAAAAGGTTTCAAAATGAGAGTTCCCGAATTCCGTTCCATTATCACTCGCGGATAGCTCGTATGGCATCTCCATGCCTCTCGTTCCTCAACCTCAAGACTAGATCTCGAACAAAACCAAATGTCTCCCCCTTATCCTCGAGAAAGAACACCCACGCATACCGAGAATAGTCGTCCACCACAACAAGGACATACCACTTCCCACCCGCGATCGCACACGAGCCGGGCCAACAAGGTCCATATGGAGCAGCTCGCATGGACGCTCGCTCATCACATCGGTGAGAGGCGGGTGAGAAGAGGCCACCATCTTGGCATGCCTACACGGAGCACAAACCAACTCTTTCTCAAGCCTCGCCCGTGGCAATCCTCGGACCAAATTGAGCTTACTCAAGCGTGACAAAAGGTCAAAGCTCAAGTGACCCAACTTCCTATGCCACTTCCACAACTCACTCGAAGAACCAGCCAAGAAACAACGCTCCACACCCGAAGACTGAGAAAAATCAGCACGAAACACCTCACCCTCGGGAACGACCATACAAACAAGGTCCCCTCGAGAGTCCACAATCCGAGAACCACCAGGCCGAAACAACACCTCAAAGCACCCTCATCCAACAACCGGGACACGAAAGCAAATTGTACCCCGCCGATTGAACAAGAGCAACACGCCTCGCAGTTATCTTGTCACTCACTTTTATCTCACCTTCCGAAAGCACACGCCCACGCCCATTGTCCCCAAAGGTGATGTACCTCTTCGTCACCATCGGGACGAGACTTGAGAACCACCCCTTGTCTCCGGTCATATGCCTCGAGCAACCGGAGTCAATCAACATAATGTTCTTCAAGTCTCCCACCCGAAATTCAAAAATAGGCACGTGAGCGAACAAACGACTCAAAGATCGGGGTTAGTACCAAAAGAGGAAAACCGAGGCCGAGCCATTTGCTCGAAAGTGGGGTTAGCACCAACCAAAGCATCTCTCCTACCAAAACTACCTCCACGAACACCACCATGGTAACCACCCCGAGGGAACCACCCCTCTCGCCCGGAGGAGGACCAAAACCACGCAAGAAAGCCCATGGAACGTCCTTCCTCTCCAACTCAACGCCACGACTCCTTCGGCAATTTTGAGAGAAGTTTTTGCAGGGCGGTCACATGGGGCGGTCTAACCTCTCCCCGCAGGGCGGTCACATGACAAGGGGCGGTTTAACGGCTTTGTCTTTCGCAGTTTAACGCGCCCTATGCGATGTGAGCTTGGTTTGCTTTTGTCATGCATTTCCAGAGTGACCTTCTTGCATGCATTGGTTCGAGGGGGAGTTTGCTTATGTGCGGGGGGAGCTCTTTGTGGTGTTGAGTTTTGCTTTGGTGGTTTGTGCTCTTTGCTTGGTGTGTTTTGTCTCGGATGTGTCTGACCGTTGCCCTTGCCTAAGGGTCCGAGACTTGTCTTCTTCAAGTGATCTTGCTCTTTGCCTTTCTTTGGCTTTCGATCCCTTGTTGGGATTTCTTTTTATTTTTGTTTCTTTTCTTCCTTTTCTCTTATGTTACTTCATGTGAGTGTGTTGTCAATGCACTCATCAAGAGAGGAGATTGAGGACCATGTGTGGTTCGAGGACCGGTGGATGGTCGCTTCCTTGTGTGATGAGTGATTGACAACGTTGTGTCGGGCTTGATTCTTGGCTAAGTATTGCGGGTGCGGGTTGCGGCTTGACTCGTGTTGGTGCAGGTGAAGAACAAGCGCGAAAGGTCGTTGCCGGTGAGGCCTCCGAGTGTGGAGAAGACAAGTAGGCTTCGTTCGAGGGACCCGGTGGCCGGCGGGGTCGTGCGGGCCGCATGGTGGCATGAACGGCCAAGATGAAGTCGTGGACGGTTTCTTGGTAGAGCCTCAAAACCAAGGTCGAGCCGGGACTACGTGGGAGCCGGGTCGCAGGTGGAGACCCAGCGGAGGCTACACCGAGTTCGCGGGGTTTGCGGTGGTTCACCGGAAAACCCTTTGGGTTACTCGGTTGAGCCACAAAACCGAGGCCGGAGCTCGACGAGGAGGTGCGGCCACCGGAGCCCGGTTCAACCGCCCGGAGGGGCCGGGTCGGACCGCAGGGCCGGTCGAATCCGCGGGCCGGTCCTGGCCGCCCGGGGGGCGGTACGACCGCCACGGCCGCGAACCCTCGGCTCAAAGCGAATCCAACCCTCGATGGGATATCGACGTGAGAAGGTCGCCCGGGACCTGCTCGATGTAGAGCAGGCACCGCGGGTACCCATGCCACGTAAGACCCTCGAGCGGGGCGAACCCTCGGCTCCAAAGCGAATCCAACCCTCGATGGGATATCGACGTGAGAAGGTCGCCGGGACTGCTCGATGTAGAGCAGCACCGCAGTACCCATGCCACGTAAGACCCTCGAGCGGCGCGGGCCCTCGGCTCAAAGCGATGTCGGCCCTCGAAGGGATGCGACGTGAGAAGGTCGCCGGGACCTCGCTCGATGTAGAGCGGGCACCACGGGTACCCATGCCACGTAAGACCCTCGAGCGGCGCAAGCCCCTTGCTCGAGACAATATCGACTCTCCAAGGAAGGGCACATACGCCGTGCTACCAACCCCGGCCACCTCGAGGGCCGGCTCGCCCCGACCCCCTCGATGGCCGCAAACGTGAAAAGACGGGGCCGCCCAGGCGCCACCCCGCACGGCCCTACTGATCGGAGGTTCGCTCCGACCCTCGACGGGTTCGAACAGCGCCACGGATCACGAGTTAGGGACGACGAGGGCACGCGCATTTGAGCCGTTCCTTGAGCCGTCGGCTCGGGGGTGCCCCACATGTCGTGTTCGAGAGCCGGCGAGGGCGGCTAGCTGGGGGGATCCCCCCGAGGGAGAGCTCCGCGCCCTCGGTCCCTATCGAACGGGACCGAGCCCCACCCTAGCAAACCCACGCAAGTGCTTCCATGGACGTGTCTCCGGACCGCGCGGCCTACCATTATCGAACGGGGCATGGACGTCCACTTGAACCATCCGCTAGCGGCTCGACGAGGAATCGCAATCCGCGACCCGCTCGATGGGGGTTGCGGAAACCTCACCCTCCGTCCCCGCGGAGGGACGGCGAGGGCGCGTTAAAAAACAAGTCGCCAAGCTCTACCCCGATCGCCTCGAACGGGCCAAGGCTTGGGGGCTTGGCGCGCGGCTACACCTCCTTGAAATTGTACCCACCGGAGAACGGTGCCGGTGCGTGCACCCCGAAGCCGGCAGAAATACCTCCGATCTTGGGGTTGGCATATGTGCCACGCCTCTCGACCAAAATTCTCGCGGTTAACCCCTACGGGAGCACCCACACTCTGCGGGGCTTCGGGGGCTAGACCCGCGGGTCCGGCCGACGCGGCCCCACGGAAAGCGTTCGCAAACAAGGAGGGAAGAACGTCCTATCGGTAGGTTCCGGCATACGCGGGAGCCTCCGCGGCAAACCCACGGATGCTCGGGGGCTACCGTCGGGGACGGCCCTAGGGGTCCCCTTAAACAATGGGGGAAAACCTCACTTAAAACCCGCAACGAAACCCAAACACGTTAAGCCTAACCATGCGAGGTGCCTAACCATGCGGGACACGCCCCCCCACGGGGGCTCCGACGGCCCATCGAGGCGGCCCACGAAAGGATCCCCTCGAACGAGCTTCGCCCGCTCGAGGGGCGGCACTCCCCTTCGGGCGGGCACCCCCGCTCGAGGGGCGGCGTTTCCCTCGAGAGGGCTCCGCCTCGCTCGAGGGTATGCCCCACCCTCGGCGGGGTCCGCCACGCTCGAGGGTGCCCCTCACGCGTGCGCGGCCCCGTACACGGGCATTTAACGCCACGACGCGCGGGGACGGCGCCATCATGCGCCGGGGGCTCGCGCCCGGTGCGCGCCGCACCAACTCCCCGGGGGAGGAGCCCATCCCCACCCGCGTGGAGGGGGAGCGTGCGGTACGGCGGTGTCGGTCCGTGACACCGCGCGCCTCTGCAGGTACGGCTAACGCGCCCGACCCTCGAAGGGGGGCGGGCGCACCCTCGATTTCACTTTCCCGTGACCCTACGGGATTAGGTGGAGGCGCTAGGCCGGTGGATCGCCATCCCGGCCCGCGCAGCGGCGTGGCCGCCGTACCCGCGCGTGCGGGCGCACGCCGGACCCCGTAGCAACCGACTCCCGGCCCCGTGAGGGCGCGTTGGGAAGGAACGCCGTTTGCCCGCCCGTACTCCGTACAAGCTTGCGCCGACACGCCCCCGAGCCTATCGAGAGGACATCACCGCCATCCGTTGCTCTCCTACCCTCGAACCGCCCGCGTTCGGGTACAAGTCGGGCCATGATGACCAGATCGCAGCGAGAGATCGCCGGACGTCCGCCCACTCTACACCGTAGCACGTCGCACTTCTCCACATAGCTAGGTGGCGCGGCGCGCATGTAACCCGCCGCCCCCTTGATCTATAAAAGGGGGAGGCGAACCCCCGCCGCGAGGGGGGGACGAAAGGAACAAGAGACACAAGAACACTTCGCACACCACGTACTCATTCCCATTCTCCCACAACATCTTCGGCCACTCCTCCAGGGACTTGGAAGCCACGCTTCCTCTCCTGCCTTGCTTGTACTTGCCCCACTACAAGCACCCCCCGTTAAGTAATATAGTGCCCCGAGCACGCCCCGGCTTTGGACGTACGGCCCCCTCGGCGGAACCGAGGATAAAAACCCGTGTCACTTGTTGCTTAGCATCGACCATTGAGGGATAGACCTCGGCGCTATCTACTGGTTAGTGTCGGGACCATATTCCGCACGACAACTACTCGAACTACTACTCTTGACTCCAACGTGCTCGGGGGCTTGTCGGGCATAGACCCCGGTACTCATGTAAGGAAGGAAGAAGATGGACTCCTATTAGAATTCCCCTGTAATCCTACTAGGACTCGTTCCGTGTAATCCTACTAGGACTCCTGCCTTGTAACCGACTAGGAACCCGCCCCCTGGACTATATAAAGGAGGGCAGGGTACCTAGTCGGAGGACCTGATCTCAACCCAACACCAAGCACAGGGCGCCATACTTGATCCCCCAAACAGGACGTAGGGTTCGCCACCTTGGCAGCCTGAACCTGTATAAATATTGTGTCCCGTGTCCTTGTGCATACCTTCGAGTTCTCGGTCTCCCGATCACGATCCTCACCGCACAATCTACTACCTCGGGTGCCCCCTTGGTAGGTTTGCCAGTCTAAAACACAGATACCGGGGGGCACCATTTATAGGCCAGGCCGGCCTGGGCCGACCGACCTAGGGTGGTTTGGCCCCCTGGCTCGGCTCTTTCTCCCAGCACGATTATTTCTCCTCCATGAATTTCTTGCCCGCGTGCTCCACGAATTGCACCGCCCAAACGCTCTCGTCCACTTCTTTTCTTGCATTATTGGTCCTTCCACTTGATGCTTCATGCTTTGAGTCATGTCCATGCTCCCTTGCTCACTTGCTTCACATGTCACCATGAATTTCCTGCAAAGTTATGCTTGCTGCCCACCCATGCTTGTTGCATGTGGTCTTGATGAAAGTTGTTGAAAGGGCATCCAATGGTGCATGCATGATTAACTTTAACTAAATTGCCTCCCTCTAAGTATGTTTAAGGCCAAGCACTCCTCTAATTTCGAAAATAAAAAATGTTTTCAGAGCTATGGTAAATCTCAAGCATAAATTTAGATAATTTTTTAAAACATTAAAACAAATGTAAGTCGAAAATATTTTCCAACTACATTGATATCGGTCTTACCGGTATAGTTTGTCTTCATTGGTTTAGAGCAAACTTTTCCCGGCTTGATCATGGGGGCATAGGTTTAGGTTCTAGTTTTGGCTAAATGAGAGAAATTTTGAATTTAATAAAATTAAATTAGGCTTAGAAAAATTCTAATCCTAGAGAAACCAAGGATATAGATTTTTAAACCAACCAAAAGTTTAGTTTCTAGGTTCACACGAGTCCTACCACGTGCTGAAATTTAATTAACACCTAGGTACAAGTCGTGGCTCTTCTCGTGTGTTTTTAGCATGAAAAACAAGTCAACCACAACATCATAATGAGGATGAATGGTTGAGTTAGGTTCTGAATTTATTTGGTTGTGGTTTCTCGAAAAGAAGCAAACAAACACATAGGAGGGTTCATGTAAAGGGTTTATGATCAAAGCAAAATATTCAACCAAGAATTATGTCTCTAATATTGTTCAACCACTTCTAAGTCTAATGTCTTTGCGTAGTAAAATTCAAAACTAAATTACTTGAAAAGACTCAAAAAACCTGGAATCGGGTTGTCCTCCCGGTAGCTTATTCTTGACTCGATGGAACGGGTTGCCTACCGCCTAGCGCTTCGTTTATAGTCCATGGCTAGACTTCTTCACTTGATTACTTCGGATCAACGCTCTTTGCGGGCGTTGCAATCTTGGGTACCCACTTCCACACCGTCTTGGGCACGGGCTTGTCTTCCAGCTTAGTCATTTTTTTGGTCTTCACAAGCGGCTTTTCTTCCTTTGTCTTGACGGATGCAACATCTTCCTTGACTTTCTTCACATCCTTCTTCTTCGGCTCTTTCTTTTTCTTCAGCCCTTCCTTCTTCCATGGTTCTTCCTTAACAACGTGACGATGAGGTGGAACATTTTTAACTTCAATCATACTGCATACCTCGAGGCGTGGTCGAAACTTGAAGGAACTCCTTTCTCCGTTAATGTTGAACATAATCTCCCCCTTGCCAACATCAATAGTAGCTCCCACGGTCTTGAGGAAAGGCCTCCCAAGTATGAGCGGTGGCTTCTCCCTCTCTCCCATCTCGAGCACCACGAAGTCGACGGGGATGAAGTGGTGTCTGAACTTCACGGGCACATCTTCGGTGATGCCCAAGGGATAGCGAATGGAGTTATCACCCAACTCCAAACACATACCTGTAGGCTCCAACGGTAGGCGTAGCTTCTTGAACACATCTCTTGGAATGACGCTCACACTTGCTCCAAGGTCGCATAATGCCTTCTCGAACTTGAATGAACCAACAGAACATGGAATTGTCGGGCATCCGGGGTCCTTTTGCTTCTCTAGCCCATTAGCAATAGCGGCACTACACTCCTGGGACATCTTGACATGATCTACCCTGAGTGTTGCTATCTCATATTTATTTGCAAGTATGTCTTTAAAGTAACGAGAATATGTAGGTACCTGAAGGGCATCCAATAACGGCATGTTGATGCTAAGTCTACGCACAACCTCCACAAACTTCTCAAAGTGGTTATCAAGTTTACCTTGGAAGTAGCGTGGCTTGAGTTGTGGTATCTTCGTGTCTTCTCCCGGCATCTCAAACTTCAGCTCTTCAGCGACGATCCCCGTAACTTCCTCCTTAGCAAATTCCTCTGCCTCGGCGGATGGTTTAGACTTCCTTGCTCCCGCGGAACACTCCGGATCTTCAGTCTCCTTTCCCGAACGTGTTTGAATAGCCTTCGCCGATTCGGGACCTTTAGGTTGTCTCGGAAGCTTCCCTTCATTATTAGTGAGGCGCACGGCAAGTTGTCCCACTTGCGTCTCGAGCATCTTCATCATGTTGAGCACTTGATGGTTGGAGCTTCCGACCTCCGTCACTTTGCTATCGATGTTCTCCAACACCTTGTCTATGGCTTTGAACTTGGTGACGGTGTCCTTATTGATCTTAGCTTGCTCGTCCATGAAGTCCTTCAATTGTATATGAAGCGGAACCGAATTCGGAATGGATGAGCTTGCATTGAATTGAGGTCTACCTTGCCCGTAGCGGAAGTTCGGCAATTCTCCCTTCCTCATGTAGTCGAGCAACTTGGCTTCCTCCGAACAATCCTTATGGACATGGCCATATTCTCCGCACTCTTCGCATGTTGATCTTGCTTCAGCAGCCTTCAAATCTTGAGCCTCCTTCTTTTCTATCTCCATCTTCTCCAACCTCCGCATGAGTGAATCGATTTTGCCTTCAAGAATGTTTTCCTTCTCCACTTGCAAGACTCCTTTGACGTTCCTCGTGGGTTGAACCGGAAGTAGGCATCCGGATGATGCCCATGTGTCATTATCCGCGACCTTGAATAGGGTGAAAGCTTCGGTCGGTGTAAGCTCGATGATAGATCCTCCCGCTGATGCATCGATGATCGTCCTTGACGCCATGGTGAGTCCTTGATAGAACTTTTGCACGAGGTCTTCCTTCGAAAACTTGTGATGTGGAACCGCCTGAGTGTACTCATTGAAGTGCTCGAATGCCTCCGAGATAGTCTCCGTAGGAAATTGAGCAAAAGTGGCAATCTTATTAGTTATTACGCAAGCTTTGAGTTTTACCCGGCGAGTAGTATTTGTCGGTGCGGAATATGGTCCCGACACTAACCAGTAGATAACGCCTAGGTCTATCCCTCAATGGTCGATGCTAAGCAACAAATGACACAAGGATTTATCCTGGTTCCGCCGAGGGGGCCGTACGTCCCAGGGGCGTGCTCGTGGCACTATATTGCTCAACACGGGGTGCTTGTAGTGGGGCTAGTACAAGCAAGGAAGGAGAGGAAGCGTGGCTTCCAAGTCCCCGGGGAGAGTGGGCGAAGATGTTGTGGGAGAATAAGAGAGTGAGTGCACGGTGTGTTCGTTCCTCTCGAACTCGTGCCCCCCCCCCCCCCCCCCCCGCGGGCGGGGGGCTCGCCTCCCCCCTTTTTATAGGCCAAGGGGCGACGGGTTACATGCACGCCGCGCTACCTAGCTACGTGAGGGAGCACGTCGCGCTACGGTGTAGAGTGGGCGGCCGTCGGACGATCTTCGGCTGCGATCCGGCCATGATGGCCTACCCCGTGCCGAACGGTGGCGGTTCGAGGGGTAGGAAGGCGGCGGATGGCGGTGGTGTCCTCGATAGGCTTTGAGGGGAGGTGCGATGATGGGCGGTACGGGGAACGGGCGCGGGCGAACGGCGTTCCTTCCCAATGCGTTCCGCGGCGGCGGAGTGGTTCTTGCGGTACTCGGGCGTGCGCTGCGGTGCGGGCGTGCGTCCGCACGCGTGGGTACGGCGCGCACCGCGCGTTCCGGTGACCGGGATGGCCATCCACCGGCACGGCGCCCCCTACCTAACACCGTAGGGTCACGGGGAAAGTGAAATCGAGGGTGCGCCGGCCCCCTTTCGAGGGGTCGGGCGCGTTCGCCATCGCGTAGTGGGCGCGCGGTGTTACGGGACCGACACTGCCGTATCGCACGATCCATCCCCCACGGTGGCGGGGATGGGCTCCTCCCTGGGGAGTTGGTGCGACGGCACCGGGCGTGAGCCCGGGGCGCATGATGGCGCCGTCTGCGGCGTCGGGGCGTTAAATGCCCAAGTACGGGGCCGGCGCACGCGTGCGGGCGTGCCCGTGAGCGTGGCGGGCCCCCGGCGAGGGCGGGAGCGAACCCTCGAGCGAGTCGAGACCGCTCGAGGGGGCGATCCCTCGAGCGGGGCGGGACCGCTCGAGGGAAAGGGTTGCCCCTCGAACGGGCGGAGCCCGCCCGAGGGGGAGCGCGTCCGCGGAGCGAGGCGGAGCCTGCTCGAGGGGTCTTCTCGGTGGGTCGTCTCGGTGGGCCGTCGGGATCCCGGCGTGGGCCGTGTCCGCATGGTTAGTTACCCGCATGGTTAGGCTTAGCGTGTTTTGATACGGGATTAAGTGAGGATTCCCCGTTGTTTAAGGGGACCCCTAGGGCGGTCCCCGAGCGCGGCCCCCGAGCATGCGGGTTTGCCATTGAGGCTCCGCGGATGCTGGAACCTACCGATAGGACGTTCTTCCCTCCTTGTTTGCGAACGCTTTCGGGTGGGGCCGCGTCGGCGGACCCGCGGGTCTAGCCCCCGAAGCCTGCGGGGGGTGTGGGTTCTCTGCGCGGGGGTTAACCGCGAGAACTTTGGTCGGAAAGGCGTGGCACATATGCCAACCGGCATCGGCGGTGTTTCGGCCGGCTTCGGGGGTGCACGCTCCCCTGTCACCTTTGTCTCGGCGGGTGCAATTTCAAGGAGGTGTAGCCGCGCGTCAAGCCCCCCGAGCCTTGGCCCGTTCGAGGCGATCGGGTCGAGCCCCGACGACTTGTTTTTTAACGCGCCCTCGCCGTCCCTCCGCGGGACGGAGGGTGAGGTCTCCACGACTCCCATCGAGCGGGTCGCGAATCGCGGATTCCTCGTCAAGGCGGCTAGCGGGTGGTTCAAGTGGACGTCCATGCCCCGTTCGATAAGGGGTAGGCTGCGCGGTCGGAGACACGTCCATGGAAGCGCTTGCGTGGGTTTGCTAGGTGGGGCTCGGTCCCGTTCGCTAGGGACCGAGGGCGCGGAAGCTCTCCCCTCGGTGGGATCCCCCCGGCTAGCTGCCCTCGCTGGCTCTCGAACACGACATGTGGGGCACCCTCGAGCCGACGGGCTCGAGGAACGGCTCGAATGCGCGT
Source organism: Cenchrus americanus (assembly GCA_947561735.1). Lineage (NCBI taxonomy): Eukaryota > Viridiplantae > Streptophyta > Magnoliopsida > Poales > Poaceae > Cenchrus > Cenchrus americanus. Next base: position 218,031,599 of record OX387245.1, on the reverse strand, counting down.
GCCCTCGTCGTCCCTAACCCTGTGATGCGGGGCGCCCGTTCGAACCCGTCGAGGGTCGGGCTTCGAACCTCGATCGGTAGGGCCGTGCGGGGCCGTGCATGGGCCGGCCCCGTCTTTTCGCGTTTGCGGCCGTCGAGGGGTCTGCGCGAGTCAGCCCTCGAGGTGCTTGTTGGCAGCACGGCGCGGTATGAGCGCTTTCGGTGTCGCTCTATTTCAAGCGTGACACAGGCGGTCTCTTCACGCGCGTGCCTCCCTTTGGAGGGTTGACATTGTCTCGAGCCGGGGGCCCGGGCCGCTCGAGGGTTTTGCGTGGCATGGGTGCCCGCGGCTGTCTGCTCTACATCGAGCGGGTGCGGGCGACCTTCTCACGCGATATCCCATCGAGGGTCGCCTCCGTTTGGAGCCGAGGGTCATGCCGCTCAAGGGTCTCACGTGGCATAGGTGCCCGCGGTTGACGCTCTACATCGAGCGAGGTCCGGGGGCGACCTTCTCACGGCGATATCCCATCGAGGGTCGCCTCGTTTGGAGCCGAGGGTCATGCCGCTCGAGGGTCTCACGTGGCATGGGTGCCGCGGTTGGCGCTCTACATCGAGCGAGGTCCCGGCGACCTTCTCACGGCGATATCCCATCGAGGGTTGCCTCCGCTTGGAGCCGAGGGTCATGCCGCTCGAGGGTCTCACGTGGCATGGGTGCCCGCGGTTGGTTGCTCTACATCGAGCGGGTCCGGACGGCCTTCTCACGCTAATATCCCATCGAGGGTTGCCTCTCGTTTCGAGCCGGGGGTCCGCCCCGCTCGAGGGTGCTCCTTGCTTGGCAAGGGACCCGAGCATTTAAATGCCTCGCGGTCGTGGCCGCGGTTTTGCGGCGCGGGGCGCGCCTTTTTGGCGGCGCTGCGCGGCCGCGCGCGCGCGTAGTGGGCGGCGCGGCGAGGGCGGACGTGACGGTTTTGCCTCGGTTGCCGCCGGTCTTTGCTGTAATGATGACCCGCTGCGGTGTTTTAGCCGTCGCGGTCGTGGTGGGGCCCGCCCATCGACGCGATGGAAAGATTCTGCGTTAATGCTGGCGGGGCGTCCGCTCGGAGAGCTCGCCCGTCGGCCTATAAACTGCGGGGGAGGAGGGGACGGCGGTTTTTTTACCTTGGCATCTTACCACTTTCAGTCCCCCGTCCCTTCGCCTTCGCCTCGCCCTCGCCACCGCGCGGTCTCGCCATTAGAGCTCTTTTCCCGTTTCCTTGTCCTCCGCCTTCGCACTCCTTCGCCCCCCCTCATGGCGCCGCCTCAGCTTCCCATTAGGATCCCGGAGCCGTACGCACCGGGAGAAGTCGACGGTGACCCGGCTCGCCCGCGGGCGAGCCGGTCGTCGCCGGCCACCGTCGGCCAACGAAGAAGGGCGCCGGCGGAGTGGATCGTGCCGCCGGCGGCGCACCACGAGCCCAACCCGCCGGGAGGGCTACGTGGTGAGCTTCGTCCGCTACCACGAGCGTGGCTTCAACGCGCCGGCAAGCGTCTTCATGCGGGCGATGTGCTACCACTACGGGGGTGGAGGCCGCATAACTTCGCCCCCCAACGTGATCTCTCGGGCGGCCACATTCGTGGGCGTCTGCGAAAAGGGTACCCGGGGATCCCGGTCCAATTGGGAGCTGCGGGTGCACCTTTTCCGCGCGGAGCTCGTCACGCGGCCCACGACGGAGCCAAGGACCCGCCGCGCGATGCGCGCCCGGCGGGATGTCGCTCGCCTGCGGGGGCGGTTCAAGGATGTCTACATCCCCCGCACCATGACGACAAACAACGCCGGGTGGGAGCGGGGATGGTTTTATCCGCGCAACGCCGAGCCCGGCCTTCCCCCCCTACACCGGCCGGGTGTTCAAGGGAGAGGCCCGCCTCCCGGGGGTACGGGGTGTCCCCACCCCGGCATCGGACGCGGCGGGGAATCGGTGCTGGGGCGCGGCGCGGTGGCGAGGAAGCACGGGGCGACCGCGATGGGCGTCCTCGCCTTCCTCCACCATCGGCGGGTTGTGCCTCGATGGAGAGGCCGCTCCGCATCTTCGAGATGACAAGAGGCGGCCAACCCTGTCGACCTGGCGAGGTCGCGGATGCTCCCGACGCCCCTTGAGCGGCCGTATGCGCTCACCCGGCCGCGGAGCGCCGTCAACACCCGGACTCCGCCGATGCCTGAGGGGCGGACTCCGTGGGACATCGAGATGCTCCCCATCGGCCCGTTGGTGAGTGTGGTTCTCGATTTCATTTTGGTTCTTTAGCGTTGCCTCTGCCTCCTGACACGCCTTTGTTGCTCCTGTGTACAGCTGGTGAAGTTCAACACCGCCAAGTCCGTTCCACCCACCCCCGACTCCCGTGCGCTCGGCGGGCGGCGGCGCGGCCGGGAGCGGCGGGGAGCGGGCGGCGCGCAAGAGGGAGCACGCGAGGCGGCGCCACGCGCGCCGCGACCAACGGTCCGCGGAGTACCGGCGGCACGAGGAGGCGGGGGCTCTCCTCCCGGATATCGAGGAGCCCTCGTCCTCGGAGCGAGGACGAGGAGGAAGAGTACGAGGGGGAGGGCCCTTCGGACGGGTGGCGCCTGCGCCCCGTCGCGGAACCCGCGCGGCGTCGGGGGCGGCTTCGCTCGGGGGCGGGCGCACCGGCGCCCGCCGCCGGCATTCGTCATCGGGGGCGGCACGCGCCGCGGGGGTGCCGGCGCGTGCCGCGGAGGCACGTGCGGCACGCGCGCGCACGCACGTCCAAGCGTGCACGCGCGGGGGGGAGCGTGCCGCGCGCGCGCGCGCGTCATCGTCAAGGGGCGCGTCGGCGGGGCGTGCCGCGCGCGCGGGGCGAGCGTGCCCCGCGCGCGGTGGCGTCTTCGGGGGGTGCGGCATCGGGCGCGCCCGCGCACGGGGCGGGCGTGCCCGTGCGTGCGGCGCGCCGTCGGGGAGGCGGCGCGGCGGCGCGGCCGGCCGCGCCCGGCCTCTTCCGCGAGAGGCCTCGAGGAAAAGGAAACGGGCCTTTTCCTCCGCGAGGTAAGGAGCCTGTCCTCCTTCGTTTGGTTTGGTTTGCTGGTGATTAGGTGCTCTAACCCTCCGTTCGTACTGCGCGGGCGGTGCCAACCGTTCCTCCTCTTGCACCGAAGCCAAGGTGCGAGGACGGACGCATCGATCCCCACCGGCGGCGCTCGTCGAGGGGGTCACGCCTGGGACAAGCGTGGCGGCGGGCACTAGCTCGCAAGGCCGGGCTGGGGCCTCGAGGCCCGGCCGGCGGATCAGCCCCGCCGCGGCGCGGCCGGCGGTCGCGGGGGGCAGCCGGCGTCGGTCGCCATGGAGACGCGGGCCGCGGCGGCGGCGGCGGTGGTGGTGGAGCCCGCGGTGGGCGCCGCTTCGGAGGAGGGTGGAGCGGGGCGCAACCTGCGGGAGCGCCGTGGATGCGGCGGTACGGCCGGAGGTGGCGGCCACGGCGGCGCGGCGGGCGCCCGTGGCCGCGGAGGCGCGGGTGGAGGTGCCGGCGGAGGCGGCGCAAGCGAGCTGCGCCCGCCGGCGATTTGCGGGCGGAAGTGGTGGAGCTCTCGGACGACTCCCCACCGCCGGGTGGAATCGGTGGGCCGCCCGGCCTACGAACTCCCCCGAGCCCCGGGGAGGGGGCCCTCGTGAGGGCGGCACGAGGGTCACATGGTGGTGGGGGGCCGAGGACACGGTGCCGAGGCCTCGTCCTCCCACGCCGGCCGCCCCCGCCCGGGTGGGGGGGGGCCGTGGAGGGATCCCCCTGCGTTCGCCGACGCCGGGGGGGGGAGCGAGAGCTGCGGGGCGAGCTCCGGAGCCACGGCGCCACGCTCAGCCGCGCATTGAACGAGGCGCGCGCGAGTCCCACGGCGGCCGGCCGGCTTGTCTTCCGGGTGAGCCACGGTTGCTCGTCCCACTTCCTTTTTCGTCTCCGTGTGCTCGCATTCAAGCCTTGACACTTACGAGATTTGATGTGTGGATGCCAGGAGCTCGAGCGTCGTGCCCACGACAAATATGACGCGTTCGACCGGGTGAACGCCGAGGCCCGCCGGCTCCGGGAGCGATGCGGCGCTTTCGACGCGCTTGCGGACGCTCTTAGGACGCCGGACGGGCGGCTAGCGTGCGGGCGATGGCGTGGTGCGACGAGCTCCCGGGAGAGCTCGGGGGCGGGACGCGGCGGCCGCTCGAGCCTCGAGCGGATCCGCGCAACCCTTGTTGATCGCGACGAAGCGCGCGTGGAACGCGCGTGCGGACTCGGATAAGACGCGGACGGCGGCCGCCAAGCGGGAGGCGGAGGTGGCCACCGCTCGCACCGAGACCGGGAGCTCCGCACGTCGCTCGAGGGAGCGCGAGGGCGCGGCGGTGCCGGGCGAGGAGCGGGCGCGCGGGTTGGAGCAGCGCGCCAAGGAGGTCGATGACACGAGGACCGCCCTCGACGCCAAGGCCGCGGCCCTCGTTGCCGCCGAGGGAGCGGCTCCGGCGGGGAGCGCATCGCCCGCCGGGGGGGCGGAGGAGCGGCTCCGGCGGGGAGCGAGGCTGCCCTTGGCGACGCCCGAACGGCGGCCCCGGAGCGGGAGCGCGTCGCGCGCGGGCGGCGGAGAAGTTGCCGGAGGAGCGGAACGCCGCATTCTCCAAGGTTGAGGATGATGCGCTCGCGCTCGGCATCGGCAACGCCGGCCCGGGAGGGCCGGCCCTCCGCGAGCAAGGCGAGACCGTCCAGCGTCTCGAGTTGGCGCTCGAGTCCGCGCGCGCGACCTCGATTTGGAGAGGAAGCAAGTCGAGGGTGAGTCACTTTTTGACTCTGTTTGTTGGTTTTTTGCTTTAGAGGGTTCGTTTCCCCCTTTCTGATTTCTTGTCGTCTTGTTGATTCCAGGCTTGCGCACTGCCTTGGGGCACGCCGGCCGGGGCGGCCGAAGCCTCCGCAGCTTCCTACAACTCCTCCGAGCGGGGAGGCTGGCGAGGGGGAGCTGCGTGACGCGGCCCTCGAGACCTGCCGCGTCGTCGAGGAAGGCGAGGCCCAGGCCGGCAGCTCGCTGGCCAGCCGCCTGCGCGCCCTAGGCGGCCACGTCACGGAGCGGATGCGCGGGGCGTTGCACCTAGGCGTCCGGAAGGCCCTCGGAGTGGTGCGATCCCACTACGAGGTCAACCTCGAGGCGCCGGGAGAGGGCTACATCGTGCCCGAGGGCGTCGAGGGACAAGGTGGCCATGGAGCGCGCGGACGCGCTTGCCGTTGCCGCCGCCGGGTCGCTCGCCGAGGCCTTCGAAGAATTCCTCTTCCGGACGCCGCCGATGCCGTCGCTCCTCCTCTGCTCGAAAGCGGTTGGGCGCTAGGCCCATTTTTTGTTTACGTGTATCGAATTCGGCCTCGTGGCCTTTTGTAAATAAACAAATTGTCTTGTGAACATGAGCGATTGCTTGTAAATGAAGTTGCTTGTTTATTACGCTTTTTGTTTCTCCTTCTTCCGAGTAGATTCTAGTTAGGGGAGTTCGATTTTCGCGGGGGGCCCGCCGGGTTGGAGGCGAGAGAGAAGGGCCATAGCCACGCGGCGTAGGCTATCTCTCGGCTCGCACGCTCCTTCCGCCGTGCCGCCTACGCCCGTTCGAATCATGGCTCGAGGTTGAAGTAGGAGACAAACTTAGCGCGTGTGAGTTGTTTTTTACTTTTGCGCGAAAAATGGGACCATTTGGGGGGGGTGCCCCCCCCCCCCCGCATAGAGGCCCCCGAGGGTAACTTGGGTTCCGGAGGAAAGCCGAGTTGCCCTTTTATTAGACCGTAGTATTTACATAGTTGACACCAGGCGGGGCGTTGGCCATGTGATTTTACAACAACAAAAAATACTTGGAAAATCCTAGCTAAGGGTAGAAGCGACGTAGCTGTTGGATGTTCCAAGCGTTGGTGAGTTCTTCGCCGTCCTCGTTGGCCAGCTTGTACGTGCCCGGCTTGAGCACCTTCACTACGACGTAGGGTCCTTCCCATGGGGGCGATAGCTTGTGGCGCCCTCGGTTGTCTTGGCGTAGCCTTAGGACTAGATCCCCTTCGTTGAAATCCCTCCGGCATATCTTGCGTGCTTGGTAACGTCGTAGGGACTGTTGATACCTTGCGGAGTGCATCAACGCCACGAGGCGTACTTCGTCTAGCTGGTCCAGCGAGTCCTCGCGGGCTCGGCCGGTTAGCATCCTTGTCGTAGCCTCGAATCTCGGGCGACCCATATTCCAAGTCCGTGGGGAGGACGGCCTCCGCGCCATGGACTAGGAAAAAAGGGGTAAACCCGGTGGCTGCGCGGGGTTGTCCTTAGGCTCCACACGGCCGCCTGGTAGTTCTTGGAGCCATTTCCGCCCAGATTTGTTGAGCTGGTCAAAAATTCGGGGCTTGAGGCCCTGTAGGATCATGCCGTTGGCACGCTCTACTTGGCCGTTGGTCTGTGGGTGTGCCACAGCTGCCCAATCCACGCGGATGTGGAACTTATCACAGAACTCCAAGAACTTCCGGCCCGTGAACTGGGACCCATTGTCCGTGATGATGGAGTTTGGCACTCCAAAGCGGTATACGATGTCAGTGAAGAACGTGACCGCCCGCTCCGCCCTTAAATTCGTTATGGGACGCACCTCCACCCATTTGGAGAATTTGTCAATCGCGACAAGCGAGGTGGGTGAAGCCCCGGCGCCTTCCGCGAGGGGCCCGACGATGTCCAACCCCCACACGGCGAACGGCCATGTTACGGGGATCGTTTGCGGTGGCGTGAGCGGGCAAATTGGACTTGCGGGCGTAGAAGCGGCACCCTTCGCGGTGCGCACAATTTCGGCGGCATCCGCGACCGCGGTAGGCCGCCGCAGAAGCCCTGGCGGAACGCGTTGCCAACGAGGGCGCGCGGCGCGGCGTGGTGGCCACAGATCCCCGCGTGGATGTCCCGTAGGAGCTCACGCCCCTCGGGAATGGGTATACACCGCTGGAGGATGCCTGATGCGGCGCGCTTGTACAGCTCGCCGTCGAGGAGGGTGAATGACTTGGCCATCCTGGCGATGCGCCTGGCTGTGGCCCGGTCTGCGGGGAGTTCCCCTCGAGCAATCCAGGCGATATACTTCTCCCGCGGTCCGCCCGGGCGGGGGCCGGCTCGATGTCCATCACGACGCCTCGTGGGAGCCGTACCCCTCGAGAAGGGAGAGTACGTACGCCTCGTTCGAGGGGTCCTCTTCCATGGGTTCCGCACCCGCTGGATTCGAGGGAGCCCCCGAGGGTCCGCCGTCGCTCGAGGGGTAGGGCTCGAAGGTGACCGAGGGCTGCGCGATGTCGCGCGCGAAAACGTTCGGGGGAACGGTGATCCGCCCAGACGCTATTTTTGCCAGCTCGTCTGCTTCCTCGTTGTACCGGCGGGGTACATGATTAAGCTCGATGCCGTAGAACTTGTCTTCGAGGGCCCGCACGGCTTTACAGTAGGCCTCCATCTTGTCATCGTGGCAGCTCGCGTTCTTCATGACTTGATCGATCACGAGCTGCGAATCCCCTCGTACGTCGAGGCGCTTGACGCCCAACTCAATGGCGATTTTGAGGCCGCAGAGAAGGGCCTCGTATTCCGCCATATTGTTAGATGCGGGGAAGTGGAGGCGCACTGCGTAGCGCATGTGCTCCCCGAGGGGTGACACGAAGAGCAGGCCCGCGCCCGCTCCTGTTTTCATCACCGAGCCGTCGAAGAACAGAGTCCAGCACTCTGCTTGAATCTGAGGGGGCGGCAGCTGCGTGTCCGTCCACTCAGCGACGAAATCGGCTAGGATTTGCGATTTGATGGCCTTGCGCGGAGCGTAGGCGAGCGTCTCGCCCATCAACTCCACGGACCACTTGGCAACCCCCGCCCGCCGCGTCGGGGGTTGCGAATGATCTCTCCTAGCGGGAAGGAAGAGACCACCGTAACTGGGTGGGCCTCGAAGTAGTGGCGGAGCTTGCGCCGCGCGAGGACTACCGCGTACAACGGCTCCCGGACCCGGGGGTAGCGCGTCTTCGTGTCCGACGGGACTTCGGCCGATGTAGTAGACCGGCCTCTCGCACGGGCAAGGCATGCCCTTCCTCCGTGCGCTCCACAACGATCACGGCGCCGACCACCCGGGTGGTTGCGGCCACGTAGAGTTGGAGGGGTTCGCCGTCTCGCGGCGGCGTAAGGATTGGGGCGTGCGTCAGAGACGCCTTCAGCTTGTCGAGCGCTTCCTGGGCCTCGGCGGTCCAAGAGAAGCGCTCGTGCTTCTTGAGCAGCCGGTAGAGGGGCAGGCCCTTCTCACCGAGCCTCGAGATGAAGCGGCTTAAGGCGGCGAGGCACCCCAACACCTTCTGTACCCCCTTGAGGTCCCGAATCGGACCCATTCGCTCGAGGGCCGCGACCTTTTCAGGGTTGGCCTCGATTCCCCGCTGGGAGACGATGTACCCTAGGAGCATGCCCCGCGGCACTCCAAAGACACATTTTTCGGGGTTTAGCTTGACCCCGTTGGCCCGTAGGCAGCTGAACGCGACGCCAAGGTCGTTAACCAGGTCGTCCGCCTTCCTAGTCTTGACGACGATGTCGTCCACGTAAGCCTCGACCGTCCGCCCGATATGGTCCCCAAAAACGTGCTGCATGCAGCGCTGATATGTTGCGCCCGCGTTTCTGAGGCCAAAAGGCATCGTGACGTAACGAACGTCCCGAACGGTGTGATGAACGAAGTCGCGAGCTGGTCGGACTCCTTCATTTTTATTTGGTGATATCCCGAATAGGCATCAAGGAAACGAGTAGTTCACACCCGCTGTGGAATCAACGATTTGATCTATGCGTGGCAAAGGAAAAGGAACTTTTGGACATGCTTTATTGAGGCCGGTGTAGTCTATACACATCCTCCACTTCCCATTTTTCTTTTTTACAAGCACGGGATTAGCTAGCCACGTAGGGTGGAACACTTCCTTGATGAATCCGGCCTCGAGGAGCTTCCGCGGCTCCGCTCCGATCGCCCGTCGCCGCTCCTCGTCGAAGCGGCGCGGCCCGGCTGCCGCACGGCGCGAGCGTTAGGCGAGGATATCAAGGGAGTGCTCGGCGACCTCCCTCGGGATGCCGGCATGTCCGAGGGGCTCCACGCGAAGACGTTGGCGTTGGCGCGGAGGAAGTCGACGAGCACCTTGCTTCCTATTTGGGGTCGAGGGTCGAGCCGACCCTCAACGCCCGCCCTCGGGGGCCGACGGGTCGAGGGGGACCCCTTTGGTTTGCTCGGCGGCCTCGAAGGTGCCGACGTGCTTGGCGGCGGAGGCGAGGTCGTCGTTGACCATCTTCTCCGGCGTGTTCACCGGCGCTTCATCCCGGCGCTAGCGCCTCCGCACGTTCCACGCACTCGACGTCACAGTCGAATGCGTGCTCGATTGACGACCCGACGGTGATGACGCCGTTTGGACCCGGCATCTTCATCTTCGGGTACGTGTAGTTGGAGACCGCCATGAACTTGGCATAGCATGGTCGCCCAAGGATGGCATGGTAGGCCCCTTTGAATCCCACCACCTCGAAGGTGAGGGTTTCCTTGCGGAAATTCTTGGGGGGTCCCAAACCGGACGGGTAGATCGATGCGCCCGAGGGGTTGAACTTGCTTGCGGGCGCGATGCGGTGAAACGGCTTCGTGCCGGGCCGCGGCTGGTCCGACCCAATCCCCATCGGGCGCAATGTATGCGCGAAGAGGATATTGAGGCTACGCCTCCGTCCATAAGGACCTTCGAAAACCGGGTGTTCCCAATGATGGGATCGACCACCGGTGGGTGCTGGCCGGGTTTGGGATGCGGTTTGGGTGATCATCCCGGCTAAAAGTGATGGCGTCCTTCGACCAGTTGAGGAAGGCCGAAGGTGCCCTCTCTGCGGCGAGGACTTCGTGCCGCTCCTTCTTGCGTTGCCGGGTCGACATGTCGACGGTAGGGTCCCCCAAAGATGAGGAACACATTTTCGACAGCAGGGAAACCGCCCGCGTCGCCATCGCCCCCATCTTTCTTGGCCTCTGCCTCCTTCGCGGCGGCACGGCCGTAGAACTTCTTGAGCATGTCGCATTGCTCAAGAGTGTGGTTCACGGGAGTTTTGTGGTAGGGGCATGGTTTTTTCATCATGTCGTCAAACACCCCCGGGCCTCGAGGGGCCGGTCGAGGGCCCCGTCGGCCGGGTCGACGGCCGAGGGCCTCGGCGTTGCCGCCGTTGCGCCCCCGCTCGCGCGCCTCGCGGCGCGGCTTCTTCCCCTTCTTGCCCCGCTTGTCGTTGCGGCGCGGCTCCTTGGACCCGGCCGCCCTCCGCGGGCGTGTCCTCGGAGCGCTTGCCCTTCTTGCCGTCGAAGATCGCCCCCACGGCCTCCTCTCCGGGAGGCGAAGGCGGTGGCAATGTCGAACGGCTCGTTCGAGTCCGTGGGCGTGCTTGCGTCCCGGCTCGCGCACAAGGTCCCGCACGTGGTGCCCTCGAGGAACGCGTGCACGATCTCGGGCTTGTGCCACGCTGGGTAGCTCCGTGCAGCGCTTGGAAAAGCGCCGTATGAAGTCCCGCGGCGACTCGCCGGCTCTCGCGTGCGGGAGCGCAGATCCCAGGAGTTCCCAGGGCGCACGTACGTGCCCTGGAAGTTGCCCACGAACGTGTGGACTAGATCGTCCCAGTTATGGATCTGGCTGGCGGGCAAGTGCTCTAGCCATGTCCGGGCCGCGTCGCCCAGGTGCAGGGGCAAGTTGCGGATGATCACTTCGTCGTTAGTGGCCCCGCCCAGCTGACAAGCTAGGCGGTAGTCGTTGAGCCAGACGCGGGGGTCCGTCTCCCCGTTGTACTTGACGATTGTCGAGGGGCCGACGGAAGCGGCGGGGGAACGCCGCCGTGCGGATCTCCCGCCGAACACACGGGTGCCCGGGGGCTCCGGCGTCGGGGAGCGATCCTCACCGCTGTCGTAGCGTCCACCCCTTCGAGGGTGGTAACCCCTAGCCGCTCGCGCGTCCGCCTTGCTGGTGCGCCTGGCGTTGATGACGTTGCGGGCATCGCCATCCAGCGCCCTGCGCGTGTTGAGCGGCCGTTCCTTGGCCGGCGTGCGTCCCTCGGTCGGACGGGTTGACCCACGTGCACCGAGGGTTCGCCTCCGGTGCGGGATCATCACCCCGTGCGTCCCCCCCGTTGGCGGATGCGTGAGGCCGAGCTCTCGGCCTGGCCGGACGGCCGCTTGCTCAAGGAGAGTCCGCACCTCGCGGTGCATGTCTCGAGCCTCGGGGGTCGAGGGTGCGGCATGGCGCGTAGCAACGTCGCGGCGGCGATGAGCTTTTGGCTCGCCCGTGGCGGAGTATCCGCGTTGTCGACGTTGGGGACGGGGTTGAGGCGGTCACGGACTGTCGGCCCGGCCCAGCCTCCGCGCGCGCGTCCGCCGCGCGCGGAGGCCTCCCCGCCATCGAGGCGCGGAGCGGCCGCACCGTCCGTACTCCTCCGCCGGCTTGGCCTCGAGCTCGCGGGCTTGGGCCGCCCGTGCGTCGACGTCGGCCCCCGGCGGGGAGCGCTCGGCCCGCGGCCGGGCGCGTGGCGATCCCCGGGCGGGCGTGACTTCCCCGTCTCGGCACCCGCCGCACGGCGGCGTTGGCCGGGTCGTTGGTGATGACGGCGCAACACTCCCGCGTGGGGTCGTAGCTCCCGTGCCGGGAGTCGTCGGAGCGACCAAACCGGTATTCCCCGTGGCGTCGAGGAAGCGCCCGAACGCGGCCCGGGTCCGGCACGCCGGAGAAGTCCCCACTCCGCGTACCCGTGGCGGTTGGCGGGTGGCATCGTGTCGACGGTGCCCGGGGACGACTCGTCCGCTCGCCGAGGTGCCGAGATCCCCGGCGACGAAGACGTGACGGCCGGGTGGAACCCGGCGCATCGTCGTGTTCACGTTGGCGTTATGGGCCGTCGTGGCGCCACGCGGCCCGATGGGGATGCGCGGTCGAGAGCCGCACGCGGTCCCGCCGAGGCGGTGGCGGTCGTCGTGACGGTGGGCGCTCCGCGTTGGGCGGCGGCGCGCTCGCCCCGCCGCCGCTCGGACCGCGCCCCGACGCGAGCGTAGCCCGGAGCGACGACGGCGTCGCGGCGTTGATGGGCCCGCGGCATCCGTGCCCGCGGGCGCCCGCGCCGGTGTCGTGCGTGCGGCGAGACCAGAGCGGACCTGGCCTCGCGCTGCGCGCGAAGCTCCTCACGATTGGTGAGGCGCATGAGATAGCCGTTCCCCGTGGCCTGGAAGTTCAAGTCTCCGAAGCGGATCTCGAACCCGGCCGGGAGAGGGTCCGAGCTACCCATGTTGTAGCGCGTAGCACGGTACTCAGTGCGAATCACCATGGAGGGAGTTGGTGAAATGACCTTAGGCGCTCGTGTGCCCCACGGTGGGCGCCAAGTGTCGGTGCGTTATATGGTCCCGACACTAACCAGTAGATAACGCCTAGGTCTATCCCTCAATGGTCGATGCTAAGCAACAAATGACACAAGGTTTTATCCTGGTTCCGGCCGAGGGGGCCGTACGTCCGGCGGGGGCGTGCTCGTGGCACTATATTGCTCAACACCGGGGGTGCTTGTAGTGGGGCTAGTACAAGCAAGGCGAGGAGAGGAAGCGTGGCTTCCAAGTCCCTGGGAGAGTGGCCGAAGATGTTGTGGGAGAATAAGAGAGTGAGTGCACGGTGTGTTCGTTCCTCTGAACTCGTTCCCCCCCCCCCCCCCCGCGGCTGGGGGCTCGCCTCCCCCTTTTATAGGCCAAGGGGGCGACGGGTTACATGCATGCCGCGCTACCTAGCTACGTGAGGGAGCACGTCGCGCTACGGTGTAGAGTGGGCGGCCGTCTGGACGATCTTCGCTGCGATCCGGCCATGATGGCCTACCCCGTACCCGAACAGTGGCGGTTCGAGGGTAGGAAGGCGGCGGATGGCGGTGGTGTCCTCCGATAGGCTTCGAGGGAGGTGCCGATGATGGGCGGTACGGGGGAACGAGCGCGGGCGAACGGCGTTCCTTCCCAATGCGTTCCGCGGCGGCGAGTGGTTCTTGCGGTACTCGGGCGTGCGCCGCGGTGCGGGCGTGCGTCGCACGCGTGGGTACGGCGGCCGCACCGTTACGGTGACCGGGATGGCCATCCACCGGCACGGCGCCCCCTACCTAACCCCGTAGGGTCACGGGAAAGTGAAATCGAGGGTGCGCCGGCCCCCTTTCGAGGGTCGGGCGCGTTAGCCGTACTGTAGTGGGCGCGCGGTGTTACGGGACTGACACCGGCCGTATCGCACAGTCCATCCCCCCACGGTGGCGGGGATGGGCTCCTCCCCGGGGAGTTGGTGCGACGGCACCGGGGCGTGAGCCCAGGGCGCATGATGGCGCCGTCCTGCAGCGTCAGGGCGTTAAATGCCCAAGTACGGGGCCAGCGCACGCGTGCGGCGCGCCCGTGAGCGTGGCGGGCCCCAGCCGAGGGCGGAGCGAACCCTCGAGCGAGTCGAGACCTGCTCGAGGGGGGGCGATCCCTCGAGCGGGGCGGGACCGCTCGAGGGAAAGGGTTGCCCCTCGAACGGGGCGGAGCCCGCCCGAGGGGGAGCGCGTCCTCGAGCGAGGCGGAGCCTGCTCGAGGGGTCTTCTCAGTGGGCCGTCTCGGTGGGCCGTCGGGATCCCGGCGTGGGCCGTGTCCTGCATGGTTAGTTACCTGCATGGTTAGGCTTAGCGTGTTTTGATACCGGGATTAAGTGAGGATTCCCCGTTGTTTAAGGGGACCCCTAGGGCGGTCCCCGACAGTATTCTTTCATGAAGGCCTTCATCAACGCATTCCAATTTTGCACCGTCTCCACCAGTTGAGAGTGGAACCATTGCAAAGCCTTCCCGAGTAGCGAGAACAAAAAAAAGCATTGCCCTCATTTGGTCTTGAGTCACCCCGTCCATGTTGAAAGTCTGGCATAGTTGAATGAACGCTTGTAGGTGAAGGTTCAGAGCCTCTTTACCGTTGAAGGGTGAATGTTGCACCATGCGGATTGTTGATGTCTTGATCTTGAACGGCCTTCCGATGTCCGCGAGGTTCAAGATTGGTAGGTCGATGATGTCCGGGGTGCATAGCTCCCCGGTCTTGCGTTCTTGCGGTGGTTGTTCACCCATTGGTGGAAGTCGATTCTCCCGAGGACTTTGAGGTGGTGAATTCTTCGGAGATTCCTTCGATCCTTTGTCTTCCGACTTCGAATCTACAAAATCCAGCTTTTTAGCCTGATGTGCTTTGCGTCTCCTTAGCCTGTAAAGTTTTTTCTGGATCATCCACAAAATTTTTAGGTTTGTTGGAGAGGTAGCTGTCCATCTCCTGTTAGGGTTAGCGATAAACAAAATATGCAAAAACAAAAAGTAAAAACAAATCTAAGAAAACTAGGGTTAGACAAACTAGATTAGATTGATTTTGAGGATGATCAAAGGTTAGTAGATGCAAAAAGAAAAAATAAAAGAAAACTGAAGATCACAAAAAGGCAATGAAAGATCAAATCCTGATCACTTTTCCCTGGCAATGGCGCCAGAAAAAGGGGCTTGTTGACGGTTAATAGTTGTATCAAAGTTCGTTTAGACTTGCAAGCGGACAAGTCTCTCATCGTATTCAAGGGACCCTTCTTCCCTCGAGTGGTGAACCCAAGGTATCGAATCCGTGGAACAAATGTGTGACGCAAAAGATGATCTAGTAATGCCAAGTAACTTCAATCTTTGAGAGATAAAACCCTGATGCATCTAATCATAAGAATCAAAACAAGAACGAATCTAATCTACTAAAGACCGGAGGTAACAAAGATAGAGGGGGTAGATAAACCGATCTAGAGAGATCGGGCTAAGCCTTTTGTTGAAGTTCCAAGCGAAAAAAGAAGTAGAAAATCAAATCTCATTAGAAGCCTCTTTAAACCGTGGTTTCCCGTCCGACTCCGAAAATGCCTGCCTTTCAGAGCCCGCGTTCTGTCACAACGTACTCCTATTCATGCGGGTAGTCTAGGGCGAGTCCGAGGACCAGTCGAGTTCTTTCGGGAGATCAGGCATGCACCTCTAGCCACCGCGACTACAAGAACACCCTATGTGATCTATCTCGAGAATAGATCTAAAATAAGCAAAGACGATCGAAAACGAAGACTTCGGAGAAACACTTAGTCGCTAAGAATCGGATTCAACTTGATACATCAACTAGTACAATGATATATGAACAAGATCACCACCGGGATCCTACCTTGATCTTGCTTCTAGCTCCGGGAACTCCGACGTGGTCTTCCTTGCAAGGTTCCCACGTCGGCTAGAGAGACCCTAGTCAACTAGCTCGACCCTCTCCTCTCTGGGATGGTGTCCCTCTCTTCTCTACTTCTCGGCGGTCGATGATGAATTGATCGATGCGTAGCTCTTGACCCCGGGGCTATAAATAGCTCGAATGGAGGCTAGGTCAAAGGGGAAGGCGACTGGGCCCTGGAATGGGCCGAGCCGACCGGCCTGGGCCCACCCCGGCCTAGTTGCCTGCCTCCTTCGCGTGTCGTCGGTTCCCGAGTCTACTGGATCCTTTCCCCTTCTGCATGTGGGCCCTTGTCGTCAGTTTCTCTCCGAGTTGGACGTAGCTCCTTGTCCCGCAAGATTCGGCACTTTTCTGGATAGGTCCTCGGAGTTTGTCATCTTCTCGGGTTTGGTCCCTAGGCTTCTTGGAGTCAAGTTTGCTTCATTGCATGACTTGTACGGGGCTTCAAGGTCTTGTCAAGGTGCTTGATGAACTTATCCCGGAAGTCTTGCTTTCTACATCAAAACCCTGCATAAACACTAAACTCCAAAACCGACATGCACGAATGAACTTGTTATACCAAGGGGGTTAGTACCAATGGTTAAATATAAAACACATGTCAACACCGAAGGTAAACTCATGGCTAGGTTGACTCAATTTCACTGTCAACACAAGCATCCTAAGATCCTAGCCAAGACGAGTCGTAGCTTCAGCGGTGCCGTAGCGGAGTCTTTTGCGCGGAGGAGAGGTTGTAGTCTGGTACGACATCGCTTCTTGAGGAGGTCGCTGACCAGCCAGCTGTGCTTCTAGATATGCAATTCTTGCTTGAGCAGCCTGCAACTCCTCATGGTACCTATCCATCTCGTTTGTTGCTCCTTGAAGGTCAGTGTTCAGAGCAGCAGTCACTCAAGCCAAGACATCAATGTGATCATCACCTCCAGCTGGAACCACAGTCTCCTCTGAGTTACTCACACGACGGGGAACATGGAGGAACTCAGACCCATGTACACACTCACGCTGTGCATTGCAGAGTGACCAGAGAGCCCTTCTTGCTGCATCATTGACCGCAGCATCATCAGAAGAGAAGTGAGCTGTACTGTGACGTGACAAGCGATTCCTCCACCCATCAGTGTCATTCAAAGGCACTCGGTTGTAGACTCGGCTGGTGTAGTAGTCCCTCATGCCCGGCTCACTGAAGTGCTTTGAAACATAAAGCGGCCTCATTGTATACCCAGATGCTGCAGTACCTCATGAAGAAGAATACAGAATTGACCGTTCTCATCCTCAGTGGAGTGTTTGTGGTACTCATCTCCACGATAGCAAGGATTATCGTCCTCTTCCTCCTCAGGGTCTTCATCAGCGTTGTTGTCATCTTCATCTTCATCTTCATCTCCGCTGTCATCTCCTGAATCATCCGAATCACCACCCACAGCATTGGGTGCAGGAGCAACAGGCGCAGGTGGGTGCATCATCAGCTGCCACAGGTGCTGGTGGGATCACTATGTCACCATCAACATCAGCTTCCAGAACAGTGCCATCATAAAGTTGTGGCGGCTCCACTGGTTCCTCTTCCATCTCCACTTCTTCTGAATCTTCTTCTTCCTCAGGTTCCGGCTGCACTTCCTCCCGATCCTCCTCGATTTCAGCCTCTGGCTGAATCTCCTCGGGTTCCTCCTCAACAACATCTTCAAGCCGATGACGAGGAGCCAGCTGTCCACGAGGAAAGCGTCCACCAGTGCTCTTGCGAGGTGTCAGATAAGTCCTGGACATCTGACAAAACAAAGCTGAACTCAGTACAGAATAAGTCAAAACGATAGAGTTCAAATAATAAACAAGAATAAATTAGATTTTTAAGCATAAATAAGATGATTTGAAGCATGACATGGCTTTCTAGAACATGAATCCTTAATTTCGACCATTTCTAACTAAGGTTGCAACCTACAGTCATCACGGCTCTAGTACCACTTTGTGACACCCGATTTTACAAGGAAATCCGAATGCATCTCATATGTGTGCCAGGATCAAATTACACACACATGATACACAATAGAGTGTAATACCATTGCAGTAATAAAAACGTACAAGAGTTTAACTGATACAATATTCTTTATTACACTCAGACAAGTGGACTCAAAGGTCCAAACACAAAACGATAACTAAAAACGAGTAGCTCCTTCTTCAGCTTCCATAGGCATATGTATCCACATGCCTTAGAATTCCTCGAAGTCGCTCCAGTACTCCTCCTCACCGATGTTCTCCTCTGAACAGCGGTAAGCAAGGGGTGAGCACACTTATGGTTGGAGCTCAACAAGTGGGGGAAACATGCAAGGCTACCAAGGATAGGCTATGGATCATAGCGGTAAGCATTTTATTAGTTGATCAAGTTTTAGTTAACAACACCTAGTTACTAAGTGTAAGTTTATACCAACCCACTTAACTTTAAAAGACATCTCAACCCAAAAACCCACAAGACCCAATTTACATCCATCTTTAAGTTTGATTATCATGTGAGGGTCCAAGCCGCTCTTGACCGTGAGCACGGCTGATCGATCAGTTTTACACTCTGCAGAGGTTGTACACTTTACCCACAGTTCGTGTTCCCCATGTTGCCCAGGTTAGATAGACCCTTCAACACTTCCAAGGTGAGTGGCTAGGGGTCCACTATGAAGCCTTTACAAAGGAAAGCAGAGGAACCAACAGCCCGCGACGGTTACAGCTCAGGGCGGACCATAACCCTCCCTAATGGTCAGCACCTTAGCAAAGGCTGCTACCCCAGAAGAACCGGGCTATACTCCTGCAACCCCCAGCCCCCTGTGCCCCTCTCGAAAAAAAGTCTATCAGCTAACCCACTCTCCTAGTTAATTGGCTAAGCCATGTGGATTGTGGTTGTACTGTTGTCTTGGGTGGTTCTCCATGTTCCATTTAAATTATAGATGATCTTGTCTTAACGTAAATACATTTCATTCACAGAACCGAGTTGCATTACATAACCAAAACATAACCATTCCCAAGTTAAGCAAGCTAAGCAATTATCTACCTAAAGCATTTGATAAACAGGGTTGATCAAGGTAACAGGGTAAAACATCTAGTCAAGTCCTTATAAAGGTGTTTGCCCATCAATTTCATGCATAGCAACAAGAATAGTAAATATTGTTTAAGCATGCAGTGATATAGGTTCAAAAAAGAAAATGCAGAGGGGGGAAACCACTTGCCTTCCTCTACAAGCTAGGTATACTCCTCTTCAAATACAGGCTCTTCGTGATCACTTCCAACGGGGAGCTCAGATGAAACAGGCACGATATCTACGCACAAACATATACAAACAAACAATAAATAAACAGTACACCAAACAGTAACAAAAGCTGAAAACATGCTGTCTAAATGATTCTACTCACTGAGACGATCATTTCGGTATATAGAACGCTAAAAACGGAGCTAAAACATGAAAGTTATGCTTAAAACAAGTTACAGGGACCTTTCTGCAATAAAACTAAGTTTACAGGAATTTTATAAACAAAACCAGGGGCTAAAACATAATTTCATATAAAAACAGGAGGGCTAACATGTTAAAACAAGTGAAAAGGACCTCTGGTGCTATTATACAGAGAAGATAGGGGCTAGATCACAAAATTTAGGACTTGTTTGCAAGGGTTTTAATAGGTGGAAGGACCGGCATGTGAATATAAGAAAAACCAGGGACTCTTAAAGGAAAATGGCTCGGCTGAGCCATGGATCTTTGATCCAACGGCTGAGGAAGCCGTGGACCGCGCTGTGCACCCGGTGCACGGGTCCACGATGGACCGCGCTGTGCACCCGGTGCACGGGTCCACGATGGACCGCACCTAACGGGTACGCCCCGTTTAGATCAGAGCCACCCGTGAAAGATCCGACGGCCCAGGACTTGTGCGTGCGGGGCACGGCGGTGAACAAGCCGGAGGCTGGGGCGGCGTGGCGGCGCATGGCGGCGCTTCGCCGGCGCAACCTCGGGAAGCGTCTCCCGGCCATCATTTCGAGTGCGGCTAGGTGAAAAGGGTAGCGGGGAAGTTTGCGCACACGCCCAGGGGGTCATGGGTGAAGCGCAGGCGTCCACAGCGGCCGGCGCCGGAAGGGGGCGAGTCGGCCTCGCCGGCGAGCCCGTGGAGCTGCTGTTGTGCGCAAGAAAAGGGAAAAAGAGAGCGGGGAGATTTTTCTCACCACGTGAAGTGGAGTCGGGCGAGCTCACAGACGAAGGGGAGGCGGCGGTGATGAAGTTCGACGACGGCGGGTCGGGTGACGCTCCGTCGTGATCGGGGCGCAGCTCCTAAGGGTGTCAGGGACGCGAACCTGTGGCACGGTAGGCTCAGTGAGCGCCGGAAGAAACACCAGATAGGAAGAAAGGGAGATAAGGGGGAGTTCTTCACCGGCGACGAGCTCCTCCAGCGGCGGCGGAGACAGGTCGGCGGCACTGGGTAAGAATGGTGCTCGGGCGCGGGAGTAAGAGTGTGTGGGAGCGAAAGGGAGGAAGAGAGAGATGCCCGAGTTTTATACAACCGGAGAGAGAGGAAAGGGGAAGCGGAAGGGAGCAAGCGACCGGCGGGCAATCCGGTGCAAAGGAGCAAGGGGTGAGGGAAAACGGCAAGAAACGGAGGGGATTTGATTGCGGGGAGTTATTGCCTTAATTGGCTTGCTCAGATAGAAGGGAAGGATGGAGGAGGCAACCAGGCACGGCAGGGATCGCGGCGGCGCACAGTCGGGGAGCAGAGGAAGGAAAGGGGCGCGGGGAAAGAGAAGAGGGAGGCGCCGACAGGTGGGGCCCCAGTGTCAGCGACCGCAGGAAAAAGAAAAGAAGAGAGGGAGACGCGGACTGCTGCGGGGAAAGGGAAAGTGGGCCGGTGGGCCGCTGGGCCGAAAGGTAAGGTGGGGTTTCTTTTCTTTTCTTTCTTTTTCTTTTCAAACTCTTTTCAATCAAAACTTTAAAATTCAAATTCAAACAAAACCTTTCAAACTTTTCACAGAATTTTATAAACTTTTTAAACTTCACACAAGCAACCAAAAACCATGCAAAGCCAAATAATGATGCACAAACACTTGTTGTCTCTATATTAATAAAATTAAATTAAATAATTAAGAGCTCAATTTAATTAGCATTTAATTTCAAATCCTTAAAACTATGTTAACATGTTGCTAGGTGAATTTTTAGTGATGGAATTTTAGGGTGTCACAAACCAACCGTGACAAAAGGGCTGCCTCCCAACGGCATTTTCCCGTAATGATTGACCTGGGCTTTTAGCACCGGGTGGAATTACCAACCGAGACTAAAGGTGTACCATTTAGTCTCGGTTGGTAATTCCACCCGGTGCTAATTCTTTAGTCCCGGGTGGAGTTACCAACCGAGACTAAAGTGTGCCCTTTAGTCTCGGTTGGTAACTCCAACCGGGACAAATAGTCGGCGCCCTATAAATCCAGCTTCTTCTTCCCCTTTCTCTTGCCCGAGCCATTCTTCACCAAGAGCTCAAGCTCCTCCATGGCGCCTCAACCTTAGAGAGGTGTTGCTGAATGTTT
Organism: Cenchrus americanus; assembly: GCA_947561735.1. Classification (NCBI taxonomy): domain Eukaryota; kingdom Viridiplantae; phylum Streptophyta; class Magnoliopsida; order Poales; family Poaceae; genus Cenchrus; species Cenchrus americanus. The sequence continues at coordinate 218,010,859 of OX387245.1, read as the reverse complement.
TCTTCATGTATTTGTGAAGATTTCTCTCCTCTAAAGTATTTCTGAGGTTTGATTCTTCTTCCTCCCATCATTTGTTGTGATTAATTGTTTTAATATAATTTAGAGATGGAGAAAATATAAATCTTAAATCCTAGGTGGGAGGAGGTAATGAGAGATGAGGTTATTATCTATATACTTTAGATGGAGAAAAATGTGGTTGGCTAAATACTAGCATTGTCTTGCTATCTTTTATATTGATGTATAGAAAATTGAATTTTACTTTTTGATGTAATGAAACATAGAACTAATTATGATTTTACATTTAGCTAGTTTTATAGAAGTTAGTTTATAAAGAATGTAGGTAGGCCTCCAGTTTTCATCATCCAGTTCATAACGGAATACATCATCAAATTCACCCTTCTTCATCATTCTCTTTGTTTACTTTTTAATATAACGGAACATAGAACTAATCTTAATTTTGCATTTAACTAATTTTATATTAGTTAGTTTATAAAAAGTATGGTCACTGATAATGGAGATCAAAATGACCATCAAGTGACCTATGTATGTCATTGTATCACAAGTCCCCAAGCTAAAAACTAGTCAGCTTCTAGCTTTTGAACCTCTGCTTCAAACACATTTATGAATTCACGTATTGTGTTGAGATGATCAACATATTAAGGAAGAATGTAGGTAGGCCTCCAGTTCTCATCATCTAGTTCATAACGGAATACATCATTGAATTCACCCTCCTTCATCTTTCTCTTTGTTTACTTTTTAATATAAAAATTGGACTTAATATGATGCAGATGAATCGACAATGGATGAATGCCGACAGACGATCCCCGGAGTACATTGCTGGCATTCAAGCTTTTCTCGAAGTGACCAAAGCCAACAAGAACCCAAAGGGATTCATGTGTGGTCCATGCTCTTTGTGCAGAAACGACAAAGACTACTCTGACTGGGGGACTCTTCACCTACACTTGATTAAAAACAGATTCAGGGCGAACTATGTGCTTTGGACCAGGCACGGTGAAAGAGGGGTTGTGATGGAAGAGAATGAAGATAAGGAGGATGATAATAACATTCCTGACTGGGCCGCAGGGCAAGATTTTGCAGATACTTTAATGGAAGATGCTGACGAAGAAGAGATACAGGAAGACGGCCATGTTGATGATCTTGGTCAAGTTCTAAAAGATGCACAAAGGGACTGTGAAGATGATAATGAAAAGGCAAAGTTGTGTTGTATGATAGAAGATCATGGAAAACTAATGTACCCAGATTACAAACCGGGCCACAAAAAGCTTGGTACTACACTTGAAATGTTGCAATGGAAGGCAAAATATGGTGTGTGTGATAAAGCATTTGAGGGGATGCTAAAAATTGTGAAGGACAAGCTTCCCGAGAACAATGAATTACCATCGACAACATATGAAGCGAAACAGACTGTGTGCCCTCTGGGGTTGGAGGTTCAGAAGATCCATGCCTGCCCTAATGATTGCATCCTATATCGAGGCACGGAACACGAAAATTTGGAAGCTTGTCCTGTGTGCAACGTGCTACATTATAAGATCCGGAGAGATGATGATCCTAGTGCTCCCGAGGGGACACCTCCCAAGATGACGAAAGTACCAGCGAACGTTATGTGGTATTTTCCTATAATACCACGTTTGAAGCGTTTGTTCAGGAACAAAGAAAATGCTAAGTTGATGACATGGCACAAAAATGATCGTAAGCAAGACCACATGCTGAGACATCTGGCAGATGGGTCTCGATGGAGAAAGATTGATAGAAAATACAAAGATTTTGCCGGGGAAGCAAGAAACATAATATTTCGTTTAAGCACAGATTGTTTCAATCCATTTGGTGAGTTTAGCAGTGGTCATAGCACTTGGCCTGTGACACTATGCATGTTCAACCTTCCTGGTTGGATGTGCATGAAGCGAAAGTTCATTATGATGCCGGTGCTAATCCAAGGTCCAAAACAACTTGGCAACAACATTGATGTGTATCTAAGACCATTGGTTGATGAACTATTACTGCTATGGAAGAAAGAAGGTGTACGTGTGTGGGATGAGAATAAGCAAGAGAACTTCAACCTCGAGCAATGTTATTCATTACCATCAACGATTGGCCTGCTTTAAGTAACCTATCTGGGCACTCAAACAAGGGATATCGGGCCTGCACCCACTGTTTGCATAAAACAGACGGTATTCATCTGAAAAATTGTAAGAAGGTTGTGTATATGGGTGACGGGGAAAGGACACTCAAGGATGCGGTTCACGGTATCATATTGTGGCCCAAATGTTACATTATAATCCCCCAGACGGAGGGATCAATCCCTCCTACAGATCCCCCGCAGTCGCGACCATCATCATCTCCTAGGTCGTCCTCACGACCTTCAATATCACCTCGCTCACCATCTACACAAGAACCATTATTCAATTCCGAAGGTGCGAGCTCCAGCCATGATATTGACATCAATCCCGAATCACCTCCAAAAAAGCAGAAAAATCCAATGGTGGCAAAGCAAGCGCTATCAAAAGCACAAAAAAACACCGCAGCACCGCATAAGAAACTGCCCAACCACGAAAGCACATCAGAAAAACCACCCAACCACCAAAGCATATCTGAAAAAACCGCGAAACCAACACAGAAGAAACCACCGCAAAAAAACCACCTAGCCACGAAAGCACAACCGAAAAAACCATCGAAGCACAATCTTCCAACCTAGTGTAACCACCAAAACCACCAATGATAAAGAAAATGGTTGAGCCCATCACCAAAAGGAAGCTAGCATGGGAGACGACAGAAGAAGAAGGAAAAACAACGATCGGTGCCCAACATGTGCCTGAATTTTTTAGCAATCTGAATACACAACAACAACGGAAGGAGCTAGAGAAGACCAAACAACTAGATCCGTCAAAACTTGGGTTTTTCAAACTAATGAGTGAAAACAACAAGAAATTGATGATGCCCGTACTGGCGTCGACATCGTCTAAAGAAGATGCGTCGATGAGGAAACAGACTTATGTTCCCTCCGGCCTCAATGCACAAGAACGAGCTGTAGCAGAAATGCCTACACAAGAAGTAGTGAAGCTCCTTGGTTTCATGGAAGAAACAAGGATTCCTTTAGGTGTTGCATTCGGCCATGAAGAACCACCCCGGGATCCAAGTTTCGAGTATAGATGGCCCTTTTAGCTAGGAAAACCTCTTGTCAAGCCAGAACTAGTACTTAAACTCTCACCTAAGATGTACAAATTTCATGAGGGGTACATGCGTCAATCACTGAAAGGCGTACATACATAGCTATTCTTGCTGCACCCGAAGATTTTGCCACTGAAGGCAGCAAGGTGGTCTGGCTGGATTTCAAAGATATTTATGAAGTTTACCATCAAGACCTCCTGAATACCGATCTTATCATGGTGTCTGTAAGTGGCATATTTTTTATGTTTATTAATTAAATTATTACATATGTGGATTTACTAATTAAATTTGTAATTCCTTTTTGGTAGCCTGCAAAAACGTGAGATGCAAAAAAAGAGTATTGCCAGTATTGGTATCATGGACCCATCAAAAGTCAACTAGTTTGAAGTCAAGCATCAACCAGACACAACAATTGCGACAATCTATAGGACCTTGTCTAGGTTTCATGACAAGGATCTCATACTACTACCTTACAGCAACGAGTATGTGCAGTTGCCATCTAATTGTCTTTGCTAATTCTATTTAGTTCTAATTTTATGACTATTATGACCATGTATGTACAGTTTCCACTGGATTCTTATGATCATTCAAGTCGACAATAGCAGCGTCATGGTGTGGGATTCATTGAGAAAAAACCCCGCAAGTTACCAAAACCTTCAAGATATGTTTCAAGTGTAATAATTCTACCTAAGACATTCTTTTAAATGCAATATTTATTTATATATATATTTATTTATTTATTTATATATATATTCTTTTACCCGCAAGTTACCAAAACCTTCAATATTTGTGTCAAGATATGCTTTTACTAACACATCGTCTCTCATTAATTTTCCTCAGAGCTTGGCAAAAATTCATTGCAGGGAAAGAAGGTGAATTTAACCCAACAATTACATTCTATACTGATTATCTGGTACGCAATCCAAATAACAACTTCATATTTGAGAAAATTTAAATTTATCGCACTTCTATTTCATAACATTTTCTCTTATCCACTTTAGTGTTTGAGACAGGAACAAGGAAATAATTTATGTGGATACTATGTCTGTGAGCACATACGATGTTTGGCAAGTGCAAAGTCCGGAAATTATGATGTAAGTTAATTAAATAAACATATTAATAATACATCACTTCCTAATATATTAACATATTTGCACATTATACAGATGCTTCTATATTTAATTGTTGGGTGTAATCTATTAACATATTTGCACATTATACAGATGGATATGGTTAAGGACGAGGTCATTCAGAAGGATCATCTTTCGGCGATTCAAGAAAGTCTCTTGGGATTCATCCATGAGGAGGTGGTTATGCCAACAGGAAAACATTATTATGATGCATCCAAAAAATTTAATAGACTAGAAATTTGAAGTGCACAATATTTTGATGTATAAATACTATCTATTTTGATGTGTATATTTCTAAGTTTATGTAAGTTTATATATAAGTCTAACTTCAAAAACTTTATATATAAGTCTAACTTCGTGTATGGTATATATAGACAGGTATATACCTATATACATATTCAAATACGTATACGTGCATATACGGGTTAGACAACAATTAGAATACACGCTCAAATTGAAAAACAAAAAAAGAGAAATGAGACCATTTAGTCTCGGTTGGTATTACAGGGGATGGGCGCAGGTGCTGCCGTGCCCCCCCTTTAGTCCTGGTTCGTGATGCCACCCGGGGCTAAAGGAGCCTTTAGTCCCGGTTGGTTCAACTGAGACTAAAGGGGGCCTTTTGTCTCGGAACTTTAGTCTCGGTTGGATTTGAGAAACCTAAACTCATCTCCAATCGGGACTAAAGCCCCTCTCCCTACCAGTTTACACATCTGTCAGAACTTATTCAACAACATCTCTTATCATTTGGGATGAAGAAAATGCCTGAGTTGAAGTGCAGATGCAACAAAGGTTCACTTGTACGCACGCACGAACAACTGAGAGAGGAGGGAGGAGAGTGGGAGGGCGTCGACGTAAGGGGGCTACCACCATTCTATAGCCAACCCCTCCCACACCACCAGTTGTGTGTGGCGGGCTCCTACTGCCTGTTCAAATGGCAGTAGGAGCCACAACCCACTTAATGTTGGCAGGTGATTCAAACGTTGTTTGCCACGACAGTTTTTTTTCTACTGTTGTGTGACTGACCCAACCGTCATTTCAAACGGTGACTATGGTCAAGTTTTGAAAAGGGCCCGGCTAAATTACAGCCGGCTGTAATATAGCCTAGGGTGCAGCCGCCGGTTTTTTGGGTTGCCTTGCTGTCCAGGCCCACGTTTTTTTTCGAGGCCCGTTTCTAGGACCGTATTTTTTTCTCCAGGCCCACGTTTTCTCCCAGGCCTATTTCCTGGTTGGCAGACGCAATTTTTTGGCGCCAAAAAAGGCCGCATAGGCTGCTGCGCGCGGGGGGTAAAAAAGGCGGCAAAACCTAACCTAGGGTCCGATCCGCCGCGCTCTTCGTCAGGTCGCTGTTCGGCGGCGCGTGGGGCAGGGCGCCACATGAACAGCGCCGAAAAACAGAAAGCATCGGAGGATCCCCATGCAAAAAACGCCAGATCAATAAAAACCAGGTACGTTTCATAGAAAAGACAGATCCACACCAAAATACCTCCAACTTTACACCACACGTTGTTCTAGATGGGGTTCTCTGCACATAAACCATCCACCTGGTGAGGAAATCACCCCCAGAAACTCGATCTGGATCTGGTAGGAAATCCCAACAAGTTAACAATTTGTTTAGCTAGACTAGATACAGGACATGATGTTTTCGATTGCCACATACATCACATAAGCCTTGTTTTTTTTGCCTGGATGTTTTCGATAGTTCTATCTGAACCTGTTGAAGACTGGTAGCATGTACTTGTCAAATCTGCACGTCATATACACTAGCTTCATTCCCAAAAAAATCTGCAGTGGGCAAAAAAAGGTCTTGCGTCCCCCAGAAACATCATCCTTAGTTTGCTAGTCCTGCAAAAAAATGGAATGAATAACATAGTTAGATAATTGATACACAGCCGGGAGATTCATAGTTGGCTAGGTAAAAAAATACTAATATGCATCCATGTTTTTGTTTTACTGGCTAAAAAATGAATTAAGTGCATGACAATGTGGATGATTGTTACATGACAATTGGCCTACTTGTTTAATTTCTCTGCTTGTTTTAATTGAATCAAGTTTCATAACATCTATCGAAAATTTGTTTTGTGTCAGTGTGCAAAAAATGGACCTGAACCAATTGCCACCAGACTGTGATTATGACTTCATTGATGTGTAGGCTGCCAATCCTACCTTCTGTACTCAGGTAGGGTTGGCAGAGGCTACCAATCAGCTTCAGCTCCCGGATTGTGACAGTTCGCTTGCAGCTAATGTTGCAAACACTTTAATCCATAGTTACCAGAACAATGAAATCACCCCAGGCTATATTGCTGATGGTGTATTTGAGGCTCATGGCATGTCTCCAGGTGGTGGAGGCCCTGCTATTTTGGATGACGTTGTTGAAGAAGTGTGGTGCACAAAAGTTTTGCATCTAAGCAGGAGGCAAAATGCTACTACAATGCTTATGCAAAAAGGATTGGTTTCTCAATTCGCATTAGTGCCACACGTTAGTCAGGTTCAACTAGGGAGCAGCGCAAAGTGACATATGTGTGCAATAAGGAGGGTCGTGGTAGGAAACCTAGAGAAGATCTAGTAAATATTGAATCCGGTGATGATGGCAACTCTTCTGGGATAGAATCGGAACTTGAATAGAACGATGTCGAGCAAGAGGTTAAGAAGAAGAAATTTGGTGGTGGAAAGAAGAGGAAAAGAGAGAAAATGATTCATATGGGGTTCAAGACCAGGATGGTTGTGAACCTGATGGATGAGAGGTGGCATGTCACTTACTTTTTGGCTGACCACAACCATGACTTAGTTGTGAAACCATCTCTAAAGAAATTCCTAAGATCTCACAAGGGCATCCCTCAACAAGAGAAGGACTTTATTACTCTATTGCATGGTTGCAACCTGACAACAGGGCATATAATGCAACTTATGAATGAGTTGTATGGTTCTGCACAAATTGTACTGTATATAGGGAAGGACATCTGCAACTTTAGGTCAACCATTAGGAGGACAGAGAAGTTCAAAGACATGCAAGAAGTGGTAGACCGTATCAGAGATATACAGCAGGAAGATCCTAACTTCTTCTGCACAGTAAAGTTGGATGACAGGGACAGGGTGGAGAGCCTGTTTTGGGTTGACAGTGCAGCAAGGCAAGCTTACATTGATCTTTACCATGACTGTGTCTCTTTTGATGCTACCTACATGACCGACATGTATGATATGCCATTTGCTCCATTCATTGGAATAAATAAGCACAGGCAGTCGATTCAATTGGGTTGTGCCTTCATGAGTGATGAGAAAACACCTAGCTATGTGTGGTTGTTCCAATCATTCCTGCAAGCGATGAAAGGAAAGGCTCCCATGAACATTATAACAGACCTAGATGGTGCTATGAGGTCTGCGATTCCCCAAGTTTTCCCCAATTAAACTCACGGGAACTGCCGCTTCCACATTATGGACAAGTACTCAGGTACAATAGGTCCAGTGCTTGATGAGAGTGAGGAGTTGGAGGAGGACTTCAAAGAATGCATGAATCACACGGTGACTCCGGATGAGTTTGACACGCAGTGGGCTGCAATGTTGCACAAACATGGCTTGCAGGGCAATGTCCATTTTCAAAACCTCTATGCCCTTAGAAGCAGTTTTGCCCCTGCGTTCTATATGCACTCCTTCTTCCCATTCTTGCAATCAACCAGACGTAGCGAGGGCTTCAATGCAGTGTTGAAGAAATATGTGAACCCTAACATGTCGATACTGCATTTTGTGGAATAGTACTAGAAAATACAAGATAAGTGCCTTGTTGCTCAGGAGGGGCAAGAGTTCGATACTGAAGATAAAGAGAGGCAGAGATGGTCTAAATTCCCCCTAGAAAGACATGATGCTGCCATTTACACCAAGGGGCTCTTCTATAGGTTTTCAAAAGAGTTTGAGAAGGCAGCTGAGTATGATGTGAAGTAGGAAAGTGACATCATCTACAGGATTGTGCCTAATAATGTACGTGTGTATGGCTATGGGAAAAGAGAGTACATTGTGACTGTGATTGATGAAGATGAGAGTTACTATTGTGGGTGCAGCAGGTTTGACAGAGATGGGATCCTATGTTGCCATATTATGAAGGTCATGGTCAGGTTGGGTGTGAGAACTATCCCAGATAAATATATTCTTGAGCGATGGGTTCAGGAGCCGCTTTTGCCGCCAGCAGTGGTTGATGCTGCAACTAAAGCGTTTGCTCAGCCAGACTTGGTGGCCCGTGGCATGCCTTTGAGTGGGCGAAGGACTTTGTGGTTCACAAATCTGTCTACAGCTTTTGCGAGTTTGGCATCAGATGGGTGTATGTCGAATGAAGCCTATACTACCATGCAGAATCATATCAAACAGATGAGGTCTGAAATTATTGAGCTAAAGAAGAGAAAGAAATCTCAAAGGAAGCAAGTAGACAGTGGGGCAGTTGCTGCATCTGCACCATGTACCTCTGCTCCAGCTCCTGACGCTATTGCAACGAGTGCAACTGCTGTTGTCTAGATTGGTTCAGAAATTACATCCGGTGCTGCTCCTATCAGCGGAGGTAGAGTGATTGTACTGTTGTATAATCTATTTTTGAATTACTTGTTTTGTATCTAATTTCATATTTCCCTTGTAGGTGCTATTGAGGGTGATGGTGGCTTACCACTATGGGTTGGGAACCCGCCCAGATCAATAGTTAAAGGGCGCAAAAAAGAAAGAAGGCTAAATAAAGGTATGAATGCAAAGGCTAAGAGGAAGAACAGGTGCAGCAAGTGCAAGTCTACGGAACATAACATTCAACGTTGTCCGGGGATGGCAGAAGAAAAAATCTTGGCTTGGGGTTACTCCCTTGATCAGTAGAGTTGGTTTTCTAAAATATTTAAAGTGATGGTTGTTGAATGCTAAATTGGTTTTATGCTAGTGTCTGTGGAACACAAAATTGGGCTCTACATACAAAAATAGACATATACTTCTGTAAACTAATTTCTATGTACTACTAGTATACTACTTGATGTGCACAAAAATGATGGGGGTTGCCCTTTTTGACCAAATGTACCTCCTTGTGGCATGAATTTGTGCTTCCACGCAGTGTCATTCTCTGGGTGCGTGAACCATTTGTAGGTGAGAAGCTTCCGGATGTTTGGCATGTCTTTTTCATTGAAATTGCAGACTGTGTGTCCGTCCCAGTGTTCAGCATGCATTAGCATGTGGAACCCGCAGTCGTGGCTGTAAACAAAAAAATCAATGGAAAGACATTTGAAAAATGGTTATTGCTGGTTTGAAAAAATAAATGAGTGTGGTAACATAAAAACAAAAGTTATCGTGAAATGGGCCGGGGGGAGGGTGTGTGTGATGTTACTTACATATTGCCCTGTACTGGGGCGTTGATAGAAACAGTCTTGTAGTTTTGAATGACAACTTCAGAATCTGAGTAATATTGGCTCCAGAATTTTTGATTGCTTATGTATGTTGGTCGCAGCAGGTCTTGAGATTGACATCTTCCAATGATCTCATGGAGTCGATCACTTCAAACCTCTGGTTGCGGATGTTGAGCACTAGGAGAAAGTAATGGCCACAGCTGCCCAGGTCCTTGGTCTTGATAACTTGTAGTACAGGGAATATCACCTGCATTTTTTGCAAAAAAAAGAGACTGTTTTTCAGTACAAGGAGGAAGAAAAGTGTGCGGAAGAAGAGAGAAGAAATACCAAGAAACTATGTGGGATAGAAGTGTACCATCTGTCTATGGTCGAGGTTGTTTGTTCCTTTCTTAAATTCACGCTTGACATCTACCCTATCAAAATCTCCATGTAGCAAGAATCCCTATGTGTAAAAAACAACGTAGTTCAATCAAAAAAGTTTTCAATACTTTCTCATTGTATTTTGATGACACAAAAAAACCAAAAAATAGTTTTGCTGCAGAGCTATCAACATCTTCCTGACATATTACTAAACTGGAAAATGTCAATATATTGTGATCATATTTTACTGAAGTTAAAGGAAAAAATTGCTCATAGCATGAGTAAAAAAAGGAAGTGTCATCATAAAATGCATCATAGCATAGCCGGCATTTCATATCATATTTGATCCCATTCATCTTATTTTGGTGTTTTAGCAAAAGAAGAAGAAAATAGTTGCCATAGACTGGGACAAAAAATACTCACAGATAGGCGTACTGGCATAATCCGCTTCAAAGCGCCCCTGCCCTTGGGATTGATTGCATGAATGTCGATCTCTGCAACAGTGTTAACAAGATCTCCTCCGGGCTTCACTGAATTTGCGAGCTCATCCAAGTAGACGAATAGGAGGCTGAAATTGATGATTATGATGCTACATAAAAAAAGAAAAGTTAGGTTAACTCAAAAAATTTGGAAAAACACATATTCTTTGGGTTGCATCTTGGAAAAAACAGTTAAAATGGTAGCTAAATAGATGCTAATTTGAGTACTGTGGAATGCTAAGTTGATGTTTCAGAGTGTATGATAGGGGGGCACATACTCTTTGCTGGTTAAGTCCCTGTTCCTTGGTGGATGCAGGTGAGTTTTCAGAATCATGTCGTATACGTGGCGCACTTCATTGCTGCACTTGAATCCTTTCCTAGGTGCGATATCAGTGTATGGGGACTTCAGAACTCTGGTTTTCCTAACGACCCTCCTAGGAGCAAGATGGAAAGCAGGTGCAACTGATGAATTGACTGATGATGGTTCAACATCAGTTGTTGTGCGTGTTGTCGTTTCGCCCACTGTGATTTCTGCTAGAGGAGTTAACTTCTCAACTTCTTTACTTCCAACTTCTGGGGTTTTCTGCTTTGACGTTGCAGCAGCATCCTGGCTGGCTTGTGATTTCTTCAATTGAAACTGCTTCAGAGCATTTTCTTCTATTTCCCTCAATGCATCTTCATCAAAGTCATCCCAGTAGTCAGACCCTGGCTCTTTCATGTGATCAGTCTTTGAAATCTGTTCTGCAGCAGGTGATTTTTCTTCCTCCTCAACCCACTTCATTATGTTTATTTCTGGTGGTGTGAAATCCATTGAAGGACCAGATGGCGACTAGAGAGGGGGGGAGTGAATAGGAGCCGGTAAAAATTCTTCTCAAAGAACCCGGCCTATACCCTTGTCAAATCCGGGTCACACACAAGCGATGGATCGAATCACACACCAATCGCCAAGACAACGAGGTTATGGATCAACCTCCAGTCTTAGGAACGATTCCTTGAAGCACATGCGGAATCACGAGAAGGAAGGGGGAATCGAACCAAGAAGCAAATCACTCAGCCTCTGGCGGACCGTCCGGCCAGGCAGGGCGGACCGTCCGCGATGGGCCGCGCGGACCGTCCGGCGGGGGTACCGCGGACTGTCCGCACCCTTGCCGCGGACTGTCCCCGCCCGAGCCGAGGACCGTCCGTTAAAGCGAACAGAACCTCCAGGCGAACCTCGAAAAACGGACCGTCCGCGGGGAGCACGCGGACTGTCCGCCAGGCACCCGCGGACCGTCCGCCCGGTACACGCGGACCGTCCGAAACTTCGTCCAACCAAAACTCAAAGCCACGACGGATCGAAACGAAAGGCGAGCAAGAACACGAAGAACACCCGACGAACAGCACCCGCGCGGACCGTCCGCCGACACCACGCGGACCGTCCGCCCCCGGAGGACGAACGAAAACGCCCGACCTCGAAGGTCAACTCCCCCAAATCATCATCGGATTTCCCAAACGGTAGAAGCTGTGGAGACAAGGGTTTGGTGACTTGAAAAGCATCACACAAGGATGCTATAGCCCAAAAATCTTGCCTCCTAACACCCTAAATCACCGGGAATCGCGAATCCTTTGAGCACCACCAAAAGCTAGAGCACCGAACAAAAATCCTCGAATCGGAGTGGTTTCCCGGCGTTTGAGGGCACAAGATCAATCACAAAGATGCACGAGACATCCATCCATGTTTCCCTCAAAGAAATGGGGGAGAAACCCACTCAAATCCGTGGAATCACACCAAGAACAAAGGCACGAAAACAAGCACAAAAAGACCACGAAAAACACAACTCCGAATCTTCTATACAAACCAGGAAAGATTCACAAGGTCTAGCATGCCGCCCTAGCATCCATCCCTCTCAACAAATCTCACATGAAGCTCTCAAGCTAGCCTAGAGAAAATGGAGAAGAAAATAGCTATGAAAATGAGAAATAGGAGGGGGGAAATGAAACCCTAAGTCGCGGAGAGCGAGAGCCATCCACACACACTCATGGCTTATATATCAGGTCCCGCCGGAGTGGTAAATTACTCGACTACCCCTAACTTAACTACTGGCGATACAACCCACGTAGGGGTATTTAGGTAATGTTTGTGGGTCTTGCCATCGGACGGCCACGCCTTTGCCGCACCCCGCGTCCTCCCGACGCAAGCCATGCGATCCCGCCGCGTGTCCTCCGCCTCGAAGCTTCCCGACACGCCCGGATCCCGTCTCCATCGTGTTGGGCCCTCGGACTTGGTTTTGAGGCCCAAACCAAGAAACCGTCCTCCGATGGTTTTGTGGGCAAACCACCAAACCCCGCATGCTCGGTCCGGCCTCCCGCCAAACCACTTGACTCGACCGCCACCGTGCACCGGCTCGATTGTCCATGACTTCGTCTTGCTCGTATCGCCACCATGTGGCCCGCACCAAGTCCCGCCGTCCACCGGGTCCCTCGAACCGAGCCTACTTGTCTCTCCATCTCCCGGAGGCCCCTCAAGGCTGAAGACCTTTCGCGCCCGTTCTTCACCTGCAACAACACGAACTAGGCCGCGCCTACACCCGCGCACCGAGCCAAGAGTCAGTCCAACACCCGTTGTCAATCACTCATCACTGAGGAGCGGTCATCCATCGACCACCGGGACGCTCCTGGTCCTCAATCTCCCCCTTGATGAGTGCATTGACAACACACAATGCGAAATGAAATTCAGAGAAAGAAAGAATGGAAGAAGAAAGAAAAACAAAGAAGCTCAACTCATGACCAAAACCGAAGAAAGGCGAAGAAATGTCACAAGCCAAGCAAAGCACAAACTCCACACCGAAAACAGCAAGAAAGCTCCCCCTGAACAAATGCAAGCTCCCCCCGAACATGTGTGTTGGCGCAAAAAGTGCACTCAAAGCCAATCACACGGCAAGCCGAACAAAGCGGCTTCGCACGCGCGGAGAGCAAATGACGTGCCGATCAATTTTTCCCGAAAATTAACAAAAGATAAAGCGAGTTAGATACCAAAGCTTGGAACGTCTTGGGTGGTGCCGAACAGTTCCATATTTACGGCTAAAAAGCCAAGCAAGATGACACATAGCTATGTAAAGCTATACGCAAAAAACCGCAACCATTCGGGCAACCGCAAAGGGAAAAAGAGCAACCGCCGAATGGATGACTTAAGCATGACAACAATCGGTCTTCGTATAAACAAGGATGCAAGCACGGAATTATGACCGACCCCCATGAAGATTAGCATTAAAATAAATGAAGTAAAGAACGAACATGATCACGTATTAAATAAGCATGCATAGATTTAAAGCACTAGTCTACCGCATGTCTAGTTACTTTAAAACCCGTCGGGCACGATAACAAACAAATCTATCCACCGCATGATACGATTTGCATGAAAACGTACCACCCTCCACAAATAGATCTATCCACCGCATGATACAATCTAAATATGGAAAGCTAAAAGCATACATCACTTAGAACGTAAATAATGCACGTGTTCTCGTGAAAACATAACCGAATACGGCTGAACAGCCGATCCAGGGTCCATGAAGAAGGAACAAACATTACCACGTGAATAAATCTATCAGACTGATTTGGGAATCTAATCCACCGGATGACTAGCTCCAAAGCAACCCAAAAACCTGCATCTACCGCATGATACTCGGTTCTTTCAAGATTTATACGAACGAAGCAAGATTGAACCCGCAACACGTAACAACCTAGATCGATTCGGTTTCGGCTATCAGAGAACATAAGATCCACGCGTCAACACACGAAACTTGCTCGTATAGGGATCTTAAAAGAGATATAGCCGATCCAAACCCATCTAGATTGGGCAAGATGTGTTACATGAATTAAAACATAAAGTAAAACTCATGATAACACGGGATAACTTAATGAATCTATTGGATCTTGCCAAAATCCAATAGAGCCGATAACTAGCTTCGAGCCAGATCTTAGCCTACCGCATGACTCATGATCTAACAAGAAACCTTCTTGAACCAAGCTTGAATCTACCGCATGACACGAAGCATGGTAACAAGACTACTTGCATCAGATCTAAATCCACCGCATGATACTAGACATGATACAAGGTTGCCGGTACTCACGGAGGTCGACGGATCGATTGGCCCTCTCGAAGAACTCGACGACACGACAAGGACTCTAGGGTTTGGCGTAAGGCCGGTGTGTATTGAAGAATGATCGTGTTTTTTACATACATCCAGGGATCGTATTTATACCCTGCTGATTACAACTACGAATGGATTCATTGCCTAACTAAGCTCGATTGCCTGTCCCTCCATTCGTCTCCCCTGATTTGAGCCACGTCACCGTCCAATCCCGCAAAATCAGCCCTACTGTTCCTTTGCCGAACTTGGAGCAGATAGCCGACCGCGGATCTTTTTGCCGAAAATCTCTGGAAATATCCTTCCTTCCACCAGACGGACTCTTTTTCGAACCGGACCCATATGTCAGACTCCTTACCAAATTTTGGTGTTAACACATGCCCCTTCAATTGTGGGATAAAAGTAATTTTGTTCCACAATTGACTCCAGCCACGAATCCTTGAGTTAAATCTGTCAACACCTGTTCTTCGCAATCCGCCGGAATCTTCGTTCAGATCCAACCCTAGATCCCCTTCGTTCCGAGCTCGAGCCTCCAATGGCAACTCAGAACCAAGCTGCTCAGGTAAATTCATCCCCCGCAAACCTTGTTCGGCATTAGGTTTTCAATTTTACCTGAGATTTTCCTTTTCCGCCTTTTTCCAGGAACCTTCTACTGCTCTTTTGATTCCTATCGAGGCCAATTCGCAGTCTTATTACCTTGGTCCTGTGGGGAATCCTGACCCTCGAGATCTTATTGCTGCTGAATCTCAGAGAATCCCCTTCAAAGCAGCTTTGTCTCCACCTCCTCAGTGGCAAGATGCGTTCAAGAACTGGCCTTTACCTCCAATTGCAGGCTGGAAGACTTGGTACCGAGAGGATCCTCGCGGATAAAAGTGGATTGACCAACCCGGATGCTCTCCGTATCGCTCAATGCTTGGAGTTATCCGTGGCCGAGACCCCCAAGAATGAAGACCTTCGATAGCCGCATGCCACTTCGGTCAAATGGAGTCAACGCCTTCCTTTTTGGGCATGGTCCAATGTCTCCCACCTTGGCCGATGTATATATGATCACCGGCCTCGACATTATAGGATCCGTCCAGCCTTGGAATTTCAAAAACTCTTCACGCCGGACGGGGGGTAAAGCCAGGGAATGGCTACAAGCATTATATCCTGAAGCACATGAAAGACACTCCCCTTGGCGATGTTGAATACAGAGCCTTTCTGAACATGTGGCTATGCAGATTCGTCTTCTGTGGCAAGGCCAACGAGCCCACTTTGAACCATATCGCAATGGCGATTCATCTGGCTAGTGGCAATCGCCTCCCTCTGGGAAAATTCTTCTTGGGCAGTGTATATCATATGCTTCATCAGACTGTTACCCAAATGTACACCAGCCAGAGGATAACATGCGTCAATGGCCCTTGGTGGTTTGTTCAAATGTGGCTGCAGCTCCACATGCATCAGATTGTCGGCGTCGATTTGAACTCCAGGTTCTTCCCTTTGTCCAATCACCCTGAGGGAGAGCCTCAAGCTACCAGAGGATGCCAAAACTACGGAGAAGCGGCTTCAACTGTTCTCATTCAGCAGGACATCAGCCAGCTCTTCGAGTTGTTTTTCAAAGGTTTCTCCAATCCTCTTTGGCTTCCTTATCTAGGTAATGACACTTTGACCTTCCCTGTCGAATTTTCCTTTGAGCCCGGCCATCAGGATAGGAGTTTCTTGGAGATCTTTAATATCATAATCCGCCCCTGCATACTGCCGGCCGAGTTCAATGGAGGGAGGCAGAATGTCAGCACTTATGAATACTACCAGCCTAATGTAATGGCCAGACAACTTGGATGCGGCCAGATGCCCCCAAGATTGTTCCTGCATGAATTCCTCAAACCCAGGGAGGAAATCAAAGAACCGATGCGAGGGCGGCGAGTTTTCAACTATGTGTGCGGTCCCACGGTCTACACATGTCCTTTCGTGCCTACAACCATAGCTCACCCCACCCGCAACTCCTGGTGGCAAGAATTTCATGACCATATCTTCGGTGAGCCTGTTCATGTATTTACGTGCGAGTTGGTACCGACTTTCGCCAACTTCGGAGGTAATACAATGAGCCCTTAGATCGGACCTTCCTCTCTATTCATGGTTCGACCTTTATCTTCCGTTCACGAGAACACGATTGCTGCCCCTCGAGCCAGGGCAATTGCTTACAATGCTGAAGGCCCAATTTCAGCACTGGGGTTCAAATCCACAACCCTGCACCAACTGATGGCCAGGTATGCTACCACAGACCCTAGCCTTTCTAGCCTTGCCGCAGACAGGAGGCAAGGTCTGCATCTGATTGCCCCTCCAAGTGCTAAAAGGAGAAGAACTGTCAAGAAAGTGCTTGTTGAGGTAAAACCCTTTACCTTCTTGATTACTGGGTCACTCTGTTCTTGATGGATCATATCATTGTGCATTTTCAGACCGAGCCCGGCGGCCTTCGAGCCGTACTCGCCGATGCTCCATCCTTTCGGTATGACCTTTACTGTTTTTTTCTCAAGGATGAGCACTGGCACTTACTCTTTCAATTGGACATTTGCAGAAGAAGCCGTGGAAGAACAGCTTGTAGATGTTCCAGTGGTTCAACAAGCGAGTCCATCCAGGGTTGAATTACCCATCCCGGTGGAGATCTCATCTTCATCACCTTCTGCAGAAGCAATAAATTCTCCAGAGATGAATCTCCCAACTCAACTGGAGCCAACAAGTTCTCCCAAGGTGCCATCGCCTATTGGTCAAGCAGAGATAACCAACCCAACAGAGGCGGCAGTCCCGACTCCTCTCCAGCCAGAAACCCACGAGCGCCGGTGGCCGCATCGACACCTCCTAGCTCGGAAGTTTCGGCTCTTCTTGGAGCGTCTTCTTCACCTGTGATTGCCCCTACTCAAGAAACCAGCCACGAGGTAACCATCCGCACTTAATTTTGGTACCTCGATGTTTAGCATCCTTAATTCTGCAATGTTGCCCATCAGGATCAGGTTCCATCATCACCAAGCCTGCCATCAGAGAGCAATCCAGCTGCCGAGGTGATGGAAGGAGTATTCCAGCCGCTGCCAGATGAAGTGTTGTCCAAGCTCAAAGAAATTGCTGCCTGGCTAGAAAAAGATGCTCAGGATCAGTTCAATGATCTCCATCACTTCGAAGAAATGTTTGAATCCATTAGTCAAAAACTCCCTGAAGACATCAGAGCTTCTCTATCATCCGTCTATGACTTGGAGCCCCTTTATGTACCCTTAAGGCGCGCTTGGAGGAAATTGCGCTCCCGTCCGGCCATTGAAAAGAGGAGAACCGATGCTGAACATGCCATGAACGGGGCACAATCCCAAGCAGAGAACCATAAAGATGCGTTGGCTAACCTGCAAGCTTCTTATGATCTGAAAGCTGCTAGGAAGGCTGCTCTAGAAGCCGAACTGAGAAGCCTGTCAGCGGAGATGGAGATTGACCAAAAGAAAATAGCCGAACTTCCTGGATTGATAGCAAAGACCCAAGCGGAAGTAGAATCGGCTGTCACCAGAATAGAGCAATGCGATGCGGAGCTCACTGACTTATCTGGTGCCCAAAAGGACTGCCAGGAGATGCTGGACAATTCCCATTTGATAATATCCAATGTTCGTCGTGTACTTGCAAAACTCCTGAATGCCTGAATCCTCATTGATGTATAATTGAACTGGTCGCTCTCGTAATATCTCCTTGTGATTTGTTTCCTTTCTTTTGCGTACTTTGAGATGTAATCTTTCGAACGACCCATTCGGCAGTGAAACGCTAACTCTCGAACGACACTTTGAATTCCTTTAGCCGAACCAATCGACCTGCACGCGGTCCAGCTTAGAACTCCAAACGACCCGCCGGCGGGCTGGTCAAGGAAATCTTTTCCACCTTCCGATTTTATTGGGATGTGCGCCACGATCCACGCCCACGACTCGAAGCCACGATTCATCCCGCCGTGCCTATAAATGTTGCCATAGGTGCCCCTAGCTCTCCACCGGGCCTTCTAGCTCTCGAATCTTTGCCAATCTTTAGCCTTCTCGCAAACAAGTGCACATCCCAAACCACAATGGTGCGCCGCCTCAACCGCCGCCGTGCCTCCGACGAGGCCGAGGGGGAGCAGCGCCAATGCGCGCGGCGGTGGCGATCGTCAATCTCTCCTCTCGTGATTCTCGTTCTTGATCTTCTTTTGCCTTGACGATCATCCCCCTTTTCGGCCGATTCGGTGGAATCCGCCCGCGCGCCGGCCAATCGCCCCCGCCGGATGACTCTTCGAGTCCGATGGCCACTCCCCGTACCGTACGGGGGAAGAGGACGCCATCCGCTTCAAGGAGGAGCTAGAGGCGTCCCGTCGCGAGCTGGAGGACGTCTCCAAGAAAGCGGGCGTGGCCGAGCTAGAATGGGAGGACCAGCGCAAACAGCTGCTGGAGGCCATTGACGGTATGGCTCTGAGATTGATTCTTGATCCAGCCCGGTCTCTGATGCTAATCTTTCCTGTTTGCTCTTTGCAGCCCGCGATGCCGAGCTCGACCAGCTAAAGGCGCTGGTAGAGCAATTGGCCGAGAAGGTGAATGCCCGCGGCAACACGCCGGCGGAGCGCTTGGCCGCGGTGGAGCGCCGCGTCGACGAGGTGGCCGTTCATGGCGTTCGTTTGGGCACCACCTTGGGCCTGGCTGCGATGGCGACGCATACGGACGTCGACTATTCCACCAGACCGCGTGGCTTCCAGGGCGGCGCGCCGGAGGACATCGACGAGATCGAGCTCATCCTGGAGCGCCTTGACGGCCACGGCGATGCCATTGCCGAAATTACCCATCCTCAATCTGTGTTGAACAGGCTCTTCGACTAGATTGTACTAGGGATGTGTAAATATCGGCGAGTAGATGAAGAACTTTTGAATTCTCGCACCTGTTCTCGCGATGATTTCCCTTTGCATCTCTGTTTTCTTTAATTGCATCCGGAATTATCTTTAGCCGAACGTGCGAGAACAACTCCCCCTTGGCGCAAAGTCCACAAAGGATCCCAATTCGGCAATCCGTAAACACTGTTCAAGAGAAAACCCTTCGCACTTGGTGGAAAACCCTGCCGCTTGGTATTCCAACAGTGTGTACTGGCCAAATCATCACTCCCAATGCGCCTCCTCGGTCAATAAAATAGCCCGTGGGGTGCTCTGCAAATCCACTCGCACACTCCTTCATCATTTCTCATCTCTTCCCCTGCTGCTAGAGGAAAAAACCCCAACGCCATGGACAAGGGTAAACAACCTCAGGAGAGCGGCTCATCAAAGAAGCGTACGATTCGGAAGTGAGTTTTCTCCTGATCTGCTCCTTGTTCTCCCGCTTGATTTCGCGCCTCATGTTTTCCTCTCGTCCTTTTCAGCCTTGATTTGCTTCCGAAGAAGTCATCGGGACCGAGGATGTGCCGAGTGCATCTCCTCCGATTCCTCTCTCGAAGCGAGAGGATGCCACGCCCGAACGAGAAGACCAACCATCGGCCGCGCCGCCGCGTACGGCACACGGAGCATGGCCTCGGGGACATGTCCGCCCGTTGCCAAGCCGAGCGCGAGCGTCGCATGGCGCCGGAAGCATTAGTAGGGGGTAAATGCTCCCCGACCCCTTCACGTTTGCATCCGGATTTCTTGCCTCTAACCTTGATTCTCCCGTTCCGGATGTCTGCGACGGGTATAGCGCCTGAAGGCGGCCCGGGATAGCTTGGTAGAGGCCACCAATTACGGTCATCCTCGTGCGTTCCAAGTCGCCGTCACGGTGGTCCCGGAACAACCGAAGAGGGAGCCAGCGACCGAAGAAGCAAAGAAAAGATTGAATCATACTTTCGCTTCTTCCTCCACGCCTTCTCGCTTCCCACCTCCTCGGGGACCCGATCATCGGGGCTCGCTAGATGTGATCCCGCAAGAAGTAGTTGTAATGTAGTATTGAGCTAAGGGCAATGCATCCGGCACCGGCCATTCTTTCTTGTTCATGGATTTTGTTCGAAGGCGGCCTCGTTCTCGAGCGCCGGCTATTTTGTGCCGATGTGTGTAATCACCGATCGATCTCAATGCTAGGATAATACTTCTTGGGATATCTTCCATTTATCGCAGCGGAAAATTCTTCCCCTAGCAAAGTTTTCAATATGTATGCATTACCGGGAACGCATCCGACCACACGAAAAGGCCCCTCCCGGTTAGGGGACCATTTGCCGAATTCATCGTATTTAGTTCCAATCGGCAATAATGCTTTCCAAACTAGATCACCTTCTCGCGAATTGCTTTACTTTTACTTTCTTGTTATAGTACTTGGCGACTCGCGGCTTGTTTTTCTCGATGTTTTCCGGGGCCCCGAGACGGATCATATGCAAATCTTCTAACTCATCCATCATTAGGCCACCGTAATCCTTGGAGCTCAACTCGTTTTGCAAAGCACTACTCTCCTTGACTCGATTGCATTTCCCGGGCAGGATTGCATGATGCCCGAAAACCAACTCGTAAGGAGAAGTCTTTGTAGCTCCATGGGGGGCCATTCGGTAAGCCCACGGCGCTTCACCGAGTACCGAATGCCATCTCCTTGGCTTCGGTCGATCTTCTTCTGTATCGGCTTGATCATGATCTTATTAGAAGCTTCTGCTTGACCATTAGCTTGGGCATAATATGGAGAAGAATTAAACAATTTGATTCCCATGCTTTCGGCAAAATCTCTGAATTCTAATGACACGAATTGTGCCCCCTGGTCAGTGGTGATCGTCTGAGGGATCCCAAATCGATAGATGATGTGTTCCTTGACGAACTCGATCATGTTTTCTGACGTCACTTTCTTCAGTGGGATCGCCTCGACCCATTTGGTGAAGTAATCGTAGCCAAAAGCACGAACTTATGCCCCTTGCTAGACGGCGGATTAATTTGGCCAATCAAGTCTATACCCCGCCCCCGAATGGCCATGGCTTGATGATGGGATTCAATGCGATGCGGGGACTCTTTGAATATCCCCGAACCTCTGGCAGTCTTGACATCCCTTGTAATACTCAAAGCAATCCTCTAATATCGTCGGCCAAAAGCATCCAGCTTGTCTAATAACCCATTTCATCCGATAGGCCGATTGGTGCGCTCCACATATCCCATCATGCACCTCGCTCATCATGTTCTTGGCTTCTTCTGGACCCAGGCATCGTAGCAATACCCCATCTAATGATTTATAGAATAAATTATCATCCAGAAGAACGAACTTGATTGCCTTGTACCTGAGTTTCCTGGAGACTTTTCGGGATGGATCTTTCAAGTAATCAACGATTTCCTTCCTCCAATCATCTTCTGCAAGATCCTCCCTCAGTGCACACACTTCTGCAGCGAACGCTTCTTGACTCTCCTTGTAACCAGAGGCGCTCTGAGCTAGCCTGTTTGCTTCTTCGTTATGCTCTCTAGGAATGTGCTGTAGGGTTACCAGTGGGAAGCTCTTCAAGATTTCCCTGCACTCTTCGTAGTAACTCCTCAGCGCTTCGCTCCTGCACTCGTATTGGCCGTTCAATTGCTTGATTACTAGTTCTGAATCTCCATAGACCTCAACTGATACGGCCCCAGCTTCTCTCAAATATTGAAGCCCTCGAAGTAGTGCCTCGTACTCAGCCTGGTTATTTGTGACAGTGGGTTGTATAGGAATAGCGAATTCAAACATCTCACCTGCGGGCGAAATTAGCGGGATCCCTACTCCCCCACCTTTGCCACATGATGACCCATCAAAAAATAAAGCCCAAGGGGTAATTTCAAGCAAATCAATCGAAGGGTCACGATGTTCAGTTATGAAATCGGCAATGATCTGACCTTTGATGGCTTTTGCCGATTCGAACTTCAACTCGAATTCTGATAAAGCTAAAATCCATTTGCCAATCCGACCATTCAAAATTGGCATAGATAACATATGTTTTATCACATCAAACTTTGAGTATACGGTGCATTCGGCATTCAACAAGTAGTGCCGAAACTTTGTACACGAGTAGTACACGCAAAGACACAGTTTCTCTATAGCCGAATACCTGGTTTCAGGATCAAGTAGTTTTCGGCTAAGATAAGCTACTACCCGCTCCTTTCCTTCGAATTCTTGAATAAGGGCCGATCCAATAGTTTGGGTATCGGCCGCCACGTACAACTTGAAAGGCTTGTTCGGTGAGGAGGAACCAAGACCGGCGGCTCCTTCATGTACTTCTTGATCTCATCAAAAGACTTTTGTTGTTCGTCGCCCCATGTGAATTTCGATCCTTCTTTAGCTTCGGCAATGGAGAGAATGGCAACACTTTTCGCGATAAATTTGAGATGAATCTTCTCACGAAGTTGATCTTGCCGAGCGATGATTGTAATTCCTTGAGGTTGGTTGGAGGAACGACTTCATCAATGGCTTTCATGCTCTTTTTGCCAACTTCGATTCCCCCTTCGTGGACCAAAAACCCCAAGAACTCTCCAGCTGATACCCCAAATGCACACTTGTTTGGATTCATCTTCAGACCATGCTTCCGGGTGCATTCCAAGGTCTTCTTCACATCTTCCAGGTGGGTGTCATGACTTAAGGACTTGATCACCACGTCATCGATGTAGATTTCCACAGTTTTGCCGATCAACTCATGAAAAATGTAATTCATGGCCCGCTGATAGGTTGCACCGGCATTTTTCAATCCAAACGTCATGACTATCCACTCAAATAGGCCTATATGACCAGGACATCTGAAGGCCGTCTTTGATATGTCCCCTATTGCCATGAAAATCTGATTGTATCCCGCATTGCCATCCATGAAACTAATCACCTTGTGTCCGCAGCGGCGTCAATCGGCAAATCGGCAATAGGCATCGGGTATCCATCCATGGGAGTAGCTCCGTTTAGGTCCCCGAAGTCTATGCAAACTCTCATTTTTCCATTCTTCTTATACACGGGGACGATGTTAGAAATCCACTCCGCATATCCGCACGGCCGAACGAAGTTTGCGTCAAGTAATCTTTCGATCTCCTTCTTCACATCGGCCAATACTTCATCCTTGTAGATTTTCCGGGCGGTCGCTTATATGGTTTGAAACCAGGCTTGATTGGCAACCGGTGCTCGACGATGGTACGATCCAATCCGGGCATCTCCGAGTAATCCCGGGGTGAAGCAATCTTTATATTCTTTGAGAAGCTCAATTAAGTTCCCCCCGAAGTACGGTTGCAAATTTGCACTCGATGAACGTCGGCCTTGGCTTATCACCGCTTCCAATGTCAACTTCTTCCGGTTTATCGGCCGACATGAATCCTCGCCCTAATTTGCCATCGGTGCCATCCACGGGGTTCTCCATTAAAATTCTTGTAAGAGTCGGTGCTTGAATCGGCCGTTGGTCACCGCCGACGGGTTCAACAGGACCTTCTCCCCAGTCCTTCCCTGAGAAGCAATCGATGCCTTGGTACTCCCAGAAGGCTGGTTCCATGTTGGCCACGCTCACGGAGTCATCCGCCTGGACGACCTCGATCTCATCATCCACCCACTGGATAAGCTGTTGATGCATGGTGGATGGGACGCAGCAATTGGCGTGAATCCAGTCCCGCCCAAGCAGCAGGCTGTAGGCTCCCTTGCCTTCGATGACAAAGAAGGTGGTGAGCAGCGTCTTGGATCCGATCATCAAGTCCACGTGAGCGCATCCTTTGGTGTCTGAGGGGTTCCCGGCGAAGTCGTTCAGGATGATGCTTGTAGGTGTCAGATCGCTCGGGCCCATGCCAAGCTTCCTGAAGGTGGTGTACGGCATCACGTTGACTGCCGCTCCACCGTCGACGAACATCTTGGTCAATGGCTTGCCATTGACGTACCCCCTCAAGTATAGCGGCCTCATATGGCGATTCTTGGCCGGCTTGTCGAAGATGGCCTGCTTGGCCAGCACCAGTTGTGCCATCATCCCCTCGGGTCGCTCGTCGTCAAAGGAAGCTTCCTCCCCGCATAACCACGGTTAGCGGGAGCCATGAACTCGTTCGGCGAGAAGTATACCATGCACGCGAGGAGCCGAACGCTTCGATCCTTCCGGGGCCGGTCCTTGGGGCGCCACTTCGCCTCGTCCGGATCCCGGCTTGTTTCATCTCGCGGTTCCTCAA
Organism: Cenchrus americanus; assembly: GCA_947561735.1. Taxonomy (NCBI): domain Eukaryota; kingdom Viridiplantae; phylum Streptophyta; class Magnoliopsida; order Poales; family Poaceae; genus Cenchrus; species Cenchrus americanus. The sequence continues at coordinate 217,986,133 of OX387245.1, read as the reverse complement.
GCGGCCGGACCCGCCTCTTCGGCTCCTGCGTAGACCGGGCGGGCACCACTGCCCCTTCTGCCAGACGTGGACATCCTCGTCCTCTTCCCGATCAGCCCACCTGAGATCGGCTTGGCGCTTCCTGGGGTGATCGATGACCTCAATTTTTTGACGCCGATCCCCATTCGGGTGGATCCTTCCAAGTCTTTCGTGGACGGATCGGCGATTGGCGATTTCTCGCCCGTACTCAACATATCCGTCGCTGCATTCCGGACGGTTCTTCAATGTGGGCGTTTCGGGGCCCTCATTCCGAGGTGCCGAAGAAGGCGCACCCCCGGTGGGCGCGCTCGCTCGCGCGTGTCTTGTTCTTGGTCCCTTCGCGCGCTTCCTCTTCTTCGGCCCTCGCGCTGCTCCTCCTCGTGACGACGCTTCGGTAGCGCTCCTTTTCCATCTCGGCGCTGCCATTTGTTGAGGAGAATGCGTGACGTCACCTTGGGTTTAGGCCTGGACGATTCCCCAATCTCGATGTGGCTCTTGAGAACGCGGGGGGCGTCGCCCTGTACTTGCTCTAGGGTCACCTGGCGCTCCGGGTCCACTGCTCCACCTTGCTTAGATCTGGCTGAGGTCAGGACCTTGACCTTTCCCTTTTCCTCAGCCGTTATTGCGTTGATAGAAAAGCCGAGCATGTTCTGAGGAAAGGGGTGGCCATCCAGCTTCATCTTGTTATCGAACTTGAGGTGTCCCTCCTGGATAGCCTTCTGGATCCTCATCCTGAAGACCCTGCAATCGTTGATGGAGTGTGAGTCCCTGTCATGGAAGCCACAGTAACGTTTCGCTTTGACTCCATCAGGCCGAAGCATAGAATGCCCCTCAGGCAGCTTGATTCGGCCTTCCTTTACCAAGAGCTCAAACAACTTATCAGCCTTTGTGATGTCGAAGTCGTAAGTCCCTTTGGTCTGCTTGACCCAACGCTGATTCATTGTCAAGGGCTCTTTACCCCACATGATCTCTGCTGCAGCTATCTCCAATTCGTCGTCAGAATCCTCGAACAAATCAGCCTTGTCCAAGAATTGGTTGTAGATGTCAGCGACGTCGTGCTGCTTGCCAAATTTGGGGTCCTTCTTGAGGCCATATGCCTGATTGCTCATCAAAGATAACTTCTGCGACAGTTGGCCCAGGTTCTCGAACTCCATCCCAAATAGCTTCTCGCGCACGGCCGGCAACATCCCGGCGACGGCCATATCGGCGAGCCGATCGTCCGGCAAGTTCGGCGAGAAGCACATGCCTTTGACTTCCCTGAATCTTCTAAGAAACTCCAGCGGTGTTTCGCTGTGCCTTTGTTTCAGGGTGGCGAGATCAATCAACTTCTTCTCGGAAGCGCCGCTCGAAGTAATGAGCGTGGAATTTACGCTCCAAATCCTTCCATCCGGCCACCGATTCGGGCGGCGGGGACGAAAACCACCGAAAAGGCTGGACCCGTCGGTGAGGCGGGGAAGTAACGAACCACGAACGTCTCCTCGGCCGAGCATTCCCCCAAGCCGCATGAGGTAACGGGCGATGTGCTCGACCGTGCTTGTCTTGTCCTGCCCGAGAACTTTGTGAATTCCGTCGGCGGCTTCACTCTAGGCGGCAAGAGCACGTTATAGTACCACTGCGGGAACGGTGGCTCCGTAGGCGGGGCCCGCATCTTTGGCTTGAGGCCGAAGCGATTCCGCATCAATTCGGCCATCTTGCGCGCTAGGGCGTCATCTTCTTGCGCGCCTGCAGCTGCCGCGTACCCTGGGTGCGGGAAGGCGTCGAATGCTCCGTAGTTTCCCACTTCATGGTAACCACCGCCGTACAAATTCTTCTGGAGCCAGTTGGTCGATGGTGCAATCCTCCGACCGGGGTCAAGTGGGGCCCCAGACGAGCCGAACGCTAGGTCTCCGTACGTAGGCTGGTACGGATTCGGCTGTTGCACAGGTGCCGACCCGTGCTACTCGTGGTGGCGGCGAGGATTGGTTGACTTCCCGAAGCTTGTAACGGGGGCCGAACGGGGCGCCCCCGGCGCCCCTCGCGGAGGAGGTTGGAATGCTTGGCTTCCGAGTTCGAGGAGGAGGGCTGCTGCAGCCGGCTCCGTAGCGGCGGCCGAGAGCTTGATTCACCCGGCTCCACCGTGCTCTTTCCGGCGGGCACCTTCCCGAACGCTTGCTCCGCGCCCGGGCCGAAGAGGGCCACCATCATCCGCTGGAGCGACCCGAGGAAAGCCTTGTTGTGCTTGGCGAGCATGTCGTCTACCGACTCCTGGAATACGCGCGCGCATTCCACCTTTTCCTGTTGGGTTGTGGCATCGCTCTCTCCCGGCAGCAGCACTCTGGGCAGGTCATTCTTTAGATACGGTACACCACTTCGATTCTTCTTAAACGACATGAGACACTTTTGCTGAAACTGGTTCACGGCGTCTAGGAGCTGCTGATGCTGCTCTGGAGAAAGCTCTTCGATGTTGACATCCAGGAGGTCTGAGATTTCAGGCATCTTGAACCAATTCGGCTGTGGTCCCACTGGGCGTGCCAAAAAGTGTGTTGGCGCAAAAAGTGCACTCAACGCCAATCACACAGCAAGCCGAACAAAGGCGGCTTCGCACGCGCAGAGAGCAAATGACGTGCCAGTCAATTTTTCCTGAAAATTAACAAAAGATAAAGCGAGTTAGATACCAAAGCTTGGAACGTGCCGGGTGGTGCCGGACAGTTCCATATTTACGGCTAAAAAGCCAAGCAAGATGACACATAGCTATGTAAAGCTATACGCAAAAAACCGCAACCATTCGGGCAACCGCAAAGGGAAAAAGAGCACTTGCCGAATGGATGACTTAAGCATGACAACAATCGGTCTTCGTATAAACAAGGATGCAAGCACGAGAATTATGACCGACCCCCATGAAGATTAGCATTAAAATAAATGAAGTAAAGAACGAACATGATCACGTATTAAATAAGCATGCATAGATTTAAAGCACTAGTCTACCGCATGTCTAGTTACTTTAAAACTCGTCGGGCACGATAACAAACAAATCTATCCACCGCATGATACGATTTGCATGAAAACGTACCACCCTCCACAAATAGATCTATCCACCGCATGATACAATCTAAATATGGAAAGCTAAAAGCATAAATCATTTAGGACGTAAATAATGCACATGTTCTACTCGTGAAAACATAACCGAATACGGCCGAACAGCCGATCCAGGGTCCATGAAGAAGGAACAAACATTACCACGTGAATAAATCTATCAGACTGATCTGGAAATCTAATCCACCGGATGACTAGCTCCAAAGCAACCCAAAAACCTGCATCTACCGCATGATACCCGGTTCTTTCAAGATTTATACGAACGAAGCAAGATTGAACCCGCAACACGTAACAACCTAGATCGATTCGGTTTCGGCTATCAGAGAACATAAGATCCACGCGTCAAAACACGAAACTTGCTCGTATAGGGATCTTAAAAGAGATATAGCCGATCCAAACCCATCTAGATTGGGCAAGATGTGTTACATGAATTAAAACATAAAGTAAAACTCATGATAACACGGGATAACTTAATGAATCTATCGGATCTTGCCAAAATCCAATAGAGCCGATAACTAGCTTCGAGCCAGATCTTAGCCTACCGCATGACTCATGATCTAACAAGAAACCTTCTTGAACCAAGCTTGAATCTACCGCATGACACGAAGCATGGTAACAAGACTACTTGCATCAGATCTAAATCCACCGCATGATACTAGACATGATACAAGGTTGCCGGTACTCACGGAGGTCGACGGATCGATTGGCCCTCTCGAAGAACTCGACGACACGACAAGGACTCTAGGGTTTGGCGTAAGGCCGGTGTGTATTGAAGAATGATCGTGTTTTTTACATACATCCAGGGATCGTATTTATACCCTGCTGATTACAACTACGAATGGATTCATTGCCTAACTAAGCTCGATTGCCTGTCCCTCCATTCGTCTCCCCTGATTTGAGCCACGTCACCGTCCAATCCCGCAAAATCAGCCCTACTGTTCCTTTGCCGAACTTGGAGCAGATAGCCGACCGCGGATCTTTTTGCCGAAAATCTCTGGAAATATCCTTCCTTCCACCAGACGGACTCTTTTTCGAACCGGACCCATATGTCAGACTCCTTACCAAATTTTGGTGTTAACAATGTGGATGCAAACTTCCAAATTTTAGCTCACCTCTTCTGAATTTTCATTAAGCTCACTTCTTCTCCCCCTTGTTGACAATGTATGAATCAAGGTGAAAATGCAGAAATGCAAAACAAAGCATATAAACATCTACATGAGCTTCTCAAATAGGCCAAATCTAGTGTCAAAGGCTAGAAATGAGACAAAGATCACACAAATGAATCATAGCATAGTCAAAGCATTGCCACAAGTAATATATGAAAATACAAGCATGTGACAAAGCAAAATTTTCAGATTTAAGCAGTTTTACCAAAAGAAGGCTCGCTTCACATGTAAAAGCCTATCCATGTCACACTCGAGCCACAAACATGCATACCACTCAGAGATCATACAAGGATATCAAATTCTCAGCAAAAGATCATGGCAAACACCCATAAAGCAAAGCATGTCATGTCAAAGCTCATGAGCCATGTGTCCACTTCGGGGAGACTTCTCCACTGGTGAACATCATGCAACATGTTTTGCACCCAAATGTGAAAGATAAGACATTTTAAGCATAGACATGATGGATGGAGCATTTTTCAAGCATTACACACTTCTTTTCAAGATTAAAACATTTCATGGTACATGAAGTGCCTTTGCGGCAAAAAGAAGCTTATGCTCCTCCATGAATGCAACATAGGCTAAACATTCACAATGATATCGGCCTTTGGCCCAATTGCAAGAAAAAGACATCCAAGCACAATCTAAGCATGAAAAACACATTTAGACCAAAACGTGACATGGATACACTACTACACATGAGTGGAGCACATTTCACCAAAAATTAGTCAAGATTAGCATTTATTTTAAAAAGGGCTATCTCACCACACATATATCTCAAATATTCCAAGAGCATAGCCTCACATCACCATTTCTCCACACATATGACCAAAATCTCACAAATAGCCAAAGAGACTTAAATAAGGCATATGAAAGAAGCTCATCATCCTAAAATGCAATATGAGACAAATGCAACATGATATATGACAAGATGGCTATCCTACCATGGTTTGTACATCAAGCAAAGCATGTATATACATCAAAGTAAAACATGGTATGATACATATGATACAAAAGAAAATCCCCCAAGAATCAACTAGAAAGGTCAACAAACCCCAAGTCTCCCCCGCAAGCGCACAAATGTAGCATGGTCGAGAGGCTTTGTGAAAATGTCTGCAAGCTGATTTTGGGTAAGGACATGGCTCAACACAATGGTTCCTTTTTCCACATTGTCCCTCAAGAAATGATACCTCACTTCTATGTGTTTGGTTCTGGAATGAAGCACTGGGTTTTTAGCTACGCTTATGGCACTGGTGCCATCACAAAGAAGTGGGATCTGGGTGTACTCCTCACCAAAGTCTCTCAAAGTGTATGAAATCCACAACAGCTGGGAACAACAACTCGCGGCTGCAACATACTCCGCCTTGGTGGTAGACTGAGCTACACTAGACTGCTTGCGGGAAGACCATGAAACCAACGAAGACCCAAGAAACTGGCAAGTACCAAAAGTAGACTTCCTCTCGACTCGACAACCAGCAAAATCCGCATCGGAAAAACCATGAAAAGAAAGAGTCGAGGAGGAAGAATACCAAAGGCCAAGACCAGGGACAGACTGTAGGTACCTGAAGATCCTCTTGATGGCCTGTCAATGTGATGTCCACGGCGAAGCCTGAAAACGAGCGCACAGACACACGCTGAACTGTATGTCTGGCCTCGTCGCCGTCAAGTAGAGGAGGGAGCCGATCATGCTCCTGTACTCCCGCTGGTCCACTGGTTCTCCGTCCTCGTCCGCATCCAAAGTGGTCGTACTCCCCATGGGAGTCGACATCGGCTTCACATCTTGCATCTGGAACTTCCTCAGCATGTCTTTCGTGTACTTGGTCTGGTGCACGAATGTTCCATCCTTCACTTGCTTGATCTGCAGTCCGAGAAAGTACTGCAACTCGCCCATCATGCTCATCTCGAACTCCCTGCTCATCTCATCTGCAAACTTGGCAACAAGGTTATGTGACGAGCCACCAAAGACAATATCATCCACGTATATCTGAACAATCAACAAGTCATTTCCATGCTTGAGGAGAAACAGGGTCCTATCCACGGTACCCATCACAAACCCTCTGCTCAACAGAAAACCTCTCAATCTCCCATACCAAGCACGGGGCGCCTGTTTCAACCCATACAGAGCCCTTTTCAACCTGTACACCCTGTGTGGGTACAACTCACTCTCAAACCCAGGTGGCTGCTTCACATACACCTCCTCCTCTATGACCCCATTCAGAAAAGCACTCTTCACGTCCATCTGAAACAACTTGAACCCTTTAGCCACGGCAAAGGCTAGAAGGATCCGAATTGCCTCAAGACGGGCCACAGGAGCAAAGGTCTCCTCATAGTCGATCCCCTCCTTCTAACTAAACCCCTGAGCAACAAGTCTGGACTTGTTCCTCACAACCATCCCATTCTCACCCTCTTTGTTCTTCCAAACCCACTTGGTTCCTATGGGATGGCAATTTGGAGGTGGTTCAACTAACTCCCACACCTGGTTCCTCTCAAAGTTTTCCAACTCCTCATGCATAGAATTGACCCAATTTGCATCAGATAAAGCATGTCCAATGTCCTTGGGCTCAAAAGTGGCAACAAAAGCAGCATGAGCAAAATGAGAGGAATTCCTGGACCTTGACCGTGTAGTGTGTTCGTCGATGTTCCCAATGATCTTCGACAGAGTATGCACTTCTTGAATCCGCCGGGGAGCCTCACGCCTCGAGACTACCTCCCCTTCAACTTCAGCTTCTCTCTCCTGGTCCTCTTGATGCACCGTCGTTGTCCATGAAGTAGACGGTCCACGCTCCGTCGTGGTCGTAGGGGAAGTAGTGGGTACACACTCAGCTTCAGGCGCATGGTTCTCTCCATCATCATCTCCAGCTTCATCCTTCTCCTCTTCAAAGAGGTCCTCGGCCATCTCTTCATCACCTGCACATTCAAAGCCAAGAGAGGTACATGGCATTGTCTCGTCGAAGGTTACCTCGCAAGTCTCCATGATTTTGTTAGTCTCAAGGTTAAGCACCCTATAGGCTCTAGAGTGGTTAGCATATCCAAATAAAATACCATCACTAGACCTAGCCTCAAACTTGTCGAGTTTTCCCTTCTTAAGAATAAAGCACTTGCAGCCAAAAACTCGAATCGACTCACCTTGGGTGCCCGACCATGCATAAGCTCATAACGGGTCTTCTTCTTGAAAGTTCGCAATAAAATCCCGTTAGAGACATGACAAGCTGTATTGACCGCCTCAGCCCAAAACCTCCTAGGAGTCCTGTGCTCACCGAGCATCGTCCTAGCCATCTCACAAAGAGTCCGATTTTTCCTTTCCACAACTCCATTTTGAGGGGGCACATAAGGGGTCGAATACTGGTGTTCAAGACCTAGATCACGACAAAAGGCATCAAAACGAGAGTTCTTGAACTCTGAGTCATTATCACTGCGGATAGCTCGAATAGCATTCCCATGCCTCTCATTTTTCAACCTCACGATCAGATCTCGAACAAAACCAAATGTCTCACTCTTGTCTTCCAAGAAAAACACCTAGGCATAGCGAGAGTAATCGTCCACCACAACAAGGACATACCACTTCTCACACATCGAGCGAACTCGAGCTGGCCCAACAAGGTCCATATGCAACAGCTCTGTCGGACGTTCGGTCATGACATCGGTCAGGGGTGGATGGGGAGTGGCTACCATCTTGCCATGCCTACACGGAGCACAAACCAAATCCTTCTCAAGCTTCAACCTCGGCAACCCTCGGACAAGGTCAAGACCACTCAAGCGGGAAACCAAATCAAAGCTCAAGTGTCCCAACCGCCTATGCCATTTCCACAAATCAGAAGAAGGACCAGCCATCAAACAGCAAGCAGGACCCAAAGATCGAGAGAAATCATCCCTGAAAATCTGACCCTCGGGGATGATCATACAGACAAGATCACCTCGAGAATCCAGCAAACGAGACTTTTCAGACTTGAAACGCACCTCAAAACCCTCATCAAGCAACTGAGAAACCGAAAGCAAATTGAAACCCAAAGACTTCACAAGAGCAACTCTCTTCAACGTTACCTTGTCACTCACACGCACAACACCCTCAGACATCACCTTTCCTCGTCCATTGTCCCCAAATGTGATGTACATCTTTTCCTTCACTGGGTGAGGCTGGCGAACCACTTCTTATCTCCGGTCATGTGTCGAGAACATCCGGAGTCGATCAACCAAATGTTCTCCAAGCCTCCTGCCTGCAGTCAGAAACAAGAACGAGAATGAGCTAACGACTCGACACTGGGGTTAGCACAAAGAAAGTTAAACCAGTGTCGAGCCATTTGCTCAAAGGAGGGGTTAGCAAACATCATTCCCTTGCCACCAAACTTCCCATGTCCCATGGGAGGAGTACGAGCACCACGAGGGGGAAAACGTGGTCCATAGTTCCTCTGGAACCCAAAGCTGCGATCATCTCCCCTAAACCCGTATTGAGGACGAGTAGGGGGGCGTCCAGCAAAACCACCACGAGCCCAACCAAACCTCTCACCAGCACGCACACCATCATCTCTCCTAACAAACCTACCACCCTGAGCTCCAACTCTACCAACACTCTTCACACTTCCCACACCCCGTGGAAGTAGCACTCTAGGCTCAGGAATACCATGAGACTGGCGATACCTGTCCTGGTTTGCTTGCTCCCTAGCAAGCCTCTCATCCCTCTTCCTCTTGTAGCAAAACTCTGCTAGGTGTCTCTCCTTGCCACAATACTCACACCTGAAGGGGATGGGTTTTGGTTTTGGCTCTGGCTTCTCTCTAGGCTTCTCACCCTTCTCACTCACAAACTTCACCGGTTTCTGGAAGTCATTTGTTTTGGGTGGAAATTTGAGTGGATCTTGGGTTGTGTCAAGCTTGTTGCAAACGTGGTTGGGTTTTGGTGTGAAAGTCTTCTTGGGTGCTTTTGGAAGTGGGACTTGGATGTCTCCGATCACCTCAAACTCGGGGTTAGACTCAACACACTTCTCATACATACTCTCCCCACTGTTGAAGGACCGATACGGCGAATCAGAGAGGGGGGGAGTGAATGGGAGCCGATAAAAATTCTTCTCGAAGGAGATCGAAACTCCAACAAGATGAACACGGCTTCCAACACACGTCTCCGACTCACTACCAAGGTTGGTCAAGCCCACGTAGCCACTGGAGTGCCACTGGACCTAGGAACCAACACACCACCTTCCGACTCGAGAAACGCAGCGGAAAAAACCAAGCCTCGAGTCTACAGACCCACACCGGTCAGACCGGTGAGCACCACCGGTCAGACCGGTCCCTGCTGGTGAAACTGAGCAACTTTCACTAAGTGGCTCTACACCGGTCAGACCGGTGAGACACACCGGTCAGACCGATGGCAGCCTGAAAGCCCCCAAGGCACCAAACAGGCCAACCGACCACCAAACGGACCCAAACTCGAAACAGCAGCAACACGGGACAACAACAAACACACCAAGACGTTCACCCGAGCAAAAACCCACAAGAGCTCGCACCGGTCAGACCGGTCAAGAGCACCGGTCAGACCGGTGTAGCCTGGGCAGCTCGGGATGAACAGCACCCGTGGGTCAACTCCCCCAAATCCAAATCTCGATCTCCCGAATCGCTCCACGGACTTGAACAAGACTTTGGGGATATCAGGAACACCTCATGAGGAGTCCATAGCCAAGTTTAATCCCACCAAATCTCGTCCAAAAAGGAGGAATCGAAGAAATCCCGCCGAAAACACTTCCAACCCAACAACTCAAGAAAACCCCAAAATCCAAGCACTTTTACTCACGGATTTGGGAGGGGAATCACGGCCCAAAGAACCACGAAGGGTTCCCACAAATTTCCCCCATCAAATCCCCAAGAGAAAAGCCCCGAAAACACCCCAAAGAAATCACGAAGAGAGGGCTCCGAAAATCACCACCAAGAACAACCGGGGAAAACACATCCAAACCTTGAGGAACAACGCCGAATCATCTATACATGAAACAAAGGTTCGTACAAGGTCTAGCAAGCCGCCCGATCATCCATCCCTCTCTACAAGATCTCTCCGTGAAGCTCTCTTGCTAGTCCTAAGGAAAACCTAGAGAAAATAGGTTAAAAATAGGAAAACTAATGAGCTAGGGTTCCAAGAGTTGGCTGCCATCCTCTCACCTCTTGGGTTATATGGAGGCAACCGAATGTCCAAAATACCCTTCTCTACTAACTAGGGATACAAGCCCCCCAAGGGCGGATTTGGAATTCTTGATGTCTTCACCATCGGACGGATGCCCGGCGACCGCACCCTGCGTAGCCTCGACGCAAGCCATGCGATCCCGACGCGTGTCCTCCGCTTCGAAGATTCCGGACCGCGTCGTCGCACAACGGTCGACCGGTCCCCACCGGTCGACCGGTTAGACCCACCGGTCGGACCGGTCCGCAGCGCCGCTTTGCCTCCGTCTTCGGTTCTCCGAGTCTTGGCTTTGTGGATCAACCAAGGAACCCGGTGGTTTTTCGGTGAACCACCGGAAACCCCGCGAACTCGGTGTAGCCTCCGCCAATCTCCACTCATGACTTGGCTCCCACGTAGTCCCGGCTCGACCTTGGTTTTGAGGCTCAACCAAGAAACCGTCCACGACTTCATCTTGCTTGTTCATGCCACCATGCGGCCCGCACTTGACCCCGCCGGCCACCGAGTCCCTCGAACGAAGCCTACTTGTCTTCTCCACACACCGGAGGCCTCACCGCAACGACCTTTCGCGCTTGTTCTTCTCCCGCACCAACACGAGTCAAGCCGCAACCCGCACCTGCAATACTTAGCCAAGAATCAGTCCACACAACGTTGTCAATCACTCATCACACAAGGAAGCGACCATCCACCGGTCCTTGAACCACACATGGTCCTCAACTGTTCTCTCCCACTTTCTCACCCAACTTCTCAAACCCCAAACCACGACCATCAGCTCTCTTGAACTCCTCAATCATGATTTTCAATTGAGGTTCCTGCCCAGACAACCAACCCAACACCTTCCTCAAATAGTCATTCTCCTCATAGATGACATCCAAACGGGAAGTAAGTTCAATATTGCGCAAAGTAACTTCATCACAGCTAGTGCATGCATTGATAACAGGAGATTTCAAAGAAGCTTCCAAAGAGCTAATAGTAGAACGAGCATCAACAAGCTTAGCATGCATAGTAGGACATGATTTACAAGCACCAGCAATGTGGGTCTAGCCTTAAGCTCATCATACTCAGTCCTAAGAGCATCTAGTTTAGCCAAAGTGGAAGCATTCTTCTCATTAAGCAACTTGATCTCATTCAACCATGCATCACACTCAAGACATTCAACATCATCAGGAGTAGTAGGAGCAAGTTTCAAAGAGTCATTCTCAAGTTTCAATTCAAGCAATTTGGACTCTAACTCTCCTACTTTCTCACTAGAATTCTCAAGTTGAGCCCTAAGATCTTTCCTCATCTTCTTAGCATCTCACAACACACTATCACGGTTGTCAATCAAGCCATTCGGCCTAGTGATCTCGGCAAGCAAAGAGTCGGGGTCACGATTTACCTCATCCTCCGAGTCGGAGTCGTCTTGTCTTCCTTGTCGCTCTTCTTCTTGCTCGAGCTATGGGCCATGCCACAAAAGCCTTCAAGCGCCACACAACTCAATCCACTGAGATTCCGGCTTGCACTCTTCTTGCCCTTGCGCCTCCCGGCATCTTCATCTTCACTGCTTGAGCTTGACTGCGCGTCGCTTGAGCTTGAGTCGACGTCGCTTGCACCGGCCACCATAGCTCTTGCCTTGTCCTTCTTGTAGCCGCCCTTGCTCGGTCGCCGCTTGTCCTTGTCCTTGCTCTTGGACTTTACGAAGTGCTTGCCCTTGGAGGAGTACTTGTCTTCACGCCTCGGGTGCGCCTTGTACTCGTTCACCTTGTACTTGTTCTCCTCCACTTCTGGGCACTCGGTGATGAAGTGGCCACGCTTGCCACACTTGTAGCACGTCCCTGAGCTCCGCCTTGCATTCCTCCGACTCTCGTGTAGTCGATCAAACCTTCTTGAGAGCAAGGCCAGCTCCTCCTCGCCCAGCACATCAAACTCCTCATCTGGAATAGACATAAGAGAAGACAAGGAAAATTGTCGACAGGAAGGGTTAGATTTGCCCTTTGATCCGCCCACAAGAGCAAGACTATGGTCAGTCGAGCCCTCATGCTTGGATTGCAACTTCCTGTCAACCTCAGCCGACTTGAGCTTAGAAAAGAGGTCATACAACTCAATAAATAAGTATTGCCCAGACTCCTTGATGGCCTCAACCTTAGCACCCCAAACATTTGGGTCCAAGACATGCAAGAGCTTCAAAGCTTGATCATGCTCAGTGTAAGGGAAATCCTCAACATTAGCCTTCATGTTGTTCACGATGGCGGTGAACCTGCGAAACATCGCATCAATGTCCTCACTTAGGGAAGTTGAGTGAAGTTCTCATATTGCATCCGGTAAGAGACAAAGAGGCGAGCCTTCACATGGTTATCACCACCGTGAGCAACCAACAACTTCTCCCAAATTTGCCAAGCAAGATTCAAATGGCGAACACGCTCAAACTCAGGATCACACAAGCTTCGCACCAAGTGATCAATGGCTTTTGCATTTGCCTCATACTTGGCCTTAGCACCAGCATCGGTCACCATAAGAGTATGGATGTTGACCGGAATAGCATAGGTCTTGTCAAGCACAATGAAATCCAACAACTTGCCATGAAGAAAGATCATCATACGAGCCGCCCACTTGTGGTAACCCTTGCCATCGAAGTGCGGCGGACCGCCCCGCTCAACGTACGCCATCTTAGGATTCAAGGCTTGTCAAAGTCTCAAAGAATCCGGCACCAAGCTCTGATACCAATTGAAGGATCAGATGGCGACTAGAGAGGGGGGAGTGAATAGGAGCCGGTAAAAATTCTTCACAAAGAACCCGGCCTATACCCTTGTCAAATCCCGGTCACACACAAGCGATGGTTCGAATCACACACCAATCATCAAGACAAGGAGGTTATGGATCAACCTCCAGTCTTAGGAACGATTCCTTGAAGCACACGAGGAAGCACAAGAAAGGAAGGGAGGAATCGAACCAAGAAGCAAATCACTCAGCCTCTGGCGGACCGTCCGGCCAGGTAGGGCAGACCTTCCGCGATGGGCCGCGCGGACCGTCCGGCAGGGTACCGCGGACTGTCCGCACCCTTGCCGCGGACTCGTCCGGCCCGAGCCGACCGTCCGTTAAAGCGAACAGAACCTCCAGTAGCGAACCTCGAAAAACGGACCGTCCGCGGGGAGCACGCGGACTGTCCGCCAGGCACCCGCGGACCGTCCGCCCAGTACACGCGGACCGTCTGAAACTTTCGTCCAACCAAAACTCAAAGCCACGACGGATCGAAACGAAAGGTGAGCAAGAACACGAAGAACACCCGACGAACAGCACCCGCGCAGACCGTTCGCTGACACCACGCGGACCGTCCGCCCCTCGCGGACAGAACAGAAAATGCCCGACCTCGAAGGTCAACTCCCCCAAATCATCATCGGATTTCCCAAACGGTAGAAGCTGTGGAGACAAGGGTTTGGGGACTTGAAAAGCGTCACACAAGGATGCTATAGCCCAAAAATCTTGCCTCCTAACTCCCTAAATCACCGGGAATCGCGAATCCTTTGAGCACCACCAAAATCTAGAGCACTGAACGAAAATCCTCGAATCGGAGTGGTTTCCCGGCGTTTGAGGGCACAAGATCAATCACAAAGATGCACGAGACATCCATCCATGTTTCCCTCAAAGAAATCCGGGGAGAAACCCACTCAAATCCGCGGAATCACGCCAAGAACAAAGGCATGAAAACAAGCACAAAAAGACCACGAAAAACACAACTCCGAATCTTCTATAGAAACCAGGAAAGACTCACAAGGTCTAGCATGCCACCCTAGCATCCATCCCTCTCAACAAATCTCACATGAAGCTCTCATGCTAGCCTAGAGAAAATGGAGAAGAAAATAGCTACGAAAATGAGAAATGGGAGGGGGGAAATGAAACCCTAAGTCGCGGAGAGCGAGAGCCATCCACACACACTCATGGCTTATATATCAGGTCCCGTCGGAGTGGTAAATGACTCGATTACCCCTAACTTAACTACTGGCGATACAACCCACGTAGGGGTATTTAGGTAATGTTTGTGGGTCTTGCCATCGGACGGCCACGCCTTTGCCGCACCCCTCGTCCTCCCGACGCAAGCCATGCGATCCCGCCGCGTGTCCTCCGCCTCGAAGCTTCCCGACACGCCCGGATCCCGTCACCATCGTGTTGGGCCCTCGGACTTGGTTTTGAGGCCCAAACCAAGAAACCGTCTTCCGATGGTTTTGTGGGCAAACCACCAAACCCCGCATGCTCGGTTCGGCCTCACGCCAAACCACTTGACTCGACCGCCACCGTGCACCGGCTCGATTGTCCATGACTTCGTCTTGCTCGTATCGCCACCATGTGGCCCGCACCTAGTCCCGCCGTCCACCGGGTCCCTCGAACCGAGCCTACTTGTCTCTCCATCTCTCGGAGGCCCCTCAAGGCTGAAGACCTTTCGCGCCCGTTCTTCACCTGCAACAACACGAAATAGGCCGCAGCCTACACCTACGCACTGAGCCAAGAGTCAGTCCAACACTCGTTGTCAATCACTCATCACTGAGGAGTGGTCATCCATCGACCACCGGGACGCTCCTGGTCCTCATCCATTGAATTGCTCCTTGCAATTGGCTCTGGTTCCTCACGTCTCTGGCATGAATCATCGGCCGACTTTCTCCTCTTGTGGTTGCTTGCTGCGGCTGAACTGCTGTTCATTGGGGGGTCTCTGGGCTCCTTTGGTGTTTCTGGCAGCCTTAACCTAGCCCTTCTATCCTTGGCTGTAGGTGGGAGGATCACCTATAGGGGTGCAGGCTTGATTACTTCCCTCAGCTGCCTCAACCTTACACTCAATGGTGTGTTGTTAGCTGTGTCATGATCGTCCCAATGTGCAGAGCTGCCGGGTCTGTCCCAGTCAAAATGCCCTGCATCTTCCTCGCTGCCCTCTGATATGGGGTGCAATGCAGCCCTGCTACTACCAACATTCTGGTTCTCCGTCTTGCAACGCTTTGGGCTTGGTTCCTTGGCTGGTCCCTCTTCCTATTTTTCTCCATCTTCCTCATCTTCCTCATCTTCATCATCTCCCTCGGATGCCTCATCTTCTTCTCCTGGCCCATCTTCATCTTCTTCCTCGTCTTCAAGCTCTGTTTCTTTGTCATCATCACCCAACTCATCCTCTGTTTCGGCGTAGTCATTGTCTTCATCATCTTGCGGTTCTTCATGTGTAGTGCTCCTTCTTCTCTTGGATCTCCTTAACCCAGATGATGATGGGGTTGCATCAGCTGTGTGGGGTGTGGGTATTGTCTGGGTTCGTATTGCACCAACTTCCTGCAGAAAGTTGCCAACTGCATCTGTGATTCCGCACATCATTTTCCCTACAGCATCTGAAAACTGCTTCTTTTCCTGCAAAACATATAAAATGAGTGTGAGAACAATCAGCCGCACAGAAGAAAAGGGGTGGATGAAAAATTCAAGCGGCGATTGATGCCCCCGGGGTTTTTACTTCAGCTGACATTCCTCTAGCCTTAGAAGATACAAACTGAAATATATCGCCCACCTTGAATAGTGATTCTTGTACTCTTGTGTGAACTGAATGCTTGAGCTGAACAAAGCAATCAATAATATCCGAAGTCACTACTTTATCCCCGGAATGATGATTTCTTGTCCAAATACCTTAAGTTTCCCAAATGATCCATCCCGATTGGTATCTAGGCTCATAAGATTATCCAACAATTTCCTCGACCATGCTTCTACCCTTGGCCTTATATCTGGGATATGCAAGCAAGGAGCTTCTAGTGAATCTGTGTATAATATCTGTCGGTGTTTTAGACCGGAAAACCTACCAAGGGGGTACCCGAGGTAGTAGATTGTGTGGTGAGGATCGTGATCGGGAGACCGAGAACTCGAAGGTATGTATAAGGACACGGGACACAAAATTTATACAGGTTCGGGCTGCCAAGGTGGCGAACCCTACGTCCTGTTTGGGGATCAAGTATGGCACCCTGCGCTTAGTGTTGGGTTGAGATCCGGTGCCCTCTAGGTACCCGACCCTCCTTTATATAGTCCAGGGGGCAGGTTCCTAGTCAGTCACAAGGCAGGAGTCCTAGTAGGATTACACAGAACGAGTCCGAGTAGGATTACAATGAAATTCTAGTAGGAGTCCGTCTTCATCCTTCCTTGCATGGGTACCCTGGGAGTATGCCCGACAAGCCCCCGAGCACATTGTAGTCGAGTGTAGTAGTCCTAGTAGTCTTGAAGCCTCTTCAAGTAGTTCTTGAGCGTCCTCGAGTACTCCTTGGAGAAGTCTTCAATAGTACTTGAACTACCACGAGGCTGGAAGGTGGTCCAGCTCATCCGTCTTGAAGTCGAGATTATATGGAAGTGCGGTTGCAAAATCGCACTCCATATGGAGTAGCCCCCGAGCGTTAGGTTGAGTTGCAGACTCTAGCTGAGGGTCAATCTTGATTCCGAATCTTCCGTCTTGAAAAATTTGAATGATGGGTGTAGCATAGCAGCCCCGAGCCTTGAAATGATTAGGTTATCAATCCAAGGGTCTTCAGTGTTCACGAAAGCCATCATCCGAGTACCCTTGCAGCGTGTAACCCCCGAGATAAGAGAGTCGTATGAGCCACGTCGAGTAGTTATTGGTGCGGAGCCCCCGAGCTTGAGAGCGAGCGAAGCATGCTGAAGTTATCCTCGAGTAATATGTTGAGTGCATCCCCCGAGCTGGAGAGATTCCAAGTAGTAATTTGTCATCGAGCCATGGAGCTTGAGAAGTAGCCGTGCCGTCAGAGCGGACTTTAGGTGCGACCAAAGTCAACTTTAGATGCCAGCAGTGTGGACTTTAGAATGCGACTTAAAAACCGAAGTCGACTTTGTGCCGCGCGGAGCGGACTTTGAGATGCGACTTGAAAACCGAAGTCGACTTTAGGATGCCGCGTGGAACGGACTTTGAGTTGCGACTGAAGAAGTCGACTTTAGATTGCCGCGTAAAGCGGACTTTACATGCGACTACAGTAGTCGACTTTGTGCCACGCGGGGTGGACTTAAGATGAAAAAAAATGAAAAACACTTTCCAAAAAGCCAGAGCGAATAAAAAATCAGAGAAAACGAATAGTTTTGCCACCGAAGCGGGCTTAAGATTGCGACTGAAGTCGGCTTGTGCCACCGGAGTGGGCTTGGGTGCGACCGTTAGCGTCGACTTGTGCCACCGGAGTGGGCTTAAGTACCTGAGCCATGGATTTCAGACCCAAGGTACAGTTGCCGCCGGAGCGGGCTTGAAGGTGCGACCGGAGTCGACTTGTGTGCCTGGGCCATGGATTTCAGACCCAAGGTACGGTTGCCACCGTAGTGGACTTGAAGGTGCGACCGGAGTCGACTTGTGTACCTGGGCCATGGATTTTAGACACAAGGTACGGAGCGTGAGTACTTAGGGTACTTGGACCCATGGTACAGAGCGTGAGACCACATGCAGCTAGGTTCCATCGTCGCCGGGACCCAAGGGCCACTTACAGCTAGGTTCCATCGAAGGTTACACACGTAGTATGCCACCGAAGCAGACGAAGATGCGACCGGAGTCGACTTTAAGTTGCCGCACGGAGCGGACTTTAGAATGCGACTTTAGAAGTCGATTTTAGATTGCCGCGCATAGCGGACTTTAGAAGCTGCCTCCTAGGGACAAAGGCCGCGAGTTGATGAAGTAGACTCGTGGTGACTTGATTGATATACCCCAAGAGTAGTCGACAGAGTGTAGCTCCCGTGAAAACCCGTCGAGAAGCGTACACAAATGAGTAGCGGCATGTTATCCTACATGATGAGGAAAACAAGCCAAGAAAGAAAAAGTAATCATTTAAATAAATGACTTAGTTGTTCTTTGCTGGGCGGACTATTGCTTGAAGCGGTGGCGGTCGGCGATGGAGCCATGACGGTTGTTGTTGAAGTTGACTAGTCGAGTTGATTCCAACTAGTTGTTGGGGGCGTAATTGCCGTTCTCGACTAGTTTGGAAAACTAGTCGAGATGAATGGTCGACGCGATGCGGCCGGAAGACGACGTCGTGGTGGCGCGCGGCGTACTCGAAGTAGAGCCGGTGTTGCCGCGAGACAAGTAGGCACGACGCACGGCGTGGGCGGGAAGTAGAGCCGGCGTGGCCGCAAGACGAAGTCGCGGGGCACGGAGTAGTCGATGATAAGCCGCGTGACGGGTCGCGCGACGTGCCGAGGCACCGGACGTGCGGCGTAGGCGAAGTAGTCGACGACGAGCGGCGCAATGAGCCACACGACGAGCCGCGCGACGTGCCGAGGCACCCCGGTCGCGCGGCGTAGGCGAAGTAGTCGACGAAAGCGATGAGTCGCGCGACGTGCCGAGGCACCGAGACGCGCGGCATAGGCGAAGTAGTCGACGACGAGCCGCGAGACAATCCGCATGACGAGCGCGCGCGACGTGCCGAGGCACCCGGACGTGCGGCGGAGGCGAAGTAGTCGATGACGAGCCTGCGTGGGGGCGAGTAGTCGATGACGAGCCCGGCGCGACGCGGAGTAGTCGACGACGAGAGGTGCGACGAGCAGCGTGACGAGCCGCGCGACGTTCCGAGGCACCCGGATGCGCGGGCGGGGGGCGAAGTAGTCGACGACGAGCCGCGCGACGTGGAGTAGTCGACAACGAGCGCGCGCGCCGAGCCGCGTGACGAGCCGCGCGATGTGCCGAGGCACCCGGACGTGCGGCAGAGGCGAAGTAGTCGACGACGAGCCCGCGCGAGGCGAAGTAGTCAACGATGAGCCTGCGCGAGGCGGAGTAGTCGACGACGAGCGGTGCAACGAGCCGCATGACGAGCCGCGCGACGTGCCAAGGCACCGGGACGCGCGGCGGAGGCAAAGTAGTCGACGACGAGCCGCGCGAGGCGAGTAGTCGACGACGAGCGGCGCGACGTGCCGAGGCACCCGGACGCGCGGCGGAGGCGAAGTAGTCGACGACGAGCCTGCGCGAGGCGGAGTAGTCAACGACAAGCGGTGCAACGAGCCGTGTGACGAGCCGCACGACGTGTCGAGGCACCCAGACGCGCGGCGGAAGAGAAGTAGTCGACAACGAGCCTGCGCGAGGCGGAGTAGTCGACGACGAGCGGCGCGACGAGCCAAGTGACGAGCCGCGGGATGTGCCGAGGCACCCGAACGCTCGACGGAGGCGAAGTAGTCGACGACGAGCCTGCACGAGGCGGAGTTGTCGACGACGAGCCTGCGCGACGCGGAGTAGTCTACGACGAGCGACGCAACGAGCCGCGTGATGAGCCGCGCGACGTGCCGAGGCACCCGGACGCGCGGCGGAGGCGAAGTAGTCGACGACGAGCTCGCGCGAGGCGGAGTTGTCGACGACGAGCCTGCGCGACGCGGAGTAGTCAACGACGAGCGGCGCGACGAGCCGCGTGACGAGCCGCGCGACGTGTCGAGGCACCCGGACGCGCGGCGGAGGCGAAGTAGCCGACGACGAGTGGCGCGACAAGCCGCGTGACGAGCCGCGCGACGTGCCGAGGTACCCGCACGCGCGGCGGAGGCTAAGTAGTCGACGACGAGCGGCGCGACGAGCCGCGTGACGAGTCGCGCGACGTGCCGAGGCACCCGGATGCACGGCGGAGGCGAAGTAGTCGACGACGAGCCTGCGCGAGGTGGAGTTGTTGATGACGAGCCCGCGCGAGGTGGAGTAGTCGACGACGAGCCTGCGCGACGCGGAGTAGTCGACGACGAGCGGCGCGACGAGCCGCATGACGAGACGCGCGGCGGAGGCGAAGTAGTCGACGACGAGCCTGCGTGAGGCGGAGTAGTCGACGACGAGCGGCGCGACGAGCCGCGTGACGTGCCGAAGCAACCGGAAGCGCAACGTAGGAAAATTGATTCCGCTTTTACAAGAGCAAGGCGACTTGCTTCAATGGATCTCTGTGAGTCGACGAGTAGATTGATCTTGTTGACGAGTGTCCTTCGAATTCGCCAAGGGGATACCCGAGGTAGTAGATTGTGCGGTGAGGATCGTGATCAGGAGACCGAGAACTCGAAGGTTTGCACAAGGACACGGGACACAAGATTTATACAGGTTCGGGTTGCCAAGGTGGCGAACCCTATGTCCTGTTTGGGGGATCAAGTATGGCGCCCTGCGCTTAGTGTTGGGTTGAGATCCGGTGCCCGGCTAGGTACTCGGCCCTCCTTTATATAGTCCAGGGGCAGGTTCCTAGTCGGTTACAAGGCAGGATTCCTAGTAAGATTACACGGAACGAGTCCTAGTAGGATTACAATGGAATTCTAGTAGGAGTCCGTCTTCATCCTTCCTTGCATGGGTATCCGGGGAGTATGCCCGACAATATCTGCGTACAATAACAACAAAATAGGGGGTTAGTGTGCGTATAATGTGCAACAAATTTACTCTGATGAAATTTTGGTAGGTTGATTTGCTTTGACAGACTACTGAATTGAGGGATAAGAATATACTAATTTGGGTACGAAACAACATTAAGTTGCTGCCCTATCCCACCCCACCCAGAAAGGTGGAAATGTTAAGTTTGCTATCACAAAAAAATGGTATGCTGCAAAAAAAATTATATGGAGGGTATAAGCTGCTTACAACAAGGACGAAGACGCATCCCTTGACTGATCCCTTTGTGTTGAGTTTGGAACCTGCGTCCTTAAGCTGCTTCACAACAAACTTTGACCAATTCAGATCCTTGACACGATCCAGGTCAATAATATCGGGGTATCATCTGGGGCTTATGTGCAGACTTGTTGTGGGGCACCAGAATGTTGAAACTGCGAGCATCAGCCATGATCTCAGGAAATCTTCGTTTGCAACCTTGTTATTCTTCACCCTTTGGAAAATTTCTTCGATCCTTGGAGCTGTGCCTTGGTCAATGTTGTACTTTGTGCTGATGAACTTGATTGCTTCAGCTTGGAGATCATATGCTACTTCGCCTACACTGTTTGGCAGCCCCAGAATATATGATACGACTTCTTCTATAACAGGTATCCTGCCCCTGCCAAGTAGCACAAGCTCCATTGCTTCTGGGTCAAAGCATTCAGTGAGCAGACATTTCGCGAGATCTGCAGGGATGGTATGGCATGAGATCTGAAGTAGCCCTCCAAAGTTGATATCTTCAATCATCTTCCGCTGTTCTGGTGTCATGTTGCTATTGAGCTTTACAAGTCTGGCAGGTGATGCCCTGTTCCTCACACCCTGAAAAAATGCGAGTGAGAAAAACAAAAATAAAGAGGGACCAGATTCATTGCCAAAAAACGCTGATGGTGGGGGGGAGAAGCAGGCGTACCGCATTTGTCACTGGTGGCGGTCTCGGGGCATTCCTCCTCCTCCTTGCCATTGTATCAGTTCCTCAGAAGAAAACCCATTCTACAGCAACAGTTCTTGTGGCAGTTACATGTCTAGGAAAAGAACAAAAGGATTAGAATGAATCTGAAAAGAGTGATTGCAAAAACAGAAAAAAAAAACTAAACTCTATCATTTCTTGGCCTACTAATTGGGTCAACACGTGTAGTGCCACCACACCGGGGTTACAGCGCACAAGCGATATCGAAAAAATCGCTCTTCCCAATCCACTCTGGTGGATTTTTATCGGCTATGCTTACATGGTTCAACCTAATCATTAGGCAAAAATAGGAAAGACTACTACTACACACATGCACAGCTGCGTACTGTATTACACATAGAAAAATGTTGATACTGGTAGAAAAAGAAGAAATGTGCTGCAACTTAGCACTAGCCAGTATACAATATAGTAGTGGTTTGCAAATCAATTTGGTTAGTTGCCAGAAGCAAAATAATCCAACCAGCAATGAACACATGGCATGCTCAGTACCCTTTTTGTTGTTATTTTATCAACAGCAGTGCATATACATATCACACCGTTTTTATCAAATTTAATTCCCGCACGGTGCACCCTAAAAAACTACTTTTCTAGGTAGGAAAAAATCATATTGGATGAGCAAATACTAGCTACATGTGTGCAATAAGTGGTTATATACAGAGGTCTGATGTGGAAGATTCAGAGCAAAAAAATCAGAGAAAAAAAATTGACTGTTCAAGAGTAGCTACATACAAAAAGCGTAACATATTCAGTATGCGTGCCATATTTAGCATACTCCTATTCAATAATCTAGAGCCACTTCAAAAAAAAGGTCAATAAGCCGCGCACAAAAACTAAAAAACAATTAGTAGCATCCAAAGATTAAAATTTGGGAGAACAAACCTTAAAAACTAGGGGAATCTCACCCGCGCGTTGCTGCGGGAATTAAGAAAAATGTAATGATTATAAGAGAGAATTTCGACAGCCTGTTGCGGGTACTTCAAGAATAATTGAACTTATATTATTGATGATGACTACTTTGAGTATTAACCTAGTTGCCAGAGTGTAAATTATGCAAGGAAATATATAAGGAATAGCTATTTAGTACAACAATGGATATGTTTCATGGAGGTAAGATCTATTGTAAATACCATTTTGTATAATATTGGATTACTATTTGCAGCAATTAGATAATTCAAGAAAGATAAAATAACCAAGAAAAGTAAAAAAACTACATGCATGCTCGCAGGCACCAACAGCCACTAACAATTGCAGCTACAAATTATGTAGCTTCTGAAATGAAGAAAAAACACATAAACTTTTATTTTCTGAATTGAACAAACCTGCAATCATACAATTTCAATCTTCAGAAGCTACCAATGACCAAACTGAACTTGATACCGCAGGACCATGTCACTGCAAGCTAGCAACTTCATTTCGATTGATAAATCAAAGTAAGAACCGAAACATTTTAAAAAAATTCAGAAGCACACCCCATCCTGTTGATAGCTGTACATTTAGGTAACAGTTTTTTATTCTTACTGGGATCAAAATAATACTGCAATCACTGAGTAGGTAGCATAACAATTGTTGCCGAAGGAGATAATTTCTGAACCCAAACATAGGCTCTGTTGGCATCCATGGGCTAGAGTTAGTTTTGGCTAGTTGAAGCTCAACTAGCCACAAAGTATCCAAACATTAGGGTTAGATTGAGCTAGTTTGCATCTAACCCACCCACAAAACTATCCCACCCAAGAGGTGCTTATTAGGGCTAGTTCATGTTGGGTCCACCAAAAAATGAATTTTCTCTCTCCCTCCACTCACACCTAATGATGAAAAAAGTACATTTAATGTCATTCTAACCTTTTTAATCCAAACACCTATAGAGCTAGAGTTAGTTTAGGCTAGAGCTAGAGTTAGAAACTAGCTCTAACTCTGACCTTGCTGGAGTATCCAAACAGGACCATAGATGCAATCACTGAATATGCAGTATATTGAAGTCCCTGGACATAAGCATGTCACGCATCTAACTGAAAGTACATAGAAGCTTGAGAAGAATGGCCTAAAGCAGACATGCTCGACAATCACCACAGCCTCCTTGGATACGCCCCATCTTCCTCGCAGCGTCGAAGGCCTAGCCGCAGCTCGAAGACGTCTTCTCGGTTGTCGTTGCTGCCTTCTCTCCCGTCGTGCTGGGCAATGGCACCGCCGCCGTCAAGATCCATGGCGGAGTTGAGGATGGCGATGGCTGGTCAGATGCAGAGGGAGCATTGAGGCGGAGGAGAGAAGAGAGCGCGGGGAAGGAGGCGCCCGACCACGGCGCCCTTCGCTTGACGCGGAAGCGGTGGTCTACCGCGCTCGCCCACCGTGCGGGTCGCCACGTGCGCTGCGTCGGCAGACGCGAGCACACAACGGCCGTCGCGGTCGTCTTCCACGACCGAGCAGTCGCGCTCGCCTGCCGCCTTCGTTGATGTACGTGCCTTGCATCGGGACTGGCGCCTTTTTATGGATGTAGTGGTGGGAAGGCAAGGTGAGGGGGTGGCGGCAGTGCGGAGGCGAGGCGAGGGGCGGTGGCAGGATTGAAGGCGTGAGGAGTGGATGCGCACAACTTTAGTGCATGGAGAAACGAAGAGATGAGGCACAAATGACGACGTTGGGAACGACAGCGCTGGAGGAATTTTTTTTTGCTCTACAAGAGAACATGGTGGGGCCATGACGTGAACCAATCAGAGGCTAGAGAACTCCCAAAGACCTCCTTAGTGGGGAGCTCCTATATAGGAGTTATAGATGATTGTCACAACTCCCCCCTTGTGCAACAGGGCTCTCTCGACCTTGCAGACAACACGTCACATGTGTTGGAAGAAAAAAAGGATTAGAATGGATCCGAAAAATGTGATTGCAAAAATAGAAAAAAAAACTAAACTCTAACATTCCTTGGCCTACTAATTGGGTCAACCCATGTAGTGCCACCACACCGGGGTTACGGCGCACAAGCGATATGGAAAAAATCGCTCTGCCCAATCCACTCTGGTGGATTTTTATCGGCTGTGCTTACATGGTTCAACCAAATCATTAGGCAAAAAAAAGGAAAGACTACTACTACACACATTCACAGCTGAGTGTTGTATTACACATATAGAAATTGTTGATACTAGTTGAAGGACCGATACGGCGAACCGAGAGGGGGGGGGAGTGAATGGGAGCCGATAAAAATTCTTCTCGATGGAGATGAGAACTCCAACAAGACGAACAAGGCTTCCAACACACGTCTCCGACTCACTACCCAAGTTGGCCAAGCCCACGTAGCCACCGGAGTGCCACCGGACCTAGGAACCAACACACACGGCCTTCCGACTCGAGAACGCGGCGGAACAACAAACCCCGAGTCTACGAGACCCACACACCGTCGGACCGGTGAGCACCACCGGTCGAGGCCGGTCCCTGCTGGTGAACCTGAGCAACTTCCACTAAGTGGCTCTACACCGGTCAGACCGGTGAGACGCACCGGTCAGACCGATGGCAGACGAGAAAGCCCCCAAGGCGCCAAACAGGCCAAACGACCACCAAACGGACCCAAACTCGAAACAGCAGCACCACGGGACGACAAAGAACACACCAAGACGCTCACCCAAGCGAAACCCCACAAGGGCTTGCACCGGTCGGACCGGTCAAGACCACCGGTCGACCGGTGTAGCACGGGCGGCTCGGGATGAACGACACCCGCGGGTCAACTCCCCCAAATCCAAATCTCGATCTCCCGAATCGCTCCACGGACTTGAACAAGACTTTGGGGATATCAGGAACACCTCATGAGGAGTCCATAGCCAAGTTTAATCCCACCAAATCTCGTCCAAAAAGGAGGAATCAAAGAAATCCCGCCGAAAGCACTTCCAACCCAAGAACTCAAGAAACCCCGAAATCGAGCACTTTTTCTCACGGATTTGGGAGGGGAATCACAGCCCAAAGAACCACGAAGGGTTCCCACAAATTTCCCCCATCAAATCACCAAGAGAAAAGCCCCGAAAACACCCCAAAGAAATCACGAAGAAAGGGCTCCGAAAATCACCACCAAAAACAACCGGGTAAACCACATCCAAACCTTGAGGAATCACGCCGAATCATCTATACATGAAACAAGGATTCGTACAAGGTCTAGAAAGCCGCCCGATCATCCATCCCTCTCTACAAGATCTCTCCGTGAAGCTCTCTTGCTAGTCCTAAGGAAAACCTAGACAAAATAGGTGGAAAATAGGAAAACTAATGAGCTAGGGTTCCAAGAGTTGGCTGCCATCCTCTCACCTCTTGGGTTATATGGAGGCAACCGAATGTCTAAAATGCCCTTCTCTACTAACTAGGGATACAAGCCCCTCAAGGGCGGATATGGAATTCTTGATGTCTTCACCATCGGACGGATGCCCGGCGACCGCACCTCGCGTAGCCTCGACGCAAGCCATGCGATCCCGACGCGTGTCCTCCGCTTCGAAGATTCGGACTGCGTCGTCGCACACCGGTCGACCGGTGCTCCTCCCGGTCGGACCGGTCCCCACCGATCGACCGGCCGTGCGGTCTGCTTGCACCTCCGTCTTCGGTTCTCCGGTCTTGGCTTTGTGGATCAACCAAGGAACCCAATGGTTTTCCGGTGAACCACGGAAACCCCGCGAACTCGGTGTAGCCTCCGCCAATCTCCACTCATGACTTGGCTCCCACGTAGTCCCGGCTCGACCTTGGTTTTGAGGCTCAACCAAGAAACCGTCCACGACTTCATCTTGCTGTTCATGCCACCATGCGGCCCGCACTTGACCCCGCTGGCCACCGGGTCCCTCGAACAAAGCCTACTTGTCTTCTCCACACCTGGAGGCCTCACCGGCGATGACCTTTCGCACTTGTTCTTCACCTGCACCAACACCAGTCAAGCCGCAACCTGCACCTGCAATACTTAGCCAAGAATCAGTCCACACAACGTTGTCAATCACTCATCACACAAGGAAGCGACCATCCACCGGTCCTCGAACCACACATGGTCCTCAATCTCCCCCTTGATGAGTGCATTGACAACACCCCACGAAAGTAACAAGAGAGAAAAGAAAAGAAAAAGAAACGAACAAAAAGAAACTCCATCAAGCGATCGAAAGCCAAACAAAGGCAAAGAGCAAGATCACTTGAAGAAGACAAGTCTCGGACCCCTTAGGCAAGGGCAACGGCTCGACACATCCGAGACAAAGCGAAACTCAAGCAAAGAGCGCAAACCACCGAAACAAAGCTCGAAAACTCACAAAGAGCTCCCCCTGAACCAATGCAACTCCCCCTGGACAAATGCATGCAAACCACTTGAAAACAGGACAGCTGCATCACTTTCAGCTCACACCGGTCAGACCGGTCATCACGACCGGTCAGACCGGTGCCCAACATATGTACGGGACCAGCACTCACACCGGTCGGACCGGTGACCCCGACCGGTCGGACCGGTGCACAACGGAGACCCGAGAAATGGCTCGAAACCCACTCGAAAACCTTCCAAACACGTCCATCAAGCCATTTCAAGCTCAAACTTCTCCCCCTTGTTGGCAATGCATGAATCAAGCCAAAAATGCAAAAAATGCAACCTAGAGCTTCTCAAATAGAAAAAATTCAACAAAGAAAGCTACACATGTCCAAATGAGCAAGTTAGGTACTCTACGGCTTCGTATCGATCTCAACTACATGATCACCAAGTTTCACAACCATTGGACGAAGCTAAAATGGATTTTGGCAATTTTGCGAAAAACTTGCCTCTCATGAGCAAAGTCCTAAACATGATCAAAGCATATCAAAATGGCAAAACCACACAAACTTCATGCTAGGACAGCCATTCTAATCATAAGACCATCACAAACACCCACAAGCACCTCATGTCATGTCAAAGCCACCGAGCCATGTGCCTACTTCTATTTATGAGACTTCTCATTGGTAGGCATCATGCAACGGTTTAGCACCCAAAGCAAATTAAATTCAGCACATATGACATGGGAGCATATTTTCCAAGCATTTTTCATTTCATTTTCAGATTTGTAAATGGTACATGAAATGTCTTTGCGACAAAAAGGAACTTATGCTCCTCCACAAGATAAATCTAGAGGGCTAAACATTCATGATGGCAAAAGAGCCTTTGGCCCCATATGATCAATAAGCTAGCTATCCAACCACAAATTAAGCATAGCAAAGCCACAAAAACATGTCAAGAGCATGTAAAGGCATTTACACATGAGAGAGCATACATGTGACATTTTTCAAAAGCATAGCTATCAACCATGGATTATTCATCAAGATCATCAAGAGCTAAGCCAAACTAACCATATCATACCAAACAAGCTCACAAAGACATATATCTCATTCCATGGTGAACAATGTATACGAGAGAAGCTTTTCCTAACCAATGCATATGATACAAAATGCATGCAATCTAAGATACAAGGATGCCTATACATCATGTTACATATGCCATGCCAAATGCAAGGAATGCACAAAGGAAAGATATACAAATGCTACAAACCGGCTCCTCGAGGGGAGGCAAAACGGGCTCGACACCACCGCAAAAGAAAGCTCCCACACACCCAACTCGGGAAATCAAACACACACCAAGTTCCCCCCGCGGACGAGTGAAAGTTGTTTGATCTAGGGGTTTGGTGAAAATGTCGGCTAGTTGTTGATGTGTGGGTACATGGATCAAAGCTATCTTCCCTTTCTCTACATTGTCTCTCGGAAAATGATACCTCACTTCTATGTGCTTGGTTTTGGAATGGAGCACCGGGTTCTTTGCAACGCTTATGGCACTCGGTGCTATCACATTGAAGTGGGACATGGGTATACTCCTCACCAAAGTCACTCATGGTGTAGGTGATCCAAAGGAGCCGAGAGCAACAACTAGCGGCGGCAACATACTCGGCTTCGGTCGTGGATTGAGCAACACTCGGCGCTTACGGGAAGACCAAGACACCAAAGAAGAACCCAAAAAGCGGCAAGTCCCGGAAGTGGACTTCCTATCCAACCGACACCGGCAAAATCCGCGTACGAAAAACCATGAAGCGCCAAAGAAGAGGACGCGGAGTACCAAAGGCCGAAGTCGGGAGTATGACGCAAGTACCCGAAAATTCTCTTCACCGCTTGCCGATGCGAAGTCCTCGGAGACGCTTGAAAACAAGCGCACGGACACACCGAGAAGCGTATGTCGGCCTCGTCGCCGTCAAGTAGAGGAGTGACCCGATCATGCTCGGTACTCCTTCGATCCATGTGTTCACCTTCCTCGTCCGCATCAAGAGCGTAGTCGTACTCATCGGCATCGTCATTGCCTTGGAGTCCTCCATCTTGAACTTCCTCACAATGTCCTTAGTGTACTTAGCCCGGTGCACAAATGTTCCTTCCTTTGATTGCTTGATTTGTAGCCCGAGGAAGAACTGCAACTCGCCCATCATGCTCATCTAAAACTCCCTGCTCATATCATCTGCAAACCTCGCAACAAGAGAGTTAAACGAGCCACCAAAGACAATATCATCCACGTACACCTGCACAATCAAGATATCTCTGCCCTGCCTCAGCAAAAACAAGGTCTGATCGACCTTCCCCATCTCAAAACCTCTCTCAAACAAGAACCCCCTCACCTTGCCATACCAAGCTCTAGGCGCCGCTTCAACCCATACGGCGCCTTCCTCAACTTGTACACCCAGGTGGGGGTACTTCTCACTCTCAAACCCCGGAGGTTGCCTCAAATACACTTCTTCCTCCAGCACACCATTCAGAAAAGCACTCTTCACATCCATTTGGTGCAACTTGAACCCTTTAGCCACATAAAAGGCTAGAAGGATCCTAATCGCCTCCAAACGTGCTACGGGAGCAAAGGTCTCCTCGTAGTCGATCCCCTCCTTCTGACTGAACCCCTGAGCAACAAGTCTCGACTTGTTCCTCACAACCTCACCTTTCTCTCCCTCTTTGTTTTTCCACACCCACTTTGTACCAATCGGCTTACACCCACGGGGGAGGGTCAACCAACTCCCACACCGATTCCTCTCAAAGTTCTCCAACTCCTCATGCATCGAGTTAACCCAATTGTGATCGGATAGTGCGTGTCCAATGTCTTTGGGCTCGAAAGAAGCAACAAATGCAGCATGAGCAAAATGGGAATTGTTTCGAACCCTCGACCGTGTAGTGCGTTCATTCATGTCGCCGATGATCCTCGAAGCCGGGTGATCCACTTGAACTCGCCGGGGAGGTTCTCGCCTCGAAGCTACCTCCCCCTCAACATCGGCTTCTCCTCGTTCTTGATTTGTCGTCGTAGGTGTAGCGAGAGGGTCCATCCATCATCGTAGTCGAAGTAGTGGGAACATGTTCGGCCGGGGGCACCACACCGCCATCTTCATCATCACCATGTTCATGCCCCCTCCCCTGAAAGATCTCCTCGCCAAGCTCATCATCACTTGCACACTCAAAGACAAGCTGACTACGTGGCTCTGTCTCGTCGAAGGTTACCTCGCAAGTCTCCACGATTTGGTTAGTTTCAAGATTGAGCACACGATATGCTCTAGAATGAGATGCATAACCAAAGAAAATGCCATCGACGAGACCTAGCCTCAAACTTATCCAACTTCCCGCCTTTCTTGGGAATGAAACACTTGCAACCAAAGACATGGAAGTGACTCACCTTGGGTGTGCGACCATGCATCAACTCATAGCATGTCTTCTTCTTGTGCACTCTGAGGTATATCCTGTTCGACACATAGCATGCGGTATTCACCGCCTCAGCCCAATACCTCCTCGGAGTCCTATGCTCATCAAGCATCGTCCGAGCCATCTCGCACAAGGTCCTGTTCTTCCTTTCCACAACACCATTCTGAGGAGGCGTATACGGACTCGAAAACTGGTGCTCAAGACCCAAGTCATGACAAAAGGTTTCAAAACGAGAGTTCCTGAATTCCGAGCCATTATCCTTGCGGATAGCTCGTATGGCATCTCCGTGCCTCTCGTTCCTCAACCTCAAGACTAGATCTCGAACAAAACCAAACGTCTCCCCCTTATCCTCGAGAAAGAACACCCACGCATACCGAGAATAATCATCCACCACAACAAGGACATACCACTTCCCACCGCGAGATCGCACACGAGCCGGGCCAACAAGGTCCATATGGAGCGGCTCGCATGGACGCTCGGTCATCACATCGGTGAGAGGCGGGTGAGAAGAGGCCACCATCTTAGCATGCCTACACGGAGCACAAACCAACTCTTTCTCAAGCTTCAACCGTGGCAATCCTCGGACCAAATTGAGTTTACTCAAGCGAGACAAAATGTCAAAGCTCAAGTGACCCAACTTCCTATGCCACTTCCACAATTCACTCGAAGAACCGGCCAAGAAACAACGCTCAACACCCGAAGACCGAGAAAAATCAGCACGAAACACCGACCCTCGGGAACGACCATACAAACAAGGTCCCCTCGAGAGTCCACAATCCGAGAACCACCGAGGCCGAAACAACACCTCAAAACCCTCATCCAACAAGCCGAGACACGGAAAGCAAATTGTACCCCGGCGATTGAACAAGAGCAACACGCCTCGAGTGATCTTGTCACTCACTTTTATCTCACCTTACGAAAGCACACGCCCACGCCCATTGTCCCCAAAGGTGATGTACCTCTTCGTCACCACGGGACGAGACTTGAGAACCACCCCCTGTCTCTCCGGTCATATGCCTCGAACAACGGAGTCAATCAACCAAATGTTCTTCAAGTCTCCCACCGAAAATCAAAAATAGGCACGTGAGCGAACAAACGACTCGAGCGGGGTTAGTACCAAAGGAGGAAAACCGGTGCCGAGCCATTTGCTCGAAAGTGGGGTTAGCACCAACCAAAGCATCTCTCCTACCAAAGCTACCTCCACGAACACCACCACGGTAACCACCCTGAGGGAACCACCCCTCTCTGCCTGGAGGAGGACCAAAACCACGCAAGAAAGCCCGTGGAACGTCCTTCCTCTCCAACTCAACGCCACGACTCCTCCAATCCCCGTATTGAGCACGAGGAGGAGAACGCCTAGCAAACTGACCACCTGCACTCTTTCCAGCCCAACCACCAGAACCACGACCACCAGAAACAACCCTCGCACCTGTACGAGCTCGAAACCCGAACATCCGTCCGTCGCCGGCACCGGCCGGTCGACCGGTGCCCCACTGCCGGTCCGACCGGTGTGACACGGACGACAACACCACCTGCGGCCTTCTTCTCTCCCCAAGCCCTAACTCGTCCTCACAATCGCCTTGCCCCTGGGCATCTGCATACGAGGCTCAAGTACACCATCGAAAGGGTGGTACTTGTCCGTGTTTGCCCACTCCTTCCTCATTCTCTCCTCTCGCTTCCTCTTGAAGCAAAACTCCTCCTTATGGCCATCTCTCCCACAATAGCCACAATGGAACTTCACAAGCTTAGGCTTTGGCTTGGGATGTGGTCGCTCACTCGGTTTCTCTCCACTCAAACCCTCCACGGTTTCTCACCACTTGCCTTCTCACTCTCCTTCCCAAAGAACACTTTCCCCGAAGTGCTCACAAATTTGATAGGCTTTCGTAGGTCATTTGTGGGTGTAGGAAACACGGGTGGAGCTAAGGTTGTGTCTAGCCGATTCCTTAGATGGTTAGGTTTTGGTGGGAACTCATTCTTGTGGTGGGTTTTTGGTGGCTCGGGGATATTCTCTCCACTTCCCTCACCAACCTTGTTTGCTCCAAGCCCCTCACCATCTTGCCTCTTAAAGGCCTCGATCATCATCCTCAGCGAGGCTCGTGACCGGACAACCAACCCATCAACTTCCTCAAATCATCATTCTCATCCCGCAAACGATCAACATAATGTGCAAGCTCCAAATTTTTCAATGCATGCATTTCACGGGTAGAGCAAGATGTAGGCATGGGTTCCTTCAATTTAGCTTCGAGCGAACTAGTGTAAGCATGCATCTCATCAATCTTAGCATGCAAAACGGGGCAAGAAGTGCAAGCACCTAGCAAAGCGAGGTCTAGACTTAAGCTCGGCCACTTCAACCTTAAGCACATCTAGTTCCTCACACTTGGAGGCATGCTTCTCCTTGAACAAAGCAAGATCAGCAAGGAATATAGAGCAATCGGCACAATCATTCTAATCGAAACAACGGGGGCTAGCCTTAAGCGAATCAATCTCAAGCTTGCTATCAAGCACCTGTGTCTCTAGCTCGGCCACTCTAGTCCTAGCATCCTCGAGTGAAGCCCTAAGCTCTTTCCTCATTTTCTTGGCCTCTCTAAGCATGTCATCACGGTTATCAAGCAAAGAGCCAAGCCTCTCATTCTCCTGGCGCAAGAAGGGAAGTTCATCACGCACCTCGTCGTCGGACTCGCAGTCCGAGTCGCTCGTGTGCTCTTCTTGCTTCGCCGGAGCTCGCCGCCATGGTGCGGAAGCCATCTCTCGCGAAGCGGCTCGGCCCGCTCGGGTTCTTGGACGACTTCTTGTTCTTGCGGCGATCTCCCTCGTCTTCTGCTTTGCTCGAGCTCGAGGTGGAGTACGCGGGCCCGGAGTCGACGTCGCTCGCTCCAACCATCGCTCGGGCCTTGCCTCGGCCCTCCTTCTTCCTCGATCGTCGCTCGTCCTTGTACTTGTTCTTGTGCTTGCTCTTGTGGTCGCGCCTCGAACGGTACTTGCCATTGTTCATCCTCGGCTTGTGCTTGTAGTCGTCCTTGTTCTCGGCCTTCTCGGGCGGTCGGCGACGAAGTGTCCCGGCTTGCCGCACCGGAAGCAAGTTCTCGTGTTCCTCCTCATGTTCACGCGGTTCTCGTGCAGCCTCTCGAACCGCCTCGTCAACAGCGCCAGCTCGTCCTCTCCAAGGTCATCAAATTCCTCATCTGGCATAGACATCAAAGAGGAAAACGAGAACATCCTGGTGGATGGGTTAGAGTTAGTCTTTCCTTTGGAACCACCAACAAGGGCAAGACTATGGGAATCGATCGGTCCCTCGAGCTTGGCGGTCATGCCCCTATCCACCTCGGCCGACTTGAGCTTCGAGAACGGCTCGTTCACCGTCGAGTATCATACCGCTCCGACTCGACTATAGCCTCGAACTTTCCGCCCCATATCGTACGATCCAAAGAGTGTAAGAGCTTGACCGCTCTATCATGATCATCATACGGGAGCACGTCCACATTGGCCCTCATGTTGTTCACCACCACCGTGAACCTGCGAAACAAGGCATCGATGGACTCACCGGGGAGATGAGTGAAGTTCTCGTACTCTCTCCCGGTAGGTCGCATACAACCGTGCCTCGAACACGGGCGTTCCCAACATGAGCCTCCTTCAACACCGCCCAAATCCTACAAGCCAAGTGCTCGGTGTGCACCCGATCGAACTCGGGCCGACACAAAGCACGAAACAAATAGTCGACCGCCTTATTGTTGGCGTCGAATGCGTCCCCTCGACCCCGGAGCAAGGAAATCCATCGGTGGACATAGCTTTGTGTCCACCGTGACATCCCAAAGCGGTCGACCCTTTCCGCGGAGGAACGCACCCATTCGCTTGCTCCACATCCGGTATTTCTTGCCATCGAAGTGTGGAGGCCCCGAACCCCGTTCCGGTACGCCATCCTTAGATCTTAGGGCGGTTAGAGTCAACAAAGACCCGAACCTGCTGCGATACCACATGAAGGACCGATACGGCGAACCAGAGAGGGGGGAGTGAATGGGAGCCGATAAAAATTCTTCTTGATGGAGATGAGAACTCCAACAAGACGAACACGGCTTCCAACACACGTCTCCGACTCACTACCCAAGTTGGCCAAGCCCACGTAGCCACCGGAGTGCCACTCGGACCTAGGAACCAACACACACGGCCTTCCGAGCTCGAGAACGCGGCGGAACAACAAACCCCGAGTCTACGGACCCACACCGGTCAGACCGGTGAGCACCACCGGTCAGACCGGTCCCTGCTGGTGAACCTGAGCAACTTCCACTAAGTGGCTCTACACCGGTCAGACCGGTGAGACGCACCGGTCAGACCGATGGCAGCCAGAAAGCCCCCAAGGCGCCCAACGGGCGAAACGACCACCAAACGGACCCAAACTCGAAACAGCAGCACCACGGGACGACAAAGAACACACCAAGACGCTCACCCAAGCGAAAACCCACAAGGGCTTGCACCGGTCGGACCGGTGTAGCACGGGCGACTCGGGATGAACAGCACCCGCGGGTCAACTCCCCCAAATCCAAATCTCGATCTCCCGAATCGCTCCACGGACTTGAACAAGACTTTGGGGATATCAGGAACACCTCATGAGGAGTCCATAGCCAAGTTTAATCCCACCAAATCTCGTCCAAAAAGGAGGAATCGAAGAAATCCCGCCGAAAGCACTTCCAACCCAAGAACTCAAGAAACCCCGAAATCGAGCACTTTTTCTCACGATTTGGGAGGGGAATCACGGCCCAAAGAACCACGAAGGGTTCCCACAAATTTCCCCCATCAAATCACCAAGAGAAAAGCCCCGAAAACACCCCAAAGAAATCACGAAGAAAGGGCTCCGAAAATCACCACCAAGAACAACCGAGGAAAACACATCCAAACCTTGAGGAATCACGCCGAATCATCTATACATGAAACAAAGATTCGTACAAGGTCTAGCAAGCCGCCCGATCATCCATCCCTCTCTACAAGATCTCTCCGTGAAGCTCTCTTGCTAGTCCTAAGGAAAACCTAGAGAAAATAGGTGGAAAATAGGAAAACTAATGAGCTAGGGTTCCAAGAGTTGGCTGCCATCCTCTCACCTCTTGGGTTATATGGAGGCAACCGAATGTCTAAAATGCCCTTCTCTACTAACTAGGGATACAAGCCCCTCAAGGGCGGATATGGAATTCTTGATGTCTTCACCATCGGACGGATGCCGGCGACCGCACCCTGCGTAGCCTCGACGCAAGCCATGCGATCCCGACGCGTGTCCTCCGCTTCGAAGATTCGGACTGCGTCGTCGCACACCGGTCAGACCGGTGCTCCTCACCGGTCGGGCCGGTCCCCACCGGTCGGACCCACCGGTCGGACCGGTCCGGTGCGGTCGTCTTGCACCTCCGTCTTCGGTTCTTCGGTCTTGGCTTTGTGGATCAACCAAGGAACCCAGTGGTTTTCTGGTGAACCACCGGAAACCCCGCGAACTCGGTGTAGCCTCCGCCAATCTCCACTCATGACTTGGCTCCCACGTAGTCCCGGCTCGACCTTGGTTTTGAGGCTCAACCAAGAAACCGTCCATGACTTCATCTTGCTGTTCATGCCACCATGCGGCCCGCACTTGACCCCGCTGGCCACCGGGTCCCTCGAACAAAGCCTACTTGTCTTCTCCACACCGGATGCCTCACCGGCGATGACCTTTCGCACTTGTTCTTCACCCGCACCAACACGAGTCAAGCCGCAACCCGCACCGCAATACTTAGCCAAGAATCGGTCCACACAACGTTGTCAATCACTCATCACACAAGGAAGCGACCATCCACCGGTCCTCGAACCACACATGGTCCTCACTAGTATAAAAAATAAGAAATGTGCTGCAACTTAGCACTAGCCAGTATGCAATAAATCAATAGTAGATCAACAACTAGTGCTCAATACACATGAGAGAGAAGAAAAGTGTTACTAACAGAATTGTATAACTGCCTATATATAACCATGTAATTGCCAAAATCATAACAAATATTTGAATGAATTATACTACATTGTTGCCTAAACACATTTAGCATTTAGTGTACTCTGATTACACCAACCAATTATCTGAAAAAAGGAGCAGGATGCAAAGCTTACAATAGCTAATTATCTGACTCAGCAAGGGCAGCACAGAAAAATAAGCCCCCCTCATAGTCTAAAAACAAACCTATCACTATAACATGTCATTCACTAGACTGGTAATGCAAAAAAAAAGTTCCCAGCATGCTATAGGTTCTACTCATAACAAAAAGACCAAACTATGAATTGTACTGAAAACATTCAGAGAACCATTTGCAAAATTCAGTGGTTCAAACAGACATCATGCATCGTATATTTTTTGGGGTTGAACACTAATTCACTAATCAGACATCGTATGTACCTAATTGATTGGTCTACCAGACATCATGCATATCAAATCAGCGGTCAATCCTAGATACCTTAAACCTAAAAAATATCAAATTAGTGGTCAACCCCGTGACCATCTCTATCAGAACAAGGTGAAAATAATAAAAAAAATCAGGCATCATGCATATCTAAATCATGGGAAGCATAACCCTAAAAAAATCAAATGAGTGCTCACCCTGTGACCATCTCTATTGGAACAGGGTGAAAAATAGCGAATCAGGCTTCATACGTATCTAAAACATCATGGAAGCATAACCCTAAAAATCAAAGCAGACATCATAGCCCTGAGAAATGTTCGAATCAGACATAAAAAAAGCCCTAGAAACGCAAAAAGATTCCTACCGCAAGGCAAAAAACGTTCATAATGCATTTGAGCAGGGGGGCAGGGGATCTCGAATCGATCGGAAATGGAGTGGATCTGGACTGGACTGTCGGTGTTTAAACCTTTCGACCTCCATGGGAGGTACCCGCAGCAAGGTAGAAGGTGAGGATCGCCATGATCTGGAACCCGAAGGTCTGCGCAAGGACACAAGACACGAGATTTATACGTGGCGTTCGGGTAGCCGGAGTAGCAACCCTACGTCTGTTTGGGGTAGTATTGCGCCCGCGCTTGGTGTTGTTCCCGGAGGGATTGGATGTCCTCCTAGGTACCCGGCCCTCCTTTATATAGTCCAGGGGGCGGGTTCCTAGTCGGTTACAAGGCAGGAGTCCTAGTAGGATTACACAGAGCGAGTCCTAGTAGGAGTACAGGGGAATTCTAGTAGGAGTCCGTCTTCTACTATTCTTCCTTCCTTGCATGAGTACCCGGGGTGTATGCCCAACAAGCCCCCGAGCACATTGTACTCTAGAGTAGTAGTTCGAGTAGTCTTGAAGCCTCTTCGAGTAGTTCGTGAGCGTCCTCGAGTACTGCTTGGAGAAGTCTTCAATAGTACTTGAACTGCCACGAGGCTGGGAAGGTGGTCAAGCTCATCCGTCTTGAAGTCGAGATTATATGGAAGTGCGGTTGCAAAATCGCACTCCATATGGAGTAGCCCCGAGCCTTAGGTTGAGTTGCGGACTCTAGGCGAGGGTCAATCTTGATTCCGAATCTTGTCTTGAAAAAAATTGAACGATGGGTGTAGCATAGTAGCCCCCGAGCCTTGAAATGATTAGGTAATCAATCCAAGGGTCTTCAGTGTTCGCGAAAGCCATCATCCGAATACTCTTGCAGCGTGTAGCCCCCGAGATAAGAGAGCCATATGAGCCACATCGAGTAGTTGTTGGTACGGAACCCCCGAGCTTGAGAGCGAGCGAGGCATGCTGAAGTTATCCTCGAGTAGTATGTTGAGTGCAGCCCCCGAGCTGGAGAGATTTCGAGTAGTTAATTTGGCATCGAGCCATGGAGCTTGAGAAGTAGCCGTGCCGTCAGAGCGGACTTTAGGTGCGACCAAAGTCGACTTTAGATGCCGGCAGAGCGGACTTTAGAATGCGACTTGAAAACCGAAGTCGACTTTGTGATGCCGCGTGGAGCGGACTTTAGATGCGACTACAGTAGTCGACTTTAGATTGCCACGTAAAGCGGACTTTGATATGCGACTTTAGAAGTCGACTTTAGAATGCCGCGCAGAGCGGACTTTGATATGCTACTACAATAGTCGACTTTGCGCCGCGCAGAGCGGACCATGAAATGCGACTTTGGAAGTCGACTTTAGTTTGTCGCGTAGAGCGGACTTTAAGATGCGACTACAGTACTCGACTTTGCGCCACACGAGGTGGACTTAAGATGCAAAAAACGAAAAGCACTTTTTGGAAAGCCAAAGCGAATGAAAAATCAGAGAAACGAATAGTTTTGCCGCCGGAGCGGGCTTAAGATTGCGACGCGAGTCGGCGCTTGTACCACACGGAGGTGGGCTTGGATGCGACCGTTAGCGTCGACTTGTGCCACCGGAGTGGGCTTAAGTACACGAGCCATGGATTTCGGACCCAAGGTACAGGTTGCCGCCGGAGCGGGCTTGAAGGTGCGACCGGAGTCGACTTGTGCCACCGGAGTGGGCTTAAGTACCGAGCCATGGATTTCGGACCCGTGGTACGATGTCTGTGCCGAAGCGGGCTTGTGCCACCGGAGTGGGCTTGGAGGTGTGTCGGGGACAGCCCTAGGGGTCCCCTTAAACAATGGGGGAAAACCCACTTAAAACCCAGGACGAAACCCGATAATATTAAGCCTAACCATGCAGGTGCCTAACCATGCAGGACACGGCCCACAGGGACTCCGACGGCCCATCGAGGCGGCCCACGCAAGGATCCCCTCGAAACGGACTCCGCCTCGTTCGAGGCTGCACACACCCTTCGGGCGGGCATCGCCCCGCTCGAGGGGCAGCACTTCCCTCGAGCAGGTTTCGCCTCGCTCGAGGGTACGCCCCGCCCTCGGCTGGGGCCCGCCACGCTCGCGGGCGTCCCGCACGCGTGTGCCGGCCCCGTACACGGGCATTTAACGCCACGACGCCGCGGGACGGCGCCATCATGCGCCGGGGCTCGCGCCCCGGTGCCGCCGCACCAACTCCCCGGGGAGGAGCCCATCCCCACCACCGTGGGGATGGACCGTGCGGTGCGGCCGGTGTCGGTCCCGTGACACCGCGCGCACGCCCCGTACGGCTAACGCGCCGAGCCCCCTCGAAAGGGGGCCGGCGCACCCTCGATGCACTTTCTTGTGACCCTACGGGGTTAGGTGGAGGCGGTAGGCCGGTGGACCGCCATCCCCGCCACGCGTAACGGCGTGGCCGCCGTACCCGCACGCGCAGGCGCACGCCGGACCCTGTAGCAACGACTCCGACCCTGTGAGGCGCGTTGGGAAGGAACGCCGTTCTGCCAACTCCTGTGCGCCGTACGGGCCAGCGTCAGCACCTCCCTCGAGCCTATCAGAGGACATCACCGCCATCCGCTGCTCTCCTACCCTCGAACCGCCACTGTTCGGGTACAAGTCAGGCCATGATGACCGGATCGTGGCGGGGATCGCACGGACGGCCGCCCACTCTACACCGTAGCACGTCGCACTTCTCCACATAGCTAAGTAGCGCGGCGCGCATGTAACCCGCCGTCCCCTTGATCTATAAAAGGGGAGGCGATCCCCCAGCCGTGGGGGGACAGAAGTTCAAGAGAACACCCTGTGCACTCACTCTCTTATTCTCCCACGACATCTTCAGCCACCGTTCCAGGGACTTGGAAGCCACACTTCCTCTCCCGCCTTGCTTGTACTTGCCCCACTACAAGCACCCCCGGTGCTGAGCAATATAGTGCCACGAGCACACCCCTGCTGGACGTACGGCCCCCTCGGCCGGAACCAGGATAAAACCTTGTGTCATTTGTTGCTTAGCATCGACCATTGAGGGATAGACCACGGCGCTATCTGCGGTTAGTGTCGGGACCATATTCCGCACCGAGAGTTGGCGCCCACCGTGGGGCAAGCGAGCTCCTAAGGTCATTTCGCCAACTCCCTCCATGGTGATCCGCACCGAATACCGTGCTACACGCTACGCATGGGTAGCTCGGACCCCCTCCCCGGCCGGGTTCGAGATCCGCTTCGGGGATGCGAACTTTCGGGCCACGGGGGAATGGCTATCTCATGCGCCTCACTAACCGTGAGGAACTCCGCGCGCGCGGCGGGCCGGCCGCTCGGACCCCTGCCACGCGCACGACTCCGGCGCGCAGGCGCCCGCGAGCACGGAGGCCGCGGGTCCGTCGGCGCCACGACGCCACCGTCGCTCCGGGCAACGCTCGCGTCGGGCGCGGTCCGAGCGGCGGCGGGCGGAGCGCGCCGCCGCCCGGCCGCGGTGCGCCCACCGTCACGACTACCGCCACCACCCCCGGCGGGGACCGCGCGCGCGGTCTCCGGACCGCGCATTCCCCATCGGGCCGCGTGGCGCCACGACGGCCTACAACGCCAACGTCAACACGACGATGCGCGGGGGTTCCGCCCGGCCGCCACGTCTTCGTCGCCGGGGACCCCGGCACCTCGGCCAGCGAGACGAGTCATCCCCGGGCTCCGTCGACACGATGCCACCCGCCAACCGCCACGGGTACGCGGAGTGGGACTTCTCCGGCGTGCGGGACCCGGGCCGCGTTCGGGCGCTTCCTCGACGCCACGGACTACGGTTTGGGTCGGCTCCGACGACTCCGGCACGGGAGCTACGACCCCATGCGGGAGTGTTGCGCCGTCATCACCAACGACCCGGCCAACGCCGCCGGTGCGGCGAGCGCCGGAGACGGGGAAGTCACGCCCGCCCCGAGGGGATCGCTACGCGCCCGGCCGCGGGGCCAAGCACTCCGCCGGGGCCGACGTCGACGCACGGCCGGCCCAAGCCCGCGAGCTCGAGGCCAGGCCGGCGGAAGAATACCGAACGGTGCGGTTGCTCCGCGCCTCAATGGCGGGGGAGGCCTCGCGCGTGGCGAACGCGCGCGCGGAGCCGGGCCGACAGTCCGCGACCGCCTCAACACCGCCACCAACGTCGGAAACACGGACGTGCCCCCACGAGCGAGCCGAGAAGCTCGTCGCCGCCGCGGCGCCGCTACGGGCTATGCCAGCACCCTCGACCCCCGAGGCTCGAGATATGCACCGCGAGGTGCAAACTCTCATCGAGCAAGCGGTCGTCCGGCGGGCCGAAAGCTCGGCCTCACGCATCCGTCAACGGGGGGATGCGCGGGCGCGTGAAGCCGCACCGGGGGCGAACCCTCGGTGCACGCGGGGGAACCAGCGGGGCATCCCACCGACCAAGGACGCACGCCGGCCAAGGAACGACTCCTCGACGCGCGCGGGCGGCCGGATGGCGACGCCCGCAACGTCATCAACGCCAGACGCACGAGCAAGGCGGACGCACGAGCGGCCAGGGGCTACCACCCTCGAAGGGGTGGACGCTACGACAGCGGTGAGGATCGCTCCCCGACGCCGGAGCCCCCGGGCACCCGCGTGTTCGGTCGGGAGATCCGCACGGCGGCGTTCCCCCAACGCTTCCGTCAGCCCTCGACGATCGTCAAATACAACGGGGAGACGGACCCCCGCGTCTGGCTCAACGATTACCGCCTAGCCTGCCAGCTGGGCGGGGCCACCAGCGACGAAGTGATCATCCGCAACTTGCCCCTGCATCTGGGCGACGCGGCCCGGACATGGCTCGAGCACTTGCCCGCCAGCCAGATCCATACCTGGGACGATCTAGTCCACACGTTCGTGGGCAACTTCCAGGGCACATACGTGCGCCCTGGGAACTCTTGGGACCTACGCTCCTGCACGCAGAAGCCCGGCGAGTCGGTGCGGGACTTCATACGGCGCTTCTCCAAGCGCTGCACGGAGCTCCCCGGCCGTGGCGCAAGTCCGAGATCGTGCACGCCTTCCTCGAGGGCACCACGTGCCGGGACCTCGTGCGGGAGGGCCGGGACGCAGCCCCGCCCGCGGACTCCAACGAGCCGTTCGACATCGCCACCGGCTTCGCCTCGGGGAGGAGGCCGTGGGGGCGATCTTCGACGGCAAAAAGGGCAAACGCTCCGAGGACACGCCCGCGGAGGGTAGCGGGTCCAAGGAGCCTCACCGCAACGACAAACGGGGCAAGAAGGGGGAAGAAGCCGCGCCGCGAGGCGCGCGAGCAGGGGCGCAACGGCGGCAACGCCGAAGCCCTCGCTGTCGACCCGGCTCGACGGGGCCCTCGACCGGCCCCTCGAGGCCCGGGGGTTTTCGACGACATGCTGAAGAAGCCATGTCCCTACCACAAGACCCCCGTGAACCACACTCTTGAGCAGTGCGACATGCTCAAGAAATTCTATGGCCGCGCCGCCGCGAAGGAGGCAGAGGCCAAGAAAGACGGGGCGATGGCGACGCCGGCGGCTTCCCCGCCGTCGAAAATGTGTTCCTCATCTTTGGGGGACCTACCGTCGACATGTCGACCCGGCAGCGCAAGAAGGAGCGGCACGAAGTCCTCGCCGCAGAGAGGGCGCCTCCGGCCTTCCTCAACTGGTCGAAGGATGCCATCACCTTTAGCCGGGACGACCACCCAAACCGTATCCCGAACCCGGGCCAGTACCCGCTGGTGGTCGATCCCATCATTGGGAACGCCCGGTTTTCGAAGGTCCTTATGGACGGAGGCAGTAGCCTCAATATCCTCTTCGCGCATACATTGCGCCCGATGGGGATTGGGTGGACCGGGGCCGGCGGCCCAAGCACGAAACCGTTTCACGGCATCGCGCCCGGCAAGCAAGGGGTTCAACCCCTCGGGCGCATCGATCCGCCGGTCCGGTTTGGTACCCCCAAGAACTTCCGTAAGGAAACCCTCACCTTCGAGGTGGTGGGGTTCAAAGGGGCCTACCATGCCATACTTGGGCGACCTTGCTATGCCAAATTCATGGCGGTCCCCAACTACACGTACCCGAAGATGAAGATGCCGGGCCCAACGGCATCATCACCGTCGGGTCGTCGATCGAGCACGCATTCGACCGCGATGTCGAGTGCGTGGAACACGCAGGCACCGGCGCCGGATGAAGCGCCGGTCAACACGCCGGGAGAAGATGGTCAACGAGGACCTCGACTCCGCCGCCAAACACGTCGGCACCTTCGAGGCCGCCGAGCGGACCAAAGGGGTCCCCCTCGACCCGTCGGCCCCCGAGGGCAAGGCGTTGAGGGTCGGCCCGACCCTCGACCCTAAATAGGAAGCGGTGCTCGTCGACTTCCTCCGCGCCAACGCCGACGTCTTCGCGTGGAGCCCCTCGGACATGCCGGGCATCCCGAGGGGAGGTCGCCGAGCACTCCCTTGATATCCCGCCAAACGCCCGCGCCGTGCGGCAGCGGGCCGCGCCGCTTCGACGAAGAGCGGCGACGGGCGATCGGAGCGGAGCCGCGAAGCTCCTCGAGGGCCGGATTCATCAAGGAATTATTCCACCCCTACGTGGCTAGCCAATCCCGTGCTTGTAAAGAAGAAAAATGGGAAGTGGCGGATGTGTGTAGACTATACGAGTCTTAATAAAGCATGTCCCAAAGTTCCTTTTCCTTTGCCACGCATAGATCAAATCGTTGATTCAACGGCCGGGTGCGAACTACTCGTTTCCTTGATGCCTATTCGGGATATCACCAAATAAAAATGAAGGAGTCCGACCGGCTCGCGACTTCGTTCATCACACCGTTCGGGACGTTCGCTACGTCACGATGCCTTTGGCCTCGAAACGCGGGCGCAACATATCCGCCGCATGCGGCACGTTTTTGGGGATCACATCGGGCGGACGGTCGAAGCCTACGTGGACGACATCGTCGTCAAGACCAGGAAGGCGGACGACCTGGTTAGCGACCTTGGCGTCGCGTTCAGCTGCCTACGGGCCAACGGGGTCAAGCTAAACCCCGAAAAATGTGTCTTTGGAGTGCCGCGGGGCATGCTCCTAGGATACATCATCTCCCAGCGGGGAATCGAGGCCAATCCTGAAAAGGTCGCGGCCCTCGAGCGAATGGGCCCGATCCGGGACCTCAAAGGGGTGCAGAAGGTGTTGGGGTGCCTCGCCGCCTTAAGCCGCTTCATCTCGAGGCTCGGTGAGAGGGGCCTGGCCCTCTACC
The DNA here is from genome assembly GCA_947561735.1 of Cenchrus americanus. Classification (NCBI taxonomy): domain Eukaryota; kingdom Viridiplantae; phylum Streptophyta; class Magnoliopsida; order Poales; family Poaceae; genus Cenchrus; species Cenchrus americanus. The sequence goes on along the minus strand of OX387245.1, from coordinate 217,941,763 downwards.
GGTTGCTCAAGAAGCGCGAGCGCTTCGTTGGACCGCCGAGGCCCAGGACGCGCTCGACAAGCTGAAGGCGTCTCTGACGCACGCTCCAATCCTCACGCCGCCGCGAGACGGCGAACCCCTGCAGCTCTACGTGGCCGCAACCACCCAGGTGGTCAGCGCCGTGATCGTCGTGGAGCGCACGGAGGAAGGGCACGCCTTGCCCGTGCAGAGGCCGGTCTACTACATCAGCGAAGTCCTGTCGGACACGAAGGCGCGCTACCCCCAGGTCCAGAAGCTGCTGTACGCGGTAGTCCTTGCGCGGCGCAAGCTCCGCCACTACTTCGAGGCCCACCCGGTCACGGTGGTCTCCTCCTTCCCGCTAGGAGAGATCATTCGCAACCCTGACGCGGCAGGCAGGATTGCCAAATGGTCCGTGGAGCTGATGGGCGAGACGCTTGCCTACGCCCCGCGCAAGGCCATCAAATCGCAAATCCTAGCCGATTTCGTCGCCGAGTGGACGGACACGCAGTGCACCGCCGCCCCTCGATTCCAGCGAGTGGCCGGACTGCGTTCTTCGACGGCTCGGTGATGAAGACGGAGAGCGGGCGCGGGCCCGCTCTTCGTGTCACCCCTCGGGGAGCATATGCGCTACTCGGTGCGCCTCCACTTTCCCGCGTCCAACAATATGGCGGAATACGATGCCCTTCTCTCGCGGCCTCAAAATCGCCATTGAGTTGGGCGTCAAACGCCTCAACATGCGAGGGGACTCGCAGCTCGTGATCGATCAAGTCATGAAGAACGCGAGCCGCCACGACGACAAGATGGAGGCCTACCGTAAAGCCGTGCGAGCCCTCGAAGACAAGTTCTACGGCATCGAGCTTAATCATGTACCCCGCCGGTACAACGAGGAAGCGTACGAGCCGGCGAAGATCGCGTCCGGCGGATCACCGTTCCCCCCAAACGTTTTCACGCGTGACGCCGCGCAACCCTCGGCCGCCTTCGAGCCCTACCCCTCGAGCCACGACGGACCCTCGGGGGCTCCCTCGAATCCAGCGGGTGCGGAACCCATGGATGAGGACCCCTCGAACGAGGCGTACGTGCTCTCCCTTCTCGAGGGGTACGGCTCCATCGAGGTCGATGCGATGGACATAGAGCAGGCTCCTGTCCAAGCGGATTGGCGGGAAAAAAATACATCGCCTGGATCGCTCGAGGGGAACTCCCCGCGGAACGGGCCGCAGCCAGGCGCATCGCCAGGATGGCCAAATCCTTCACCCTCGTCGACGGCGAGCTGTACAAGCGCGCCGCCTGTGGCATCCTCCGCCGGTGTATACCCATTCCCGAGGGGCGCGAGCTCCTACGGGACATCCACGCGGGGATCTGTGGCCACCACGCCGCACCCCGCACCCTCGTCGGTAACGCGTTCCGCCAGGGCTTTTATTGGCCTACCGCGGTCGCGGACGCCAGGCCGAAATCGTACGCACCTGCGAAGGGTGCCAGTTCTACGCCCGCAAGACCAACTTGCCCGCTCATGCCCTGCAAACGATCCCCGTGACATGGCCGTTCGCCGTGTGGGGGTTGGACATCGTCGGGCCCCTGCGAAAGGCGCCCGGGGGCTTCACCCATCTGCTTGTCGCGATCGACAAATTCTCCAAGTGGGTGGAGGTGCGCCCCATCACGAATTTAAGGGCTGAGCAGGCGGTCACGTTCTTCACCGACATCGTATACCGCTTTGGAGTGCCAAACTCCATCATCACGTACAATGGGTCCCAATTCACGGCCGGAAGTTCTTGGAGTTCCGTGATAAGTTCCACATCCGCGTGGATTGGGCGCCGTGGCACACCCACAAACCAACGGCCAAGTGGAGCGCGCCAACGGCATGATCCTACAAGGCCTCAAGCGCCGGAATTTTCGACCCAGCTCAACAAATGCGGGCGAAAATGGCTCCAAGAACTACCAGCGGTAGCCGCGTGGAGCCTAAGGACCACCCCAAGCGAGCCACCGGGTTCACCCCGTTTTTCCCGGTCCATGGCGCGGAGGCCGTCCTCCCCACGGACTTAGAATACGGGTCGCCCGGGGGTTCGAGGCTACGACGAGGATGCTAACCGGGGCGAGCCCGCGAGGACTCGCCGGGACCGGCTAGACGAAGTACGCCTCGTGGCGCCGATGCACTCCGCAAGGTATCAACGGTCCCTACGACGCTACCAAGCACGCAAGATACGTCGGAGGGATTTCGCCGAAGGGGATGCGGTTCTAAGGCTACGCCAAGACAACCGAGGGCGCCACAAGCTATCGCCCCCATGGGAGGGACCCTACGTCGTGGTGAAGGTGCTCAAGCCGGGCACGTACAAGGCGGCCAACGAGGACGGCGAAGAACTCACCAACGCTTGGAACATCCAACGGCCTACGTCGCTTCTACCCTTAGCTAGGATTTCCAAGTACTTTCGTTGTAAAATCACATGGCCAACGCCCCGGTTGGTGTCAACTATGTAAATACTCCAAGTCTAATAAAAGGGCAACTCGGCTTTCCCCTGAAACCCAAGTTACCCTCGGGGGCTACTGCGGGGGGGCACCCCCCCCCCCAAATGGTCTCATTTTTTCGCACAAAAAACATAACAACACGCGCTAAGTTTGTTTCCTACTTCAACCTCGAGCCACGATTCGAACGGGCGCGGGCGGCACGGCGGAAGGAGCGTGCGAGCCGAGAGATAGCCTACGCCGCGTGGCTATGGCCCTTCTCTCTCGCCTCCAACCCGGCGGGCCCCCTTGCGAAAATCGAACTCCCCTAACTAGAATCTACTCGGGAAGAAGGAGAAACAAAAAGCGTGATAAACAAACGATTTCATTTACGGCAAATGCCCATGTTCATGAAACAACTTGTTTATTTACAAAAGGCCATGAGGCCAGGGTACTGATACACAACAAAAAACGGGCCTAGCGCCCAACGCGCTTTCGGGCGAGAGGAGCAACGGCGTCCAACGGCGTCCGGAAGAGGAACTCCTCGAAGGCCTCGGCGAGCGACCCGGCGGCATCGGCGGCCGAGCGCATCCATACGCTCCATGGCCACCTCGTCCTCGACGCCCTCGGGTACGACGTAGCCTTCCGCCAGCGCCTCGAAGTTTACCTCGTAGTGGGACCGCACCACTCCGAGGGCCTTCTGGACGCCCAGCTGCAGCGCCCGGCGCATCCGCTCGGTGACGTGGCCACCAAGGGCACGCAGACGGCTGGCTAGCGAGCTGCCGGCCTGTGCCTCGCCCTCCTCGACGGTGCGGCAAGTCTCGAGGGCCGCATCGCGCGCCTCCCGCGGCTCTCCTCGCCCGAGGAGTTGTAGGAGGCCTGCCGCCGCCTCGCCCGCCCGACGAGCGTGCCCCGGGCGGTGCGCAAGCACCGGAATCGACAAGACGAAAAGAAATCAGAAAGGGGGAAGCGAACCCTCTAAAGCAAAAACCAACAAGCAGAGTCAAACAGTGGCTCACCCTCGACTTGCTTCCTCTCCAAATCGAGGTCGCGGCGCGCGGACTCGATCGCCAACTCGAGGCGCTGGACGGTTTCGCCTTGCTCGCGGAGGGCCAGCTCCTGGTTGGCGTTGCTGATGCTGAGCACGAGCGCCTCGTCCTCAACCTTGGAGAATGCGGCGTTCCGCTCCTCCAGCGACTTCTCCGCCGCCTCGCGAGCGACACGCTCCCGCTCCAGCGCCGTCCGGCGTCGCCAAGGGCGGCTTGTTCTCGCCGGAGCCGCCCCTCGGCCCCCGGCGGGCGATGCGCTCTTGCCGGGAGCGCTCCTCGCCGGCGACGAGGGCCGCGGCCTTGGCGTCGAGGGCGGCCCTCGGTCGTCGGCCTCCTTGGCGCGCCGCTCCAACCCGCGCGCCCGCTCCTCGGCCCCGGCGCCGTTGCGCCTGCGCCCTCTCGAGCGACGTGCGGAGCTCCCGGGTTTCGGCACGAGCGGTGGCCACCTCCGCCTCCCGGTTGGCGCCCGGCGTCCGCGTCTTCTCCAGATCCGCGCGCGCGTTCCACAGCGCCTCGTCGCGATCGAAGAGGGTTGCGCGGACCCGCTCGAGGCTCGAGCGACGCGCCGTGCCTTGCCTCGAGCTCTCGGGGAGCTCGTCGAGCCGGTGCCGGGCCCGGTATGCCGCCCGGTTGTCCGACGTCCTAAGAGCGTCCGCAAGCGCGTCGAAAGCGCCGCACCGCTCCCGGAGCGAGGTGGGCCTCGGCGTTCACCCGGTCGAACGCGTCGTACTTGTCGTGGGGCGCGGCGCTCGAGCCCCCGGCATCCACACGCCAAAACCCATAAGCACCAAGACTTGGGCGCAATGTACACAAACGAAAAAGAAAAAACGAGCAATTGTAGCTCACCCGAAAGACGAGCCGGGCCGGCCGCCATGGACCGCCGGCGCCTCGTTCGGCGCGCGGTTGAGCGTAGCGCCGTGACTCGGAGCTCGCCCCGAGCTCTGTTCCCCCCCCGGCGTCGGCAAACGCGAGGGGGGATCCTCGACGGCCCCCCTCCCCCGGGCGGGACGGCCGGCGTGGGGGGACGAGGCCTCGGCACCATGTCCTCGGCCCCCCACCACCATGTGACCCTCGTGCCGCCTCACGAGGGCCCCCTCCCCGGGGCTCGGGGGAGTTCGTGGGCCGGCCGGCCCACCGATCCCCACCCGGGCGGCGGGGAGTTATCCGAGAGCTCCACCACCTCCGCCCGCAAATCGCCGGCGGGGCGCGCCGCTTGCGCCGCCTCCGCCGGCACCTCCCCTCGCGCCTCCGCGGCCACGGGCGCCCGCCGTGCCGACGTGGCCGCCACCTCCGGCCGTACCGCCGCATCCGCGGCGCTCCCGCAGGTTGCGCCCGCTCCACCTCCTCCGCGGGGCGGCCACCGCGGACCGCACCTCCACCGTGGCCGCCGCCGCGCCCGTGTCACCGCGGCGGCCGGCGCCGGCCGCCCCCCCCGGCGACCTCTAGCCGCGCCGCGGCGGCCGGATCCGCCGGCCGGGGCCTCGAGGCCCCGCCCGGGTCTTGCGAGCTCGTGCCCGCCGCCGTGCTTGTCCCCGGGCGCGACCCCCTCGACGAGCGCCGCCGGTGGGGATCGACGCGTCCGCCCTCGGCACCTTGGGCGGTGCAAGCGGAGGAACAGCTTGGCACCACCGCGCGGACACGAACGAAGGGTTAAATCACCCGATCACCAACGAGCCAAACCAAACGAAGAAGGACAGGCTCCCTACCTCGCGGAGGAAAAGGCCCGTTTCCTTTTCCTCGAGGCCTCTCGCGGACGAGGCGGGTGCAGGCCGCCGCGCCCGCCGTTGCGCCCCCGATGGCGCCGCCGCGCGCGCGCAGCACACCCGCCCCATGCGCGGGCGCGCCCGACGCCGCACCTCCCGAGGGCGCCGCCGCGCGCGCGGGGCACGCTCGCCCCGCGCGCGCGCGCGCGCCGCCGTCACGCCCCTCGACGATGACGCCGCGCGCGCGGGCACGCTCCCCGCGCGCGCGCGCGCGCTCGACGCGCGCACGGGCGCGTCCGCCGCGCGTGCCTCCATGGCGCGCGCCGGCACCACCGCGCGCGTGCCGCCCTTGATGTCGATTGCTCGCGGCGGGCGCCGTGCGCCCGCCCGAGCGAAGCCGCCCTTGACGCCGCCGGCGGGTTCCGGCGACGGGCGGCCGGCCGCCACCCGTCGGAGGGGGTCCTCCCCCTCGGCCTCTTCCTCCTCGTCCTCCTCCGAGGATGAGGGCTCCTCGATCTCCCGGGGAGGAGAGCCCCGGCCTCCTCGCGCCGTCGGTACTCCGCGGCCCGCCGGTCGCGGCGTGCTTGACGTGCGCCTCGCGTGCTCCCTCTTGCGCGCCGCCCGCTCCTCGCTCGCTCCCGGCCGTGCCGCTCGGCCGAGCGCACGGGAGTCGGGGGGGTGGGTGGAACGGACTTGGAGATGTTGAACTCCACCACTGCGCACGGGGAGCGACAATGGCGCATCGAGAAAACAAAAGCAAGACCAAGAACTAAAACAAAATCGGGAACCCAACTCACCCGCGGCCCGTGGGGAGCATCTCAAGGTCCCACGGGGTCCGACCCGCGAGGTGACCGCACCGAGGTGTCGACGGCGTTCCGCGCCGGGTGAGCGCATACGGCCGCTCAAGGGGCGTCGGGAGCATCCGCGACCTCGCCCGGTCGACGGGGGTTGGCCGCCTCGGTCATCTCGAAGATGCGAGTGGCCTCTCCATCGAGGCACGACCCGCCAGGTGGTGGAGGAAGGCGAGGACGCCCATCGCGTTCGGCCCGTGCTTCGCCGGCCGCTTGCGGGCGGCGAGGACGGACTCTTGCCGCGCCCGATGCCGGGCCGTAGACACCCCGTAGCCCCGGGAGTCCGGCCTCTTCTTGAATACCGGCACGGTGTAGGGAGGAAGGCCGGGCTCGGCATTGCGCGGGTAGAACCATCCCAGCCTCCCGACCGGCGTTGTTCGTCGTCATGGTGCGGGGGATGTAGAAATCCTTGAGCCGCCCCGCGCGGGGGCAAGCGACATCCCGCCGGCGCGCACCGCGCGGCGAGTCCTCGGCTCCGACGTGGGGCTGCGTGATGAGCTCCCCGCGGAAAAGGTGAACCCGTAGATCCCCGCTTGATCGGGATCCCCGGGTACCCTTCGCGGACGCCCACGAACGTGGCCGCTCGCGAGATCGCGTTGGGGGCGAAGTTGTGCAGCTCCACCCCGTAGTAGTAGCACATCGCCCGCATGAAGGTGCTCGCCGGCGCGTTGAAGCCACGCTCGTGGTAGCGGACGAAGCTCACCACGTAGCCCTCCGGCGGGTTGGGCTCGTGGTGCGCCGCCGGCGGCACGATCCACTCCGCCGGCGCCCTTCTTCGTTAGCCGCGCGGTGACCGGCGGGCGACCGGCTCGCTAAGGGCGAGCCGGGTCACCGTCGACCTCTCCCGGGCGTACGGCTCCGGGATCCCGAGGGGAAGCCGAGGCGGCGCCATGAGGGGGGACGAAAGAATGCGAAGGCGGAGGACGAGGAAACGGGGAAAAAGAGCTCTAACGGCGAAACCGCGCGGTGGCAAGAGCGAGACGAAGACGAAGGGGCGGAGGACCGAAAATGGTGAGACACTAAGGTAAAAAACCGCCGCCCCCTCCTCCCCGCGGCTTCATAGGCCGACGGGCGAGCTCTCGGAGCGGACGCCCCGCTAGCATTACGCCGGGGAATCTTTCCATCGCGTCGACGGGTGGGCCCCACCACGACCGCGGCGGCCACAACACCGCGGGCGGGCCATCATTACGGCAAAGACCGGCGGCCGACCGAGGCGAAGCCGTCACGTCCGCCCGCCACGCCGCCCACTACGCGCGCGCGCGCGCGCAACACCTAAAAAGACGCGCCCGCGCCGCAAAACCGCGGCCACGACCGCGAGGCACTTAAATGCCGGGTCCCTTGCCAAGCAAGGAGAACCCTCGGCGGGGCGAACCCCCGCCGAAGCGGAGGTGACCCTCGGTGGGATATCGGCGTGAGAAGGTCGTCGGGACCTCGCTCGATGTAGAGCGGGCAACCGCGGGCACCCATGCCACGTAAAACCCTCGAAGCGGCATGACCCTCGGCTCAAAATGACGTCAACCCTCGATGGGATATTGACGTGAGAAGGTCGCCGGGACCCGTTCGATGTAGAGCGAGCAAAGCTGCGGGCACCCATGCCACGCCAAACCCTCGAGCGGCACGAGCCCTTGGCTCGAGACAATGTCAACCCTCTAAAAGAAAGCACATACGCCGTGCTACCAACCGACACCTCGAGGGCCGGCACGCCCCGGACCCCCTCGACGGCCGCAAAACGCGAAAAGACGGGGCCGCCCAGGCGCCACCCCGCACGGCCCTACTGATCAGAGGTTCGAAGCCTGACCCTCGACGGTCCGAACGAGCGCCACGGATCGCGAGTTAGGGACGACGAGGGCACGCGCATTCGAGCCGTTCCTCGAGCCCGTCGGCTCGAGGGTGCCCCACATGTCGTGTTCGAGAGCCAGCGAGGGCAGCTAGCCGGGGGGATCCCACCGAGGGAGAGCTTCCGCGCCCTCGGTCCCTAGCGAACGGGACCGAGCCCCACCTAGCAAACCCACGCAAGCGCTTCCATGGACGTGTCTCCGACCGCGCGGCCTACCCTTATCGAACGGGGCATGGGCGTCCACTTGAACCACCCGCTACCGGCTCGAAGAGGAATCGCCAGTCGCGACCCGCTCGATGGGAGTTGCGAAACCTAACCCTCCGTCCCGCGGAGGGACGGCGAGGGCGCGTTTAAAAACAAGACGTCAGGCTCTACCCGATCGCCTCGAACGGGCCAAGGCTCGGGGGCTTGACGCACGGCTACACCTCCTTGAGACTGCACCCGCCCGAGACAGTGACAGGGGAGCGTGCACCCCGAAGCCGGCTGAAATACTGCCGATGCCGGTTGGCATATGTGCCACGCCTTTCTGACCAAAGTTCTCGCGGTTAACCCCTGCAGGAGAACCCACACTCCTGCAGGGCTTCGGGGGCTAGACCCGCGGGTCCGCTGACGCGGCCCCACGGAAAGCGTTCGCAGACAAGGAGGGAAGAACGTCCTATCAGTAGGTTCCAGCATCTGCGGGAGCCGCAACGGCAAACCCACAGATGCTCGGGGGCTACTGTCGGGGACAGCCCTAGGGGTCCCCTTAAACAATGGGGGAAAACCCACTTAAAACCCAGGACGAAACCCGATAATATTAAGCCTAACCATGCAGGTGCCTAACCATGCGGAGACACGGCCCACAGGGACTCCGACGGCCCATCGAGGCGGCCCACGCAAGGATCCCCTCGAAACGGACTCCGCCTCGTTCGAGGCCGCACACACCCTTCGGGCGGGCATCGTCCCGCTCGAGGGGGCGCACTTCCCTCGAGCGAGGTTTCGCCTCGCTCGAGGGGTACGCCCCGCCCTCGGCCGGGGCCCGCCACGCTCGCGGGCGTCCCGCACGCGTGCGCCGGCCCCGTACACGGGCATTTAACGCCCCGACGCCGCGCGGGACGGCGCCATCATGCGCCGGGGGCTCGCGCCCCGTGCCGCCGCACCAACTCCCCGGGGAGGAGCCCATCCCCACCACCGTGGGGATGGACCGTGCGGTGCGGCGGGTGTCGTCCCGTGACACCGCGCGCACGTCCCGTGCGGCTAACGCGCCGAGCCCTCGAAAGGGGGCCGGCGCACCCTCGATGCACTTTCTTGTGACCCTACGGGGGTTAGGGTGGAGGCGGTAGGCCGGTGGACCGCCATCCCCGCCACCGCAACGGCGTGGCCGCCGTACCCCGCACGCGCAGCGCACGCCGGACCCGTAGCAACGACTCCGACCCCGTGAGGCGCGTTGGGGAAGGAACGCCGTTCGCCAACTCCCGTGCGCCGTACGGGCCGGCGTCGCACCTCCCTCGAGCCTATCGAGAGGACATCACCGCCATCCCGTTTCCTCTCCTACCCTCGAACCGCCACTGTTCGGGTACAAGTCAGGCCATGATGACCGGATCGTGGCGGGGATCGCACGGACGGCCGCCCACTCTACACCGTAGCACGTCGCACTTCTCCACATAGCTAAGTAGCGCGGCGCGCATGTAACCCGCCGTCCCCTTGATCTATAAAAGGGGAGGCGATCCCCCAGCCGTGGGGGGAGAGAAGCTCAAGACAACACCCTGTGCACTCACTCTCTTATTCTCCCACGACATCTTCAGCTACCGTTCCAGGGACTTGGAAGCCACACTTCCTCTCCCGCCTTGCTTGTACTTGCCCCACTACAAGCACCCCGGTGCCGAGCAATATAGTGCCACGAGCACACCCCGTTGGACGTACGGCCCCCTCGGCGGGAACCAGGATAAAACCTTGTGTCATTTGTTGCTTAGCATCGACCATTGAGGGATGGACCACGGCGCTATCTATTGGTTAGTGTCGGGACCATATTCCGCACCGACAAGGTGCGACCGGAGTCGACTTGCGTGCACGGGCCATGGATTTCAGACCCAAGGTACGGAGCGCGAGTACTTAGGGTACTTGGACCCATGGTACAGAGCGTGAAGACCACGTGCAGCTAGGTTCCATCGTCGCCAGGACCCGAGGGCCGCTTACAGCTAGGTTCCATCGAAGCATACACACGTAGTATGCCATCGAAGCAGGCAAAGATGCGACCGGAGTCGACTTTAAGTTGCCGCACGGAGCGGACTTTAGAATGCGACTTTTGAAGTCGACTTTAGATTGCCACGCGTAGCGGACTTTAGAAACTGCCTCCTAGGGATAGCCCCCGAGTTGATGAAGTAGACTCGTGGTGACTTGATTGATATACCCCAAGAGTAGTCAGCAGAGTGTAGCTCCCGTGAAAACCCGCCGAGAAGCATACACAAATGAGTAGTCGGCAAGTTGTCCTACATGATGAGGAGAACAAGCCACGAAAACAGTAATCATTTAGATAAATGACTTAGCCGCTTGCGCTCGGCGTACTTGTTGATGAAGCCGTGGAGGTCAGCGGTGGAGCCGCGATGGTTGTTGTTGAAGTCGACTAGTCAGAGTTGATTCCGACTAGTTGTTGGGGGCGTGACTGCCGTTCTCGACTAGTTTGGAAAACTAGTCAAGATGAATGATCGACGCGATGCAACTGGAAGACGACGTCGTGGCGGCGCGCGGCATACTCGAAGTAGAGCCAGTGTTGCCGCGAGACAAGTAGTCACGATGCACGGCGTGGATGAAGTAGAGCCAGCGTGGCCGCAAGACGAAGTCGCGGCGCACGGAGTAGTCGACGACGAGCCTGGGCGAGGCGGAGTAGTCGACGACAAGCCTGCGCGAGGCGGAGTAGTCAACGATGAGCGGCGCGACGAGCCGCGTGACGAGCCGCGTGACGAGCCGCGTGACGAGCCGCGCGACGTGCCGAGGCACCCCGGACGCGCGGCGAAGACGAAGTAGTCGACGATGAGCCCGCGCGACGAGCCGCGTGACGAGCCGCGTGGCGATCCACGCGACGTGCCGAGGCATGCGAACGTGCGGCGTAGTCGAGGTAGATCGCCGCGCCGGCGGCGACCGGCGATGAGTAGTCGCGGCGCACGGCAAGGTCGACGTAGGAGCGCGTGCAGCCGAAGACGAGTAGTCGCGGCGCACGGCAAGGACGACGGGGAGAGCGCGTGCGGCCGGACACAAGTAATCGCGGCGCACGGCGAGGTCGACGCAGAGCGCGTGCGGCCGGGAGACGAGTAGTTGCGGCGCACAGCGAGGTCGACGTAGAGCGCGTGCGGCCGGAGACGAGTAGTCGCGGCGCACGGTGAGGTCGACGTAGAGCGCGTGCCGCCGGAGACGAGTAGTCGCGGCGCACGGCGAGGTCGACGTAGAGCTCGTGGCCGAGTGATGAGTAGTCACGGCGCACGGCAAGGTTGACGTAGAGCTCGTGGCCAAGTGACGAGCAGTCGCGGCGCACGGCAAGGTTGAAGTAGAGCGCGTGCGGCCGGAGACGAGTAATCGCGGCGCACGGCAAGGTCGACGTAGAGCGCGTGCGGCCGGAGACGAGTAGACGCGGCGCACGACGAGGTTGAAGTACTTGTACTCGCGTACGAATTCCAAGTGCACGAAGCAAAGATCTTGAAGAAGTCTTGTGGGAGCAGCGATCTTGTCAGCTTGACTTGTGCGTGTAGCAACTTATCAACCAATTAGCTTTGCATATGGAGCAGCCGCATGCACGTACGGAGTACTTCGGTGGACTTAGAAAAATCGACTTGCTGCTTTGAAGTGCTGGAACCGCTGTTTGTACGGGATGTAAGGCAGGAGCTGACTCCATTTTGGACCGGCGAAGTATGCGCTCTACCAGCAACAGCCAAAAGTTGTGCCTCCTGCTTGCAGTTGGACTCTGTTCCGGACTCTTGGTAGGAAGTCGTCGAGTTGCCGAATATACTAGCCACACGCTGAGTAGATTGATCTTGTTGACGAAGGTCCTTCGAATTCGCCCGGTGATCGTGACGATTGGCCCCACGGTGGGCGCCAGCTGTCGGTGTTTAAACCTTTCGACCTCCATGGGAGGTACCCGCAGCAAGGTAGAAGGTGAGGATCGCCATGATCTGGAACCCGAAGGTCTGCGCAAGGACAAAAGACACGAGATTTATACAGGTTCGGGTAGCCGGAGTAGCTACCCTACGTCCTGTTTGGGGTAGTATTGCGCCCTGCGCTTGGTGTTGTTCCCAGGAGGGATTGGATGTCCTCCTAGGTACCCGGCCCTCCTTTATATAGTCCAGGGGGCGGGTTCCTAGTCGGTTACAAGGCAGGAGTCCTAGTAGGATTACACAGAGCGAGTCCTAGTAGGAGTACAGGGGAATTCTAGTAGGAGTCCGTCTTCTACTATTCTTCCTTCCTTGCATGAGTACCCGGGGTGTATGCCCGACATGGACTCACCTCCTTCCTTGCCTCGCATGCGCACCAGGAGCCGTACGACAAGCTCGCCAACGAGCAATAGCAAAATCCCTCCCCCCCGGCCGACGAGAAGAAGCAGAGGAGTAGCGAGCACCAAATCCACCGGCGACGCTCGTGCTACGGCGCCAGATCCTAAAGTCCCTTGTCCGCGCTTGCTCCAACCACCGCGAGATTCGTCTCCGCCGCCCCAAAAACCTCGATGCGAGTCCTGTCAAACAAGTCGGCGAGATGGTCATTGTGAGATCCGCGTGATGGCAGACGTCACTGAATCTCTGATAGAGACCTCACCTCTGTTCGGTGCGCACACTCCCACCCCCACCCCCTCTCGCCGTGGGGGTCGCCGGCCGCGGCACGAGGAGGAGCACGAATCGCCTTGGAATCGCCGGTCCCGCGAGCGAGAGAGAAACCCTAGAGACGGGATGGGAATGCGAGGGGATAGAAATGAACGGGCGCGATTCCCAAAATTTGAAAAGTCGCTTCTGACGAGTGGGCCCGCGAGTGAGTGGACCGCGCGGGCGGTGCGTCCCGAGCGGAGTGGGCGCGCGGGCGGTTCGACTGCCGCACGTGTACGGGTCGGCTGAGATGGGCGGCTTCGTGTCAGTCTGCTGTAACAAAGTCTTTGCCTTTTGAAAATTGATGAAAATATAAAGGGCTCTGCTGCGGTACTCCGGTTACCTCCATGGAGGTAAGAGTTAAAAAAAACTAAGGAAAATTAGCAGGCTTCGCTAACTACCCCACACAACTTTCCTTTGATTAAGGAGGACTTGTGCACGTCTGCATGTGTACATGCATCAAAATCTAGACCTCCCTTGGTATTTCATTAGAATTTAATTCTGTACATGCAACTTTCCTTTTTTTTATTCTAAAAAAAGCCTTAAAGGAAAATTCGATCATACGCCGTGACCTCTTACCAAAAAATGTGGATAGCTTGTCACGTTTTACAAAAGAAAGAAAAGTCTGTAGCATTGTCTGCCATCATGTCACATTTATTTGTTTCTTCCAAGGACACTTTACCGGGGCAAAGGAGTCTCACGTTAGAAAATAAATGGAACTGTCATATTTATGTTAGAGAATAAATGGATACAATTCAATCAGAGAGAATCCAATAAAAACGTCATATCCATCTCCCGTGACAGTTAAGAACATTTTCAACTTTCAGATTTAAAAATATATATAATAATTATTAATTATATTACCTCCCTACGGGTAATATCTCACTAGATCAACTGTCCACGGTCATTTGGGAGTACCTAAGCAGAGCCCAAATATAAAAATTCAGGATTCTGGATAATCTCGTAGCAACTATATAAATTTTCGTTGGCCCAATCTTTTATTGAATTTTTATGGGCCCGGGATCAGGCCGCTTATCGGCCTGCTAGCGTAGCAACTGAGGCTGTTCAGCTGGCATATCTTGGCATATCTCGGCTTGTCTTGACTTATTTACTCTCATAGAATACTTTTCATTCTACCGGCCGAGCACTATTTATTCAGCAGCCGAACACCCTGACATACCCACTGGGCACCTCACCGAAAGAATAAAAATCTAAAAAAAAAACTCACCGAAAAAAGCACTTCAGTTAGGTGTCCGTTCCCTTGGGATACTGTTCACACTACACTCGCACAGTCGCACTGCACCCGCACGGCTTTATGAGTTATGACAGGTCGCTTTCAGCTTTGCGTGTCACGACGAGTGTCGGTAGTTTGGAGGCCTCGACGATCTTGATCGAGTCACAAGAAGAGTCCAAACAAACCCCTTGATATGCTTTGCTGCTGGTGGTTAATGTTGTCTCTTTTGATATGATGCCCAAGACACTGCCTATTTACTCCCCCGTCCCAAAATAAATGCAATTCCAGAGTTTGAAATTTGTCTCATAAAGAATGCAACTTTTATCAACCAACCACAAAAGACAAGATACCCTAAAAGGTCTCCACACAAAAGACAAGCTCATGTCTAGATCTTTCTCACAAAAGACAAGAGGTAGTTTGGTCATTTTACACCTGTATTGGTTTGCGTGCCCGGTCTTATAATTGCATCTATTTTGGGACGAAAGGAGTATGATTAAAAAAACATTGTGAATTTCGCAATCCTCGTTCTTCTTTCGCGGACTAGAGTTGACAACATTGGGTAACGTGCGAGTATTTTTGGTGTGCATTTTTCTGCATATTTTACCCGCCTAATATCTTGTTTGTCTGAATGTCTTTGGTCGCCGCTCTTGTAAGTTGTAACTCTGCACTTTTCTAAAGATTGTTTTAAAGTTGTATCGTTTGTAATTTTCTTTTTTTATTGAAAAGTATGCTATGTATGATCTATGAAATTGTTTTTAAGTAGCCGTAAGGACTAAGGAGATGCTTGTGAATAGATTTGACTGCAAGGTAAATTCGTCGATCCGTTCCACGCCTTGCCCGTGTGTGTGCAAGACTGCAAGTGCAACACGCTCGTTATTAGTTTTTATTTTATTTTATTTTTTTTATTTTATTTATTTACACGTGTACACACTCGGGACGGGTGGCGCCTCAACATTGGACGCTGGGCTCACACGTGTTGAAAAGTCGCGCTCGATCATCAGCCGTGCAGACTGTTCATTCGGCTTATCGATCCCGGCCGGCCAATACTTTTCTCTCGAACAAATCGGCCACCCAAAGCGGTACTTTTCTCTCAGAACAAATCAACACCAGCCATCAGCCACCAGCCAAACGAACAGGCTGGCCTGGTGCACGAGTCGGGACAAGCTGTGGCCAGTTGCGAAGAAAAAATGGCGTGTGCACACCCTGTTTGCACCCTTAGACTTCTGCACATCACATTTGACCATTTGTCTTATTTAAAAATTTGTGAAAATGTATTAATAATTATGATATACTTAAAATATATATGATGATAAAACATGTCATAGCAAACTAAATATTATCTTCACATTTTTTTCGAATAAGACGAATGGTCAAACATGAAGCGCAGAAGTCAATAAGTGCAAATATTTTGGGACGGAGGGAATACGTTTGAGCAGTTGAGCTGGGCCTTCGAGTCATCATCGAGGGAGACAACTGTTGTGTAGGTTAGGCTAGCAAAAAAGCATTTTCTAAACTTGACACTTGTGCTGGTATGAGTTGTGTGAACTAATGAAGGCATGATTCCTTTGGAAACATTGAATTGTCGTAGTTCATAGAAGTATAAGCTTCCTCGCAAAAAATAAAAATAAAGAAAAGAAAGAAGAAAAATCTCGACACTTCACAATATGCAAGTAATTATAATTAGATAAAGCACCCCCACCATACTAAAATAGTATTTGTTTCAACTTTTATGAGTACATAATGTAGAAAAGTCGAATTGTCATATAGCAGCAAAAGCAAAAATTGTGACACTTATTTTGGAAATGATATTTGTAAATATGGAAAGTAAGTACAACGGAGGTTGTTTTGAGTAAAAACCAGTGTTATCCTAAACGGCCTAAACGGGCGGTTTAAACGGGATAACACCGTCTACGTCGTTTAGCCCGTTTAAACATCGTTTAGCCCGTTTAAATGCCATTTAGCCCCGTTTAAACAGACATTTAAACAGATTAAACGCTAAACGATGGTGGACCGACTTGTCTACCGTTTCCGTCTAGGAAAACATTGGTAAAAACTACACTAGAATCCTAAAAAAATTGATAGACAAAGACACAAAGTACAATAATACAATAACCCAGCCTATAAGGTGGCCATGGATCATATCTCAAAACATAAACTCTAAATATTTCTATACAATCAATTTTCAATTTGACACTCCTTGGGTTTCCTATGTCTTCATCTACCTAGCCATCACCACCATCGATCCCACGGTTTCTTTGAGCACAAATAGCCTATTTTCCTTGCATAGGCTATTTTAATTCTCACTATACAGCTACTTGTATATCTTTTGAACACATTTGTGGGCACATGGCTATCTACTTTTATTATAATTATTTTATTAAGATCTTGATTTGATTTGTTGACTCCCATCTTAAACTCATTGTCGTTCCTCCACTATCTTGAACCAATTCATTCTTTCTATCTTTTTTTTAATCTCATTGGATTGATATACTATATATGCTTCAACCTCCAAATTTAAGTCCTAGTTCTAACTCATCGTGACATCGATAAAAATTACCTTTTGTACCATATGATTAAAAATAGTATTATAGAGATGATAAACACCCTAATAAGATTTCAGTTCAAGTATTTTCCTCTCGTAATACAGTTTGCATCTAGTAGTAAAAATATACTAACATGTAAAATACAAACCAAATTTTATACGTTAGAAATTTTTGTTTATTCCTGTCGATGATCGGTTTTAACATGAGTGTGACCCGTAACCCGTTAAGCTCGTTGGTTTGGCAATTTGGTGATATTGTGAAAAAAGAAAAGAAAAATAAAGACAAATTAAAGATCCCTAACAAATCAGACAAAGCCTCGAGCCCTCGAGGCAACCTTCCATCTCGGCCATCACTCCCTCGATTAGCCGAGAAGAAAAACCAAACCATCCGCCGGACTCCGGAGGGCAGATTCCTCCTCCACCACCACCACCCCCGCCCGCCCGACGCAAATCCGCGGCGGAATCCGCCTCCCCCGCCGCCACCGCTTTCGCCCTCGAGAGGCCACCGGGCTCCGTCGCGCGCCCCGTTCCCTCCGCCCGCCCGGAGGTGTTCCGGGATGCCCTGCTGCCCGCCGCCGCTGCTCGGAGTCGGGCCGCGGCTGCGCTCCTTCCTCCGCGACTACGACGCGCTCCAGTCCCTCGCCCTCGCACTCATCTACCTCCAGGTGCGCATTCCCCCCTCCCCTCTTGTCGCCGCTTCCGGCGGCGGTCGGATCGGCGTTGGCCCCGCTCGGGTCCCCTGCTCGCCCCCCACGAGATCAGCTTATGTTCTATTGTTCTCGCTGCTGATGCCGCTGTTAGTATATGCGATGTGAAACCTTGGTGATGTGAAACTTTAGTTTCGCGGTTTTTGGCTGTTTTGGTTGAGTGCGATTCAGATGGGGCTCCACTTTTTTCCTCATTTAGGCGTGAATTGAGAGGAAGGGGCCATAACTTGATGCTTGGGTTTTTGGCACCTAGTACTCTTCTGGATGAAGCTTCAACTTTCAGTTGCCTTTATGAACAATTATGCCTAGCAGCTTAATATTACGTTTTTTTCCTTCCTAATTTGAGCAGTTGCTGTTGTGGCCTTTGTGATTCCTACATTGTTGGAAAGAATCAAACATGTTAGCTTTTTCTGGGATGCAACTTAGTCCATCTCTTAGACATGGTTTTGTTCAATTATCTATCATATCAAATTAGTGAATCAATAAGACAATAAGGGGAAACCTTGTATTTCAGCTGATACTTAGCTTTATGTTAGGTTGCCTTGATCATTATACGATTTTAGTGCTTATAATGTTGAAGGACCCTCATTCATCAGAAATTGAATTTCGTGAAGCTGTGGTATTCATGTTCCTAAATGTTTCTTTAATTCTTGTTTTAGATTGGTTGTGCACTTATCGGATCACTTGGGGCATTGTTCAATGGGGTTCTTGTCATCAACTTGGTGATTGGCCTATTTGCTGTTGTTGCGATTGAGAGCAGTAGCCAGAGACTTGGCCGGACATATGCAGTCCTTCTCTTCTTTGCTGTCGTCCTTGATGTTGCTTGGTTTATACTCTTCTCACATGCTATCTGGTATGTCTTCTGCAACTAACATCTTTTAATCCAGTTGGCTTTTCATGTAATGTGCATGTATGCATAGAGAAAGGAATATGATTTTCAGTATCAATATTCTAGTGACTTTGGATGGTGTTGTTTTGTGTTAATACTTTTGTATGTTTTAATTAATGGAATACCTGTAAAATACGTGTTTTAATGAAACCATCCATTGGCACAAGTACTAACCATCTGCAAGTTTTAATCTCATCTGTTGGAGCCTAACATACTGAATTGCCATGCCAAGGTTTCCCATGATAGTTTTCCTGTTCTTCCTCGATACTGGGACATGGTATTGGATTTTGTTGGAGGCTTATGCTTAACCTTGTCCTTGAATCTTATGAAGAGTAACTCATCTTATGCCTAATTGACTTAAAAATATTTTTGTGTGTTTTTTATCATTCTTTCACTGTGGCGTAGTTAATCATCTGAAGTTAATTCTACTGTATGCTGCATATTTGAATTTCAGTGCTGCATAATAATTGATTTTCCAATGTTTTTTAATGCAACAAGTACCTATATGGGTTGGTTTCTATCCAACTGGTTACTATGATTATTAAACCGTAGAACTTCAGATCATAAGTTATTTGGCACTCCATCAAGTAAAACATTACTGTTCTTGTAATTATATTTGTCTAACCTTTTGCGGCAATATATTTAGGTGTACTTAGATTTTATTTCATAACGATGCATGTAGATTCTTTTCAAAGTTTATTTTTGCAACATTTTAATTTTACCAAGTTTTGTAAAGATGTCACAATAGTGGTTAGTGGTTGGATATGAGTTTGGCACAATGTGTTAATATCCAAAGCTACTTATTTGTCACTGGGAAGAGCATATGAGTGCTGTTTGATGAATGTAGAAATATTTGCTTTGATATCTTCCTCTCGCACAACAATGAAAATGTTTTAGTACCATATTTATTTCCATAACTTTCTCATCTGCTTGCACAGGACTATTACTCCCGATGAAAAGTATGGTGAACTTTTTGTTTTCTCCCTCAGATTAGCATTGTGGATGCAAATCATTGGGTTTTCAGTCAGGTTCTTGTCTTCATTCATATGGATCCAGATATATAGGTTAGGGGCCTCTTCCAGCACACCAACATACTTTGACTCAAATCATGAAGTACGAAATAGCTTCTTAAGCCCAAGATCTGATTCAGTTAGACGGAGTTCCATGGCAGACGATATATTGGGTGGTTCAATTTATGATCCTTCTTATTACTCGTCACTCTTTGAGGATGGTCGAAATAATGCATGCAATCATCAGGTACCATCTAGTTAATGTTACTCCCATCTGTCATTTGTTCAATTTTTGTTTTGGACTTGCTGAGCAAAGCATAGGATAACCAAGTACCTCTGCCAAATTTGTGTGTCTTACTACCTCAATAAATCTGTCTTTTCTCTGGACTGCCTACCTTTAATCTTAGCGACAAGCCAACAAATAAAATATGAATCTAAGTCTTGTAGAATGCAGCATTTACTGAATATGCTATAAGCACTTTAGAAAATGCAGTTTATATCTTCTCGGAGTCTTAGAAATTCAAATGTAAATGAATAATATTCCCCTTTCACTCCTAAATTATCACTGTATCACATAACACAATTCCATGCCTTTGTTTGTTTGAAGAATTACTAAGTACTGATGAGATAGTTACAGAGTATAAAATAGCTTTTTAATTGTTCTAGTAACACTTTACTTAATATCACCATTTTCATGTAAGTGGCTCTTTCTTTGGTGAGATATTCACATAACAGTTAAGATTAGATAATACATATTTAAACTATACTTTTGGATTGCTTCTACCATTTAGAGCTTTTCAGCTGCCGTAATAAGATTTGGTTAGTTGTCTAGTCTGCAACAGTTAATTGTATGTAGCTCACTGATTTTCTAAATACAGTTGATCTCTGGTAAGATGCAAGAACATTATTTATAACTTCTCCAGTCAAATTTTCCTTACATGGGATAGAGGAGGGGGCTTCAGTATGTACATATTACAGAAACAAGACCAAAAAAAAAATCAATGTCTTTTCTTAGCATGGATTTATCTAGTTACTGAATTGTAGATAACAAGGTTTTACCTTTATGACTGGATGTTACTTGAGGATTATCACAAATTTTGTGTCATGCAATAGACTGCACAAATTCTCTCTCATTTATGTTATTTGTTAACTGGCAGTATTCTCATTGCCACCAAGGTTTTCATTGCCTTTTGATAGTCAGCACAAGCACAATGCCAAATTTGAATGTTTTCATGTTACATCAGCCAAGGCTGAGGTTGGTAGTTTCCACTCCCTAAGTTGCAAATGGTCTTCTGGAGCAAATGTGGGCAAAAGTACTGTCGAGGCATTTTTCATGAGAATTTTTTGTAGTCTTCTGTAACAAATGTGGCAAATGTATCGTCTAGAGTACGCCACTCTTTTCAGGCATTTATCAATGCTGCAACTCTTGTAAACATTGCTACATTTACAAGTTTTGAGTGTATTACAAATACCTTTCCATTTGCAGGGTGATAAACAAAGTGGTAGTAATGACAGTGGTTCAACATCGGCAGGACAATCTCCTCGACTTAAGTCTTTCTCTTGTAGATCTCTTCTGGCTAATGATGTAAGTGATACCTGATCATTAAAACTACAAAAGAACCTATTTGTTCTGAGTCGATGTCTATATATCCATGTTAGGAACCTTATATAAATACATTTAAGGTTGAGTTGATTCTATGAATTCATTAGGTTCTGCAAAAAATTTGAACCCTAGTCTTGAATTCTTAATAAATCAGTACAGTAGTATGAGAACTTAATGTACATAGTAACCTATGATGCCAATATGTTATTGCTATGGGTCTCTGATGTTCTCATGAATTATTTCAATAGTTTATCAATATTCAGTGCTAATTTTTCCCTTGATATATACAAAGTGTGTTACAGGTGTGTTTTTTTCTTTGGCCCATCAATGTTTGTGATTGCCTATCTGTCATCTTAGTATTCTTTGTAAGTTCGCTTGGAAAAATAAGCCACACTCTGTAGTGAGCCACTGCTCGCTAATCCAATCTGAATCACGTGCTCTCTGAGTATCAAGCCATCTTCTATATCATACCTGCCCATTGGGCATTGGCTAAGAGTTTCATGAGAATGCACCTATTTTATGCTGGTCACATTGACAAATAGAGAAATGTGTTTTTACCAGTTGTCCATTTTGCATCTAAAATTTTGCTCATTTTCCTTTTGCTAGACTATTTTGAACTTATAAAAGACCATCCATTAGTTATGAACAGAAACAATGCATTGGGTGGTTCTTTTGTCAATTATGGAGGGTATCTTGGTTGCACTCCTAATGATCAAAATTTTGCATGCTTTTCTTCAGTCAAACTGACAGTGACAATAAAACAAATTAGCGCATAATCAAAGAATGATTATGTATTCCCCTATGTGGATACTTTACCCCGCTAGGCACTATTCCGTCTCCAGACTATTAACTAACTCTTGTGGGAACCCCGACTTATACTTATAAAAGGGAAATGACTGAAATTTCAATGGCATAATGACAAACAGAGGCTTAGTGGAAAAAGCAGATTTTCATTGACACCTTAGGCAGTTGGAGCTGCACATATAGTTGAAGTAAAGAATATGTATTATTACTTGCATGCATTTGTGTAGGGCAACATAGCAGGTGCAGTTTTTATATTCATCATTTAATAAATAAAAAATTCATTTTTTGTGCCTACTTCTATGATGCTACATGGATTACCCTCTTCAATATTTTTAGAACTTTGGATTTGAATTACACTGTAAAATCAGATTGCACTTTTGGCTTTATTTTGGGAGCAATTTTATTTGCCCAGACACATTTTCACATCCTGACATGGTTTTGACTCTTTTCTTGAACAGGTGGAAAGTGGACTAAGAAGACCCCTGAATCCCTAGGGCTCACGTTGAATACAGATTATTTTGCAAACTGAAGTCCTGCAGCTATCGTTCTTTTTGAAGCATAGATATTTGTACAGTGCAAAGTTCATTTCACAAACCAGGGTGGGGGGGGGGGGGGGGTGGCCCGACAAAAGGAGATCGGCACATTAGCAGAGATGGCACTAGCTATCCACAAGGCTACAAGAGTCTTGGTGCCATTGTGGAGTGCCATTTCTGTTTAGGCGTACTTGAGCCCGATTGGTTTCAGAAAGAGCAGCTGAGTGTTGATGTTGCACATCTGTTTATGCCATGGGACTTGTTTTCCTGCTCAGTATGGTCCATTTTTCAGACCTCTGTTTCGGGACTTGTTTATCTGAGCCGTCAAGGAAAACGAAGTTGGTAGTTCTTTAGTAACTTGGGTTCTACTCTAGCTTTAGGCTGTCAGTTCCTTCTTCACTAGTAGCATTTTGGTCATTGTTCATAGTGTTATCTTGACAAGGTGCACAACTGAATCAGTAAAGGAAAAGAAATGTGCATTTCAGGTTTCTTGAAAGAATTTTGTTTTGGGACTCTATTTAAATTCTGATTGCATGCATGAATTCTGTAGAAAATGTTGCAGAATTTTCACATGATATATCACCAGGAGAGACCCCTATGGCCCTATCCAAGCACTGAGCTGTTGCAATTAGCAGTTGTGCTAATTGCAGGATAGCCTAATCCTCCTGTTATCATCAGTCAACTTTATGATAGACAAAATTATCCACAACAAAAAATAGATTAACATGATTTTTCTAATAAAAATAGGAATCATGCAAAATAGAAATTGTGTAAATGTTCGCCCTTCGGCCATTTACACCTAGTAACTCATAACCGAACGAAGAATTTTTTTATATATTTTTTCTATCACGATTTTGCAAAAATATATTGTCCGCCTGAAATTTTGCAAAATTATACATCTGTTGTCGTGGCCCACGTCGTCAGGGACATAACGTTGTGGCCCATGGCGGTAGGAGTCGTCAGTAGTGGGCCCTTAGCGTGGGATAGACATAGCGCCGTAACCCACGAGGTTAGGAACATAGCGTCGTGGGCTACAGCGTTATGTCCTAGCGTCGTGGGACACGGCGACAGCAGGCCTGATCTGGCTGCCTATATAACACTGAAATTCAGCCGAAAATGCCATAATAATTCGAAAAAAAGAGAGGGGGAAGAGGAGAAGGGAGTGAGGAGGAGGTGGTCAAGGTGCGAAGCTTTGCCGTTTTTTCGTCTCGTTAGAGGTAATACTCTGATACTTAATAGTTTGAACTGTGATAATAGTAAATATATAGTTTTAGTGTAGATCTGTTTAGTAAATATATAGTTTTAGTGTAGATCTGCTTAGTAAGATTATAGTTTTAGTGTAGATCTGCTTAGTAAAATTATAGTTTTAGTGTAGCTCTGAGTAGATATATTTTGTAGTTGCAGATCCACTGGTTAATAGAGTTTTATTTTTTCATGCTGTCAGACATGTCAGATGATCTCAGTGTCAAGTTGTATTTCGGTAATGGGCAGATTAGATAGGGTGAACATGGAGTTGACTTGTCAGAATTTGATTCGGTTGACCATGTGATTAGAAGAGCAGCCTCAAGAACTTAGGGGTCCATCACTGACTTTTTTAGGGCATTCCATGTAAATGCAGAGCAACATGACTTGTCCATTATGGCTCTAATCAACAGGAGTGAGTCATTATATTGAGAGCTTATGCCACTTCAAGACACTGAACGAGGAGTTATATCAAAACAACATGTGAAATATGTTTGCCTATGATGTTGTTTATCCAAGTTGTTCATAAGGCTGGGTTTAGTAGTCAAGTGCCCGAGGAGGGTGAGGCTGAACTACAAGCAGGAGATGGTCCTGCAACTGAGCCACAAGAAGGAGATGGTGGTTCCACTGAGGAAGAAGAAGGAGATGGTGACACACCTTTTGAGGCCCGTGGTGAAATTGATGAGGGGGAAGTTAATGAAGAAGTACTCAGACGGTACGAAATGGAGGCTGATGAGGATGAACGTGGGTTGGAAGAGGACTCCTCAGATGATGAGGATGACCCGCTAGTTCCAAGGGATTGGGACAGTTACAATTTCTCACAGCTATCTGTCAATCCTTGTGAGAATATGTCCTGGGAGTATAGAGACAATACGGTTTCTATTGGCGCCATGTATAAGAGTGTAGTAGAGGTGAAGGATGCAGTGAAGAGGTGGGCCACACTTACTCTAAAAAAGAGTTCAGGGTAGTGAAGAGTTCTCCACATACATATGATGTATAATGTCTGAAGCCCAACTGTCCTTTTCGAGTGTATGCTTCCAAGGTGTCGTATGGACATCCCTGGGCCCACTACTCTGATGGGTACCAGGGCCGACTACTCGGTGGGCCCTTGAGACTACTCGACTTGTGCTACGTGGCACCTGATGGCGTGGAGCGCAAGGACTACGGTGGAGGAGTACTCGAATAGGAAGCTGTGCATGTCCGAATCCATGTAAAGAACTCCTAGACAACTAGCACTCTCTCCTCAAACCGACTTGTAACCCTGCCTCTCAGGCTATATAAGGTGAGGCAGGGACCCCTCTCTCATGATCCGCATCATCTTGTAAACACACCCAATCAGTTCAGAGCTACACAGCATACAGGACGTAGAGTATTACGCACATTGCAGCCCGAACCTGTCTAAATTGTGTGCCACGTGTCTCTTCCTTCGAGTTACCGATCTCGGTGTGGCCACATTCATCTACCTCGGGTACTCCCCTTGGTAGGTTGCCGGTCTAAAACACCGACAGCTCTGAGGACCATGTGTGGTTCGAGGACCGGTGGATGGTCGCTTCCTAGTGTGATGAGTGATTGACAACGTTGTGTGGACTGACTCTTGGCTAAGTATTGCAGGTGCAGTTTGCGGCTTAACTGGTGTTGGTGCAGGAGAAGAACAAGCGCGAAAGGTCATCGTCGGTGAGGCCTCCAGGTGTGGAGAAGACAAGTAGGCTTGGTTCGAGGGACCCGGTGGCCAACTGTTGACGGTGTAAAACAGTGCTCAAGTTCACCGCAAGCCTACGAGTGACTTGGTGCCTTTTTCACCAAGGAGGGTCCTCCCTAGATTTGTCAATCCAAGGATCGGAAGCAAACCACTAAGGTTCTCTATCTAACCTATCGGTCCGACCTTATGTGAAGCATTGATTGCATAAAGGTAACATACAAACACGAAGGGATGTATGGATCACATCCACCTAGCCATAAAGATAAGCATCAAACGGTAACCCTAGCCTATCGTCTTCTTGTTGCCGTTCCGGCCAAGGTGATAAACCAATCTAAACCTATACTATGATAAGGATTACACTTGATATGGAGTAACCCAATATGTAGTGGTCCGATGCACATTCACTCACCGCTTTCTCCTCCCTCGTACTATCACTACGCGAGGATAATCAACACCTAGCGATAAACCTCGGTCCGTGCACTACTACGGTGTATCCGCAAGACAAGACTAGTCACCATGATTCGATCTAGTCCTACTAAAGGCATACGGTAGCTACACATATGAATAAGCATAACTCGCAGTAGATCAAAGTATAACAAGATATGGTTACATCACTGAATGTTGAAGGTACAAACGGCTTGACGAATTCAAGTCGCGGCTCCGGAACTCCACCATGGCTTCACCACGCAAGGCCAACCATGGCGGCTAGGGATGGCCTAAGCCATCTCCTAGGCAACTCGAGGACTCGCAGTGGCCGTCGGCTTCCTCCCGGTGCTTCTCCTTCGTCTCGACGGCTCTGATGAATAGATGGATGTGGCGGCTGGCGGAGGCAGAGGCAATAAATAGACAAGCACCTAGGGCAAAAAGGGGATGCGAACCCGGCCCGGAGTGGGCTGGGTCGGTCGGCCCAAGCCGGCTATCCCAGGCCCATTTCGGCCCGGTTCGGCCCCGGTTTCCTCCCCGGTTGCTTCTCGCATGATCCCTTGTTTGTGTGCACTTGCATGTGGGCCTTTGACGTCGTTTCCTTCACGGTTTAGGCTTGAATCCTTGCTATCCAAGCTTCGCTGTTTTCTGGTTGAGTCCCTGAAGACTTGCATGTTGACGCTTCGGTCCTTGGGTCATTTGGAGTCATGTTCATCGCGTGTCTTGACTTGTGACGAGCTTCATGATCTTCTCTTCAAGTGCTTGATGAACTTATCCCAAAAGTCTCCTCTTTAATGTTAATTTCCTGCATAAACAATAAACTCCAAAATCGACATGCAAGTGTGAACTTGTTACATCATTAGTATGCCTAGTGGCAGGTTAGTTGCAAATCATAATCGAAACTAATGTATAACAAGTACTCTAGGTTGACGGAAATTCACCGTCAACATCTCCCCCATGCTTAAACCTTGCTCGTCCTCGAGTAAGTTTGCAATGGATATTAGCATTGCCTTTCATTGTTCATACCCTGCACTTGATCACACATGAGAAAGCATAATGCTCTCCAAGTTTATATTTGTTAAAATTCCATAATGTAACTAGCTTTCATCTCTATGGAGGGTAGATATAATTTAAGTTCTTTCCACAAGTAATCAATCATTCTCCACAAAATTCGAATAGGTCTTAGAAACTTTTGAAGTGAAGAACGAGGTGAATAAAAGAGCTAAACCAAGTACAAAAATTTAAACCTTCTTGCATCTTGCTCATGAACTCTCTCATCTCACAACACTCTCAAGCCTACTTGATCTATATCCTTTCCCTCTCATGTTTGTAGGTGGAAGGGTTTTATTTGGAGCTCATAGGAAAGTTTTTATCCTACCAAGATGCTAAAGTTGAGATATTATCAAAACTAGGCAAGCTTCTCATGGACTTATCATGACTCATCAAAAAGGTCATTGGAAAAATAATGTTCACAAGAAGGGGAAGAGAAAGAACTCACACTTTTAGATAGGTGGACATGTGCAAATGGCAAAGAATAATCCCGAGGCCCCAATGAAGTCCTCGTTATCGGATTGCACATGGTTGGAAAAATGAGTATGGGTCTTGATCTTGAAGTCCTTGGAAAATCCTTAAGCAACTAGAGATCCGGGGGAGATTATTATTACTCTATTTTTTCTTTTTAATTTTCTTGTTTTCTTCCTTTTTTTCCTTTTTTTCTTTTTGACATGTGAGGTACTTGGATTTTTTATTTTGTCCTCTTATCTTATTCATTTTTTTATCTCCCCTAGAACTCTAATTTGCATGGTATCTACCTCCTCCCCCATACTTAGACGTTTGCTCGTCCCCGAGCAAAGAGGAAGTGGTGTTAAGGTAGGTACAGGATGTCTTGATGAGAGGGAACTTGAATCTTCCCTTTGAAGCACCTTCTTGTGACGTGTCGTCTCCATACTCAAGTGATAGGTAGGTAGGTCAAGGAGGTTAACACAAAAGATGATGTTGGTTTAAAGGGTGGATATTCGGTGAGATTTGCAAAGCTTCTGATGTGGGAGCTCACAATGCACATATAGAATAGGCTAGCAAAACATAAGTTACGCAAAAAAACGGAATGACCAGCTTCTTAGTCACAAGCCAAAGAATCGAGCCATGAATAAATTCACCCAACAATAACTCTTGTAATCTATGGTTGCACTAATGCAGTCAATATATAAGGCTTTGGATAGGTAGAGCGAAATGCAAGAGGTATTAATGACAAGGTTAGCATGACTTTTTAAAGCAAAAAGCAATATGTTCTTCGACTCATGCAAAGTTGAGAGCATAAAGAAACCATGGGTATTTATTTTTATCATGACCTCCACAAAAGATTAAGCTAGTATTTAATTAATTTCAGATTTGTATTAGAGAGAGCAATAGCTTAATCATACATAAACAAGCACAAAGTTTAAACAAAGTGGCAACGGTCATCATATATCAACGAGCAAGATCAAGCCAAAATTATTTCATCATGGTGAGCACAAGGTGATGACAATAAACAAAAACTAAAACTAGGTTGTACTCCTAGAAGCCATGTTATTTAACGAGAGAGACATACAAAAGTTGCATCTAAGGTTGTTGAAGGCATATACATATATACAAGCATTTAGAAAGACAAGGACAAAGAGAGGGTTGAGGAATTGTTACCGTCCTTTGATGCTTGTGATGTAGCGCGCCCTCCCCCATGCTTAAGCATTGCGCCTAGCATGGAAGAAGGAAGATCGGCATCCGTAGCAACCGTGATCCTTGAACTCCATGCGGTCTTTTTTCGTCCACCAAGTCTCCCCCCATGCTTAGCATGTTGCTAGGCACGAAAGAAGATGAACCATCTTAAAATTCTTGAAGTACTACCGCCATGCAAGGAGATCGTCATCACATTGTTGCCTTTGTTCGTCCTTCAATGTCTGCCCTTTGCCACGAGCCTTGATCCCAATTGTTTCGCATCCCATCTTCTCCTCCTTCCGTGTTGTCTCTTACCACTGGTTCATCTTCCACGAGTTTTTCTTCTAATTCCAGAACTGAGTATGTACTGAACCATCACTCCATTGCAAAGTGCTTGAAATTATCTTTCCAATGAGTGGTCATTCATCCCGATCGGACTCCGAACAAGAGAGTTACGCCCTTTTTACTTTGTTGGTGCAAGATGTCCCAGGCTGGTTTCAGAATGTGTGACGCCCAAAGATTTGGTTGTAACTTCTTGCACAGGTCTCCTAAAATGTTGATTCTTGATGCATTGGAAAGTAGACTTAATGGAGCACTTGAATATCCAATTTTTTCCTTTTTGTACATCTCTGAACATGTGCTTAATCTTAATGAAAACAGCAGTGCTCCTTTCGGGATTTTGGAGGTGTTGATGATCTTGATTTCAGCTTTTATCACGAACTCATGGGAGTGATTCACCATGCCTGCAAAGTAACTATAATGCACAAAGTACCCTCGAGGTGATGGTCAGGAATACTCACCCTATGCCAACAAACCATGACATCCCTACGATCTTCACTTGTGGTATAGTTAATCTAGCGAAAATCCTAATGGGTGTACGTGAGTACAAGCGTGCATGCAAATGATAGGATGGTATAAAAAAAAACAATGTTTACACCAAATTCTAAGATCCATGCCTACAAAGTGGTTGCCAAACTTTCTATTCCCATAGAGATTTGTTAACCAAGGTCAAAACACCATGTTCATCCCAAGATCAATAATTCTTTATAGTGCAAGAAAAGTATGGCGCATTGCTAAGTTTATAAACCAACTAATGCAACATGATAGCTCAGGATATAAGACTAAATAATGGTGGTCTCCAATCATGTCTAAACACCATGTTTACACAAGATTGCAAAAAGTAGTAATGCATGTCGACAAGCATTAACATGGATATGAAGCATTCATCATAAAGTTTCACAAAAGGTCCCAAGCTAACATAAAGTGGATGATGACAAAGAGATGGATGTAAAATACAAATGCAGAAAGTTAGCACAAACAAACATTAGCAAGGTTTGAAAAACACTTTCGATGGGGTCTATAATAAGAAAAAGGACAAAGCTTGATCTCACACTTCATATAAAGTAAGCATTGTGAACAAGGAAGTCACCCATCGAAAAGAATCAATCAACCAAACTAACAAGGTTTAAGTGTAGGTTATGGGTATCATACATATATATATATATATATATATATATATATATATATATACATATATATATGGCACAAACTAGGATTTTGAAGAGAGAAAGGCAAGTATAGAAATTCTAACTAAGGTGGTCCTAGAGTCTTTCTACAAACCTATGGTTTTAGGATGTCTATAGGTAGGGGAAGTTTTCCTAAGGATTTTATGGGGAGGCTAGTCAAAGTTTTTAATTAGAATAGAGGAAAGGGATAGACTTGTTCAACCCGGAAGGTGAGAGCCCTCGGTCAACTCAAGAAATCCTACCTCTATAGGCTATGGTTCTTGGTGGGGGTTATAGGAAGGCTTAGGTTGGTTGGACAAAAAGTTAGATTATCACAACATGCAATGCAATATAAGATGGATGAACAAAACAACATGATATGGAGGTTGTCTAAAACAAAAATTATCCTAAATTAACTAGCCACAAGTTTAGAATCAAAAGATGGTGCCAACTTCATATATCTCTCTAAAAAGAAACAAAAGAAAAAAACTCTAAACTCTAATAGGCACACAAAAAGGTCTACAAGGTTTTTGAGATCAAATAACAAAGCGCTCCCTCAATAGCAACTAAAACATACAACATGGTGCTGTGGTTTTTATTAGAGCAATGGTACAATGTTACTTGATGGTTCGATTAAAGAGCACAATGTAGACGGTCATGTATATATACAAATAAAAATCGGGTTGCCTCCCGCAAAGCGCTTCATTTAAAGTCATAGAGCTCGACTTTCTCACATACCTTCTTATTGTTGCAGAGCCATGATCCTTCATGCAAGATTTGAAGGTGTTCATTCAGCCTTGATCCACTCTCCATGCTTGACACGATCACTTATGCTCGATGAGAGGCTTGCCCAATCGTCTCATTGCATCATCATCATCACCTTCTCTATCACACTTTATCACTACCTCTTCTTTCACAAATTTTCCTCTCTGTCCAGATCAGACCATGTAGAGAACAATAACTTCCATGTGTGGCGCATGAAATTATCTTTCCATCAAGTATTTATTCACCCCAACGGACTCTGATCGAGTGAGTTATGCCCGTTCTACTCCGGCGCTGCAATCTGTCCAAGCTGATTTCAGACTGCATGTCCCTCAATGTTTTTGTCATATTTCCTTGTACGGTCTTCAAATTCATCGATCTTGGATGCGTTGGAACCGGCACTTGATGGAGCTTCTGATTTTCAACTTTTCTTCCTTAAACATGTCTGACCAGGTCCTCAAAATTGATGAAAACAACGACGTCTGTTTTTGAGGTTCGGTGATGGTGATGCACGGGTTTGCAATTCCTTTGGGTATGATTCTCTCCTCTTAATTTACGTTTAATGCCCTGCATGGTTAGTGAAACTTTGGATTTCTCCCACAATTTGCTCTTTTAAGGTTACTAGCTTGACCGAGCACAAAGCAAGTCAAGATTTACAAATCATATTGCAAACAAACGCATCCATAACCACAATTTATGACAAAGTAAGTTGTGATTAATTATAGCATAAGTTTTCTTGCTCAGCACTAAGCTCTCATTAGGCAAAGGTTCATTAGGCATGTAACAAATTTTAAGCACAATAAAGCCTCTTTATCACTCTCAAGAAATTCTAGCCTATCATGATTATCATAAGAACAAGGCATAGAGTTGAATCAACCTCACTATTGGATATGAATCATAGATATATCAAAGGAATATTATCAGCTCCAAAAGTGTCCTGAGAGGTTAATTTGTACCTTGGCCTTTGAGCTTTTCATCGTGAGTGGTCTCTCGGAGTTAAAAGCAAACAATATTTAATGATCGGTGGCTTGTATCGTCTTTTCGCAATTCCTTCGTTCGTGCCACACATCATCAATGTTGCCTTGTGTGGACTCACTCTTCTTATAAATTTGTGGGACTTCATGTGACAACCCACCCAGGAAAATACCGTACTATCACCTAAGACTGATCCACTTTGGTCGTTAAGCAATAGTAAAGTATCATCCTGTCGTTAGTTGCCGGGTCAACACCCAGTAAATCACTTGGAAATCATACAGAGGATCGACACATTGTTGACGGTTAATGTTTGTATCAAAGTTCGTTCGTGACTCGCAAGCGTACAAGTCTCCCGTCGTAGTCAAGGGACCCTTCTTCCCTCGAGTGGTGAACCCAAGGTATCGAATCCGTGGAACAAATGTGTGACGCAAGACTTAATCTATTAAAGCCAAATAACTGCAATCTTCAATAAAGAACCAAATGCATCTAAGTAAAAGACACAAAACAAATCTAATCTACTAAAAACCGGAGAAAACAAAGTAAGATTGGGTAGATAAACCGATCTAGAGGGATCGGGGTAAGCCTTTTGTTGAAGTTCCAAGCAAAAGAAGAAGTAGCAAATCGAATCTTAATAAAAGCCTCTTTAAATCGTGGTTTCCCGTCCAAATCCGAAAACATCCGCCTTTCGAGACCCCGTTCGTCACAACGTATCCCTATTCATGCGGGGAGCTTAGGGCGAGTCAAAAGACAAGTCGAGATTCTTTCGGAAGATCCGGTGTGTACCTCTAGCCACCGTGGCTACAAGAACACCCTATGTAATCTATCTCGAGAATAGAATTGAAATAAGAAAAGCCGATCGAAAAACGAAATCTTCGAGGAAACACTTGATCGCTGAGAAAAGATTCAACTTGATAATTCAACTATAACAATGATACATACACAAGATCACCACCGGGATCCTTCCTTGATCTTGCTTCTAGCTCCGGGAACTCCGACGTGGTCTTCCTTGCAAGGTTCCCACGTCGGCTAGGGCAACCCTAGTCAACTAGCTCGACCCTCTCCTCTCCTAGATGGTGTCCCTCTCTTCTCTCGCTTCTCGGCGGCCGAAGACGAAATCTTCTCTCGCGTGGCTCTCGGTCGGGGGACTATAAATAGCACGATCGGCGGCTAGGGCAAAGGGCGTCGGATTTGGGCCCTAAATGGGCCACGGGCCGACCGGATCGGGCCGGCCGGCCCGGGCCCATTTAGGCCCGGCCCCGCGGGCTCCTTTGCCCGAGGTCGGTTCCCTTGCTTCCCGGATGTTTCCCCCTTCGCATATGGGTCCATGTCGTCGGTTTCTCTTCGAATTGGACTCAACTCCTTGTCTTGGAAGATTCAGCACTTTTCTGGTCAGGTCCCTGGAGTATGTCGTCTTCTCGGATCAAGTCCCCGGCTTCTTAGAGTTAATTTTACTTCATTGCATGACTTGTTCAGGGCTTCAAAGTCTTGTCATGAGGTGCTTGATGAACTTATCCCGAAAGTCTTGCATTCAACACTAAATCCCTGCATAAACATTAAACTCCAAAAACGACATGTACATGTGAACTTGTTATACCACGGGGGTTAGTACCAATGGATAAGGTATAAAATTCATGCCAACACCGAAGGTAAACTCATGGCTAGGTTGACGGATTTTCACCGTCAACATCTCCCCCATGCTTAAACCTTGCTCGTCCTCGAGTAAGCCTTCGATGGATATCATCATTGCTAAACAATGTTTAAACTTTGCACTTGAATACACATGAGAAAACATAATGCTCTCAAAATTTTAATTTATTAAAGTTCCATAATGTGCTAGCCTTCATCTCCACGGAGGGTAGATTCTTATTAAGCTTATCCCACAAGTATTAACATGTTCACAAAGTTCTAAAAAGATCTCAGAATTTTTGAAATGAAGAACGAGATAAGAAAAGCTAAACCAAATTCACAAATTTAAATCATCTCGTGTATTGCTCACAAACTCTCATCTCACTTGTCTCTCAAGCCTATATATTCTACTCCTTTCCCTCTCATATATATGTGGTAGGCTTTATATGGAGCTTTGGGAAAGTTTAGTCCTAACAAGAATTTATAAATGAGGTGTTGTCAAAACAAGACAAGCTTCTCATGGTCTTACCGAGACTCGTCAAAAAGGTCATTGGAAAATAATGTTAAATCAAGGAGGGGAAAGAGAAAAATACACACACTTTAGATGAGTGGACATGTGCAAATGGCAAAGAGTGATCCCAAGGCACAAAAGAAGTCCTCGTTATCGGATTGCACATGGTTGGAAAATGAGAATGGATCTTTTTATCTTGAAGCCTTGAATGCACTCTTAGAGAACCGGGGAGTTCACTTTACGCACAAATATATTTTTTTCTTTCTTATATTTCTCATTCTTTTCTTTCTTTCATTCATTCATTTTTTTTTCTTTCCTCGTCATTTATTCAGTCCATGACTTTCACAACGAAGTTTTGATTTTTTATACCTTGAAAGTCATGAATATCACTGGATTTTTTTTCCAACCCTATACATCTCTTTCATCATTATATATTTTTTTTTAAAATACTCCCTTTTGAACTCTAAAACTGCACCGTACCTACCTCCTCCCCCATGCTTAGACGTTGCTCGTCCTCGAGCAAAGAGGCGAAAAATAAGGTAGGTACCGGAGATATTTTTCCTTGGAGAGATACTTGAAATCTTCAACGTTAGCACCGTCTTGCGATCTTCCTTGAATTGATGATCCATCCTCAATGATAGGTTGTGGTCAAGGAGGTAATCACAAAAAGATGATATTTGGTTTAAGGGTGGATATCCGGCGAAGTTTGTGAGATCACCGATGCGGGGATACACAATGCACGGATAAAAGGCTAGCAAAAAGATAGATACGCAAAAATGGAATGACCAGCTTCTTAGTCTCGGGCCAGAGAAATCATGGCCTGCAATAACTCACTCGGAAATAAATCTTGTACACTAAGGTTCATGCACTCAAATATATATAAGGCTTTGGATAGGTTGAGCAACACACAAGTGATATTTGTGACAAGGTTAGCAATATTTTTGAGCATAAAAGACATCTTCAATCTATTCATAACTTGAGAGCACATAAAACACTATGGGTCTTTATTTTAACCATAACCTCTGCTGAAAATTAAGCTAGCATTTAAATAAATTCAGATCTGTATTTTTAAGAGAGCACTAGCTTAAACATGCGTAAATCAACTACAAAGATGAACAAAGCTGCAATTTTAATCATACATCATCATGGCACGAATTTTGTAACTTTTCCAATGATATAATCAAGGTGGTGACTTTATTAATGGTGAAATCAAGTTGAAATACACACTGAAAATAAACAAACATGCTTGCTGAAAATTAAATGAAAACAGAAAATACTACGCAAACACACATAAGCAAAAGCTGAAAATTACAGAGAAAAAGAAAAGAAAAGAAAACTAAAGTTCCTAAATCTTCTAGTCCTCCGCCGGTGGTTGATGTTGGTAGTCTTGATAATAATACCCTTGCTCATAATATGAATGAACGCTTCCTCCGTCGAATTGATTTGGCTCCACAAGGTGAAGGCGTCCAAGTTCAAAGGCAATATTTGCGTTGCCTTCACCGAGTTGAGCTGCGTTGGATTGGATGGCTTCGATATTTTGAGCATTTCTTGCAGCATACCCTCCAATAATAGCCATGCTTTGTTGTGGTTGGGGATGGTGAGCGTAGGACTCCGTGAAGTTAGCGTTGGGCACAACATAATTTTGTGGGGGTACCGGTGCACCACCCCCCCATGCTTGTTGTTGAGACCCTCCGTAATAACTTGGCGGAGGAGGAACTCCGCCGAATGGTTGCACATTGGGTTGTGCTCCACTCGCTTGTGCGGAGGATGTTCCCTCCTCTACGATTCTTCCTCTTTTGTTCTTCCTTGCGGGGACAAGTAGTCCCTCTTCCAACCAATCTTCCCTTCCTTCGGTGAAAAGCCTAAGCCTCTCATCCGGAAGGGGGAGGTTCACAATGGCCAATCGATAACCTCTTCTCTAATCTCCACTAATGTACTTGCCTTGCCGCAAGTACTCAAAACCGAGAGAGGTACCGCGCAAAAGGTGAGCGGGGTTTCTTGCGATCCCCGGTCGCAAGGAAAAGGCCAACATGGAGAGGTAACACCCCGAACCAATATCACCAGCCCCCGATGTTGCTTCACAACACCAACGGTTGATCATGAGGTAAGAGGGGTCAATTGGCTGCCTGGCAATTAAAGCCGAGTATAGCCAATTCAACTCCGTGTCGGTCACCTTTGTTTCCCTCATCCTCCCCAATACCCTCTTGCACATCCAAGAGTGAAATATCCGGATAATGGGGTTGCGGATGCTTTTGCGTTGTTGATGGGCATCTCCGGAGATCATGCCCCAAAATTCCGCCAACATGCCGGGAGGCACGTCAACTTTCTCCGGAGCTCCCTTGTGGAATCCAAGCAGCTCCCTAACGTGCTCCTAGGGAACCACTTGCTCGATTCCCTCCAACCGGAATGACAAGCTTTGCACCCCATCATTATCAACGATGGCTGCAATAGTCATTAAAATTTCCAAGGCGTAACCCAAATGGGTATCCACCGATATTCCGTTGGAGAACTGAACCCACCCGAGGTGCCCCAACATGTAGTATATGTCGGTGCGAAAACCCAAGGTGTGGAGTGCTTGGTCGTCGAGCTCGACGTTTGGCACAAGCCTCTTCTCAAGATTGGCGAGCCTATCCTCCTCCTCCGCCGACAAGATGATGAAGCCGTACGAAGATTGTGTCGGGGTGTAAGGAGGTGGTGCGGTTGAGCGAGTCGAATGTCGTGGTGGCGCGGGCTGCTCCTCCGTGTGCCCACGAGGTTCGGTGAACCTCATGGAAGTGCTTCTCGCAGCTCTCATACCACCAAGGAGGAGAGCGTCGTTCCTCCTCGGTGGTGCCGTGTCCGTCTCCATGCTCCGGGGAGACTCGGAAACCGAGTGCCTCCTCGAAGACGTGGTTGATGACGGCTTGGACGACGACGAACTCTTCTTCTTGGAGAAGAGACTTGTGGTCTTCTTCCACATGGTTGCTGCACTCTTTCTTCAACTAAAAATCCGGGTTGCAACCGGTAAACTAGGCACTTAAACTCTTTGCTTCGGATGTGGACTTTGAGTGGATTTAAGGATGTGGATTTTTCTTGAGCTTTCAAGCTTGGGATGGTTGGCTAAGTCTACGGAGGTTCTGAGCACACAAACTTGAACACACAAACAAGGGAAGGAGAGGGAAGCTTGCTGCAGAAGACGGGCGCCGGGGGACGCCTTTTATAGGGCAGACGGCCGGCCGGGCCGGCCGGCCCGGGGGTCTCCCCGCCTCCTCCTCGGCGCGTCTTTCTCCCAACACGATCATTTCGCCTCTCGCAACTTTCCCTGCCCGCGTGCTCCACGAGTTGCACCGCCCAAACGCTCTCGTCCACTCCTTTTCTTGAATTATTGGTCCTCCCACTTGATGCTCCATGCTTTGGGTCATGTCCATGCTCCCTAGCTCCACTTGCTTCACATGCCACCATGAAAATCCTGCAAAGTTGATGCTTGCTGCCCACCATGCTTGTCCTTTGCATGTGGAATTGGTGAAAGTTGATAAAAGGGGATCCAATGGTGCATGCATGATTAATTCAAACTTGATTGCCTCCATTTAGGTGTGTTTAAGGTTAAGCACTCCTCTAATTCGAATTTTAAAATATTTTTCAGAGCCATGCAAGAGCTCGAGCATAATTTTAGAGAAGTTTTTAAACCATTAAAAACAAATGTAAGTCGAAAATATTTTTCGACTACGTCGATTTTGGTCTTACCGGTATAGTTTGCTTTCATCGGTTGAGAGCGAACGTTTTCCCGGCTTGATCATGGGGGCATAGGTTTAGGTTCTAATTTTGGCTAAATAAGAAAGATTTTGAATAGAACAAAATTAGAATAGGCTTAGAAAAATTCTAATCCTAGAGAAACCAAGGATAAGGATTTTTAAAACCAACCAAAAGCTTTGATTTCTAGGTTCACGCGAGTCCTACCACGTGCTGAATTTTTATAACACTTGAATATAAATCGTGGCTCTACTCGTGTGGTTTTAGCATGAAAAATAAGCCAACCTCAGTACCATAATGAGGGTGTAAGGTTGAGCTAAGGTTCTGAAATTATTTGGTTGAGGGGTTTCTCGAAAAGAAAAGAATCAAACAAGCACATAGGAGGGTTCATGCAAAGGGTTTATGATAAAGCAATCATTCAATCAAGAATTATGTCTCTAATATTGTTCAACCACTTCTAAGTCTAATGTCTTTGCGTAATAAAACTCAAAAACTAAATTATTAAAAATACTCGAAAAACCTGGAATCGGGTTGTCCTCCCGTAGCTTATTCTTGACTCGACTTGACGAAACGGGTTGCCTCCCCGCCTAGCGCTTCGTTTATAGTCTATAGCTAGACTTCTTCACTTGATTACTCCGGATCAATGCTCTTTGCGGGCGTTGCAATCTTGGGTACCCACTTCCGCACCATCTTGGGCGCGGGCTTGTCTTTTGGCTTGGTTGTCTTAGTCATTTTTTTTGGTCCGCACAGCGGCTTCTCTTCCTTTGTCTTGACGGATGCAACACCTTCTTTAATTTTCGTTACGTTCATTTTTTTCGGCTCCTTCTTCTTTTTCAGCGCCTCCGTTTGTTTTGGTTCTCCCTTCACTCCAATCATGTTGCATGTCTCAATCCTTGGACGGAACTTGAAGGAACTCCTTTCTCCGTTGATATCGAACATGATCTCCCCCTTGCCAACATCAATAGTTGCTCCCACGGTCTTGAGGAACGGCCTCCCTAGGATGAGCGGCGGCTTCTCCCTCTCTCCCATCTCGAGCACAACGAAGTCGACGGGGATGAAGTGGTGTCCAATCTTCACGGGTACATCTTCGAAGCAATGCCCAAGGGATAGCGAATGGAGTTGTCTCCCAACTCCAAACATATTCCCGTAGGCTCCATCGGCGAGCGTAGCTTCTCGAACACATCCCTCGGCATGACACTCACACTAGCTCCAAGGTCGCATAACGCCTTCTCGAAGTTGAAAGAACCAACTGAACATGGAATTGTAGGGCACCCGGGGTCTTTTTGCTTCTCTAGCCCATAAGCAATAGCTGCACTACACTCCTCGGACATCTTGACATGATCTACCCCGAGTGTTGCTATCTCATATTTATTTGCAAGTATATCTTTAAAGTAACGAGAATATGTAGGTACTTGTAGGGCATCTAGTAATGGCATGTTGATGCTAAGTCTACGCACAACTTCCACAAACTTCTCAAAGTGGTTGTCAAGTTTACCTCGGAAGTAGCGTGGCTTGAGTTGCGGTATCCTCGTGTCATCCTCCCGCATCTCGAATTCGGGTTCCTCGGTGACGATCCCCGTAACCTTCTCTTTAGCGGCTCCTTCCACCTCGGTGGACGGTTTAAGCTTCCTTGCTCCCGCGGAACGTTCCGGATCTTCGGTCTCCTTCCCCGAACGCGTTTGAATGGCCTTCGCCGATTCGGGACATTTGGGTTGTCCCGGAAGCTTCCCTTCATCATTAGTGAGGCGCCCCGCAAGTTGTCCAACTTGCGTCTCGAGCATCTTCATCATGTTGAGCACTTGATGATTGGAACTTCCGACCTCCGTCACTTTGCTATCGATGTTCTCCAACACCTTGTCTATGGTCTTGAACTTGGTGACGGTGTCCTTGTTGATCTTAGTTTGCTCATCCATGAACTCCTTCAATTGTATCCGAAGTGGAACCGCGTTAGGAATAGATGAGCTTGCATTAAATTGAGGCCTACCTTGCCGTAGCGGAAGTTCGGCAATTCTCCCTTCCTCATGTAGTCGAGCACTTTGGCTTCCTCCGGACAATCTTTGCGGACATGGCCATACTCTCCACATTCTTCGCATGTGGACCTTGCTTCGGCGGCCTTCAAGTCTTGAGCCTCTTTCTTTTCTATCTCCATCTTCTCCAACCTCCTCATGAGCGAGTCGATCTTGCCTTCAAGTATGTCTTCCTTCTCCACTTGCAAGACTCCTTTGATGTTCCCCATGGGTTGAGCGGGGTGTAGGCGCCGGATGACGCCCACGTATCATTATCCGCGACCTTCTTGAACAAAGGTGAAAGCTTCCGTCGGTGTAAGCTCGATGATAGATCCTCCCGCCGATGCATCGATGATCGTCCTTGACGCCATGGTGAGTCCTTGATAGAACTTTTGCACGAGGTCTTCTTTCGGGAACTTGTGATGTGGAACCGCCCGGGTGTACTCGTTGAAGCGCTCGAATGCCTCCGAGATAGTTTCGTAGGATATTGAACAAAGGTGGCAATCTTATTACGCAAACTTTGAGTTTTACCGGTGAGTAGTATTCCTTCATGAAAGCCTTCATCAACTTGTTCCAATTTTGCACCGTCTCCGCCGGTTGAGAGTGGAACCATTGCAACGCCTTCCCGAGTAGTGAAAACGGAAAAAGCCTTGCCCTCATTTGATCTTGAGTCACCCCATCCGTGTTGAAAGTCGACATAGTTGAATGAATGCTTGGAGGTGAAGGTTCGGATCTTCTTTGCCGGTGAAGGGTGAGTGTTGCACCATGCGGATTGTTGAGGTCTTGATCTCGAACGGTCTTCCGATCTCGTCGAGGTTCAAGATTGGTAGGTCGATGATGTCTGGGGTGCATAGCTCCCCAATCTTGCGTTCTTCCGGTGGTTGGTCACCCATCGGTGGAAGTTGATTCTCCCGCGGACTTTGAGGTGGTGAATCCTCCGGATATTCCGCGATCCTTCGTCTTCCGACTCCGAATCTACAAAATCCAGCTTTTTAGCTTGATGTGCTTCGCGTCTCCTTAGCTCGTAAAGTTTTTCCGGATCATCCACAAAATTATTGGGTTTGTTGGAGAGGTAGCCGTCCATCTCCCGTTAGGGTTAGCAATAAACAAAGTATGCAAAAAAAACTAGAAAACAAAAAAATCTATAAAGACTAGAGTTAGACAAACTAGATTAGATGTATTTTGAGGATGATCGAAGCTTAGTAGATGCAAAAATAAAACAAAATCAGTACTGAAAATTACAAAAAAAAGCAATAAAAAATCAAATCTTGATCACTTGTTCCCCGGCAACGGCGCCGTAAAAAGGGGCTTGTTGACGGTTAATGTTTGTATCAAAGTTCGTTCGTGACTCGCAAGCGTACAAGTCTCCCGTCGTAGTCAAGGGACCCTTCTTCCCTCGAGTGGTGAACCCAAGGTATCGAATCCGTGGAACAAATGTGTGACGCAAGACTTAATCTAATAAAGCCAAATAACTGCAATCTTCAATAAAGAACCAAATGCATCTAAGTAAAAGACACAAAACGAATCTAATCTACTAAAAACCGGAGAAAACAAAGTAAGATTGGGTAGATAAACCGATCTAGAGGGATCGGGGTAAGCCTTTTGTTGAAGTTCCAAGCAAAAGAAGAAGTAGCAAATCGAATCTTAATAAAAGCCTCTTTAAATCGTGGTTTCCCGTCCAAATCCGAAAACATCCGCCTTTCGAGACCCCCGTTCTGTCACAACGTATCCCTATTCATGCGGGGAGCTTAGGGCGAGTCAAAAGACAAGTCGAGATTCTTTCGGAAGATCCGGCGTGTACCTCTAGCCACCGTGGCTACAAGAACACCCTATGTAATCTATCTCGAGAATAGAATTGAAATAAGCAAAGCCGATCGAAAAACGAAATCTTCGAGGAAACACTTGATCGGTGAGAAAAGATTCAACTTGATAATTCAACTATAACAATGATACATACACAAGATCACCACCGGGATCCTTCCTTGATCTTGCTTCTAGCTCCGGGAACTCCGACGTGGTCTTCCTTGCAAGGTTCCCACGTCGGCTAGGGCAACCCTAGTCAACTAGCTCGACCCTCTCCTCTCCTAGATGGTG
Organism: Cenchrus americanus; assembly: GCA_947561735.1. NCBI lineage: Eukaryota > Viridiplantae > Streptophyta > Magnoliopsida > Poales > Poaceae > Cenchrus > Cenchrus americanus. The sequence continues at coordinate 217,900,482 of OX387245.1, read as the reverse complement.
TCCCTCTCTTCTCTGCTTCTCGGCGGCCGAAGACGAAATCTTCTCTGCGTGGCTCTCGGTCAGGGGACTATAAATAGCCCGATCGGCGGCTAGGGCAAAGGGCGTCGGATTTGGGCCCTAAATGGGCCCGGGCCGACCGGACCGGGCCGGCCGGCCCGGGCCCATTTAGGCCCGGCCCCGCGGGCTCCTTTGCCCGAGGTCGGTTCCCTTGCTTCCGGATGTTTCCCCCTTCGCATATGGTTCCATGTCGTCGGTTTCTCTCCGAATTGGACTCAACTCCTTGTCTTGGAAGATTCAACACTTTTCCGGTCGGGTCCCTAGAGTATGTCGTCTTCTCGGATCAAGTCCCGGCTTCTTAGAGTTAATTTTACTTCATTGCATGACTTGTTCGGGGCTTCAAAGTCTTGTCATGAGGTGCTTGATGAACTTATCCCGAAAGTCTTGCATTCAACACTAAATCCCCGCATAAACATTAAACTCCAAAAACGACATGTACATGTGAACTTGTTATACCACGGGGGTTAGTACCAATGGATAAGGTATAAAATTCATGCCAACACCGAAGGTAAACTCATGGCTAGGTTGACGGATTTTCACCGTCAACACACATGCATTAAAACTCACTCGAAGGCGAGTCCAGAGTACAACATGAGTTAAAAACATTTTATTACAAACTCTTGTTTCTGACATGGAGTACATGTTTAGAGTTCGAAAACAGCGGAATTAACATAACTAGCGCAACAGTAAACATCACAGGAGGCCATCCGTGATGTCATCACTTGTCGTCACTGAAGAGTATCTTGACCCCCTAAGTGGGTTTTGGTGATTTAATGTCACACACCTAAGTGGCTAATGAATTTACCTAGTCCATGAGCAGGTATTAAAATTATGTATGGCATCAAGCACAGCTCATTTACTACACAAAAGGAAAGTGGTGCTCTAAAGGGTTCCTAAGAAGGTTTGTTTATTTTCTAATTTTGAATTTGAGTCCTAGGAATGCCGTACTATCAAGAGGGACAGGAATTATGTCTTCCAAGAGTCGAACAGGTGCTCTAGTTGCTAAAACAAAACCTATGAGAGACACCTTTGCACCAACACTTTCACAGGGATCGTTTCTTGGGTGCTGGCCTTGGAAGGGCGGAGTGTCCGGGTTTACCCCGGAGACTCCGGACTTCCCGGAGATTCCGGGTTTACCCCGGATACTCTGGGTCATAAAGCCTCAACGGCTATATTCTGGGTGAGGGGGTATAAAAGCCACCTCCACCCCTTCATTTACTTCTCTCCCCTGTCATTTTCGTGCTGAACAGTTGCAAACCTCATTTACTCCTCCCCTTTCTCCCTTTGGCTCAAAGTTGGTGAGATTTGTTGTGGGATTTAAGAGGATTTGAGAGCAAGGGCTTGGAGAGTGCTAGTGAGCTGTTTTCTCATCTCTAGAGCACCTCGTTCTTCGCTTGGTTGGCAAAATTCGTGTTTGTTACTCTTGGAGTCTTGAGCTCCTAGCCAAGCTAGGCGTTGCCTTGGAGCATCCAAAGGTTGTGGCTGCCCAAGGAAGTTTGTATCACCCCGACATTGAGTAAGTAACTCTAGCTTGATCTTTGTGGTCGCTAGAGGGAGGAAAGTGACCTAGGTGTAAAGGTCCACCCTTCGTGGTTACCTCAACGAAGATGTAGACCTCAAGGTGTGAGGTTGAACTCCGGTAACAAATCCCTGTGTCTCTTGTGCTTGTTCATCTTGTTGTATGCTTGTTTCTTGTTTGAACACATATCTAGGGTTTGGTGCCGATCTACTTTGTGTTGAGGTTCCTACAGGTTTTGAGTGGATAAACAGGCTTGTCTCACCTCAGTGCATAACGTATCTTCACAGATTTACTTTTGAGCAAGTTTAATTTCTATTGATTTAATCTCTCCCTAGCAGGCTGGACTATCCGGACATTTTCCCGGATTCTCCGGATTTCCCGGAGTATCCGGAAAAATATCCGGAGTCTCCGGACCTGCATCTGACAGTTGCGAAAAAGTTTGTGATTTTCAGGTTCGACTATTCACCCCCCTCTAGTCGACATCTTGATCCTTTCAATTGGTATCAGAGCCAAGTGCTCCATATTTGAAGCTTAACCGCTTGGAGTTGAGAAGATGTCGAATCCAAATGATCAAGCCCTACCTCTCGGCGAAGGTGATCCCGTCAACAATGTTGTTGGCATGCCTCCTCCTCCTCGAGGACACAACACCCGTGGTGTAAGCACTAGTCATCGAGCGCATGGACGAGGTGATGAGTCCTCCGATAGTGAGGACGAATAGTTCGATGATGCAAGGTCCACCCGCTCCGCTCGACGACCATCAAGGGACTATACTCGAACCTCTTTCGATTACTCTCGCTTATCCTTTAACCATCCATCGGGTTCTAGCCACATTGGGAAGATACCCCAATTTGATGGAACCGACTATTCCAAGTGGAAGAACTCGATGGAGGAGTATTTGATGGCTGTTAATCCCGCACTTTGGACTATTGTGAACAGGGGTATTACCTTTCCAAGTGGTGATGCGACGCTAACTCAAGATCAAGCAAATGAGATACAAAGAAACTATCAAGCCATACGCATCATCAAGAGTTCACTCACGACCGAAGGATATGACAAGGTAGATGGGTTGAAGTCCGCCAAGGAAGTGTGGGACACCTTGTTCATCAATCATGAAGGGACAAAGCAAGTAAGGGAAGGAAGGATCCGAGCCTTGGAAAGTGAGCTCAACCGGTTTGTCATCAAGGATGATGAATCACCTCAAGACATGTACAACTGATTGAACAAGATCATCAACAAAATCAAATCACTTGGGAGTACAAGATGGGGAAGAAGAGAAGTGGTTGACAAGATCCTCTCCGCTTACATGGCAAGGGATGTTCAACTCCCTACTCTCATAAGGGAAAAGAGAGGGTTCAACAAGTTCACTCCGGCGGATGTGATTGGAAAAATGGAAGAACATCTTATCACCGTCAAGGAGTCCAAGCTCTCACAAGAAATGTCAAAGATGCATGAACAACTTGAGAAGAACAAGGGAGTGGCCCTCAAGGCATCTAGCAAGGAGAAAAGGTCAAGCTCATCAACCTCAAGGACCATGGTTGAGGAAGATGATGATGAAGATAGTGACATGGACATGACTCCCGAACAAATGGCTCTCTTTGTAAGGAAGTTCAACAAAATGTTCAAGAAGAGTGGCTTCCTCAACAAGAACAAGGACAAGGACAAGATCAAGACCAAGAGAACTTCCAAGATACCATGCTTTGGGTGTGGCAAGGAGGGAAATTTCATTGCAGAGTGCCCTAACATAAAAGTAAGAAGAAGAGACACCAACAAGTTTGACAAGAACAAGAAAAAGGAAGTTGGTGAAGCTCATTTGGGTGAAGAATGGGATTCAAATGATGATAGCTCCGACTCCGACATGGAAGCCGGCCTTGCTACCATAACCATTAGGGAACCAATCAACAAGTCATCACTATTTGAAGATCTCACCGATGATGAAGATGACTTCACCCACACTTGCCTCATGGCTAGGGGCTCCAAGGTAGACACTCCCACCCCGCCCCTAGATGATGATAGTGAGAATGATTTCGATTTTGAAAAAAATGATCACTAGCTTTGGTAAAAGGGCAACAAAGAAAATTATGTTTTTAATGAAAGAAATTGAGAATAGAGATGGGACTCTTGAGGTGCAAGAAGAACTCTTTAGACTTGAGCGGGAGAAAACCATTGCCCTTGAGGATGCCCTTGTAATTGAAAAGAAGCGTTTCAAGGTGCAAGAGGACTCGCTCAAGGAAAAGGAGATAGAAATTCTTAGCCTCAAGAAATCCCTAGCTAAAGATAAGTTGTTGGTAGATGAATTAACTAGGGAATCTTTCCTAGCTAAGGATGCTTGCAAGAAACTTGAGGGTGAAAAGCTTGAACTTCAAAAGAGCTTTGATAGCTTAAAGACTAGTCACATAGCATTAGAAGTTCAACTTGACAACCTCAAGAACAATGCTACAACTTCGTCTAATGATGCTTTCTCTAACTCTCAAACATCAACAAGCAAAGGCTGTTCTAGATGTTATAAGATTGATATAAATGCTTGTGCTACTAATGTTGCCGAGATGAATGCCATGAAAAAGGAAATTGCTAGGTTGTCAAACTCTCTCATAATTGAAAAGAAGAAATAACCCAAGAGAGGTGAGTTTGAAAACCACACCAAAGGGTTTGGGTCAAGCTACATGAAGAAGTTTGGCTTTGAGAATGGGAAGGGGCTTGGTAAGCAAGAACAAGGTACAAAAGACCCCATTCCATTCATCAAGAATCACCACACCAAAGGTATGGGAACAAGAAATGTGGTGCACGACATGAAGCAAATGGGTGTCATGAAGCATGACAACCAAGTTAGATACAACACTCCTATCAAGTTCAAAAGCACCCAAGCTACTACTCATGCACCAAAATCAATCCCAAACAAGTCAAGCAAGAAGCCCAAACCTCATGCATCACAAGATATTTTTATGCCGATTATGTGTTGACTTGGAACCACAAGGGTAAGGTGGTTGCCAAGTACGTGGGACCTCACACAAAAGAGACAATAATCAAAAGGAATGTGTGGGTGCCCAAGATTCTTGTGACTAACACTCTAGGATCCAAATCCACTTGGGTACCTAAAACACAAGCATAATTTGTTTTGTAGGCATACTCCTCCGGTGGAACAAAATGGGTGATTGATAGTGGATGCACAAATCATATGACCGGGGAGAAGAAAATGTTTACATCTTGTGACATGATTGAAAATCCTACAGAAAGCATTGCCTTTGGAGGCAATGGTGGAGGAACGGTTATTGGTCTTGGTAAAATTGCTATCTCAATCAATCATTCAATTTCCGATGTTTATTTTGTTGAATCTTTGGACTACAACTTGTTGTCTGTCTCACAACTTTGTGCGATGGGTTACAATTGTTTGTTCACCAATGAGGGTGTGACCGTCTTTAGAAGGGGTGACGACTCCGTTGCCTTTAAGGGTGAACTCAAGGGAAGGCTTTACTTGGTGGATTTTTCATCGGATAAAGCCCAACTTGATACATGCTTATTGGCAAAGTCTAGCTTGAGTTGGCTTTGGCATCGCCGACTAGCTCATGTTGGGATGAACAATCTCAATAAGCTTCTAAAGGGGGAACACATCCTAGGACTAACAAACGTTCATTTTGAGAAAAATAGAATTTGTAGTGCTTGTCAAGCCGGAAAGCAAGTTGGTGCTCCTCATCCCGCCAAGAATGTTGTATCTACCACAAGGCCATTGGAACTACTTCACATGAATATCTTTGGTCTGGTAGCCTATGTTAGCATTGGGGGAAACAAGTATGGATTTGTCATTGTTGATGATTACTCTCGGTACACTTGGGTATTCTTTATGAAAGACAAGAGCAAAGTTCATGAAATATTCAAGAAATTTGCAACAAGAGCCCAAAATGAATTTGATGTGAAGATCAAAAGAGTAAGAAGTGACAATGGCACCGAGTTCAAGAACACAAACATTGAAGAGTATCTTGATGAAGAAGGCATTGGTCATGAGCTCTCCGTCCCATACACTCCACAACAAAATGGGATTGTAGAGAGGAAGAATAGAACTCTCATTGAAGCCGCAAGAACCATGCTTGACGAGTACAAGACTTCGGATAGTTTTTGGGCAGAAGCAATCAAAACGGCGTGTCATGCTATCAACCGTTTGTATCTTCACAAGCTTCGCCACAAGACCGCCTATGAGCTCCTAATTGGTAAAAAGCCTAATGTCTCTTACTTTAGAGTTTTTGGTTGTAAGTGCTTCATTCTCAACAAGAAACCCAAAAGATCTAAGTTTGCATCTAAAGTTGATGAAGGTATCTTTCTTGGTTACGCCTCAAACGCTCATGGCTATCGTGTCCTCAACAAAACCACCGGTTGTGTTGAAGTCACGTGTGACTTGACGTTTGATGAATCTAATGGCTCTCAAGAGGAGCAAGTTGATGAATTGTGTGTAGGCAAGGAAGTGCCCGCTGAAAAGGCTATAAGGAGAATGGCCATTGGAGAAATCAAGCCTCAAGAAGAAGATGATGAGGACTGCATAATTGAAGATGCAGCAGCTCCCCTCCTACTGCGCAACCCGGAGAGTCCGGACAAAAGCCCGGAGACTCCGGACTTTCTGGAAACTCCGGAGATAAGTCCGGAGACTCCGGACCTGCTGCTGAAGCTTCACAAGGCAGTCAAGAAACTGAGGATTTAATCCAAAAAGAAGTGTCTGACCCACATCCAAGAGTTCGACAAAATGTTCAACGAGATCATCCCGTTGATAACATACTTGGAAGCATTCGTAGAGGGGTAACAACTCGTTCAAGATTAGCAAATTTTTGTGAACATTACTCGTTTGTTTCCATGTTGGAACCTCTTAGGGTTGAAGATGCTCTCGGAGACGCTGATTGGGTGATTGCCATGAAAGAAGAGCTCAACAACTTCACTAGGAATGAAGTCTGGTCCTTGGTGGAACGCCCCAAACAAAATGTGATTGGAACCAAGTGGGTGTTTCGCAACAAACAAGATGAAGATGGCGTGGTGACCAAGAACAAAGCTAGATTGGTTGCAAAGGGTTATACTCAAGTAGAAGGCTTAGACTTTGGAGAAACTTATGCACCGGTGGCAAGACTTGAAGCAATTCGTATACTCTTAGCCTTTGCCACTCATCACAACTTCAAGCTACATCAAATGGATGTCAAGAGTGCCTTCTTGAATGGTCCAATCTCCGAAGAAGTCTATGTTGAGCAACCACCAGGCTTTGAAGATCCTCAACTTCCAAACCACGTCTACAAGCTCCATAAGGCGCTCTATGGGCTCAAGCAAGCCCCTAGAGCATGGTATGAATGCCTTAAAGAATTTCTCTTAAAGAAAGGCTTTGAAATAGGCAAAGCCGATCCTACTCTCTTCACTCGTAAACAAGGCAATGATTTATTTGTATGTCAAATATATGTTGATGATATCATATTTGGATCTACTAATCAAAGTTGGGTTGATGAGTTTAGTAGGATTATGACTAAAAGATTCGAGATGTCTATGATGGGCGAGTTGAAGTTCTTTCTCGGTTTTCAAATCAAGCAACTCAAGGATGGCACATTCATAAGTCAAACCAAGTACACCCATGACATGCTTAAGAAGTTTGACATGAACAACGCCAAGCCCATCAAAACTCCTATGCCATCAAATGGACATCTTGACCTAAATGAGGAAGGAAAAAGCATTGATCAAAAGGTATATCGCTCCATGATTAGTTCTTTGCTTTACCTTTGTGCATCTAGGCCCGATATCATGCTTAGTGTGTGCATGTGTGCAAGGTTTCAAGCTAATCCTAAGGAGTGCCATCTAATGGCCGTTAAGAGAATTTTTAGATACTTGGTTCATACTGCTAACCTTGGTTTATGGTATCCTAAGGGCTCCACTTTTGATCTACTTGGCTACTCCGATTCGGATTATGCCGGTTGCAAAGTAGATAGAAAGAGTACATCCAGGACTTGCCAATTCCTTGGAAGGTCCTTGGTGTCTTGGAGTTCCAAGAAACAAAACTCCGTTGCCCTTTCCACCGCCGAGGCCGAGTATGTTGCAGCCGGTGCTTGTTGTGCTCAACTACTTTGGATGAGGCTCACTTTGAGAGACTTTGGTTGCAAGTTTAGCAAGGTGCCACTCTTGTGTGACAACGAGAGTGCCATTAAGCTAGCTAACAACCCCGTAAACCACTCAAGAACAAAGCACATAGACATAAGACACCATTTCTTTAGAGACCATGAAGCCAAAGGAGATATCGCTTTAAGTCATGTGAGCACCGATAAGCAACTAGCCGATATCTTCACAAAGCCTCTTGATGAACTAAGGTTTTGTGCTTTGAGTATTGAGCTAAAATCTTGGATTCTCGTAACTTGGCTTGAGATCTTGCACATATTTGAGTGATCTAGTATAGAATTTTTGAAAACAAAAGTTTTTGAAAAGCTTGTATTGCATTTGTTTTAAAAAATTTGAATCTTTAGAGTACAACATTTGGACTATTGTTTCCCTTGCTTGCTTGTGGCTAGTCCAAAGTGTTGATACTGCTCAGGCTCACATTTATCTTACAAGAAACCTTCCAAATCTATACAAAACTAAATTCCTTGAAAATCTACTCGCTGGTCTCAGGGGGAGCGGAGTATCCGGGGTTGGGGCCGGACATTCCGGGTTTCCCGGACACTTCGGCCCTAGCCCGGAGACTCCGGGTTGTAAAGGTGTTGACGTAAAATCTGCACCTCACGCCAAGCACACAGCAGGCCGAACAAGCTAGCTTCACACGCGCAAAGATTCCAAGACGTGCCAGTCAATTTTTCCTGAAAATTAACAAAAGATAAAGTAGTTAAATTCCAAAGCTTGGAACTTGCCGGGTGGTACCAGACAGTTCCATATTTACGGCTAGAAAGCCAAGTGAGATGACATATAGCTATAAAGAGCTATCTGCCAGCAAACTAGAAATCATTCGGGAACTTCAAAGTGCAAAAGGTAACATAGCCGAATGGATGATGTAAGCATGACGATAGATCGGTCTTTATTTGGATAAAAATGCACGTGCGCAAAGCCATGACCGATCCCCGCGGCAAATAACATTAAACAATAAATGAAGTAAAAGCATGATCATAAATATGCAATAAGCAAGCATGCCTAGGCCCAAAGTACTAGTCTACCGCATGTCTAGATACTTTGAGACCCGTCAGGCATGATATTAAACAAATCTATCCACCGCATGATACAACTTGTTTGAAATCATACCACCGTCCACAAATAGATCTATCCACCGCATGATACAATCTAAATATGGAAAGCTAAAAGCATACAATATTTAAAGCATAACTTATGAACACGTTTTACTCGTGAAAGCATAACCGAATACAGCTGAACAGCCGAATCGGGGTCCATGAAGAAGGAACGAGCGTTACCAAATTAGATAAATCTATCAGATTGAATTGAAATCTAATCCACCGGATGACTAGCTCCAAAACAACCCAAAAACCTGCATCTACCACATGATACCCAACTCTTTCAAGATTTATACAAGATTTAGCAAGCTTGAACCCGCAACACGTAACCACCTAGATCGATTCGGTTTCGGCTATCAGGGAGCATGTGATCCACGTGCTATTTAAGCCAAGGGTGTGAACTCGATTCGCATAAGGATCATCAAAAGAGATAAAGCCGATCCAAACCAATCTAGATTGGGCAAAGAAGTGTTACATGAATTTAAACATAAAGTAAAAACTCAAAACAACACGGGGTAACTCAATGAATCTATTGAATCTTGCCAAAATTCAATAGAGCCGATAACTAGCTTCAAGCTAGACCTTAGCCTACCGCATGGCTCATGATCTAACAAGAAACCCTCTTGAACCAGGCTTTAATCTACCGCATGACACTAAGCATGGTAACAAGACTACTTGCATCAAATCTAAATCCACCGCATGATACTAGACATGATACAAGGTTGCCGGTACTCACGGAGGTCGACGGATCGATGAACCCTCTCGAAGAACTCGACGACACGACAAAGGACTCAAGGGTTTGGCGTAAAGACGGTTTGTATTGAGAATGTTTCGAATGTATATACATACATTCAGGGTCTATATTTATACCCTGTGACAGCATGACTTCGAATGGATTTGATACCTAATTTATCTCTAAATGTGATCGCTTATCCATCCATTCGTCCCTTCCGCTCGGGCCACGTCACCATGCAATCCCGCAAAATCAGCGCAACAGTTTTCTTGCCGAACGGAAGCAAATTGCCGACCGCGGACTCTTTTGCCGAATTCTTCTGAAGAAACCTTCCTTCTTCCGGACGGACTCCTCACCGCGTTGGACCCACAGGTCAGACTCCTTACCAAATTTTGGTGTTAACATATGCCCCTTCAATTACGGGATAAAAGTAATTTTATTCCGGAATTGACTCCAGCCACCAACGTCTTGAATCTGTTCAACACCTATTCTCTCTCTTCGCAATCCGCCGGAATCTTCGTCTAGATCCAAACCCTAGATCACCTTTTCCTGAGCTCAAATCCTCAATGGCAGGTCAAAATCAAGCTGCTCAGGTAAATTCCTCCTCCATAAGCTTCATTCGGCACTCAACTTTTTGATTTTTTACCTGAGATTTCTTTTCCGCCTTCTTCCAGCAGGAACTCTCCACTAAGCTTCTGATTCAGACTGAGGCCAATTCAACGTCTTACTTCCTTGGTCCCGTGGGAGTTTCTGATCCCCGCGAATTCATCGCAGCCGAATCCCAAAGAATCCCCTTCAAAGCGGCTTTAACCGAGCCTTCCCTGTGGCAGGATGCTTTCAAGAACTGGCCTTTGCCCCCAATTGCGGGTTGGAGGAATTGGTATAAGAGGATTCTTGCGGACAACAGTGCTAAGACCCAAACTTGGGACACCCTTCGGATTGCTTAATGTTTGGAGCTCTCTTTGGCCGAGACCCCTAAAAACGAAGACCTCCTTATTGCCGCCTGTCATTTTTGGTCAAATGGTGTCAATGCCTTCCTTTTTGGTCACGGCCCAATGTCCCCCACTCTGGCCGATGTATACATGATTACCGGCCTTGATATTTCAGGATCCGTGCATCCTTGGGACTACAGAGGTTCTACAAGACAAACGGGAGTGAAGTCAGGGAGTGGATATAAATTTTATATTCAGAACCACATGAAAGATGGCCCTCTTGGTGAAGTTGAATATAGGGCCTTCTTGAATATGTGGCTGTGCAGGTTCATCTTCTGTGGTAAAGCCAATGAGCCTACTCTGAATCATATTGTAATGGCTACACAATTGGCTGGTGGTAAGCGCATTCCCCCTGGGAAAATACCTCTGGGCGAGTGTATACCACATGCTTCATCAAACTGTCACCCAAATGTACACCGGCCAGAAGATAGCACGTGTCAATGGCCCTTGGTGGTTTGTACGGATGTGGCCGCAACCGCACATGCACCGGATCGTTGGTATTGACCTCAACACCCGGTTTTTTTTCCTTCATCCAACTATCATGAAGGGGAAGTTCGAGTTACCGAGAGGATGCCACACCTATGGAGAAGCGCTTAACCGTTCCCATCAATCGAATGTCGGCCCGGCTCTTTGAGCTCTTCTTCAAAGGCTTCCCCAACCCTCTCTGTCTTCCTTACTTGGACAAAGATAATTTAACCCTCCCTTGTGAGTTCTCCTTTGAAGCTGGACGCCAAGATGGAAGGTTTCTGGAAATCTTCAATATCCTCATCCATCCATGCATTCTGCCAGCTGAATTTAGTGGAGGGAGGTTAAACCACATCACTTATGAATACTACCAGCCAAATATGATGGCTCGACAACTTGGATGTGGCCAGATGCCCCCAGGACTATTCCTGCATGAATTCCTCAAACCCAGAGAGGAAATCAAAGAACTCTCTCAATCCAGCAGGGTTTTTCAGTATGAATGCAGTCCAACTGTTTACACCTGGCCCTTCACACCTACAACAGTAGCTCACCCCACCTTCAACTCTTGGTGGCAAGAATTCCATGACCATTATTTCAGTGAGCCTTTGCATAGAACTGATGCCTGATTTTCAGCCAACTTCAGAGGTAACATGATTGTCCTTCTCTCCAAACCAGACATTTCTTCTTCTAACCATGATCTTGATTTTTTCATGCAGAATACAGTACCTGCCCCTCGAGCCAGGGCGATTGCTTACAATGCAGTATGCCCAATCTCAGCACTGGGATTTAAATCCCCAACCTTGGCTCAACTGATGGCTAGGTATGCCACAACAGACCCAATTCTGTCCAGTATTACTGCTGACAAGAGGAAAGGCCTGTCTCTGATCGCACCTCCAATTGCCAAGAAAAGGAGAACTGTCAAGAAAGTTCTTATTGAGGTAGAATCTCCCCTTTCTTGGTCACAAGATTATCCTTTACTGATAAATTTCGTCTTATACAATTTTCGGACCGAAATCGGCGACCTTCGACTTCGAACCTGCCAATGCTCCATCTACTGGTATGACTTTTATTACCCCTTTTTCAAAGATCAACACCGGCATTTACCCTTAATCCGGTATTTGCAGAAGAAACACTGGTAGATCATCCTGTGGATATCCCTGTTCCTCAACATATAAGTCCACCAAGGGCTGAGCCACCTGCCCAAGTAGAGATTTCATCTTCATCAGGGACCCAATCACCCCCTGCTCAGACAGAGACACCAACTTCACCAAAGATGAACTCTCCTATCCAACCAGAGACTTCAAGCCCTCCAAGGGTTCAATCCCCTGTTGGCCAGGCAGAAACCCCAACTTTGACAGAGGTAAATCCATCTCCTCTCCAGCCAGAAGCTTCAGAGTTGCCAGAAACTGCATCAGCACCCTCTCACACAGAAGCCTCAGCTTTGCCACGAGCACCTCCTTCACCAGTGGCTCCAGAAATTGCCCCTAAAATTGAACAAAACCCTGTTCCAGTTCAGGGAGTTAGGCATATGGTAAACATTTGCACTTAACCTGTTATCTTCTTTATTTCCCAACACTCCTGACTCGGCAACGTTACTCTTTCAGGATCAAGCTCCGTCATCATCAAACCCACTAATGGAGAATAATCCAACTGCCGAGACAAGGGAAGGAGGGACTCAAGCCTTGTCAGAGGAAGTACAGGAAAAGCTCAAGGAAATTTTTGCCTGGCTGCAAAGAGACGCTCGAGATCAAATCAGAGATCTCGATCACTTTGAGGAAATGCTTGGACCCATCAGCCAAGAACTCCCTGAGGACATCAAGACGTCATTTGAACCCATCTCTGGTTTGGATGTTCATTATGTAGCCATAAGACGAGCTCTGAGAAATGTGTCTTCCCGCCCAGCTGTTGAACAAAAGAAAGCCAAAGCTGAACAAGCCGTGAAGGGAGCACAATCTCAAACTGAGAATCACAAAGGGATATTGGCCAATCTGCAAGCTGCTCGTGAATTGAAAATCGCCAGAAAGGCCGCACTGGAGGCAGAGCTGAAAAGTTTATCAGCGGAAATAGAGGCTGATGACAAGAAGATAGCCGAACTTCCTGGACTGATAGGGAAGATCCAAGAGGAAACAACATCGGCCATAGCTGAGGTGAATCAATGTGATGCAAAACTCACCATCCTGTCCAACGCCCAGAAAGATTATCAAGAACGGATGGAGAACATCCACCAAACAACGTCAAATGCCTCCAATGTAATCGCATAGTATTTGAACGTTTAGCTGTACTGATCGATTTGTAACCGAACTGGCCATTATTGCAACATTTGCCTTCTTATAAGTTTGCTTTCCCTTTTCTTGCACTACCTTGACTGCAACGCTGAACGACCCATTCGGTAACCAGTAGCCAAGTAGTGCCATACCCGAACGACACCCCAACCGTAACTTAGCTGAGTCAGTCAACCAAATACGACTCAGCCTTGAACTCCAAACGACCTGACGGCGGATTGGTCAAGGAAACCTCTCCACCTTCCAAGTTTCTTGGGATACGGGCCACGATCTAAGGCCACGACCTGAGGCCACGATCTCTTTCACCAGGCTTATAAATAAAAACCATAGGTGCCCCCAGCTCTTTACCAAGCCTTTAGCCTTCAAATCTTCGCCAACCTCAAGCTTTTCTTCCCAATCGCCAACTTAGCCCCAACAACCAATGGCGGGGAGCAACAACAGGCGTCGCGCCGCCGATGAAGCAGAAGGGAGCCACGCCAGTTCACGTCGGAGGCAATGATCGCCATCTTTTACTTTACGATTCGTCTCTGATTCCCTTTCGTTTCTGACGACCATCTCTGTTTCAGGCTTATTCAATAGAATCCATCTCCCGCGCCGGCCAATCGGCCTCTGCCGGACGACTCGTCGGAGTCAGACCGCTACTCCCCCATGCCCTACGGGGAACTTGACGCTCTCCGCTTCAAGGCGGAACTCGAGGTGGCCCAGCGCGAGCTGGAAGACATCTCCAAGAAGGCCGGTATAGCCGAACTGGAGTTGGAGGACCAGCGCAAGCAGCTGCAGGCGACCATCGATGGTACGGCCTTGAAACTATTCCCGAATCCAATCTGGCTTCTGATATTAATTGCCATCACCTTGTACTTTGCAGCCCGTGACGCTGAGCTCAACCAGCTGAAAATGCTGGTGGAGCAATTGGCTGACAAGGTGAACGCCCGTGGCGACATGCCGGCGGAGCACCTCACCGCGGTGGAAAACCGCGTGGACGAGGTGGCCATTCACGACATCAGCCTGGGCACCACCTTGGGCCTGGCCTCCATGGCGACGCATACCGGCGTCGACTACTCCACCAGGCCGCGCGGCTTCCAGGGCGGCGCACCAGAAGACATCGACGAGATCGAGGTCATCTTGGAGCGCCTCGACGGCCACGGCGACGCCATTGCCGAACTCACTCATCCCCAGTCTGTGCTAAACAGGCTCTTTGATTAGATTGTACTAGGGATGTTTGATTATCGGCAATAAATAAAGAACTTTTAATTCTCGTGCTTGTATTGCGATGATTTTTTCTGTGTTTGCATCTGTGAATCTTGTTTCTCCTTAAACGCATTCGGGAACTCGCTTGAGCCGAACACGCAAAAACAGATGTCCCTTGGCGCAATACCCGCAGAAAATCCTTGATTCGACAATCCATAAGCACTGTTCAAATGAAAACCCTTCGCATTCGGGAGGAAACCCTGCCGCTTGGTATTCCAATAATGCACGCCAGCCAGTCATCACTCCCAACGCACTCTCTCGTCAATAAAATAGCTTGCCGAGATGCCCCCGCAAATCCACTCGCACACTCATCCATCAATTCTCATCTTCTCCCCTGCTCCAGAAAAGAAAACCCCAAAGCCATGGACAAAGGCAAGCAACCCAAGGAGGACAGCGCCCCAAAGAAACGCACAATTCGAGAGTGAGTTTTCCTTTGACTTGCTTCTTGTTTCCTCATGTGGTCTCATGTTTTACCTCCTCTCTGTTTTTTCTTCCTCTTCAGCCTTGATCTGCTTCCTGAGGAAATAATTGGGACCGAAGACATGCCTGAGTACATCTGCTCTAATTCCTCTCTTGAAGTAGAGGATGCCACGTCCGAGCAGAGAATCAGCCATCAACTGCGCCGCCGCGTTCGGCACCTGGAGCACGACCTCCTGGACATCACCGCTCATTGCCAGGCCGAGCACGAGCGTCGCATGGCTTTGGAGGCACTAGTAGGAGGTGAATATCTTCAACTTCTTCTTGACTTCGTGCTTACATCTGGATCTCTGCCCCTAACGATTACTCCTTTGTCCCAGATGTTTCTGATAGGTACAATAACCTGAAAGTGGCTTGGGACAGCTTGGTGGAGGCAGCAAACCATGGCCATCCCCACGGCTTCCAAGTTGCCGTCACGGTGGTCCTGGAACAACTGAAGAGGGAGCAGCTGAAGAAGCAAAGAAAAGATTGAATCATACTTTCGCTTCTTACGCCATGCCTTCTGCTTTCCACCTCCTCGTAGTCCTGATCACTAGGGTTGTTAGATGCAAACCTGCAAGAAGCATTTGTAATGTAGTTTCATGCTAAGGGAAATACATCTAAGTATTGGCCATTCCCTCTGTTTGGGGATTTTTGTTCTGAAGGCGGCCTCATTCTTGAGCGCCGGCTATCTCTGTATCAGATGCATGTAATCCCAATGCTTGTGGTCAGCGATCGATTTCAATACTAGGATAATACTTCTTCAAATATCTTCCATTTATTGCGGCCGAAAATTCTTCTCCTAGTAAAGTTTTCAACATGTAGGCATTACCGGGCACGCATCTGACCACCCGAAAGGGTCCTTCCCAGTTAGGGGACCATTTGCCGAATTCACTGTATTTGGTTCCAATCGGCAGTAAAGCTTTCCAAACCAAATCCCCTTCTGCAAATTGCTTGGCTTTTTACTTTCTTGTTGTAATATTTGGCGACCCGCAGCTTGTTCTTCTCAATATTTTCCAGTGCCCTGAGACGGATCATGTGCAAATCTTCTAACTCATCCATCATTAAGCCACTGTAATCTTTGGAGCTTAAATCTTTCCGCAAAACCACTCTCCTAGAATCTGATTGTATTTCCCAAGGCAAAACTGCATGATGCCCATAAACCAGTTCATAAGGAGATGTCTTTGTGGCTCCATGAGGGGCCATTCGGTAAGCCCACAAAGCCTCATTGAGTACCGAATGCCACCTTCTTGGCTTCTAGTCGATCTTCTTTTGTATAAGCTTGATCATGATCTTATTAGAAGCCTCTGCCTGACCATTAGCTTGGGCATAATAGGGAGAAGAATTAAATAACTTGATCCCCATGCTTTCGGCAAAGTCTCTGAACTCCAAGGACACGAACTGGGCTCCTTGATCAGTTGTGATTGTTTGAGGGATTCCAAACCGATAGATGATGTGTTCCTTAACAAACTCAACCATATTTTCTGATGTTACCTAATTCAGTGGAATTGCCTCAACCCATTTGGTAAAGTAATCTGTTGCCAAAAGCACAAACTTATGCCCCTTGCTAAATGGTGGATTAATCTGGCCAATCAAGTCTATGCCCCAGCCCCTGAATGGCCATGGCTTGATAATGGGATTTAATGCTGATGCAGGAACTCTTTGAATATTTCCAAACCTCTGACAATCTTGACATCCCTTGTAATACTCAAAGCAGTCCTCTAATATCGTCGGCCAAAAGCACTCGGCTTGCCTGATAACCCATTTCATGCGGTAGGCCGATTGGTGTGCTGCACATATCCCATCATGTACTTCACTCATCATCCTTTTAGCTTCTTCTGGACCCAGGCATCGTAGCAACACCCCATCTAATGATTTGTAAAACAAACTATCATCCAGAAGAACAAATTTTATGGCCTTGTACCTGAGCTTCCTAGAGACTTTTCGGGATGGATCCTTCAAATAGTCAACGATCTCTTTTCTCCAATCATCTTCCGCAAGATCCATTCCCAGCGCACATATCTCCGTGGCAAACGCTTCTTGATGCTCTTTATAACCGGAAGCGCTCTGAGCCAATCTGTTTGCTTCTTCATTGTGTTCCCTAGGAATATGCTGTAGAATTACCAACGGAAAGCTCTTCAAGATTTCCCTGCATTCTTCGTAGTAACTCCTCAGCACATCACTTTTACATTCGTATTGGCTGTTCAATTGCTTTATAACCAACTCTGAATCTCCATAAACCTCAACTGATACGGACCCGACTTCTCTTAAATATTGAAGCCCCCGAAGCAATGCCTCGTACTCAGCCTGATTGTTTGTAATAGTGGGCTGGATAGGGATAGCAAACTCAAACATCTCACCTCTGGGTGAAATTAATAGAATCCCTACTCCTCCACCTTTACCGCATGATGTTCCATCAAAAAACAAAGCCCAAGGAGTAATTTCAAGAAAATCAATTGATGGATCACGATGTTCAGTTATAAAATCGGCAATGATCTGACCTTTTATAGCTTTTGCCGATTCGAACTTTAATTCAAACTCCGATAAAGCCAAGATCCACTTGCCAATCCTGCCATTCAAAATTGGCATAGATAACATATGTTTTATTACATCAAACTTGGAGTATACAACGCATTCGGCATTCAACAGGTAGTGCCGAAATTTTGTACACGAGTAGTACACGCACAGGCACAGTTTCTCCGCAGCCGAATACCTGGTCTCAGGATCAAGTAACTTTCGGCTAAGGTACGCTACTACTCGCTCCTTTCCTTCGAATTCTTGAATAAGGGCCGATCCAATGGTTTGGGTATCGGCTGTTATGTACAACTTGAAAGGCTTATCCAGCTCGGAGGGACTAGTACTGATGGTTCCTTCATATATTGCTTGATCTCGTCAAAAGCCTTTTGTTGTTCGTCGCCCCACGTGAACTTCTGATCCTTCTTAAGTTTCAGCAATGGAGAAAATGGCAAAACCTTTTGTGACAGATTTGAGATGAATCTCCTTACAAAATTGATCTTGCCGAGTAGTGATTGCAACTCCTTGAGATTAGTTGGAGGGACAACTTCATCAATAGCCTCCATGCTTTTCTTGCCAACTTCAATCCCCCCTTCGTGTACCAAGAATCCCAAGAACTCTCCAGCTGATACTCCAAAAGCGCATTTGTTTGGATTCATCTTCAAACCATGCTTCCGGGTGCATTCCAAGGTTCTCTTCATGTCCCCCAAATGTGTGTCATGATTCAAAGATTTGATCACGACATCATCAGTGTAAATTTCAACAACCTTGCTGATCAACTCGTGAAAGATGTAATTCATGGCTCGCTGATAAGTTGCACCGGCATTCTTCAACCCAAATGTCATGACTATCCATTCAAACAGGCCTATGTGACCAGGACACTTGAAGGCTGTCTTTGATATATCTTCTATTGCCAAAAAAATCTGGTTGTACCCCGCATTACCATCCATGAAACTGATAACTTTGTGTCCAGCAGCGGCATGAACCAACAAATCGGCAACAGGCATGGGGTAACCATCCATAGGAGTAGCTCTGTTCAAATCCCTGAAATCTATGCAGACCCTCATCTTTCCATTCTTCTTGTAGACAGGGACAATATTAGAGATCCACTCCACATATCTGCATGGCCGAACGAAGTTTGCATCAAGTAATCTTTCAATTTCTTTCTTCACATCGGCCAATACTTCGTCTTTGTAGATTTTCCGGGGAGGTTGCTTGTATGGTTTAAAACCAGCTTTGATTGGCAACCGATGCTCAACAATGGAACGGTCCAATCCAGGCATCTCCGAATAATCCCAAGCGAAGCAATCTTTATATTCCTTAAGCAACTTGATCAATTCTTCCCTGAAGTCTGATTGCAAGTTTGCGCTCATAAATGTCGGCCTTGGTTTGTCGCCGTCTCCAATGTCAACTTCTTCTAATCTGTCGGCCGACATGAATCCTCGCCCCAACTTGCCATCAGTTCCATCCACGAGATTATCCATTAAAAATTGCTATAAGAGCCGACTGCTTGAATCGGCTGTTGATCGCTGCTGACAGGCTCAACAGGACCTCCTCCCCAGTCTTTTCCTGAGAAACAGTTAATACCTTGATATTCCCAGAAAGCTGGTTCCACATTTGCGACGCTCACTGAGTCATCTACTTGGACCACCTCAATATCGTCATCCACCCATTGAATGAGCTGCTGATGCATGGTGGATGGGATACAACAATTGGCGTGAATCCAGTCCCGCCCAAGCAAAGAGGGTCGTAGGCTCCTTTGCCCTCGATGACAAAGAAGGTTGTGAGCAATGTCTTGGACCCAATCATCAGATCCACGTGGACGCACCCCTTGGTATCTGAAGGATTCCCAGCGAAATCATTCACAATTATGCTGGTAGGTGTCAAGTCGCTAGGGCCCATGCCAAGTTTCCTGAAAGTGGTGTATGGCATCACATTGACTGCTGCTCCACCGTCGACAAACATCTTGGTCAATGGTTTGCCATTGACGTATCCTTTCAAGTACAGCGGCCTCATGTGTCGATTTTTGGCCGGTTTGACGAAGATGGCTTGCTTGGCCAGCACCAACTGCGCCATCAGCCCCCCAAGCTGTTCATCATCCAGGGACGTTTCTTCCTGCACAACCTGATTAGCAGGAGCCATAAACTCATTCGGCAGAAAATATACCATACATGCCGGAGCCGAACGATTTGATCCTTCAGGTTTATCCTTTGGATGCCACACCTGTCTCGTCTGGATCCCCGCCTGCCTCAGTTCACGGTTCCTCAAGCGCTGAACCCTCCTTTTCTGACTCTTTCTTAAACCAGGCCGGCACCACTGCCCCTTTTGCCAGACGTACTCATCCTCGTCTTCTTCCTGATCAGCCCATCTTAGATCAGCTTGCCTCTTTCTGGGGTGATCAATGATTTCAATTTTTTGATGCCGATCCTCACTGGGATGCATCCTTCCAATTCTTTCATGGACGGATCGGCGACTGGCAGTTTACTGCCTATACTCAAAGTACTCGTCACTGCACTCAGGGCAGTTTCTCAGCGTAGGAAGCTTCAACCCCTCGTTCCAGCAGTGCCTGAAGAATGCGCACCCCCAATGTGCGCGTTCTTGCTCGCGCGTGTACTGCTCCAAATCTCTCCTGCCCGCTTCTTCTTTGGCCCTGCGTCTCTCCTCCTCGTTCTTTTGCTTCTGGTAGCGCTCTTTCTCTAGCTGGCACTGCCACTTGTTGAGGAGGATGCGCGTAGTCACCCTGGGTTTGGCCCTAGACGACTCCCCGATCTCGACATGGCTCTTGAGAACGCGAGGGGCTTCACCATGAACCTTCTCCAAGGTCACTTGACGTTCTGGGTCTACTGCTCCATCTTGCCTTGCCCTAGCTGAAGTCAGGACCTTAACCTTGCCCTTTTCCTCGGCAGTCACCATGTTGACAGAAAAGCTTATCATGTTCTGGGGAAAAGGGTGGCCGTCCAGTTTCATCTTGTTGTCAAACTTGAGATGACCCTCCTGGATAGCTTTCTGGATTCGCATCCTGAAGACCCGGCAGTCGTTGATGGAGTGAGAATTCCTGTCATGGAAGCCGCAGTAACGTTTCTCTTTTACTCCATCGGGCCGAAGCATGGAATGCCCCTCAGGCAATTTGATTCGGCCTTCCTTTACCAGGAATTCAAATAGCTTATCGGCTTTTGTGACGTCAAAGTCGTATGTGCCTTTGGTCTGCTTGATCCAGCACTGATTCATGGTCAACGGCTCCTTCCCCCACATGATCTCAGCAGCGGCCACTTCCTGATCATCGTCAGAATCTTCTATTTGATCGGCCTTCTCCAGGAACTGATTGTAGATATCAGCTATATCGTGCTGCTTGCTGAACCTGGTGTCTTTCTTAAACCCGTAGGCCTGGTTGCTCATTAACGACAACTTTTGGGACAGCTGACCCAGGTTATCAAACTCCATACCAAAAAGCTTTTCCCGTACGGCCGGCAGTATCCCTGCAACAGCCATGTCGGCCAACTGATCATCTGGCAGATTCAACGAGAAACACATGCCTTTGACTTCCCTAAACCTCCTGAGGAACTCCAAGGGCGTCTCATTGTGCCTCTGCTTCAGAGTGGTGAGATCGATGAGCTTCTTCTCCGTGCTACCGCTGAAGTAATGAGCGTGGAATTTTCGCTCCAGCTCCCTCCATGTGCTAACTAATTGGGGAGGCAAAGATGAGAACCACTGGAACGCTGGGCCCGTCAGTGACATGGGGAAGTACCTGACCCTGAACGCCTCTTCAGATGAGGCCTCTCCGAGCTGCATCAGATAGCGAGCAATGTGCTTCACCGTGCTCGTGTCATCCTGCCCGGAGAACTTTGTAAATTCCATCGGAGGTTTTACCCTTGGCGGCAGGATCACTTTGTAATACCACTCCGGGAACGGAGGCGTGTAGGTAGGTGCCTGCATTTTAGGTTTGAGGCCGAATTGATTCTGCATCATGTCGGCCATCTTCTGAACCAGGATATCGTCCTCCTATGCGCCTGTAGCTGGGCCGTAGCCCGGATTCGGGAGAGCATCGATGGCGCCATAGTTCATCACTTCGTGGTAGCCTCCACCGTAGAAATTCTTCTACAATCTGTTGCTAGCTGGGGCAATCTTGTAGGCGGAGGTAAGTGGAACTCCAGACGAGCCAAATGCTAGCTCCCCATACGTGGGCTGATATGGATTCGGTTGTTGCATCGGTTGACCTGTACTGCCCTGTGGAGGTGGCTGGACTGGCTACCCTCCTGCGGCCTGCAGAGGGGGTTGAACTGGAAGACCTCCAGCGCCTTGTGGAGGAGGCTGGACGGCTTGGCTTCCAACGCTCTGCGGAGGAGGCTGGGCTGGCTGGCTCCGCAATGGCGGCTGAGAACTGGATTCTCCAATCTCCACGCTGCCTCCCTGAAGGGGTGCTCGATTGAATACTTGCTCCATGCCCGGGCCGAAGACAGCCACCATCATCTGCTTGAATGCACCTAGGAAAGCTCTATGATGCCTGCTTAGCACGTCGTCCGCGGCGTCTCGAAACGCTTGCATGCATTCTTCCCTCTCCTGCAGAGT
The DNA here is from genome assembly GCA_947561735.1 of Cenchrus americanus. Taxonomy (NCBI): domain Eukaryota; kingdom Viridiplantae; phylum Streptophyta; class Magnoliopsida; order Poales; family Poaceae; genus Cenchrus; species Cenchrus americanus. The sequence continues at coordinate 217,878,427 of OX387245.1, read as the reverse complement.
TGTAGCGTCACTCTCTCCTGGCAATAGAACCCTGGGCATCTCATTTTTGAGGTATGGCACGCCACTCCTGTTCTTTTTAAATGACAGCAAGTATTTTTGTTGGAGCGATCCGTAGCATCCTTCGAGCCGTCAGAATCGTTCCGAGAGAGATCCTCGATGTTGACATCCATAATGTCACTGATGTCAAGCGTCTTGATTTTCGGCTATTGGTCCCACCGGGCGTGCCAAAAAGCGTGTTGACGTAAAATCTGCACCTCACGCCAAGCACACAGCAAGCTGAACAAACTAGCTTCACACGCGCAAAGATTCCAAGACGTGCCAGTCAATTTTTCCTGAAAATTAACAAAAGATAAAGTAGTTAAATTCCAAAGCTTGGAACTTGCCGGGTGGTACCAGACAGTTCCATATTTATGGCTAGAAAGCCAAGTGAGATGACATATAGCTATAAAGAGCTATCTGCCAGCAAACTAGAAATCATTCGGGAACTTCAAAGTGCAAAAGTTAACATAGCCGAATGGATGATGTAAGCATGACGATAGATCGGTCTTTATTTGGATAAAAATGCATGTGCGCAAAGCCATGACCGATCCCCGCGGCAAATAACATTAAACAATAAATGAAGTAAAAGCATGATCATAAATATGCAATAAGCAAGCATGCATAGGCCCAAAGTACTAGTCTACCGAATGTCTAGATACTTTGAGACCCGTCAGGCATGATATCAAAGAAATCTATCCACCGCATGATACAACTTGTTTGAAATCATACCACCGTCCACAAATATATCTATCCACCGCATGATACAATCTAAATATGGAAAGCTAAAAGCATACAATATTTAAAGCATAACTTATGAACACGTTTTACTCGTGAAAGCATAACCGAATACGGCTGAACAGCCGAATCGGGGTCCATGAAGAAGGAACGAGCGTTACCAAATATGATAAATCTATCAGATTGAATTGAAATCTAATCCACCAGATGACTAGCTCCAAAACAACCCAAAAACCTGCATCTACCGCATGATACCCAGCTCTTTCAAGATTTATACAAGATTTAGCAAGCTTGAACCCGCAACACGTAACAACCTAGATCGATTCGGTTTCGTCTATCAGGGAGCATGTGATCCACATGCTATTTAAGCCAAGGGTGTGAACTCGATTCGCATAAGGATCATCAAAAGAGATAAAGCCGATCCAAACCAATCTAGATTGGGCAAAGAAGTGTTACATGAATTTAAACATAAAGTAAAAACTCAAAACAACACGGGGTAACTTAATGAATCTATTGAATCTTGCCAAAATTCAATAGAGCCGATAACTAGCTTCAAGCTAGACCTTAGCCTACCGCATGGCTCATGATCTAACAAGAAACCCTCTTGAACCAGGCTTGAATCTACCGCATGACACTAAGCATGGTAACAAGACTACTTGCATCAAATCTAAATCCACCGCATGATACTAGACATGATACAAGGTTGCCGGTACTCACGGAGGTCGACGGATCGATGAACCCTCTCGAAGAACTCGACGACACGACAAAGGACTCAAGGGTTTGGCGTAAAGCCGGTTTGTATTGAGAATGTTTCGAATGAAAATACATACATTCAGGGTCTATATTTATACCCTGTCACAGCATGACTTCGAATGGATTTGATACCTAATTTATCTCTAAATGCGATCGCTTATCCATCCATTCGTCCCTTCCGCTCGGGCCACGTCACCACGCAATCCCGCAAAATCAGCGCAACAGTTTTCTTGCCGAACGGAAGCAAATTGCCGACCGCGGACTCTTTTGCCGAATTCTTCTGAAGAAACCTTCCTTCTTCCGGACGGACTCCTCACCGCGTTGGACCCACAGGTCAGACTCCTTACCAAATTTTGGTGTTAACAAAAGGTATAAAAACGTTTGACTGTGGTGAAAGAGGCATCTTTCACTCCTACTCAGTTTTAACCGCGCCCCTTTCTCTCCCGTCGCCTCCCTCCATCCCTTTGGGTGATTTCCACTTCCAACCCACCAAATCTCGTGAAAGTAAGGATTTGAAGGCCCCAAAGCGTGGAGATCAAGGATCTACTCAAGTTTCAAAGGATTCAAGTTTCCGATCTACTTCTCTAGCGTAGTCCTTGTAGTATCCTAGTAGGGAATAGGTAGGAAATACTCCATAGACTCTAGAACTGCGTTTCCTCTCAGTTTGGATGGATATATCTTGCTGCATTGTGATTTAGGGTTTTGGCTGCGAAACTTGGACTCTTCGGGGTCGAAGAACCCGGACTCTCCGGTATCTCCAGAGTCTCCGGACTTTTCCCGGAGTATCCGGAGTTCGCACTGCAACCCTAAACCACAAGTGTAGCATGTCTCCCCTCTTGATAATCTATCACTTCCACATCTTTTTACCTATCCAGATGGTGAGAGTGAAGGTCCGTCGTGACAATGAGGAGCCCTCCACCCAAAGGAGGACCAAGGCTAGGCACGAGCCCGCCGCTCTACGGGCTGTGCAAGAAGCCTTAGGGCATGAAGGATCTCAGCGCAGCTCTCGACCAAGGCGAGGTGACCCTCCTCCCTCCTATGCCGAAAGGAGTGAAGAAGAGATAGAGGAGGAGGAGGAAGAGGAAAGGACTGAGAGTGATGATGATGAAGTTGAAGATGAGACTTATGAGCAGTCCCCTGAGCCCCCTCGTCGCCATGGAAAGGGGCCAGCAAAAGAAAAACCCCGCTACAAGCCCCATCCCAAAAAGAGCCATCAAGCCCCATATGTCCATCAAAGCCATCCAGCTACTCGAGTTCCTCCTAAACATAAACAAGGAGTAGCTGCTCACATCTACCTTGAAACCCCTCCTAGGCTTATTCCTACCCTTCCACCAAATGTCCGAGTAGTTGACACCCCTATCAAGCTAAGGGACCTCGGCTCAGTTCTTGGATTTGCTGAACACATGATTAGGGACTACTCAAGGAACTCTCTAGCAGTGAGGGAGCAAAGAGAGGAGAATGTCTATTTGTATCTCAAGGGAGAGGGACTTGAGGCAAGGCTTTGGTGTGATTTTCACCGGGATTTCTATCAATCCGTGATCCGCAATCCCAAGCTAGCTTCCAAGAACATGGCTCCCATTGTGCCAATGAAGTACATTGATTGGAAGTATTATGAAGAGCTAAACAACACCGTGTTCAATTCCGTCATTGACAAGTGCATGGAAGTTGGCCTCTATGACATCATGGGTTTTAGGTACAATTGGAATAAGGAAATTCTTGCTCAATTCCATTGCTCTTACTACTTCAATCCCCATGACAACACCATCACTTGGACAACTCAAGGACAAAAGTGCACCATTGATTACATGACCTTCTCTCAGCTCTTGGGTCTTGGCTCTAAGGATGAGAGGCGCTCCCCCGTGCACAATGAGAACAAGTACAAGCCCAAGGAGCTCCCCTTTATGTTTCCTAGCCGAGATTTGGCCATTGAGGGCAAGGCGGACCAACTCAATCCCTACTACTACTATCTCAATGAATTCTTTCGTGCCACTATTGATCCTAAGATAGGAGATGTTACAGCTTTGAGATATTTTGCTCCAAATCTTCTCAATAGGATGGCACCAGATGAAGAAGGATTTTGTATCTTCGACTTCATTTGGAATGAGTTGAGGAGGGCCATGAATGATCCCATGAAGCATCTTCCATATGCCCCCTATCTCATGTACATGATTGAGAGAGTTACAAATGTCCGCTATCCCAAGGATGTTGTCCATGAGCCGCTTCGCCACCTCCGTGATCGTGCAAAGAGGCCTCCCAAAGGCCGTAAGTATGTTGGATCGTCGAGTGCAGCTCCTCATCATGATGATTTGCCCGCTGCGCGTTCCTCTTCTCCACCTCCCCGTAGGCACCGTGGCTCAATGATAAAGAGGGTGCTCAAGAGCATTTTCAACATGTGCAAGACTATAGCCACGGAGACAAATGAGAACCGCCGTGACATCATCGAGATCAAATCTCATCTTGGCCTTCCCACTGATCCCTACCGCGAGCTTCCCGAGTTTGATGACCCTTTTGCGGAGTGGGACGCCCAAGGTGCCCAAGAAGAAGAAGAGGAGGGCAATGATGAAGAAGAAGAGGAGGAGGACGACGACTCCGAGTGACTCCGCTGCTCCACACTTCCTTTTTGGCGCTTGATGCCAAAGGGGGAGTGAAGTTATCTATTTATGTGCTTGTGGAACAATGAACTTGTATTTGTATTTGAATTTGGAACTTGGCTTGTAATAACTCTAAATTTCGTTTGTGTGAGACTATGTGAGCTTGAGAAGTTTGGTTGTGTGCTTGTGATGTTTGTTCTCTGCCTTTTATCTGCTAAGGACAGTTTATGCTAGATTGAAAACTGTGTGATGTCTGTTTTTCTGCTGTTGTGCTGAAGCCCGGAGAGTCCGGACTTTTTCCCGGAGAATCCGGATTTTCCGGACACTTCGGACCTGGCCCGGAGACTCCGGACCTCTCAGCACCAGAATTCTTTTTCCTTCTTGTTGAATGCATAACCTGTCATGAGCATTTCACTTTTGATCTATTGCACGTCACAAGCACCCCACTGTTGTAATACTCTCTTGTTTCTCTTGTTGTGCAAAATTTTGGCCCTAATAGGACCATTGATATTCAAGATCAAAATGCACATATTAAGGGGGAGTATTACAAAAGCTTTTAATGTTCATTGATTATCTCTTGTATGACTTAAAGTGTGTTGTCATCAATCACCAAAAAGGGGGAGATTAAAGAGTATCTTGACCCCCTAAGTGGGTTTTGGTGATTTAATGTCACACACCTAAGTGGCTAATGAATTTACCTAGTCCATGAGCAGGTATTAAAATTATGTATGGCATCAAGCACAGCTCATTTACTACACAAAAGGAAAGTGGTGCTCTAAAGGGTTCCTAAGAAGGCTTGTTTATTTTCTAATTTTGAATTTGAGTCCTAGGAATGCCGTACTATCAAGAGGGACAAGAATTATGTCTTCCAAGAGTCGAACAGGTGCTCTAGTTGCTAAAACAAAACCTATGAGAGACACCTTTGCACCAACACTTTCACGGGGATCGTTTCTTGGGTGCTGGCCTTGGAAGGCCGGAGTGTCCGGGTTTACCCCGGAGACTCCGGACTTCCCGGAGATTCCGGGTTTACCCCGGATACTCCGGGTCATAAAGCCTCAACGACTATATTCTGGGCGAGGGGGTATAAAAGCCACCTCCACCCCTTCATTTACTTCTCTCCCCTGCCATTTTCGTGCTGAACAGTTGCAAACCTCATTTACTCCTCCCCTTTCTCCCTTTGGCTCAAAGTTGGTGAGATTTGTTGTGGGATTTAAGAGGATTTGAGAGCAAGGGCTTGGAGAGTGCTAGTGAGCTGTTTTCCCATCTCTAGAGCACCTCGTTCTTCGCTTGGTTGGCAAAATTCGTGTTTGTTACTCTTGGAGCCTTGAGCTCCTAGCCGGCTAGGCGTTGCCTTGGAGCATCCAAAGGTTGTGGCTGCCCAAGGAAGTTTGTATTACCCCGACATTGAGTAAGTAACTCTAGCTTGATCTTTGTGGTCGCTAGAGGGAGGAAAGTGACCTAGGTGTAAAGGTCCACCCTTCGTGGGTACCTCAACGGAGACGTAGACCTCAAGGTGTGAGGTTGAACTCCGGTAACAAATCCCTGTGTCTCTTGTGCTTGTTCATCTTGTTGTATGCTTGTTTCTTGCTTGAACACATATCTAGGGTTTGGTGCCGATCTACTTCGTGTTGAGGTTCCTACAGGTTTTGAGTGGATAAACAGGCTTGTCTCACCTCAGTGCATAACCTATTTTCACAGATTTACTTTTGAGCAAGTTTAATTTATGTCGATTTAATCTCTCCCTAGCAGGCCGGACTATCTGGACATTTTCTCGGATTCTCCGGATTTCCCGGAGTACCCGGAAAAATATCCGGAGTCTCCGGACCTGCATCTGACAGCTGCGAAAAAGTTTGTGATTTTCAGGTTCGACTATTCACCCCCCTCTAGTCGACATCTTGATCCTTTCAGTCACCTCCCAGTCAACAACATCTGCAACAACAGTTTTAAAGCAAGGCTGAGTATACTAATTCTCAGCAAGACTTAATCGTCGGGTGATAACTACATCACCAAACCCTAGACATGAAAGGCTTTTGGCCGGTGGAGTTTCTTTTGCTGAACAGCTACTAAGAGTAAGTCCTTACTTTCAATATTTTAGCAAGAGTTCTTAATTGCTTACATTTTCTAAGTGTGCCTACTAATTCATTCAAGAACTGGACAAGCAATTAATTCATACAACTTCACCGAGTTCCATCATTACGGGATATCATGGCCAGTTGATTAAGCAGTCTCGGATAACGGTGAGTGGCCGACAATCGATTGATTTAAACCTTGCAAGGTAAACCTAAACACACGGTAGGCTGCCCCCGCAAGGACAACTTCCCAGGCAGTTCCCAAAAATCCTTGGGTTGGGATCGAATCTTACTGTCCTGGGTACAAGGTTAGCTGGCATACCCCGCGAAGCACCCAGCATCACACATGCACCCCCCTTCCCGGTAGCTAGACGATTAGGTGATTCCTCAGGGGAAGTAATAGTAAGTTCCCACACCGTCTCATTAAGGTACTAGGCTTACCGGTCCCATTCCCGGCAAATGTTTAGTATGTTCAAAAGCTTAGCCCACGAAAGCCACTGGACCAGAGCCCAAATCCCATGCTCTTACCACATGAGCAATCCTTTTATAAAGATATTATGATTCCAACATAAGAACCTATTCTCGCGAGTGACGAACATCACTCGACTTCTATCGGGTCCTATAGCATAGCAGCTATCAACCTAGCATACTAGTGATAGAGCATAGGTACCTAGGGATCATGCATCTAGGGTTTCAATTCAACTCCTGAAACGTAAATGCACAATCGTAGCAAACATAATTGCATAACTTTAAAAGATGGGGTTAATGATCCGGGGCTTGCCTGCGCTGGCAAGGTTGGCCTTGGGCCCTTCTGGACTTGGGTCCAGGCCTAGAGCTACGTCCACGTACTGCAGCTCTTCGTCGGCACCTCCGTCTCCTCCTTCCGGCACGAGCATACGTCTACCGTCAGAAGGATCTACACAAAGATGCAAATGCAAGATTTATTCAACGATTTTTAATTTAAGTAATTGCAAACAATAAATGACAACCAAGGGGTGTAATGGTTGGACACATTCACCTAGATAAGAATACATTCAGCATACTCTTCCAAAAAGGAACAATTTGCAATTCTTTATTAGATATTCTTTTTGATAGTGACTGTGTACATATATATGTAAATAATTTAATTTAAATTCACAAACAGTAGTGGGTGGGTATAGTTAGCCCTTTTAAAAGGATTTAAAACCACACACAAGATCATTAGGGATGGTTTGATGATTTTCCCATTTAATGACTATTAAGCCCTTAATGACCCGCATAGCTTTTATTCATGAAATTAATTAATAAAATTCGGTGGAAGGGTGTATTAAACACTAAACACCTATAACAAGCCACTAGACATACATACATGCTTTGGATAGCTAGAAATTAATTATTTTGGAAAATAACAAAAGCTAACTAGAAGGACAAGGTAAATGCACACAAAAATAAATATTCATCATAATGATCCAAACTTTCTCACAAATGTTACGTGGTCCAAAACTAGCCTAGGGGTGCAGCACATACACTTAGAACTGTTATGAAACTTGACTTATGCATTTTCAAAGAAAAACAAGCATAATTCAAGAATAAATATATGTGGTAATTATAAAATTGTGATTAATTCACCAGAGGTGTGTTTTGGAATAAAAGACAGTATGCAAAAGTTGGTTGCAAAAATCTAATTACTTTTATCTTCAAAAATCATTTATGCAGATTCTGCAGAAAAGGAAAACAATTTTTATAAAACGATTTAAAACATAGCTTTGTGCAATTTTTGGCACAGGAGCTAGTCATGACATAACCCACAACATATCCAAAAATTAGCTACAGAGGATTTATGTATTTTGAGATATTGCAGATCTAGGTTTTTCACATTTCTATTTTTCATGCAAAAACTATCAGGAACTAGCTCAGACAAGGATAACAAAAGTTATGGGATTTTGCACCGCAAATCCAACAAAATTGAGTTTGCATTTTTATGATTTCTCTACGAGTTTCTACGCAATTTACAAGAATCAGCAAAGGCACTATACTATTTGAGATCAGCTTTTACGACTAGGCCCCTGACAGATTTTCCAGATTCACGGACAGGTTCCTGGTTTATGAAAATCCCCCTGGAAAGAACGGGGAGCCCGCAATTGGGTCCCCGGGGTGCCGGCCAGCGGCGGCCTTGTCGGATTCCAGCGGCTCCAGCGGGGGTCTCGGCCTGGGAAGTTGGGGAAAAGGCGTAGGAGCTCACCACGGCTTGATTTGGGGCCGAGGAAGGGGCGGGGCGGCTTCCGACGGCGGCGGTCCGCGGCTCCCGGTGGCGGTGGACGCTGGAGCTCTAGTTCCGGCGAGGTCGAGGCCGGGGCGATGGATTGGGCGGCGCGAGTAGCTTGGGTAGGGACTAGAGGAGGTGTAGCACACCGCGGTTGGGCAATGCGGCCTATGGAACTCGAGGTCACCGCGGCAGGCCTGCCTGGCACCGGCGGTCAGCACGACCAGTGGCTGGGGAGGACCTGCGCATCGCGGCAAGTAGCAGCGGCTGTTTAATAGGCGACGCGCGAACCTCCTAATGACCTACGGACGGACGGAGGGCGCCTCGGGGATGGCGACGACCAACGGACTGCGGTGCAAAGCGTGAAACCGTACGGCGGCGCGGAGCTCCAGACGTTCTCGGCATGCGCGTGGGCATGGGGAAGGAGCAGCCTCGGAAGGCGGGTCCTCGGGCAGCGTGCTTGCGGACACCGAGGCGATGGGGGCGCGGGCGCGGGGCGGCGCCGGCGTGCGGCGGCGCGGCGTCGGCCAGCCCGCGGCGCTTTGCAGTGCCCTACTTTGAACGCGTTAAACTCGAAAATGTTGAATAAAAGTGCACCAAGTGATGAATAGGAAAGTTGTAGATCTCACTACCCTCTACAACTTTCACAAAGGCCGTCTAGTGTTTTTCTCCACGGATTTTGCACAAAACGCTGCCAAACTTTGAATGTCGCCCTGTTCTGGGAAACAGGAGGTATGTCGGTTGACCAAGTGTTTCACCAATTTCCACTCAAAATTTGAAATGCCAATCTACATGAAAATTGTGTCCCTCAACAAGCTGGACAACTTTCATAAAGGTAGATTTTGAAGTGTTTAGGTGAAATTTGGAGAATGCGGCAAAAGTTCCGGACAACATTCGCTGATGTCAATGTTTAAGTTGAGTTTGACCGTGTCTTTGACCAAGGGTTGACCACGGGTGTGTGTATACTTGGTCAAGGGTCCTAATAGGGTTCATTAGCGAGATTTTCGAGGTGGTGACCCAGGTTGACCTAGGTTTGACCAGCGTCGGCCGGTTTGACTCGGATGACTCGGTCATTAGCGTTAATAACGTTAATTAAAAACCTGGGGCGTCACAGCCTACCCCCCTTAAACAGAATCTCGTCCCGAGATTCAAAATCACAAGAGGAGGTGGGGAAAAAGTTCGTGCACAGAGGTGTTAGCCGAGAAATTCAGTTGGCTTTGCTTCACTTGAAAGCTTGGTTTGTTGCTGTGGTTGTCATTAGCGGATCCGGGGTTCTGCTTCTGTTGCTGGGGCTTCTGCTGTCTAGGGTTCGGGCACTCATTTGTGTAATGCCTGGGTTGTCTACAATTGTAGCACAAACGGGGTGGAGGGTTTCCGAGCTTGGAAATTTGTTGCTGGCTTTTCTTGATGAGACGAAGCTTCTTCTTCTTTTTCTTTCTTAACCTCGTGGCTTGCAAGAGCGTTTCACCAACAAGGAGTTGAGTGGCCTTGCTAGTGTCACATTTTGATTTGCCTTCACGCAGACGAGTCTCCTTACAGGTAATTTCCCACTCACTTACATCTATCTCAGCTAATACTCGCTTGCTGCCTCGATTTGCCCTCTCTTCTCCTCTAAGATCCATTGGTAGTTGAGAATGTGGTAATATTGAGTCAGAGGCCTGGGGTTGGTCTTGCTTAACATACTCCACCAACAGATTGAACAACCGGGCCTGTTCGACCATAGAGGAAGATAACGACTGAGAGAGACTGTCTGCAAAACTAGTTTGAGATGGTTCCCCGTAACGTCCTTGGATGATGTTGTACATCATCTGGTTTAGCATGGAATTTTGCCCTTCCAACAGTTGATTGTCGCCGACAATGGCGTTTATGTCCCTCTGGGTAGGTACTTTGGGTGAACAGGGCTTGGAAGGTCGGAGCTTCTGTTGCATCAGCGGCATTTGCTGTAGTTGTTGAGCTATCCGTTGTTGTGCTTGCAGGATCTGGCACAACAAGTCGGTATGCGCTGCCATGAAAGCTTCAGTCAGCGTCGTGGGTGGTGGTAGCGTTAGATCACTGCTACCCGACGCACCAAAACCATTGGGGTCATTCCGTGCCAGTCTGAACATCTGAAAATTAAGTCCCTAATTAGCACATGTTCAGAATCTCACCCAGAAACTCATAATTCGAACACACTCTACGAGACTCGTTCACGGTAAGTAATGCAAACCGGACATCAAAATAGTCACAATATCAAATCGGTAAAGCTTTGTTTACACATCCCATGGTCGGGAATGCAGATGGAACAAAAGGTACAAGGTGCGTTTCCTACTCCCTCATCGCCGTTCATGAGGAAGCGGGCGATGAATGTGCACATGCACAGCTAATAGCAGACAGATTCCGCCTACGATACAGAGATACATCCCTATCAACGTCCAGCGAAAAGACTCGAACTCTTCTGAAGACTGAGTCATGGGTGGCGGCTTGGCTTGAGTTCTTCTTCCGGCCTACTTCTGAGCTTCTTCTCAGCGTCGTGGACGAAGACGGAGGGCAGCTCGCTTGGCAAGGAATGGAACTGACGTGAGAGATGGGCTAGTGGCAGTGTGGCCAAGGCTAGCTGAAGGCAAAACAAGAGCGGTGGTGATGCCGAGCTCGGACAAAAATGGAGCTTCCGCATCGACGGTTCTGGGTAAAGGGCTTCCCTTTTATGGCCGCTGCAGGACTGTAACGGTCAGTTGACCCAGCCGGGTATCTGGTGTAGGCAACACGGAGCTCGACAATGGTCAGCCCGTGAGCTTTCAGCGTCATGAGTACAGTTGCGGAAAAGATGGCGTGGTGGCGTCATGGCGTCGTACGGTCGTGACACTGATGACGATGAGGTTCAACGGTCTAAAGAATTGACCGTGATGGGTTGAAAAACGAGAAAGCTCAGTGCACAACGCTTTTACGTTCGCGATGGCAACACAAGGAAGCTTGGCAAAAGCTTTGATCGATCCTGGGTGTGCTTCCTTGCCCGCTTCCGAGGATTCGAAGGTTATGAGTACGGATTGAGACGAAAGTGCGATGGATGACTACTCCACATTGACTTTTCGAGAACCTTGATTGCTCGAGAAAATTTCTACTTCTACTGCTTCCACTTGGCTAGCAGGAAAAGAATTGATGCCACAAGGTCGTCGAGATTTGCGGCAAGAGACCAAGTCGACCGGGGTTTCCAAAGACCATTGCGAAGAAAAGGAAGGCTAATAAAAGAGTTCCATAATTTCTTGTACGAAAGATAATTTCACGCGGAAATTTCAGAACAATCTTGCTCACACCTTTACTTAACTTGCGAATTTGAGATGTTGACATCTTATTATTTTAAGGTGCAATACTTTTCAAAGTTGATGCGATGCACATGCTTGTGAAGACACTATGCACATGCTCGAGCGGTAAGGTGCTCATGATGCACGTTAGAATGACTCGGTTACCCATATGATGAATTAGAGATTGCGAGGGTAATCATAGGCAGAGAAGGATTTGTGTGGCGAGTCGCTTTCTCACAACCAAGATACCTAGCGCGCTCCTAGTGGCAGTCGTGTGGCTGCAGCACACCCGATGCCCTAGGTTCCGTCGCGGCACCTTTGGCTATGGGATTACCACCTCACCATCAAGAGAGGCAGAGTATGAGTACGAAGTTTTCATGCGGATGCACGTTAGTATACCCAAGCTTCCCAAATGCATATGCTATGTAGTGCATGCTCAAAAGCAACATTTTTAATTTAAATCACAAGGTTGTGAGCAAGACTAAAAGAATAAGTTTGGAATTGAGGAATTGATTGGATCTTTGATTGGCACGAAAGTTTCAGACCAGTTTGAGATTCACCACCAAACTTTGATTCGATCACAACTAGTACAATTGATACCTTACAAGGATCATTGGGGAAAGAGATGTCTAATCTGGCGTTACATCGATGATGGTTTTCAGAATTACCAAACAACGTTTGGAATTACAACGCAGACTAGCTGCACAAAGAAGCTCCTAGTTCAACCAACCGCAATAGCTAACTAACCGCGGTTACTGCACACTAGGGTTCCTTACGAATACTACACTCTTATGACTTAGAATTTTATTTCCCACATACCAACTTCCTAGGGTTGAATCTGCCAAGCTGAGGGACTATGGTGACTCGGGTCCAGACTCAATTCCAGATTTTCCTTGGATATCTTCAGCATCTTCTTCTCCTGCTGGTCCAGGAATGATAGGTTCCGGAGGTGGAACTGCTATAGATTCCAGTTGATTTTCTATCAAGCATATACTGGTCATTATGCTGCAGTAAGAAATTCTGCTCATGTATGATCTCACTCAACTCTTGTATCTTTGCCTTGTCCTTGCGTCTTTCCTTCTTGAGAGTAGATATCATGGCTCGGGCTTCCTCCAACGCTTGAGCTGTACACTCCGTTTCTTTAACTTTGTATCTATAGATTTGGTGTCTATAGAATACACTTTCTCCCACCATCCGTCGGTAGGTGTCGCACATGGCTTCTGAAAAGCGGACTGAGGTGACAAGATCAGGGCTCTAGTGAGAGTTGCTCTGGGCTGGAAGGATAGCTTCACGTTCGCCACCAGGTACAGTGTGTTGCTCAGGTACAAGAATTACTTTGGCTGCAGAGCCGGCTATCTCGGCAGGGTGCTTCCCGCAGAAAGTTGTGAGTGCTTCAAGAGCAGCCTTCTGCACCGCGTCGGACAAATTTCGCCCCTGTGCCTTACACTCCCACTCTTCCCAAGCAGGATTGGTCGGGCACACTAAAATCTTCACCTTTACTTCACAACGAAGGAGTTGGCCTGTGGTCATGACCTCACGTGTCGAGTACTCTGGGTAAGTGGTGTACCCAAAGTCCTTCAGGGTGTCCCACAAAAGTGCAGGAAATCCACCCTCCTCGAGGTAGTTCACGAGAGTCCACGAGTCCACATCAGCCGACGTAGAGCCCGCGTTGTCCATCTGGACATAACGACAAAAGTGAGAATCAGTCGGGTGCGAGTGTACAAGGGTAACTCGATCCACGAATAAAGGTAGGGTTAAGGTATGGTGTAACCATGCATACTAAATACTATCGTATGCTGAACTCGAACGAGCAGGCATACCCAATGATACAAGTTCTGGTAATCGGAAACCGAACTTCCTAACTCAAACCAGAGTCCAAAAATTGTTCCCAAATCTGCGTAGCAACTTAGCAAGGCCACTTGACTCCAGTTGGGTACGCAAGGTTGAGCTAGGAGACTAGGAAAGATACTATCTAAACAAGATTTCAAATGGTTCTAGGAAGATAGCAAACAAGGGTTGACTAACCTAGCATAACTTGCAGCAGACCTAAGTTATGATCGTGAACTTGGGCGAGCAGAACTAGATTAGATTGGAGCAACCTAGATAGAGATCACCTAGACAGAATATTCTTAGATGAGAACAACAATCTAAGCAACAACTCTAATAAATTTATGCACATGACACGTCTATAGTTGAGAGGCTAGGCAGGACAAAACACACTATCACTATTTTGCCTTAGAGAGCATGGAAACAGGTATGGGTTCAGTTTAGGTTTTATCATGACCTTTAGCATGATGCAAGACGTCCTATTCGTCCTCACAAGGCATTCAACCAAAACTCGAAGTTAGCGCCGGTGGCATGGCACATACACGTATCTCCCTATAATAACTAGTCGAGATCTAGTCGATGCTCACTTAGCAACTTACGAAACGAGGTTAGGGTACCTGCAGAAGATCACAGAACACAATGAACCTTTCATGCTAGCACTCATGAAAGCGTTCCCATACATTACCGTTCACTATAGAAACGACATCCATGCGTTAAGCCGCTGCATGCACAGCGTCCAACCTCGGACACTCTCCATTTGACTGGAGTGTATCCTTGCCTCGCATGCTTGACATGCGAAATGCTCACGTATGAAACATGTGGCGACAACACAACTCATAAACAGACGCGAAGATGGGATCCGTGGAAGGGATCACTCCATCAACCCTCGCAATTCCCGTGATGCAGTACAACACACGTATAAAACACATGGCTCATCTAGTTTGGTTGTGCGATAAAGTAAGTCTGACATAAGGTAAATGTGCTGGAAGTTAGCAAAATAAACCATAGGTTAAATAAGCCACCTGAAAGAACCCAAAAATTTCCTCTAGGGCCTCTCGGTCTAGTTCATCCTTAACGGACCAACGTGTTTTGCAAATCCAGACAATCTTGGCAAATTTTATTCCAAAAATCAGGTGATTAAGATTGTTAATTAAGCTCTGGTGCACGCAATCGCTCTGATACCAGCTGTGACAACCCGCCAAGGAAAATACCGTACTATCACCTAAGACCGATCCACTTTGGTCGTTAAGCAATAGTAAAGTATCATCCTGTCGTTAGTTGCCGGGTTAACGCCCGGTAAATCACTTGGAAATCATACAGAGGATCGACACATGCATTAAAACTCACTCGAAGGCGAGTCCAGATTACAACATGAGTTAAAAACATTTTATTACAAACCCTTGTTCCTGACATGGAGTAAATGTTCAGAGTTCAAAAACAGCGGAATTAACATAACAAGCGCAACGGTAAACATCACAGGAGGCCATCCGTGATGTCATCACTTGTCATCACCCTCCCGGTCAACAACACCTGCAACAACAGTTTTAAAGCAAGGCTGAGTATACTAATACTCAGCAAGACTTAATCGTCGGGTGATAACTACATCACCAAACCCTAGACATGAAAGGCTTTTGGCCGGTGGAGTTTCTTTTGCTGAACAGCTACTAAGAGTAAGTCCTTACTTTCAATATTTTAGCAAGAGTTCTTAATTGCTTACATTTTCTAAGTGTGCCAACTAATTCATTCAAGAACTGGACAAGCAATTAATTCATACAACAGTATTCACCGAGTTCCATCATTACGGGATATCATGGCTAGTTGATTAAGCAGTCTCGGATAACGGTGAGAGGCCGACAATCGATTGATTTAAACCTTGCAAGGTAAACCTAAACACACGGTAGGCTGTCCTCTCAAGGACAACTTCCCAGGCAGTTCCCAAAAATCCTCGGGTTGGGATCGAATCTTACTGTCCTGGGTACAAGGTTAGCTGGCATACCCGCGAAGCACCCAGCATCACACATGCACCTCCCTTCCTGGTAGCTAGCCGGTTAGGTGATTCCTCAGGAGTAGTAATAGTAAGTTCCCGTACCGTCTCATTAAGGTACTAGGCTTACCGGTCCCATTCCCGGCAAATGTTTAGTACGTTTAAAAGCTTAGCCCACGAAAGCCACTGGACCGGAGCCCAAATCCCATGCTTTTACCACATGAGCAATCCTTTTATAAAGATCTTATGATTCCAACATAAGAACCTATTCTCGCGAGTGACGAACATCACTTGACTTCTATGGGGTCCTATAGCATAGCAGCTATCGACCTAGCATACTAGTGATAGAGCATAGGTACCTAGGGATCATGCATCTAGGGTTTCAATTCAACTCATGAACGTAAATGCACAATCGTAGCAAACATAATTGCATAATTTTAAAAGACGGGGTTAATGATCCAGGGCTTGCCTGCGCCGGCAAGGTTTGCCTTGGGCCCTTCTGGACTTGGGTCCAGGCCTTGAGCTACGTCCACGTACTGCAGCTCTTCGTCGACACCTCCGTCTCCTCCTTCCGGCACGAGCGTACGTCTACCGTCAGAAGGATCTACACGAAGATGCTAATGCAAGATTTATTCGACGATTTTTAATTTAAGTAATTGCAAACAATAAATGACAACAAAGGGGTGTAATGGTTGGACACATTCACCTAGATAAGAATACATTCAACATACTCTTCCAAAAAGGAACAATTTGCAATTCTTTATTAGATATTCTTTTTGATAGTGACTGTGTACATATATATGTAAATAATTTAATTTAAATTCACAAACAGTAGTGGGTGGGTATAGTTAGCCCTTTTAAAAGGATTTAAAACCACACACAAGATCATTAGGGATGGTTTGGTGATTTTCCCATTTAATGACTATTAAGCCCTTAATGACCTGCATAGCTTTTATTCATGAAATTAATTAATAAAATTCGGTGGAAGGGTGTATTAAACACTAAACACCTATAACAAGCCACTGGACATACATACATGCTTTGGATAGCTAGAAATTAATTATTTTTGAAAATAACAAAAGCTAACTAGAAGGACAAGGTAAATGCACACAAAAATAAATATTCATCATAATGATCCAAACTTTCTCACAAATGTTACGTGGTCCAAAACTAGCCTAGGGGTGCAGCACATACACTTAGAACTGTTATGAAACTTGACTTATGCATTTTCAAAGAAAAACAAGCATAATTCAAGAATAAATATATGTGGTAATTATAAAATTGTGATTAATTCACCAGAGGTGTGTTTTGGAATAAAAGACAGTATGCAAAAGTTGGTTGCAAAAATCTAATTACTTTTATCTACAAAAATCATTTATGCAGATTCTGCAGAAAAGGAAAACAATTTTTATAAAACGATTTAAAACATAGCTTTGTGCAATTTTTGGCACAGGAGCTAGTCATGACATAACCCACAACATATCCAAAAATTAGCTACAGAGGATGTTTAATAGGCGACGCGCGAACCTCCTAATGACCTGCGGACGGACGGAGGGCGCCTCGGGGATGGCGACGGCCAACGGACCGCGATGCAAAGCGTGAAACCGTACAGCGGCGCGGAGCTCTAGACGTTCTCGGCATGCACGCGGGCATGGGGAAGGAGCAGCCTCGGAAGGCGGGTCCTCGGGCGGCGTGCCCTGTTCCGGGAAACATGAGGTACTGTCGGTTGACCAAGTTTTTCACCAATTTCCACTCAAAGTTTAAAATGCCAATCTATATAAAAATTGTGTCCCTCAACAAGCTGGACAACTTTCATAAAGGTAGATTTTGAAGTGTTTAGGTGAAATTTGGAGAACGCGGCAAAAGTTCCGGACGACATTCGCTGACGTCAATGTTTAAGCGGAGTTTGACCGTGTCTTTGACCAAGGGTTGACCACGGGTGTGTGTAGACTTGGTCAAGGGTCCTAATAGGGTTCATTGGCGAGATTTTCAAGGTGGTGACCCAGGTTGACCTAGGTTTGACTAGCGTCTGCCGGTTTGACTCGGCTGACTCAGTCATTAGCTTTAATGACGTTAATTAAAAACCTGGGGCGTCACACTTCACACATGTCTCAAATATCTTCATGTAACTCCATAATCCTTCGTGTGAGAGCCCAGAGTATCCACGCCATTGGATGCCATCATTTGTGTGTAATCCATCGTGATTTGCTTCTAACATCTCCTAGCGTCGGATGTTGCCAACTTGTGCCTTCTTTTGCCAATGCTCTTGGAGTCTCTGTTTTGCTCCAAACTTCAGAATTTCATCTCGTGTGGTCCAATGGAAGCGTTGCCCAAGTTTCTCTTCGTTGTTGTCGTCCTCATCTCCACTATCTTGTTCTCATCATGTTGCTGCTGCCTCTTTTTCGTGGATTTTCCCCTGTGTACATAACAGAACATATACCCAAGTATTGTTCTATTGAAAACTTTATAAAATTACCTTTCCAATGGGTACTCATTCATCTTAATCGGAGCCCAAATGAGGGAGCTATGGCCGTTTTGTTTCCGCTCTTGCATGCTGTCCAGAAAATTTCAGAACGCGCAACCTTCGGTAATTCGGCCATACTCGCTTGTAGGAACCTCCGATTGACTTGATTCTCGATTCGTTGGAAGCATAACTTCATGGTGCTTCTAAATATCCAAAGATATCCTTGATCTTGTGGTCTTCGGGGCGTTACGTCCCGTCTCCTTCGGCTTTAAGTCATCGCCATTGCTGGACCAGTGAGTAGCATCATGGCAATGTAGTGTCTTCTTCATGGTTTTGCTTTAGCCAAAGTGACGGGTGCTTCTTTTGCAATGTGATTGCTTCCAACACCTTTTGCTTTGATAAACAAACCTCCACAAAACATTAGTCATAAAACATTAATTGACATATTGACATACCTTGTTTAACATCACTCGTGTAGGGTGTGGACTCAATAGCGGATGATGGGACACTAACAAAAGTTAGCGCCTACCACTAAAGAGTGAATCTTGATGTAGTCATCATCTTGTCGGAGTGCATGTGAACTTTTTCGAACGTCTTGTGTCCAGCTTTTCACCTACTTTCAAGGACACAAACAAGAAATCAAGCATGTATGCAATAATAAAAATTAGGGTTAGTCAAAGAGATAGATGGATCACCCTAGGGTTCGAGTTGTCGATCCCCGGCAACGGTGCCAGAAAAAGGGGCTTGTTGATGGTGTAAAACCGTGCCCAAGTTCATCGCAAGCCTACGTGTGACTTGGTGCCTTTTTCACCAAGGAGGGTCCTCCCTAGATTTGTCAATCCAAGGATCGGAAGAAAACCACTAAGGTTCTCTATCTAACCTACCGGTCTAACCCTATGTGAAGCATTGATTGCGTAAAGGTAACATACTGTATGGATCACATCAACCTAGCCATAAAGGTAAGCATCCAAAGGTAACCCTAGCCTATCGTCTTCTTGTTGCCGTTCCGGCCAAGGTGATAAACCAATCTAAACCTATACTATGATAAGGATTACACTTGATATGGAGTAACACGATATGGAGTGGTCCGATGCACGTTCACTCGCCGCTTTCTCCTCCCTCGTATTGTCACTACGCGAGGATAATCAACACCGAGCGATAAACCTCGGTCCGTGCACTACTACGGTGTATCCGCAAGACAAGACTAATCACCATGATTCGATCTAGTCCTACTAAAGGCATATGGTAGCTACACATATGAATAAGCATAACTCATAGGAGATCAAAATATAACAAGATATGGTTACATCACCGAATGTTGAATGAATAAGCATAACTCGTAGTAGATCAAAATATAACAAGATATGGTTACATCACCGAATGTTGAAGGTACAAACGACTTGACGAATTCAAGTCGCGGCTCCGGAACTCCACCATGGCTTCACCACACAGGGCCAACCATGGCGGCTAGGGCATGGCCTAAGCCATCTCCTAGGCAACTCGAGGACTCACGGCGGCCGTCGGCTTCCTCCCGGTGCTTCTCCTTCGTCTCGGCGGCTCTCTGATGAATAGATGGATGTGGCGGCTGGCGGAGGCAGAGGCAATAAATAGACAAGCACCTAGGGCAAAAAGGGGTGCGAACCGGGCCCGGAGTGGGCTGGGCCGATCGGCCCAAGCCGGCCGGCCCAGGCCCATTTCGGCCTGGTTCGGCCCTGGTTTCCTCCCCTGTTGCTTCTCGCGTGATCCCTTATTTGTGTGCACTTGCATGTGGGCCTTTGACATCATTTCCTTCACGGTTAAGGCTTGAATCCTTGCTATGCAAGCTTCGCTGTTTTCTGGTTGAGTCCCTGAAGACTTGCACGTTGACGCTTCGGTCCTCGGGTCATTTGGAGTCATGTTCATCGCGTGTCTTGACTCTTGTCGGGCTTCATGATCTTCTTCTAACCGTGGTTTACGTGGCTTTATGTGGTTTACGTGGCACATGCTAGCGCTTTACGTGGTTTTGGATAGTTTAATGAACACTTGTTAATATGGATTTACTTATGCTATCATTCATGTAATGCAAGAACACTTTATGCTTGTTAATCGGAACATGGAGCGACCACCCAGGAAAACAGTACTACCACAAGACATATGGCTCTGTCTTGGCTTATTAATTAGTGAACTAGGTGTTAGGTATGCTTTACCTGATAAGGGTTGGGGGCTGGCGGGTAGTGGCGTATGGACCTGCTCGGGCGTAGGTGTGGGCTTAGCTAAGACACGGTACTCGTCCGGGAGCTTTATACGTAGCACTGACCAGGTAACCTAGCGGACAGCCTTCATCAGGGGATCTTTGTAACGGCCTCGTAACGTCCCTATGCAATCACACCTCGGTAGTGTGGTATGGTGCCTTGCAAACACCGCATGGTTGGGTCCAAAACTCTTCAGAGTTTTTACGCGACTTGTGGGTAAAGATGTACAACCTCTGCAGAGTGTAAAACTAACTAGTTAGCCGTGCCCATGATCAAGGGCGGCCTGGACCCTCACATGATTAATTCTATGGAAGATGGAACTTTTAAACTTGTGCATTACATTCTATGGACCTGTTGCATTTTATTATCTGGGTTTGGTATACACTTACACTTGCTAGTAACAGTTGCTTAATAAAACTTGACCAACTAAAATGTTGACTTGCTTATGAACCATCAGCTTCCACCATAAAGCCTTGCATGTTGTTATAGAACTTTTCCCTTGTTGAGTACGACATGTGCTCATGCTTGTTGTTCCTTTATTGCATCTACACTACCCGCCGTCGCTCGGATGGACGTTTTGAGGACTACAATGAAGAGTTCTATGGGTTCTAGGCGTTCGTTCTCCCGGTCGGCCTCGTGGAGGACTTCTGCGTGTGTTTCTTTTCCGCTGTTAGCTACTCGAACGATTGTTTAGTTGAGACATTCGGTCATGTAATAACTGCTTAATACTCTCTTTACGCTTTACACTGTGTTTTGGTATTCACTGCGTCGATGCATGTGTGTAACTTGATCCTGGCGCACATGTATTCTTGCATTCGGATTTGCCCTTAAATCCGGGTGTGACAAATATCCACTCCCGCTGGTAGATTCGTCTACTGGCCCGATCGCAAGCCCAGAGACCTGACAGACGGCAACTCATGCTGCGTCGCCTACCTCGATTCGCTCCCCTTCCAGGAGGGAACACCCCTATCTCCAACCGAGGAGCACACGTCGACCGAGGTGGCGACTGCGACTCGGTCTCGGTACCCCTAACCGCCAAGTCTTCATGGAAGCCGGCGAGACTCCAGGCCCCTCAGGGATTCGACCCGACTGGTACCTCGACGACATCTCAGAAGACGAGTTGTCCGCTAGTGCGCCCGCTGATGAAACCACCGACGACAATAACGCCCGACGTGAATGCAACAAGAAGTGGAACGAACGGCGCAGGTGTCTCCGTGAGACTCTCCCCATCCGGAATCTCTCTGAGACTCTTGACCAGGTCGCCAACCGGGTGCACTTCACCCCCGAACAGTGCCTCATGTTCGGGTACAAGATAAGCCATGATGGCCGGGTCGCTGCAAGGATCGTCCGGACGGCCGCCTACTCTACAGCGTAGCACATCATGCTCCCTCACGTAGCTAAATAGCGCGGCGCGCATGTGATTCGCTCTCTCCTTGATCTATAAAAGGAGGACGAACCCTCCTGCCGCAGGGGACGGACGGACGGACGGACGAACACAAAGACACACAACGCAACGTAACACAACACCTTCAGCCACTACACCAGGGACTTGGAAGCCACGCTTCCTCTCCCGCCTTGCTTGTAGCAGCCCCACTACAGGCACCCCCGGTGCTGAGCAATATAGTGCCTTGAGCACACCACTGCTGGATGTATGCCCCCCTCGGCCGGAACCAGGATAAACTCCGTGTCTCTCATTGCTTAGCATCGACCATTGAGGGATTGACCTCGGCGCTTATTACTGGTTAGTGTCGGGACCACATTCCGCACCGACAGTTGGTGCCCACCGTGGGGCATCGAGCGCCTAAGGTCAATCCATCAACTCCCTCCATGGTGATCCGCACTGAGTACCGCGGTACGCATTACTGCATGGCCAGCTCAGACCCCCTCCTCGCCGGGTTTGAAATCCGGCTTGGGGGCACGAACTTTCGGGCCACGGGGAACGGCTACCTCATGCGCCTCACCAACCGTGAGGAGCTCGCGCACGGCGCCGGACCGGGTCCGCTGCGGTCCCCGCCGCGCGCACCACCACGGCGCGGACGCCCGCAGCGCGGATGCGCGGGTCCGTCGACGCCACGACGCCGCCGCCGCTCTGGTCAGCGTTCGCGCCAGGCAAGGTCCGAGCGACGGCAGGCCGAGTGTTGACGCAAAACGTGCACCTAACGCCAAACACACAGCAAGCCGAACAAGCTGGCTTCACACGCGCAAAGAGTCACGAGACGTGCCAGTCAATTTTTCCTGAAAATTAACAAAAGACGAAGCAGTTAGATACCAAAGCTTGGAACTTGCCGGGTGGTACCAGACAGTTCCATATTTACGGCTATAAAGCTAGACGGGATGACATATAGCTATGGAAAGCTACCTGTCAACAAACTGAAAGCCATTCGGGAACTTATAAAAGGAAAAGTAACACTGCCGAATGGATGACGTAAGCATGACAGTAACCGGTCTTTGTTTGGACAAAGATGCATGTGCACGAGGCCATGACCGATCCCCATGATAGCTAACATTAAATAAATGGATAAAGTAAAGCGCGAACGTAAACATGTAATAAATAAGCATGCATAGATCCAAAGCACTAGTCTACTGCATGTCTAGGTACTTAAAAATCCATCGGGTACGACACCAAGCAAATCTATCCACCGCATGATACAACTTGCATGAAAATCGTACCACTTTCCACACATAGATCTATCCACCGCATGATACAATCTAAATATGGAAAGCTAAAAGCACACATTATTTAAAGCATGAATCTCGCACGTGTTCTACTCGTGAAGAAACATAACCGAATACGGCTGAACAGCCGATTCGGGGTCCATGAAGAAGGAACGAACATTACCAAGCGAATAAATCTATCAGATTGATTTGAAATCTAATCCACCGGATGACTAGCTCCAAAGCAACCCAAAAACCTGCATCTACCGCATGATACTCAGTTCTTTCAAGATTTATACCAACATTGGCAAGCTTGAACCCGCAACACGTAACAACCTAGATCGATTCGGTTTCGGCTATCGGAAAGCACAAGATCCACGTGCTAAAACACGAAATCTACTCGTATAAGGATCACGAGAGGGATAAAGCCGATCCAAACCCATCTAGATTGGGCAAAAGGTGTTACATGAATTTAAACATAAAGTAAAAACTCAAAGCAACACGGGGCAACTTAATGAATCTATTGGATCTTGCCAAAATCTAATAGAGCCGATAACTAGCTTCAAGCTAGGTCTTAGCCTACCGCATGGCTCATGTCCTAACAAGAAACCCTCTTGAACCAAGCTTGAATCTACCGCATGACATGAAGCATGGTAACAAGACTACTTGCATCAGATCTAAATCCACCGCATGATACTAGACATGATACAAGGTTGCCGGTACTCACGGAGGTCGATGGATCGATGAACCCTCTCGAAGAACTCGACGACACGATAAAAGGACTCTAGGGTTTGGCGTAAGGCCGGTTTGTATTGAAGAATGATTGTGTGTATTACATACATTTAGGGCTCATATTTTTACCCTGCCAAGTACAATTTCGAATGGATTCGCTGCCTAACTTATCTCTAAGCCTGATCGCCTATCCATCCATTCGTCCTTCCTGCTTGAGCCACGTCACCGTCCAATCCCACAAAATCAGCTCAACTGTTCCTTTGCCGAACGGGAGCAGATAGCCGACCACATACTTCTTTGCCGAATACATCTGAAAAAATCCTTTCCTTCCACCAAACGGACTCCTCACCAAGCTGGACCCACAAGTCAGACTCCCTACCAAATTTTGGTATTAATACATGCCCCTTCAATTGCGGGATAAAAGTGATTTTGTTCTGCAATTGACTCCAGCCACGAATATTTTCAAATCGAATGTCAACTTTTGTTCTTCTTTCTTCGCAATCCGCCGGAGTCTTCGTCTAGATCCAAACCCTAGATCCCCTTGTTCTAAGCTCAAATCTCTAATGGCGGCTCAAAACCAAGACGCTCAGGTAAATCCCTCTCCCGTAAGCTTCATTCGGCATTTAGGCTTTCAATTTTGCCTGAGATTTCGTTTCCGCTTTTCTTCAGGAGCCTTCTACTGAGCTTTTGATTCGCACCGAGGCCAATTCAAGATCTTATTACCTTGGTCCCGTGGGAAACTCTGATCCTCGAGATTTCATCGCGACTGAATCTCAAAGGATCCCCTTCAAGGTGGCTCTGTCTCCACCTCCCCGGTGGCAAGACGCTTTCAAGAACTGGCCCTTGCCTCCAATCGCAGGCTGGAAAAAATTGGTACCGGAGGATCCTTCCAGATAAGAGTGCCAGAACCCAAAACTGGGATACCCTCCGCATTGCTCAGTGCCTGGAGTTATCTTTGGCCGAGACCCCCAAAAATGAAGACCTTTTGATAGCAGCCTGCCATTTTTGGTCAAACGGTGTCAACGCCTTCCTCTTTGGCCACGGCCCGATGTCTCCAACTCTGGCCGATGTGTACATGATCGCCGGCTTTGACATTACAGGATCTGTTCAGCCCTGGGATTTCAAAAGTTCTTCACGGCAAACAGGGGTGAAACCAGGAAGCGGATATAAGAACTACATCTCGAACCACAGGAAGGACAATACCCTTGGTGAAATTGAATACGGGGCATTTCCGAACATGTGGCTATGCGAGCTCGTCTTACGTGGTAAAGCCAATGAACCTACCCTAAATCACATTGCAATGGCCTCTCACTTGGTCAATGGCAACCGCCTTCCCCTTGGGAAATTCCTCCTGGGCAGTGTGTATCATATGCTTCACCAAACTGTCACCCAGATGTATACTAGCCAGAGGATAACATGTGTCAATGGTCCTTGGTGGTTTGTTCAAATGTGGCTGCAGCTTCACATGCACCAGATCGTTGGTGTTGATTTGAACACCAGGCTCTTCCCTTCGTCCAATCATCCGAAGGGGAACCCCAAGCCACCGAGAGGATGCCGAATTATGGAGAAGTTTGCTTCAACTGTTCTTATTCAGCAGGACATCAGCCAGCTTTTTGAGCTATTCTTCAAAGGTTTCCAAAACCCTCTCTGGCTTCCTTATCTGGATAATGACACTTTGACTCTCCCCTGTGAATTCTCTTTTGAAACTGAACACCAAGATGGGAGATTTTTAGAGATCCTCAATATCATAATCCGCCCATGCATGCTGCCGGCTGAATTCAATGGAGGGAGGCTAACCTATAGCACTTATGAATATTATCAGCCCAATGTAGTAGCTCGGCAACTTGGGTGCGGCCAGATGCCCCCAAGGCTGTTTCTGCATGAATTCCTCAAGCCCAGGGAGGAAATCAAAGAACTCATGCACAGTAAGCGAGTCTTCCGTTATGTGTGCGGCCCCACGTCTACACCGGCCTTTTGTACCTACAACAATAGCTCACCCCACCCTCAACTCATGGTGGCAAGAATTCCATGATCATATCTTCAGTGAGCCTGTGCATTTGTTCTGTGCAGAGTTGATGCCTGATTTTCAGCCAACTTCAGAGGTAATATAACTAACCTTTGGATCAGACATTTCCTCTTCCAATCATGATTCTGATCTTATTTCTTTTACTCACGAACACGGTGCTCGCCCCTCGAGCCAGGAACATCACCTACAATGCCGTAGGCCCGATCTCAGCACTGGGATTCAGGTCCCCAACTCTGGCTCAGCTAATGGCCAGGTTTGCCACAACAGACCCAAGCCTTTCCATCCTTGCTGCTGACAGGAGGCAAGGTTTGACCCTGATTGCTCCTCCAAATGCCAAGAGGAGAAGAACTGTCAAGAAAATCCTTGTTGAGGTAAAAACCTTTTCCTTTCTTGATCACAAAATTACTCTGTTTCTGATAAATCATATCTTGTGTATTTTCAGCCCAGAGCCCAACAATCTTCAGTGGAACCTAACCGCCAATGCCCCATCCATCGGTATGACCTTCTCGCCCCCTTTTTGAGGATGAACAACGGCATTTATCTTTTAATTTGACATTTGCGAAGACACAATGGAAGAACAACTTGTGGACGTCCCGGTGTCTCAACAAGCAAGTCCACCCGGGGTTGAATTACCTATCCTAGTGGAGATCTCATCTTCATCGGGGACTCAATCACCTTCTGCGAAGCAATGAATTCTCCGGAGATGAGTCTCCCAATCCGGCAAGAACTCGTCAAGTCCTCCGGGGGCACAATCACCTGCTGGTCATGAAGAGACACCAACCCCAGCAGAGGTGAACCCATCTCCTCTTCAGCCAGAAGCCCCTGAGCTGCCAGCAACAGCGCCTTCTGACATAGAAGCTTCAGCCATGCCTGGAACACCTTCCTCGCCTGTGATTGCCCCTGAACAGAGTCCTGCCCCAGCTCAAGAAACTAGACATGAGGTACTCATTTGCACTTCAACTCTGCTACCTTTACTTTTAGCACTCCTAACTCGGCAATACTGCCTTCTTAGGATCAGGCCCCCTCATCATCAAGTCTGTCAATGGGGAACAATCCAGTTGCCGAGGTGACGGAAGAAATGCATCAAACCCTGTCAGAGGAAGTGCTAGAAAAGCTCAGGGAGATCTTTGCCTGGCTGGAAAAGGATGCACAAGATCAGTTCAGAGATCTCGATCACTTTGAAGAAATGCTCGAGTCTATTAGCCAAGAGCTTCCTGAGGACATCAATGCTTCTCTTGCATCTATCTGTGGCCTGGAGATCCATTATGCGCCCATAAGGCAGGCTTTGAGGAAGGTGCGCTCCCGCCCGGCTATTGAAAAGAAGAGAGCCGATCTTTGAACAAGCCATGAACGGGGCACAATCTCAGACCGAGAGCCACAAAGATACATTGGCCAATCTGCAAGCCTCTCGTGATTTAAAAATTGCCAGAAAAGTTACTCTGGAGGCAGAATTGAGAAGCCTGTCAGCTGAGATAGAGGCCGATAACAGGAAAATAGCCGAGCTCCCTGAATTGATAGAGAAGACCCAAGAGGAGGCAAAATCGGCTATGGCCAAGATGAAACAATGCGATGCAGAGCTTACCACCTTGTCTAGTGCCCAGAAAGATTATCCGGAGCGGTGTGATAATTTTCGCCAGACAATATCCAATGTCCGTATTGTAGTTGCAAAATACTTGAACATTTAAACGCTTCAATTGATGTATCACCGAATTGGTCGCTCTTGTAATATCTGTTCTTGCAATTTTATTTCCTTTTCCTTCTGTGCTCCTTCAAACGTAATGCTGAACGACCCATTCGGCAAAGAAACGCTAACACCCGAATGGCACCTTGACTCCCCTTAGCCGAGCGAGTCAACCGAACACGACTCAGCCTAGAACTCCAAACGACCCATCGGCGGATTGGTCAAGGAAACCTTTCCACCTTCCGATTTTCTTGGGATATGCGCCACGATCCAAAGCCACGACTTGAGGCGACGATCTGTCTTGCCAGGCCTATAAATGAAACCGTAGGTGCTCCTAGCTCTCCACCAAGCCTTTTAGCTCTCGAATCTTTGCCAATCTCAGTTCTTCTTCTTTCCAAACAGTGCACATCCCAAAGCAACATGGTGCGCCGCCTCAACCGCCGTCGTGCCTCTGATGAGGCAGAGGGGAGCAGCGCCAATGCGCGCCGGAGGCAATGATCGTCGATTCCTCTTCTTTGATTCCCCTTTGGTCTTTTCTTGTTTTTACGATCATCCCCCTTTCAGGTTGATTCAGTGGAATCCGTCTCCTGCGCCGGCCAATCAACCCCTTCCGGATGACTCCTCGGAGTCCGACGGCCACTCCCCAGTGCCCTATGGGGAACTCGACACCCTCCGCTTCAAGGCGGAGCTGGAGACGGCCCAGCGCGAGTTGGAGGACGTCTCCAAAAAGGCGGGCATAGCCGAGCTGGAGTGGGAGGACCAGCGCAAACAGCTGCTGGAAACCATCGACGGTACAACTCTGAAATCAAATCTTTGATCCAACCCGGCCTTTGATGCTAATCTCCTTTCTTCTTGCTCCTTGCAGCCCGCGATGCCGAGCTCAACCAGCTGAAGGCGCTGGTGGAGCAGCTGGTCGACAAGGTGAACGCCCGTGGTGACACGCCGGCGGAGCGCCTTGCTGCGGTGGAGCACCGCGTTGATGAGGTGGCCACCCATGGCGTTCGCTTGGGCACCACCCCGGGCACCGGCGCCATGGCGACGCACACGGACGTCGACTACTCCACCAGGCCGCGCGGCTTCTGGGGCGGCGCGCCAGAGGACATTGAGGAGATCGAGCTCATCTTGGAGCGCCTTGATGGACATGGCGACGCCATTGCCGAAATCACTCATCCCCAATCTGTGCTGAACAGACTCTTTGACTAGATTGTATTAGGGATGTTTGAACATCGGCAATAAATGAAGCGCTCTTGAATTCTGTGCTCGCTCTGTGATGATTTTCTTTACATTTGCACCCGTGAGTCTTGTTTTTCCTTAAACGTATCCGGGAACTGTCTTGAGCCGAATACGCAAGAACAGATCCCCCTTGGCGCAAAATCCGCAGAAGATCCCTGAATCGGCAATCCGTAAGCACTGTTCAAGCAAAAACCCTTCGCATCCGGGAGAAAACCCTGCCGTTTGGTATTCCAACAGTGTGTACTGGCTAGTCATCACTCCCAATGCACCCCTTCGGTCAATAAAATAGCCTGCCGGGATGCCCCGCAAATCCACTCGCACACTCATCCATCACTTCTTATTTCCTCTTCTGTCTCCAGAGGAGAAAACCCCAAGGTCATGGACAAAGGCAAGCAACCCCAGGGGGCAGCCCTCCAAAGAGACGCACGATTCGAAGGTGAGTTTTTCCCTTGACCTACTCCTCATTCTCTATATGATCTTGCGCTTCATATTTTCTTCTTTTCCTCTTTCAGCCTTGATTTGCTCCCTGAAGAAATCATTGGGACCGAAGATGTGCCTGAGTACATCTCCTCCGATTCCTCCCTCGAAGCAGAGGATGCCACGCCTAAACAGAGGACCAGCCATCAACTGCGCTGCCGCGTTCAGCACCTGGAGCATGGCCTCAGGGACATCACCGTCCGTTGCCAAGCCGAGCGCGAGCGTCGCATGGCCCTGGAGGCACTAGTGGGGGGTAAATGCTTCTGACTTCTTCTTGACTTTGTGCCCGCATTTGGATTTCTTGCCCCTAACATCGATTCCTTTGTTTTAGATGTCTCTGACAGGTACAACAACCTGAAAGCGGCCTGGGATAGCTTGGTGGAAGCCACAAACCATGGTCACCCCCGTGCATTCCAAGTCGCCGTCACGGTGGTCCTGGAACAACTGAAGAGGGAGCAGTCGAAGAAGAAGCAAAGAAAAGATTGAATCATACTTTCGCTTCTTCCTCCACGCCTTCTGCTTCCCACCTCCTTGAGGTCTTGATCACCAGGGTTGTTGGATGTAAACCTGCAAGAAGTAGTTGTAATGTAGTTTTTGTGCTAAGGGCAATGCATCTAGGCACTGGCCATTTCTTCAGTTTGTGAATTTTTGTTCTGAAGGCGGCCTCGTTCTTGAGCGTCGGCTGTTTCTGTGTCAGATGTGCGTAATCCCGCTGCTGGTGATCATCGATCGATCTCAATGCTAGGATAATACTTCTTCAGATATCTTCCATTTATCGCGGCGGAAAATTCTTCTCCTAGCAAAGTTTTCAATATGTATGCATTACCAGGGACGCATCTGATCACATGAAAAGGCCCCTCCCAGTTAGGGGACCATTTGCCGAATTCGCTGTATTTACCAATCGGCAATAGCGCTTTCCAAACCAAATCTCCTCTTGCGAAATTGCCGACTTTTACTTTCTTGTTATTGTACTTGGCAACCCGCGACTTGTTTTTCTCGATGTTTTCCAAGGCTCTAAGACGAATCATATGTAAATCCTCTAGCTCATCCATCATTAGGCCACTGTAATCCTTGGAGCTCAAATCTTTCTGTAACACCACTCTCCTTGAATCTGATTGCATCTCCCAAGGTAGAACCGCGTGGTGCCCATAAACCAATTCATAAGAAGAGATTTTTGTAGCTCCATGGGGGACCATTCGGTAAGCCCACAGTGCCTCACTGAGTACCGAATGCCACCTTCTTGGCTTCTGGTCGATCTTCTTTTGTATCAGCTTGATCATGATCTTGTTAGAAGCCTCTGCTTGACCATTAGATTGGGCATAATAGGGAGAAGAGTTAAACAATTTGATTCCCATGCTTTCGGCAAATTCTCTGAACTCCAGTGACACGAATTGTGCCCCTTGATCAGTGGTGATTGTCTGAGGGATTCCAAACCGATAGATGATGTGCTCCTTGACAAATTCAACCATGTTTTCCGATGTCACCTTCTTCAGTGGGATCGCCTCAACCCATTTAGTAAAATAATCTGTAGCCAAAAGCACGAACTTATGCCCCTTACTAGATGGTGGATTAATTTGGCCAATCAAGTCTATACCCCAGCCCCTGAATGGCCATGGCTTGATGATGGGATTCAATGCTGACGCGGGGACCCTTTGAATATTTCCAAACCTCTGGCAATCCTGACATCCCTTGTAATACTCAAAGCAATCCTCTAATATCATCGGCCAAAAGCACCCAGCTTGTCTAATAACCCATTTCATACGGTAGGCCGATTGGTGTGCTCCACATATCCCATCGTGCACTTCGCTCATCATGTTCTTGGCTTCTTCTGGACCCAGGCATCGCAACAATACCCCATCTAATGATTTATAGAACAAATTGTCATCCAAAAGAACGAATTTTATGGCCTTGTATCTGAGCTTCCTAGAGACCTTTCGGGATGGATCCCTCAAGTAATCAACGATCTCTTTCCTCCAATCACCTTCTGCGAGATCCGTCCCCAGTGCACATACCTCTGCAGCAAACGCTTCTTGACTCTCTTTGTAACCAGAGGCGCTTTGAGCCAGCCTGTTTGCTTCTTCATTATGCTCCCTAGGAATATGCTGTAGAGTTACCAACGGGAAGCTCTTCAAGATTTCCCTGCATTCTTCGTAGTAACTCCTCAGCGCTTCGCTTTTGCACTCGTATTGGCCGTTCAACTGCTTGATCACCAGCTTTGAATCTCCATAAACTTCAACTGAAACGGCCCCAGCTTCTCTCAAATATTGAAGCCCTCGAAGCAGTGCCTCGTACTCGGCCTGATTGTTTGTAACAGTGGGCTGTATAGGGATGGCAAATTCAAACATCTCACCCCTAGGTGAAATTAGTAGGATCCCTACTCCCCCACCTTTACCACATGATGATCCATCAAAAAATAAAGCCCAAGGGGTAATTTCAAGCAAATCAATTGACGGATCGCGATGTTCAGTTATAAAATCGGCAATGATCTGACCTTTGATAGCTTTTGCCGATTCGAACTTCAACTCGAATTCTGATAAAGCCAAAATCCATTTGCCAATCCTGCCGTTCAAAATTGGCATAGATAACATATGTTTTATTACATCAAACTTGGAATACACAGTGCATTCGGCATTCAACAAGTAGTGCCGAAACTTTGTACACGAGTAGTATACGCACAGACACAGCTTCTCTACAGCCGAATACCTGGTCTCAGGATCAAGTAGTTTTCGGCTAAGATATGCTACTACCCGTTCCTTTCCTTCGAATTCTTGAATAAGGGCCAATCCAATGGTTTGGGTATCGGCCGCCACGTACAACTTGAAAGGCTTGTCCAGCTGAGGAGGGACCAACACTGTTGGCTCCTTCATGTACTGCTTGATCTCATCGAAAGCCTTCTATTGTTCGTCGCCCCATGTGAACTTCTGATCCTTCTTTAGCTTCAGCAATGGAGAGAATGGCAAAACCTTCTGTGACAAATTTGAAATGAATCTTCTCACGAAATTAATTTTGCCGAGCAGTGATTGCAACTCCTTGAGATTAGTTGGAGGAACAACTTCATCGATGGCCTTCATGCTCTTCTTGCCAACTTCAATTCCTCCCTCGTGGACTAAAAACCCCAAGAATTCTCCAGCTGATACCCCAAAAGCGCACTTGTTTGGATTCATCTTTAAACCATGCTTCCTGGTGCACTCCAGGGTCTTTTTCACATCTTCCAAGTGTGTGTCATGACTTAGGGACTTGATCACCACATCATCAATGTAGATTTCCACAACCTTGCTGATCAACTCGTGAAAAATGTAATTCATGGCTCGTTGATAAGTCGCACCGGCATTTTTTAACCCAAATGTCATGACTATCCATTCAAACAGGCCTATATGGCCAGGACATCTGAAGGCCGTCTTTGATATGTCTTCTATTGCCATGAAGATTTGGTTATATCCCGCATTGCCATCCATGAAACTGATCACTTTGTGTCCAGCTGCGGCGTCAATCAACAAATCGGCAATAGGCATGGGGTAACCATCCATCGGAGTAGCTCTGTTCAGATCCCTGAAATCT
Organism: Cenchrus americanus; assembly: GCA_947561735.1. NCBI lineage: Eukaryota > Viridiplantae > Streptophyta > Magnoliopsida > Poales > Poaceae > Cenchrus > Cenchrus americanus. The sequence goes on along the minus strand of OX387245.1, from coordinate 217,845,852 downwards.
ATGCAGACCCTCATCTTTCCATTCTTCTTGTAAACAGGGACAATGTTAGAAATCCACTCCGCATATCTGCATGGCCGAACGAAGTTTGCATCAAGTAATCTTTCAACTTCCTTCTTCACATCGGCCAATACTTCATCCTTGTAGATTTTCCGGGGTGGTTGCTTGTATGGTTTGAAACCAGATTTGATTGGCAACCGATGCTCTACGATAGAACGATCCAATCCGGGCATCTCCGAATAATCCCAGGCGAAGCAATCTTTGTATTCCTTGAGCAGCTTGATTAACTCCTCCCTGAAGTCTGGCTGCAAGTTTGCGCTGATGAACGTCGGCCTTGGCTTATCACCGCTTCCGATGTCAACTTCTTCTAGTTTGTCAGCCGACATAAATCCTCACCCCAACTTGCCATCAGTGCCATCTACGGGGTTCTCCATTAAAAATTACTATAAGAGCCGACTGCTTGAATCGACTGTTGATCGCTGCTGACAGGTTCAACAGGACCTTCTCCCCAGTCTTTCCCTGAGAAACAATCAATGCCTTGGTACTCCCAGAAAGCTGGTTCCATGTTCGCAACGCTCACGGAGTCATCTGCCTGGACGACCTCAATATCATCATCCACCCAATCGGATAAGCCGCCGATGCATGGTGGATGGGACGCGGCAGATTGGCATGAATCCGGTCCCGTCCGAGAAGAGGGCCGTAGGCTCCTTTACCTTTGATCACAAAAAAGGTCGTGAGCAGCGTCTTGGACCCGATCATCAGATCCACGTGAGCGCATCCCTTGGTATCTGAAGGATTCCCAGCGAAATCATTCAGTATTATGCTTGTAGGCGTCAGATCACTCGGGCCCATGCCAAGTTTCCTGAAGGTGGTGTACGGCATCACGTTGACTGTCGCTCCACCGTCGACGAACATCTTGGTCAATGGCTTGCCATTGACGTATCCCCTTAAGTACAGCGGCCTCATGTGTCGATTTTTGGCCGGTTTGTCAAAGATGGCCCCGCTTGGCTAGCACCGAGTGCGCCATCATCCCCTCGATCTGCTCATCATCTAGGGACGCTTCCTCCTGCACAACCTGATTAGCGGGAGCCATGAATTCGTTCGGCAGAAAATATACCATGCATGCTGGAGCCGAACGCTTTGACCCTTCAGGTTGACCCTTTGGACGCCACACGTGCTTCGTCTGGATCCCAGCCTGCCTCAGTTCGTGGTTCCTCAAACGTTGAACCCGTCTCTTCTGACGTCTGCGTAGGCCAGGCGGGCACCATTGCCCCTTCTGCCAGATGTACTCGTCTTCATCCTCTTCTTGATCAGCCCACCTTAGATCAGCCTGCCGCTTCCTGGGGTGATCAATGACTTCAATTTTTTGGCGCCGATCCTCGTTAGGGTGGATCCTCCCAATTCTCTCATGGACGGATCGGCGATTGGCGTCTCCTCGCCTGTACTCAAAATATCCGTCACCGCATTCGGGACGAGTTCCTCGGCGTGGGCGGCTTCAAACCCTCGTTCCAACGGTGCTCGAAGAACGCACATCCCCGGTGCGCGCACTCCCCGCTCGCGCGTGTATTGCTCCGGGTCCCCCTTCGTGTGCCTCTTCTTCGGCCTCGCACTTCTCCTCCTCGTATCCGCGCTTCACGGTAACGTTCTTTTTCAATCTGGCGCTGCCACTTGTTGAGGAGGATGCGCGTGGTCACCCTGGGCTTGGCTCTGGATGACTCCCTGATTTCGATGTGGCTCTTGAGAATGCGGGGGGCTTCACCATGCACCTGTTCCAGAGTTACTTGGCGCTCCGGGTCCACTGTTCCATCCTGCCTAGCCCTGGCTGAGGTCAAGACTTTGACCTTCTCCTCAGCCGTCACCATGTTAACAGAGAAGCCCACCATGTTCTGAGGGAAGGGGTGACCATCCAGCTTCATCTTGTTGTCAAATTTGAGGTGCCCCTCCTGGATGGCTTTCTGGATCCTCATCCTGAAGACCCTGCAATCGTTGATGGAGTGCGAATCCCTGTCGTGGAAGCCACAGTAACGTTTCCCCTTGACTCCATCGGGCCGAAGCATGGAATGCCCTTCAGGCAGTCTGATTCGGCCTTCCTTCACTAGGAGCTCAAACAGCTTGTCAGCCTTCGTGATATCGAAATCGTAGGTGCCCTTGGTCTGTTTGACCCAGTGCTGATTCATCGTTAAAGGCTCTTTCCCCCACATGATTTCGGCTGCGGCCACATCCAGTTCATCATCAGAATCCTTGATCAGATCGGCCTTGTCTAAGAACTAGTTGTAGATGTCCGCCACATCATGCTGCTTGCCAAACCTGACATCCTTCTTGAAGCAATACGCCTGGTTGCTCATCAACGATAGCTTTTGAGACAGCTGGCCCAGGTTTTCAAACTCTATCCCAAACAGTTTCTCACGCACGGCCGGCAGCATCCCGGCGACGGCCATATCGGCCAACTGGTCATCTGGCAAGTTGAGCGAGAAGCACATGCCCTTAACCTCCCTGAATCTCCTGAGAAATTCCAGTGGCGTCTCGCTGTGCCTCTGTTTCAAGGTGGCAAGGTCGATCAACTTCTTCTCCGAGCTGCCGCTGAAATAGTGAGCATGGAATTTCTGTTCCAGGTCCCTCCATCTGCTAACTGACTCAGGGGGTAAGGACGAGAACCACTGGAACGCCGGGCCTGTCAGCGACGCGGGGAAGTATCTGACCCTGAACGCCTCCTCAGCTGAGCATTCTCCGAGCTGCATCAGGTAACGAGCAATGTGCTCCACCGTGCTTGTATCGTCTTGCCCGGAAAATTTCGTGAACTCCGTTGGAGGTTTCACCCTTGGCGGGAGGAGCACGTTGAAGTACCACTCTGGGAACAGCGGCTTGTAGGCAGGTCCCTGCATTTTTGGCTTGAGGACGAACTGATTTTGCATCAACTCGGCCATCTTCCGCGCCAGGGCGTCGTCCTCTGTGCGCTGCGGTGGCGCGCGTAACCTGGACGCGGGAAAGCGTCAATGGCTCCATAGTTTCCCACCTCGTGGTAGCCTCCGTCGTATAGGTTTCTCTGCAGCCAGTTGTTTGCCGGAGCAATCCTGTGGCCGGGGGCAAGCGGGGCCCCAGGCGAGCCGAACGCTAGGTCTCCGTACGTGGGCTGGTACGGATTCGGCTGTTGCACAGGTTGACCCATGCTGCCCTGCGGTGGTGGCTGGATTGGCTGCCCTCCTGAGGCCTGTAGTGGGGGCTGAACTGGCTGACCCCCAGCGCCCTGCGGAGGAGGCTGGAAAGCTTGACTTCCAGCGCTCTGAGGAGGAGGCTGAATTGGCTGGCTCCGTAGTGGTGGTTGAGAGCTTGATTCGCCCAGCTCCACGGTGCCCCCTTGGACGGGTGCCTTGCTGAATGCCTGCTCCATGCCTGGGCCAAAGACAGCCACCATCATTTGCTGGAACGCACCAAGAAAGGCTTTGTGGTGCTTTCTCAAAACGAGATCCGCAGCATCCCGGAACGCTTGCAGGCATTCCTCTCTCTCCTGCTGGGTCGTGGCGTCGCTCTCCCCTGGCAACAATATCCTGGGCATGTCATTCTTCAGGTAGGGGACACCACTTCTGTTCTTCTTGAAGGACAAAGACACACTCTGCCGGAATTGGTTCACGACGTCCCGGAGCCGCCGCCGCTGTTCGGGAGAGAGGTCCTCAATGTTGACATCCATGATGTCCGCGATTTCAGGCATCTTGATCTTTTCAGCTGGGTCCCACTGGGCGTGCCAAAAAGTGTGTTGACGCAAAACGTGCACCTAACGCCAAACACACAGCAAGCCGAACAAGCTGGCTTTACACGCGCAAAGAGTCACGAGACGTGCCAGTCAATTTTTCCTGAAAATTAACAAAAGACGAAGCAGTTAGATACCAAAGCTTGGAACTTGCCGGGTGGTACCAGACAGTTCCATATTTACGGCTATAAAGCCAGACGAGATGACATATAGCTATGGAAAGCTACCTGTCAACAAACTGAAAGCCATTCGGGAACTTATAAAAGGAAAAGTAACACTGCCGAATGGATGACGTAAGCATGACAGTAACCGGTCTTTGTTTGGACAAAGATGCATGTGCACGAGGCCATGACCGATCCCCATGATAGCTAACATTAAATAATGGATAAAGTAAAGCGCGAACGTAAACATGTAATAAATAAGCATGCATAGATCCAAAGCACTAGTCTACCGCATGTCTAGGTACTTAAAAATCCGTCGGGTATGACACCAAGCAAATCTATCCACCGCATGATACAACTTGCATGAAAATTGTACCACTTTCCACAAATAGATCTATCCACCGCATGATACAATCTAAATATGGAAAGCTAAAAGCACACGTTATTTAAAGCATGAATCTCGCACGTGTTCTACTCGTGAAGAAACATAACCGAATACGGCTGAACAGCCGATTCGGGGTCCATGAAGAAGGAACGAACATTACCAAGCGAATAAATCTATCAGATTGATTTGAAATCTAATCCACCGGATGACTAGCTCCAAAGCAACCCAAAAACCTGCATCTACCGCATGATACTCAGCTCTTTCAAGATTTATACCAACATTGGCAAGCTTGAACCCGCAACACGTAACAACCTAGATCGATTCGGTTTTGGCTATCGGAAAGCACAAGATCCACGTGCTAAAACACGAAATCTACTCGTATAAGGATCACGAGAGGGATAAAGCCGATCCAAACCCATCTAGATTGGGCAAAAGGTGTTACATGAATTTAAACATAAAGTAAAAACTCAAAGCAACACGGGGAAACTTAATGAATCTATTGGATCTTGCCAAAATCCAATAGAGCCAATAACTAGCTTCAAGCTAGATCTTAGCCTACCGCATGGCTCATGACATAACAAGAAACCCTCTTGAACCAAGCTTGAATCTACCGCATGACACGAAGCATGGTAACAAGACTACTTGCATCAGATCTAAATCCACCGCATGATACTAGACATGATACAAGGTTGCCGGTACTCACAGAGGTCGACGGATCGATGAAGAATGATTGTGTGTATTACACGATGACACGACAAAAGGACTCTAGGGTTTGGCGTAAGGCCGGTTTGTATTGAAGAATGATTGTGTGTATTACATACATTCAGGGCTCATATTTATACCCTGCCAAGTACAATTTCGAATGGATTCGCTGCCTAACTTATCTCTAAGCCTGATCGCCTATCCATCCATTCGTCCTTCCTGCTTGAGCCATGTCACCGTCCAATCCCGCAAAATCAGCTCAACTTGCCGAACGGGAGCAGATAGCCGACCGCAGACTTTTTTGCCGAATACATCTGAAAAAATGCTTTCCTTCCACCAAACGGACTCCTCACCAAGCTGGACCCACAAGTCAGACTCCCTACCAAATTTTGGTGTTCACACCGAGCGCACCGCCTCTCAGCGCGGCGCGCCCGTCATCACGACAACTGCCACCCCAATGGGACAGCGCACGGTCTCCGGACCGCGCTTTCCCATTGGGCTACGTGGTGCCGCGACGGCCTACAACGCCAACGTCAACACCACGATGCGTAGGGTTCCCCCTGGCCGTCACATTTTCGTCGCCAGGGATCCCAGCACCTCAGCCGGTGACGAATCGTCCCAAGACTCCCTTGACGCGCCGCCACCCGCTAACCTCCACGGGTACGCGGAGTGGGACTTCTCTGGCGTGCCGGACCCAGTCATGTTCCGGCGTTTACTCGACGCTACGGATTACTGGTTCGGCTGCTCCGACGACTCCAGCACCGGGAGCTACGACCCCGCACGGGAGTGCTACGTCGTCATCGCCAACGACCCAGCCAACGCCACCAGCGCTGTGGGCGTTGGAGACGGGGAGGTCACGCCTGCTCCAGGGATCGCTCCGTGTTGACGGATAAAAGACGTATCCCTCTACGATCCGCAAGCGTACGGACCCCACACCTTTTTCACCACGGGATTCCCAAGGTTCTTGTCAATCCGCGGAGCAAGGGGATTACAAGCGTTTGATCAACAACGACACACTAGCTACTAAAACCCTAACTACTATTATACTAGAAAACACTAAACTACACTAGAGAGAATGATAAACGATCAAGGTAGAAGACACTCGCACACGGGTCTACGATACTAGAGCATGCAATCGCTTAAAGACATGAAAACCAATCTAATCTATCGGGGATGTGACCACGGTTTCGCCCTTTCCCTCCTCTCGTACCGTCACTACGCGAAGGTATTCATGACTAGACCTTTGATGGCCACGGCGTATTGAATGGATCCAAGGAAGCATTGAGGCCTATACTCCCTTTACGGCATGGTTGCAAGCCTTAAGCATTAAAGTATATTCAACACAAGATGATAGATAGATAACCCGACAAAGTGCGATTACATCTCAAGATCGATTACAACCCATGGACGAATGAGAAGATTACCCCATCAAGGTGCTGATCATGGAACCGTTGATCATGGTTTCCCTTCCGCCGGTGTCTTCCTTCTTCTCCACGAGAGGGTGCTTCCTTCGAGGTGGTTGATCTCCCGCCGGAGATCCTCCTCCCTCTCTCTAGCTTGTGGATGGCCTTCGGTGCGAATAACTCCTCCCTGTGTTGGCGGCGTGTCGGGGGTTTTAGGGTCGAAGATCCTTCAAGGGCAAGGAAGACGGGACCGAACCGGTGCCCGAAGTGGGCCGGGCCCGCCGCCCCGGTGCCCGGTTCGGCCGGTTCGGTCGCCCTTTTTGCTCCGTGGGTCCTCGTGCACTTATCTACTTTGCCCCCTCCACTTGGATGATTTTGACGCTGTTATCCTCGCGATCAAGATGGAGGCTCTCTTTGCATGAAGTTTGATCTTTTACGCTTCAATCCCCGGGGGTGTTCCTCGTAGCACTTCGGTCCTCGCCACCATTGGAAGTGATTTCAGCAAGCTCATGAACACGAACAAGACTCCATGAATGCTCCTTTGAACTTGTTGCGAATCCGTCCTTTATGTCCATGTTTTCCTACATAAACACAACACTTCCAAATGCATGCACAAAGATGAACTTGTCATATGATTAGTATGCCTAGTGGCGGGTTAGCTCCATAATCAAATCCAAACCAAAGTGTAATGAACATGCTAGGTGCACCAAAATACACCGTCAACATCTCCCCCACACTTAGCTCTTGCTCGTCCTCGAGCAAGTACTCGTAAAAGAACTTCGTCCAAGGAGTGTAATCGTGTACCACTTATCCTTCTTCACAAGTTAGTCAATCCCTTCATCTTTAATACATAAACACAAAGTAATGATAATCAAACATAAACATGGGCGTTTAGAATTTTTACCACGTCAAGATTTACCCCACAACTCAAACTCTTCACTCGAAGTCTTCAATGTCAGCCATGCTTACTCCTTTGCTTCTATCGGAGGGGTTTTTATGGTTTTCAAAACAAAAATTCCTGCAACAAGTATTAGACAAAAACCTTTCTCCAAGCTCTCTCAAGTCACTCATATGAAGTAGCTATCCTAACCAAATTTTATAAAACTCTCACCTCCCATTAATCTCTCATATATCATGTAAAAGTGGAGCTATAGGTAGGGCTAGCGCAATCAACACAAGTATTGTCAAACTAAGAACTTCCTCTAATGGTTGTCTACCTTTCAAAGCCAATGATCATGAGAATTAACCGTATGTAGGGATATCAAGGATGAGAAGATTTAGAATGGTGGACATGTGCAAGGGCAAAAGAAAATTGTGACTTCAAGGCACCAATGATGTCCTCGTTGTCGGATTGCACATGGTTGGAAATAGAGTAAAAGTTTCGTCTCACAATCAACGTGACATCCTTCCTTACACTTTATCTTTTTTTTTCTTTTCTTTCACTTGATCCATTCCTCTCATATCTTCATTGCTAACTCATCTTTCTCTCTTTTTCTTTTTTTCTTTGATTCACATATGATTTTTTCTTTCTTTCTTTCTTTCTTTTCCATACACATACTTTTTCTCTTTATTTTTTGTCTCTCTTGACAACTTTTCAAAGCTTTCAATTCTCTCTTTCCTCGCATGCATACAATCTGAAATTTTTAAATAAACCATGCTAGAGACGAGACGAAACTTTGAAAATAGGTTGTGTTCAAGGAATACGATGTACAAAAGAGATGTATAGGGTTGGGTATGGAATCCAGCGATATTCATGACTTTCGTTGTGAAAGTCATGGACTGAATATATGACGAGGCTAGCAACAAAAGATAAGCACAAGGACATGATCATTGCTCGAAATTAAAACTCACCAAGAGAGAAAGGTCCTAGCCTAACTCATCGTGCTAATTACACTTATGGTGGAGCGAAAAAAATAAACTTGGCTTTGGATAGGAATTTTTTCTTACTCTCAACTTGGAAAAATAGGTTTTGCTAACCTTTATTACATGGGTTTTAAGATAATTTTCAGCACTGAAATCCTCCAATTTTTAGCATCGAACATAGCACAACTAGCATGTGAAGCTCAAGATCGAAGTGCGGTATGGGTACTTTAAGTAGTAGCGATTCCACTAAGCACCACGGTAAACGTTTTTCAAACCACGTACTTGTGTTCATATATCAAGGATCGAAGATTAAACAAACAAGTAAATAAAGATAAACAATACATAAAACACAAAGATATATATAAAGACTCTTTTTATTTGGTTTTCTTGACTCAACACTAATTTAAGACACTTGCAAAAATTTTAAAACAGACTCAAAAACTAAAGACTCATTAAAACACTAAGACTCTCACACGAAGATTAAACCGAACCTAAATTTGAAGTTCAAAAGCTAAGGCTAGCGAGCTAGCTCTCCCCCACACTTAAAACATACGACGTCCTCGTCGTATCTTACAAAAATCCTAAGGGGAAAACTAGATCTAGTGGTACTTCAAGCAAGTTTTGCACCACTTGCCTCTCATGTTTCCAACCATGCCGAAAAGCTTGCGCACGTTACGGTTAAGGAACTTGTAGTCATTTTCAACTACGCGCTCCAAGTCCTCCATACGTTGCTTCATCGCTTCCATGGCTTGGAGACATTCGTCGGCCGACGTGTAGAGATCCGCGATGGATTGACGGCAAACTCGACAAGACACCGGATGCAATCCGAAGGGGTCGTCGTCGCCATAATCTTCACCGTTGTCACCACGGTCGTCGCCACCTCCATTGTCGTTGCCTTCGCCACCGCCGTTGCTGTTGCCGTTGGGGCCTTCGGGAGTCCTTTCATAGGGCTGCTCATCCCAATCATCATCATCTCTACCGGCGGCCGCCCACGAGCTCGGGCTACGATCGTCGGAGTAGTCGCCGTCCCCATAATCCTTAGGCTCCGGCGACACCTCCTTGTAATCCTTGATGCCTTGGAGGCGTGCCGACCTTCGAACGGGTGTAGGGACCTTCTCTCCTTTGACGGGGTTGCGAGATGCAAGAGCTCCGGTCGGGACACGTCCTCCGCAACGGATACGTGCGGTCCTCTTGACGGGTAGCTTGAGCTCGCATCGCATCGCCTCCTCCATCGATGGCTTCTTGGCTTCTAGCTTCAACTCTAAGCTTTTTGGAGGCTCAATGGCTGCTACAAGGGTGCAACACATTGCTTGAAAGGTTTGATTCTCGAGCTCCCAATTCGGCCAAATATATAGTCCTGAGAGAAAAGCCCTGGGAACCTTATTTTCCTTTTTTACACTTCCCTTAAAATTTTCCGACCAAACAAGGAAGTCAAAAAGGAGCAATTCGGGCGAAATTCGGGGTCATCGGGCGTCGGGCCACCCCTGGGCCGGTCCGCCTGGGCCGGCCGGCCCACCCTGCCTCGGGGGCCGGGCCGGTCCGGTTTTTTTGCACACCGCCCTATTTTTTCGTCCTCAGCCCATGGGAAAAAGTTGGCCCAGTAAATCTTCGCGAAAAACTCCAGAGAACTAAAAGAAAAATTATTTACAGAAGTTGATGCCTTGTTTTTCGTCCTAGGCGGGACGTTCGGGCTCTTCCTCCATGGTGAAGACGTCAACATGGTGAAGGGGCACGACATCGGGTTCGTAGTAAACCTTAAGCCGCTGTCCATTCACCACAAATTGATCGCCGTTTATATCCATAATGGTTACCGCTCCGTTGGAGAACACCGAATGCACAACATAAGGTCCGTCCCACTTGCTTTGCAATTTCCCGTTTCCGAAGGTTTGAAACCTCGAATTGTAGAGGAGGACCTTATCTCCTTCTTTAAATTCTTTTTTCTTCAATCTTTTATCATACCACCTTTTGATTCTCTCTTTGTATATGCTTGCGTTTTCATAAGCTTTCAACCTCAACTCCTCTAGCTCGCTTATTTGAATTCTCCGTTTCACCACCGCGGCATCGAGATCAAGGTTCATCTCTTTAATCGCCCAATAGGCTTTATGTTCCAATTCAACCGGAAGGTGGCAAGCTTTTCCATAGACGAATTGATAAGGGGTCACACCTATGGGTGTTTTAAACGCCGTTCGAGAAGCCCATAAAGCTCCGTCTAATTTCTTTGACCAATCCTTGCCTCCCTTCTCTATGGTTTTGTTAAGTATGCTTTTTAATTGCCTATTTGACGTCTCCGCTTGTCCGTTGGTTTGTGGGTGATAGGCCGTGGAGACTCTATGCTCAATTCCCAACTTGGACAAGCACCTTTTGAAGTTCTTCCGGTGAAATGAGTTCCTCCATCACTTATCAAGATTCTCGGTGTACCGAAACGGGGAAAAATCACGTTCTTGATCATAGTAATGGACTCCTCTGTGGAAGCTTTACGACATGGTATAGCCTCTACCCACTTGGATACATAATCAACCATAACAAGTATATACTCGAATCCAAATGAGTTTTTAAAAGGCCCCATGAAGTCTATGCCCCATACATCGAATATGTCGATTTGCAAGTTGTATTTCAAAGGCATAGAATTTCTTTGAGAGATGTTTCCGGTTCTTTGGCATTCGGGGCATGACGCAACATATCTTTTAGTATCTTCATGCATCTCCGGCCAATAGAATCCGCTCAACCATACTTTTGCTTCGGTTTGAAAATGGCTATAGTGTCCACCGTACTCCGCCGAGTGGCACTTCCTCAAAATCTCAAGCCTCTCTTCTCTTGGCACACATCTTCTCATCACTCCATCGTTGCCAAGCTTGAAGAGGTATGGTGCATCCCAAAAATATTTCTTACTTTCGGAAATTATCTTCCTTTGAGTGTTTTTATCTAGATGATCGAGGGGCATCTTTCGAATTGCTCGAATGATGTCGATCATCCAAGTATCTTTATCAAGCACTCTATAGAGGTGGTCATCTCTCATCTTATCTTCTATGGGCTCTTTATCATCTTGTCCACGATTCATCCTAGACAAATGATCGGCCACAACATTTTCCACCCCCTTTTTATCACGAATTTCAACATCAAACTCTTGGAGAAGAAGGATCCAACGAATCAAACGTGGTTTAGCTTCCTTCTTAGCCAAGAGATACTTGATAGCTGCGTGATCGGTGTAAACAATGACTTTCGAGTTCACAATGTAAGATCTGAATTTTTCGAAAGCGAATACCACCGCTAGCAACTCCTTTTCCGTAGTGGCGTAATTTAATTGTGCCCCACTAAGAGTTTTGTTGGCGTAGTAAACGGCGTGAACTCGGCCTTCCTTTCTTTGTCCCAAGACCGCGCCTACGGCGTAGTCACTTGCGTCACACATGATCTCGAAAGGTTGGCTCCAATCCGGAGGTTGGATGATGGGAGCACTCACCAACGCATTTTTCAAGGTCGGAATGCCGCTAGGCACTTCTCATCAAAGTCGAAAGCCACATCCTTTTGAAGAAGGTGCGTTAAAGGCTTAGTGATCTTCGAGAAGTCCTTTATAAATCTTCTATAGAATCCGGCATGGCCTAGAAAGCTCCTTAAGGACTTAACATCCGTAGGAGGTGGGAGTTGCTCAACCGTCTCTACCTTAGCCTTGTCCACTTCAATTCCTCTCTCGGATATAACATGTCCGAGCACTATGCCTTGCTTAACCATGAAGTGGCATTTTTCCCAATTTAAAACCAAATCTACCTCCGCACACCTTGTAAGGACCTTTTCTAAGTTTGCTAAGCAATCCATGAACGTCTTCCCGTAAACGGAAAAATCATCCATAAACACTTCAACAATTTCTTCGATGAATTCCGAAAACACGGCCATCATGCAACGTTGAAAAGAGGCCGGAGCGTTGCATAGGCCGAAGGGCATCCTCCTATATGCAAACGTTCCGTAAGGACACGTAAACATTGTCTTATGTTGATCTTCGGGTGAATAGGAATTTGCATGAACCCCGAGTATCCATCGAGAAAGCAAAAATAAGCGTGGTTTGCTAACCTCTCGAGCATCTCGTCTATGAACGGTAGGGGGAAGTGATCTTTCTTCGTCGCTTTGTTAAGCTTACGGTAATCAATACACATCCGCCACCCGGTCACGGTTCTTTGCGGTATCAATTCGTTCTTCTCATTCTTCACCACGGTCAAACCTCCTTTCTTCGGTACACAATGTACCGGGCTCACCCATTCACTATGCGGAACCGGGTAGATGATTCCGGCATCAACCAACTTAAGAAAAGGCCTACCTAAGATTATATGATCAGAATTACCATGGTAAGCATCAATAACAAAGAAATCGGTTGGTATATAGTTTCTAGAGATTTTTACTTTCATGTTGCAAGCAATACCTAGAGGTTTGATAGTTCTACCATCTACCATAATTAATTTCGTTGATGTTGGAGCTAAGTCTAGGTTGTGGTATTGAACTTTATCGTAAATTTTAGAAGATAGAACACTTACTTGGGCTCCGATGTCGCATAAGGCTTTGCATTGAACTCCGTTGATCTCGCAACTCAAGTGCGGCGTCATCTTCTCTTCTTCTTCGGATCCGATCGAATAAATTTCAGCGAGGCGAGCGTATGGTGATGCTTCGGGCTTGATCCCCATGATTCTCTTCACCTCGGCAATATGTTCCGGATCCATCACGTCATCTCCAAAGAGCTTCTCAAAAATCTCACCGGTGGTTTCGAGGTCGTATGAATTTTCAGCTTTCTTCTCCGGTGGGAAATCCACTTCCAATGCTCTTGCCATTCCCTTTTGATTAGGGAACGGTCTTCTCTTGTCGAATACTTCTCCGTAATCAATAGGAACCCAATCCATTGGCTCGAACTCCCTTAGTGGCTTTGCGCTTGACATGCTTCTCTTGTTCGTCTCATTTGGCGCGGCAAAGTCGACGTTTGGTGTAGTTCTTGACTTGATGTGTTCTTGTTCAAACTTTTCCATGATTGGTTCCTCTTTTGTGACTTCCGGGGTTGCCTCTTTAGAAAAATCAGCAAGCTTCTTCTTCCTTGAATTGTATTCCGGCTCTTCCGCAAGTCTTGTTTCCCAATCTCTTCGCATGGCAGCCACTTTACTAACTTTTTGTAGAAGTTGGGCAGCTTCCGTGAGTGTTTTCTCCATGAGATCCCCACCTGCACACATTTCGACGTGTCGCATGCAACTAGGGGTTAGGGGAAAAAAAATGTATGCAAGAGTACGTCACCGGTGAAGCCGAGTTTTGGTCCTTGTTCGATTAATTCATTAAACCTATCCCAGGCTTAGTCTATCCCTTCCTCTTCTCCTTGCATGAAAGTGATCACTTGCCTCCTTAGATGTTGAACCTTGCTAATTGGAAAGAACTTCTCGCAAAACTTCTTTGTCAACTTGTTCCAATTGCCTTCAACTTCAAAGGACGCAACCGAATACCATGTCTTTGCTTTGCGGCAAGTGAGTAGGGAAAGAGATTCCATTTGAACCATTCATCGGGAACTCCTTCTTGACGCACCGTGTTGCATATTGTCGTGAAATCCCTTATGTGTCTATATGGGTTCTCCGTAACCATCCCTTCAAATGGGTTTTCTCGCCACCATCTTGATGATCTTGGATTTAATTTCATACTTGGTCGCTTCGAGCTTCGAATCCGACTCTTGTACTTTTATGTCTTCACATCGAGGGCTAGCGTAATCCCTTAATGATTTCTCCGGTTCTTCCACGGGTTGATTCACGAACTCCATCTAGACAATAAGATAAAAACAAAAACAAAAAAGAAACAAGTGTTTTTCCGATAATATATGTTAGATATAGCAAATAAAAGATAAACTAAAATATAAAACTAAGTTAGATGCAAATCAAACGATGTAAACTAACTTGCTCCCCGGCAACGGCGCCGGAAAAAGGGGCTTGTTGACGGATAAAAGACGTATCCCTCTACGATCCGCAAGCGTACGGACCCCACACCTTTTTCACCACGGGATTCCCAAGGTTCTTGTCAATCCGCGGAGCAAGGGGGATTACAAGCGTTCGATCAACAACGACACACTAGCTACTAAAACCCTAACTACTATTATACTAGAAAACACTAAACTACACTAGAGAGAATGATAAACGATCAAGGTAGAAGACACTCGCCCACGGGTCTACGATACTAGAGCATGCAATCGCTTAAAGACATGAAAACCAATCTAATCTATCGGGGATGTGACCACGGTTTCGCCCTTTCCCTCCTCTCGTCCGTCACTACGCGAAGGTATTCATGACTAGACCTTTGATGGCCACGGCGTATTGAATGGATCCAAGGAAGCATTGAGGCCTATACTCCCTTTACGACATGGTTGCAAGCCTTAAGCATTAAAGTATATTCAACACAAGATGATAGATAGATAAACCGACAAAGTGCGATTACATCTCAAGATCGATTACAACCCATGGACGAATGAGAAGATTACCCCATCAAGGTGCCGATCATGGCACCGTTGATCATGGTTTCCGTTCCGCCGTTGTCTTCCTTCTTCTCCACGAGAGGGTGCTTCCTTCGAGGTGGTTGATCTCCCACCGGAGATCCTCCTCCTCTATCTCTAGCTTGTGGATGGCCTTCGGTGCGAATAACTCCTCCCCGTGTTGGTGGCGCGTCGGGGGTTTTAGGGTCGAAGATCCTTCGAGGGCAAGGAAGACGGGACCGAACCGGTGCCCGAAGTGGGCTGGGCCGGCCCGCACGGGCCGGCCGGCCCGAGCCCGCTTTCGGCCCGGTTCGGTTGCCCTTTTTGCTCCGTGGGTCCTCGTGCGCTTATCTACTTTGCCCCCTCCACTTGGATGATTTTGACGCCGTTATCCTCGCGATCAAGATGGAGGCTCTCTTTGCATGAAGTTTGATCTTTTACGCTTCAATCCCGGGGGTGTTCCTCGTAGCACTTCGGTCCTCGCCACCATTGGAAGTGATTTCAGCAAGCTCATGAACACGAACAAGACTCCATGAATGCTCCTTTGAACTTGTTGCGAATCCGTCCTTTATGTCCATGTTTTCCTACATAAACACAACACTTCCAAATGCATGCACAAAGATGAACTTGTCATATGATTAGTATGCCTAGTGGCGGGTTAGCTCCATAATCAAATCCAAACCAAAGTGTAATGAACATGCTAGGTGCACCAAAATACACCGTCAACACTCCGCGCCCGGCCGCGGGGCCAAGCACTCCTGCTGGGGCCGATGCCGATGCGCAGCTGGCCCAGGCCCGCGAGCTCGAGGCTAAGCTGGCGGAGGAGTACCAGACGGCGTGGCTGCTCCGTGCCTCAATGGCAGGGAAAGCCTCCGCGTGCGGCGAACGCGCGCGGGAGCTAGGCAAACAGGTCCGCGACCGCATCAACGCCGACTTCAACGTCGACAACCCAGACGCGCCTCCGCGGGCAAGCCAAAAGCTCATTGCCGCCGCGACGCTGCTACGGGCTATGCCGGCACCCTCGACCCCCGAGGCGCGGGACTTGCATCGCGAGGTGCAGGTTCTCATCGAGCAAGCGGCCGTCTAGCAGGCCGAAAGCTCCGCGTCACGCATTCGCCAACAGGGGGGTGCGCGGGACGACAGAGCCACACAGGGGGGCGAACCCTCGATCCATGCGAGTGAAGCGGCGGGGCGACCCGCCAACCCAGGACGCACGCCGGCCAAGGAGCGGCTCCTTGACACGCGCAGGCGCCGGGACGGCGACGCCCGCAACGTCATCAACGCCCGGCGCACGAGCAAGGCGGACGCGCGAGCAGCGGTGGGCTACCACCCTCGACGGGGTGGACGCTACGACAGCGATGAGGATCGCTCTCCAACGCCGGAGCCCCCGGGGACCCGTGTGTTCAGCCGGGAGATCCGTGCGGCGGCCTTCCCCCAACGCTTCCGCCAACCCTCGACCATCGTCAAGTACAACGGGGAGACGGATCCCCGCATGTGGCTCAACGACTACCGTCTGGCGTGCCAGCTGGGCGGGGCCACCAGCGACGAGGTCATCATCCTCAACTTGCCCCTGCACCTCGGCGATGCAGCCCGGACATGGCTCGAGCACCGCCCGCCGCCCGGATCCACAACCGGGATGACCCGGTCCGCACGTTCGTGGGTAACTTCCGGGGGCACGTACGTGCACCCCCGGAAATTCTCGGGACCCGCGCTCCTGCACCCAGAAGCCCGGCGAGTTGCTGTGGGACTTCATACGGCGCTTCTCCAAGCGGCGTACGCAGCTCCCCGCCGTGGCGCAATCCGAGATCGTGCATGCCTTCCTCGAGGGCACCACGTGCCGGGACCTCGTGCGAGAGCTGGGGCGCAGCCCGCCCGCGGACTCCAACGAGCTGTTCGACATTGCCACCAGCTTCGCCTCAGGAGAGGAGGCCGTGGGGGCAATCTTCGACGGCAAGAAGGGCAAGCGCTCGGATGATGCGCCCGCGGAGGGCAGCAAGTCCAGGGAGCCCCACCGCAAGGACAAGCGGGGCAAGAAGGGGAAGAAGCCGCGCCGCGAGGCGCGCGAGCAGGGGCGCGACGGCGGTGATGCCGAGGCTCTTGCTGTTGACCCGGCTCGACGGGTGTTGACGGTGAAAATCCGTCAACCTAGCCATGAGTTTACCTTCGGTGTTGGCATGAGTTTTATACCTTATCCATTGGTACTAACCCCCGTGGTATAACAAGTTCACGTGTGCATGTCGGTTTTGGAGTTTAATGTTTATGCAGGGTTTTAGTGTTAAATGCAAGACTTTCGGGATAAGTTCATCAAGCACCTCATGACAAGACCTTGAAGCCCCGTACAAGTCATGCAATGAAGCAAAATTAACTCCAAGAAGGCGGGGACTTGATCCGAGAAGACGACAGACTCCAGGGACCTGACCAGAAAAGTGCTGAATCTTGCAAGACAAGGAGTTGAGTCCAATTCGGAGAGAAACCGACGACATGGACCTACATGCGAAGGGGGAAACATCCGGGAAGCAAGGGAACCGACGTGGGGCAAAGGAGCCCACGGGCCGGGCCTAAATGGGCCCGGGCCGGCCGGCCCGATCCGGTCGGCCCTGGGCCCATTTTGGGCCCAAACACGCTCTCCTTTGCCCTAGCCGCCAATCGGGCTATTTATAGTCCCCTGACCGAGAGCCACGGAGAGAAGATTTCATCTTCGGCCGCCGAGGAGCAGAGAAGAGAGGGACACCATGTCGGAGAGGAGAGGGTCGAGCTAGTTGACTAGGGTTTCCCTAGCCGACGTGGGAACCTTGCATGGAAGACCACGTCGGAGTTCCCGGAGCTAGAAGCAAGATCAAGGAAAAATCCCGGTGGTGATCTTGTGTATGTATCATTGTTATAGTTGAATTATCAAGTTGAATCTTTTCCTAGCGATCAAGTGTTTCCTCGAAGATTTCGTTTTTCGATCGGCTTTGCTTATTCCAATTCTATTCGCGCGATAGATTACATAGGGTGTTCTTGTAGCCGCGGTGGCTAGAGGTACACGCCGGATCTTCCGAAAGAATCTCGACTTGTCTTTTGACTCGCCCTAAGCTCCCCGCATGAATAGGGATACGTTGTGACAGAACGGGGGTCTCGAAAGGCGGATGTTTTCGGATTTGGACGGGAAACCACGATTTAAAGAGGCTTCTATTAAGATTCGATTTGCTACTTCTTCTCTTGCTTGGAACTTCAACAAAAGGCTTACCCCGATCCCTCTAGATCGGTTTATCTACCCAATCTTACTTTGTTTTCTCCGGTCTATAGTAGATTAGATTTGTTTCATGTCTTTTACTTAGATGCATTAGGTCTTTTATCGAAGATTGAAGTTACTTGGCTTTAATAGATTAAGTCTTGCGTCACACATTTGTTCCACGGATTCGATACCTTGGGTTCACCACTCGAGGGAAGAAGGGTCCCTTGACTACGACGGGAGACTTGTACGCTTGCGAGTCACGAACGAACTTTGATACAATTATTAACCGTCAACAACGGGGCCCTCGACCGGCCCCTCGAGGTCCGGGGGTGTTCGATGACATGCTGAAAAAGCCATGTCCTTACCATAAGACCCTAGTGAACCACACCCTTGAGCAAAGGCGATATGCTCAAGAAGTTCTATGGCCGCGCCGCCGCGAAGGAAGCGGAGGCCAAGAAAGACGGAGGAGATGGCGACGCCGGCGGCTTCCCCGCCGTGGAAAACGTGTTCCTCATCTTTGGGGGACCAACCGTCGACATGTCGACCCGCCAGCGCAAGCGGGAGCGGCACGAGGTCCTCGCCGCGGAGAAGGCGCCTCCCTCCTTCCTCAACTGGTCGGAAGACGCCATCACCTTCAGCAGGGAAGACCATCCGAACCGCATCCCCAACCCGGGCCAATACCCGCTGGTGGTCGACCCAATCATTGGGAACGCGCGGTTCTCAAAAGTCTTGATGGACGGAGGCAGCAGCCTCAACATCCTCTACGCGCATACGCTGCGCTTAATGGGGATCGGGTTGGACCAGCTGCGGCCCAGCACGAAGCCGTTCCATGGCGTCGCGCCCGGCAAGCAGGTCCAGCCCCTCGGACAGATCGATCTGCCAGTGTGGTTCGGCACCGCGAAGAATTTCCGCAAGGAAACGCTCCCCTTCGAGGTGGTGGGGTTCAAGGGTGCCTACCACGCCATACTTGGGCGGGCCCTACTACGCCAAGTTCAAGGCGGTCCCCAACCGCACCTACTTGAAGATGAAGATGCCAGGACCGAACGACATCATCACCGTAGGCTCGTCCATCGAGCACGCATTCGACTGCGACGTCGAGTGCGTAGAGCACGCAGAAGCACTGGCGCTGGATGAAGATGGTCAATGAGGACCTCGACTCCACTGCCAAGCACACCGGCACCTTCGAGGCCGCGGAGCAGACCAAGGAGGCCCCCCTCGACCCTGCTGCCCCCAAGGGCAAGGTGTTGAGGGTCAGCTCCACCCTCGATCCCAAATAGGAAGTGGTGCTCGTCGACTTCCTCCGCGCCAACGCCGACATCTTCGCGTGGAGCCCCTCGGATATGCCTGGCATCCCGAGAGAGGTCGCCGAGCACTCCCTTGACATCCTGCCTCACGCCCGCGCCGTGCAACAACGGCTGCGCCGCTTCGACGAGGAGCGGCGACGGGCTATTGGAGTGGAGCTGCGGAAGCTTCTAGAGGCCGGGTTCATCAAGGAGGTGTTCCACCCAACGTGGCTAGCAAACCCTGTACTTGTAAAGAAAAAGAATGGGAAGTGACGGATGTGTATAGACTACACTAGTCTTAATAAAGCATGTCCTAAAGTTCCTTTTCCTTTGCCACGCATTGATCAAATTGTTGACTCAACGGCTGGGTGTGAGCTGCTCTGCTTCCTTGATGCCTACTCCGGGTATCATCAAATAAAGATGAAGGAGTCCGACCAGCTCGCGACTTCGTTCATCACGCCGTTCGGGATGTTCTGCTACGTCACGATGCCGTTCGGCCTCCGAAACGCGGGTGCGACATACCAGCGCTGCATGCAGCACGTTTTCGGAGATCACATCGGACGGACGGTCGAGGCGTACGTGGATGACATCGTCGTGAAAACCAGGAAGGCGGACGACCTGGTTGGCGACCTTGGCATCGCGTTCGGCTGCCTGCGGGCCAATGGGGTCAAATTAAACCCCGAAAAGTGTGTCTTTGGAGTGCCGCGAGGCATGCTCTTAGGATACATCGTCTCCCAACGGGGCATCGAGGCCAACCCCGAGAAGGTTGCGGCCCTCGAACGAATGGGCCCGATCCGGGACCTCAAAGGGGTGCAAAAGGTGCTGGGGTGCCTTGCCGCCTTGAGCCGCTTCATCTCGCGGCTCGGCGAGAAGGGCCTGCCCCTCTATCGCCTCCTCAAGAAGCACGAGCGCTTCTCCTGGACCGCCGAGGCCCAGGATGCGCTCGACAAACTAAAGGCATCCCTAACGCACGCCCCGGTCCTCACGCCGCCGCAGGACGGCGAACCCCTGCAGCTCTACGTGGCCGCAACCACCCAGGTGGTCAGCGTCGTTATCGTGGTGGAGCGCACGGAGGAATGGCACGCCCTGCCGGTCCAGCGGCCGGTCTACTACATCAGCGAGGTCTTGTCTGACACCAAGATGCGCTACCCCCAAGTCCAAAAGCTGCTGTACGCGGTGGTCCTCGCGCGGCGCAAGCTCCGCCACTACTTCGAGGCCCACCCAGTCACGGTGGTCTCCTCCTTCCCGCTGGGGGAGATCATCCGCAATCCTGACGCGGCGAGCAAGATCGCCAAGTGGTCCGTGGAACTGATGGGCGAGATGCTCGCCTATGCCCCGCGCAAGGCCATCAAGTCCCAGATCCCGGCGGATTTTGTCGCCGAATGGACGGACACACGGCTACCACCGCCACGGCATCCGGGCGAGCAGGCCGGACTGCGTATTTCGACGATTCGGTGATGAAAACGGGGGCGGGCGGGGGCCTGCTCTTTGTGTCACCCCTCGGGGAGCACATGCGGTACACGGTGCGCCTCCACTTCCTTGCCTCGAACAACATGGCTGAGTACGAGGCCCTCCTTTGCGGCCTCAAGATCGCCATCGAGTTGGGCGTCAAACGCCTCGACGTGCGGGGGGACTCGCAGCTCGTAATTGACCAGGTCATGAAGAACGCGAGCTGCCATGACGACAAGATGGAGGCCTACTGCAAAGCCGTGCGAGCCCTCGAAGACAAATTCTACGGCATCGAGCTGAATCACGTGCCCCGCCGGCACAACGAGGAGGCGGACGAGCTGGCCAAGATCGCGTCCGGGCGGATCACCGTCCCCCCGAACGTTTTCGCCCGCGATATTGCTCAGCCCTCGGTCGCCCTCGAGCCTCACCCCTCGAACCACGCGGAACCCTCGGGGGCTCCCTCGGATCCAGCGGGCGCGGAACCCATGGAAGAGGACCCCTCGAACGAGGCGTACGTGCTCTCCCTCCTCGAGGGGTATGGCGCCTATGGGGCTGATGTGATGGACATCGAGCCGGCCCCCGTCAAGGCCGACTGGCGTGACAAGTATGTGGCCTGGATGGCCCGAGGGGAGCTCCCCACGGACCGGACCGCGGCCAGACGCATCGCCAGGATGGCCAAATCCTTTGCCCTCGTCGACGGCGAGCTGTACAAGCGCGCCGCCTCCGGTATCTTGCAGCGGTGCGTGCCCATCCCCGAGGGGCGCGAGCTCCTGCGGGACATCCACGCCGGGATCTGCGGCCATCATGCGGCGCCGCGTACCCTCGTTGGCAATGCGTTCCGCCAAGGCTTTTACTGGCCCACCGCGGTCGCGGACGCCAGCGAGATCGTACGCACCTGCGAGGGGTGCCAGTTTTACGCTCGCAAGTCCAACCTTCCCGCTCATATCCTGCAGACCATCCCCATAACATGGCAGTTCGCTGTGTGGGGGCTGGACATCATCGGGCCCCTGCGAAAGGAGCCCGGGGGCTTCACCCACTTGTTGGTCGCGATCGACAAGTTCTCCAAGTGGGTGGAAGTGCGCCCCATCATGAATCTCAGGGCTGAACAAGCGGTGACGTTCTTCACCGACATCGCCCACCGCTTTGGAGTGCCAAACTCCATCATCACCGACAACGGGTCCCAGTTCACGGACAGGAAATTCTTGGAGTTTTGCGACAAATTCCACATCCGTGTAGATTGGGCAGCCGTGGCACACCCACAGACCAACGGCCAAGTAGAGCGTGCCAACGGCATGATCCTACAAGGCCTTAAGCCTAGGATTTTTGACCAGCTAAACAAATCTGGTCGGAAATGGCTCCAAGAGTTACCAGCGGTCGTGTGGAGCCTAAGGACCACCCCGAGCAGAGCCACCGGGTTCACCCCATTTTTCCTAGTCCATGGCGCGGAGGCCGTCCTCCCCACGGACTTAGAATACGGATCGCCCAGGGTTCGAGGCTACGACGAGGATGCCAACCAGCGAGCTCGCGAGGACTCGCTGGACCAGCTGGACGAGGCACGCCTCGTGGCCTTGATGCATTCCGCAAGGTATCAGCAGTCCCTTAGGCGCTACCAAGCACGCAAGATACGCCGACGGGACTTCAGCTAAGGGGACCTCGGTCCTAAGGCTACGCCAAGACAACCGGGGACGCCACAAGCTATCGCCTCCCCGGGAGGGACCCTACGTCGTGGTGAAGGTACTCAAGCCCGCACGTACAAGCCGGCCAACGAGGACGGTGAAGAGCTCACCAACGCTTGGAACATCCAACGCCTACGTCGCTTCTACCCCTAGCTAGGATTTCCAAGTATTTTTGTTGTAAAAATCACATGACCAACGCCCCGAGTTGGTGTCAACTATGAAAACGCCATAAGTCTAATGAAAAGGGCAACTCGGCCTTTCCTCCGAAACCCAAGTTACCCTCGGGGGCTATTGCGGGGGGGCATCCCCCCCCCCCAAAATGGTCCCATTTTCGCGCAAAAACGAAACAATTCACGAGCGCTAAGTTTGTTTTCTACTTCATCCCCGAGCAACGATTCGAACGGGGCGCGGGCAGCCTAGCGGAAGGAGCACGCGAGCCAGAGATAGCCTACGCCTCCGCGAGGATACGACCCTTCTCTCTCGCCTCCAACCCAGCAGGCCACCCACGAAAATCGAACTCCCCTAACTAGAATCTACTCAGGAAGAAGGAGAAACAAAAAAGAGTAATAAACAAAAGACATCACTTTACATTGGCAAATGATTATGGCAAAAATATCTTGTTTTTTACAAAGGCCGCACGGCCAGTATACTGATGCATCAACAAAAACAGGCCTAGCGCCCAGCTGTCTTCAGGCGGGAGGAGCGGCGGCGTCAGCAGCGTCCGGGAAGAGGAACTCCTCGAAGGCTTCAGCGAGCGTTCCGGCGGCATCGGCGGCCAGCGCGTCCACGCGCTCCATCGCCACCTCGTCCTCGACACCCTCGGGAACGACATAGCCCTCCGCCAGCGCCTCGAAGTTGACCTCGTAGTGGGACCGCACCACCCCGAGGGCCTTCTGGACACCAAGACGCAGCGCCCGGCGCATACGCTCGGTGACGTGGCCGCTAAGGGCGCGCAGGCGGCTGGCCAACGAGCTACCAGCCTGTGCCTCGCCCTCCTCCACGACCCGGCAGGTCTCGAGGGCCGCGTTGCGCAACTCCTGCAGCTCCTGCTCAGAGGAGTTGTAGGAGGCCTGCAGCGCCTCGGCCCGCTCGGCCGCGTGCCCCAGAGCGGTGCGCAAGCCTGGAGTCGCCAAGACAAGAAAGAAATCAGAAAAAGGAGTGCGAACTCTCTAACAGAAAACCAACAAAACAGGAGTCAAGCAGCGGCTCACCTTCGACTTGCTTCCTCTCCACCTCGAGGGCGCGGCGCTCGGCCTCGACCGCCAGCTCGAGGCCCCCGACGGTCTCACCCCCGCCCCGGAGGGGCCGGCTCCTAGTTCGCGCTCGCGATGCCGAGCACTATCGGCTCGCCCTTGACCTTGGAGAACTCGGTGTTCGGTCCTCCCGGCGACCTCGCGCCGCTTCGCGAGCGACGCGCTCTCGCTCCGCCGACCGGGCGTCGGGCGAGGGTGGCTCGCTCTCGCCGGAGCCGCCCCTCAGCCCCTTGGCGGGCGGTGCGCTCCCGCAGAAGCTGGTCCTCAGAGACGGCGAGCGCCGCGACCTTGGCGTCGAGGGCGGCCTTCAAGTCGTCGGCCTCCTTGGCCCTTTGCTCGAGCGCGCGCGCCCGCTCCTCGGCCTGGCGCTGCTGCGCCTGCGCCCCCTCGAGCGACAAGCAGAGCCCCCGGTTCTCGTTGCGGACGCCGGCCACCTCCGCCCCCCCGGTTGGTCGCCGCCGTCCGCATCTTCTCCAGGTCCGAGCGCGCCTGCCGCAGCGCCTCATCACGGTCGATGAGGGCTGTGCAGACCCGCTCGAGGCTAGAGGGACGCGCCGGGTCCTGCCTCGTGCTCTCATGGAGCTGATCGCGCAAGGCCATGGCCTGGTACGACAACCAGCCGTCCGGAGTCCTGAGGGCGTCGGCAAGCGCGTCGAAGGCGCCGCATCGCACCCGGAGCTGGTGGAGCTCGGCGTTCACCCGGTCGAAGGCGCCGTACTTATCGCGGGCGCGGCGCTCGAGCTCCTGTCACCCACAAGTCAAAACCCGTAAGCATCATGATACAGAAACAGCACGCGGAAGCGAGAAAAAGAGGAAAACGAGCAGTGATGCCCCACCTGGAAGACGCGCCACGCGGGGCCGCCATGGACCCTCAGCGTCTCGTTCAGCGCACGGTCGAGCGTGGCGCCGTGGCTGCGAAGCTCTCCCCACAGCTCCTGCTCCCCCTGGGCGTCGGCGAATGCGGGCGGGTCGTCGGCCGATCCCCTCCACACTCGGGCGGAGTGGCGGGGCGCGGGAAGACGAGGCCTCGGCGCCGTGCCCTCGGCCCCCTACCACCATGTGGCCGTCGCGCCGCCTCACGAGGGCCCCCTCCTGGGACTCTGAGGAGAGCGTGGGGAAGCTCACCCACTGATCCCACCCGGGCGGCGGGGAGTCGTCGTCCGGGACCTCCACCACCACCGCCCGGAGCCGCCGGCGGCGCCGCCCCTCGCGCCGCCCTCCGCCGGCGCCTCCACTTGCGCCTCCGTGGCCACGGGCGCCCGACGCGCGCCGTGGCCATCGCCTCCGGCCGCACCTCCGCGACCACGGGCGCCCGTCCGCCCTCCTCAACCGCAACCACGGGGCGCCACCGCGGGCCGCACCCGCTCGCCTCCGCCGCGGCCGGCGCCACGGACCGCGCCTCCGTCGCGGCGCCCACCGCCGACCGCATCTCCACCACGGCCGCCGCCGCGGCCGCGTCCCCGCCACGACCGGCGCCCGCCGCTCCTCGACGACCGCCGGCCGCGCGGCGCGAGACCGATCCGCCGGCCGAGGCCTCGAGGCCTCGCCCGCGCCTTGCAAGCCCTCGCCCGCCGCCGCCGTGCTTGCCCCCGCCCGCGGCGCCCTCGACGAGCGCCGCCGGGTGGGAATGGACGCGTCCGCCCTCAACACCTTGGCCGGTGCGAGGGGAGGCACGGTTGGCACCACCCTGCCCAAGCACAAGCAAAAAGTCAGAACGCCTGATCACCAAAAAACCAAACCCAGCAGAAGAGCAAGCCCCTTACCTCGAAGAGGACAAGGCGCGCTTCCTCTTCCTCGAGGCCTCGGCGGACGAGGCTGGCGCGGCCGACACGCCGGTCGCCACGCTCCCTGATGTCTCCGCCGCGCGCACGGGCCCCACCCGCGCGCGCGGCGCGCGCGCGCGCGCGCCTCCTCGCGCGCGCGCCGGCACCTCCGCGGCTCGCGCCGCCCTCGTCGTTGATTGCCGGCGGCGGGCGCCGTTGCGCCCGCCCCAGGCGATGCCGCCCTTGCCGCCGGAGCTGGCTCCGGCGACGGGGGAGCAGGCTCCCACCTATCAGAGGGGCCCTGCCCCCAGCTTCTTCCTCCTCGTCCTCCTCCGAGGACGAATACTCCCTCGGTCCCCGGCGAGGAGAGCCCCTGCTGCTCGCGCAGCCGGTACTCCTCGCTCCGCCGCTCGCGGCGCTCGCGGTGCCGCCTCGCGCGCTCCCTCTTGCGCGCCACCCGCTCCTGCTCCCGTTGCCGCGCCGCCCGACCGAGCGCGCGGGAGTCGGGGGTAGGCGGAACGGACTTCGCGCGCCGAAGGTCACCGTTGACGGTGAAAATCCTTCAACCTAGCCATGAGTTTACCTTCGGTGTTGGCATGAGTTTTATACCTTATCCATTGGTACTAACCCCCGTGGTATAACAAGTTCACGTGTGCATGTCGCTTTTGGAGTTTAATGTTTATGCGGGGTTTTAGTGTTGAATGCAAGACTTTCGGGAAAAGTTCATCAAGCACCTCATGACAAGACCTTGAAGTCCCGAACAAGTCATGAAATGAAGCAAAATTAACTCCAAGAAGCCGAGGACTTGATCCGAGAAGACGACAAACTCCGGGGACCCGACCGGAAAAGTCTCGAATCTTGCAAGACAAGGAGTTGAGTCCAATTCGGAGAGAAACCGACGACATGGACCTACATGCGAAGGGGGGGAAGCATCCGGGAAGCAAGGGAACCGACCTCGGGCAAAGGAGCCCACGGGGCCGGGGCCTAAATGGGCCCGGCCGGCCGGCCCGGGCCCGGTCGGCCCGAGCCCATTTTGGGCCCAAATCCGTCGTCCTTTGCCCTAGCCGCCAATCGGGCTATTTATAGTCCCCCGACCGAGAGCCACGGAGAGAAGATTTCGTCTTCGGCCGCCGAGAAGCGAGAGAAGAGAGGGACACCATCTAGGAGAGGAGAGGGTCGAGCTAGTTGACTAGGGTTTCCCTAGCCGACGTGGGAACCTTGCACGGAAGACCACGTCGGAGTTCCGGAGCTAGAAGCAAGATCAAGGAAGGATCCGGTGGTGATCTTGTGTATGTATCATTGTTATAGTCGAATTATCAAGTTGAATCTTTTCTCGCCGATCAAGTGTTTCCTCAAAGATTTCGTTTTTTGATCGGCTTTGCTTATTTCAATTCTATTCTCGAGATAGATTACATAGGGTGTTCTTGTAGCCGCGGTGGCTAGAGGTACACGCCGGATCTTCCGAAAGAATCTCGACTTGTCTTTTGACTCGCCCTAAGCTCCCCGCATGAATAGGGATACGTTGTGACGAACGGGGGTCTCGAAAGGCGGATGTTTTCGGATTTGGACGGGAAACCACGATTTAAAGAGGCTTTTATTAAGATTCGATTTGCTACTTCTTCTCTTGCTTGGAACTTCAACAAAAGGCTTACCCCGATCCCTCTAGATCGGTTTATCTACCCAATCTTACTTTGTTTTCTCTCGGTTTTTAGTAGATTAGATTCGTTTTGTGTCTTTACTTAGATGCATTAGGTTCTTTATTGAAGATTGCGGTTATTTGGCTTTAATAGATTAAGTCTTGCGTCACACATTTGTTCCACGGATTCGATACCTTGGGTTCACCACTCGAGGGAAGAAGGGTCCCTTGACTACGACGAGGAGACTTGTACGCTTCAACGAGTACACCGGGCGGTTCCACATCACAAGTTCCCGAAAGAAGACCTCGTGCAAAAGTTCTATCAAGGACTCACCATGGCGTCAAGGACGATCATCGATGCATCGGCGGGAGGATCTATCATCGAGCTTACACCGACGGAAGCTTTCACGCTATTCAAGAAGGTCGCGGATAATGACACGTGGGCGTCGTCCGGCGCCTACACCCTCGCTCAACCCATGGGGAACGTCAAGGGAGTCTTGCAAGTGGAGAAGGAAGACATACTTGAAGGCAAGATCGACTCGCTCATGAGGAGGTTGGAGAAGATGGAGATAGAAAAGAAAGAGGCTCAAGACTTGAAGGCCGCCGAAGCAAGGTCCACATGTGAAGAATGTGGAGAGTATGGCCATGTCCGCAAAGATTGTCCGGAGGAAGCCAAAGTGCTTGACTACATGAGGAAGGGAGAATTACCGAACTTCCGCTACGGGCAAGGTAGGCCTCAATTTAATGCAAGCTCATCTATTCCTAACGCGGTTCCGCTTCGGATACAATTGAAGGAGTTCATGGATGAGAAAGCTAAGATCAACAAGGACACCATCACCAAGTTCAAGACCATAGACAAGGTGTTGGAGAACATCGATAGCAAAGTGACGGAGGTCGGAAGTTCCAATCATCAAGTGCTCAACATGATGAAGATGCTCGAGACGCAAGTTGGACAACTTGCGGGGCGCCTCACTAATGATGAAGGGAAGCTTCGGGACAACCCAAATGTCCCGAATCGGCGAAGGCCATTCAAACACGTTCGGGGAAGGAGACCGAAGATCCGGAACGTTCCGCGGGAGCAAGGAAGCTTAAACCGTCCACCGAGGTGGAAGGAGTTGCTAAAGAGAAGGTTACGGGGATCGTCACCGAGGAACCCGAATTCGAGATGCCGGAGGATGACACGAGGATACCGCAACTCAAGCCACGCTACTTCCGAGGTAAACTTGACAACCACTTTGAGAAGTTTGTGGAAGTTGTGCATAGACTTAGCATCAACATGCCATTACTAGATGCCCTACAAGTACCTACATATTCTCGTTACTTTAAAGACATACTTGCAAATAAATATGAGATAGCAACACTCGGGGTAGATCATGTCAAAATGTCCGAGGAGTGTAGTGCGGCTTTTGCTTATGGGCTAGAGAAGCAAAAAGACCCCGGGTGCCCTACAATTCCATGTTCAGTTGGTTCTTTCAACTTCGAAAAGGCGTTATGCGACCTTGGAGCTAGTGTGAGCGTCATGCCGAGGGATGTGTTCGAGAAGCTACGCCTACCGATGGAGCCTACGGGAATATGTTTGGAGTTGGGTGACAACTCCATTCGCTATCCCTTGGGCATTGCGAAGATGTACCCGTTGAGGACCGGGAGCGTCCTGGTGGTCGGTGGATGACCGCTCCTAAGTGATGAGTGATTGACAACGGGTGTTGGACTGACTCTTGGCTCAATGCGCAGGTGTAGGCTGCGACCTAGTTCGTGCTGTTGCAGGTGAAGAACGGGCGCGAAAGGTCTTTAGCCTTGAGGGGCCTCCGGGAGATGGAGAGACAAGTAGGCTCGGTTCGAGGGACCCGGTGGACGGCGGGGCCGGGTGCGGGTCACATGGTGGCGACACAAGCAAGACGAAGTCATGGACAAGTGAGCCGGTGCACGGTGGTGGTCAAGTCAAGTAGTTTGGCGGGAGGCCGGACCGGGCACGCGGGGGTTTGGTGGTTTGCCCACAAAACCATCGGCGGACGGTTTCTTGGTTTGGGCCTCAAAACCAAGTCCGAGGGCCCAACACGACGGAGACGGGATCCGGGCGTGTCGGGAAGCTTCGAAGCGGAGGACACGCGGCGGGATCGCATGGCTTGCGTCGGGAGGACGCGGGGTGCGGCAAAGGCGTGGCCGTCCGATGGCAAGACCCACAAACATTACCAAAATGCCCCTACGTGGGTTGTATCGCCAGTAGTGTAGTTAGGGGTAGTCGAGTCATTTACCACTCCGGCGGGACCTGATATATAAGCCTGGAGTGTGTGTTGATGGCCCTCTCTCTCCGCGACTTAGGGTTTCATTTGCTCCCTCCTCTTTCTCATTTTCGTAGCTATTTTCCTTCCTATTTTCTCTAGGCTAGCATGAGAGCTTCATGAGAGATTTGTTGAGAGGGATGGATGCTAGGGCGGCATGCTAGACCTTGTGAATCTTTCCTGGTTTGTATAAAAGATTCGAGGTTGTTTTTCGTGGCCTTTTTGTGCTTATTTTCGTGCCTTTGTTCCCGGTGTGATTCCACGGATTTGAGTGAGTTTCTTCCGGATTTCTTTGAGGGAAACATGGATAGATGTCTTGTGCATCTTTGTGCTTGATCTTGTGCCCTCAAACGCCGGGAAACTACTTCGATTCGTGAGTTTTCGTTCGGTGGTCTAGGTTTTGGTGGTGTTCAAAGGATTCGCGATTCCCGGTGATTTAGGGAGTTAGGAGGCAAGATTTTTGGGCTATAGCATCCTTGTGTGACGCTTTTCAAGTACCCAAACCCTTGTCTCCACAGCTTCAACCGTTTGGGAAATTCGATGATGATTTGGGGGAGTTGACTTTCGAGGTCGGGCATTTTTCTCGTTCGTCCGAGCCTCGCGGACGGTCCGCGCCCTCCGGCGGACGGTCCGCACCGCTCGAGTTCGTCCCGAGTTCTTCGTGTTCTTGCTCGTCCTTTGTTTCGATCCGTTGTGATTTTGGTTTTTGGTCGGACGAAGTTTCGGACGGTCCGCGGTGTCGGGCGGACGGTCCGCGGGTGCTTGGCGGACGGTCCGCGTGCTCCCCGCGGACGGTCCGTGGCACGGGGGTGTCTTTGGGTCGTTCTGTGTAAATTAACGGACGGTCCGCGGCTAAGGCCGGACGGTCCGCGGCTCGGGTGCGGACAGTCCGCGATACCCGGCCGGACGGTCCGCGTGGCTCTTGCGGACGGTCCGCCCCTCCTGCGCGGACGGTCCGCCAGAGCCTGTGTGCTTTGCTTCTTGGTTCGATTCCTTCCTCCCCTTTCTAGTGCTTCCGCGTGTGCTTTGAGGAATCGTTCCTAAGGCTAGAGGTTGATCCATAACCTCGTGGTCTTGGCGATTGGTGCGTGATTCGATCCATCGCTTGTGTGTGACCGGGATTTGAGTAGGACATAGGCCGGTTTCTTTGGGAAGAATTTTTACCGGCTCCTATTCACTCCCCCCCCCCTCTCTAGTCGCCATCTGATCCTTCAATTGGTATCAGAGCTTGGTGCCGGATTCTTTGCGACTTTGACAAGTCTCGAATCCTAAGATGGCGTACGTTGAGCGGGGCGGTCCGCCGCACTTCGATGGCAAGGGTTACCACAAGTGGGCGGCTCGTATGATGATCTTTCTTCGAGGGAAGCTGTTGGATTTTATTGTGCTTGACAAGACCTATGCTATTCCGGTCAACATCCGTACTCTTATGGTGACCGATGCCGATGCCAAGGCCAAGTATGAGGCTAATGCAAAAGCTGTTGATCACTTGTGCCGGAGCTTGTGTGATCCGAGTTTGATCGTGTTCGCCATTTGAATCTTGCTTGGCAAATTTGGGATAAGTTGTTGGTTGCTCACGGTGGTGATAACCATGTGAAGGCTCGCCTCTTTGTCTCTTACCGGATGCAATATGAGAATTTCACTCCACTTCCCGGTGAGGACATTGATGCGATGTTTCAGAGGTTCATCGCCATCGTGAACAACATGAAGGCTAATGTTGAGGATTTTCCGTACTCCGAGCATGATCAGGCTTTGAAGCTCTTGCATGTCTTGGACCCAAGTGTTTGGGGTGCTAAGGTTGAGGCCATCAAGGAGTCTGGGAATTATTTGACTATTGAGTTGGATGACCTCTTTTCTAAGCTCAAGTCGGCTGAGGTTGACAGGAAGATGCTATCCAAGCATGAGGGCTCGGACCGACCATAGTCTTGCTCTTGTGGGAGGATCAAAGGGCAAATCTAACCCTTCCGTCGACGAGTTTTCTTTGTCCTCTCTTATGTCCATTCCGGATGAGGAGTTTGATGTGCTTTGGGCGAGGAGGAGCCGGCCTTGCTCTCAAGAAGATTTGAACGACTACACGAGAGTCGGAGGAACGTAAGGCGGAGCTCAGGGACGTGCTACAAGTGTGGCAAGCGTGGCCACTTCATCGCCGAGTGCCCGGAAGCGGAGGAGAACAAGTACAAGGTGAACGAGTACAAGTCGCACCCGAGGCGTGAAGACAAGTACTCCTCCAAGGGCAAGCACTTCAACAAGTCCAAGAGCAAGGACAAGGACAAGCGGCGACCGAGCAAGAGCACCTACAAGAAGAACAAGGCAAGAGCGATGGTGGCCGGTGCGAGCGACGTCGACTCAAGCTCAAGCGAGGAGCAGTCAAGCTCAAGCAGCGAAGATGAAGACGCCGGGAGGCGCAGTGGCAAGAAGAGTGCAAGTCGGAACCTCAGCGGGCTGAGCTGTGTGGCGCTCGAGGGCTTTTGTGGCATGGCCCATAGCTCGAGCAGCAAGAAGAGTGTGAAGGAGGACAGCGACTCCGACTCGGAGGATGAGGTAAACCGTGATCCCGACTCTTTGCTTTGCCGAGATTGCTAGGTTGAATGGTTTGCTTGATAACCGTGATAGTGTCTTGAGAGATGCCAAAAAGATGAGGAAAGATCTTAGGGCTCAGCTTGAGAATGCTAGCGAGAAAGTAGGAGAGTTAGAGTCAAAATTGCTTGAATTGAAACTTGAGAATGACTCTTTGAAACTTGCTCCTACTTCTCCTGATGATGTTGAATGTGTTGAATGTGATGCTTGGTTGAATGAGATCAAAATGCTTAATGAGAAGAATGCTTCTATTTTGGCTCAACTAGATGCTCTTAGGACTGAACATGATGAGCTTAAGGCTAGACCTACTTTGCTTGGTGCCTGCAAATCATGTCCTACTATGCATGCTAAGCTTGTCGATGCTCGTTCTACCATTAGTTCTTTGGAAGCATCTTTGAAATCTCCTGTTGCAAATGCATGTTCTAGCTGTGATGAAGTCACTTTGCGTAATCTTGAGCTTACTTCCCGTTTGGATGTCATTTATGAGGAAAATGATTATTTGAGGAAGGTGTTGGGTTGGTTGTCTGGGCAGGAACCTCAATTGAAAATCATGATTGAGGAGTTCAAGAGAGTTGATGGTCGTGGTTTGGGGTTTGAGAAGTTGGGTGAGAAAGTGGGAGAGAACAAGTGGGGAGAGTGTGTATGAGAAGTGTGTTGAGTCTAACCCCGAGTTTGAGGTGATCGGAGAGATCCAAGTCCCACTCCCAAAAGCACCCAAGAACTCTTTCACACCAAAGCCCAACCACCTTTGCAACAAGCTTGACACAATCCAAGATCCACCCAAATTCCCACCTAAGACAAATGATTTCCGAAACCGAGTGAAGTTTGTGGGTGAGAAGGGTGAGAAGCCTAGAGAGAAGCCGAGCCAAAACCAAAACCCATCCCCTTCAGGTGTGAGTATTGTGGCAAGGAGAGGCATCTTGCAGAGTTTTGCTACAAGAGGAAGAGGGATGAGAGGCTTGCTAGGGAGCAAGCAAACCAGGACAGGTATCGCCAGCCTCGCGGTGTTCCTGAGCCTAGAGTGCCACTTCCACGGGGTGTGGGAAGTGTGAGGAGTGTTGGAAGGTTCCCACAGAGAGGTGGTGGTGAGAGGTTTGTCAGGAGAGATGATGGTGTGCGTGCTGGTGAGAGGTTTGGTCGGGCTCGTGGTGGTTTTCTTTGGACGTCCTCCAACTCGTCCTCAGTACGGGTTTAGGGGAGATGATCGCAGCTTTGGGTTCCAGAGGAACTACGGACCACGTTTTCCCCCTCGTGGTGCTCGTACTCCTCCCATGGAACATGGGAAGTTTGGTGGCAAGGGAGTGATGTTTGCTAACCCCTCTTTTGAGCAGATGGCTCGACACTGGTTTAACTTTCTTTGTGCTAACCCCAGTGTCGAGTCGCTAGCTCATTCTCGTTCTTGTTTCGACTGCGGGCGGGGAGGCTTGGAGAACATTTGGTTGATCGACTCCGGGTGTTCTCGACACATGACCGGAGATAAGAAGTGGTTCTCCAGCCTCACCCCAGTGAAGGAAAAGATGTACATTACATTTGGGGACAATGGACGAGGTAGGGTGCTTTCAGAGGGTGTTGTGCATGTGAGTGACAAGGTAACGTTGAAGAGAGTGGCTCTTGTGAAGTCTTTGGGATTTAATTTGCTTTCGGTTTCTCAGTTGCTTGATGAGGGTTTTGAGGTGCGTTTCAAGTCTGGCGAGTCTCGTTTGCTTGATTCTCGAGGTGATCTTGTCGTATGATCATCCCCGAGGGTCAGATTTTCATGGCTGATTTCTCTCGTTCTTTGGGTCCTGCTCGTTGTTTGATGGCTGGTCCTTCTTCTGATTTGTGGAAATGGCATAGGCGGTTGGGACACTTGAGCTTTGATTTGGTCTCCCGCTTGAGTGGGCTTGACCTTGTCCGAGGATTGCCGAAGTTGAAGTTTGAGAAGGATTTGGTTTGTGCTCCTTGTAGGCATGGTAAGATGGTAGCCACTCCCCATCCACCCCCGACCGATGTCATGACCGAGCGTCCGACGTAGCCGTTGCATATGGACCTTGTTGGGCCGGCTCGAGTTCGCTCGGTGGGTGGGAAGTGGTATGTCCTTGTTGTGGTGGACGATTACTCTCGCTATGCCCGGGTGTTCTTCTTGGAGGATAAGAGTGAGACTTTTGGTTTTGTTCGAGATCCGATCGTGAGGTTGAAAAATGAGAGGCATGGGAATGCTATTCGAGCTATCCGCGGTGATAATGGCTCCGAGTTCAAGAACTCTCGTTTTGATGCTTTTTGTCGTGATCTAGGTCTTGAACATCAGTATTCGACCCCTTATGTGCCCCCTCAAAATGGAGTTGTGGAAAGGAAAAATCGGACTCTTTGTGAGATGGCTAGGACGATGCTCGACGAGCACAGGACTCCTAGGAGGTTTTGGGCTGAGGCGGTCAATACAACTTGTCATGTTTCCAACCGGATTTTATTGAGAGCTTTCAAGAAGAAGACCTGTTATGAGCTTATGCATGGTCGGGCACCCAAAGTGAGTCATTTCCGAGTTTTTGGTTGCAAGTGCTTTATTTTGAAAAAGGGAAAACTCGACAAGTTTGAGGCTAGGTCTAGTGATGGTATTTTCTTTGGATATGCTAACCACTCTAGAGCCTATAGGGTGCTTAACCTTGAGACTAACAAAATCATGGAGACTTGCGAGGTGACCTTCGACGAGACAATGCCATGTACCTCTCTTGGCTTTGAATGTGCGGGTGATGAAGAGATGGCCGAGGACCTCTTTGAAGAGGAGAAAGATGAAGCTGGAGATGATGATGGGGAGAACCATGCGCCTGAAGCTGAGCATGTACCCACTACTTCCCCTACGACTACTTTGGAGCATGGACCGTCTACTTCATGGACAACGATGGTGCAACAAGAGGACCAGGCAAGAGAAGCTGAAGTTGAGGGGGGGAGGTAGTCTCGAGGCGTGAGGCTCCCGGCGGATTCAAGAAGTGCATTCCCTGTCGAAGATCATTGGAGACATCAATGAACGCACTACACGGTCGAGGTCCGGGAATTCCTCTCATTTTCCTCATCTTGCTTTTGTTGCTACTTTTGAGCCCAAGGACATTGGACATGCTTTATCTCATGCAAACCGGGTCAATTCTATGCATGAGGAGTTGGAAAACTTTGAGAGGAACCGGTGTGTGGGAGTTAGTTGAACCACCTCCAAATTGCCATCCCATAGGAACCAAGTGGGTTTGGAAGAACAAAGAGGGAGAGAATGGGATGGTTGTGAGGAACAAGTCCAGACTTGTTGCTCAGGGGTTTAGTCAGAAGGAGGGGATCGACTATGAGGAGACCTTTGCTCCCGTGGCTCGTCTTGAGGCAATTCGGATCCTTCTAGCCTTTGCCGTGGCTAAAGGGTTCAAGTTGTTTCAGATGGACGTGAAGAGTGCTTTTATGAATGGGGTCATAGAGGAGGAGGTGTATGTGAAGCGGCCCACCGGGTTTGAGAGCGAGTTGTACCAACACGGGGTATACGGGTTGAAAAGGGCTATGTATGGGTTGAAACGGGCGCCCGTGCTTGGTATGGGAGATTGAGAGGTTTTCTTTTGAGCGAGAGGGTTTGTGATGGGTACCGTGGATAGAACCTTGTTTCTCCTCAAGCATGGAAATGACTTGCTGATTGTTCAGATTTACGTGGATGATATTGTCTTTGGTGGCTCGTCACATAACCTTGTTGCCAAGTTTGCAGATGAGATGAGCAGGGAGTTCGAGATGAGCATGATGGGCGAGTTGCAGTATTTTCTCGGGCTGCAGATCAAGCAAGTGAAGGACGGTACATTTGTGCACCAAACCAAGTACACGAAAGACATGCTGAGGAAGTTCCAGATGCAAGATGTGAAGCCGATGTCGACTCCCATGGGGAGTACGACAACTTTGGATGCGGATGAGGACGGAGAACCAGTGGACCAGTGGGAGTACAGGAGCATGATCGGCTCCCTCCTCTACTTGACGGCGACGAGGCCGGACATACGGTTCGGGCCGTGTGTCCGTGGGCTCGTTTTCGTGCTTCGCCGAGGACATCACATCGACGGGCCGTCAAGAGGATTTTCGGGTACCTACGATCCGCCCCTCGGTCTTGGCCTTTGGTATTCTTCCTCCTCGACTCGTCTCTTCATGGTTTTTCCGATGCGGATTTTGTTGGTTGTCGAGTCGAGAGGAAGTCTACTTCGGTACTTGTCGGTTTCTTGGTTCTTCGTTGGTCTCATAGTCTTCCCGCAAGCGAGTCTAGTGTAGCTCGGTCTACCACGAGAGGCGGAGTATGTTGTTGCCGCTAGTTGTTGCTCCCGGTTGTTGTGGATTTCATACACTTTGAGAGACTTTGGTGAGGAGTGCACCCGGATCCCACTTCTTTGTGATAGCACCGGTGCCATAAGCGTAGCCAAAAACCCAGTGCTTCACTCGAGAACCAAACATATAGAAGTGAGGTATCATTTCTTGAGGGACAATGTGGAGAAAGGAACCATTGTTTTGAGCCATGTCCCTACCCAAGATCAGCTAGCCGACATCATTACAAAGCCTCTCGACCAAGCTACATTTGTGCGCTTGCGGGGGGAACTTGGGGTTTGTTGCCCTTTCTAGTTGATTCCTGGGGGATTTCCTTTTGTATCATATGTATCATACCATGTTTACTCGATGTATATACATGCTTTGCTTGATGTATAAACCATGGTAGGATAGCCATCTTGTCATATATCATGTTGCATTTGTATCATATTGCATTTTAGGATGATGAGCTTCTTTCATATGCCATATTTGAGTCTCTTTGGCTATTTGTGAGATTTTGGTTATATGTGTGGAGAAATGGCGATGTGAGGCTATGCTCTTGGAATATTTGAGATATATGTGTGGTGAGATAGCCCCTTTTGAAATAAATGCTAAACTTGACTAATTTTCGATGAAATTTGCTCCACTCGTGTGTCGTTGTGTATCCATGTCACGGTTTGGTCTAAATGTGCTTTTCATGCTTAGATTGTGCTTGGATGCCTGTTCTTGCATTTGGGCCAAAGGCGTAGGATATCATTGTGAATGTTTAGCCTATGTTGCATTCATGGGGGAGCATAAGCTTCTTTTTGCCGCAAAGGCACTTCATGTACCATGAAATGAATTAATCTTGAAAAGAAGTGCATAATGCTTGAAAAATGCTCCATCCATCATGTCTATGTTTAAAATGTCTTATCTTTCACATATGGGTGCAGAACATGTTGCATGATGTTCACCAGTGGAGAAGTCTCCCCGAAGTGGACACATGGCTCATGAGCTTTGACATGACATGCTTTGCTTTATGGGTGTTTGCCATGATCTTTTGCTGAGAATTTGATATCCTTGTATGATCTTTGAGTAATATGCATGTTTGTGGCTCAAGTGTGACATGGATAGGCTCTTACATATGAAGCGAGCCTTCTTTTGGTAAAACTGCTTAAATCTGAAAATTTTGCTTTGTCACATGCTTGTATTTTCATATATTACTTGTGGCAATGCTTTGACTATGCTATGATTCATGGGTGTGATCTTTGTCTCATTTTTAGCCTTTGACACTAGATTTGGCCTATTTGAGAAGCTCATGTAGATGTTTATATGCTTTGCTTTGCATTTCGCATTTTCACCTTGATTCATACATTGTCAACAAGGGGGAGAAAAGGTGAGCTTAATGAAAATTCGGAAGAGGTGAGCTGAAATTTGGGAGTTTGCATGAGTTTGCATCCACATGTTCGGGGGGGAGCTTGCATTTGTTCGGGGGGAGCTTTCTTGTTGTTTTCGGTGTGGATTTTGTGCTTTGCTTGGCTTGTGACCTTTCTTCGCCTTTCTTCGGTTTTGGTCATGAGTTGAGCTTCCTTGTTTTTCTTTCTTCTTTCTTTCTCTTTTACTGCGAATTTCATTTCGCGTTGTGTGTTGTCAATGCACTCATCAAGGGGGAGATTGAGGACCAGGAGCGTCCCAGTGGTCGGTGGATGACCGCTCCTTAGTGATGAGTGATTGACAACGGGTGTTGGACTGACTCTTGGCTTAGTGCGCAGGTGTAGGCTGCGGCCTAGTTCGTGTTGTTGCAGGTGAAGAACGGGCGCGAAAGGTCTTCAGCCTTGAGGGGCCTCCGGGAGATGGAGAGACAAGTAGGCTCGGTTCGAGGGACCCGGTGGACGAGCGGGACTGGGTGCGGGTCACATGGTGGCGACACAAGCAAGACGAAGTCATGGACAAGTGAGCCGGTGCACGGTGGTGGTCAAGTCAAGTGGTTTGGCGGGAGGCGGGACCGGGGCACGCGGGGTTTGGTGGTTTGCCCACAAAACCATCGGCGGACGGTTTCTTGGTTTGGGCCTCAAAACCAAGTCCGAGGGCCCAACACGACGGAGACGGGATCCGGGCGTGTCGGGAAGCTTCGAAGCGGAGGACACGCGGCGGGATCGCATGGCTTGCGTCGGGAGGACGCGGGGGTGCGGCAAAGGCGTGGCCGTCCGATGGCAAGACCCACAAACATTACCAAAATGCCCCTACGTGGGTTGTATCGCCAGTAGTGTAGTTAGGGGTAGTCGAGTCATTTACCACTCCGGCGGGACCTGATATATAAGCCTGGAGTGTGTGTTGATGGCCCTCTCTCTCCGCGACTTAGGGTTTCATTTGCTCCCTCCTCTTTCTCATTTTCGTAGCTATTTTCCTTCCTATTTTCTCTAGGCTAGCATGAGAGCTTCATGAGAGATTTGTTGAGAGGGATGGATGCTAGGGCGGCATGCTAGACCTTGTGAATCTTTCCTGGTTTGTATAGAAGATTCGGGGTTGTTTTTCGTGGCCTTTTTGTGCTTATTTTCGTGCCTTTGTTCCCGGTGTGATTCCACGGATTTGAGTGAGTTTCTTCCCGGATTTCTTTGAGGGAAACATGGATAGATGTCTTGTGCATCTTTGTGCTTGATCTTGTGCCCTCAAACGCCGGGAAACTACTTCGATTCGTGAGTTTTCGTTCGGTGCTCTAGGTTTTGGTGGTGCTCAAAGGATTCGCGATTCCGGTGATTTAGGGAGTTAGGAGGCAAGATTTTTGGGCTATAGCATCCTTGTGTGACGCTTTTCAAGTACCCAAACCCTTGTCTCCACGGCTTCAACCGTTTGGGAAATCCGATGATGATTTGGGGGAGTTGACTTTCGAGGTCGGGCATTTTTCTCGTTGCTGCGTCCGAGCCTCGCGGACGGTCCGCGCCCTCCGGCGGACGGTCCGCGCCGCTCGAGTTCGTCCCGAGTTCTTCGTGTTCTTGCTCATCCTTTGTTTCGATCCGTTGTGATTTTGGTTTTTGGTCGGACGAAGTTTCGGACGGTCCGCGGTGTCGGGCGGACGGTCCCGCGGGTGCTTGGCGGACGGTCCGCGTGCTCCCCGCGGACGGTCCGTGGCACGGGGGGTGTCTTTGGGTCGTTCGTGTAAATTAACGGACGGTCCGCGGCTAAGGCCGGACGGTCCGCGGCTCGGGTGCGGACGGTCCGCGATATCCGGCCGGACGGTCCGCGTGGCTCTTGCGGACGGTCCGCCCCTCTGCGCGGACGGTCCGCGAGCCGTGTGCTTTGCTTCTTGGTTCGATTCCTTCCTCCCCTTTCTAGTGCTTCCGCGTGTGCTTTGAGGAATCGTTCCTAAGGCTAGAGGTTGATCCATAACCTCGTGGTCTTGGCGATTGGTGCGTGATTCGATCCATCGCTTGTGTGTGACCGGGATTTGAGTAGGACATAGGCCGGTTTCTTTGGGAAGAATTTTTACCGGCTCCTATTCACTCCCCCCCCTCTCTAGTCGCCATCCGATCCTTCACCCGTGAAGATTGGACACCACTTCATCCCCGTCGACTTCGTGGTGCTCGAGATGGGAGAGAGGGAGAAGCCGCCGCTCATCCTAGGGAGGCCGTTCCTCAAGACCGTGGGAGCTACCATTGATGTTGGCAAGGGGGAGATCATGTTCGATATCAACAGAGAAAGGAGTTCCTTCAAGTTCCGTCCAAGGATTGAGGCATGCAACATGATTGAAGTGAAGGGAGAACCAAAACAAACGGAGGGGCTGAAAAAGAAGAAGGAGCCGAAAAAAATGAACGTAACGAAAATCAAAGAAGGTGTTGCATCCGTCAAGACAAAGGAAGAGAAGCCGCCTGTGAAGACCAAAAAAATGACTAAGCCAACTAAGCCGGAAGACAAGCCCGCGCCCAAGGTGGTGCGGAAGTGGGTACCCAAGATTGCAACGCCGGAAAGAGCGTTGATCCGGAGTAATCAAGTGAAGAAGTCTAGCTATAGACTATAAACGAAGCGCTAGGCGGGAGGCAACCCGTTTCGTCAAGTCGAGTCAAGAATAAGCTACCGGGAGGACAACCCGATTCCAGGTTTTTCGAGTATTTTTAATAATTTAGTTTTTGAGTTTTATTACGCAAAGACATTAGACTTAGAAGTGGTTGAACAATATTAGAGACATAATTCTTGATTGAATGTTTGCTTTATCATAAACCCTTTGCATGAACCCTCCTATGTGCTTATTTGATTCTTTTCTTTTCGAGAAACCCCTCAACCAAATAATTTCAGAACCTTAACTCAACCTTTCACCCTTATTATGGTGCTGAGGTTGGCTTATTTTTCATGCTAAAACCACACGAGTAGAGCCACGATTTATATTCAA
Source organism: Cenchrus americanus (assembly GCA_947561735.1). Taxonomy (NCBI): domain Eukaryota; kingdom Viridiplantae; phylum Streptophyta; class Magnoliopsida; order Poales; family Poaceae; genus Cenchrus; species Cenchrus americanus. Next base: position 217,805,344 of record OX387245.1, on the reverse strand, counting down.
GTGTTATAAAAATTCAGCACGTGGTAGGACTCGCGTGAACCTAGAAATCAAAGCTTTTGGTTGGTCTTAAAAATCTTTATCCTTGGTTTCTCTAGGATTAGAATTTTTCTAAGCCCATTCTAATTTTGTTTTATTCAAAATCTTTCTTATTTATCCAAAATTAGAACCTAAACCTATGCCCCCATGATCAAGCCGGAAAACGTTCGCTCTCAACCAATGAAAGCGAACTTTACCGGTGAGACCGAAATCGACGTAGTCGAAAAATATTTTCGACTTTCATTTGTTTTTAATGGTTTAAAAACTTCTCTAAAATTATGCTTGAGCTCTTGCGTGGCTCTGAAAAATATTTTAAATTTTGAATTAGAGGAGTGCTTAACCTTAAACACACCTAAATGGAGGCAATCTAGTTTGAATTAATCATGCATGCACCATTGGATTCCCTTTTATCAACTTTCACCAACTCCACATGCAAAGGACAAGCATGGTGGGCAGCAAGCATCAACTTTGCAGGATTTTCATGGTGGCATGTGAAGCAAGTGGAGCTAGGGAGCATGGACATGACCCAAAGCATGGAGCATCAAGTGGGAGGACCAATAATTCAAGAAAAGGAGTGGACGAGAGCGTTTGGGCGGTGCAACCCGTGGAGCACGCGGGCGGGGAAAGTTGCGGAGGCGAAATGATCGTGCCGGGAGAAAGACGCGCCGAGGAGGAGCCGGAGGAGCCCCGGGCCGGCCGGCCCGGGCCGGCCGGCCCGCCCTATATAAGGAGCCCCCGGCGCCCGTTTTCCGCAGCAAGCTTCCCTCTCCTTCCCTTGTTTGTGTGTTCAAGTTTGTGTGCTCGAACCTCCGTAGACTTAGCCAACCATCCCAAGCTTGATAGCTCAAGAGAAATCCACATCCTTAATCCACTCAAAGTCCACATCCGAAGCAAAGAGTTTAAGTGCCTAGTTTACCGGTTGCAACCCGGAATTTTAGTTGAAGAAAGAGTGCAGCAACCATGTGGAAGAAGACCACAAGTCTCTTCTCTAAGAAGAAGAGTTTGTCGTCGTCCAAGCCGTCATCAACCACGTCTTCGAGGAGGCACTCGGTTTCCGAGTCTCCCCGGAGCATGGAGACGGACACGGCACCACCGAGGAGGAACGACGCTCTCCTCCTTGGTGGTATGAGAGCTGCGAGAAGCACTTCCATGAGGTTCACCAAACCTCGTGGGCACACGGAGGAGCAGTCCGCGCCACCACGACGATCGACTCGCTCAACCGCACCACCTCCTTACACCCCGACACAATCTTCGTACGGCTTCATCATCTTGTCGGCGGCGGAGGAGGAGAGGCTCGCCAATCTTGAGAAGAGGCTTGTGCCAAACGTCGAGTTCGACGACCAAGCACTCTACACCTTGGGTTTTTGCACCGACATATACTATATGTTGGGGCACCTCGGTTGGGTGCAGTTCTCCAACGGAATATCGGTGGACACCCATTTGGGTTACGCCTTGGAAATTTTGATGACTATTGCACCCATCGTTGATGATGATGGGGTGCAAAGCTTGTCATTCCGGTTGGAGGGAATCGAGCAAGTGGTTCCCTACGAGCACGTTAGGGAGCTGCTTGGATTCCACAAGGGAGCTCCGGAGAAAGTTGACGTGCCACCCGGCACGTTGGCGGGATTTTGGAACATGATCTCCGGAGAAGCCCATCAACAACGCAATTGCATCCGCAACCCCATTATCCGGATATTTCACTCTTGGATGTGCAAGAGGGTATTGGGGAGGATGAAGGAAACAAAGGTGACCGACACGGAGTTGAATTGGCTATACTCGGCTTTGATTGCCAGGCAGCCAATTGACCCCTCTTACCTCATGATCAACCGTTGGTGTTGTGAAGCAACATCGGGGGCGGGTAATATTGGTTCGGGGTGTTACCTCTCCATGTTGGCCTTTTCCTTGCGACCGGGGATCGCAAGAAACCCCGCTCACCTTTTGCGTGGTACCTCTCTCGGTTTTGAGTACTTGCGGCAAGGCAAGTACATTAGTGGAGATGAGAGAGGAGGTTATCGGTTGGCCATTGTAAACCTACCCCTTCCAAATGAGAGGCTTAGGCTTTTCACCGAAGGAAGGGAAGATTGGTTGGAAGAGGGACTACTTGTCCCTGCAAGGAAGAACAAAAGAGGAAGAATCGTAGAGGAGGGAACATCCTCCGCACAAGCGAGTGGAGCACAACCCAATGTGCAACCGTTCGGCGGAGTTCCTCCTCCGCCAAGTTATTACGGAGGGTCACAACAACAAGCATGGGGGGGTGGTGCACCGGTACCCCCACAAAATTATGTTGTGCCCAACGCTAACTTCGCGGAGTCCTACGCTCATCATCCCCAACCACAACAAAGCATGGCCATTATTGGAGGGTATGCTGCAAGAAATGCTCAAAACATCGCAGCCATCCAATCTAACGCAGCTCAACTCGGTGAAGGCAACGCTAACATTGCCTTTGAACTTGGACGCCTTCACCTTGTGGAGCCAAATCAATTCGACGGAGGAAGCGTCCAACCATATTATGAGCAAGGGTATTATTATCAAGACTATCAACATCAACCACCGGCGGAGGACTAGAAGATTTAGGAACTTTAGTTTTCTTTTCTTTTTTTTTTCTCTCGTAATTTTCAGCTTTTGCTTATGTGTGTTTGCGTAGTATTTTCTGTTTTTATTTAATTTTCAGCAAGCATGTATGTTTATTTTCAGTATGTATTTCAACTTGATATCACCATTAATGAAGACACCACCTTGATTTTATCATTGGAAAAGTTACAAAATTCGTGCCATGATGATATATGATTAAAATTGCAGCTTTGTTCATCTTTGTAATTGATTTATGCATGTTTAAGCTAGTGCTCTCTTAAAAATACAGATCTGAATTTATTTAAATGCTAGCTTAATTTTCAGCGGAGGTTATGATTAAAATAAAGACCCATAGTGTTTTATATGCTCTCAAGTTATGAATAGATTAAAGATGTCTTTTATGCTCAAAAATATCGCTAACCTTGTCACAAATATCACTTGTGTGTTGCTCAACCTATCCAAAGCCTTATATATATTTGAGTGCATAAACCTTAGTGTACAAGATTTATTTTTGAGTGAGTTATTGCAGGCCATGATTTCTCTGACCCGAGACTAAGAAGCTGGTCATTCCATTTTTGCGTATCTATCTTTTTGCTAGTCTTTTATCCGCGCATTGTGTATCCCCGCATCGGAGATCTCACAAACTTCGTCGGATATCCACCCTTAAACCAAAATATCATTTTTTGTGATTACCTCCTTGACCACAACCTATCGTTGAGAATGGATCATCAATTCAAGGAAGATCGCAAGACGGTGCCAACGTTGAAGATTTCAAGTATCTCTCCTAGGAAAAATATTCCGGTACCTACCTTATTTTTCGCCTCTTTGCTCGAGGACGAGCAACGTCTAAGCATGGGGGAGGAGGTAGGTACGGTGCAGTTTTAGAGTTCAAAGGGGAATATTTTAAAAAAATGATGAAAGAAAAAAAATCCAGCGATACTCATGACTTTCAAGGTATAAAAAAATCAAAACTTCGTTGTGGAAGTCATGGGCTGAATATATGACGAGGAAAAAAAATGAATGAATGAAAGAAAGAAAAGAATGAGAAATATGAGAAAGAAAAAAAATGTGCGTAAAGTAAATTCCCTAAGCTCTCTAAAAGTGCATTCAAGGCTTCAAGTTAAAAAGATCCTTTCTCATTTTCCAACCATGTGCAATCCGATAACGAGGACTTCCTTTGTGCCTCGGGATCACTCTTTGCCATTTGCACATGTCCACTCATCTAAAAGTGTGTGTATTTTTCTCTTTCCCCTCCTTGATTTAACATTATTTTCCAATGACCTTTTTGACGAGTCTCGGTAAGACCATGAGAAGCTTGTCTTGTTTTGACAACACCTCATTTATAAAATCTTGTTAGGACTAAACTTTCCCAAAGCTCCATATAAAGCCTACCACATATATATGAGAGGGAAAGGAGTAGAATATATAGGCTTGAGAGACAAGTGAGATGAGAGTTCATGAGCAATATACAAGATGATTTAAATTTGTGAATTTGGTTTAGCTTTTCTCTATCTCGTTCTTTATTTCAAAAATTCGAGATCTATTTAAAACTTTGTGAGCATGTTAATACTTGTGGGATAAGCTTAATGAGAATCTACCCTCCGTAGAGATGAAGGCTAGCACATTATGGAACTTCAATGAATTAAAATTTTGAGAGCATTATGTTTTCTCATGTGTAATCAAGTGCAAAGTTTAAACATTGTTTAGCAATGATGATATCCATCGAAGGCTTACTCGAGGACGAGCAAGGTTTAAGCATGGGGGAGATGTTGACGGTGAAAATCCGTCAACCTAGCCATGAGTTTACCTTCGGTGTTGGCATGAGTTTTATACCTTATCCATTGGTACTAACCCCCGTGGTATAACAAGTTCACGTGTGCATGTCGGTTTTGGAGTTTAATGTTTATGCGGGGTTTTAGTGTTGAATGCAAGACTTTCGGGATAAGTTCATCAAGCACCTCATGACAAGACCTTGAAGTCCGAACAAGTCATGAAATGAAGCAAAATTAACTCCAAGAAGCCGGGGACTTGATCCGAGAAGACGACAAACTCCAGGGACCTGACCAGAAAAGTGCTGAATCTTGCAAGACAAGGAGTTGAGTCCAATTCGGAGAGAAACCGACGACATGGACCTACATGCGAAGGGGGAAGCATCCGGGAAGCAAGGGAACCGACCTCGGGCAAAGGAGCCCACGGGCTGGGCCTAAATGGGCCCGGGCCGGCCGGCCCGGTCCGGTCGGCCCGAGCCCATTTTGGGCCCAAATCCGTCGTCCTTTGCCCTAGCCGCCAATCGGGCTATTTATAGTCCCCCGACCGAGAGCCACGGAGAGAAGATTTCGTCTTCGGCCGCCGAGAAGCGAGAGAAGAGAGGGACACCATCTAGGAGAGGAGAGGGTCGAGCTAGTTGACTAGGGTTTCCCTAGCCGACGTGGGAACCTTGCACGGAAGACCACGTCGGAGTTCCGGAGCTAGAAGCAAGATCAAGGAAGGATCCGGTGGTGATCTTGTGTATGTATCATTGTTATAGTTGAATTATCAAGTTGAATCTTTTCTCGGCGATCAAGTGTTTCCTCGAAGATTTCGTTTTTCGATCGGCTTTGCTTATTTCAATTCTATTCTCGAGATAGATTACATAGGGTGTTCTTGTAGCCGCGGTGGCTAGAGGTACACGCCGGATCTTCCGAAAGAATCTCGACTTGTCTTTTGACTCGCCCTAAGCTCCCCGCATGAATAGGGATACGTTGTGACGAACGGGGGTCGCGAAAGGCGGATGTTTTCGGATTTGGACGGGAAACCACGATTTAAAGAGGCTTTTATTAAGATTTGATTTGCTACTTCTTCTCTTGCTTGGAACTTCAACAAAAGGCTTACCCCGTTCCCTCTAGATCGGTTTATCTACCCAATCTTACTTTTTTTCTCCGGTTTTTAGTAGATTAGATTCGTTTTGTGTCTTTACTTAGATGCATTAGGTTCTTTATTGAAGATTGCGTTATTTGGCTTTAATAGATTAAGTCTTGCGTCACACATTTGTTCCACGGATTCGATACCTTGGGTTCACCACTCGAGGGAAGAAGGGTCCCTTGACTACGACGGGAGACTTGTACGCTTGCGAGTCACGAACGAACTTTGATACAATTATTAACCGTCAACGGTCACCGAGTGCAGGCGAGAACATCAAAGGCGCGTCAGGGGCCAGGGGCATCATCAAGAGCGAAAACAGGGCCAAGAACCATACTCACCAGCGGGCCGGTGGGGAGCATCTCGAGGTCCCACGGGGACCGGTCCTGGCGCAACATCCGGGTGTCGACGGCGTTCCGCGCCCGCGTGAGCGCGTACGCCCGCCCGAGGGGGGTTGGGAGCATCCGCGACCTCGCCAGTACGACGGGGTCCGCCTCCTCTGTCATCTCGTAGATGCAGAGCGGCCTCTCCATCAGAGGCACAACCCGCCGGTGGTGGAGGAAGGCGAGGATGCCCGCCTCGGTTAGCCCACGCGTCTCCAGGTTCCTCAAGGCGGCCAGGAGCGAGCCCAGCCGCCTTCGATGCTGGGGCGTGGACACCCCGTAGCCCCAGGAGTCGGGCTTCTCCCGGAACACTAGACCGGTGTAGGGGGGAGGCCGGGCTCGGCGTTGCGCAGGTAGAACCACCCCCGCTCCCAGCCGGCGTTGTTCGTCGTCATGGTGCAGGGGATGTAGTCGTTCTTGAACTGCATCCGCAGGGCAAGCGACATGCCCCCGGCGCGCACCGCACGGCGGGTCTTCTGCTCCGTCGTCGGCTGCGTGAAGAGCTCCGCGCGGAAGAGGTGTAGCCAGAGCTCCCAATTGACTGGAATCCCTAGATACCCCTCGCAGACGCCCACAAATGTGGCCGCCTGCGAAATCGCGTTCGGCGCGAAGTTGTGTAACTCCACGCCGTAGCGGTGGCAGAGCGCCCGCATGAAGCGGCTCGCCGGCGCAGCGAAGCCGCGCTCATGGAAGCGGATGAAGCTCACCACGTAGCCCTCCGGCGGGTTGGGCGCGTGGTCCCCTGCCGGCAACATGATCCATTCCGCCGGCCGGCCCTCTTCGTTCGCCGCCAACTGGCCGGCGGAGACCAGCTCGCCAAGGGCCAGCTGGGTCACCGTTGACCGCTCCCAGGCGTACGGGTCGAGGATCGTGAGGGGCGGAAGCGGCGCCATGAGAGAAGACAAGGGATGCGAGAGCGGAGGACAAGAAGAAGAGGAAGAGCTCTAATGGCGAAGGGCCGCGGTGGCAAGAGCAAAGCAAAGGCGAGAGCGCAGGGGGCGAGAACGGCGAAACGCTAAGGTAAAAAACCGCCGCTTTTCCCTCCCCTCAGATTTATAAGCCGTGGGCGTGCTCTCCGGGGCGGACGTCCCGCGCGCATTAACTGCAGGGAATCTTCTTTCTCGCTGATGGGCGGGCCCCACCACGACCGCGGCGGCCACGCCGCTGCGAACAAGCCATCATCACGGCGAAGAATAGCAGGGACCGTGGCAGGTGGTCTCACCCTGCTCCTGGAGGGCCAGCTCCTGGTTCGCGCTCGCGATGCTGAGCACTATCAGCTCGCCCTCGACCTTGGAGAACTCAGTGTTCCGGTCCTCCAGCCGACTTCGCGCGCGCTTCGCGAGCGACGCGCTCCTCGCTCCGGCCGCCGACCGGCGTCGGTGAGGGTGGCCTCGCTCCACCGGAGCCGCCCCTCGGCCCCTTGGCGGGCGGTGCGCTCCCCGCGTGCCGGTCCTCGGAGACCGGCGAGCGCCGCGACCTTGGCGTCGAGGGCGGCCTTCAAGTCGTCGGCCTCCTTGGCCCTTTGCTCGAGCGCGCGCACCCGCTCCTCGGCCGGCGGCGCCGCGCCTGCGCCCCCTCGAGCGACGAGCGGAGCCCCCGGTTCTCGTTGCGGACGCCGGCCACCTCCGCCTCCCAGTTGGTCGCCAGCGTCCGCACCTTCTCCAGGTCCGAGCGCGCCTACCGCAGCGCCTCATCACGGTCGATGAGGGCTGTGCAAACCCGCTCGAGGCTAGAGGGACGCGCCGTGTCTTGCCTTGTGCTCTCGTGGAGTTCATCGCGCAAGGCCATGGCCCGGTACGACAACCAGCCATCCGAGTCCCGAGGGCGTCGGCGAGCGCGTCGAAGGCGCCGCATCGCTCCCGGAGCTGGTGGAGCTCGGCGTTCACCCGGTCGAAGGCGCCGTACTTATCGCGGGCACGGCGCTCGAGCTCCTGTCACCCACAAGTCATAACCCGTAAGCATCATGATACAGAAACAGCACGAGGAAGCGAGAAAAAGAGGAAAACGAGCAGCGATGCCCCACTTGGAAGACGCGCCACGCGGGGCCGCCATGGACCCTCAGCGCCTCGTTCAGCCCACGGTCGAGCGTGGCGCCATGGCTGCGAAGCTCTCCCCATAGCTCCTGCTCCCCCTGGGCGTCGGCGAACGTGGGCGGGTCGTCAGCGATCCCCTCCACCTGGGCGGAGTGGCCGGCGCGGGAAGACGAGGCCTCGGCGCCGTGCCCTCGGCACCCTACCACCATGTGGCTGTTGCGCCGCCTCACGAGGGCCCCCTCCTGGGACTCTGAGGAGAGCGTGGGGAAGCTCACCCACTGATCCCACCCGGCGGCGGGGGAGTCGTCGTCCGGGACCTCCACCACCACCGCCCGGGAGCCGCTAGCGGGGCGGCCGGCCCCTCGCGCCGCCTCCGCCGGCGCCTCCACTTGCGCCTCCGTGTCCACGGGCGCGCCGACGCGCGCCGTGGCCATCGCCTTCGGCCGCGCCTCCGCGACCACGGGCGCCCGTCCGCCCTCCTCAACCGCAACCACGGGCGCCACCGCCGGGCCGCACCCGCTCGCCGCCTCCGCCGCGGCCGGCGCCACAGTCCGCCTGCCCACGCCGCCCACTACGCGCACGCGCGGTTGCAACGCCTAAAAAGGCGCGCCCATGACGCGAAATTACAGCCTCTGCTGAGGAGCATTTAATGGCCCGGTTTCTTACAAGGTAAGGAGAACCCTCGAGCGGCACGAGCTCCTGGCTCGGGGTGATTTCAACCCTCGAAAGGGTACAGGCGTGAGAAGGTCGCCTCGGGGCCCGTTTGAAACAAATAGGGCACCGCAAGCACCCATGCCACGCAGAACCCTCGAGCGGCACGAGCCCCTGGCTCGGGATAATTTCAACCCTCGAAAGGGTACAGGCGTGAGAAGGTCGCCTCGGGGCCCGTTTGAAACAGAGCGGGCACCGCAAGCACCCATTCCACGTAGAACCCTCGAGCGGCACGAGCCCCTGGCTCAGGATAATTTCAACCCTCGAAAGGGTACAGGCGTGAGAAGGTCGCCTCGGGGCCCGTTTGAAACAAAGCAGACACCGCAAGCACCCATGCCACGCTGTATCACTGATCAGCGCCTCGGGGGCTGGCTCGCCCAGGCCCCTCGATGGTCGCAGATGCCAAGTCGGGAGCGCTTAGCCGCCGCCCCGCACCATTTTTACTAATCAGCGCCTCGAGGACTGGCTCGCCCAGGCCCCTCGACGGTCGCGAACGCAAAGACGGGGCCGCCCAGGCGCCACCCCGCACGGCCTTCTGATCAGAGGTTCGAAGCCTGACCCTCGACGGGTTCGAACAGCGCCCCGCATCACGAGTCGGGGACGACGAAGGCACGCGCATTCGAGCCGTTCCTCGAGCCCGTCGGCTCGAGGGTGCCCCATATGTCGTATTCGAGAGCCGGCAAGGGCGACTGGCGGGGGGATCCCACCGAGGGAGAGCTTCCGCGCCCTCGGTCCCTATCGAATGGGACCGAGCCCCACCTAGCAAACCCACGCAAGCACTTCAATGGACGTGTCTCCGGACCACGCAACCTACCCTTATCGAACGGGGCATGGGCATCCACTCGAACCACCCGCCAGCAGCTCAACGAGGAATCCGCAATCCGCGACCCGCTCGATGGGGGCTGCGGAAACCTCACCCTCCGTCCCGCGGAGGGACGGCGAGGGCGCGTTAAAAAACAAGTCGTAAAGCTCTACCCGATCGCCTCGAACGGGCCCAGGCTTGGGGGCTTGATGCACGACTACACCTTCTGGATTGCACCCGCCGGAGACAGTGCCAGCAGCGCGTGCGTCGCCGAAGCCGGCTGAGACATTGCCGACGCTGGTTGAAACATGTACCATGCCCTCTGACCAGCTCTCGCAGTTAACCCCTGCAGGAGCATCCACGCTCCCCGCAGGCTTCGAGGGGCTAGACCCGCCGGGCCCGCCGACGCGGCCCCACGGAAAGCGTTCGCAAGACCAGAAGGGAAGAATGTCCTATCAGTAGGTTCCAGCATCTGCGGGAGCCTCAATGGCAAACCCACAGATGCTCGGGGGCTACTGTCGGGGACAGCCCTAGGGGTCCCCTTAAACAACTGGGAAATCCCCGCTTAAAACATGCAACGAAGCCAAACGCACCTCGCCTAACCATGCAGGACACGACCCACGCCGCGGAAGCCCCAAATGGCCCACCAAGGCGGCCCTCTCGAAGATCCCCTCGAGCAGGCTTCGCCTCGCTCGGGGATGCGCGCCCCCCTCGGGTAGGCTCCGCCTCGCTCGAGGGCCCGCTCCCCCCTCGAACGGGGTCCGCCTCGCTCGAGGGCCTGCTCCCCCCTCGAACGGGGTCCGCCTCGCTCGAGGGCGCCCCGCACGCGTGCGCCTGCTCCCGTACGCGGGCATTAATGCCCTGATGTTGACGGTTAATAATTGTACCAAAGTTCATTCGTGACTCGCAAGCGTACAAGTCTCCCGTCGTAGTCCAGGGACCCTTCTTCCCTCGAGTGGTGAACCCAAGGTATCGAATCCGTGGAACAAATGTGTGACGCAAAACTTAATCTATTAAAGCCAAGTAACTCCAATCTTCGATAAAAGAAACCCTAATGCATCTAAGTAAAACACAAAACGAATCTAATCTACTAAAAACCGGAGAAAACAAAGTAAGATTGGGTAGATAAACCGATCTAGAGGGATCGGGGTAAGCCTTTTGTTGAAGTTCCAAGCAAGAGAAGAAGTAGCAAATCGAATCTTAATAGAAGCCTCTTTAAATCGTGGTTTCCCGTCCAAATCCGAAAACATCCGCCTTTCGAGACCCCCGTTCGTCACAACGTATCCCTATTCATGCGGGGAGCTTAGGGCGAGTCAAAAGACAAGTCGAGATTCTTTCGGAAGATCCGGCGTGTACCTCTAGCCACCGCGGCTACAAGAACACCCTATGTAATCTATCTCGAGAATAGAATTGGAATAAGCAAAGCCGATCGAAAAACGAAATCTTCGAGGAAACACTTGATCGCTAGGAAAAGATTCAACTTGATAATTCAACTATGACAATGATACATACACAAGATCACCACCGGGATCCTTCCTTGATCTTGCTTCTAGCTCCGGAACTCCGACGTGGTCTTCCGTGCAAGGTTCCCACGTCGGCTAGGGGAACCCTAGTCAACTAGCTCGACCCTCTCCTCTCCGAGATGGTGTCCCTCTCTTCTCTCGCTTCTCGGCGGCCAAAGACGAAATCTTCTCTCGCGTGGCTCTCGGTCGGGGGGCTATAAATAGCCCGATTGGCGGCTAGGGCAAAGGAGGTGGTGTTTGGGCCCAAAATGGGCCCGGGCCGACCGGACTGGGTCGGACGGCCGGGCCCATTTAGGCCCGGCCCGTGGGCTCCTTTGCCCCACGTCGGTTCCCTTGCTTCCCGGATGTTTCCCCCTTCGCATGTAGGTCCATGTCGTCGGTTTCTCTCCGAATTGGACTCAACTCCTTGTCTTGCAAGATTCAAGACTTTTCCGGTCGGGTCCCCGGAGTCCGTCGTCTTCTCGGATCAAGTCCCCGCTTCTTGGAGTTAAGTTTGCTTCATTGCATGACTTGTACGGGGCTTCAAGGTCTTGTCATGAGGTGCTTGATGAACTTATCCCGAAAGTCCCGCATTCAACACTAAAACCCCCGCATAAACATTAAACTCCAAAACCGACATGCACACGTGAACTTGTTATACCACGGGGGTTAGTACCAATGGATAAGGTATAAAACTCATGCCAACACCGAAGGTAAACTCATGGCTAGGTTGACGGATTTTCACCGTCAACATCTCCCCCATGCTTAAACCTTGCTCGTCCTCGAGTAAGCCTTCAATGGATATCATCATTGCCAAACAATGTTTAAACTTTGCATTTGATCACACATGAGAAAACATAATGCTCTCAAAATTTTAATTCATTAAAGTTCCATAATGTACTCGGCCTTCATCTCTACGGAGGGTAGATTCTTATTAAGCTTATCCCACAAGTATTAACATGCTCACAAAGTTTTAAATAGATCTCGAATTTTTGAAATAAAGAACGAGATAAAGAAAAGCTAAACCAAGTTCACAAATTTAAATCATCTTGTGTATTGCTCATGAACTCTCATCTCACTTGTCTCTCAAGCCTATATATTCTACTCCTTTCCCTCTCATATATATGTGGTAGGCTTTATATGGAGCTTTGGGAAAGTTTAGTCCTAACAAGATTTTATAAATGAGGTGTTGTCAAAACAAGACAAGCTTCTCATGGTCTTACGAGACTCGTCAAAAAGGTCATTGGAAAATAATGTTAAATCAAGGAGGGGAAAGAGAAAAATACACACACTTTTAGATGAGTGGACATGTGCAAATGGCAAAGAGTGATCCCGAGGCACAAAGGAAGTCCTCGTTATCGGATTGCACATGGTTGGAAAATGAGAATGGATCTTTTTTACTTGAAGCCTTGAATGCACTTTTAGAGAACCGGGGAGTTCACTTTACGCACATATATTTTTTCTCTTTCTCATATTTCTCAGTCTTTTCTTTCTTTCTTTCATTCATTCATTCATTCATTATATATATATTTTTCTTCTTTACCTTGAAAGTCATGATTATCACTGGATTTTTTTTCTTTCATCATCATTCATTTTTTTTAAAATATTCCCCTTTTAACTCTAAAACTGCACCGTACCTACCTCCTCCCCCATGCTTAGACGTTGCTCGTCCTCGAGCAAAGAGGCGAAAAATAAGGTAGGTACCGGAGTATTTTTCCTTGGAGAGATACTTGAAATCTTCAATGTTGGCACCGTCTTGCGATCTTCCTTGAATTGATGATCCATTCTCAACGATAGGTTGTGGTCAAGGAGGTAATCACAAAAAAAAATGATATTTGGTTTAAGGGTGGATATCCGGCGAAGTTTGTGAGATCACCAATGCGGGGATACACAATGCACGGATAAGAGGCTAGCAAAAAGATAGATACGCAAAAACGGAATGACCAGCTTAGTCTCGGGCCAGAGAAATCATGGCCTGCAATAACTCACTCAAAAATAAATCTTGTACACTAAGGTTTATGCACTCAAATATATATAAGGCTTTGGATAGGTTGAGCAACACACAAGTGATATTCGTGACAAGGTTAGCGATATTTTTGAGCATAAAAGACATCTTTAATCTATTCATAACTTGAGAGCACATAAAACACTATGGGTCTTTATTTTAATCATAACCTCCGCTGAAAATTAAGCTAGCATTTAAATAAATTCAGATGTGTATTTTTAAAAGAGCACTAGCTTAAACATGCATAAATCAATTACAAAGATGAACAAAGCTGCAATTATAATCATATATCATCATGGCACGAATTTTGTAACTTTTCCAATGATATAATCAAGGTGGTGTCTTTATTAATGATGACATCAAGTTGAAATACATACTGAAAATAAACAAACATGCTTGCTGAAATTTAAATAAAAACAGAAAATACTACGCAAACACACATAAGAAAAAGCTGAAAATTACGAGAGAAAAAGAAAAGAAAAGAAAACTAAAGTTCCTAAATCTTCTAGTCCTCCGCCGGTGGTTGATGTTGATAATCTTGATAATAATACCCTTGCTCATAATATGATTGGACATTCCCTCCGACGAATTGATTTGGCTCCACAAGGTGAAGGCGTCCAAGTTCAAAGGCAATATTAGCGTTGCCTTCACCGAGTTGAGCTGCGTTGGCTTGGATGGCTGCGATGTTTTGAGCATTTCTTGCAGCATACCCTCCAATAATGGCCATGCTTTGTTGTGGTTGGGGATGATGAGCGTAGGACTCCGCGAAGTTAGCGTTGGGCACAACATAATTTTGTGGGGGTACCGGTGCACCACCCCCCATGCTTGCTCTTGTGGCCCTCCGTAATAACTTGGCGGAGGAGGAACTCCGCCGAATGGTTGCACATTGGGTTGTGCTCCACTCGCTTGTGCGGAGGATGTTCCCTCCTCTACGATTCTTCCTCTCTTGTTCTTCCTTGCAGGGACAAGTAGTCCCTCTTCCAACCAATCTTCTCTCCCCTCATTGAAAAGCCTAAGCCTCTCGTTGGGAAGGGGGAAGGTTCACTATGGCCAACCGATAACCTCCTCTCTCATCTCCACTAATGTATTTGCCTTGCCACAAATATTCAAAGCCGAGAGAGGTACCACGCAAAAGGTGAGCGGGGTTTCTTGCGATCCCCGGCCGCAAGGAAAAGGCCAACATGGAGAGGTAACACCCCGAACCAATATTACCCGCCCCCGATGTTGCTTCACAACACCAACGGTTGATCATGAGGTAAGAGGGGTCTATTGGCTGCCTGGCAATTAAAGCCGAGTATAGCCAATTCAACTCCGTGTCAGTCACCTTTGTCTCCTTCATCCTCCCCAATATCCTCTTGCACATCCAAGAGTAAAATATCCGGATAATGGGGTTGCGGATGCAATTGCGTTGTTGATGGGCTTCTCCGGAGATCATGTTCCAAAATCCCGCTAACATGCCGGGTGGCACGTCAACTTTCTCCGGAGCTCCCTTGTGGAATCCAAGCAGCTCCCTAACGTGCTCGTAGGGAACCACTTGTTCGATTCCCTCCAAACGGAATGACAAGGTTTGCACCCCATCATCATCAACGATGGGTGCAATAGTCATTAAAATTTCCAAGGCGTAACACAAATGGGTGTCCACCGATATTCCGTTGGAGAACTTCACCCATCCGAGGTGCCCCAACATATAGTATATGTCGGTGCAAAAACCCAAGGTGTAGAGTGCTTGGTCGTCGAACTCGACGTTCGGCACAAGCCTCTTCTCAAGATTGGCGAGCCTCTCCTCCTCCTCCGCCGACAAGATGATGAAGCCGTACGAAGAGTGTGTCGGTGTGTAAGGAGGCGGCACGATTGAGCGAGTCGATCATCGTGGTGGCGCGGGCTGCTCCTCCGTGTGCCCACGAGGTTCGGTGAACCTCATGGAAGTGCTTCTCGCAGCCCTCATACCACCAAGGAGGAGAGCATCGTTCCTCCTCGGTGGTGCCGTATCCGTCTCCATGCTCCGGGGAGACTCGGAAACCGAGTGCCTCCTCGAAGACGTGGTTGATGACGGCTTGGACGACGACGAACTCTTCTTCTTGGAGAAGAGACTTGTGGTCTTCTTCCACATGGTTGCTGCACTCTTTCTTCAACTAAAACTCCGGGTTGCAACCGGTAAACTAGGCACTTAAACTCTTTGCTTCGGATGTGGACTTTGAGTGGATTAAGGATGTGGATTTTTTCTTGAGCTATCAAGCTTGGGATGGTTGGCTATGTCTACGGAGGTTCTGAGCACACAAACTTGAACACACAAACAAGGGAAGGAGAGGGAAGCTTGCTCGCAGAAAACGGGAGCCGGGGGGCTCCTTAAGTAGGTCGGGCCGGCCGGCCCAGCCGGCCGGCCCGGGGGTCTTCTCGGCTCCTCCCCACCGCGTCTTTCTCCCAAAGCACGATCATTTCGCCTCCGCAACTTTCCCCGCCCGCGTGCTCCACGAGTTGCACCGCCCAAACGCTCTCGTCCACTACTTTTCTTGCATTATTGGTCTTCCCACTTGATGCTCCATGCTTTGGGTCATGTCCATGCTCCCTAGCTCCACTTGCTTCACATGCCACCATGAAAATCCTGCAAAGTTGATGCTTGCTGCCCACCATGCTTGTCCTTTGCATGTGGGATTGGTGAAAGTTGATAAAAGGGAATCCAATGGTGCATGCATGATTAATTCAAACTAGATTGCCTCCATTTAGGTGTGTTTAAGGTTAAGCACTCCCCTAATTCGAAATTTAAAATATTTTTCAGAGCCATGCAAGAGCTCAAACATAATTTTAGAGAAGTTTTTAAACCATTAAAAACAAATGTAAGTCGAAAATATTTTTCGACTACGTCGATTTCGGTCTCACCGGTATAGTTTGCCTTCATCGGTTGAGAGCAAACATTTCCCGGCTTGATCATGGGGGCATAGGTTTAGGTTCTAATTTTGGCTAAATAAGAAAGATTTTGAATAAAACAAAATTAGAATAGGCTTAGAAAAATTCTAATCCTAGAGAAACCAAGGATAAAGATTTTTAAAACCAACCAAAAGCTTTGATTTCTAGGTTCACGCGAGTCCTACCACGTGCTGAATTTTATTAACACTTAAATATAAATCGTGGCTCTACTCGTGTGGTTTTAGCATGAAAAATAAGTCAACCTCAGCACCATAATGAGGGTGAAAGGTCGAGTTAAGGTTCTGAAATTATTTGTTTGAGGTTTCTCGAAAAGAAAAGAATCAAACAAGCACATAGGAGGGTTCATGCAAAGGGTTTATGATAAAGCAAACATTCAATCAAGAATTATGTCTCTAATATTGTTCAACCACTTCTAAGTCTAATGTCTTTGCGTAATAAAACTCAAAAACTAAATTATTAAAAATACTCGAAAAACCCGGAATCGGGTTGTCCTCCCGTAGCTTATTCTTGACTCGACTTGACGAAACGGGTTGCCTCCCGCCTAGCGCCTTGTTTATAGTCTATAGCTAGACTTCTTCACTTGATTACTCGGATCAACGCTCTTTGCGGGCGTTGTAATCTTGGGTACCCACTTCCGCACCATCTTGGGCGCGGGCTTGTCTTCCGTCTTAGTTGGCTTAGCCATTTTTTTGGTCTTCACGGGCGGCTTCTCTTCCTTTGTCTTGACGGATGCAACACCTTCTTTGATTTTCGTTACGTTCATTTTTTTCGGCTCCTTCTTCTTTTTCAGCCCCTCCGTTTGTTTTGGTTCTCCCTTCACTCCAATCATGTTGCATGCCTCAATCCTTGGACGGAACTTGAAGGAACTCCTTTCTCCGTTGATATCGAACATGATCTCCCCCTTGCCAACATCAATAGTAGCTCCCACGGTCTTGAGGAACGGCCTCCCTAGGATGAGTGGCGGCTTCTCCCTCTCTCCCATCTCGAGCACAACGAAGTCGACGGGGATGAAGTGGTGTCCAATCTTCACGGGTACATCTTCAGCAATGCCCAAGGGATAGCGAATGGAGTTGTCTCCCAACTCCAAACATATTCCCGTAGGCTCCATCGGTAGGCGTAGCTTCTCGAACACATCCCTCGGCATGACGCTCACACTAGCTCCAAGGTCGCATAACACCTTCTCGAAGTTGAAAGAACCAACTGAACATGGAATTGTAGGGCACCCGGGGTCTTTTTGCTTCTCTAGCCCATAAGCAATAGCTGCACTACACTCCTCGGACATCTTGACATGATCTACCCCAAGTGTTGCTATCTCATATTTATTTGCAAGTATATCTTTAAAGTAACGAGAATATGTAGGTACTTGTAGGGCATCTAGTAATGGCATGTTGATGCTAAGTCTACGCACAACTTCCACAAACTTCTCAAAGTGGTTGTCAAGTTTACCTCGGAAGTAGCGTGGCTTGAGTTGCGGTATCCTCGTGTCATCCTCCGGCATCTCGAATTCGGGTTCCTCGGTGACGATCCCCGTAACCTTCTCTTTAGCAGCCTCCTTCCACCTCGGTGGATGGTTTAAGCTTCCTTGCTCCCGCGGAACGTTCCGGATCTTCGGTCTCCTTCCCCGAACGTGTTTGAATGGCCTTCGCCGATTCGGGACATTTGGGTTGTCCCGGAAGCTTCCCTTCATCATTAGTGAGGCGCCCCGCAAGTTGTCCAACTTGCGTCTCGAGCATCTTCATCATGTTAAGCACTTGATGATTGGAACTTCCGACCTCCGTCACTTTGCTATCGATGTTCTCCAACACCTTGTCTATGGTCTTGAACTTGGTGACGGTGTCCTTGTTGATCTTAGCTTGCTCATCCATGAACTCCTTCAATTGTATACGAAGCGGAACCGCGTTAGGAATAGATGAGCTTGCATTGAATTGAGGCCTACCTTGCCGTAGCGGAAGTTCGGCAATCCTCCCTTCCTCATGTAGTCGAGCACTTTGGCTTCCTCCGGACAATCTTTGCGGACATGGCCATACTCTCCACATTCTTCGCATGTGGACCTTGCTTCGGCGGCCTTCAAGTCTTGAGCCTCTTTCTTTTCCATCTCCATCTTCTCCAACCTCCTCATGAGCGAGTCGATCTTGCCTTCAAGTATGTTCTCCTTCTCCACTTGCAAGACTCCTTTGACGTTCCCCGTGGGTTGAACCGGATGTAGGCGCCGGACGACGCCCACGTATCATTATCCGCGACCTTCTTGAATAGCGTGAAAGCTTCCGTCGGTGTAAGCTCGATGATAGATCCTCCCGCCGATGCATCGATGATCGTCCTTGACGCCATGGTGAGTCCTTGATAGAACTTTTGCACGAGGTCTTCTTTCGGGAACTTGTGATGTGGAACCGCCCGGGTGTACTCGTTGAAGCGCTCGAATGCCTCCGAGATAGTTTCTATAGGATATTGAACAAAGGTGGCAATCTTATTACGCAAACTTTGAGTTTTACCCGGTGAGTAGTATTCCTTCATGAAAGCCTTCATCAACGTGTTCCAATTTTGCACCGTCTCCGCCGGTTGAGAGTGGAACCATTGCAAAGCCTTCCCGAGTAGTGAGAACGGAAAAAGCCTTGCCCTCATTTGGTCTTGAGTCACCCCATCCATGTTGAAAGTCTGACATAGTTGAATGAATGCTTGGAGGTGAAGGTTCGGATCCTCTTTGCCGGTGAAGGGTGAATGTTGCACCATGCGGATGGTTGAGGTCTTGTTCTCGAACGGTCTTCCGATCTCCTCGAGGTTCAAGATTGGTAGGTCGATGATGTCTGGGGTGCATAGCTCCCCAATCTTGCGTTCTTCCGGTGGTTGGTCACCCATTGGTGGAAGTCGATTCTCCCGCGGACTTTGAGGTGGTGAATTCTTCGGAGATTCCTCGCGATCCTTTGTCTTCCGACTCCGAATCTACAAAATCCAGCTTTTTAGCTTGATGTGCTTCGCGTCTCCTTAGCCTCGTAAAGTTTTTTTCCGGATCATCCACAAAATTATTGGGTTTGTTGGAGAGGTAGCCGTCCATCTCCTGTTAGGGTTAGCAATAAACAAAGTATGCAAAAAAAACTAGAAAGTAAAAACAAATCTATAAAAAAAAACTAGAGTTAGACAAACTAGATTAGATGTATTTTGAGGATGATCAAAATTTAGTAGATGCAAAAATAAAAACAAAAAAGAAAACTGAAAATTACAAAAAGGCAATAAAAAATCAAATCTTGATCACTTGTTCCCCGGCAACGGCGCCAGAAAAAGGGGCTTGTTGACGGTTAATAATTGTACCAAAGTTCGTTCGTGACTCGCAAGCGTACAAGTCTCCCGTCGTAGTCAAGGGACCCTTCTTCCCTTGAGTGGTGAACCCAAGGTATCGAATCCGTGGAACAAATGTGTGACGCAAAACTTAATCTATTAAAGCCAAGTAACTCCAATCTTCGATAAAAGAAACCCTAATGCATCTAAGTAAAAACACAAAACGAATCTAATCTACTAAAAACCAGAGAAAACAAAGTAAGATTGGGTAGATAAACCGATCTAGAGGGATCGGGGTAAGCCTTTTGTTGAAGTTCCAAGCAAGAGAAGAAGTAGCAAATCGAATCTTAATAGAAGCCTCTTTAAATCGTGGTTTCCCGTCCAAATCCGAAAACATCCGCCTTTCGAGACCCCCGTTCGTCACAACGTATCCCTATTCATGCGGGGAGCTTAGGGCGAGTCAAAAGACAAGTCGAGATTCTTTCGGAAGATCCGGCGTGTACCTCTAGCCACCTCGGCTACAAGAACACCCTATGTAATCTATCTCGAGAATAGAATTGGAATAAGCAAAGCCGATCGAAAAACGAAATCTTCGAGGAAACACTTGATCGCTAGGAAAAGATTCAACTTGATAATTCAACTATGACAATGATACATACACAAGATCACCACCGGGATCCTTCCTTGATCTTGCTTCTAGCTCGGGAACTCCGACGTGGTCTTCCGTGCAAGGTTCCCACGTCGGCTAGGGGAACCCTAGTCAACTAGCTCGACCCTCTCCTCTTCGAGATGGTGTCCCTCTCTTCTCTGCTTCTCGGAGGCCGAAGACGAAATCTCTCTGCGTGGCTCTCGGTCAGGGGGCTATAAATAGCCCGATTGGCGGCTAGGGCAAAGGAGAGGGTGTTTGGGCCCAAAATGGGCCCGGGCCGACCGGACCGGGCCGGCCGGCCCGGGCCCATTTAGGCCCGGCCCGTGGGCTCCTTTGCCCCACGTCGGTTCCCTTGCTTCCTGGATGTTTCCCCCTTCGCATGTAGGTCCATGTCGTCGGTTTCTCTCCGAATTGGACTCAACTCCTTGTCTTGCAAGATTCAGGCACTTTTTTGGTCGGGTCCCCGGAGTCCGTCGTCTTCTCGGATCAAGTCCCCGGCTTCTTGGAGTTAAGTTTGCTTCATTGCATGACTTGTACGGGGGCTTCAAGGTCTTGTCATGAGGTGCTTGATGAACTTATCCCGAAAGTCTTGCATTCAACACTAAAACCCTGCATAAACATTAAACTCCAAAACCGACAAGCACACGTGAACTTGTTATACCACAGGGGTTAGTACCAATGGATAAGGTATAAAACTCATGCCAACACCGAAGGTAAACTCATGGCTAGGTTGACGGATTTTCACCGTCAACACCTGACGACTGCGGGACGGCGCCATCATGCACCTGGGGCTCGCGTCCCGGTGCCGCCGCACCAACTCCCCAGGAGGGATCCCATCCCCGCCACTGTGGGAGGAACTGTGCGGCGTGGCCGGTGCCAGTCCCGTGACGCCGCGCCGCCTACTCCGGTACGGCTAACGCGCCGAGCCCTCGAAGGGGGGCCGGCCGCACCCTCGACTTGCTTTCTTGTGACCTTGCAGAGTTAGGTGGAGGCGCTAGGCCGGTGGGACGCCATCCCTGCCACTGTTAACGGCATGGCTGCTGCCCCCGCGCGTACGAACCCACGGCCGGGTGCCGTGGCGGACGCCCCGGTCGCTGCGGAGCGTACGGGAACGGGACGCCGCCTCACCTGCTACTATACCCCGTACGGACCGACGTCAGCAACTCCCTCGAGCCCATCTGAGGACATCGCGGCCGTCCACCGCCCTTCTACCCTCGAAGCCGCTACTGTTCGGGTACAAGATAAGCCATGATGGCCGGGTCGCTGCAAGGATCATCCGGACGGCCGCCTACTCTACAGCGTAGCACATCACGCTCCCTCACGTAGCTAAATAGCGCGGCGCGCATGTGATTCACTCTCTCCTTGATCTATAAAAGGATGACGAACCCCCCTGCCGCAGGGGACGGACGGACGGACACAGAGACACACAACGCAACGTAACACAACACCTTCAGCCACTACACCAGGGACTTGGAAGCCATGCTTCCTCTCCCGCCTTGCTTGTAGCAGCCCCACTACAGGCACCCCCGGTGCTGAGCAATATAGTGCCTTGAGCACACCACGCGCCGGACGTACGGCCCCCTAGGCCGGAACCAGGATAAACTCTGTGTCTCTCATTGCTTAGCATCGACCATTGAGGGATAGACCTCGGCGCTTATTACTGGTTAGTGTCGGGACCACATTCCGCACCGACACCGGGCCCGGAGTGGGCTGGGCCGATCGGCCCAACCCGGCCGGCCCAGCCCATTTCGGCCCGGGTTCGGCCCCGGTTTCCTTCCCTGTTGCTTCTCGCGTGATCCCTTATTTGTGTGCACTTGCATGTGGGCCTTTGACGTCATTTCCTTCACGGTTAAGGCTTGAATCCTTGCTATGCAAGCTTCGCTGTTTTCTGGTTGAGTCCCTGAAGACTTGCACGTTGACGCTTCGGTCCTCGGGTCATTTGGAGTCATGTTCATCGCGTGTCTTGACTCTTGTCGGGCTTCATGATCTTCTTCCAAAGTGCGAAGAACACTTTATGTGGTTTACGTGGCACATGCTAGCACTTTACGTGGTTTTGGATAGTTTAATGAACACTTGTTAATATGGATTTACTTATGCTATCATTCATGTAAT
This sequence comes from Cenchrus americanus, assembly GCA_947561735.1. Classification (NCBI taxonomy): domain Eukaryota; kingdom Viridiplantae; phylum Streptophyta; class Magnoliopsida; order Poales; family Poaceae; genus Cenchrus; species Cenchrus americanus. Next base: position 217,783,447 of record OX387245.1, on the reverse strand, counting down.
GCAAGAACACTTTATGCTTGTTAATCGGAACATGGAGCGACCACCCAAGAAAACAGTACTACCACAAGACATATGGCTCTGTCTTGGCTTATTAATTAGTGAACTAGGTGTTAGGTATGCTTTACCTGATAAGGGTTGGGGGCTGGCGGGTAGTGGCGTATGGACCTGCTCGGGCGTAGGTGTGGGCTTAGCTAAGACACGGTACTCGTCCGGGAGCTTTATATGTAGCACTGACCAGGTAACCTAGCGGGCAGCCTTCATCTGGGGATCTTTGTAACGGCCTCGTAGCGTCCCTATGCAATCACACCTCGGTAGTGTGGTATGGTGCCTTGCAAACACTCGCATGGTTGGGTCCAAAACTCTTCAGAGTTTTTACGCAACTTGTGGGTAAAGATGTACAACCTCTGCAGAGTGTAAAACTAACTAGTTAGCCGTGCCCATGATCAAGGGCGGCCTGGATCCTCACATGATTAATTCTATGGAAGATGGAACTTTTAAACTTGTGCATTACATTCTATGGACCTGTTGCATTTTATTATCTGGGTTTGGTATACACTTACACTTGCTAGTAACAGTTGCTTAATAAAACTTGACCAACTAAAATGCTGACTTGCTTATGAACCATCAGCTTCCACCATAAAGCCTTGCATGTTGTTATAGAACTTTTCCCTTGTTGAGTACGACATGTGCTCATGCTTGTTGTTCCTTTATTGCATCTACACTACCCGGCTGCTGCTCAGATGGACGTTTTGAGGACTACAATGAAGAGTTCGATGGGTTCTAGGCGTTCGTTCTCCAGTCAGCTGCCTATGGAGGACTTCTGCGTGTGTTTCTTTTCCGCTGTTAGCTACTCGAACGATTGTTTAGTTGAGACATTCGGTCATGTAATAACTGCTTAATACTCTCTTTACGCTTTACACTGTGTTTTGGTATTCACTGCGTCAATGCATGTGTGTAACTTGATCCTGGCGCACATGTATTCTTGCATTCGGATTTGCCCTTAAATCCGGGTGTGACAAATATCCACTCCCGCTGGTAGATTCGTCTACTGGCCCGATCGCAAGCCCAGAGACCTGACAGACGGCAACTCACGCTGCGTCGCCTACCTCGATTCGCTCCCCTTCCAGGAGGGAACACCCCTATCTCCAACCGAGGAGCACACGTCGACCGAGGTGGCGACTACTGACTCTGGTCTCGGTACCCCTAACCGCCAAGTCTTCATGGAAGCCGGCGAGACTCCAGGCCCCTCAGGGACCCGACCCGACTGGTACCTCGACGACATCTCAGAAGACGAGTTGTCCGCTAGTGCGCCCGCTGATGAAACCACCGACGACAATAACGCCCGACGTGAATGCAACAAGAAGTGGAACGAACGGTGCAGGTGTCTCCGTGAGACTCTCCCCATCCGGAATCTCTCTGAGACTCTTGACCAGGTCGCCAACCGGGTGCACTTCACCCCCGAACAGTGCCTCATGTCTATCACCACGATAGCACGTCAGGCTCAGGGGATACGTGTAGGCAAAGTCATCACCAAGCTAGCTGAAGACACCTACTTCATGAGGGTTGACAACAGGGTCACTCAAGTACCCCCTCTCAGAACTCATGAACCCAGGCACCATGAAGCTAGTAGTCGCAGTCCAGCGGATGGTGGACGCAACCGCTCCTATGGAGAAGAACCACACAACCCCAACTGCTCTAGGGCCTTAGCTGGAGGACCCTCCTAGGGCGGCAACAGTGTGGGCGGTGCCGGCGGAAGCCGTGGCGGCGCTAGTCGCAGCGATGGCGACGGCGGGGGCAGCGGCGACGGAAGCTCATCACACGGCACTAGCAGAAGAGCTGGCGACGGCGGCGATCGCGGTGGCCGAGGCCACGCGAACAGCCACGCCACTGGCAACTGACGTGGCGGCTACGATGCCCGCCACATAATTGAAGAGATTCGTCGCAAAAAGGCTTCGGTAGCAAACGACAGTGACGGCTTCCCCGCTTTCTCCGCTCGACTTCGCGACTTGCTTCTCCCAGAAAAATTCAAGCCTCCCGGGATCACCAAGTACGACGCGAAGCAAGATCCAATTCAGTGGCTTAGGTGCTATGCCCTATCCATCGAAAACGTTGGTGGCAACAATGACACGAAGTGCCTCTACTTCCAAGATGGACTCTACCATCGTCACACCTTCGAAGACTTCGGTCGCCGCCGCCTAAGTTCTATCACCAAGCTCAAGGACATAATCACCTCATGGACTGACAAAGAAGACAAGGCAAATGCCAAGTACGACTCTATTCGCGGCAAGAGCAAGCACAACACGGGCAGCAGCAGCAGCAGCAACAACAACAACAACAAAAACAACAACAACAACAACAACAACAATAACAACAACAACTATTCGGGTCCTAATCGCAAGCGCAAGCCAGGCAACACAGTCGCGGCTATCCAGCGCTCTGCGAAAGACAACTCGAAAAAGACCTCTGGTGGCTTCAAGGACTTGCTAAAAGAGAAGTGCCTGTGGCATCTGTAGGGCAACCACACCACCGAGCAGTGCTACCAACTCCGGCGAGCACTCAAAGACACCCCAGACCCACGGCCTCCTCACGACAAGAAAGGCAAGAAGAAGGTCGACGAAGGCAATGGTGACTTCCAAGAACCCGACAAGATGGTGAATGACCTCTTCGGAGGACTACCCAACAGACAGTCTCAAAAGTCCACCCGACGAGAAGTCTTGAGCATTGAACCAGCGGTCCCGATGCCTTTGAGGTGGTCAGAGGTACCCATCATTTTCTGCCGCGCAGATCATTGGACCAGCTTCTCCGAGCTAGGACGTTTCACACTCGTCCTGAAACCAGTAGTCGCAGGCTCCAGACTCAACAAGGTGCTCATCGACAGTGGAAGCGGGCTCAACGTCCTTTTCACCAAGACCTTGAAGAAGATGAAGCTCGACATCACCCACATGCTCACCAAGAGCGCATCGCCTTTCTACAGCATCATCCCCAATAACGCGGTTATCCCACTAGGCTAAGTGGCCCTGCCAGTTACCTTTGGGGAGACCAGGGAAAACTACCGCACTGAGTACATCAAGTTCGAAGTCGCAGACTTCGAGACTTCCTATCATGCCATCCTCGGCAGACCAGCTATCGCTAAGTTCATGGCGGTACCCCACTACACCTACTTCATACTCAAAATGTCAAGTCCTGTCCGAGTACTCTCATTGCAAGGGGACTTGAAGATATCCTTTGACTGCGACACTGAAGCCGTAGAACTCGCAGCCACCAATCAAGTACCCTACATGATGATGGAGATCTATGCTGCATCCAAGAAGCTTGCCCCAACCAAACTTGAAATTCCAGAAAAGACCAACACAACTAACAAGCCTCAGCCATTTGAGGAAGTGCAAGGAAGGCCATCGACCTCGAGACAGGTGACAACAGCAAGACTACCATGATTGGGGCGGGTTTCGACCCAAAATAGGAAGACATGCTCATCAGCTTCCTCCGGGCTAACTGATACATCTTCGCATGGAAACCAACGGACATGCCAGGGGTGCCCAGGAGGCTGATCGAGCACTCACACAACGTCGACCCTAAAGCTACCCCCAAGTGACAACACCTCCGCCGTTTTGCTGACGACCGACGAGATTGAGGGCCATGTGTGGTTCGAGGACAGGTGGATGGTCGCTTCCTTGTGTGATGAGTGATTGACAACGTTGTGTGGACTGATTCTTGGCTAAGTATTGCAGGTGCAGGTTGTGGCTTGACTGGTGTTGGTGCAGGTGAAGAACAAGTGCGAAAGGTTGTCGCCAGTGAGGCCTCCAGGTGTGGAGAAGACAAGTAGGCTTCGTTCGAGGGACCCGTTGGCCAGCGAGGGGACAAGTGCGGGCCGCATGGTGGCATGAACAGCAAGATGAAGTCATGGACGGTTTCTTGGTTGAGCCTCAAAACCAAGGTCGAGCCGGGACTACGTGGGAGCCGAGTCATGAGTGGTGATTGGCGGAGGCTACACCGAGTTCGTGGGGTTTCCAGTGGTTCACCAGAAAACCACTGGGTTTCTTGGTTGATCCATAAAGCCAAGACCGAAGAACCGAAGACGGTGCTGCAGCAGTGCCAGACCGGTCTGACCGGTGGGTCTGACCGGTTAGGAGCAGCGGTCTGACCGGTGTACGACGATGTAGTCCGGAATCTTCGAAGCAGAGGACACGCGTCGGGATCGCAAGGCTTGCGTCAAGGCTAAGCAGGTTGCTGTCGCCGGGCATCCGTACGATGCAGAAAACTTGAAGACTTCCAAAACCGCCCTTGAGGGGCTTGTATCCCTAGTTATGAAGTAAGGGTATTTTAGACTTTCGGTTGTCTCCATATAACCCATGAGGTGAGAGGATGGCAGTCATCTCTTGGAACCCTAGTTCATTTGCTTTCCTATTTTTGCCTTCCTATTTTCTTAGGATTTCCATAGGACTAGCTTGAGAGCTTCATGGTGAGATCTTGTGAGAGGGTTGGATGATCGGGCGGCAAGCTAGACCTTATATGAACCTTTGTGGTATGTATAGATGATTCGGCGTGGTTCCTCAAGGCCTTGGTGTGTTGTTCCCGGTTGTTCTTGGTGGTGATTTTCGGGCCCTCTCTTGGTGGTTTTCTTGGGGTGTTTTCAGGACCTTGCTCTTGGGGATTTTTTGGGGGGAAATTTGTGGGAACCCTTCGTTGTTCTTTGGGCTGTGATTCCTCTCCCAAATCCGTGAGTTAAGGGGCTCGATTTTGGGGTTTTTGGTGTTCTAGGGTTAGAGGAGTTCTTGGCGGGATTTCTTCGATTCCTTTTGATTTGGCAAGTTTTGGTGGACAAAATCATGGCTATGGACTCCTCATGAGGTGTTCCTATTATCCCCAAAGTCTTGTTCAAGTCCGTGGAGCGATTCGGGAGATCGAAGTTTGGATTTGGAGGAGTTGACCCGCGGGTGCTGTTCATCCCGAGCTGCCCAGGCTACACCGGTCTGACCGGTGCTCTTGACCGGTCTGACCGGTGTGACCCTTGTTGGGTTTTTGCTCGCATGAATGTTTGTGTGTGTTTGCTGTTGTCCCGTGTTGCTGCTGTTTCGAGTTTGGGTCGGTTTGGAGCTCGGTTGGCCTGTTTGGTGTTTTGGGACTTTCTGGCTGTGACCGGTCTGACCGGTGTGTTGCACCGGCCTGACCGGTGTGGAGGCACTCTGTGGAAGTCGCCAAGTTTCACCAGCAGGGACCGGTCTGACCGGTGGTGCTCACCGGTCTGACCGGTGGTGCTCACCGGTCTGACCGGTGTTGGTCAATGGACTCGAGGTTTGGTGTTCCGATGCGTTCTCGGGTCGGTAAGGTTGGAAGTTGGTTCCTAGGTTCAGTAGCACTCCAGTGGCTACGTGGATTTGGCCAACTTGGGTAGTGTGTCGGAGACGTGTGTTGGAAGCCGCGTTCGTCTTGTTGGAGTTTCCATCTCCTTCGAGAAGAATTTTTATCGGCTCCCATTCACTCCCCCCTTCCCTGGTTCGTTGTATCGGTCCTTCAAGTGGTACCAGAGCCGGGGGCTTGTCGTATGGACCTCCTTGGGCCCACTACCTCGGTGGGTACCAGGGCCGACTACTCGGTGGGACCCTGGGACTACCCGACTTGCGCTGCACGACACCTGATGGCGTGAAGCACAAGGACTACAGAGGAGAAGTACTCGGTTAGGAAGCTGTACATGTCCCGCACTATATAGAGGACTCCTAGACGTACTCGACTAGTACTCTCTCCCTGAACCGACTTGTAACCCTGCCTCCCGGACTATATAAGGCGAGGCAGGGACCCCTCTCTCCATCATCTCATCTCATGGCGTAAGATTGTATCATCTTGTAATCGTACCCAATCAATCTAGAGCTACGCAGCATACAGGACGTAGGGTATTATGCACCTTGCGGCCCGAACCTGTCTAAATTGTGTGCCACGTGTCTCTTCCGTCAAGTTACCGATCTCGGCGAGGCCACATTCATCTACTTCGGGTACTCCCCTTAGTAGGTTGCTGGTCCAAAACACCGACACCGAGTTCCACCATGGCCGGTGCTTGGGCTACTTCCCGCTGGGCTTCGGCAGCTCCGGGTGGTGGTTCGTGACGTAGAACCACTTGGCCTTCCAGTCTTGTTTGGAATCTATCAACTTGTAGGAGAGGTACTGCTCTGCCGTGTCCTCCCTCATCTGGATCTCTGCTCCACCGACTACTCGGGGATTGCTGGCGCTGGGTTGAGGCTTCATCCGGAAGAACTTCCGGAACAAGATCCAATGGGGCTTGATCCCCAGGAAGGCCTCACAAAAATGTACAAAGACGGTGGTGTGGAAGATACCGTTGGGGTTGAGGTTGAGGTACTCGATGTCGTAGTACCCCAGTAGCCCCTTGAAGAAGTCGCTGACCGGGAGAGACAGTCCGCACTCCGAAAACCAGGCGAACATCGTGATCTCGTCCGGGTTCTTCTCCATGGGGTACGGATCCCCTGTGGTGGCTCTCCACATATCCACCTCCTTCTCCCGCAGGAACCCACTATTGAGAAGGGCCAACAGGTCTTCGGTCTTCGCCTTGGATTTATTCCACTCGCGATTTGGATCTGGCTGTGGCGGAGACACCGGCGGCGATGTCCCCGCAGCAGATCCAGCGGCCTCTTCACGGGCCCTCTTCTTCCCGCCGGCGGCGTTCGTGGTCTTCGACGGTGACGGCTTCATTCTCCAGGTGCACGGTGTCTTCACGCGCATTCGCTCGGGGGCTACAGTGGTGGCTTCCTACGGCGGCGCACTTGGATCTACTCTCTACTCAATAGCAGCGGTGCGCACCAGTGGTGATTCCTTGCTAGATCTGCTAGGAATGGCTGCAGCTGCGTAGGGTGAAAAACCCTAAGGGCTTTGGCTTCTATTTATAAGTCAACGCGGCCCCCTAAACGGCCGGATGGATAAGTCTGCGCTCGGCTGAAGGATCAGATGGCGACTAGAGAGGGGGGGGGAGTGAATAGGAGCGGGTAAAAAAGTCTTCCCAAAGAACCCGGCCTATACCCTAGTCAAACCCCGGTCACACACGAGCTAAGGATCGAATCACACACCAATCGCCAAGACCACGAGGTTATGGATCAACCTCTAGCCTTAGGAACGATTCCTTGAAGCACACGCGGAAGCACGAAAGAAGGAGGGGAGGAATCGAACCAAGAGGCAAAGCGCACAGGCTCTGGCGGACCGTCCGGCCAGGAGGGGCGGACCATCCGCGCAGGCCTCGCGAACTGTCCGACTTGAAGCCGCGGACCGTCCGCGCCAACCCCCGCGGACCGTCCGGCCCTACACCGCGGACCGTCCGTTAAATCACACGAACCACCGAAGCGACCCGAGAAAAACGGACCGTCCGCCAAGGCCGGCGGACCGTCCACGCGGGTCACGGACCGTCCGCTACTCAAGATCGGACCGTCCGCAAACCAGCCTGCAACAAAAACCAAAATCCAACCCGGATCGAAAGCAAGGACGCGCAAGAACACGACGAACACGCGACGAACCCTAGCCACGCGGACCGTCCGCCAGCACCCCGCGGACCGTCCACCGGGTGCGGACGGAGCGTAAAAACGCCCGACCCCGAAAGTCAACTCCCCCAAATCATCATCGGATTTCCCAAACGGTTGAAGCTGTGGAGACAAGGGTTTGGGGACTTGAAAAGCGTCACACAAGGATGCTATAGCCCAAAAATCTTGCCTCCTAACTCCCTAAATCACCGGGAATCGCGAATCCTTTGAGCACCACCAAAAGCTAGAGCACCGAACGAAAAATTTCGAATCGAAGTAGTTTCCCGGCATTTGAGGGCACAAGATCAATCACAAAGATGCACGAGACATCTATCCATGTTTTCCTCAAAGAAATCCGGGGAGAAACCCACTCAAATCCGCGGAATCGCACCGGGAACAAAGGCACGAAAACAAGCACAAAAAGACCACGAAAAACACAACTCCGATTCTTCTATACAAACCAGGAAAGATTCACAAGGTCTAGCATGCCGCCCTAGCATCCATCCCTCTCAACAAATCTCTCATGAAGCTCTCATGCTAGCCTAGAGAAAATGGAAGGAAAATAGCTACGAAAATGAGAAAGAGGAGGGAGGAAATGAAACCCTAAGTTGCAGAGAGAGAGAGCCATCCACACACCCTCATGGCTTATATATCGGGTCCCGCCGGAGTGGTAAATGACTCGACTACCCCTAACTTAACTACTGGCGATACAACCCACGCAGGGGCATTTAGGTAATGTTTATGGGTCTTGCCATCGGACGGCCACGCCTTTGCCGCACCCCGCGTCCTCCCGACGCAAGCCATGCGATCCCGCCGTGTGTCCTCCGCCTCGAAGCTTCCCGACACGCCCGGATCCCGTCTCCGTCGTGTTGGGCCCTCGGACTTGGTTTTGAGGCCCAAACCAAGAAACCGTCCGCCGATGGTTTTGTGGGCAAACCACCAAACCCCGCGTGCTCGGTCCGGCCTCCCGCCAAACCACTTGACTTGACCGCCACCGTGCACCGGCTCGCTTGTCCATGACTTCGTCTTGCTTGTGTCGCCACCATGTGACCCGCACCCAGTCCCGCCGTCCACGGGTCCCTCGAACCGAGCCTACTTGTCTCTCTATCTCCCGGAGGCCCCTCAAGGCTGAAGACCTTTCGCGCTCATTCTTCACCTGCAACAACACGAACTAGGCCGCGGCCTACACACCGCGCACTAAGCCAAGAGTCAGTCCAACACCCATTGTCAATCACTCATCACTGAGGAGCGGTCATCCATCGACCACTGGGACGCTCCTGGTCCTCAATCTCCCCCTTGATGAGTGCATTGACAACACACAACACGAAATGAAATTCAGAGAAAGAAAGAAAGGAAGAAGAAAGAAAAACAAAGAAGCACAACTCATGACTAAAACCGAAGAAAGGCGAAGAAAGGTCACAAGCCAAGCAAAGCACAAAATCCACACCGAAAACAGCAAGAAAGCTCCCCCTGAACAAATGCAAGCTCCCCCTGAACATGTGGATGCACAGCTCACCTCTTCTGAATTTTCATTAAGCTCACCTCTTCTCCCCCTTGTTGACAATGTATGAATCAAGGTGAAAATGCAGAAATGCAAAGCAAAGCATATAAACATCTACATGAGCTTCTCAAATAGGCCAAATCTAGTGTCAAAGGCTAAAAAAAAGACAAAGATCACACACATGAATCATAGCATAGTCAAAGCTTGCCACAAGTAATATATGAAAATACAAGCATGTGACAAAGCAAAATTTTCAGATTTAAGCAGTTTTACCAAAAGAAGGCTCTCTTCACATGTAAAAGCCTATCCATGTCACACTTGAGCCACGAACATGCATACCATTCAAAGATCATACAAGGATAGCAAATTCTCAGCAAAAGATCATGGCAAACACCCATAAATCAAAGCATGTCATGTCAAAGGTCATGAGCCATGTGTCCACTTCGGGGAGACTTCTCCACTAGTGAACATCATGCAACATGTTTTGCACCCATATGTGAAAGATAATATATTTCAAGCACAGACATGATGGATGGAGCATTTTTCAAGCATTATACACTTCTTTTCAAGATTAATTCATTTCATGGTACATGAAGTGCCTTTGCGGCAAAAAGAAGCTTATGCTCCCCCATGAATGCAACATAGGCTAAACATTCACCATGATATACGGCCTTTGGCCCAAATGCAAGAACAAGGCATCCAAGCACAATCTAAGCATGAAAAGCACATTTAGACCAAACTGTGACATGGATACACAACTACACACGAGTGGAGCACATTTCATCAAAAATTAATCTAGATTAGCATTTATTTCAAAAAGGGCTATCTCACCACACTTATATCTCAAGTATTCCAAGAGCATAGCCTCACATCACCATTTCTCCACACATATGATCAATATCTCACAAATAGCCAAAGAGACTCAAATATGGCATATGAAAGAAGCTCATCATCCTAAAATGCAATATGATACAAATGCAACATGATATATGACAAAATGGCTATCCTACCATAGTTTATACATCAAGCAAAGCATGTATATAGATCAAAGTAAAACATGGTATGATACATATGATACAAAAGGAAAACCCCCAAGAATCAACTAGAAAGGGCAGCAAACCCCAAGTTCCCCCCCGCAAGCGCACAAATGTAGCTTGGTCGAGAGGCTTTGTAAAGATGTCGGCTAGCTGATCTTGGGTAGGGACATGGCTCAACACAATGGTTCCTTTCTCCACATTGTCTCTCAAGAAATGATACCTCACTTCTATATGTTTGGTTCTGGAGTGAAGCACTGGGTTTTTGGCTACGCTTATGGCACCGGTGCTATCACAAAGAAGTGGGATCCGGGTGCACTCCTCACCAAAGTCTCTCAAAGTGTATGAAATCCACAACGGTACCGGGAGCAACAACTTGCGGGCAGCAACATACTCCGCCTCGGTGGTAGGCGGGCTACACTAGACCGCTTGCGGGAAGACCATGAGACCAACGAAGAACCAAGAAACCGGTAAGTACCGAAGTAGACTTCCTCTCGACTCGACAACCGGCGAAATCCGCATCGAAAAACCATGAAGAGAAAGAGTCAAGGAGGAAGAATACCAAAGGCCAAGACCAAGGGGGATCGTAGGTACACGAAAATCCTCTTGACGGCCGTCGATGTGATGTCCTCGGCGAAGCTCGAAAGCGAGCGCACGGACACACGCCGAACCGTATGTCCGGCCTCGTCGCCGTCAAGTAGAGGAGGGAGCCGATCATGCTCCTGTACTCCCGCTGGTCCACTGGTTCTCCGTCCTCATCCGCATCCAAAGTGACCGTGCTCCCCATGGGAGTCGACATCGTCTTCACATCTTGCATCAGGAACTTCCTCAACATGTCTTTCGTGTACTTGGTCTGGTGCACGAACGTTCCATCCTTCACTTGCTTGATCTGCAGCTCGAGAAAATACTGCAACTCGCCCATCATGCTCATCTCGAACTCCCTGTTCATCTCATCTGCAAACTTGGCAACAAGGTTATGTGACGAGCCACCAAAGACAATATCATCCACGTATATCTGAACAATCAGCAAGTCATTTCCATGCTTGAGGAGAAACAAAGTCCTATCCACGGTACCCATCACAAACCCTCTGCTCAACAAAAAACCTCTCAATCTCCCATACCAAGCACGGGGCGCCTGTTTCAACCCATACAGAGCCCTCTTCAACCTGTACACCCTGTGTGGGTACAACTCGCTTTCAAACCCAGGTGGCTGCTTCACATACACCTCCTCCTCTATGACCCCATTCATAAAGGCACTCTTCACATCCATCTGAAACAACTTGAACCCTTTAGCCACAGCAAAGGCTAGAAGGATCCGAATTGCCTCAAGACGGGCCACAGGAGCAAAGGTCTCCTCATAGTCGATCCCCTCCTTCGACTAAACCCCCGAGCAACAAGTCCGGACTTGTTCCTCACAACCATCCCATTCTCTCCCTCTTTGTTCTTCCAAACCCACTTGGTTCCTATGGGATGGCGGTTTGGAGGTGGTTCAACTAACTCCCACACCCGGTTCCTCTCAAAGTTTTCCAACTCCTCATGCATAGAATTGACCCGGTTTGCATCGGATAAAGCATGTCCAATGTCCTTTGGCTCAAAAGTAGCAACAAAAGCAAGCATGAGCAAAATGAGAGGAATTCCCGGACCTCGACCGTGTAGTGCGTTCGTCGATGTTCCCAATGATCTTCGACGAGGATGCACTTCTTGAATCCGCCGGGGAGCCTCACGCCTCGAGACTACCTCCCCCTCAACTTCGGCTTCTCTCGCCCGGTCCTCTTGTTGCACCGTCGTTGTCCATGAAGTAGACGGTCCACGCTCCATAGTGGTCGTAGGGGAAGTAGTGGGTACACACTCGGCTTCGGGCGCATGGTTCTCCCCATCATCATCTCCGGCTTCATCCTTCTCCTCTTCAAAGAGGTCCTCGGCCATCTCTTCGTCACCGCACATTCAAAGCCAAGAGAGGTACATGGCATTGTCTCGTCGAAGGTCACCTCGCAAGTCTCCATGATTTTGTTAGTCTCAAGGTTAAGCACCCTATAGGATCTAGAATGGTTAGCATATCCGAAGAAAATACCATCACTAGACCTAGCCTCAAACTTGTCGAGTTTTCCCTTCTTCGAATAAAGCACTTGCGGCCAAAGACTCGGAAATGACTCACCTTGGGTGCCCGACCATGCATCGGCTCATAACGAGTCTTCTTCTTGAAAGCTCGCAATAAAATCCTGTTGGAAACATGACAAGCCGTATTGACCGCCTCAGCCCAATACCTCCTAGGAGTCCTGTGCTCATCGAGCATCGTCCTAGCCATCTCACAAAGAGTCCGATTTTCCTTTCCACAACTCCATTTTGAGGGGGCACATAAGGGGTCGAATACTGATGTTCAAGACCTAGATCACGACAAAAGGCATCAAAACGAGAGTTCTTAAACTCAGAGCCATTATCACTGCGGATAGCTCGAATAGCATTCCCATGCCTCTCGTTTTTCAACCTCACGATCAGATCTCGAACAAAACCAAATGTCTCACTCTTATCTTCCAAGAAAAACACCCAGGCACAGCGAGAGTAATCGTCCACCACAACAAGGACATACCACTTCCCACCCACCGAGCGAACTCGAGCTGGCCCAACAAGGTCCATATGCAACAGCTCTGTCAGACGCTCGGTCATGACATCGGTCAGGAGTGGATGGGGAGTGGCTACCATTTTGCCATGCCTACAAGGAGCACAAACCAAATCCTTCTCAAGCTTCAACCTCGGCAATCCTCGGACAAGGTCAAGACAACTCAAGCGGGAAACCAAATCAAAGCTCAAGTGTCCCAACCGCCTATGCCATTTCCACACATCAGAAGAAGGACCAGCCATCAAACAGCGAGTAGGACCCAAAGAACGAGAGAAATCAGCCCTGAAAATCTGACCCTCGGGGATGATCATACAGACAAGATCACCTCGAGAATCAAGCAAACGAGACTCGCCAGACTTGAAACGCACCTCAAAACCCTCATCAAGCAACTGAGAAACCGAAAGTAGATTGAAACCCAAAGACTTCACAAGAGCCACTCTCTTCAACGTTACCTTGTCACTCACATGCACAACACCCTCAGACATCACCCTTCCTCGTCCATTGTCCCCAAATGTGATGTACATCTTTTCCTTCACTGGGGTGAGGCTGGAGAACCACTTCTTATCTCCGGTCATGTGTCGAGAACACCCGGAGTCGATCAACCAAATGTCCTCCAAGCCTCCCCGCCCGCGGTCGAAACAAGAACGAGAATGAGCTAGCGACTCGACACTGGGGTTAGCACAAAGAAAGTTAAACCAGTGTTGAGCCATCTGCTCAAAAGAGGGGTTAGCAAACATTGTTCCCTTGCCACCAAACTTCCCATGTCCCATGGGAGGAGTACGAGCACCACGAGGGGGAAAACGTGGTCCGTAGTTCCTCTGGAACCCAAAGCTGCGATCATCTCCCCTAAACCCGTACTGAGGACGAGTAGGGGGACGTCTAGCAAAGCCACCACGAGCCCGACCAAATCTCTCACCAGCACGCACACCATCATCTCTCCTCTCAAGCCTCGCACCACCACCTCCTTGCGGGAGCCTGCCAACACTCCTCACACTTCCCACACCCCGTGGAAGTGGCACTCTAGGCTCAGGAATACCATGAGGCTGGCGATACCTGTCCTGGTTTGCTTGCTCCCTATCAAGCCTCTCATCCCTGTTCCTCTTGTAGCAAAACTCTGCAAGGTGCCTCTCCTTGCCACAATACTCACACCTGAAGGGGATGGGTTTTGGTTTTGGCTCTGGCTTCTCACTAGGCTTCTCACCCTTCTCACTCACAAACTTCACAGGTTTCTTGAGGTCATTTGTCTTGAGTGGGAATTTGGGTGGATCTTGGGTTGTGTCAAGCTTGTTGCAAAGGTGGTTGGGCTTTGGTGTGAAAGAGTTCTTGGGTGCTTTTGGGAGTGGGACTTGGATGTCTCCGATCACCTCAAACTCGGGGTTAGACTCAACACACTTCTCATACACACTCTCCCCACTGTTCTCTCCCACTTTCTCACCCAACTTCTCAAACCCCAAGCCACGACCATCGGCTCTCTTGAACTCCTCAATCATGATTTTCAATTGAGGTTCCTGCCCAGACAACCAACCCAACACCTTCCTCAAATAGTCGTTCTCCTCATAGATGACATCCAAACGGGAAGTAAGTTCAAGATTGCGCAAAGTAACCTCATCACAGCTAGTGCATGCATTGACAACAGGAGATTTCAAAGATGCTTCCAAAGAACTAATGGTAGAACGAGCATCAACAAGCTTAGCATGCATAGTAGGACATGATTTACAAGCACCAAGCAAAGTGGGTCTAGCCTTAAGCTCATCATATTCAGTCCTAAGAGCATCTAGTTTAGCCAAGGTGGAAGCATTCTTCTCATTAAGCAACTTGATCTCATTCAACCATGCATTACACTCAAGACACTCAACATCATCAGGAGTAGTAGGAGCAAGTTTCAAAGAGTCATTCTCAAGTTTCAATTCAAGCAATTTCGACTCTAGCTCTCCTACTTTCTCACTAGCATTCTCAAGTTGAGCCCTAAGATCTTTTCTCATCTTTTTGGCATCTCTTAGCACACTATCACGGTTGTCAATTGTAACACCCGAAAATTCCATCACAATAAAATATTGTTATCAACATGGTTTAGTTTTATTTTCTAAGGATTTAATAAATTTGAATAAATAAATTTGCCTTTAATTAAATTAAACATCATTTAATAATTAGAATCAAACAAGTGATTGTGCATCATGTTGAAATGCATGAGTTTTGTTTGTGGTGTGATTTTAAAAGTCTTAAAATATTTATGAAAAAGTCCTTAAAAATAATTGTGAAAAAGTTTGTGGAAATTGGTGTAAAAGTTTGAAAAAAAAATGAAAGTTTGAATTTAAAAATGTTTGAAAAAGTTTTCTAAAAGTCTTAAAATGATGTGAATAAATTTGTGTTAAAATTTCAATTTGAAAACATGAAAAAGGTTTGAATTTAAAAGTTTTGAATTTAATTGGTTTGAAAAGGATTTGAAAAGAAAGGAAAAAGAAAAAAAAACAAACTAACCTAACCTATCCACCCAGCCCAACCCGCCAGCCCACAACCACTTTTGGCCCACGCGGCCCACCCCGCCGCCTCCCTCCCTCTCCTCTCTCTCCCTCTCGCCGACAGGTGGGGCCCACCTGTCGGGTTCTCCTTCAACCTCCAGCCCGCGCCCCTCCTTTCTCCCCCGAGCCGGCCGCCGGCCGCCGCCCGCACCCCGCGCCGCCTCCTCGGCCTCCCCGCGCCCGTCCACCTCCCCCACTCCCTCTTCAATGCGCCGCCGCCACCCACGTGCGCCGCCCCCTCCCCTTCCCCTTCGGAAACCGCTCCACCGAGCCGCCCGCCGCCGCCATTAATGGCGCACCGGCAACCTTCCACGCCACCGCCTCACCGCACCTTCCACGAAGCGCGGGACTCCCTCTCCAAACCGCACCTCTCCCCTCTCCTCCTCCCTCACCGCGGCGCCGTCCCCGCCGAACACCGCCGCCACCGCCGCCCCTCGCCGCCGATCTACCTCCTCGGCGCTCCTTCCTCCTCGTTCAAGATCACCGGTGAGTTTCCCTTGCTCTCCTCTTCAATTTGGTGTTTTCCCCTCCGCGATTGGTGCACGGTAGGGCTCGTTGGCCGTCGCCGGCGATCCTCCGCGAGCCCGCCGCCGGCGGCCGCCGCGCGCCGCCGCGCATGGGGGCGCCGCCCGTCGCCCCACGGTCGCCACGGCCGTCCGATGAAGATCTACGGCCCGGATTAAAACCAATCCGTAACCCTTGGAGTGGTCCACCGTGGACCGGTGGACCGGGGTGCACAAGGCCGGGTCCACCGCCGACGTCATCGCCACGTCATCGCTTGCGTCGGCGCCGCCGAACCACAAGCCGCCACGTGTCGCCGCCACGGTTCACCCGCCGGCCCCGCCCGGGCAACTTTGCAAATAAGCCCCCCTATTTCGAAAATTACAAATATACCCTTCCACCTATATAAAAGCCTTTCAATCAAGTCCTTTCTTTTACGCTTAGGCCCCCGAGTCCTTAGTTTTCATGTTCTTTAGCCTATCCTTAGTCTTTTACATATTAGACCTTCTAGTTTCACACATATTTATGTTTAGGTCCCCGGAATCTTGCGGAAAACCCCCTAAAACTCCGGTTCTTTTACAATTTAGTCCCCGAATCTTGTTTTGACCATATCTTTTCCATCCTAGCTCCGTTTTACGCGTTCTTGGTGTCCACGCGATCGTCTCTCCGAGCCCGTCATTTCTAAAAGCTTGTTTTAGCCTTTTGGTAATGTTTGATGTATTGTTTTATTTATTGTATGTTTTCTTGCATGATCGTAGCCAACACGCCGTTCGAGGAAGTTCAAGTGCAGAGCTTTGCAGATAAGGAAAGTAGCTTACCGTTGGAGAAAGGCAAGTGACCCTAACCACCCTTCTACCTATGCTTTAATCAAGATTACTATAAGTTAATCGGAACATGGAGAACCACCCGGGAAAACGGTGCAACCACGGTCCATATGGCTCGGCTTAGACAATTAATTAGGTGTGCGATTGTGTTTACGACCTTATCCGAAAGGAACACGGGGGGCTCCGGGTTGCGGGGGTATAGCCCGGTTCTTTTGGGGTAGCGACCTTTGCTAAGGTGCGACCACTAGGGAGGGTTATGGTCCGCCCCGAGTCAGAATCGTCGTGGGTTGTTGATGCTTTTGCATATCTTTGTAAAGGCTTTGTAGCGTCCCTATGCAATCACACCCCGGAAGTGTGGTATTGTGCACGATCGGCACATGCGTGGTTGGGTTCAAAGTTCTTTGGAACTTTTACGCGAACCGTGGGAAAAGTGTGCAACCTCTCGCGAGTGTAAAACCGATCGATCGGCCGTGCTCACGGTCAAGAGCGGCCCCGGACCCTCACATGATTAATTAAACTTAAAGATGGATTAATATTGCTTTCCGGTTATTTCGTGGCCTTGCCGAGTACCAACCATAAGTGTACTCATCCTTGCTTACGCTCGTTCGCAGAAGAATCCCGGAGTGGAGTACTTCACCGACTACGAGGAGTTCGAGGATGCGATCAACCGCCGGATGCTCGTGGAAGATGAAGATGGAGTCGCGTCTTCATAGTTATCGTTGTTCGTGTAAAGACCTTTGTGTCTACCTTCGTGAGTGTAATAAAAGTTAATAAACTTTTTACGTACGTTTTGAGCGGTGTCTTGTGATATTACACTCATGAGTCTATCATATGTGTGAAATTGTGATCCCGGCACACATATGAGATGCATTCGGTTTTCTACGGAAAATCGGGTGTGACATCAATCAAGCCATTCAACCTAGCGATCTCGGCAAGCAAAGAGTCGGGGTCACGATTTACCTCATCCTCCGAGTCGGAGTCGCCGTCTTCCTTCTCGCTCTTCTTGCCGCTTGAGCTATGGACCATGCCACAAAAGCCCTCAAGCGCCACACGGCTCAACCCGCCGAGGTTCCGCTTGCACTCTTCTTGCCCTTGCGCCTCCCGGCGTCTTCATCTTCACTGCTTGAGCTTGACTGCTCCTCGCTTGAGCTTGAGTCGACGTCGCTCGCACCGGCCACCATCGCTCTTGCCTTGTTCTTCTTGTAGCCGCTCTTGCTCGGTCGCCGCTTGTCCTTGTCCTTGCTCTTGGACTTGTTGATGTGCTTGCCCTTGGAGGAGTACTTGTCTTCACGCCTCGGGTGCGCCTTGTACTCGTTCACCTTGTACTTGTTCTCCTCCGCTTCCGGGCACTCGGCGATGAAGTGGCCTCGCTTGCCACACTTGTAGCACGTCCCTGAGCTCCGCCTTGCATTCCTTCGACTCTCGTGTAGTCGATCAAACCTCCTTGAGAGCAAGGCCGGCTCCTCCTCGTCCGGCACATCAAACTCCTCATCCGGAATGGACATAAGAGAAGACAAGGAAAAGCGTCGACGGGAAGGGCTAGATTTGTCCTTTGATCCGCCCACAAGAGCAAGACTATGGTCGGTCGAGCCCTCATGCTTGGATTGCAACTTCGTGTCAACCTCGGCCGACTTGAGCTTAGAAAAGAGGTCATCGAACTCAATAGTCAAATAATGTCCGGACTCCTTGATGGCCTCAACCTTAGCACCCCAAACATTTGGGTCCAAGACATGCAAGAGCTTCAAAGCACGATCATGCTCGGTGTAAGGAAAATCCTCAACATTAGCTTTCATGTTGTTCACGATGGCGGTGAACCTGCGAAACATTGCATCAATGTCCTCACCGGGAAGTGGAGTGAAATTCTCATATTGCATCCGGTAAGAGACAAAGAGGCGAGCCTTCACATGGTTATCACCACCGTGAGCAACCAACAACTTCTCCCAAATTTGCCAAGCAAGATTCAAATGGCGAACACGCTCAAACTCTGGATCACACAAGCTTCGGACCAAGTGATCAACGGCCTTTGCATTAGCCTCATACTTGGCCTTAGCACCAGCATCGGTCAACATAAGAGTATGGATGTTGACCGGAATAGCATAGGTCTTGTCAAGCACAATAAAATCCAACAGCTTCCCACGAAGAAAAATCATCATACGAGCCGCCCACTTGTGGTAACCCTTGCCATCGAAGTGCGGCGGACCGCCCCGCTCAACGTACGCCATCTTAGGATTCGAGACTTGTCAAAGTCGCAAATAATCCGGCACCAAGCTCTGATACCAATTGAAGGATCATATGGCGACTAGAGAGGGGGGGAGTGAATAGGAGCCGGTAAAAAATTCTTCCCAAAGAACCCGGCCTATACCCTAGTCAAACCCCGGTCACACACGAGCTAAGGATCGAATCACACACCAATCGCCAAGACCACGAGGTTATGGATCAACCTCTAGCCTTAGGAACGATTCCTTGAAGCACACGCGGAAGCACGAAAGAAGGAGGGGAGGAATCGAACCAAGAGGCAAAGCGCACAGGCTCTAGCGGACCGTCCGGCCAGGAGGGGCGGACCGTCCGCGCAGGCCTCGCGGACTGTCCGACTTGAAGCCGCGGACCGTCCGCGCCAACCCTGCGGACTGTCCGGCCCTACGCCGCGGACCATCCGTTAAATCACACAGAACCACCAGAAGCGAACCGAGAAAAACGGACCGTCCGCCAAGGCCGGGCGGACCGTCCGCGCGGGTCACGGACCGTCCGCTACACAAGCTCGGACCGTCCACAAACCAGCTGCAACAAAAACCAAAAGCCAACCCGGATCGAAGGCAAGGACGCGTAAGAACACGACGAACCCTAGCTGCGCGGACCGTCCGCCAGCACCCCGCGGACTGTCCGCCAGGTGCGGACAGAGCAGAAAACGCCCGACCCCGAAAGTCAACTCCCCCAAATCATCATCAGATTTCCCAAACGGTTGAAGCTGTGGAGACAAGGGTTTGGGGACTTGAAAAGCATCACACAAGGATGCTATAGCCCAAAAATCTTGCCTCCTAACTCCCTAAATCACCGGGAATCGCGAATCCTTTGAGCACCACCAAAAGCTAGAGCACCGAACGAAAAACTTCGAATCGAAGTAGTTTCCCGACGTTTGAGGGCACAAGATCAATCACAAAGATGCACGAGACATCTATCCATGTTTTCCTCAAAGAAATCCGGGGAGAAACCCACTCAAATCTGCGGAATCGCACCGAGAACAAAGGCACGAAAACAAGCACAAAAAGACCACGAAAACCACAACTCCGAATCTTCTATACAAACCAGGAAAGATTCACAAGGTCTAGCATGCCACCCTAGCATCCATCCCTCTCAACAAATCTCTCATGAAGCTCTCATGCTAGCCTAGAGAAAATGGAAGAAAAATAGCTACGAAAATGAGAAAGAGGAGGGAGGAAATGAAACCCTAAGTCGCGGAGAGAGAGAGAGCCATCCACACACCCTCATGGCTTATATATCGGGTCCCGCCGGAGTGGTAAATGACTCGACTACCCCTAACTTAACTACTGGCGATACAACCCACGCAGGGGCATTTAGGTAATGTTTGTGGGTCTTGCCATCGGACGGCCACGCCTTTGCCGCACCCCGCGTCCTCCCGACGCAAGCCATGCGATCCCGCCGCGTGTTCTCCGCCTCGAAGCTTCCCGACGGCCGGATCCCGTCTCCGTCGTGTTGGGCCCTCGGACTTGGTTTTGAGGCCCAAACCAAGAAACCGTCCGCCGATGGTTTTGTGGGCAAACCACCAAACCCCCGCGTGCTCGGTCCGGCCTCCCGCCAAACCACTTGACTTGACCGCCACCGTGCACCGCTCGCTTGTCCATGACTTCGTCTTGCTTGTGTCGCCACCATGTGACCTCGCACCCGGGCCCCGCCGTCCACCGGGTCCCTCGAACCGAGCCTACTTGTCTCTCCATATCCCGGAGGCCCCTCAAGGCTGAAGACCTTTCACGCTCGTTCTTCACCTGGAACAACACGAACTAGGCCGCAGCCTACACCTGCGCACTAAGCCAAGAGTCAGTCCAACACCCATTGTCAATCACTCATCACTGAGGAGCGGTCATCCATCGACAACTGGAACGCTCCTGGTCCTCATCGGCTGACTCAGCGGCAGCGCGCGACCTTTCAACTTCTACTAGTCGACCCACCTCACCTCGGGGGCTCGACTACTCCAACTCGACTTCCTGGGGAGCGACAGGATTCAAAAGCATCTCAGGACACATTCTACAAGATGACCCTTCAATTCGAGAGGAAGTACTCGACTCAAGGCTCGGGGGCTCCGTGCCATGTGTCCTTCGGTTTTTTCTCCGGATTTTTCGGGATTTTCTTGCCAAAACTTCAGATGAACCCTTAGCCAGAGTGCACAACTCAATCTAAGGCTCGGGGGCTACTCCATATGGAGTGCGATTTTGCAATCGCACTTCCATATCAGTTTCAGCTTCAAGACAACATGGGCATTGTTGAAGACCTTCAAGAGCGGCACTCGAGGACACTTGGGACTACTCAAGAAGACTTCAGGATTATTCAGATGTCACCTGGAGTACATTCTAGCCTCGGGATGCTTCAACTACTCTTGGTGACTTTTGACTTGTAGTACTCGGGGACGCTTGAGGACTATTTGTTAGGGCCGTCAAGACTACTTGAAGCTATCCTTCTCGACTACAAAGTACTCGGGGGCTTGTCCTATGGACCTCCCTGGGCCCACTACCTCGGTGGGTACCAAGACCGACTACTCGGTGGGCCCCTAGGACTACCTGACTTGCGCTGCACGGCACCTGATGGCGTGAAGCACAAGGACTACAGAGGAGAAGTACTCGGTTAGGAAGCTGTACATGTCCCGCACTGTATAGAGGACTCCTAGACATACTCGACTAGTACTCTCTCCCTGAACCGACTTGTAACCCTGCCTCCCGGACTATATAAGGCGAGGCAGGGACCCCTCTCTCCATCATCCCATCTCACGGCGTAGGATTGCATCATCTTGTAATCACACCCAATCAATCCAGAGCTACGCAGCATACAGGACGTAGGGTATTACGCACCTCGCGGCCCGAACCTGTCTAAATTGTGTGCCACGTGTCTCTTCCTTCGAGTTACCGATCTCGGCGAGGCCACATTCATCTACTTCGGGTACTCCCCTTAGTAGGTTGCCGGTCCAAAACACCGACAGCTGGCGCGCCAGGTAGGGGATCTCGCCCGAGATCACATGGCGAACTCGACGGCTCCTGTCTACATCAAGCCAACCGTCGCCTTCAACCGTGGCGACACCTTCGTCTTCGGCGCCTGGGTCTGCACTGCTGATGGCGCTGGATCCATCCAATGTCGCCTCACCATGCCGCCCAACCCGGAGACTAGCTTCGTGACGCTTCCCGAAGTAGTCACGGGCGAACTCGCCTGCAAGTTCGGCAAAATTTCGCTTTTCGACCAACATGCCGACTTCGAGCTCGGATCCGCCTCCAACTCGAACTCGACGTCTTCGTGGGCTATCGCATGCGAGCCGTTTACCCAGCCATCGCATGTGATTTCCCCACCCCGCGAGCGCTCCACGCGTGGCCCCCTCAACCTCAGCAGGGCCCGCACGGAGGCTCCCCCCTCACGTCGGGCCGGCAAGGAGCCCCTACCCGAGTACAACTCAGACCCCGACACCGCCCCCGGTCACGTCTCGGACTCCAACCCCCTCTCCGGCTTCTACTCAGACTCCACGTACGAGTTCGACTTCGGGTCGGACCCTGAGGATCCCGAGTCCGAGGGCAACTCTACTGAGCAACCCTTATCAGGGCCGGCTTCCGGGCTAGTTATAACGTCCACACCCGCCGGGAGATTCGTCTACTGGCAAGATCGCAAGACCGCCGACCTGATAAGTGGGGACTCATGCTACGTCGCCTAGCTCGACTCGCTTCCCTTCCAGGAGGGAACACCACTCGCTCAAGCTGAGGAGTACAGTCCAACTTAGGTGGTGAGCTCTGACTCCAGTCTTGGCAACCCCGATCGCCAAGTCTTCATGGCTGCCGGCGACACGACAGGACCTTCAGGGACGGAAGAGGACCGGTGCCTTGAAGACATCTCCGCAGACGAGCTGTCTGCTGAAGCACCCGTGGATGAGACCGACGCCAACAGGGATGCTCGACGTGAGCATAACAGAAAGCGGAACGAACGACGCCGGCGTCTCCGAGACAACCTCCCCATCCGCAACCTTACAGAAGCCCTCAAAACCGTCGAGAGCAGGGTACACACCACCCCAGAGCAATGCCTCATATCGATCACAGCGATCGCACGCCAAGATCAGGGGATACATGCTGGAGAAGTCATCACCAAGCTCGCAGAAGATGCTTACTTCATGCGAGTCGACAACAAGGTCACCCAGCCGTCCTCGCCAGGAACCGTGACAACGAGGCTACAAGTCGTAGCGCGGACCTCGGCCATAACCGTACTCGAGCTGAGCTGCCGGCTCAGCCCAATCGTACTCGTGCCAACGCCGGCGGACCCTCTCAGGCTGGCAACAGCGCCGCAGCTGCTGGCGGCGATCGTGAGATCATCCCTCACCGCGACCCTGGCGGCAGCGGCAGCGACGGCGGAAGCTCCAACCATGGGGACAACAGGAGGGCCAGTGGCGGGGGCGGTCGCGGTGGCCGAGGCCACGCGAACAGCCACGCCTCCGGAGCCTCACAGGGCGGCTACGACGCCCGCCAGAAGATTGAGGAACTACGACGCAGAAGGCTTCTACGTCAAGTGACAACAACAGCTTCCCCGCCTTCTCTGCGCAACTTCGTAACCTCCTCCTCCCAGAGAAATTCAAGCATCTGGGAATCACCAAGTACGACGCGAAGCAAGACCCCATCCAGTGGCTCAGGTGTTACGCCCTCTCCATCGAGAACGCTGGCGGCAACAACGACACCAAGTGCCTCTACTTCCCCTTCTGCCTGGACCAAGCCCCGCTCACATGGCTCGAGTCGCTGGACAAGCACTCGATCGACAAGTGGGACCAGTTGAAGGAGCAGTTCACCAGCAACTTCGCGGGCACCATGGGCCGATCGGGTACTCGCATGGACCTAGCTATGGTGAAGCAGGAACAAAGCGAGACCCTCTGCAAGTACATGCGCCGCTTCTTCGACAAGCGCGCCACCGTAGTCGACGTCACAGACATGGAGGTCATCGACCTCTTCCAAGACGGCCTCTACCACCGTCGCACCTTCGAAGACTTCGGTCGCCGCCGCCCCAAGTCCATCCCCCATCTCAAGGATATGATCACGTCCTGGGCGGATGAAGAAGACAAAGCCAACGCCAAGTACGATGCCATTCGTGGCAAGAGCAAACAGAACACGGGCGGTGGCGGACAGCAACAACGGGAACCAAGGCGGTCGCAACAACAACAACTACTCGGGTCCGGCCGCAAGCGCAAGCCAAACAACACCGTCGCGGCTATCCGGCCCCGCAAAGGAGAACTCGAAGAAGACCTCCGGTGGCTTCAAAGTGTCGGTGCGGAATATGGTCCCGACACTAACCAGTAGATAGCGCCTAGGTCTATCCCTCAATGGTCGATGCCAAGCAACAAATGACACAAGGTTTTATCCTGGTTCCGGCCGAGGGGGCCGTATGTCCAGCAGGGGCGTGCTCGTGGCACTATATTGCTCAGCACCGGGGGTGCTTGTAGTGGGGCAAGTACAAGCAAGGCGGGAGAGGAAGCGTGGCTCCCAAGTCCCCGGGAGAGTGGGCGAAGATGTTGTGGGAGAATAAGAGAGTGAGTGCACGGTGTGTTTTGTTGATCCGAACTCCTCTCCCCCCGCGGGCGGGGGCTCGCCTCCCCCTTTTATAGGCCAAGGGGGGGGGGGGGGGCGAGTTACATGCACGCCGCGCTATCCGGCTACGTGGGGGTGCACGTCGTGCTACGCCGTAGAGTGGGCGGCCGTCGGGACGATCTTCGCCGCGATCCGGCCATGATGGCCTACCCCGTACCCGAACAGTGGCGGTTCGAGGGTAGGAGGGCGGCGGATGGTGGCGGCGTCCTCGATAGGCTTCGAGGGAGGTGCGATGATGGGCGGTACGGGGCACAGGAGCAGGCAGAACGGCGTTCCTTCCCAATGCGCTCCGCGGTAGCGGAGTGGTTGGTGCAGCGCCGGGCGTGCGCCTGCACGCGTGGGTACGGCGGCCGCGCCGTTACAGTGACCGGGATGGCCATCCACCGGCCTAGCGCCCCTCACCCAACTCCGTAGGGTCACGGGAAAGTGA
The DNA here is from genome assembly GCA_947561735.1 of Cenchrus americanus. Taxonomy (NCBI): domain Eukaryota; kingdom Viridiplantae; phylum Streptophyta; class Magnoliopsida; order Poales; family Poaceae; genus Cenchrus; species Cenchrus americanus. The sequence continues at coordinate 217,758,675 of OX387245.1, read as the reverse complement.
AATTGAGGGGTGCGCGCGGCCCCCTTTCGAGGGTCGGGCGCGTTAGCCGATCGTAGTGGGCGCGCGGTGTCACGGGACCGACACCGGCCGTACCGCACGGTCCATCCCCACGGTGGCGGGGATGGGCTTCTCCCACGGGGAGTTGGTGCGGCGGCACCGGGGCGCGAGCCTCGGGCGCATGATGGCGCCGTCCCGCGGCGTCAATGCGTTAAATGCCCGTGTACGGGGCCGGCGCACGCGTGCGGGGCGCCCGTGAGCGTGGCGGGCCCCGGCCCGAGGGCGGAACGGACCCTCGAGCGGGACGAGACCTGCTCGGGGGGGGGAGTGAGCCCTCGAGCGAGGCGGAACCTACCCGAGGGGGAGCGCGCCCTCGAGCGAGGCGGGGCCTGCTCGAGGGGACTTCTAAGAGGGCCGTCTTGGCGGGCCGTCGGGGGTCCGGCGTGGGCCGTGTCGCATGGTTAGTCACCCGCATGGTTAGGCTTAACGTGTTTCGGTACGGGATTTAAGTGAGGGTTTCCCCATTGTTTAAGGGGACCCCTAGGGCGGTCCCCGACGGTAGCCCCCGAGCATCCGTGGGTTTGCCGTTGCGGCTCCCGCGGATGCTAGAACCCACCGATGAGGACGTTCTTCCCTCCTTGTCCGCGAACGCTTTCCGTGGGGCCGCGTCGGGCGGACCCGCGGGTCTAGCCCCCCGAAGCCCTGCGGGAGAGTGTGGGTTCTCTGCGGGGGGTTAACCGCGAGAACTTTGGTCGAAAGGCGTGGCACATATGCCAACCGGCATCGGCGGTATTTCGGCCGGCTTCGGGGGTGCACGCTCCCCGTCACCGTTGTCTCCGGCGGGTGCAATTTCAAGGAGGTGTAGCCGTGCGTCAAGCCCCCCGAGCCTTGGCCCGTTCGAGGCGATCGGGTCGAGCCCGACGACTTGTTTTTTAACGCGCCCTCGCCGTCCCTCCGCGGGACGGAGGGTGAGGTTTCCGCGACTCCCATCGAGCGGGTCGCGAATCGCGGATTCCTCGTCGAGCTGCTAGCGGGTGGTTCAAGTGGACGCCCATGCCCCGTTCGATAAGGGTAGGCTGCGCGGTCCGGAGACACGTCCATGGAAGCGCTTGCGTGGGTTTGCTAGGTGGGGCTCGGTCCCGTTCGCTAGGGACCGAGGGCGCGGAAGCTCTCCCTCGGTGGGATCCCCCCGCTAGGCTGCCCTCGCTGGCTCTCGAACACGACATGTGGGGCACCCTCGAGCCAACGGGCTCGAGGAACGGCTCGAATGCGCGTGCCCTCGTCGTCCCTAACTCTGCGATCTGAGGCGCCTGTTCGAACCCGTCGAGGGTCAGGCTTCGAACCTCTGATCAGTAGGGCCGTGCGGGGTGGCGCCTGGGCGGCCCCGTCTTTTCACGTTTTGCGGCCGTCGAGGGGTCTGGGCGAGCCAGCCCTCGAGGTGCTGGTTGGTGGTACAGCGCGGCATGGGTGCCCGCGGTTGCCTGCTCTACATCGAGCGGGTCCCGGGCGACCTTCTCACGCGTGTGCCTTCTCGTAGAGGGTTGACATTGTCTCGAGCCGGGGGCTCGCTCCGCTCGAGGGTTTTGCGTGGCATGGGTGCCCGCGGGCCTGCTCGCTCTACATCGAGCGAGGTCCCGGCGACCTTCTCACGTCGATATCCCATCGAGGGTTGACGTCATCTTGAGCCAAGGGCTCGTGCCGCTCGAGGGTTTTTACGTGGCATGGGTGCTCGCGGTTGCCTCGCTCTACATCGAGCAGGGTCCCGGCGACCTTCTCACGCCGATATCCCATCGAGGGTCGCTTTTGTTTGGGGCCGAGGGTCGTGCCGCTCGAGGGTTTTACGTGGTATGGGTGCCCACGGTTGCTCGCTCTACATCGAGCGAGGTCCCGGCGACCTTCTCACGCTGATATCCCATCGAGGGTCGCCTCTGCTTCGAGCCGGGGGTTCGCCCCGCTCGAGGGTGCTCCTTGCTTGGCAAGGGACCCGGGCATTTAAGTGCCTTGCGGTCGTGGCCGCGGTTTTGCAGCGCGGGCGCGCCTTTTTAGGCGCTGCAGCCGCGCGCGCGCGTAGTGGGCGGCGCGGCAGGCGGACGTGACGGTTTTGCCTCGGTTGCTGCCGGTCTTTGCCGTAATGATGACCCGCCTGCAGTGTTATAGCCGCTGCGGTCGTGGTGGGGCCCGCCCGTCGACGCGATGGGAAGATTCCCTGCAGTTAATGCTAGTCGGGGCGTCCGCTCCGGAGAGCTCGCCCGTCGGCCTATAAAACTGCGGGGAAGAAGGGACGGCGGTTTTTTACCTTAGCTTCTCACCATTTTCAGTCCCCCGCCTCTTCGCCTTCGTCTTGCTCTTTCCACGCGCGCGGGCTCGCTGTTAAAGCTTTTTCCTCCGCTCCTTGTCCTCCGCCTCTGCTCGCTTTCGTCCTCTTCATGGCGCCGCCTCAGCCTCCCCTTAGGATCTTGGAGCCGTACGCCGGGGAGAGGTCGACGGTGACCCGGCTCGCCACGGGCGAGGCGGTCGCCGCCGGCCTGCTGGCGGCTAACGAAGAAGGGCGCCCGGCGGAGTGGATCGTGCCGCCGGCGGCGCACCACGAGCCCAACCCGCCGGAGGGCTACGTGGTGAGCTTCGTCCGCTACCACGAGCGTGGCTTCAATGCGCCGGCGAGCACCTTCATGCGGGCGATGTGTTACTACTACGGGGGTGGAGCCGCACGGCTTCGCCCCCAACGCGATCTCGCGGGCGGCCACGTTCGTGGGCGTCCGCGAAGGGTACCGGGGGATCCCGGTCAGGCGGGATCTCTAAGTTCACCTTTTCCGCGGGGGAGCTCGTCACGCAGCCCACGTCGGAGCCGAGGGACTCGCCGCGCGGTGCGCGCCGGCGGGATGTCGCTTGCCCGCGGGGGCGGCTCAAGGATTTCTACATCCCCCCGCACCATGACGACGAACAACGCCGGCTGGGAGCGGGGATGGTTCTACCTGCGCAATGCCGAGCCTGGCCTTCCTCCCTACACCGGCCGGGTATTCAAGAAGAGGCCGGACTCCCCGGGGCTACGGGGTGTCTACGGCCCAGGCATCGGGCGCGGCAAGAGTCCGTCCTCGCCGCCTGCGGCGGCCGGCGAAGCACGGGGCCGAACGCGATGGGCGTCCTCGCCTTCCTCCACCACCGGCGGGTCGTGCCTCGATGGAGAGGCCGCTGCGCATCTTCGAGATGACGAGGCGGCCAACCCCGTCGACCGGCGAGGTCGCGGATGCTCCCGACGCCCCTTGAGCGGCCGTATGCGCTCACCGGGCGCGGAACGCCGTCGACACCCGGGTGCGCGTCACCGCGGGTCGGACCCCCATGGGACCTTGAGATGCTCCCCACGGGCCGCGGGTGAGTTGGGTTCCGATTTTAGTTTAGTTCTTGATCTTGCTTTTGTTTCCCGATGCGCCATTGTCGCTCCCGTGCGCGGGCGGTGGAGTTCAACATCGCCAAGTCCGTTCCACCCACCCCCGACTCCCGTGCGCTCGGCCGAGCGGCGCGGCGGGGAGCGAGGAGCGGGCGGCGCGCAAGAGGGAGCACGCGAGGCGACGTCAAGCACGCCGCGACCGGCGGGCCGCGGAGTACCGGCGGCGCGAGGAGCCGGGGCTCTCCTCCACGGATATTGAGGAGCCCTCGTCTTCGGAGGAGGACGAGGAGGAAGAGGCCGAGGGGAGGGCCCTTCGACGGTGGCGGCCGCGCCCCCGTCGCCGGAACCCGCGCCGGCGTCGGGGGCGGCTTCGCCGGGGCGGGCGCACCGGCGCCCGCCGCCGGCAATCGTCATCGGGGGCGGCACGCGCGCGCGGAGGTGCCGGCGCGCGCCACGGAGGCACGCGCGGCGGCGCGCGCGTGCGCGCGCGTCAAGCGTGCCTGCGCGCGCGGGGGGAGCGTGCGCCGCGCGCGCGGCGTCATCGTCAAGCGGCGCGGCGGCGGGCGTGCCGCGCGCGGGGCGAGCGTGCCCCCGCGTGCGGTGGTGCCTTCGGGAGGTGCGGCGTCGGGCGCGCCCGCGCATGGGGGCGGGCGTGCCGTGCGCGCGCGGCGCCATCGGGAGGCGCTTCGGCGGGCGCGGCCGGCCGCGCGCGGCTTCGTCCGCGAGAGGCCTCGAGGAAAAGGAAGCGGGCCTTTTTCTGCGCAAGGTAAGGAGCACGTCCTCCTTCGTTTGGTTTGGTTCGTTGGTGTTCGGGTGATTTAACCCTTCGTTCGTGCACCGCACGGGGTGGTGCCAACCGTTCCTCCGCTTGCACCGGCCAAGGTGCCGAGGACGGACGCATCGATCCCCACCCGGCGGCGCTCGTCGAGGGGGACGCGCCCGGGGGCAAGCACGACGGCGGGTGCGAGCTCGCAAGGCCCGGGCGGGGCCTCGAGGCCCCGGCCGGCGGACCAGCCCGCCGTGGCGCGGCCGGGGAGGTTGCGGGGGGCGGCCGGCGCCGGTCGCCGCGGGAGACACGGGCGCGGCGGCGGCCACGGTGGAGGCGCGGCCCGCGGTGGCGGCCGCCGTGGAGGAGGTGGAGCGGGGCGCAACCGCGGGTGCGCCCGTGGATGCGGCGGGGAGGTGGTGGCCACGGCGCCACGTCGGCGCGCCCGTGGCCGCGGAGGCGCGGTGGAGGTGCGGGCGGAGGCGGCGCAAGCGGCCGCGCCCGCCGGCGATATTCGGGCGGAGGTGGTGGAGCTCTCGGATGACTCCCCACCGCACGGGTGGAATCGGTGGGCCAGGCGGCCCACGAACTCCCCCGAGCCCCGGGAGGGGGCCCTCGTGAGGCGGCACGAGGGTTACATGGTGGTGGGGGGCCGAGGACATGGTGCCGAGGCCTCGTCCTCCCACGCCGGCCGCCCCCGCCCGGGTGGAGGGGGCCGTCGAGGATCCCCCCTGCGTTCGCCGACGCCGGGGGGAGCAGAGCTGCGGGGCGAGCTCGGAGCCACGGCGCCACGCTCAACCGCGCGCCGAACGAGGCGCCGCGGGTCCATGGCGGCCCGGCCCGGCTCGTCTTACGGGTGAGTCGTGGTCGCTCGTCCCTTTCCCCTTTCGTTTTTGTATGCCGCATTCAAGCCTTGGCGCTTACGGGATTTGGTGTGTGGGTGCCGGGAGCTCGAGCGCCGTGCCCATGACAAGTACGACGCCTTCGACCAGGGTGAACGCCGAGGCCCACCGGCTCCGGGAGCGGTGCGGCGCTTTCGACGCGCTTGCCGACGCTCTTAGGACGCCGGACCGGGTGCCGGCGTACGGGGCCCCGGCACGGCCCCGACGAGCTCCCCGAGAGCTCGAGGCGGGGCACGGCGCGTCGCTCGAGCCTCGAGCGGGTTCGCGCGGCCCTCTTCGATCGCGACGAGGCGCCGTGGAACGCGCGCGCGGATGCGGAGAAGGCGCGGACGCCGGGCCGCCAGCGCGGGAGGCGGAGGTGGCCACCGCTCGCGCCGAAGCCCGGGAGCTCCGCACGTCGCTCGAGGGGGCGCGGGCGCAACGGCGCCGGGCCGAGGAGCGGGCGCGCGGGTTGGAGCGAGCGCGCCAAGGAGGCGACGACCGAAGGCCGCCCTCGACGCCAAGGCCGCGGCCCTCGTCGTCGGCCGAGGAGCGGCTCCCGCAAGAGAGCGCCGCCCGCCAAGGGGCCGAGGAGCGAGCGCGCGGCGAGGGCGAGCCGCCCTCGTCGATGCTCGTGCGGCCGGAGCGGGAGCGCCGCCCACGAGGGGACGCGGAAGTCGTTGGAGGAGCGGAGCACCGCGCTCTCCAAAGTTGAGGACGAGGCGCTCGTGCTCGCATCGGCAACGCCAACCGAGGAGGCGGCCCTCCGCGAGCGGGCGAAAACGTCCGGCGCCTCGAGCCGTCGGTCGAGGACGTGCGCCGAGACTTCGAGATGGAGAGGAAGCAAGTCGAAGGTGAGCCACCGTTCGACTCTTGCTTGTTGGTTTTTTGTTTGGGAACTCGCATTCCCCTTTTCGATTTCTTCTCGTCTTGTCGATTCCGGGCTTGCGCACCGCCTTGGGGCACACGGCCGAGCGGGCCGAGGCGCTGCGAGCTTCCTACGACTCCTGCGAGCGGGAGTTGCGGGAATTGCGCGATGCGGCCCTCGAGGCCTCGCCACGTCGTCGAGGAGGGCGAGGCCCGGGCCGGCGGCTCACGGCCGGCCGTCGCGTGCCCTCGGTGGCCATGTCACCGAGCGGATGCGCCGGGCGTTGCGGCCCGGGTGTCCGAGAAGGCCCTCGGAGTGGTGCGATCCCACTATGAGGTGAACTTCGAGGCGCCGGCGGAAGGCTACGTCGTGCCCGAGGGCGTTGAAGACGAGGTGGCCATGGAGCGCGCGGATGCGCTCGCCGCCGACGCCGCCGGGTCGCTCGCCGAGGCCTTCGAAGAATTCCTCTTCCGGACGCCGCCGATGCTTGCTCGCTCCTCCCGCCGGGAAAGCGTTGGGCGCTAGGCCCATTTTTTGTTTACGTGTATCAGAATTCTGGCCTCGTGGCCTTTTGTAAATAAACAAGTTGTCTTGTGAACATGAGCGATTCTTCGTAAATGAAGATGTTTGTTTATCACGCTTTTTGTTTCTCCTTCTTCCTGAGTAGATTCTAGTTAGGGGAGTTCGATTTTCGTAGGGGGCCCGCTGGGTTGGAGGCGAGAGAGAAGGGCCATAGCCACGCGGCGTAGGCTATCTCTGGCTCGCACGTTCCTTCCGCTGTGCCGCCTGCGCCCTGTTCGAATCGTAGCTCGAAGTTGAAGTAGGAAACAAACTTAGCGCATGTTGTTTTGTTCTTTGCGCGAAAAAATGGGACCATTTTGGGGGGGGGGGATGCCCCCCGCGGTAGCCCCCGAGGGTAACTTGGGTTTCGGGGGGAAAGCCGAGTTATCCTTTTCATTAGACTTGTCGTATTTACATGGTCGTTGCCAAGCGGGGCGTTGGCGATGTGATTTTTACAACAAAAATACTTGGAAAATCCTAGCTAAGGGTAGAAGCGACGTAGCTGTTGGATGTTCCAAGCGTTGGTGAGCTCTTCGCCGTCCTCGTTGGCCAGCTTGTATGTGCCCGGCTTGAGTACCTTCACCACGACGTAGGGTCCCTCCCATGGGGGTGACAGCTTGTGGCGCCCTCGGTTATCTTGGCGCAGCCTTAGGACCAGATCCCCCTCGCTGAAGTCCCGCCGACGTATCTTGCGTGCTTGGTAGCGTCTTAGGGACTGCTGATACCTCGCGGAGTGCATTAAGGCTACGAGGCGTGCCTCGTCCAGCTGGTCCAGCGAGTCCTCGCGGGCTCGGCCGGTTAGCATCCTCGTCGTAGCCTCGAACCCCGGGTGACCCGTATTCTAAATCCGTGGGGAGGACGGCCTCCGCGCCATGGACTAGAAAAAATGGGGTGAACCCAGTGGCTCTGCTTGGGGTTGTCCTTAGGCTCCACACGACTGCTGGTAGTTCTTGGAGCCATTTTCGCCAAGATTTGTTGAGCTGGTCGAAAATTCGGGGCTTGAGGCCCTGTAGGATCATGCCGTTGGCACGCTCTACTTGGCCGTTGGTCTGTGGGTGTGCCACAGCCGCCCAATCCACGCGGATGTGGAACTTATCACAGAACTCCAAGAACTTCCGGCCCGTGAATTGGGACCCGTTGTCTGTGATGATGGAGTTTGGCACTCCAAAGCGGTAGACGATGTCGGTGAAGAACGTGACCGCCTGCTCAGCCCTTAAATTCGTGATGGGGCGCACCTCCACCCACTTGGAGAATTTGTCGATTGCGACTAGCGAGGGTGGGTGAAGCCCCCGGCGCCTTCCGCAGGGGCCCGACGATGTCCGGCCCCCATACGGCGAACGGCCATGTGACGGGGATGGTTTGCGGGGCGTGAGCGGGCGAGGTTGGATTTGCGGGCGTAGAACCGGCACCCTTCGCGGTGCGCACGATTTCGGCGGCGTCCGCGACCGCGGTAGGCCGCAAAAGCCTTGGCGGAACGCGTTGCCGACGAGGGTGCGGGCGCGGCATGGTGGCCACGGATCCCCCGCGTGGATGTCCCTTAGGAGCTCGCGCCCCTCGGGAATGGGCACGCACCGCCGTAGGATGCGGAGGCGGCGCGCTTGTACGGCTCGCCGTCGACGAGGGTGAATGACTTGGCCATCCCGGCGATGCGCCTAGCCGCGGCCCGGTCTTCGGGGAGTTCCCCTCGAGCGATCCGGTGCAATATACTTCTCCCGCCGGTCCGCTCGGGCGGGAGCCGGCTCGATGTCCATCGCGACGGCCTCGTGGGAGCCATACCCCTCGAGGAGGGAGAGTACGTACGCCTCGTTCGAGGGGTCCTCGTCCATGGGCTCCGCACCCGCTGGATTCGAGGGAGTCCCCGAGGGTTCGTTGTGATTCGAGGGGTAGGGCTCGAAGACGACCGATGGTTGAGCGATGTCACGCGCGAAAACGTTCGGGGGAACGGTGATCCGCCCGGACGCGATCTTCGCCAGCTCGTCTCGCTTCCCTCGTTGTACCGGCGGGGTACGTGATTAAGCTCGATGCCGTAGAACTTGTCCTCGAGGGCCCGCACGGCCTTGCGAAGAGGCCTCCATCTTGTCGTCGTGGCGGCTCGCGTTCTTCATGACTTGATCGATCACGAGCTGCGAGTCCCCGCGCACGTCGAGGCGCTTGACGCCCAACTCGATGGCGATTTTGAGGCCGCAGAGGAGGGCCTCGTACTCAGCCATATTGTTGGACGCGGGGAAGTGGAGGCGCACTGCGTAGCGCATGTGCTCCCCGAGGGGTGACACGAAGAGCGGAGCCCGCGCCCGCTCCTGTCTTCATCACCGAGCCGTCGAAGAACAGAGTCCAGCACTCTGCTTGAATCTGAGGGGGCGGCAGCTGCGTGTCCGTCCACTCGGCGACGAAATCAGCTAGGATTTGCGATTTGATGGCCTTGCGCGGGGCGTAGGCAAGCGTCTCGCCCATCAGCTCCACGGACCATTTGGCAATCCTCGCTCGCCGCGTCGGGTTGCGAATGATCTCTCCTAGCGGGAAGGAGGAGACCACCGTGACCGGGTGGGCCTCGAAGTAGTGGCGGAGCTTGCGCCGCGCAAGGACTACCGCGTACAGCAGCTTCTGGACCTGGGGGTAGCGCGCCTTCGTGTCCGAGAGGACCTCGCTGATGTAATAGAGCGGACGCCGCTCGTACGGGCAGGGTGTGCCCTTCCTCCGCACGCTCCACAACGATCACGGCGCTCACCACCTGGGTGGTTGCGGCCACGTAGAGCTGTAGGGGTTCGCCGTCTCGCGGCGGCGTGAGGATTGGAGCGTGTGTCAGAGACGCCTTCAGCTTGTCGAGCGCGTCCTGGGCCTCGGCGGTCCAAGAGAAGCACTCGTGCTTCTTGAGTAATCGGTAGAGGGGCAGGCCCTTCTCACCGAGCCTCGAGATGAAGCGGCTTAAGGCGGCGAGGCACCCCAACACCTTCGCACCCCTTTGAGGTCCCGAATCGGACCCATTCGTTCGAGGGCCGCGACCTTTTCGAGATTGGCCTCGATTCCCCGTCGGGAGACGATGTATCCTAGGAGCATGCCCCGCGGCACTCCAAAGACACATTTTTCGGGGTTTATCTTGACCCCGTTGGCCCGTAGGCGGCCGAACGCGACGCCAAGGTCGTTAACCGGGTCGTCCGCCTTCTCGGTCTTGACGACGATGTCGTCCACGTATGCTTCGACCGTCCGCCCGATGTGATCCCCAAAAACGTGCTGCATGCAGCGCTGGTATGTTGCACCCGCGTTTCTGAGGCCAAATGGCATCGTGACGTAGCAGAACGTCCCGAACGGTGTGATGAACGAAGTCGCGAGCTGGTCGGACTCCTTCATTTTTATTTGGTGATATCCCGAATAGGCATCAAGGAAACAGAGCAGTTCGCACCCAGCAGTTGAGTCAACGATTTGATCTATGCGTGGCAGAGGAAAAGGAACTTTGGGACATGCTTTATTAAGACTGGTATAGTCTACACACATCCGCCACTTCCCATTTTTCTTCTTTACAAGCATAGGATTGGCTAGCCACGTAGGGTGGAATACTTCCTTGATGAATCCGGCCTCGAGGAGCTTCCGCAGCTCCGCTCCGATTGCCCGTCGCCGCTCCTCGTCGAAGCGGCGCGGCCGTTGTTGCACGGCGCGGGCATTTGGCGAGATGTCAAGGGAGTGCTCGGCGACTTCCCTCGGGATGCCCGGCATGTCCGAGGGGCTCCACGCGAAGATGTCGGCGTTGGCGCGGAGGAAGTCGACGAGCACTCGCTTCCTATTTCGGGTCGAGGGGTCGAGCCGACCCTCAACGTCTTGCCCTCGGGGGCCGAGGGGTCGAGGGGGGACCCCTTTGGTCCGTTCGGCGGCCTCGAAGGTGCCGACGTGCTTGGCCGCGGAGTTGAGGTCCTCTTTGACCATCTTCTCCAACGTGTTGACCGGCGCTTCATCCAGCCGCTAGTGCCTCCGCATGTTCCACGCACTCGACGTCGCAGTCGAATGCGTGCTCGATAGACGACCCGACGGTGATGACGCCGTTAGGACCCGGCATCTTCATCTTCGGGTACGTGTAGTTGGGGACCGCCATGAATTTGGCATAGCATGGTCGCCCAAGTATGGCATGGTAGGCCCCTTTGAACCCCACCACCTCGAAGGTGAGGGTTTCCTTTCGGAAGTTCTTGGGGGTACCGAACCGGACGGGCGGCATCGATCCGCCCGAGGGGTTGAACCTGCTTGCCGGGTGCGATGCCGTGAAACGGCTTCGTGTCGGGCCGCGGCCCCGGTCCGCCCCGATCCCCATCAGGCGCAATGTGTGCGCGAAGAGGATATTGAGGCTACTGCCTCCGTCCATAAGGACCTTCGAAAACCGGGCGTTCCCAATGATGGGATCGACCACCGGCGGTACCGGCGGCCCGGGTTCGGGATGCGGTTTGGGTGGTCGTCCCGGCTAAAGGTGATGGCATCCTTCGACCAGTTGAGGAAGGCCGGAGGCGCCCTCTCTCGCGGCGAGGACTTCGTGCCGCTCTTTCTTTTGCGGCCCGCCGGGTCGACATGTCGACGGTAGGTCCCCCAAAGATGAGGAACACATTTTCGACGGCGGGGAAGCCACCCGCGTCGCCGTCCCCCCCCCTCTTTCTTGGCCTCTGCCTCCTTCGCGGCGGCACGGCCGTAGAACTTCTTGAGCATGTCGCATTGCTCAAGGGTGTGTTGCACTGGGGTCTTGTGGTAGGGGCATGGCTTCTTCATCATGTCGTCAAACACCCCCGGGCCTCGAGGAGCCGGTCGAGGGCCCCGTCGAGCCGGGTCGACAGCTAGGGCCTCGGCGTTGCCGCCGTTGCGCCCCGCTCGCGCGCCTCGCGGCGCGGCTTCTTCCCCCTTCTTGCCCCGCTTGTCGTTGCGGCGCGGCTCCTTGGACCCGCCGCCCTCCGCGGGCGTGTCCTCTCGAGCGCTTGCCCTTCTTGCCGTCGAAGATTGCCCCCACGGCCTCCTCTCCGGAGGCGAAGCTGGTGGCGATGTCGAACGGTGTCGTTTGAGTCCGTAGGCGGGCTGCGTCCCAGCTCGCGCACGAGGTCCCGGCACGTGGTGCCCTCGAGGAACGCGTGCACGATCTCGGACGCTGTGCCACGGCCGGGGAGCTCCGTGCGGCGCTTGGAGAAGCACCGTATGAAGTCCCGCGGTGACTCGCCGGGCTTCTACGTGCAAGAGCGCGAGTCCCGGGGAGTTCCCCGGGCGCACGTACGTGCCCCCGGAAGTTGCCCACGAACGTGTGGACTAGATCGTCCCGGTATGGATGCGGGCCGGCGGGCAAGTGCTCGAGCCATGTCCGGGCCGCGTCGCCCAGATGCAGGGGCAAGTTGCGGATGATCACTTCGTCGTTAGTGGCCCCGCCCAGCTGGCAGGCTAGGCGGTAATCGTTGAGCCAGACGCGGGGGTCCGTTTCCCCGTTGTATTTGACGATCGTCGAGGGCTGACGGAAGCGTTGGGGGAATGCTGCCGTGCGGATCTCCCGGCGAACACACGGGTGCCGGGGGTTCGGCGTCGGGGAGCGGTCCTCGCCGGCCGGTCGTAGCGCCCACCCCTTCGAGGGTGGTAGCCCCCGGCCGCTCGTGCGTCCGCCTTGCCGGTGCGCCCGGCGTTGATGACGTTGCGGGCGTCGCCATCCGGCGCCCCCGCGTGCGTCGGGGAGTCGTTCCTTGACCGGTGTGCGCCCTTGCTCGGTGGGGATGCCCCGCCGGCCGCCCCGCGTGCACCGAGGGTTCGCCCCCGGTGCGGCTTCATCGCCCGCGCATCCCCTTGTTGGCGGATGCGTGAGGCCGAGCTTTCGGCCGCCGGACCCGCCACTTGCTCGATGAGAGTTTGCACCTCGCGGTGCATATCTCGAGCCTCGGGGGTCGAGGGCGCCGGCATAGCCCGTAGCAGCCGCGGCGGCGACGAGCTTCTCGGCTCGCCCGTGGGGGCACGTCCGCGTTCCCGACGTTAGTGGCGGTGTTGAGGGCGATCGCGGACACCGTCGGCCCGCCTCCCGCGCGCGTTCGCCACGCGCGAGGCCTCCCCCGCCATTGAGGCGCGGAGCAACCGCACCGTTCGGTACTCTTACGCCGCCTTGGCCTCGAGCTCGCGGGCTTGGGCCGGCTGTGCGTCGACGTCGGCCCCCGCAGAGCGCTTGGCCCCGCGGCCGGGCGCGTAGCGATCCCCCGGGGCGGTGTGTGACTTCCCCGTCTCTCCGGCGCCCACCGCGCCGGCGGCGTTAGCCGGTCGTTGGTGATGACGGCGCAACACTCCCGCGTGGGGTCGTAGCTCCCGGTGCCGGAGTCGTCGGAGCGACCAAACCGCAGTCCGTGGCGTCGAGGAAGCGCCCGAACGCGACTAGGTCCGGCACGCTCGGAGAAGTCCCCACTCCGCGTACCCGTGGCGGTCGGCGGGTGGCATCGTGTCGACGGAGCCCTGGGGATGACTCGTCTCGGCTGGCCGAGGTGCCGGGATCCCCGGCGACGAAGACGTGACGGCCGGGCGGAATCCTCGCGCATCGTCGTGTTCACGTTGGCGTTATGGGCCGTCGTGGCGCCACGCAGCCCCAATGGGGATGCGCGGGTCCGAGACCGCACGCGGTCCCGGGGGGCGGTGGCGGCCGTCGTGACGGTGGGCGCACCGCATTGGGAGGCGGCACGCTCGCCCCGCCGCCGCTCGGACCGCGCCCGGCGCGAGCGTAGCCCGAGCGACGGCGGCGCCGCGGCGTCGACGGACCCGCGCATCCGTGCTTGCGGGCGTCTGCGCCGGTGTCGTGCGCGTGGCGGGGGTCTGAGCAGACCTGGCCTGACGCCGCGCGCGGAGTTCCTCACGGTTAGTGAGGCGCATCAGATAGCCGTTCCCCGTGGCCTGAAAGTTCAGGTCCCCGAAGCGGATTTCGAACCCGGCCGGGAGGGGGTCCGAGCTACCCATGCAATAGCGTGTAGCACGATACTCGGTGCGAATCACCATGGAGGGAGTTGGTGAAATGACCTTAGGCGCTCGTTTGCCCCACGGTGGGCGCCAACTGTCGGTGCGGAATATGGTCCCGACACTAACCAGTAGATAGCGCCTAGGTCTATCCCTCAATGGTCGATGCCAAGCAACAAATGACACAAGGTTTTATCCTGGTTCCGGCCGAGGGGGCCGTACGTCCACGAGGGCGTGCTCGTGGCACTATATTGCTCGAAGACCGGGGGTGCTTGTAGTGGGGCAAGTACAAGCAAGGCGGGAGAGGAAGCGTGGCTCCCAAGTCCCCGGGAGAGTGGCCGAAGATGTTGTGGGAGAATAAGAGAGTGAGTGCACGGTGTGTTTTGTTGATCCGAACTCCTCTCCCCCGCGGTGGGGGCTCGCCTCCCCCTTTTATAGGCGGGGGGGGGGGGGGGCGAGTTACATGCACGCCGCGCTATCCAACTACGTGGGGGTGCACGTCGTGCTACGCCGTAGAGTGGGCGGCCGTCCGACGATCTTCGCCGCGATCCGGCCATGATGGCCTACCCCGTACCCGAACGGTGGCGGTTCGAGGGTAGGAGGGCGGCGTCCTCCGATAGGCTTCGAGGGGAGGTGTCGATGATGGCTGGTACGGGGCACGGGAGCGGAGCAGAACGGCGTTCCTTCCCAATGCGCTCCGCGGTAGCGGGAGTGGTTGGTGCGGCGCCGGGCGTGCGCCCGCACGCGTGGGTACGGCGGCCGCGCCGCCGTGCTGACCGGGATGGCCATCCACCGGCCTAGCGCCCCTCACCCAACCTCCGTAGGGTCACGGGAAAGTGAAATTGAGGGTGCGCCGGCCCCCTTTCGAGGGTCGGGCGCGTTAGCCGCACCGTAGTGGGCGCGCGGTGTCACGGGACCGACACCGGCCGTACCGCACCCGGTCCATCCCCACGGTGGCGGGGATGGGCTCCTCCCCTCGGGAGTTGGTGCGGCGGCACCGGGGGCGCGAGCCCGGGCGCATGATGGTGCCGTCCCGCGGCGTCAGGGCGTTAAATGCCCGTGTACGGGGCCGGCGCGCGCGTGCGGGGCGCCCGTGAGTGTGGCGGGCCCCGGCCCGAGGGCGGAACGGACCCTCGAGCGGGACGAGACCCGCTCGAGGGGGGAGTGAGCCCTTGAGCGGGGCGGAACCTACCCGAGGGGGGGAGCGCGCCCTCGAGCGAGGCGGGGCCTCGCTCGAGGGGACTTCTAAGAGGGGCGTCTTGGCGGGCCGTCGGGGTCCCCGCGTGGGCCGTGTCCTGCATGGTTAGTCACCCGCATGGTTAGGCTTAACGTGTTTCGGCATGCGGGATTTAAGTGAGGATTTCCCCATTGTTTAAGGGGACCCCTAGGGCGGTCCCCGACACAAAGACTTGCTGAAAGAGAAGTGCCCGTGGCATCTGGACGACAACCACACCACCGAGTAGTGCTACCAACTCAGGTGAGCACTCAAGAGTACTCCAGAGCCACCGCACCCTCATGAAAAGAAAGGAAAGAAGAAGCACGACGACGGCAACGGCGACTTCCAGGAACCCGACAAGATGGTCATCGTCCTCTTCGGCTGACTACCCAGCAGACGGGAACAAAAGGCTACCCGTCGAGAAGTCATGAGCATGGAACCAGCGGTTCCTACCCCTCTCAGGTGGTCGGAGGTACCCATTACCTTCTCCCACGCGGATCAGTGGACTAGCTTCTCCGAACCAAGGCGGTTCCCTCTCGTCCTGAAGCCAGTGGTCGCGGGCTCCAGGCTCAATAAGGTCCTCATCGACGGTGGAAGCGGGCTCAACATCCTTTTCACCAAGACCTTGAAAAAGATGAAGCTCGACATCACCAACATGCTCACCAAGAGCACCTCGCCCTTCTAAGGCATCGTCCCCGGGAACGCGGCTATCCCACTAGGCTCAGTGGTCCTGCCAGTTACCTTTGGGGAATCTCGGGACAACTACCGTACCGAGTACGTCAAGTTCGAAGTCGCGGACTTCGAGACGTCCTACCATGCCATCCTCGGTAGACTGGCTATCACAAAGTTCATGGAGGTACCCCACTACACCTAATTGGTACTCAAGATGCCAAGTCCAGCAGGTGTACTCTCACTGCAAGGGGACTTAAAGGTCTCGCACGACTGCTACACGGAAGCTGTGGAGATTGCCTCCACAAATCAAGTACCCAACGCAATGATGGAGATCTACGCTGTATCGAAGAAGCTTGCCCCAAGTGAACTCGACATCCCAGAGAAGTCGGACAAAGCTAACAAGCCTCGCCCGGTGAGGAGATTACGGGGTCAAAACAATTGACCTCGGGACGGCGACAAGCAAGAAGACCACCACCATCGGGGCGGGTCTCGACCCCAAATAGGAAGACGCACTCATCAACTTCCTCCGGGCTAACCGCGACATCTTTGCGTGGAAGCCAGCGGACATGCCAGGGGTGCCCAGGGAGTTGATCGAGCATTCCCTCAACGTCGATCCTAAAGCTACCCCGAAGCGACAACACCTCCGCCGCTTCGCCGATGACAGACGGGACGCCATCAAGAAGGAACTCGCCAAATTACTCGCGGCTGGATTCATCAAAGAAGTCTTCCATCCTGAGTGGCTCTCCAACCCCGTCCTCGTCCGCAAGAAGAACTCGAACGAGTGGAGGATGTGCGTCGACTACACCGACCTCAACAAGCACTGCCCCAAGGACCCCTTCGGGTTACCGCGGATTGACCAAGTCATCGACTCCACGGCGGGCCGCGACTCGCTCGCTTCCTCGACCGCTACTCCGGTACCACCGGATCGCGATCAAGGAAGAAGACCGGGAGAAGACCGCGTTCATCACCTCGTTTGGCGCATACTACTACACGACCATGTCCTTCGGGTTGAAGAACGCTGGCACTATATATCAACGAGCTATCCAGGCCTGCTTCAAGAGGAAACTCAACAAGAACGTCGAAGCCTACGTGGATGACATGGTCGTCAAGACCAGAAACTCCAATACCCTCATCGACGATCTTGAAGAGACTTTCGCATCCCTGCACGAGTACCGCTGGAAGCTCAACCCGAACAAGTGCGTCTTCGGCGTACCTTCGGGCAAACTACTCGGCTTCATCATCAGCCACCGCGGCATCGAAGCCAACCCCGAGAAGATCTCCGCCATCACCAGCATGAAAGCTCCCACGTGCATCAAAGACGTCCAGAAGCTGACCGGGTGCATGGCGGCCTTGAACAGATTTATCTCGAAGCTCGGAGAACGGGGGCTCCCCTTCTTCAAACTACTCAAGCACTAGGAGAAGTTCGCGTGGACTCCAGAGGGAGACCAAGCCCTTGCCCAGCTCAAGGACTTTCTATCAAAGCCTCCAGTCCTCACGGCTCCTCGCAAAGGCGAGCGACTCTTCGCTCTACCTCGGCCGCGACTACTCACGTGGTCGATCTGCCATCATCGTCGAGCGGCAGGAAGACGGCCACGCCTACCCAGTCTAGCGACCAGTCTACTTCGTCAGTGAGGTCTTGTCAGAATCCAAGGCACGCTACCGGCTGTACGAAGCTTCGTACGCAAAGGCTCATCACCTCGCGGAAGCTACGACACTACTTCCAGGAGTACTCGATCTCGTCGTCACCGACTACCCGCTCGGCGACATCCTGCGGAACCAAGATGCTACTAGAAGAATCTCCAAGTGGGCAGTCGTACTCGGCACCCTCAACATCGACTTCAAGCCACGCACAGCCATCAAGTCATAGGCACTAGTCGACTTCATGGCGGAGTGGCCGGAGAATCAGCTACCTACTCCAACCGAGCGCTCAGAGCATTGGGTGATGTACTTCGACGGCTCACTCAACCTCGAGGGCGCAGGTACAGGAGTACTCTTGATCTTTCCGACGGGCGAACAACTCAAGTACGTCCTGCAGATCTTCTGGAAGGTCTCAAACAACGAAGCCGAGTACGAAGCTCTGCTACATGGGCTCCGTCTCGCGGTTTCACTGGGCATCAAGCGGCTACTAGTCTATGACGATTCCGTAGTGGTCATCAACCAAGTCAACAAGTCCTGGGACCGCAACAAGGAGAACATGGATGCCTACTGCCTAGAAGTCCGCAAGCTCTAGAACAAGTTCTATGGTCTCGAGTTCCACAACGTCGTCCGCGACAACAACGTAGCAGCGGACGTCCTGTCGAAGCTTGGTTCTACTCGCTCTCAAGTACCAGCGGGTGTCTTCGTCCACGAGCTTCACGCGCCATCCATCCCGGAGCCAGTGCCACCGACCACTATCCCAGCGCATCCCCTAGTTGGCCAGGTGGTCATGATGATCGACGTGGACTGGAGGCAGCCCTTCATCGACAACCTCAGCGAGCAAAAGGTTCCCTCGGACAAGAACTTGGCCGAGCAGCTCATCCGCCGCGCCAAGTCCTACATCCTCGTCGGAGACAAGCTCTACAAGCGGGGCGCATCTTCCGGAGTACTCATGAAGTGCGTCCCTAGACAAGAAGGCAAGGCCATCTTGGAGGAGATCAACAAAGGCGTCTGCGGCAACCATGCGTCCTCTCGCACGCTGGTCAGCAAGGCCTTTCGATGAGCTTTCTATTGACCCACAGCTCTGGGCGACGCCGAAGAACTCGTCAGAAGGTGCCAAGGGTGCCAATACTTCTCCAAGCAGCAACACGTCCCAGCCTACAAGCTAGTCACCATACCGCCAACCTGGCCTTTCGCCTGCTGGGGGCTCAACATGATTGGGCCACTACCAACTGCGCCAGGTGGATTCAAAAGAGTACTGGTGGCCATCGACAAGTTCACCAAGTGGATCGAGGTCAAGCCGGTCACATGCCCCCAGGCTGACAGAGTACTCTACTTCCTGATTGAACTGGTACATCGCTACGGACTACCCCATCGCAACATCACAGACCTGGGCTCCAATTTCAACAACCACCAGTTCTTGGAGTACTGCGAGAACAGCGGGATCGACATCCGATATGTCTCAGTTGCCCATCCTAGGGCCAACGGACAAGTCGAGCGCGCCAACGGGTTGGTGCTCGACGCTCTCAAAAAGAGGCTACACGACGCTGCTAACTCTAAAGGAGGCAAGTGGATCAAGGAACTACCCAATGCACTATGGGGGCTACGCACTCAGCCCTCCAAGCCAATGGGGCAATCCCCATACTTCCTGGTCTACGTCTCCGAAGCAATCCTCCCTGCTGATGTCATGTGGGATTCACCAGCAGTGGAGCACTACGACGAAGGTGTCTCTGAAGACAACAGACGAGTTGACATCAACGGACTCGAAGAAGCTCGCTGCGCTGCCCTCGTCCAATCAGCAAGGTACCTGGAGGGTATCCGACGCTACCACGATCGCAACGTCAAGGAACGCTCCTTCAACGTTGGTGATCTTGTCCTCCGTCGCATCCAGAACACTGAAGGACTACACAAGCTCAGTTCGCCCTGGGAAGGTCCCTTCACAGTTGCAAAGGTGACCGGACCGGGCTCCTACCGCTTCCAGACACTTGAAGGCGAAGACATCAACAACTCGTGGAACGTCGACCAACTCTGTCGGTTCTACGCCTAGTCTACACGACTACCCTGGAGGCTCAAGTCTACACGACTACATCAAGACCCCTCCGCTGTAAGCGGCCTCCGGGTCCAGGCACTAGTCCCCGGACTACTCCTTCACTGTAAGCGGCCTCCGGGTCCAGGCACCAGTCTCCGGACTACTCCTTCGCTGTAAGAAGCCTCCGGGTCTAGGCACCAGTCTCCGTACTAATACTCTCCAGAATCCAGCCCATGCGGCTACCTATGGATCGTGGGCTGCGACGAGCGACAAAGGACTCTAGCAGCGGTCTACTGAGAGACCAGGTACTCCTAGATCCAGCCTACATGGCTACTTTCGGATCTACTGCTGTAAGCGGCTACACGCCCTAGCACTACTCAGCCGTAGGCGGCCTCTGGGTCCTGGTGACTACTCTGTAACAACGGCCCTGGCCATCCAGGTGTACTTCTTCAGTAACAAAGATTGATTATCCATCAACTACTTTATTGTCTTCCTCCCTCAACGGGACTACTAGCGAGTACGACTACTCGCGACGACTCCAGGATGGGACTCCGCACTCAAAGATCGCGATAACGAGTACCCATCCATAGAAGTGTTTCACTCATACTTAAACAATTTCGTTACAATTGTTTTTGTACAACCACTGCTACGAGCTAACTATTACAGGACTACTGGAGATTGAGTTTCTCGGCGACTTGTTCTGCAATAGGCGCCATCTGCTCCAGAAGCTCCGCGTACTGCTCGTCAGTGTAGTTGGCGGCTAGCCCGCCGGCGACTACATCCACAGGAGATTTTGGGAAGTACTACTTCATGAAGGCCAGCACCTGGTTCGGGATCGACTTCCCAAGTGCTTCACATAGGTCACCAGGCGGCTGGGGGCTTCCTTCAACCGGTCCACCAGTTGTGCTATCTTCGGACCGCCAGGGTGAGGCACCAGCAGCCTCGCGATGGGGAGCGCGGCTTCCTCGAGCTCCTTGAGCTGGGCCCGCAGCTTCTCGCAGTCCTCGTTCAGCTTCTGCAATGATTTGTAGCAATTGACGAGGTCACGATCTGATGCAATACGGAGCTCCATGTGCTTGTCGCACTCGTAAGCAAGCTCCTTATAATCATACTCCAGTACCTGGCGGGCCTCTTGCTCCCAGTAGAAGAGGTTCTTCAGATCAGTTTCCGAAGCCTTCAGCTAATCTACTCAAGTCTCAAGCTCTGCAATCAACAAGGCACAGCGGGTCAGACTACTTCAAGGTACTTCCAATAAGTACTCAACAAGACAATGGGGTACCTTTGTTCTTGTTGCGGAGAGACTTGTTCTTCCGCACCAGATCGTCGCTCTTCGCCTAGATCTCTTGGACATCATTGTGGTACTTGGCGAAGGCGGTGTCCAGCTTCGACTTCATAGCGGCGGCGTGCTTCCGGGACTTCACGAGTTGCTCCTCCAATGTTTTGGCCCGGAGCACTGCGTCGCCGTATCCTTGAAGCATCTCAGACTTCTGGCGGGACCTCTCCGCGACGTCCTGCACAGGCAACACATGTCAAATGGGTACTCAACACTAAAGGGTTGACTACTCAAGGGTGTCGACTACCCACCTTCATCTATTGCTCAGCCTGGCGCACTGCCTCCAGGTGCCGAGCCACCGTCGCCGGGTCGACAAGTTCATCTGCTAACAGCTCGAGCCCGCCACGACTACTCGTTGCGGCTTTGGTCATTGGCACTGAGTGGATTGGCTCCGCGTCCTGGATCTCTGGTGAGCGGATGACCACCTCCAGAGCGGGTTCTGGCAACGTGTTGTCGCCCTCCCCTCCAGCCATCCCGGCGGCTTCTCCGACGGTCACCTCCATTGGCTCGGGGGCTCTTCGGCAGCCTCCTGAGTCCCCGGTGCTACATCTTCAACGGGCACCGCTGACGGGATCTCGCTTCCCTCGGCCTCAGCACCTGTCGACAAAAGGATAAGTGTATCAGACATACCTAGCGACTACAACTACTCTTCGGGGCTAATTGCACCTGAGAAAGTACTCACCTTCAACGACGCTGGCCTCAGGCAAGGTAGCCTCAGCGGCTGGCGCCACGGGCTCTGCCTGAGGGGCGGGAGTGGACTCCTCAGCAGGCGGGGCGGCTTCTTCTTCCGCCACCTCTGCAGTAGGTTCATGCCCCTCCCAGGACAAGTCCGTCGATTTCCTGCAGAGTACACAAGCCGGTTGTCAATCAAGTACGACTACCACATCCAATGTACTACTCGGGAAGAATCAACACTTACAAGCTCGACCGGACCACCGTCATGGTTGGGGCGCTGAGGATACTGGCGATGTCGACCAGTCCCGCCTCGGCAAGTGCCTCCTCCTACGCCTCTGTGGCCGCTGCCTCTTCGGTAGCAGCAGCGGCGGGTTCTGTGCTCCCCTGAGAAACAGGGGGCTGGCGCTCCATCTGCGCCAAGAGCTCTTCTACGGTGGGGGCTAGGCTACGACTACCCCCAGCTGCCTCCCCCACCGTGTCCCAGTCACCCTCGTCGCCCTGCTCAACGGGCTCGGAAGGTGGCATCTCCTGCAAGCAAGGAAACTTCATCGTCAACACACAAACTTGAGACATCAGTACTCGACTACCTTCTTCAAGATGGCTTACCTCTCGGCATGTGGTCTCCGTGACCTTCAACTTCTTGGCCACGCACTTGCGAGCCACATTGCGCGGCTTCCTTGGCGGCGTGGGCAGACTAGCCTCTAGGCTAGCCGGTGGATCCTGAACGAGAGGGATGTGAGGCAAGCCAGGGCGGCTGAACCTTGACCGCAGCTGGAAGCGGTCCTGCAGCGTCTCCTCATCGTCGTCCTCATCGGACGTGTCTTCAACGACAACTGTGTCGTCTCCCTCGCCAACTTCACGCCGCTCCTTGGTCTTGCCCTTCCTTTCCTCTGGGACCTCGACCAGCTGAGGAGGCGACGCCGGCTCGGAGACGAACTTCGCCAAGTCGTCCTGCAAGGAGCACAACTCATCAGTGCGACTACTCTTATGTAATGAGTACTCGACTAGGGATGCGGCTACTAACCTTATTTGGTGGGCGCGCGGTGGAGTACTCTGGTACTGGGCACGGCGTGTACGCTGACATATCTTTGAAGATCCAGGCCCGCCTATCAACAATGTCGTCGTTGTCTACTTCATCTCCAGGCATCCGCGACGTGTCGTCGTCGCTGGTGTACTCGTACCCCAGGGTGTCGCGGGCCATCAGCGGCTGCACCCTTCGCTTCATGAAGCTGAAGGCCACATGTTCGGCCCTCAGCCCGCCTTCCCTCAGCGCCTTGATCTTCGCCAACAGCTCAGGCAACTGAAGACCTTCTTGCATCGTCGGCTCCGAGTGTCGTATGGACCTCCCTGGGCCCACTACCGTCGGGGGACGGCCCTAGGGGTTCCCTTTAAACAATGGGGGAAAACCCACTTAAAACCCGAACGAAACCCGATAATATTAAGCCTAACCATGCAGGTGCCTAACCATGCGAGACACGGCCCACGGGGACTCCGACGACCCATCGAGGCGGCCCACGTAAGGATCCCCTCGAAACGGACTCCGCCTCGTTCGAGGCTGCACGCACCCTTCGGGCGGGTATCGCCCCGCTCGAGGGGTGGCACTTCCCTCGAGCAGGTTCCGCCTCGCTCGAGGGTACGCCCCCGCCCTCGGCCGGGGCCCGCCACACTCGCGGGCGTCCCGCACGCGTGCGCCGGCCCCGTACACGGGCATTTAACGCCACGACGCCGTGGGACGGCGCCATCATGCGCCGGGGCTCGCGCCCGGTCTCGCCGCACCAACTCCCCGGGGAGGAGCCCATCCCCACCACCGTGAGGGATGGACCGTGCGATGCGGCCGGTGTCAGTCCCGTGACACCGCGCGCACGCCCCGGTACGGCTAACGCACCGAGCCCTCGAAAGGGGGCCGGCGCACCCTCGATGTACTTTCTTGTGACCCTACGGGGGTTAGGTGGAGGCGGTAGGCCGGTGGACCGCCATCCCCGCCACCGCAACGGCGTGGCCGCCGTACCCGCACGCGCAGGCGCACGCCGGACCCTGTAGCAACGACTCCGACCCCGTGAGGCGCGTTGGGAAGGAACGCCGTTCTGCCAACTCCTGTGCGCCGTACGGGCCAGCGTCAGCACCTCCCTCGAGCCTATCAGAGGACCTCACCGCCATCCGCCGCTCTCCTACCCTCGAACCGCCCCTTGTTCGGGTACAAGTCAGGCCATGATGACCGGATCGTGGCGGGGATCGCGCGGACGGCCGCCCACTCTACACCGTAGCACGTCGCACTTCTCCACATAGCTAAGTAGCGCGGCGCGCATGTAACCCGCCGTCCCCTTGATCTATAGAAGGGGGAGGCGATCCCCCGCCCGTGGGGGGACGAAGTTGAAGACAACACCCCGTGCACTCACTCTCTTATTCTCCCACGACATCTTCGCCCACCGTTCCGAGGACTTGGAAGCCACACTTCCTCTCCCGCCTTGCTTGTACTTGCCCCACTACAAGCACCCCCGGTGCTGAGCAATATAGTGCCACGAGCACACCCCTGCTGGACGTACGGCCCCCTCGGCCGGAACCAGGATAAAACCTTGTGTCATTTGTTGCTTAGCATCGACCATTGAGGGATAGACCACGGCGCTATCTACTGGTTAGTGTCGGGACCATATTCCGCACCGACAGTTGGCGCCCACCGTGGGGCTCGCGAGCGCCTAAGGTCATTTCGCCAACTCCCTCCATGGTGATCCGCACTGAATACCGTGCTACACGCTACTGCATGGGTAGCTCGGACCCCCTCCCGGCCGGGTTCGAGATCCGCTTCGGGGATCTGAACTTTCAAGCCACGGGGAATGGCTATCTCATGCGCCTCACTAACCGTGAGGAACTCCGCGCGCGGCGTCAGGCCCGGTCTGATCAGACCCCCGCCACGCGCACGACTCGGCGCGGGCGCCCGAGCACGGAGGCCGCGGGTCCGTCGGCGCCACGACGCCACCGTCGCTGCGGGCAACGCTCGCGTCGGGCGCGGTCCGAGCGGCGGCGGGCGGAGCGCGCCGCCGCCCGGCGCGGTGCGCCCACCGTCACGACCGCCGCCACCACCCCGGCGGGACCGCGCGCGGTCTCCGGACCACGCATTCCCATCGGGCTGCGTGGCGCCACGACGGCTTACAACGCCAACGTCAACACGACGATGCGCAGGGTTCCGCCTGGCCGCCACGTCTTCGTCGCCAGGGACCCCGGCACCTCAGCAGCAGATGAGTCATCCCTGGGCTCCGTCGACACGATGCCGCCCGCCAACCGCCACAGGTACGCGGAATGGGACTTCTCCGGCGTGCCGGACCCAGTCGCGTTCAGGTGCTTCCTCGACGCCACGGACTACTGGTTTGGCTGCTCCGACGACTCCAGCACTGGGAGCTACGACCCCACGCGGGAGTGTTGCGCCGTCATCACCAACGACCCGGCCAACGCCGCCGGTGCGGCGGCGCCGGGAGACGGGGGAAGTCACGCCGCCCCGGGGGATCGCCACGCGCCGGCCGCGGGGCCAAGCGCTCCGCGCGGGGCCGACGTCGACGCACAGCTGGCCCAAGCCCGCGAGCTCGAGGCCAAGCTGGCGGAAGAGTACCGAACGGTGCGGTTGCTCCGCGCCTCAATGGCAGGGGAGGCCTCTGCGCGTGGCGAACGCGCGCGGGAGCTGGGCCGACAGGTCCGCGACCGCCTCAACACCGCCACCAACGTCGGAAACACGGACGTGCCCCCACGAGCGAGCCAGAAGCTCGTCGCCGCCGCGACGCTGCTACGGGCTATGCCAGCACCCTCGACCCCCGAGGCTCGAGATATGCACCGCGAGGTGCAAACTCTCATCGAGCAAGCGGCCGTCCAGCAGGCCGAAAGCTCGGCCTCACGCATCCGTCAACAGGGGGATGCGCGGGGCGATGAAGCCGCACCAGGGGGCGAACCCTCGGTGCACGCGGGGGGACCAGCGGGGCATCCCACCGACCAAGGACGCACGCCGGCCAAGGAACGACTCCTCGACGCGCGCAGGGCGCTGGATGGCGACGCCCGCAACGTCATCAACGCCAGACGCACGAGCAAGGCGGACGCACGAGCGGCCAGGGGCTACCACCCTCGAAGGGGTGGACGCTACGACAGCGGTGAGGATCGCTCCCCGACGCCGGGAGCCCCCCGGCACCCGCGTGTTCGGCGGGGAGATCCGCACGGCGGCGTTCCCCCAGCGCTTCCGTCAGCCCTCGACGATCGTCAAATACAACGGGGAGACGGACCCCCGCGTCCGGCTCAACGATTACTGCCCTAGCCTCGGCCACTGGGCGGGGCCACTAGCGACGAAGTGATCATCCGCAACTTGCCCCTGCATCTGGGCGACGCGGCCCGGACATGGCTCGAGCACTTGCCCGCCGGCCCGCATCCATACCCACGGGACGATCTAGTCCACACGTTCGTGGGCAACTTCCAGGGCACATACGTGCGCCCTGGGAACTCTTGGGACCTACGCTCCTGCACGCAGAAGCCCGGCGAGTCGCTGCGGGACTTCATACGGCGCTTCTCCAAGCGCTGCACGGAGCTCCCCAGCGTGGCGCAGTCCGAGATCGTGCACGCCTTCCTCGAGGGGCACCACGTGCGGGACCTCGTGCGGGAGGCCGGGACGCGGCTCGCCCGCGGACTCCAACGAGCTGTTCGACATCGCCACCAGCTTCGCCTCCGGGGAGGAGGCCGTGGGGGCGATCTTCGACGGCAAAAAGGGCAAGCGCTCCGAGGACACGCCCGCGGAGGGTAGCGGGTCCAAGGAGCCTCACCGCAACGACAAACGGGGCAAGAAGGGGAAGAAGCCGCGCCGCGAGGCGTGCGAGCGAGGGGCGCAACGGCGGCAACGCCGAAGCCCTCGCTGTCGACCCGGCTCGACGGGGCCCTCGACCGGCCCCTCGAGGCCGGGGGTTTTCGACGACATGCTGAAGAAGCCATGTCCCTACCACAAGACCCCCGTGAACCACACTCTTGAGCAGTGCGACATGCTCAAGAAATTCTATGGCCGCGCCGCCGCGAAGGAGGCAGAGGCCAAGAAAGACGGGGGCGATGGCGACGCCGGCGGCTTCCCCGCCGTCGAAAATGTGTTCCTCATCTTTGGGGGACCTACTGTCGACATGTCGACCCGGCAGCGCAAGAAGGAGCGGCACGAAGTCCTCGCCGCAGAGAGGGCGCCTCCGGCCTTCCTCAACTGGTCGAAGGATGCCATCACCTTTAGCCGGGACGACCACCCAAACCGTATCCCGAACCCGGGCCGAGTCCCGCTGGTGGTCGACCCCATCATTGGGAACGCCCGGTTTTCGAAGGTCCTTATGGACGGAGGCAGTAGCCTCAATATCCTCTTCGCGCATACATTGCGCTTGATGGGGATTGGGCCGGGACAGCCTGCGGCCCCAGACGAAGCCGTTTCACGGCATCGCGCCGGCAGCGGGGTTCAACCCCTCGGGCGATCGATCCGCCGTGCCGGTTTGGTACCCCCAAGAACTTCCGTAAGGAAACCCTCACCTTCGAGGTGGTGGGGTTCAAAGGGGCCTACCATGCCATACTTGGGCGACCTTTCTATGCCAAATTCATGGCGGTCCCCAACTACACGTACCTGAAGATGAAGATGCCCGGGCCGAACGGCATCATCACCGTCGGGTCGTCGATCGAGCACGCATTCGAGTGCGATGTCGAGTGCGTGGAACACGCAGAGGCACTGGCGCTGGATGAAGCGCTGGTAAACACGCTGGAGAAGATGGTCAACGAGGACCTCGACTCCGCCGCCAAACACGTCGGCACCTTCGAGGCCGCCGAGCGGACCAAAGGGATCCCCCCTCGACCCGTCGGCCCCCGAGGGCAAGGCGTTGAGGGTCAGCTCGACCCTCGACCCTAAATAGGAAGCAGTGCTCGTCGACTTCCTCCGCGCCAACGCCGACGTCTTCGCGTGGAGCCCCTCGGACATGCCAGGCATCCCGAGGGAGGTCGCCGAGCACTCCCTTGATATCCTGCCAAACGCCCGCGCCGTGCAGCAGCGGCTGCGCCGCTTCGACGAAGAGCGGCGACGGGCGATCGGAGCGGAGCTGCGGAAGCTCCTCGAGGCCGGATTCATCAAGGAAGTATTCCACCCTACGTGGCTAGCCAATCCTGTGCTTGTAAAGAAGAAAAATGGGAAGTGGCGGATGTGTGTAGACTATACGAGTCTTAATAAAGCATGTCCCAAAGTTCCTTTTCCTTTGCCACGCATAGATCAAATCGTTGATTCAACGGCTGGGTGCGAACTACTCTGTTTCCTTGATGCCTATTCGGGATATCACCAAATAAAAATGAAGGAGTCCGACCAGCTCGCGACTTCGTTCATCACACCGTTCGGGACGTTCTGCTACGTCACGATGCCTTTTGGCCTCAGAAACGCGGGCGCAACATATCAGCGCTGCATGCAGCACGTTTTTGGGGATCACATCGGGCGGACGGTCGAAGCCTACGTGGACGACATCGTCGTCAAGACCAGGAAGGCGGACGACCTGGTTAGCGACCTTGGCGTCGCGTTCAGCTGCCTACGGGCCAACGGGGTCAAGCTAAACCCCGAAAAGTGTGCTTTGGAGTGCCGCGGGGCATGCTCCTAGGATACATCGTCTCCCAGCGGGGAATCGAGGCCAATCCTGAAAAGGTCGCGGCCCTCGAGCGAATGGGCCCGATCCGGGACCTCAAAGGGGTGCAGAAGGTGTTGGGGTGCCTCGCCGCCTTAAGCCGCTTCATCTCGAGGCTCGGTGAGAGGGGCCTGCCCCTCTACCGGCTGCTCAAGAAGCACGAGCGCTTCTGTTGGACCGCCGAGGCCCAGGACGCGCTCGACAAGCTGAAGGCGTCTCTGACGCACGCTCCAATCCTCACGCCGCCGCGAGACGGCGAACCCCTGCAGCTCTACGTGGCCGCAACCACCCAGGTGGTCAGCGCCGTGATCGTCGTGGAGCGCACGGAGGAAGGGCACGCCTTGCCGTGCGAGAGGCCGGTCTACTACATCGGCGAAGTCCTGTCGGACACGAAGGCGCGCTACCCCCAGGTCCAGAAGCTGCTGTACGCGGTAGTCCTTGCGCGGCGCAAGCTCCGCCACTACTTCGAGGCCCACACGGTCACGGTGGTCTCCTCCTTCCCGCTAGGAGAGATCATTCGCAACCCCGACGCGGCGGACGGGGATTGCCAAATGGTCCGTGGAGCCGATGGGCGAGACGCTTGCCTACGCCCCGCGCAAGTCCATCAAATCGCAAATCCTAGCCGATTTCGTCGCCGAGTGGACGGACACGCGACCGCCGCCCCCTCGGATTCAAGCGAGTGCTTTGGACTGCGTTCTTCGACGGCTCGGTGATGAAGACGAGGAGCGGGCGCGGGCCTGCTCTTCGTGTCACCCCTCGGGGAGCACATGCGCTACTCAGTGCGCCTCCACTTTCCCGCGTCCAACAATATGGCGAATACGAGGCCCTTCTCTGCGGCCTCAAAATCGCCATTGAGTTGGGCGTCAAACGCCTCGACGTGCGAGGGGACTCGCAGCTCGTGATCGATGTTGACGGTTAATAATTGTATCAAAGTTCGTTCGTGACTCGCAAGCGTACAAGTCTCTCGTCGTAGTCAAGGGACCCTTCTTCCCTCGAGTGGTGAACCCAAGGTATCGAATCCGTGGAACAAATGTGTGATGCAAGAGTTGATCTAGTAAAGCCAAATAACTTCAATCTTTGGTAAAAGAGAAACCCTAATGCATCTAGATAAGAACACAAAACAAAGATAAATCTAATCTACTAAAGACCGGAGAAAACAAAGTAAGATTGGGTAGATAAACCGATCTAGAGGGATCGGGATAAGCCTTTTGTTGAAGTTCCAAGCAAGAGAAGAAGTAGCAAATCGAATCTTAATAGAAGCATCTTTAAATCGTGGTTTCCCGTCCAAATCCGAAAACATCCGCCTTTCGAGACCCCCGTTCTGTCACAACGTATCCCTATTCATGCGGGGAGCTTAGGGCGAGTCAAAAGACAAGTCGAGATTCTTTCGGAAGATCCGGCGTGTACCTCTAGCCACCGCGGCTACAAGAACACCCTATGTAATCTATCGCGCGAATAGAATTGAAATAAGCAAAGCCGATCGAAAAACGAAATCTTCTAGGAAACACTTGATCGCTAAGAAAAGATTCAACTTGATAATTCAACTATGACA
Source organism: Cenchrus americanus (assembly GCA_947561735.1). NCBI lineage: Eukaryota > Viridiplantae > Streptophyta > Magnoliopsida > Poales > Poaceae > Cenchrus > Cenchrus americanus. Next base: position 217,729,528 of record OX387245.1, on the reverse strand, counting down.
ATGATACATACACAAGATCACCACCGGGATCCTTCCTTGATCTTGCTTCTAGCTCCGGGAACTCCGACGTGGTCTTCCATGCAAGGTTCCCACGTCGGCTAGGGAAACCCTAGTCAACTAGCTCGACCCTCTCCTCTCCGACATGGTGTCCCTCTCTTCTCTGCTCCTTGGCGGCCGAAGACGAAATCTTCTCTGCGTGGCTCTCGGTCAGGGGACTATAAATAGCCCGATTGGCGGCTAGGGCAAAGGAGAGCACGTTTGGGCCCAAAATGGGCCTGGGCCGACCGGGGACCGGGCCGGCCGGCCCGGGCCCATTTTGGCCCAGCCCGTGGGCTCCTTTGCCCGAGGTCGGTTCCCTTGCTTCCTGGATGCTTCCCCCTTCTGCATGTAGGTCCATGTCGTCGGTTTCTCTCCGAATTGGACTCAACTCCTTGTCTTGCAAGATTCAAGACTTTTCCGGTCGGGTCCCCGGAGTCCGTCGTCTTCTCGGATCAAGTCCCCGGCTTCTTGGAGTTAATTTTACTTCATTGCATGACTTGTTCGGGACTTTAAGGTCTTGTCATGAGGTGCTTGATGAACTTATCCCGAAAGTCTTGCATTCAACGCTAAAACCCCGCATAAACATTAAACTCCAAAACCGACATGCACACGTGAACTTGTTATACCACGGGGGTTAGTACCAATGGATAAGGTATAAAACTCATGCCAACACCGAAGGTAAACTCATGGCTAGGTTGACGGATTTTCACCGTCAACATCTCCCCCATGCTTAAACCTTGCTCGTCCTCGAGTAAGCCTTCGATGGATATCATCATTGCTAAACAATGTTTAAACTCTGCACTTGGTTACACATGAGAAAACATAATGCTCTCAAAATTTTAATTCATTAAAGTTCCATAATGTGCTAGCCTTCATCTCTACGGAGGGTAGATTCTTATTAAGCTTATCCCACAAGTATTAACATGCTCACAAAGTTTTAAATAGATCTCGAATTTTTGAAATAAAGAACGAGATAAAGAAAAGCTAAACCAAATTCACAAATTTAAATCAACTCGTGTATTGCTCATAAACTCTCATCTCACTTGTCTCTCAAGCCTATATATTCTACTCCTTTCCCTCTCATATATATGTGGTAGGCTTTATATGGAGCTTTGGGAAAGTTTAGTCCTAACAAGAATTTATAAATGAGGTGTTGTCAAAACAAGACAAGATTCTCATGGTCTTACCGAGACTCGTCAAAAAGGTCATTGGAAAATAATGTTAAATCAAGGAGGGGAAAGAGAAAAACACACACACTTTAGATGAGTGGACATGTGCAAATGGCAAAGAGTGATCCCGAGGCACAAAGGAAGTCCTCGTTATCGGATTGCACATGGTTGGAAAATGAGAATGGATCTTTTTATCTTGAAGCCTTGAATGCACTCTTAGAGAACCGGGGAGTTCACTTTACGCACAAATATATATTTTTTTTTCCTTTCTTTCATTCATTTATATTTTTTCTTTCCTCGTCATATATTCAGTCCATGACTTTCACAACGAAGTTTTGATTTTTTTATACCTTGAAAGTCATGAGTATCACTGGATTTTTTTTACCCAACCCTATACATCTCTTTCATCATTTTTTTTAAAATATTCCCCTTTGAACTCTAAAACTGCACCGTACCTACCTCCTCCCCCATGCTTAGACGTTGCTCGTCCTCGAGCAAAGAGGCGAAAAATAAGGTAGGTACCGGAATATTTTTCCTTGGAGAGATACTTGAAATCTTCAACGTTGGCACCGTCTTGCGATCTTCCTTGAATTGATGATCCATTCTCAACAATAGGTTGTGGTCAAGGAGGTAATCGCAAAAAATGATATTTGGTTTAAGGGTGGATATCCGGCGAAGTTTGTGAGATCACCGATGTGGGGATACACAATGCACGGATAAAAGGCTAGCAAAAAGATAGATACGCAAAAATGGAATGACCAGCTTCTTAGTCTCGGGCCAGAGAAATCATGGCCTGCAATAACTCACTCAAAAATAAATCTTGTACACTAAGGTTTATGCAATCAAATATATATAAGGCTTTGGATAGGTTGAGCAACACACAAGTGATATTTGTGACAAGGTTAGCAATATTTTTGAGCATAAAAGACATCTTTAATCTATTCATAACTTGAGAGCACATAAAACACTATGGGTCTTTATTTTAATCATAACCTCCGCTGAAAATTAAGCTAGCATTTAAATAAATTCAGATCTGTATTTTTAAGAGAGCACTAGCTTAAACATGTATAAATCAATTACAAAGATGAACAAAGCTGCAATTTTAATCATATATCATCATGGCACGAATTTTCTAACTTTTCCAATGATATAATCAAGGTGGTGTCTTTATTAATGATGACATCAAGTTGAAATACATACTGAAAATAAACAAACATGCTTGCTGAAATTTAAATAAAAAAACAGAAAATACTACGCAAACACACATAAGCAAAAGCTGAAAATTACGAGAGAAAAAGAAAAGAAAAGAAAACTAAAGTTCCTAAATCTTCTAGTCCTCCGCCGGTGGTTGATGTTGATAATCTTGATAATAATACCCTTGCTCATAATATGGTTGGACACTTCCTCCGACGAATTGATTTGGCTCCACAAGGTGAAGGCGTCCAAGTTCAAAGGCAATATTTGCGTTGCCTTCACCAAGTTGAGCTGCGTTAGCTTGGATGGCTGCGATGTTTTGAGCGTTACTTGCAGCAAACCCTCCAATAATGGCCATGCTTTGTTGTGGTTGGGGATGATGAGCGTAGGACTCCGCGAAGTTAGCGTTGGGCACAACATAATTTTGTGGGGGTACCGGTGCACCACCCCCCCATGCTTGCTCTTGTGGCCCTCCGTAATAACTTGGCGGAGGAGGGACCCCGCCGAATGGTTGCACACGGGTTGTGCTCCACTCGCTTGTGCGGAGGATGTTCCCTCCTCTACGATTCTTCCTCTTTTGTTCTTCCTTGCGGGGACAAGTATTCCCTCTTCCAACCAATCTTTCCTTCCTTCGGTGAAAAGCCTAAGCCTCTCATTCGGAAGGGGTAGGTTCACTATGGCCAACCGATAACCTCCTCTCTCATCTCCACTAATGTATTTGCCTTGCCGCAAATACTCAATGCCGAGAGAGGTACCACGCAAAAGGTGGTCGGGGTTTCTTGCGATCCCCGGCCGCAAGGAAAAGGCCAACATGGAGAGGTAACACCCCGAACCAATATTACCCGCCTCCGATGTTGCTTCACAAGCACCAACGGTTGATCATGAGGTAAGAGGGGTCTATTGGCTGCCCGGCAATTAAGGCCGAGTATAGCCAATTCAACTCCGTGTCGGTCACCTTTGTTTCCTTCATCCTCCCCAATACCCTCTTGCAAATCCAAGAGTGAAATATCCGGATAATGGGGTTGCGGATGCAATTGCGTTGTTGATGGGCTTCTCCGGAGATCATGTTCCAAAATCCCGCCAACATGCCGGGTGGCACGTCAACTTTCTCCGGAGCTCCCTTGTGGAATCCAAGCAGCTCCCTAACGTGCTCGTAGGGAACCACTTGTTCGATTCCCTCCAAACGGAATGACAAGCTTTGCACCCCATCATCATCAACGATGGGTGCAATAGTCATTAAAATTTCCAAGGCGAACCCCAAATGGGTATCCACCGATACTCCGTTGGAGAACTGCACCCATCCGAGGTGCCCCAACATATAGTATACGTCGGTGCCAAAAACCCAAGGTGCAGAGTGTCGAACTCGACGTTGGGCACAAGCCTCTTCTCAAGATTGGCGAGCCTCTCCTCCTCCTCCGCCGACAAGATGATGAAGCCGTACGAAGATTGTGTCGGGGAGTAAGGAGGTGGCGCGGTTGAGCGAGTCGATCGTCGTGGTGGCGCGGGCTGCTCCTCCGTGTGCCCACGAGGTTCGGTGAACCTCATGGAAGTGCTTCTCGCAGCCCTCATACCACCAAGGAGGAGAGCATCGTTCCTCCTCGGTGGTGCCGTGTCCGTCTCCATGCTCGGGGGAGACTCGGAAACCGAGTGCCTTCTCGAAGACGTGGTTGATGACGGCTTGGATGACGACGAACTCTTCTTCTTGGAGAAGAGACTTGTGGTTTTCTTCCATGCTGCACTCTTTTCTTCAACTAAAACTCCGGGTTGCAACCGATAACTAGGCACTTAAACTCTTTGATTCGGATGTGGACTTTGAGTGGATTAAGGATGTGGATTTTTTTCTTGAGTCATCAAGCTTGGGAAGGTTGGCTATGTCTACGGAGGTTTTGAGCACACAATCTTGAACACACAAACAAAGGAAGGAGAGGGAAGCTTGCTCGCAGAAAACGGGAGCCGGGGGGGCTCCTTATGTAGGTGAGGCCGGCCTCGGTGCTCCTCCCCGTCTCGTCTTTCTTCCAAGCACGATCATTTCACCTCCGCAACTTTCCCCGCCCGCGTGCTCCACGAGTTGCACCGCCCAAACGCTCTCATCCACTATTGGTCCTTCCACTTGATGCTTCATGTTTTGGGTCATGTCCATGCTCCCTAGCTCCACTTGCTTCACATGCCACCATGAAATTCCTACAAAGTTGATGCTTGCTGCCCACCATGCTTGTCCTTTGCATGTGGAATTGGTGAAAGTTGATGAAAGGGAATCCTATGGTGCATGCATGATTACTAGATTGCCTCCATTAAGGTGTGTTTAAGGTCAAGCACTCCTCTAATTCGAAATTTAAAATATTTTTCAGAGCCATGCAAGAGCTCGAACATAATTTTAGAGAAGTTTTTAAACCATTAAAAACAAATGCAAGTCGAAAATATTTTCTTTTTACGTCGATTTCGGTCTCACCGGTATAGTTTGCCTTCATCGGTTGAGAGCAGACTTTTCCCGGCTTGATCATGGGGGCATAGGTTTAAGTTCTAATTTTGGCTAAATAAGAAAGATTTTGAATAGAACAAAATTAGAATAGGCTTAGAAAAATTCTAATCCTAGAGAAACCAAGGATATAGATTTTTAAAACCAACCAAAAGTTTTGATTTCTAGGTTCACGCGAGTTCTACCACGTGCTGAATTTTATTAACACTTAAACATAAATCGTGGCTCTACTCGTGTGGTTTTAGCGTGAAAAATAAGTCAACCTCAGCACCATAATGAGGGTGAAAGGTTGAGTTAAGGTTCTGAAATTATTTGGTTGAGGTTTCTCGAAAAGAAAAGAATCAAACAAGCACATAGGAGGGTTCATGCAAAGGGTTTATGATAAAGCAAACATTCAATCAAGAACTATGTCTCTAATATTGTTCAACCACTTCTAAGTCTAATGTCTTTGCGTAATAAAACTCAAGAACTAAATTATTAAAAAGACTCGAAAAACCCGGAATCGGGTTGTCCTCCCGTAGCTTATTCTTGACTCGACGAAACGGGTTACCTCCCGCCTAGCGCTTCGTTTATAGTCCATGGCTAGACTTCTTCACTTGATTTCTCCGGATCAATGCTCTTTGCGGGCGTTGCAATCTTGGGTACCCGCTTTGGCTTAGTCAATTTTTTTTTGGTCTTCACGAGCTGGCTTTGTCCTTTGGTCTTGACGGATGCAACATCTTCCTTGTGGCTCGGCATCTCGAACTCCGGTCCTTCGGTCGTGATCTTCATGGTCTCTAGTGTGATCCTTCATCTCTCCCGAATGAGCTTGAGTAGCCTTCGCCGTCTTGGGACCTTGGAGTTGTCTCGGATATTCTTCTTCGTTACCCATCGGGCGCCCGACAAGTTGTCCCACTTGCGTCTAGCATCTTCATCACGATGAACACTTCACGTATAGAGCTTCCGACCTCCGTCACCTTACCATCTAAATTCTTCAATATTTTCTCCATAGCCTCGAACTTAGTGACGGCGTCCTTGGACATGGTCGTACTCCACACACTCCTTGCATGAGGATCTTGCTTCGGCGGCCTTTAGGTGTTGAGCTTCTTTCTCCATCTCCATCTTCTCCATCCTCCTCTTAAGTAAACCGATATGCCACTCAAGGAATCCGACTCGTATGCATTCAGCTCTCGCAATCGTCATGCGGATAGTTGAGACTTTGATCTTGAACGGCCTCCCGGCGTCTTGAAGGTTTATGATAGGTAGATCAACGATGTCGGGGTGCGCAGCGCTCCGGTGGTTGAGGTTGATCTTCCTTTGGACTTGGAGGTGGTGATTCCTTTGGAGATTCCGACGGTCCTTCGACTTCAACTTTTGAATCTAGGGTTTCCACCCCTTTAGCTTGTGTTGCATGTCACCTTTGCCTGTAAAGTTTTCCTGGATCATCCACAAAAAGGTTTGGGTTTCTTGGAGAGGTAGCCAACCATCTCCGGTTAGGGTTAGCAATAAGCAAAGTATGCAAAAAAACTAGAAAACAAAACAAATCTATAAAGACTAGAGTTAGACAAACTAGATTAGATGTATTTTGAGGATGATCAAAATTTAGTAGATGCAAAAATAAAACAAAATCAGTACTGAAAATTACAAAAAAAAGCAATAAAAAATCAAATCTTGATCACTTGTTCCCCGGCAACGGCGCCGGAAAAAAGGGGCTTGTTGACGGTTAATAATTGTATCAAAGTTCGTTCGTGACTCGCAAGCGTACGGGTCTCCCGTCGTAGTCAAGGGACCCTTCTTCCCTCGAGTGGTGAACCCAAGGTATCGAATCCGTGGAACAAATGTGTGACGCAAGAGTTGATCTAGTAAAGCCAAATAACTTCAATCTTTGGTAAAAGAGAAACCCTAATGCATCTAGATAAGAACACAAAACAAAGATAAATCTAATCTACTAAAGACCGGAGAAAACAAAGTAAGATTGGGTAGATAAACCGATCTAGAGGGATCGGGGTAAGCCTTTTGTTGAAGTTCCAAGCAAGAGAAGAAGTAGCAAATCGAATCTTAATAGAAGCATCTTTAAATCGTGGTTTCCCGTCCAAATCCGAAAACATCCGCCTTTCGAGACCCCCGTTCGTCACAACGTATCCCTATTCATGCGGGGAGCTTAGGGCGAGTCAAAAGACAAGTCGAGATTCTTTCGGAAGATCCGGCGTGTACCTCTAGCCACCGCGGCTACAAGAACACCCTATGTAATCTATCGCGCGAATAGAATTGAAATAAGCAAAGCCGATCGAAAAAACGAAATCTTCGAGGAAACACTTGATCGCTAAGAAAAGATTCAACTTGATAATTCAACTATGACAATGATACATACACAAGATCACCACCGGGATCCTTCCTTGATCTTGCTTCTAGCTCCGGAACTCCGACGTGGTCTTCCATGCAAGGTTCCCACGTCGGCTAGGGAAACCCTAGTCAACTAGCTCGACCCTCTCCTCTCCGACATGGTGTCCCTCTCTTCTCTCGCTCCTTGGCGGCCGAAGACGAAATCTTCTCTCCGTGGCTCTCGGTCGGGGGACTATAAATAGCCCGATTGGCGGCTAGGGCAAAGGAGAGCACGTTTGGGCCCAAAATGGGCTGGGCCGACCGGACCGGGCCGGCCGGCCGGGCCCATTTTGGCACAGCCCGTGGGCTCCTTTGCCCGAGGTCGGTTCCCTTGCTTCCCGGATGCTTCCCCTTCGCATGTAGGTCCATGTCGTCGGTTTCTCTCCGAATTGGACTCAACTCCTTGTCTTGCAAGATTCACGCACTTTTCCGGTCGGGTCCCCGGAGTCCGTCGTCTTCTCGGATCAAGTCCCCGGCTTCTTGGAGTTAATTTTACTTCATTGCATGACTTGTTCGGGACTTTAAGGTCTTGTCATGAGGTGCTTGATGAACTTATCCCGAAAGTCTTGCATTCAACGCTAAAACCCCGCATAAACATTAAGCTCCAAAACCGACATGCACACGTGAACTTGTTATACCACGGGGGTTAGTACCAATGGATAAGGTATAAAACTCATGCCAACACCGAAGGTAAACTCATGGCTAGGTTGACGGATTTTCACCGTCAACAATCGATCAAGTCATGAAGAACGCGAGCTACCACGACGACAAGATGGAGGCCTACTGTAAAGCCGTGCGGGCCCTCGAAGACAAGTTCTACGGCATCGAGCTTAATCATGTACCCCGCCGGTACAACGAGGAAGCAGACGAGCTGGCAAAGATCGCGTCCGGGCGGATCACCGTTCCCCCGAACGTTTTCACACGAGACGTCGCGCAACCCTCGGCCGCCTTCGAGCCCTACCCCTCGAGCCACGACGGACCCTCGGGGGCTCCCTCGAATCCAGCGGGTGCGGAACCCATGGATGAGGACCCCTCGAACGAGGCGTACGTACTCTCCCTTCTCGAGGGGTACGGCTCCATCGAGGTCGATGCGATGGACATAGAGCGAGGCTCTGTCCAAGCGGATTGGCGGGGAAAAATACATCGCCCGGATCGCTCGAGGGGAACTCCCCGCGGAACGGGCCGCGCCCGGCGCATCGCCGGGATGGCCAAATCCTTGACCCTCGTCGATGGCGAGCCGTACAAGCGCGCCGCCTCCGGCATCCTCCGGCGGTGTATACCCATTCCCGAGGGGCGCGAGCTCCTACGGGACATCCACGCGGGGATCCGTGGCCACCATGCCGCACCCCGCACCCTCGTCGGTAACGCGTTCCGCCGGGGCTTTTATTGGCCTACCGCGGTCGCGGACGCCGGCCGAAATCGTACGCACCCGCGAAGGGTGCCGTTCTACGCCCGCAAGACCAACTTGCCCGCTCATGCCCCGCAAACGATCCCCGTGACATGGCCGTTCGCCGTGTGGGGGTTGGACATCGTCGGGCCCCTACGAAGGCGCCGGGGGCTTCACCCATCCGCTTGTCGCGATCGACAAATTCTCCATGTGGGTGGAGGTGCGCCCCATCACGAATTTAAGGGCCGAGCGGTGGTCACGTTCTTCACCGACATCGTATACCGCTTTGGAGTGCCAAACTCCATCATCACAGACAATGGGTCCCAATTCACGGGCCGGAAGTTCTTGGAGTTCGTGATAAGTTCCACATCCGCGTGGATTGGGCGGCTGTGGCACACCCACAAACCAACGGCCAAGTGGAGCGCGCCAACGGCATGATCCTACAAGGCCTCAAGCCCGAATTTTCGACCGCCTCAACAAATGCGGGGCGAAAATGGCTCCAAGAACTACCGGCGGTCGTGTGGAGCCTAAGGAACACCCCAAGCGAGCCACCGGTTCACCCCGTTTTTTCCTGGTCCATGGCGCGGAGGCCGTCCTCCCCACGGACTTAGAATACGGGTCGCCCGGGGTTCGAGGCTACGACGAGGATGCTAACCGGCCGAGCCCGCGAGGACTCGCCGGGACCGGCTAGACGAAGTACGCCTCGTGGCGTTGATGCACTCGGCAAGGTATCAACAGGTCCTACGACGTTACCAAGCACGCAAGATACGTCGGAGGGATTTCGGCCGAAGGGGATGCGGGTCCTAAGGCTACGCCAAGACAACCGAGGGCGCCACAAGCTATCGCCCCCATGGGAGGGACCCTACGTCGTGGTGAAGGTGCTCAAGCCGGCACGTACAAGCCGGCCAACGAGGACGGCGAAGAACTCACCAACGCTTGGAACATCCAACGGCTACGTCGCTTCTACCCTTAGTTAGGATTTCCAAGTACTTTTCGTTGTAAAATCACATGGCCAACGCCCCGTTGGTGTCAACTATGTAAATACTCCAAGTCTAATAAAAGGGCAACTCGGCTTTCCCCCGAAACCCAAGTTACCCTCGGGGGCTCCGCGGGGGGCACCCCCCCAAATGGTCCCATTTTTTCGCGCAAAAAAACAAAACGACACGCGCTAAGTTTGTTTCCTACTTCAACCTCGAGCCACGATTCGAACGAGGCGCGGGCGGCACGGCGGAAGGAGCGTGCGAGCCGAGATAGCCTAAGTCGCGTGGCTATGGCCCTTCTCTCTCGCCTCCAACCCGGCGGGCCCCTTGCGAAAATCGAACTCCCCTAACTAGAATCTACTCGGGGAAGAAGGAGAAACAAAGAGCGTGATAAACAAACGATTTCATTTACAGCAAATGCCCATGTTCATGAAACAACTTGTTTATTTACAAAAGGCCATGAGGCCAGGGTACTGATACACAAAAAAAAAACGGGCCTAGCGCCCAAGCGCTTTCAGGCGGGAGGAGCAGCGGCGTCAACGGCGTCGGGAAGAGGAACTCCTCGAAGGCCTCGGCGAGCGACCCGGCGGCATCAGCAGCGAGCGCATCCATACGCTCCATGGCCACCTCGTCCTCGACGCCCTTGGGTACGACGTAGCCTTCGCGCCGCCTCGAAGTTTACCTCGTAGTGGGACCGCACCACTCCGAGGGCCTTCTCGGATGCCCGACCTGCGGCGCCGGCGTATCCGCTCGGTGACGTGGCCACCAAGGGCACGCAGACGGCTGGCTAGCGAGCTGCCGGCCTGTGCCTCGCCCTCCTCGACGGTGCGGCAAGTCTCGAGGGCCGCATCGCGCGGCTCCCGCGGCCTCCTCGCTCGAGGAGTTGTAGGAGGCTGCGCAGCCGCCTCGGCCCGCCCAGCAGCGTGCCCCAGGGCGGTGCGCAAGCCTGGAATCGACAAGACGAAAAGAAATCAGAAAGGGGGAAGCGAACCCTCTAAAGCAAAAACCAACAAGCGAGAGTCAAACAGTGGCTCACCCTCGACTTGCTTCCTCTCCAAATCGAGGTCGCGGTGCGCGGACTCGATCGCCAACTCGAGGCGCTGGACGGTTTCGCCTTGCTCGCGGAGGGCCGCCCCGGTTGGCGTTGCGATGCTGAGCACGAGCGCCTCGTCCTCAACCTTGGAGAATGCGGCGTTCCGCTCCTCCAGGTGACTTCTCCACCGCCTCGCGAGCGACACGCTCCCACTCCCGGCGCCGTCCCGGCGTCGCCAAGGGCGCCCCTCGCTCCGCCGGAGCCGCCCCTCGGCCCCGGCGCGGCGATGCGCTCTTGCCGGAGCCGCTCCTCGGCGGCGACGAGGGCCGCGGCCTTGGCGTCGAGGGCGGCCCTCGGTCGTCGGCCTCCTTGGCGCGGCTTGCTCCAACCGCGCGCGCCCGCTCCTCGGCGGGCGCGTTGCGCTGCGCCCTCTCGAGCGACGTGCGGAGCTCCCGGGTTTCGGCACGAGCGGTGGCCACCTCCGCCTCCCGGTTGGCGCCCGCCGTCCGCGTCTTCTCCGCATCCGCGCGCGCGTTTCACGCGCGCCTCGTCGCGATCGAAGAGGGCCGCGCGGACCCGCTCGAGGCTCGAGCGACGCGCGCGTGCCTTGCCTCGAGCTCTCGGGGAGCTCGTCGGGGCCGGAGCCGTGGCCCGCACGCCGGGGCCCACCGTCCGGCGTCCCTAAGAGCGTCCGCAAGCGCGTCGAAAGCGCCGCACCGCTCCCCGAGGCCGGTGGGCCTCGGCGTTCACCGGTCGAACGCGTCGTACTTGTCGCGGGCGCGGCGCTCGAGCTCCCGGCATCCACACGCCAAAACCCATAAGCACCAAGACTTGGGCGCAATGTACACAAACGAAAAAGAAAAAAACGAGCAATTGTAGCTCACCCGGAAGACGAGCCGGGCCGTGCCGCCATGGACCCGCGCGCCTCGTTCGGGCGCGCGGTTGAGCGTAGCGCCGTGACTCGAGCTCGCCCCGCAGCCCCTGTTCCCCCCGGCGTCGGCAAATGCGGGGGGGATCCCCGACAGCCCCCTCCACACGGGCGGGACGGCCGGCGTGGGGGGACGAGGCCTCGGCACCATGTCCTCGGCCCCCCACCACCATGTGACCCTCGTGCCGCCTCACGAGGGCGCCCTCCGGGGCTCGGGGGAGTTCGTGGGCCGGGCCCGGCCCACCGATTCCACCCGGGCGGCGGGGAGTCATCCGAGAGCTCCACCACCTCCGCCCGCAAATCGCCGGCGGGCGCGGCCGCTTGCGCCGCCTCCGCCGGCACCTCCCACCGCGCTCCGCGGCCGCGGCGCCCGTCGTGCCGCCGTGGCCGCCACCTCCGGCCGTACCGCCGCATCCGCGGCGCTCCCCGCAGGTTGCGCCCGCTCCACCTCCTCCACGGTGGCGGCCACCGCGGGCCGCACCTCCACCGTGGCCGCCGCCGCGCCCGTGTCACCGCGGCGACCGGCGCCGGCCGCCCCCCCGGCGACCTGCGGCCGCGCCGCGGCGGGCTGATCCGCCGGCCGGGGCCTCGAGGCCCCGGCCCGGTCTTGCGAGCTCGTGCCCGCCGCCGTGCTTGTCCCCGGCGCGACCCCCTCGACGAGCGCCGCCGGGTGGGGATCGACGCGTCCGTCCTCAGCACCTTGGCTGGTGCAAGTGGAGGAACAGTTGGCACCACCCTGCGCAGACACGAACGAAGGGTTAAATCACCTGATCACCAACGAGCCAAACCAAAACGAAGAAAGACAGGCTCCTTACCTCGCGGAGGAAAAGGCCCGTTTCCTTTTCCTCGAGGCCTCTGCGGACGAGGCCAGTGCAGCAGCCGCGCCTGCGGCAGCGCCCCCCGATGGCGCCGCCGCGCGCGCGCAGCACACCCGCCCCATGCGCGGCCGCGCCCGACGCCGCGCCTCCCGAGGGCGCCGCCGCGCGCGGGGGCACGCTCGCCCCCGCGCGCGGGCGCGCCGCCTTCGCGCCCCTCGACGACGACGCCGCGCGCGCGGGCACGCTGGACGCGCGCACGGGCGCGTCCGCGCGCGCGTGCCTCCGTGGCGCGCGCCGGCACCACCGCGGCGCGCGCCGCCCCGATGTCGATTGCCGGCGGCGGGCGGCGGGTGCGCCCGCCCCGAGCGAAGCCGCCCTCGACGCCGGCCGCGGTTGCGGCGACGGGGCGGCCGGGCCGCCACCGTCGGAGGGGCCCTCCCCCTCGGCCCTCTTCCTCCTCGTCCTCCTCCGAGGATGAGGGCTCCTCGATCTCCGGGGAGGAGAGCCCCCGGCTCCTCGCGCCGTCGGTACTCCGCGGCCCGCCGGTCGCGGCGTGCTTGACGTCGCCTCGCGTGCTCCCTCTTGCGCGCCGCCCGCTCCCCGCTCGCTCCCGCCGCGCCGCTCGGCCGAGCGCACGGGAGTCGGGGGTGGGTGGAACGACTGGCGATGTTGAACTCCACCACCGCGCACGGGGAGCGAGAATGGCGCATCAGGAAACAAAAGCAAGACCAAGAACCAAAACAAAATCAGGAACCCAACTCACCCGCGGGCCCGTGGGGAGCATCTCAAGGTCCCATGGGGTCCGACCCGCAGGTGGCGGCACCCGGGTGTCGACGGCGTTCCGCGCCCGGGTGAGCGCATACGGCCGCTCAAGGGGCGTCGGGAGCATCCGCGACCTCGCCAGGTCGACGGGGTTGGCCGCCTCGTCATCTCGAAGATGCGGAGCGGCCTCTCCATCGAGGCACGACCCGCCGGGTGGTGGAGGAAGGCGAGGACGCTCATCGCGTTCACCCCCGTGCTTCGCCGCGGCCGCCGCGGGCGGCGAGGACCGGACTCTTGCCGCGCCCGATGCCGGGCCGTCGACACCCCGTAGCCCCGGGAGTCCCGGCCTCTTCTTGAATACCCGGCCGGTGTAGGGAGGAAGGCCGGGCTCGGCATTGCGCGGGTAGAACCATCCCCGCTCCCGGCCGGCGTTGTTCGTCGTCATGGTGCGGGGGATGTAGAAATCCTTGAGCCGCCCCCCGCGGGGCAAGCGACATCCCCGCCGGCGCGCACCGCGCGGCGAGTCCCTCGGCTCCGACGTGGGCCGCGTGATGAGCTCCCCGCGGAAAAGGTGAACCCGAGAGATCCCCGGTTGACTGGGATCCCCAGGTACCCTTCGCAGACGCCCACGAACGTGGCCGCCTGCGAGATCGCGTTGGGGGCGAAGTTGTGCAGCTCCACCCCGTAGTAGTAGCACATCGCCCGCATGAAGGTGCTCGCCGGCGCGTTGAAGCCACGCTCGTGGTAGCGGACGAAGCTCACCACGTAGCCCTCGGCGGGTTGGGCTCGTGGTGCGCCGCCGGCGGCACGATCCACTCCGCCGGCGCCCTTCTTCGTTAGCCGCCACCGACCGGCGGCGACCGGCTCGCCAAGGGTGAGCCGGTCCACCGTCGACCTCTCCCAGGCGTACGGCTCCAGGATCCTAAGGGGAAGCTGAGGCGGCGCCATGAGGGGGGACGAAGGAATGCGAAGGCGGGGGACAAGGAAACGGAAAAAGAGCTCTAACGGCGAAACCGCGCGGTGGCAAGAGCGAGACGAAGACGAAGGGGCGGAGGACCGAAAATGGTGAGACACTAAGGTAAAAAACCGCCGCCCCCTCCTCCCCGCAGCTTTATAGGCTGACGGGCGAGCTCTCCGGAGCGGACGCCCTGCTAGCATTAAGCGGCAGGGGAATCTTTCCATCGCGTCGACGGGGGCCCCACCACGACCGCGGCGGCCACAACACTTGCGGGCGGGCCATCATTACGGCAAAGACCGGCGGCCGACCGAGGCGAAGCCGTCACGTCCGCCCCCGCCACGCCGCCCACTACGCGCGCGCGCGGCCGCAACGCTCGAAAAGACGCGCCCGCGCCGCAAAACCGCGGCCACGACCTCAAGGCACTTAAATGCCGGGTCCCTTGCCAAGCAAGGAGAACCCTCGAGCGGGGCGAACCCCCGGCTTGAAGCAGCAGGCGACCCTCGATGGGATATCGGCGTGAGAAGGTCGTCCGGGACCTCGCTCGATGTAGAGCAGCAACCGCGGGCACCCATGCCACGTAAAACCCTCGAGCGGCACGACCCTCGGCTCCAAACAAAAATGACGTCAACCCTCGATGGGATATCGACGTGAGAAGGTCGCCGGGACCTCGCTCGATGTAGAGCGAGCAACCGCGGGCACCCATGCCACGCAAAACTCTCGAGCGGAGCGAGCCCCCGCTCGAGACAATGTCAACCCTCCAAAGGAAAGCACATACGCCTGTGCTACCAACTAGCACCTCGAGGACCGGCTCGCCCCGGACCCCTCGACGGCCGCAAACGAGAAAAGATGGGGCCGCCCGGGCGCCACCCCCGCACGGCCCTACCGATCGAGGTTCGAAGCCCGACCCTCGACGGGTTCGAACGAGCGCCACGGATCGCGAGTTAGGGACGACGAGGGCACGCGCATTCGAGCCGTTCCTCGAGCCCGTCGACTCGAGGGTGCCCCACATGTCGTGTTCGAGAGCCGGCGAGGGCGCCTAGCCGGGGGGATCCCACCGAGGGAGAGCTTCCGCGCCCTCGGTCCCTAGCGAACGGGACCGAGCCCCACCTAGCAAACCCACGCAAGCGCTTCCATGGACGTGTCTCCGGACCGCGCAGCCCTACCCTTATCGAACGGGGCATGGGCGTCCACTTGAACCACCCGCTACCAGCTCGAAGAGGAATCAGCAATTCGCGACCCGCTCGATGGGAGTTGCAGAAACCTCACCCTCCGTCCCGCGGAGGGACGGCGAGGGCGCGTTTAAAAACAAGACGTCAGGCTCTACCCGATCGCCTCGAACGGGCCAAGGCTCGGGGGCTTGACGCACGGCTACACCTCCTTGAAACCGCACCCGCCCGAGACAAAGGTGACGGGGGGGAGCATGCACCCCCGAAGCCGGCCGAAATACCGCCGATGCCGGTTGGCATTTGTGCCACGCCTTTCCGACCAAAGTTCTCGCGGTTAACCCCTGCGCAGAGAACCCACACTCCCGCAGGCTTCGGGGCTAGACCCGCGGGTCCGCCGACGCGGCCCCACGGAAAGCGTTCGCAAACAAGGAGGGAAGAACGTCCTATCGTAGGGTTCCAACATCCGCGGGAGCCGCAACGGCAAACCCACGGATGCTCGGGGCCATCGTCGGGGACGCACTAGGGGTCCCCTTAAACAATGGGGGAAAACCCACTTAAAACCCGAACGAAACCCGATAATATTAAGCCTAACCATGCGGGTGCCTAACCATGCAGACACGGCCCACGGGGGACTCCGACGGCCCATCGAGGCGGCCCACGTAAGGATCCCCTCGAAACGGACTCCGCCTCGTTCGAGGCCGCACGCACCCTTCGGGCGGGTATCGCCCGCTCGAGGGGTGGCACTTCCCTCGAGCGAGTTCCGCCTCGCTCGAGGGTACGCCCCGCCCTCGGCCGTGGCCCGCCACACTCGCGGGCGTCCCGCACGCGTGCGCCGGCCCCGTACACGGGCATTTAACGCCCCGACGCCATGGGACGGCGCCATCATGCGCCGGGGCTCGCGCCCGTGCCGCCGCACCAACTCCCCGGGGAGGAGCCCATCCCCACCACCGTGAGGATGGACCGTGCGTGCGGCGGTGTCGTCCCGTGACACCGCGCGCACGCCCGGTACGGCTAACGCGCCGAGCCCCCTCGAAAGGGGGCCGGCGCACCCTCGATGTACTTTCTTGTGACCCTACGGGGGTTAGGTGGAGGCGGTAGGCCGGTGGACCGCCATCCCCGCCACCGTAACGGCGTGGCCGCCGTACCCGCACGCGCGAGGCGCACGCCGGACCCCGTAGCAACGACTCCGACCCGTGAGGCGCGTTGGGAAGGAACGCCGTTCGCCAACTCCCCGTGCGTCGTACGGGCCGGCGTCGCACCTCCCTCGAGCCTATCGAGGACCTCACCGCCATCCGCCGCTCTCCTACCCTCGAACCGCCACCGTTCGGGTACAAGTCGAGCCATGATGACCGGATCGTGGCGGGGATCGCGCGGACGGCCGCCCACTCTACACCGTAGCACGTCGCACTTCTCCACATAGCTAAGTAGCGCGGCGCGCATGTAACCCGCCGTCCCCTTGATCTATAAAAGGGGAGGCGATCCCCCGCCCGTGGGGGGACGAAGTTGAAGACAACACCCCGTGCACTCACTCTCTTATTCTCCCACGACATCTTCGACCACCGTTCCGGGGACTTGGAAGCCACACTTCCTCTCCCGCCTTGCTTGTACTTGCCCCACTACAAGCACCCCGGTGCCGAGCAATATAGTGCCACGAGCACACCCCCGTCGGACGTACGGCCCCCTCGGCGGGAACCGGGATAAAACCTTGTGTCATTTGTTGCTTAGCATCGACCATTGAGGGATAGACCACGGCGCTATCTACCGGTTAGTGTCGGGACCATATTCCGCACCGACAACTACCTCGGTGGGTACCAGGACCGACTACTCGGTGAGCCCCTGGGACTACCCGACTTGCTATGCACGGCACCTGATGGCGTGAAGCACAAGGACTACAGAGGAGAAGTACTTGGTTAGGAAGCTGTACATGTCTTGCACTGTATAGAGGACTCCTAGACGTACTCGACTAGTACTCTCTCCCTGAACCGACTTGTAACCCTGCCTCCCGGACTATATAAGGTGAGGTAGGGACCCCTCTCTCCATCATCTCATCTCACGGCGTAAGATTGCATCATCTTGTAATCGTACCCAATCAATCCAGAGCTACGCAGCATACAGGAAGTAGGGTATTACGCACCTCGCGGCCCAAACCTCGTCTAAATTGTGTGCCACGTGTCTCTTCCTTCGAGTTACCGATCTTGGCGAGGCCACATTCATCTACTTTGGGTACTCCCCTTAGTAGGTTGCCGGTCCAAAACACCGACAGCTGGCGTGCCAGGTAGGGGATCTCGCCCGAGATCACATGGCGAACTCGACGGCTCCTGTCTACATCAAGCCAACCGTCGCCTTCAACCGTGGCGACACCTTCATCTTCGGCGCCTGGGTCTGCACTGCTGACGGCTCTAGATCCTTCCAACACCGCCTCACCATGCTGCCCAACCCAGAGACGGGCTTCGTGACGCTTCCCGAAGTAGTCACGGGCGAACTCGCCGGCAAGTTTGGCGAAATTTCGCTTTCGACCAACACGCCGACTTCGAGCTCGGATCCGCCTCCAACTCGAACTCGACGTCTCCGTGGGCTATCGCATGCGAGCCGGCTACCCAGCCATCGCATATGATTTCCCCACCCCGCGAGCGCTCCATGCGTGGCCCCCACAACCTCAGCAGGGCCCGCACGAAGGCTCCCCCCTCACGCCGGGCCGGCAAGGAGCCCGTACCCGAGTACAACTCGGACTCCGACACCGCCCCCGGCCACGCCTCGGACTCCAACCCCCTCTCCGGCTTCTACTCGGACTCCGCGTACGAGTTCGACTTCAGGTCGGACCCTGAGGATCCCGAGTCCGAGGGCAACTCTACTGAGCAACCCTTGTCAGGGCCGGCTTCCGGGCTAGCTATAACGTCCACACCCGCCGGGAGATTCGTCTACTGGCCAGATCGCAAGCCCGCCGACCTGATAAGAGGGGACTCACGCTAAGATGCTTACTTCATGCGAGTCGACAACAGGGTAACCCAGCCGCCGCCCGCCAGGAACCGCGACAACGAGGCTACAAGTCGCAGCGTGGACCTCGGCCGTAACTGTACTTGAGCCGAGCTGCCGGCTCAGCCCAACCGTACTCGTGCCAATGCCGGCGGAACCTCTCAGGCTGGCAACAGCGCCGCAGCTACTGGCGGCGATCGTGAGATCATCCCTCACCGCGACCCTGGTGGCGGCGGCAGCGACGGCGGAAGCTCCAACCATGGGGCCAACAGGAGGGCCGGTGGCGGGGGCGGTCGCGGTGGCTGAGGCCACGCGAACAGCCACGCCTCCGGAGCCTCACAGGGCAGCTACGACGCCTGCCAGAAGATTGAGGAACTACGGCGCAAGAAGGCTTCTACGTCAAGCGACAACGACGGCTTCCCCGCCTTCTCTACGCGACTTCGTAACCTCCTCTTCCCATAGAAATTCTAGCCTTTGGGAATCACCAAGTACGACGCCAAGCAAGACCCCATCCAGTGGCTCAGGTGCTACGCCTTCTCCATCGAGAACGCTGGCGGCAACAACGACACCAAGTGCCTCTACTTCCCCTTCTGCCTGGACCAAGCCCCGCTCACATGGCTCGAGTCGCTGGACAAGCACTCGATTGACAAGTGGGACCAGCTGAAGGAGTAGTTCACCAGCAACTTCGCGGGCGCCATGGGCCGATCGGGTACTCGCATGGACCTAGCTATGGTGAAGCAGGAACAAGGCGAGACCCTCCGCAAGTATATGCGCTGCTTCTTCGACAAGCGCGGCACCATAGTCGACGTCACCGACAAGGAGGTCATCGACCTCTTCCAAGACGGCCTCTACCACCGTCGCACCTTCGTAGACTTCGGTCGCCGCCGCCCCAAGTCCATCCCCCATCTCAAGGATATGATCACGTCATGGGTAGATGAAGAAGACAAAGCCAACGCCAAGTACGATGCCATCCGTGGCAAAAGGAAACAGAACACGGGCGGTGGCAGCAGCAACAACGGGAACCAAGGCGGTCGCAACAACAACAACTACTCGGGTCCCAACCGCAAGCGCAAGCCATACAACACTGTCGCGGCTATCCAGCACCCTGCGAAGGAGAACTCTAAGAAGACCTCTGGCGGCTTCAAAGGCTTGCTGAAAGAGAAGTGCCCGTGGCATCTGGACGACAACCACACCACCGAGCAGTGCTACCAACTCAGGCGAGCACTCAAGAGTACTCTAGAGCCACCGCACCCTCATGACAAGAATGGCAAGAAGAAGCACGACGACGGCAACGACGACTTCCAGGAACCCGACAAGACGGTCAACGTGCTCTTCGGCGGACTACCCAGCAGACGGGAACAAAAGGCTACCCGTCGAGAAGTCATGAGCATTGAACCAGCAGTTCCGACCCCTCTCAGGTGGTCGGAGGTACCCATTACCTTCTTCCGCGCGGATCAGTGGACTAGCTTCTCCGAACTAGGGTGGTTCCCTCTCATCCTGAAGCCGGTGGTCGCGGGCTCCAGGCTCAACAAGGTCCTCATCGACGGTGGAAGCGGGCTCAACGTCCTTTTCACCAAGACCTTGAAGAAGATGAAGCTCAACATCACCCACATGCTCACCAAGAGCACCTCGCCCTTCTACGGCATCGTCCCCGGGAACGCGGCTATCCCACTGGGCTCAGTGGTCCTGCCATTTACCTTTGGGGAATCTCGGGACAACTACCATACCGAGTACGTCAATTTTGAAGTCACGGACTTCGAGACGTCCTACCATGCCATCCTCGGCAGACCGGCTATCGCAAAGTTCATGGCGGTACCCACTACACCTACTTGGTACTCAAGATGCCAAGTCCAGCAGGTGTACTCTCACTGCAAGGGGACTTGAAGGTCTCGCACGACTGCGACACGGAAGCTGTGGAGATTGCCTCCACAAATCAAGTACCCAACGCAATGATGGAGATCTACGCTGCATCGAAGAAGCTTGCCCAAAGTGAACTCGGCATCCTAGAGAAGTCGGACAAAGCTAACAAGCCTCTGCCAGCTGAGGAGGTTCTGGTCAAAACTATTGACCTCGGGACAGGCGACAGCAGCAAGACCACCACCATCGGGGCGGGTCTCGACCCCAAATAGGAAGACGCGCTCATCAACTTCCTCCGGGCTAACCGCGACATCTTCGCGTGGAAGCCAGCGGACATGCCAGGGGTGCCCAGGGAGTTGATCAAGCATTCCCTCAACGTCGATCGTAAAGCTACCCCGAAGCGACAACACCTCCGCCGCTTCGCTGACGACAGACGGGACACCATCAAGAAGGAACTCGCCAAACTACTCGCGGCTGGATTCATCAAAGAAGTCTCCTATCCTGAGTGGCTCGCCAACCCCGTCCTCGTCCGCAAGAAGAACTCGAACGAGTGGAGGATGTGCGTCGACTACACTGACCTTAACAAGCACTGCCCCAAGTACCCCTTCGGGTTGCCGCAGATTGACCAAGTCATCGACTCCATGGCGGGCTGCGACCTGCTCTTCTTCCTCGACTGCTACTCCGGGTACCACCTGATCACGATCAAGGAAGAAGACCAGGAGAAGACCGCGTTCATCACCCCGTTTGGCGCGTACTGCTACACGACCATGTCCTTCGGGTTGAAGAACGCCGGCGCTACATACCAACGAGCTATCCAGGCCTGCTTCAAGAGGCAACTCAACAAGAACGTCGAAGCCTACGTGGATGACGTGGTCGTCAAAACCAGAAACTCCAGCACCCTCATCGACGATCTTGAAGAGACTTTCGCATCCTTGCGCGAGTACCGCTGGAAGATCAACCCGAACAAGTGCGTCTTCGACGTACCTTTGGGCAAACTACTCAGCTTCATCATCAGCCACCGCGGCATCGAAGCCAACCCCGAGAAGATCTCCGCCATAACCAGCATGAAAGCTCCCAAGTGCATCAAATATGTCCAGAAGCTGACTGGGTGCATGGCGTCCTTGAATAGATTTATCTCGAAGCTCGGAGAATGGGGGCTCCCCTTCTTCAAACTATTCAAGCATCAGTCTACTTCGTCAGCGAGGTCTTGTCAGAATCCAAGGCACGCAACCAGCTTGTACAGAAGCTTCTATACGCAGTGCTCATCACCTCGCGGAAGCTACGACACTACTTCTAGGACTACCCGCTCGGCGACATCCTGCGGAACCAAGATGCTACTGGAAGAATCTCCAAGTGGGCAGTCGAACTCGGCGCCCTCAACATCGGCTTCAAGCCACACACAGCCATCAAGTCGCAGGCACTAGCCGACTTCATGGCGGAGTGGCGGGAGAATCAGCTACCTACTCCAACCGAGCGCCCAGAGCACTGGGTGATGTACTTCGACGGCTCACTCAACCTCGAGGGCGCAGGTGCAGGAGTACTCTTGATCTCTCCAACAGGCGAACAACTCAAGTACGTCTTGCAGATCTTCTGGAAGGTCCCAAACAACGAAGCCAAGTACGATGCTCTGCTACACGGGCTCCGCCTCCCAGCTTCACTGGGCATCAAGCGGCTACTAGTCTACAGCGACTCCGCAGTGGTCATCAACCAAGTCAACAAGTCCTGGGACCGCAACAAGGAGAACATGGATGCCTACTGCCTAGAACTCCGCAAGCTCGAGAACAAGTTCTATGGTCTCGAGTTCCAACACGCCGTCCGCGACAAAAATGTTGCAGCGGACATCCTGTCGAAGCTTGGTTCTACTCGCGCTCAAGTACCAGCGGGTGTCTTCGTCCACGAGCTTCACGCGCCATCCATCCCGGAGCCGGCGCCACCGACCACTGTCCCAGCTCATCCCCTGGCTGGCCAGGAGGTCATGAAGATCGACGTGGACTGGGGGCAGCCCTTCATCGACTACCTCAGCGAGCAGAAGGTTCCCTCGGACAAGAACTTGGCCGAGCCGCTCATCCGTCGCGCCAAGTCTTACGTCCTCATCGGAGACAAGCTCTACAGGCGGGGCGCATCTTCCGGAGTACTCATGAAGTGCGTCCCCAGACAAGAAGGCAAGGACATCTTGGAGGAGATCCACAAAGGCGTCTGCGGCAACCACGCGGCCTCTCGCACGCTGGTCAGCAAGGCCTTCCGACGAGCTTTTTATTAGCCCACAGCTTTGGGCGACGCCGAAGAACTCGTCAGAAGGTGCCAAGGGTGCCAATACTTCGCCAAGCAGAATTACGTCCCAGCCTACAAGCTAGTCACTATGCCGCCAACCTGGCCTTTCGCCTGCTGGGGGCTCGACATGATTGGGCCACTACCAACTACGCCAGGTGGATTCAATAGAGTACTGGTGGCCATCGACAAGTTCACTAAGTGGATCGAGGTCAAGCCGGTCACATGCCCCAAGGCTGACAGAGTACTCGACTTCCTTGATGAACTGGTACATCTGTACGGACTACCCTATCGCATCATCACAGACCTGGGCTCCAATTTCAACAACCACCAGTTCTGGGAGTACTGCGAGAACAGCGGGATCGACGTCCGATATGTCTTAGTTGCCCATCCTAGGGCCAACGGACAAGTCGAGCGCGCCAACGGGATGGTGCTCGACGCTCTCAAAAAGCGGCTACACGACGCTGCTAACTCTAAAGGAGGCAAGTGGATCAAGGAACTACCCAATGCACTCTGGGGGATACGTACTCAACCCTCCAAGCCAACGGGGCAATCCCCATACTTCCTGGTCTACAACTCCGAAGCAATCCTCACTGCTGTTGTCATGTGGGATTCACCAGCAGTGGAGCACTAAGACGAAGGCGTCACTGAAGACAGCAGACGAGTTGACACCGACGGACTTGAAGAAGCTCGCTGCGCCGCCCTCGTCTAATCAGCAAGGTTCCTGGAGGGTATCCGACGCTACCATGATCGTTGCGTCAAGGAACACTCCTTCAATGTTGGTGATCTTGTCCTCCGTCGCATCCAAAACACGGAAGGACTACACAAGCTCAGTTCGCCTTGGGAAGGTCCCTTCACAGTTGCAAAGGTGACCGGACCTGGCTCCTACCGCCTCCAGACACTTGAAGGCGAAGACATCCACAACTCGTGGAACGTCGACCAACTCTATCAGTTCTACGCCTAGTCTACACGACTACCTTGGAGTCTGAAGTCTACACGACTACATTAAGACCCCTCCGCTGTAAGCGGTCTACGGGTCCAGGCACCAGTCCCCGGACTACTCCTTCGCTGTAAGTGGCCTCCGGGTCCACCAGTCTCCGGACTACTCCTTCGCTGTAAGCGGCCTCCGGGTCTAGGCACCAGTCTCCGGACTACTCCTCTCCAGAATCCAGCCCATGCGGCTACCTACGGATCCTGGGCTGTGACGAGCGACAAAGGACTCTAGCTGCGGTCTACTGAGAGACCATGTACTCCTAGATCCAGCCTACACGGCTACTTTCGGCTACTTTCGGATCTACTGCTATAAGCGGCTACACGCCCTAGCACTACTCAGCCGTAGGCGGCCTCCGAGTCCTAGCGACTACTCTGTAACAACGGCCCTGGCCATCCAGGTGTACTTCTTCAGTAATAAAGATTGATTATCCATCAACTACTTTACTGTCTTCCTCCCTCAACGGGACTACTGGCGAGTACGACTACTCGCGACGACTCCAGGATGGGACTCTACACTCAAAGATCGCGTTAACGAGTACTCATCCATGGAAGTTTTTTCACTCATACTTAAACAATTTCATTACAATTGTTTACAACCACTGCTACGAGCTAACTATTACAGGACTACTGGAGATTGAGTTTCTCGGCGACTTGTTCCGCAATAGGCACCATCTGCTCCAGCAGCTCCGCGTACTGCTCGTCAGTGCAGTTGGCGGCTAGCCCGCCTGCGACTACATCCACGGGAGCTTTTGGGAAGTACGACTTCATGAAGGCCAGCACACGGTTCGGGATCGACTTCGCCAAGTGCTTCACGTATGTCGCCAGACGGCTGGGGGCTTCCTTCAACCGGTCCTGTTGACGCAAAATCTGCACCTTACGCCAAGCACACAGCAAGCCGAACAAGCTAGCTTCACACGCGAAGAGATTCCAAGACGTGCCAGTCAATTTTTCCTGAAAATTAACAAAAGATAAAGTAGTTAAATTCCAAAGCTTGGAACTTGCCGGTGGTACCCGCATGGTTCCATATTTACGGCCATAAAGCCAAGTGAGATGACATATGGCTATAAAGAGCTATCTGCCAGCAGACTAGAAACCATTCGGGAGCTTTAAAGTGCAAAAACACAACATAGCCGAACAGATGATGTAAGCATGACGATAACCAGTCTTTATCTGAATAGAAATTGCACGTGCACGAAGCCATGACCGATCATCCATGATAAATAACAACAAACAATAAATAAAGTAAAGCATGATCATAAACATGTAATAAACAAGCATGCGTAGGCCCAAAGCACTAGTCTACCACATGTCCAGGTACTTTAAAACCCGTCAAGCATGATGCCAAACAAATCTATCCACCGCATGATACAACTTGTTTGAAAATCACACCACTAACCACGAATAGATCTATCCACCGCATGATACAATCTATATATGGAAAGCTGAAAGCATACAATATTTAAAGCATAACTTATAAACACGTTTCACTTGTGAAAGCATAACCGAATACGGCTGAACAGCCGAATCGGGGTCCATGAAGAAGGAACAAACATTGCCAAAGATGATAAACCTATCAGATTGAAATAAAGATCTAATCCACCGGATGACTAGTTTTAAAACAACCCAAAAACCTGTATCTACCGCATGATACCTAGTTCTTTCAAGATTTACGCAAAATCAACAAGATTGAACCCGCAACACGTAACAACCTAGATCGGTTCGGTTTCGGCTATTTGATAAACATGTGATCCACGTGCCTTTTGAAGCAAGATGTGAACGTGCAATGCAAAGACCACGAAACAAGATAAAGCCGATCCAAATCAATCTAAATTGGGCAAAAGAGTGTTACATGAATTTAAACATAAAGTAAAAACTCAATGCCACACAGGGTAACTTAATGAATCTATTGGATCTTGCCAAAATCCAATAGAGCCGATAACTAGCTCCAAGCTAGATCTTAGCCCACCGCATGGCTCACGATCTAACAAGAAACCTTCTTGAACCAATCTTGAATCTACCGCATGATACTAAGAATGGTAACAAGACTACTTGCATCACGATCTAAATCCACCGCATGATACTAGACATGAGACAAGGTTGCCGGTACTTACGGAGGTTGACGGATCGATGAACCCTCTCGAAGAACTCGACGACACGACAAAGGACTCAAGGGTTTGGCGTAAAGCCGGTTTGTGTTGAGAATGTTTCGAATACAACTACATACATCCAGGGCCTGTATTCATACCCTGTCATGGCATGACTCCGAATGGACTACGAGCACAATATTTGATGCCTAATTTATCTCTAAGTGCGTTCGCTTATCCATCCATTCGTCCCTTCCGCTCGGGCCACGTCATCATGTAATCCCGCAAAATCAGCGCAAACAGATTCCTTGCCGAACGGAAGCCAACTGCCGACCGCGAGCTCCTTTGCCGAATCTTCCTGGAGGAACCTTCCTTCTTCCGGACGGATTTTTTCACCAAGCTGGGCCCACAATTCAGACTCCTTCCTGTGCCAAATTTTGGTGTTAACATATGCCCTCTCAATTACGGGATAAAAGTGATTTTATTCTGAAATTGACTCCAATCGCCATCGTCTTCAAATTGAATCTGTTCAACACCTATTCTCTCTCCCCGCAATCCATAGGAGCTTCTGTCCAGATCCAAACCCTAGGTCATCTTTTCCCCAAGCTCAAATCTCCAATGGCAGGTCAAAATCAAGCCGCTCAGGTAAATTCCATCCCCGTAAGCTTCATTCGGCACTAACTTTTTGATTGTTACCTGAGATTTCTTTTCCGCCTTCTCTCAACAGGAGCTTTCCACCGAGCTTTTAATCCGCACCGAGGCCAATTCGATGTCTTACTTCCTTGGTCCTGTGGGAATTTCCGATCCCCACGAGTTTATCGCAGCCGAATCCCAAAGAATCCCCTTCAAAGAAGCTTTATCTAAGCCTTCTTTGTGGCAAGACGCCTTCAAGAACTGGCCTTTGCCCCCAATTGCGGGCTAGAGAAACTGGTACAAAAGGGTGCTTGCGGATAACAGTGTCAAGACCCAAAATTGGGACAGCTTCCGCATTGCTCAATGTTTGGAGCTTTCTTTGGCCGAGACCCCGAAGAACGAAGACCTTTTGATAGCAGCTTGTCATTTTTGGTCAAATGGCGTCAATGCCTTCCTCTTTGGTCACGGCCCAATGTCCCCAACTCTGGCCGATGTCTACATGATTACCGGCCTTGATGTTTCAGGATCCGTGTACCCCTGGGACTACAAAGGCTCCACAAGACAAACAGGGGTGAAACCAGGAAGTGGATATAAATTATATATCCAAAATCACATGAAGGACGGTCCCCTGGGTGAAGTTGAGTACAGAGCATTCCTGAATATGTGGTTGTGCAGATTTATTTTCTGTGGTAAAGCCAATGAACCCACTCTGAATCACATTGTAATGGCTACTCAGTTGGCTGGTGGTAAACGCATTCCTCTTGGAAAATACCTCCTGGGTAGTGTATACCATATGCTTCATGAAACTATCACCCAAATGCATACCGACCAGAAGATACTATGTGCCAATGGCCCTTGGTGGTTTGTACAGATGTGGCTGCAACTGCACATGCACCAGATTGTCGGCATTGACCTCAACAACCGGTTTTTCCCTTCATCCAGCTATCATGAAGGGGAACCTCAGATCACCAGAGGATGCCAAACCTATGGAGAGGTTGCTTCAACTGTTTCCATCAATCAGAATATCAGCCAGCTTTTCGAGCTCTTTTTCAAAGGCTTCCCTAACCCTCTTTGGCTTCCTTATCTTGATAATGACAATTTAGCCCTCCCCTGTGAATTTTCTTTCAAGACTGGACGCCAAGATAGAAGGTTTATAGAGATCTTTAACATCTTGATCCATCCATGTTCTTTGCCAGCTGAATTTTGTGGAGGGAGGTTAAATCACAACACTTATGAATACTATCAGCCAAATATGGTGGCTCGACAGCTTGGATGTGGCCAGATGCCTCCAAGACTATTTCTTCATGAATTCCTCAAACCCAGAGAAGAAATCAAAGAGATTGCGCAATCCAGAAGGGTTTTTCAGTATGAATGCAGCCCAACTATTTACACCTGGCCTTTCACACCCACAACAATAGCTCATCCCACCTTCAACTCTTGGTGGCAAGAATTTCATGACCATATTTTCAGTGAGCCAGTGCACTCATTTTGTTTAGAGTTGATGCCTGATTTTCAGCCAACTTCAGAGGTAACATCATGATCTTTCTCTTCAGATCAAATATTTCCTTTACTAACCATGATCTTGACCATTCCCTGCAGAATACAGTGCCTGCCCCTCAAGCCAGGACAATCATTTACAATGCAGTATATCCAGTTTCTGCTCTGGGATTTAAATCCCCAACTTTGGCTCAACTGATGGCCAGGTATGCCACAATGGACCCAATTCTGTCCAGTGCCACTGCTGACAAGAGAAAAGGCCTGTCTCTGATTGCACCTCCAGCTGCCAAAAGGAAAAGAACCACCAAGAAAGTCCTGGTTGAGGTAAAATTTTCCTCTTTCTTGATCACAAGATTACTCTTTACTGATAAATTTCATCTTGTGTAATTTCAGACTAGAATCCAGCAGCCTTCAGCTCCAGAACCTGCCAATGCTTCATCTACTGGTATGATCTTTTATCACCTTTTCTCAAAGATTAACACTGGCATTTGCCCTTAATCTGATATTCGCAGAAGAAACACTGGTGAATCATCCTGTGGATATCCCTGATCCTCAACGTGCAAGTCCACCAAGAGCTGAACCATCTGCCCAAGTAGAGATCTCATCCTCATCAGGGACCCAATCACCTCTTGCTCAAACAGAGGCACCAGCTTCACCAGAGATAAACCCTTCAATCCAATCAGAGACTTCCAGTCCTTTAAGAGTTCAATCCCCTATTGTCCAGACAGAAAACCCGACCATAACAGAGGTAAATCCACCTCCTCTTCAGCCAGAAGCTTCAGATATGCCAGAGACTGCACCAGCACCTTCTCAAACAGAAGCCTCAGCTTTGTCAAGAACTCCTCGGACTCCTCTTTCACCGGTGGCTCAAGAAATCCCCCCTGAAACTGAACAAAACCTTGCCCTAGTTCAGGAAGTCAGGCATGAGGTAAGCAGATGCACTTAACCCTATCATCTTCTCTACTTTCAATGAACCACTCTTGATTCGGCAATGTTACCCTTTCAGGATCAAATTCCTTCATCATCAAGCCCATTAGTGGAGAATAATCCAGCTGCCGAAACGAGAGGAACTCAAGCCCTACCAGAGGAAATACAAACAAGGCTCAGAGAAATTTTTGCCTGGCTGCAGAAAGATGCTCGAGACCAAATCAGAGATGTCGATCACTTTGAAGGAATGTTGTGGTTCATCAGCCAAAAACTCCCTGAGGACATCAAGACTTCATTGGAACCCATCTCTGATTTAGATATTCGTTATGTGGCCATAAGGTGAGCCTTGAGGAATGTGTCATCCCGACCAGCTGTTGAGCAAAAGAAAGCCAAAGCTGAACAGGCTGTGAAAGGAGCACAATCCCAAACTGAGACTCACAAGGGAATGCTGGCCAATTTGCAAGCTGCTCGCGAACTGAAGATCGCCAGAAAGGCTGCATTGGAGGCAGAGCTGAAAGATTTGTGTGCCGAAATAGAAGCTGATGACAAGAAAATAGCCAAACTTCCCGGTCTGTTAGAGAAAACCCAGGAGGAAGCATCATCGGCTATAACTGAAGTGAATCAATGCGAAGCAGAACTCACCGTCCTGTCCAATGCCCAGAAAGATTACCAGGAACGGATGGAGGATATCTACCAAACAATATCAAATGCCTCCAATGTAATCTTAAAATATTTAAACATTTAGCTGTGCTAAGCGATGTGTAACCAAACTGATCGTTCTTGCAACACTTGCCTTTTATAAGCCCGCTTTCCTTTTCCTTGCATGACTTTGACTGCAACTCTGAATGATCCATTCGGTAATTAGTAGCCAAATAGTGCCATACCCGAATGGCACCTCAACTGCAACTTAGCCGAGCTAGTCAACCGAATACGACTCAGCTTTGAACCCCAAACGACCCGATGGCGAGTTGGTCAAGGAAACCTCTCCACCTTCCAAGTTTTTCGGGATACGCGCCACGATCTGAGGCCACGATCTTTTCACCAGGCCTATAAATAAAACCATGGGTGCCCCCAGCTCTTTACCAAGCCTTTAGCCTTTAAATCTTCACCAACCTCAAGCTTTTCTTCCCAAATCACCAGTGCAGCCCCAAGAACCAATGGCGGGGAGCAACAACAGGCGTCGTGCTGCCGACGAGGCAGAAGGGAGCCACGCCAGTTCGCGTCAGAGGCAATGATCGCCATCTTCTCTTCATTACTTGCCTGAGATTTCCATTTGTTTCTGACGATCCTGTTTGTTTTAGGCTTGTTCAATGGAACCCATCTCCCGCGCCGGCCAATCAACCTCTGCCGGATGACTCCTCGGAGTCGGACCACTACTCCCCCGTGCCCTACGGGGAACTTGACGCTCTCCGCTTCAAGGTGGAACTTGAGGTGGCCCAGCGCGAGCTGGAAGACGTCTCCAAGAAGGCTGGTATAGCCGAACTGGAGTGGGAGGACCAGCGCAAGCAGCTGCTGGCAACTATCGACAATACGGCTCTGGAACTGCTCCCGAATCCAATCTGGCTTTTGATACTAATCACCATCACCTTGTACTTTGTAGCCCGCGACGCCGAGCTCAACCAGCTGAAAATGCTGGTGGAGCAATTGGCTGACAAGGTGAACGCCCGCGGAGACACGCCGGTGGAGCGCCTTGCCGCGGTGGAAAACCGCGTGGACGAGGTGGCCACCCACGACATCCGCCTGGGCACCACTTTGGGCTTGGCCGCCATGGAGACGCACACCGGTATTGACTACTCCACTCGGCCGCGCGGCTTCCAGGGCGGCGTGCCAGAAGACATCGACGAGATCGAGGTCATCTTGGAACGCCTCGACGGCCACGACGACGCCATTGCCGAACTCACTCATCCCCAGTTTGTGCTAAATAGGCTCTTTGATTAGATTGTACTAGGGATGTTTGATTATCAGCAATAAATAAAGAACTTTCAATTCCCGCGCTTGTATTGTGATGATTCTTCTGTGTTTGCAACTGCGAGCCTTATTTTCCTTGAACGTATTCGGGAACTTACTCGAGTCGAACACGCGAAAACAGATGCACCCTGGCACAAAACCCACAGAAAATCCTCGATTCGGTAATCCACGAGCACTGTTCAATGAAAACCCTTTGCATTCTGGAGGAAAACCCTGCCGCTTGGTATTCCAATAACGTACGCCAGCCAGTCATCACTCCCGATGCACTCTCTCAGTCAATAAAATAGCCTGCTGAGATGCCCTGCAAATCCACTCGCACACTCATCCGTCACTTCTCATATTCTCCCCTGCTCCAGAAGAGAGAACCTCAAGGCCATTGACAAAGGCAAGCAACCCAAGGAGGACAACGCCTCAAAGAAACGCACCATTCGAGAGTGAGTTTTCCTTTAGCTTG
The DNA here is from genome assembly GCA_947561735.1 of Cenchrus americanus. NCBI lineage: Eukaryota > Viridiplantae > Streptophyta > Magnoliopsida > Poales > Poaceae > Cenchrus > Cenchrus americanus. The sequence continues at coordinate 217,698,603 of OX387245.1, read as the reverse complement.
CTTCTTGCTTTCGTGCATGATCTCGTGCTTTACCTCCCCTTTGTTTTCTTCCAGCCTTGATCTACTTCCTGAGGAAATCATTGGGACCGAAGCAACACCTGAATACATCTCCTCTGACTCCTCCCTCGAAGCAGATGATGCCACGCCCGAGCAGAGGATCAACCATCAACTACGCCGCCGCGTTCGGCATCTGGAGCATGACCTCCGGGATATCACTGCTCGTTGCCAGGATGAACGCGAGCGTCGCATGGCTTTGGAGGCACTAGTAGGAGGTAAACATTTCCAACTTCTTCTTGACTCCGTGCTTACACCTGGATCTCTGCTTCTAACAACTGTTCCTCCGTCCCAGATGTCTCTGACAGGTACAATAACCTGAGAGCGGCTTGGGACCGCTTGGTGGAGGCAGCAAACCATGGTCATCCCCGCAGCTTCCAAGTTGCCGTCACAGTGGTCCTGGAAAAACTGAAGAAGGAGCAGCTGAAGAAGCAAAGAAAAAAGGATTGAAGCATACATTCGCTTCTTACACCAAGCCTTCTGCTTTCCACCCCCTCGTAGTCCTGATCAACGGGGTTGTTAAATGTAAACCTGCAAGCAGCATTGCAATGTAGTTTTGTGCTAAGGGCAATACATCTAAGTATTGGCCATTCCCCCTGTTCAGGAATTTTTGTTCTAAAGGCGGCTTCATTCTTGAACGCCGACTATTTCTGTATCAGATGCATATAATCCCAATGCTTGTGATCAACAATCGATTTCAATACTAGGATAATAATTCTTCAAATATCTTCCATTTATTATAGCAAAAAATTCCTGTCCTAGTAAAGTTTTCAGCATGTAGGCATTGTTTTGAACGAAAACCGTGGAGCAATGCCCCCCGGCAACAGGATAAATATATTAAAAAGAGGAAACAAAGTTACAAGGAGGAGGGACTTACGTCCGGCCCAACCAGTGGTTAGGCAACGAGAGGGGACTAGCAAAGAAAGAAACTACAGAAAAGACTACAGGAGCCAGAGAAGGAAGGGGGCAACACAGCAACAGAGCAGCTCTACAAGAAAAGCTAAAGAGCACTAAGCCAGATTCTGATCGATGGAAGTAGGCTTGACTTGAATCTGCAAAAATGATCCAGAACCAGTGCCTTGAAATTTGCCTTCCAGACAGCGAGATGTGGAGGCTTGCCGTAAAAAATGACTTCATTTCTCTGCTTCCAAATACACCAGGCACCAATCAAAAAGATCTCCATGAAGAAAGGGAGCCCAAAAACAGTTCTGGCTTGCAAGATCTTCTGGTGAACGCTTAGATTTTCCCCCCCAAACAACACCCAAGGCGAACCATCTATTAACAGCAGCAGGGCAACTGAAAAAGAGATGGACAGCAGTTTCTTCCTCACTGTTGTGACACATGTGTTGATGGATAAAACTCGTATCCACATACGATCTGCAAGCGTACGGACCTACACCTTTTTCACCACGGGATTCCCAACGTTCTTGTCAATCCGCGGAGCAAGGGGATTACTAACGCTTAACCAATTACTAATCTAGTTGAATGGAAAACCTTTGAAAGAGAGTATTAATCTAAAAGTAAAACAATCTAACCTAAGTTAATCTAAGTTAAGTTGATCAAACAAATATAGGGTTAAACTAGATGATAAAGGGGTGAACACAAGAGAGTGAGCAAGAAAGATAAGCGTTCCCTCCCTAGGATCTAGGATAACATGGTATGCATCTACTACACGAAAGCAGTAAACCAATCTACCGGGGGTTGTGACCATGGTTTCGCCCTTTCCCTCCTCTCGTACTGTCACTACGCAAAGGTATTCGTGACTAGACCTATGATGGGCACGGTATGTTGATGGAATCTATAGGAGTAGCGGATATCATACGCCCGAAAAACACGGTAGCTAACCTTAATCATCAAAGCATCATCAACATGAAAATAATAGATTGAAACCACGAATCAAGTAGCGGTCACATAGCATGTATCCATCTAATCCTAGGGATGAACGGAGACATTACCCCATCATCTTACACAGATTGAAGCACATAGGGGTGATGGAGACTCCGGGGAACGTCGTCGATGAAGATGGCGGCGATGGAGCTTGGGAACACCCCTAGGCCAGCGGCTTGGAGTCCTCCTCTTGCTTCCTTCTCTCCGCCGGCGTTGATCCTTGCGACGAGCTCATCTAACTCTCTCCCTCATCTTGCGGTGGCGGTTTTCTGGTGATTGGCGTCGGTAGGATGATTTGTTCGATGTGTCGGCCGATGGTGGCGGAGGCAATAAATAGACGAACACCTAGGGCAAAGGGGGGACCGAACCGACCCCGGAGTGGGCTGGGCCGGTCGGCGCGAGCCGGCCGGCCCGAGCCCACGCCGGCCCGGTTCGGCCCCGCTTCCTCCCCGGTTCCTTCTCGCGTGATCCCTTATTCGTGTGCACTTGCATGTGGGTCTTTGACGTCGTTTCCTTCACGGTTAAGGCTTGAATCCTTGCTATGCAAGCTTCGCTGTTTTCTGGTTGAGTCCCTGAAGATTTGCACGTTGACGCTTCGGTCCTCGGGTCATTTGGAGTCATGTTCATCGCGTGTCTTGACTCTCGTCGGGCTTCATGATCTTCTTCCAAAGTGCTTGGTGAACTTATCCCGAAAGTCTACTCATTAGCGTAGATTTCCTGCGTAAACAACAAACTCCAAAATCGACATGCAAGTGTGAACTTGTTATATCATTAGTATGCCTAGTGGCGGGTTAGTTACAAATCATAATTGAAACCAATGTATAACAAGTACTCTAGGTTGACGGAAATTCACCGTCAACATCTCCCCCATGCTTAAACCTTGCTCGTCCTCGAGTAAGTAATCCTTGCTTAAAAGGGAAATCGGTGTTGCCTTCCAATGTTGTCCCCGCACTTAGTCATTCATGACGAGGCAAACTGCTCTCTCTTAAGAATTTATTTTTAAAGTTCAAGTTGTGACCGGCTTCTTTTTCATTATGGAAGATTTTTCTAACAATAAAGAACAAGCCACATTTGACACGATGCTCTCAAACTTAAGTGAAATTCAAGCCATTACCTTGTCACATGGAAGATTTTCAAAAAGATGCATATCCAACATAAGTGAAAATCTCTTGCAAGAGCTCATGGAACACTCATCTCATCAAGTCACTCAAGCCTATACTAGATTATTTTCAACCTACTCTACTCATATGTGATAGTGGAAGGCTTATGTGGAGCTTGGAAGGTTAAAAACAATCCTAGCAAAACATACATCCGAAATATTGTCAAATTAAGAGAGAGGTCTATTGGAATTACCGAGACTCGTCAAAAAGGCCATGGAAAATAAATGTTGGAAAGAGAGAGGGACGAAACACAAACATTTAGATAAGTGGACATGTGCAAGTGGCAAATGGATGATCCCGAGGCACGAGTGAAGTCCTCGTTATCGGATTGCACATGGTTGGAAGATTTGAGTATGGATTTGTCATCAAGGCACTTGAGAACTTATGAAGAAAAAAGAACCGAGGAGCATCTTTATTTTTTTCTTTATTCTATTTCCTTCTCATTTTTCACTCTTTCTTTTTTTTCACTTTATTCTTCCTATTTTTCTTACTTTTCTTTTCTTCTTATCATATTTTTTCCATCTTTTATTTATTTTTTTATTTTTTTTCTTTTGCTCCTCAAAACTTTTTGCAACATGATACTTACATAGCATTTGTGTCAGAGAATGACTCCTCCCCCATGCTTGAACGATGCTCGTCCTCGAGCATAAAAGAGAGGGGAAATGACCGCTAAAGTAAGTATAAATTCCATAATATTGTAGAATATTTGAATCTACATGGAGAATTTTACTCCATACTCAAATTGGGTTGTGGACAAGGAGGTGATCACAAAAAGATGTTTTTGGTTTAGGGTGGATGCCCGGCGAAGTTTGTGAAATTTTCGATATGAAACCCATAATGCATGGACAAAAAGGCTAGCATGAAAAAGTTACACAAATGAATGACCAGCTTCTTAGTCTCGAACCATAGAAATCAGTCCTAATCCAACTCATCAAAACATATGTTTGCAATCTACGGGTTTTGTTATCATAAAACATATATGTATATGGCTTTGGTAGGTAGAACTTTGCAAGAGCATCACAAATATGTAGGTAGCATAAAAGTTAAGTTTTCATAAAAACAACAAGTTATCCGGCTATCCGTAAACTTAAATCAAAGAGCAAACATATGTATGTGGGTCTAGATCATAGTCATTTCACCTCCACAAATAAAAGAGCCGGTATTTAAATTAATTCCAGATCATATTATAGAGAGCAATTAGCCAAGACATGTATAACTTCATGTAGGTAAAACAAAGCGGCAACTTTCTTCATCTTTCCGTAAGCATAGGCAATATAGAACATCGAGGTGAACACATGGTCATGCTTATCTATTGAAAGTAAAACGAAACCTAGGTTGTCCTCCTAGTAGCCATGTTATTGTTTGAAGAGAAAAACAAAAGGTTGCACCTAGTTGATGTTGAAGGCATACTTACAAGCATTTGTGTTCGGAAAAGAGAAGGTCCATGGAGATGTTACCATCCTTTGTAATTCTTTGTTGCCTTCTTCCGACATCTCCATGTATCAATGTGGCTTTTGCTTTTGTCTTGATTTATTAATGCTCCTAAACTTATGAATTTGATCTTGTATGCTTAATGGAGTCATTGGTCACCCTTCTCTTCAATGTTGTCATCACCATCTCCTCTTTCTTGTTCTCATCATCTCCTTGCTGTCTCTTTTTCATGGATTTCCCCCTCTGTCCAGAACAGAAAATATATCGAAATATAGCTCTATTGAAAAGTTTATGAAATTACCTTTCCAACGTGTGGTCATTCATCAAAAACGGAGTTCAAACAAGGGAGCTATGTCCGTTTTACTTCAGCGCTGCGTGCTGTCCAAAACTGATTTCAGAACGTGTTGCACTCGGTGATTCGGGCATAACCGCTTGTAGGAACCTCCGATTGTCTTGATTCTTGATTTGTTGGAATCTTAACTTCATGGGGCTTCTAAATATCCAAAAATATCCAGTGTTTTCCCTTTGAGACCATGCATAATTTTGATGAGATCGGTGGCTTCTTCCGCATTGATCCGGAGATGTTAACGATCTTTATCATTCTATCTTATAGAACGTCATGTTGCACTTCCGTGTTGAAGATTCAGGGTCTCCCCCATGCTTAGCATTTTGCTAGTCATGGAAGAAGAAGACAAAGCATTTTTATCTTAGCCATCCTTCAATTTCCTTGTAGTGAGTCTTTATCTTGCCTGTAAGACGTTTTAAACGCACATTCTACCCCGAAGGTGACGGTTGGGAGTAGATAGAATTGCCAATAATCCAACAATGTCTCCTAAGATTCTTAACTTGTGGCATAATTAGTCTAATGAGGAATAAAAACCTAATGAGTGTACGTGGTGCAAGGTGTGTATGCACATGATAGGAAAGCATATAAACAAGACAATGTTTTCACCTAGTTCTAAACACCATGTTTACAACTAGGTTGCTGAATTTCTCCATAGCCATAAAGGTTTATATATCTAGGGTTAAAACACCATGTCTATCCCTAAATCAATAACTCTTATAGCACAAGAAAAAATAAGCACATTGCAAAGCTTATAAACGGACCAAAGCAACATGAAAACATATGAAAAGCTAGCTAGGTTTATCGAACTTAACGATGAGGATCCGCAATCATGTTTAAACGCCACGTTTACACAAGATCACAAAAGGAAAATACCCATAGGGCCCTATGAAGCATTAACATGGAAACTGAAGCATACATCATTAAGTATATAAAACAACCAAGCCAACTATGTGCAAAACATGTATACACAAAGAAACATCACGAGGACAACAAAATGCAATGCATGCATATAAATATTATCATGAACATGATGGTGGTTCTAAAGAGAAAAACTAAACTTAGACTAATAACCACAAGTTGATCATCATAAGATATTGTCATTCTTTATTTTCTCTAAGAAAGTAGTAAAAATATAAAGAAACGGGTTGCCTCCCGAAAAGCGCTTCATTTAAAGTCATAGAGCTGGACTTTCTCACATACCTTCTTCTCGTTACATAGCCATGGCCCTTCATGCAAGAAGAAAAGGTACCAATGCAGCTTTAATTTACTTACCATGTTGTGCTTGATCACTTATAGAAGACTTGCCCAAAGCATCCTTTTGTTTCATCATTATCTCCTTCTTTATCATCCTTCGGTGCTGCCTTCACTCTATGAATTTTTTTAATGTCCAGAACAGATAGTATACTCAAGCTCTAATCCATTGCACAGTGCACAAAATTTCCTTTCCAACGAGTCTTTATTTGCTCAAATCGGACTCCGGACAAGAGAGTTACTTCCGTTTTACTTCGGCGATGAAATCTGTCCTGAAATTTCAGAACGCACAACGCTCAATGTTTCCTCCATAACTCCTTACACGGGTCTTCAAACTTGTTGGTTCTTGATGCGTTGGAATGGTAATTTGATGGAGCTTCTGAATATCTCATTTTCTTTATTTGTACACCTCTGAATAAGCTCTCAAATTGATGAAGACAGCAGCATCCATCGCGGGATTCGGAGAGGTTGATGATTTATCTTGCAACTCTTTTAGGCATGACTTCTTTTTTTTCATTATTCAAGCCTAGTCTACAAGGTTAGTGAAAATCGAGCCTTTCCCGACATATGTTTTTTTAAGGTCATTAGCTTGACCAAGCGCAAAGCATGATCGAGATTTACAAAACTTATTGTAAACATATGCGTCCATAATTAACACCACATGTGAATTGTAGCAACAAGTCAAGGTGTAAATAAAAGAAGCATATGTTTCATGCATAGCACTTAGCTCATCATTAGGCAAAGGTTGTTTAGGTGTGAGATTAATTGGATCAAAAATAAATGTTTCCTCTTTTTCATTCTCAAGACAATCTAGCCTATCAACATGATCACTATTGGAACAAGGCATAGACATTAAACTATCATTCATACTATTGGTTGAGCATGAGTATTTGAATTTATCAACATCAATACCAATAGTATCTTGAGATTTCAGCGCGTACCTTGGCCTTAGAGATTTTTCAACAAGAGTGATATTTGGTTCATCTAGCTGTGTTGAAGGCGAATCGATCTCAACAAGTGTAGTTGCCTCTTCATCACCATCTTGCAATTTCTTCAACTCATCATGTGGAACATGTAATCCTTCAACTATGTACGCATTCATCTCTTCTTTGAAGTCTTCTTTATCAACCAGATCTTCATCTTCAAAGACTTGTATGTTGCTTTCTTTATCTTCCATGTACCACATGTCATCAAGATCGCTCATTGTTGATTCACTCTTTCCTTCATCCTTGAGTACTTCCATGTCTTGATTTGCTAGTGTGTAGGCTGCAATAGCACACAAGCTATCAACTAGCTTGAGTCCTATCTCCTCCCATTTATCCTTTGAGTCACTAGGCTCATCACGGTTGTACTCTTCTCTTCCTTCATCATAAATCTTTGAGTTGTCAAACCGGTCGATCCATCCTTCATCTCCTTCTTCTCTTTCTTCTTCAAACATCTTTTGGATCGACTCTCCACTCATCTCTTGATCAAATATATCTTCAACTAGTTTGGCAACGTGTCGGCGTTCCTCCTTCCTTCGGTAGTTGATTAGTGGGGCGAAATCAACTTGAACCCAACCGGATTGCTTGAACTCCGCCAATGGTTTAGCATTCCACATACTTCGGCCTACATTCGTGTTAGTTTCAACATTTTTAACATCCGAAATGACTTCTCTTACCTTGGGAAGTGGATCTTCACTTTCTTGTATGGTCGGTTCATCTTCCTTGACCTTCGGTTCATCTTTTTCGAAATTTCAACAAGCACCTTGGGCTTGATTTTGTCATTTTGCTCCTCTCGACAACATCTTTGCCAATCTCGTATTGTTCTTTGTCCATTGCTTATCCTTTGTAATATTTGTGCGGCTTCACTAATTGTTTTATCCATTATATCACCACCCGCACACATGCTTACAAAACGAGACGAGTTAGGGGTTAGTGAAAAATAAAAGGTATGCAACATCAAGTCACCGGAAAATCCCAAGTTCGGGCGTCGCTCAAGTAGTTCATTAAATCGGTCCCATGCTTCATCAATTCCTTCATCCTCTCCTTGCTTGAAATTGAGCACTTGCCTCCTTAAGTCTTGAACCTTGCTTATGGGAAAGAACTTCAAAATAAACTTCTTCACTAGCTCATCCCAATTTCCTTTTGCTTCAACGGATGCAAGTGTGTACCATCTTCGCGCTTCGAGCGAGAATGTAAAAAGATTCCACTTGAACCAAGCGGCCGGAACTCCTTTTTGTTGCACCGTGTTGCATAACATCGTGAATTCCTTAATGTGTCTATATGGGTTGTCATCCTCCAATCCTCTAAATGGTTTTGTCGCCACTAACTTGATGATTCTAGGCTTCACTTCATAGTGGGTTGTAGCAAACGTCAAATCTGATTTTTGCATCTCAATGTCTTCCATTGACGGCATTGCTAGCTCCCTTAGCGACATCTCTTCGTCTTCCAATGGTGAGGTGAACAAATCCATCTAGGCACAAGAAAAGTAGAAAGAAAAACAAAAAAGATTTTTTTTTCTTTTTTTAGCAATCAACAAAATTAATACAAGATTAAACGTAGCAAGCGGCTTGCTCCCGGCAACGGCGCCGGAAAAAGGAGCTTGTTGACGAATAAAACTCGTATCCACCTACGATCCGCAAGAGTACGGACCTACACCTTTTTCACCACGGGATTCCCAAGGTTCTTGTCAATCCGCGGAGCAAGGGGATTACTAGCGCTTAACCAAGTACTAATCTAGTTGAATGGAAAACCTTTGAAAGAGAGTATTAATCTGAAAGTAAAACAATCTAACCTAAGTTAATCTAAGTTAAGTTGATCAAACAAATATAGGGTTAAACTAGATGATAAAGGGGTGAACACAAGAGAGTGAGCAAGAAAGATAAGCGTTCCCTCCCTAGGATCTAGGATAACATGGTATGCATCTACTACACGAAAGCGGTAAACCAATCTACCGGGGGTTGTGACCACGGTTTCCCCCTTTCCCTCCTCTCGTCTTGTCACTACACGAAGGTATTCTTCACTAGACCTATGATGGACACGGTATGTTGATGGAATCTATGGGAGTAGCGGATATCATACGCCCGAAAAACACGGTAGCTAACCTTAATCATCAAAGCATCATCAACATGAAAATAATAGAGTGAAACCACGAATCAAGTAGCGGTCACATAGCATGTATCCATCTAATCCTAGGGATGAACGGAGACATTACCCCATCATCTTACACGGATTGAAGCACATAGGGGTGATGGAGACTCCGGAGAACGTCGTCGATGAAGATGGCGGCGATGGAGCTTGGGAACACCCCTAGGCCGGCGGCTTGGAGTCCTCCTCTTGCTTCCTTCTCTCGGCGGCGTTGATCCTTGTGACGAGCTCATCTAACTCTCTCCCTCATCTTGCGGCGGCGGTTTTTCGGTGATTGGCGTCGGTAGGATGATTTGTTCGATGCGTCGGTCGACGACGGCGGAGGCAATAAATAGACGAACACCTAGGGCAAAGGGGGGACCGAACCGACCCCGGAGTGGGCTGGGCCGGTCGGCCCGGGGACGGCCGGCCCAGGCCCACTTCGGCCCGGTTCGGCCCCAGTTTCCTCCCCGGTTGCTTCTCATGTGATCCCTTATTCGTGTGCACTTGCATGTGGGCCTTTGACGTCGTTTCCTTCACGGTTAAGGCTTGAATCCTTGCTATGCAAGCTTCACTGTTTTCTGGTTGAGTCCCTGAAGATTTGCACGTTGACGCTTCGGTCCTCGGGTCATTTGGAGTCATGTTCATCGCGTGTCTTGACTCTCGTCGGGCTTCATGATCTTCTTCCAAAGTGCTTGGTGAACTTATCTCGAAAGTCTCCTCATTAGCGTAGATTTCCTACATAAACAACAAACTCCAAAATCGACATGCAAGTGTGAACTTGTTATATCATTAGTATGCCTAGTGGCAGGTTAGTTGCAAATCATAATTGAAACCAATGTATAACAAGTACTCTAGGTTGACGGAAATTCAACGTCAACAATATGACACAATTGTATCCTTCATCCAACACTTTCCTTCTTCTTCTCAGAATATTCCTAGTATTCAGCCTATCATGGAGAAGTAGCCAGGCAAAAAACTTGATCCTCGGGATGCATTTGGTTTTCCAGATGTCAAGAATTGCTCTACTGGGCCTGAGCTCCCTAAACTGGTACTGATAGAATTGGCTACTCAGAAACCTACGCTGCCCCCAAATAAGATGCCAGGAATCCTTGGAACCAGGGCTGATGGGAGGGAGGGAATTGAGAAAGGCCTGTAAATCCAGAAACTCATTGTAAGCAGCCTTGGTCATGGGGATTCTGAAATAGCTCAGCAAGTTATCAGTCGTCCTCAGGGCAAACAAAGAAATGGCAGGATCCCGAGCAAATTGCAGGAGATGAGAAAACTTCTCAGAATGGATGACCCCATCAATGATATCCTCCCAGAAACTGACAATGTCCCCCCGGTTATGATTGCAAATGGAAACACCTCTGAATTGAGTGTGGAGTCGAAAGATGTCTTTCCACCAGAAGGAACCCTTCTCTCTTGTCAGATGGGCAACAGTGTTGCTGTAGTATTTCTGCCAGATGAGAGCAACCCACTGAATATCAGCCTTACTGTAGAATTTATGTAGCTTCTTGAGGAGAAGAGCATCATTCTGAATGCTTAAATTGATAACTCCAAGCCCACCTTTGTTTTTAGGCTTCCTGACCAGATCCCAACCAGCTAGATTGTACCTTTTACTATTGAAATCCTTGCCTCTCTAGAGACAATTTTTCTTGTGCTTATCAATAATCTCAATGACAGTGAGGGGAAGCTTCAGAGAACACATGTAATAAGTGGGGAGCAAAGAGATGACCGAGTTGACTAATTGTAACCTTCCAGCATAGGAGAGGAACTGAGAAGTAGCCGACAGCTTTCTTTCAATTCTGCAGATTAGAGGGGCATAATCTTTCACTTGGGGCTTAGTCAGGCCCAGGGGGAGACCAAGGTATGTAAAGGGGAAGGAGCCCACCGCACAACCAAAAGACTGAGCCAGAGAGGAAGCTTTCTCAGGAGAAACATTAATTGGAACGAGACAAGATTTATGGTAGTTTACCACAAGGCCACTAGAAAGGGTAATGCTGTGAAGAATTATTTTTAGGAGGACCAACTGATCCTTGTTAGCTTGCATAACCAAGATGGTGTTATCAGCATACTGGACAATAGGGAAGGGAGCATCAGACCTTTGGGGGAAAGGGGGCAGAAGATTGCCAAGATAATACTCTCTGTTGATGACATATTGAAGGAGATCAGCAGCAATGGCAAAGAGAAGAGGAGAGAGGGGATCCCCCTGCCTAACACCTCTGGTACAATTAAAGTCTTTTCCAGCAATGCCATTAAGAAGAACAGAGGAAGTGGCAGTGGACAACCGCTCCTCAATCCACATCAACCACTTCGGGGGAAAGCCTTTAGCATGAAGCATCTCCAAAATAGTGGAGTGTTTAACCAGATCAAAGGCCTTTTCAAAGTCCAACTTCAAGATTATAATCTCCCTTCTAGAGTGGTGACACTGGTGAAGAAATTCAAAAGCCCACCCAAGACAGTCTTGAATAGTTCTTCCTTTGATGAAACCATACTGATTTTCATGAACAATCTTTAAAGCAATAGACTGGAGTCTGTTAGCAAGCAGCTTTGAGATGAGCTTAATGGATGAGTTTAGAAGAGAAATTGGCCTAAAATCATTCACAGATTCAGGATTATCCTTCTTGGGAACCAAGGTGATGAAGGAATGATTGCTACTCTTGAGGTCAGCGTGATGATGAAAGAAATCCTGACAGAGCTTGTACATGTCTCCTCTAATGATATGCCAGGATTTCTTGAAGAACAGATTGTTGAACCCATCCGGGCCAGGGGCCTTATCAGTAGGCAAATCAAGGATGATCTCATCAATTTCCTTAGTGGAGAAGGGGAGGCACAAAAACTCAAGATTGGGGTAGCTCTGGACTAAATCCTGAAGATCAAACTGCATGGAAACCCCCACCGAGGAGCCCAGCCTCCTTTTGAATTCCTGCCAAAGAATGGAGCTTAATTCCCCATGATCCTGGACAATCCTTCCAGATCCATCAACAATCTGGGAAATGACGTATCTCCTATATCTCTCAGTGGCCATGGAGTGAAAAAATTTGGTGTTCTCATCCCCAAACTGCATAACCTTCTGAGTGAATCTCTGCTTCCAGTAATGATTTTGCATTCTCAGAAGAGAATTGATGTGCTCCTTGATGATGACCCTAAATTTCAATTTACTGGAGCACATAGGTCTGATTTCTTCCAATCTATCAAAGAAAGGAACTGTCATATTACAGTTAGCAATAAGTCTAGACAGATTAGAAAGGTTCCTGGACCAAAGTTTGAGAGATCTGCGGAGGAGCTTGAATTTAGCACTGATGACATGAGCACTGTTGCAAACACTGACAGGAGAGGCCCAAACAGATTTGATCTGATCCAAACAGTCAGGGTGCTGAAGCCAAAAATTTTCAAATCTGAAAATATTAGCCTTGGCAATGCTAGTGCCAATCTGGACTCTACAGGGAAGGTGATCAGAAACTATCCTAGCAAGAGGAAGGACCACTGAAAAAGGAAAGATACCAGTCCAAGCAACAGAGGTGAAGAACCAATCAGTTTGCTCCAGAAGGGGGACAACCTGCATATTGCTCCAGGTATAGCTTCTACCCTTCAAAGGTAGCCCAATAAGGCCCAAGTGACTAATAATATTATTGAAGATTAATGTGTCTTGGAAATTACCCCCAGCTTTATTACGGTTTTTAGCATATCTATAGAAATTAAAATCCCCCATAAGCATCCAGAGCTCATCATCCTCAATTTGCAAATTAAGGAGCCATTGAACAAATTGATCTCTAGCAGGCTGCCTACAGGGGCCATACACCACAACAAGATTCCGGGAAATTCCAGAATGGGTGGAATGCATTTTATGGCTCAGAGCAAAAGGGTGCTTTTCAACAGTGCCACCAGAAAAATGATTGGAGGCTCAGCAGACAAGAATTCCCCAAAAAGCCCCAACCGAGGGGCTGAAATCAAAGCCATCAAATCTTTTAGGGGCAAAATTATGAATAAACTGTAAATCAATGACCTCTCTTTTAGTTTCTTGCAGACAAAAAATGTTAGCACAACTTTCCTCAATCTTGTTTCTAATAGAATTCCACTTATCCCTGTTATTTAAACCACGACAATTCATTGTAAACAAAAGGGAAAGCTAAAGTCAAAAGCCTGCGGGGCACAGCCTCCACAGAGAAACAAGGCAGAAAACCCAGTGTTCAATCGCAACCATGGAGACACTAATTTACTGCCAAGCACAAAATACCACCCAGTGCAAAAGCAGACAAAATACCACCAGAAACTGGATGAAGTCCAATTATCCTTGATCATTGATCTTCTTCTTCCTGGAGCAAAGTGGCAGGGCTCAACTCCGCAGGAGGAATGCTACAGAATGAGGAACCAAGCTCAACCAATGTTGAGGCTTGAAGAGGGGCAACTCCAAACTCAGTGAGAGCGTCATCAAGGCTACGGCTAACAATGGCTTTCTTCAGGTCAGCGACAGAAGAGAAGGACACAGTTTTCTTGGTGGCACCCTTCCTTCTCCTTGGTTCACCGTCAAGCTGGATGTGATCATGGGTGGCAGCATTTCTAAGCCTGGCGCTCCTACGAACCTCATCATCCACAATGGGAGTGTGAAGTCTTCCTCTTCTCTTTTTGGCAGTAGGGGGACTTGAGATATTTTCAGAGGCCAAGCGGGAGGGGGAGTCAAGATCCATGTCCACCACACAGCCATCAGAAGCTTCCTGATCAGGGTGTATTTGACTAGCTGGCTCCAGGGAATTGATGTGCTCCCGGACGTTCTGATTGGGGGAGCTGACCGAGTGGGGAGAGCTGATGAGTGTCAGTCTTGGCATTCTGAATCCCCTAGATGAATAGGCTTCTGCATTATTTCCCGAAGTAGGATTGTCCACACAGAAGAACCAGGTGTCAGCAAAAGAGGAAGCCGGAACAAAATTCCAGGACTGAGCTGGGAGAGGTTCCTTCATTGGCAAGGTGTCAATAAGCGACTGAGCATGAGCAGCGAGGTCTTGAACAAGCATAGCCACCGATGGGGAGGGACCAAAGCACTGATGAATGCCAATTCTTGCAGCAGTCTGCCTGATAGCACTGTCATCCTCAAACACAATATCATTGCCCCCAGCAACTGGGACAACTCTGACTACAGAAGCATTATCAGGAATAGGGAGCTCAAGCGTAACAGGGGCGCCCTGAGCTCTGAAGAAAGCCTGGACGTCACTGCTCACAGCGTGACTATCTTGGGGCACTTCAGGATGCTGCATCACTCCATTAGCAACAGCGTTAGCGACAGCCGCGTCAGCTAAGTCATTAACCAGGTGCAACTCATTCTCATCAATTCCTTCAGCTTGAGGCTCTGGCCACTGAGCCCACCCGTCGTGATTGACAAGAGGCGGGGGAGGGGGGAAGCTCCCAACCTTGATTCACGTTCTCCTGGTGCACATCATCTAAATCCTGGACAGCCTCAAAAAACCCAGGAACCTGATTACCATTACCATTGCCATCATTCTGCCGAGGGTGCGCAGGATGGGGGTTTCCATTCCCCAGAACCGGGTCCTCATCCCCAGCCATGACATCATTTTGAGCACTGTTCAGAACAAAAACAGGTACAGTCCAACTGTTCCCTTGATCCTCCATGGGATTTCCTTCACTGATAATGATGCTTCTAGGAACTCTGCTAACAAGAGTGACCTTGCATCTGAGAACAAGGCGAGAACGACATCTGGCATTGTCAATCCAGTTAATCACTGAGCCGAACAGATCCACCGCTTGCGAGATAATTTCTCTGGTCTGAAAATCCAAGGGAAAAGCCAAAAACATAATCCAGCACATACGAGTGAAGGCGCAACTGCGAAAGTTTATCCCCCTATCATGCTCAACAACCACGATTTCCCGCTGAATATCAAGCTGCATAGGACTGCGGCTGATCATGACTTGCCTTTCCAGTGAGGAAGAAAATTGAACCAGGCACAACCCCAAGGGGGACAAGCAGCAGGAACGCATAACCGCATGCTGCTCTTCTTCCAGAAAAGCCACAACTTCTTCCATGGCCTCATGAAGATGATCCGGCGGGGGAGGGGGAGCAAGGGAAACGATGGCGTACTCATCATGTCGACGCGGCGGGTTACCATTGATGACAATCCGGCCGCGGGCGGGGCGCGCCCAATCCTCAATCTCCAGACCCTCAGGAACAAATGGAGTGGGATCAACAACAAAGTTCGCCATCTCCGCCTCCGAAGGAGCTTCCTGGGAAGGAGGATTGCAGAGAAGAGGCGCAGTTTCTGAGGCGGGAGACGCTGGGCAGAGACTGGGGTTTTCTGGAGTTGGCGAATTTGGGGGAGAAACACTGTAGGACCCCGACCCTTGATCTTCTGCATCCGACGCTTGAGATATTGGGCCGGGCTGGCTCTCATGCGCTTTGGGCCTCCAAAACACCTTGGCCTGCTTCTGGTTCGGCAGAATTTGAATTTGTGGCCCCTCTTAAAGCACGCAGCACATTTTGGGGGGTAGGAACAATTACTTCCTGAATGATTTAATTCCAGACACCGAGCACAGCCCCCAAGCGCTGAAAACGATTAATCTCTCCAACGAAGGAATTAAACAGGGCAGGCGAAGAAGAATGGGGAGCTTTGGGAAAATGAAAACTTTGAGAACACTGCCGAGCAGAAAGCCGTTGAGATTTCCCATGTTCTTCATAAGCCTGATCCCTTTGATGCTGACCTGATGAAACTTCATCAAAAGATTTCTTAAGAACTCCACGAATCTGAGTCAATTCAGAATTAGAACACGGAAGCTTAATGTCCAGATTTCCAATTTTGATAAACTGAGGAAAACCAGAAGGCTTCGATTTGGTTACAGGAGAGCCTTGCACAACTTTCTCAGCAAAGCGAACTCTTTTCCTGAAACCTTTGGAAGATGAAGAAGACCTGGAAGCCACTCTTTTTTGACTTTTTGAAAGAACTTTAGTCCATTGCTTGGCTTCTTCTTCCTCCCAAAGCCTTTTCTCACGTTCCCAGTGAGGGGCTCCATTGCTCTAGAAATGAAAATAAACATCAAAAGAATCCCCGATGAATCTGCGCAAATTGTAAATGGCGAAACCCACAGCCTTGCACGAAACAGTGAACCGAAAGTGGTTGTGACTCTGATAAGAAACCCGAAAGGAATTTGCATGTCCACCCAGACAAGATTGGAGGGCCAAGGCAACCGACTCCTCATTGAGCTGAAAAAGATATCTCCTGAATGTGGCCAAAAGATAGAAACCCCTTGTATACCAAGAATAAGAGTGAACAAGCCTTCCAGTCTTGCGATGGACATCATGCTCAAACGCTTTACCAATACTGAAGTCAAGCTTGTTCCGTAGGTAAACCATTATCAGGGAAAGCAATAAGACCAAATGCCCACAAGAAGAGAGGTGAATAACCAAACAACCAGAACCGGCGAAGAGAAAGCCAAGAAGAATCACAGAGAACCACCAGGAAGAGAGATGCAGAAGACGAAGGTCGAGGGGAGAACTTAGCTTGAATCCCATCGTGACGCCTTAGCCGGGAAAGGCGAAGGAGAGAGGAGGGGGGAAGGGAGGGAGGGAGAGCACCCGAGTGCCATAGGGCTTGGAAGGTTTCAGCATGTAGGCATTACCGGGCACGCATCTGACCACCCAAAAGGGTCCTTCCCAATTAGGAGACCATTTGCCGAATTCACTGTATTTGGTTCCAATCGGCAGTAAAGCTTTCCAAACCAAATTCCCTTCTGCAAATTGCCTGACTTTTACTTTCTTGTTGTAATATTTGGCAACTCGCAGCTTGTTCTTTTCAATATTTTCCAGTGCCCTAAGACGGATCATGTGCAAGTCCTCTAACTCATCCATCATTAAGCCACTGTAATCTTTGGAGCTTAAATCCTTTTGCAAAACCACTCTCCTAGAATCTGATTGTATTTTCCAAGGTAAAACTGCATGGTGCCCATAAACCAATTTATAAGGAGATGTCTTTGTAGCTCCATGAGGGGCCATTCGGTAAGCCCATAAAGCTTCATTGAGTACCGAATGCCACCTTCTTGGCTTCTGGTCGATCTTCTTTTGTATAAGCCTGATCATGATCTTATTAAAAGCCTCTGCCTGACCATTAGCTTGGGCATAATAGGGAGAAGAATTGAACAATTTGATCTCCATGCTTTCGGCAAACTCCCTAAACTCCAAGGACACAAACTGAGCTCCCTGATCAGTTGTGATTGTTTGGGGTATTCCAAACCGATAGATGATGTGTTCCTTGACAAATTCAACCATGTTCTCTGATGTCACCTTCTTCAGTGGAATTGCCTCAACCCATTTGGTAAAGTAATCCGTCGCCAAAAGCACAAACTTATGCCCCTTGCTAGATGGTGGATTAATCTGGCCAATCAAGTCTATACCCCAACCCCTGAATGGCCATGGCTTGATAATGGGATTTAGTGCCGATGTAGGAACCCTTTGAATATTTCGTTAACACCAAAATTTGGTAAGGAGTATGACATGTGGGTCCGATTCGGAAAAGAGTCCGTCCGGTGGAAGGAAAGGTATCTTCGGAGATTTTCGGCGAAGGATCCGCGGTCGGCTATCCGCTCCGGTTCGGCAAAGGAACAAGAGAGCTGATTTTGCGGGATTGGACGGTGACGTGGCTCGATCAAGGAGAAGCGAATGGATGGACGAGTGATCAAGTTTAGTTAGGCAATGAATCCATTCGCAATTGTAATCGAGCGGGGTATAAATATGATCCCTGGATGTATGTAAAACAGACGTTCATTCCTCAATACACACCGGCCTTACGCCAAAACCCTAGAGTCCCTTGTCGTGTCGTCGAGTTCTTCGAGAGGACCAATCGATCCGTCGACCTCCGTGAGTATCGGCAACCTTGTATCATGTCTAGTATCATGCGGTGGATTTAGATCTGATGCAAGTAGTCTTGTTACCATGCTTCGTGTCATGCGGTAGATTCAAGCTTGGTTCAAGAGGGTTTCTTGTTAGATCATGAGCCATGCGGTAGGCTAAGATTTAGCTCGAAGCTAGTTATCGGCTCTATTGGATTTTGGCAAGATCCAAGTAGATTCATTAAGTTACCCGTGTTATCATGAGTTTTGCTTTATGTTTTAATTCATGTAATACACTTTGCCCAATCTAGATGGGTTTGGATCGGCTCTTTTTCTTTTAAGATCCGTGCACGAGCGGGTTTCGTATTTTTTGACGTGTGGATCTCGTGCTCTCCGATAGCCGAAACCGAATCGATCTAGGTTGTTACATGTTGCGGGTTCAAGCTTGCTTTGTTAGCATAAATCTTGAAAGAGCCGGGTATCATGCGGTAGATGCAGGTTTTTGGGTTGCTTTGGAGCTAGTCATCCGGTGGATTAGATTTCCAATTCGGCTTCGATAGATTTATTCACGTGGTAATGTTTGTTCCTTCTTCATGGACCCCGAATCGGTTGTTCGGCCGCATTCGGTTATATCTTCACGGGTAGATCACGTGCGTTATTTATGTTTTAAAAGACGTGTGCTTCTAGCTTTCCATATTTAGGTTGTATCATGCGGTGGATAGATCTATTTGTGGAAAGTGGTGCGTTCTTTCATGCAAGTTGTATCATGCGGTGGATAGATTTGCGATATCGTGCCCGACGGATCTTAAAGTGATTAGACATGCGGTAGACTAACACTTTGGATCTATGCATGCTTATTTTAATACATGATCATGTTCGTGCTCTATTTTATTTAATGTTAATCTTCATGAGGATCGGTTATGGCTTGGCACATGCATCCATGTTCATTCAAAGATCGATCGTTGTCATGCTTACGTCATCCATTCGGCAATGTTCTTTTTCCCCTTCTTGGTTACCCGAATGGTCGTGGCTCTTTGACGGGTAGCTTCGCATAGCTACATGTCGTCTTGCTTGGCTTCTTAGCCGTAAATATGGAAGCACTCGGTACCACCGTAGGTTCCAAATTTTGGTATTTAACCGTTTCATCTTTTGTTAATTTTCGGGAAAAATTGACCGGCACGTCACTTTCTCTCGCGCGTGCGAAGCTAAGCTTTTCGGCTTGCCGTGTGATTGGCGCCGAGTGCACATTTTGCGTCAACACACTTTTTGGCACGCCCGGTGGGACCTACGACCGAATTGGGTCGGGATGCCCGAGATCACGGACCTCTTGGATGTCGGCATTGAGGAGCTTTCTCCGAGCAAGCATCGGCGGCTCGTAGACGCCGTGAATCGGTTTCAACAAAAGTGTCTCATGTCATTCAAGAAGAATCGAAGTGGTGTACCATATCCGAAGAATGGCACCGCCCGAGTGTTACCGCCGGGAGAAACCGACGCTACGACCCAACAAGAAAAGGAAGAATGCGCGCGGATCTTCCAAGAGTCAATGGACGACGTGCTCACCAAGCACAATCAAGCTTTCCTTGGGTCGCTCCAACAGATGATGGTGGCCCTCTTTGGTCCGGGCGCGGGGCAGGCGTTCGGAAAGGCGTACGCCGGAAAGAGCACCGTGGAGCTGGGCGAATCAAGCTCTCAGCCGCCACCACGGGGCCCGGTGCAGCAGCCTCCTCCTCAGAGCTCCGGGAGCCAAACGTTCCAACCTCCTCCACAGGGAGCTGGGGGGCAGCCGGTTCGGCCCGTCGTTGCAAGCTTCAGGAAGTCAACCAATCCTGCCGCCACCACAAAGCAGCACAGGTCAGCCTGTGCAACAGCCGAATCCGTACCAGCCCACGTACGGAGACCTAGCGTTCGGCTCATCTGGGGCCCCACTCGACCCCAGTCGAAGAATAGCTCCGTCCACCAAGCGGCTCCCGAGAGGAATTTATACGGCGGTGGCTATCATGAAGTGGGGAATTACGGAGCGTTCGATGCCTTTCCGCACCCGGGGGTACGCGCCGGCTACGGGCGCTCGGGGAGGAAGATGCCCTAGCACGCAAGATGGCCGAATTGATGCGAGAATCGGTTCGGCCTCAAGCCAAGGATGCGGGGCCCCACCTACGGCCGCCGTTCCCGAATGGTACTATAACGTGCTCCTCGCCACCAAGGGTGAAACCGCCGACGGAATTCACAAAGTTCTCTCGGGCGGGGACGAGACAAGCACGGTCGAGCATATCGCTCGTTATCTCATGCGGCTCGGGGAGTGTTTCGCCGAAGAGACGTTCGGGGTTCGGTACTTCCCCGCCTCGGCCCGACGGGTCCGGCTTTTCGGTGGTTCTCGTCCTTGCCGCCCGAATGCGTGGCCGAGGTGGAAAGATTTGGAGCGCAAATTCCACGCTCATTACTTCGGCGGCGGCACCGAGAAGAAGTTGATTGATCTCGCCACCCTAAAGCAAAGGCATAGTGAAACACCGCCGGAGTTCCTCGAAGGTTCGGAGAAGTCAAGGGCATGTGCTTCTCATTGAACTTGCCGGACGATCGCCTAGGCGATATGGCCGTCGCCGGGATGTTGCCCGGCCGTGCGCGAAAGGTTATTTGGGATGGAGTTCGAGAACACGGGCCAGTTGTCGCAAAAGTTATCCACGATGAGCAATCAGGCATATGGCCTCAAGAAAGACCCCAAGTTTGGCAAGCAGCACGACATCGCCGATATCTACAATCAATTCTTGGACAAAGGCGATTTGTTCGAGGATTCTGACGACGAACTGGAGATAGCTGCGGCGGAAATCATGTGGGGTAAAGAGCCTCTCACAATGAATCAGCGTTGGGTCAGACAGACCAAAGGAACTTACGACTTCGACATCACAAAGGCCGACAAGTTGTTCGAGCTCTTGGTAAAAGAAGGCCGAATCAAGGTCGCCCGAGGGGCATTCTATGCTTCGGCCCGATGGAGTCAAAGCTAAGCGTTCTTGCGGTTTCCATGACGGGGACTCGCACTCCATCAACGATTGCGGGGTCTTCGGGATGAGGATCCGAAGGCTATCCGGGAAGGGCATCTCAAGTTCGACAACAAGATGAAGGCTGGATGGCCACCCATTCCCGTGAGAACATGCTCGGCTTTTCTATCAATGCGATAACGACCGAAGAGAAAGGGAAAGTCAAGGTCCGACCTCGGCCGAGTCCAAGCAAGATGGATCGGTTGACCGAAGCGCCGGGTGACCATAGAGCAAGTACGGGCGACGCCCCCGCGTTCTCAAAAGCCACATCGAGATTGGGGAATCGTCCAAGCCTAAACCCAAGGTGACGTCACGCATTCTCCTCAACAAATGGCGGCGCCGGATGGAGAAGGAACGCTACCGGGAGCGTCGTCACGAGGAGGAGCAACGCAGGGCCGAGGAGGAAGCGCGCGGATGGAGTCGGGGAACAAGACGCGCGCGCGGGGAGCGCGCCCACCGGGGGGTGCGCCTTTTTCGGACACCTTCGGAATGAGGGCCCGAAACCGCCCACATTAAGGAAGCGTCCCGAATGCAGCGACGGATATGTCGAATACGGGCGGGAAAGCGCAATCGCCGATCCGTCCATGAAAGACTTGGAAGGATCCACCCGAATGGGGATCGGCGGCAAAAAATTGAAATCATTGATCATCCCGGGAAGCGCCGAGCCGATCTCGGGTGGGGCCGACCACGAGGGGGGATGAAGATGTCTACGTCCGGCGAGAAGGGGCAATGGTGCCCACGGTCCGCGCAAGAGCCGAGAAGAGGCGGGTCCAACGCTTGAGGAACCGCGAGTTGAAACAAGCGGGATCCGGACAAGACAAAAGTGGCGCCCCAAGGATCGACCGGAAGGATCGAAGCGTTCGGCCCCTACATGCATGGTATACTTCCTACCGAACGAGTTCATGGCTCCTGCTAACCGAGGTCATGCGGGGAGGAAGTTTCCTTCGACGACGAGCACGCCGAGGAGATGATGGCACAACTAGTGCTCGCCAAACAGGCCGTCTTCGACAAGCCGGCCAAGAACCGCCACATGAGACCACTGTACTTGAGGGGGTACGTCAATGGCAAGCCATTGACCAAGATGTTCGTCGACGGCGGCGCGGCAGTCAACGTGATGCCGTACACCACCTTCAGGAAGCTTGGCATGACCCCGAGCGATCTGACACCAACAAGCATCATCCTAAACGACTTCGCCGGGAACCCCTCAGACACCAAAGGATGCGCTCACGTGGACTTGATGATCGGGTCCAAGACGCTGCTCACCACCTTCTTCGTCATCGAAGGGAAGGGAGCCTACGACTGCTGCTTGGGCGGGGACCGGATCCACGCCAAGCTGCCGCGTCCCATCCACTATGCATCAACGGCTGATCCGGTGGGTGGACGATGAAAGTGAGGTCGTACGGGCGGACGACTCCGTGAGCGTGGCTAACATGGAACCGGCCTTGCGGGAATACCAAGGCATCGATTGCTTCTCGGGGAAGGGCGGGGAGAAGGTCTGTTGAACTGTCGGCGGTGACCAACGGCCGATTCAAGCGGTCGGCTCTTACGGTAATTTTTAATGGAGAACCCCGTGGATGGCAGCGATGGCAAGCTGGGACGAGGATTCATGTCGGCCGATAAGGCTGGAGGAAGTTGACATTGGAAACGGTGATAAACCAAGGCCGACGTTCATCGGTGCGGGTTTGCAACCGGACTTCGGGGGGAACTTAATCAAGCTTCTCAAAGAATATAAAGATTGCTTCGCACGGGATTACTCGGAGATGCCGGATTGGATCGATCCATCGTCGAGCACCGGTTGCCAATCAAGCCTGGTTTCAAGCCATATAAGCGGCCGCCCGGAAAATCTACAAGGATGAAGTATTGGCCGATGTGAAGAAGGAAATCGAGAGATTACTTGACGCAAACTTCGTTCGGCCTGTGAGATATGCGGAGTGGATTTCTAACATCGTCCCTGTGTACAAGAAAAATGGAAAAATGAGAGTTTGCATAGACTTCGGGGACCTAAACGGAGAGCTACTCCCATGGATGGATACCCAATGCCTATTGCCGATTTGCTAATTGACGCCGGCATCGGACACAAGGTGATTAGCTTCATGGATGGCAACGCGGGATACAATCAAATCTTTATGGCAATAGAAGACATCTCGAAGACGGCCTTTAGGTGTCCTGGTCATATAGGCCTATTTGAATGGATCGTCATGACATTTGGGTTGAAAAATGCCGGTGCAACCTACCGGCGGGCCATGAATTACATTTTTCATGAGTTGATCGGCAAGACCGTGGAAATCTACATTGACGACGTGGTGATCAAGTCCTTAAGCCATGACTCCCATCCGGAAGATGTGAAGAAAACCACGGAATGCACCGGAAGCATGGTCGAAGATGAATCCAAACAAGTGTGCATTTGGGGTGTCGGTTTGGAGAGTTCTTGGGGTTTTTGGTCCACGAAGGAGGGATTGAAGTTGGCAAAAAGAGCATGAAAGCCATTGATGAAGTCGTTCCTCCAACCAACCTCAAGGAGTTGCAATCACTTGCTCGGCAAGATCAACTTTGTGAGAAGGTTCATCTCAAATTTATCACGGAAGGTGTTGCCGTTCTCTCCGTTGCTAAAACTAAAGAAGGATCGAGAAGTTCACATGGGGCGACGAACAACAAAAGGCTTTTGAAGAAATCAAGCAATACATGAAGGAGCCGCCGTGTCTTTGGTTCCTCCTCGGTGAACAAGCCTTTCAAGTTGTACGTGGCGGCCGATACCCAAACTATTGGATCGGCCCTTATTCAAGAATTCGAAGGGAAGGAGCGGGTAGTAGCCTATCTTAGCCGAAAACTACTTGATCCTGAAACCCAGGTATTCGGCTATAGAAAGATTATGTCTTTGCGTATACTACTCGTGTACAAAGTTTCGGCACTACTTGTTGAATGCCGAATGCACTGTATACTCGAAGTTTGATGTGATAAAACATATGTTATCTATGCCAATTTTGAATGGTCGGGTTGGCAAATGGATTTTAGCTCTATCAGAGTTCGAGTTGAAGTTCGAATCGGCAAAAGCCATCAAAGGTCAGGTCATTGCCGATTTTATAACTGAACACCGTGACCCTTCGATTGATCTGCTTGAAATTACCCCATGGGCTCTATTCTTTGACGGGTCATCATGTGGCAAAAGTGGGGGAGTAGGGATTCTACTAATTTCTCCCGAGAGGTGAGATGTTCGAATTCGCCATTCCTATACAACCCACCGTCACAAATAACCGGGCCGAGTACGAGGCGCGCTCCGAGGGCTTCAATATTTGAGAGAGGCGGGGCCGTTTCGGTTGAAGTTTATGGAGATTCGAGTTAGTCATCAAGCAATTGAACGGCCGGTACGAGTGCGAAGCGAGGCGGCGAGGAGTTACTACGAGGAATGCGGAGAGAAATCTTGAAGGGCTTTCCCCGGTAACCTTACGGCACATTCCCGGAGAGCATAACGAGGAAGCAAACAGGTTGGCTCAGAGCGCCTCTGGTTATAAAGAGAGTCAAGAAGCATTTGCTGCAGAGGTGAGCGCAATGGGGATGGATCTTACGAGAAGATGATTGGAGGAAAGAGATCGTTGACTATTTGAGAGATCCATCCCGAAAAGTCTCTAGGAAGCTCAGGTACAAGGCAATCAAGTTCGTTCTTACGGATGACAATTTATTCTATAAATCATTAGATGGAGTACTTGTTGCGATGCGGGTCCGAGAAGAAGCCAAGAACATGATGAGCGAGGTGCACGATGGGATATGTGGAGCGCACCAATCGGCCTATCGCATGAAATGGGTTATTAGGCGGTGGATGCTTTTGGCCGACGATATTAGAGGACTGCTTTGAGTATTACAAGGGGTGTCAAGATTGCCAGAGGTTCGGGAATATTCAAAGAGTTCCTGCATCAGCGTTAAATCCCATCATCAAGCCATGGCCATTCAGGGGTTGGGGTATAGACTTGATTGGCCAAATTAATCCACCATCTAGCAAGGGGCATAAGTTCGTGCTTTTGGCTACGATTACTTCACCAAATGGGTCGAGGCAATCCCACTCAAGAAGGTGACATCAGAAAACATGATCGAATTCGTCAAGGAACACATCATCTATCGATTTGGGATTCCTCGGACGATTACCAGCGACCAAGGGGCACAATTCGTGTCATTGGAATTCGGAGATTTTGCCGAAAGCATGGGAATCAAAGCTGTTTAATTCTTCTCCATACTATGCCCAAGCTAATGGTCAAGCGAGAGGCTTCTAACAAGATCATGATCAAGCTTATACGAGAAGAAGATCGACCAAAAGCCGAGGAGATGGCATTCGGTACTCGGTGAAGCGCCGTGGGCTTACCGAATGGCCCCCCATGGAGCTACAAAGACTTCTCCTTACGAGTTGGTTTACGGGCATCGCGCGATCTTGCCCCGGGAAATGCAATCGAGTCAAGGAGAGTAGTGCTTCGCAAAACGATTTGAGCTCCAAGGATTACGGTGGCCTAATGATGGATGAGTTAGAAGATTTGCATATGATCCGCCTCGGGGCCACGGAGAACATCGAGAAAAACAAGCTGCGGGTCGCCAAATACTATAACAAGAAAGTAAAAGTAAAGCAATTCACGGAGGGCGATCTAGTACGGAAAGCGCTACGCCGATTGGAACTAAATACGGTGAATTCGGCAAATGGTCCCCTAGCGGGGAGGGGCCTTTTCGTGTGATCGGATGCGTTCCTGGTAATGCATACATATTGAAAACTTTGCTAGGAGAGGAGTTTTCCGCCGCAATAAATGGAAGATATCGAAGAAGTATTATCCTAGCATTGAAATCGATCGATGATTATACACATCGACACGAAACGGTAGGCGCTCGGGGATGAGGCCGCCTTTAGAACAAAAATCCATGAACAAAAGAAAATGGCCGGTGCACGATGCATTGCCCTTAGCTCAATACTACACTACAACTGGTTTCTTGCGGGATTACACGTAGCGGCCACGAAGGCCAAGTCCCCTAAGGGAGGGAAGCGAGAAGGCGTGGAGTAAGAAGCGAAAGTATGGTTCAATCTTTTCTTTGCTTCTTCGGTGCCGCTCCCTTTTCGGTTGTTCCGGGACCACCGTGACGGCGACTTGGAACGCACGAGGATGACCACGATTGGCGGCCTCTACCAAGCTATCCAGGCCGCCTTCGGGTTGCGTGCACTGTCGAAACATACGGGGCAAAAGAATCAAGGTTAGGGGCAAGAGACCCCGATGCAAACATGAAGGGGGACGGAAGCGTTTACCCCCCACTAGCGCTTCCCGGCGCCATACGACGCTCGCGTTCGGCTTGACGACGGACGGACATGTCCACGAGGTCACGCTCCGGGTGCCGAGCACGGCGGCGCGGTCGATGGATGACCTTTTGCTCGGGCGTGGCATCCTCGCCTCGGGGAGAAGAATCGGAGGAGATGTACTCGGGAACATCTTCGGTTCCGATGATTTCTTCGAGGAAGCAAATCAAGGCTGAAAGAGGCGAGAGGAAAACATGAAGCGCAAGATCAAGCGAGGAAGGACAAGGAGCGAGATCAAGAAAGAACTCACTTCCGAATCGTACGCTTCCTTGACGAGCCGCTCCCCCGAGGTTGTTTACCCTTGTCCATGGCGTTGGGGTTTTTTTCTTCTAGCGAGCAGAAGAAGAGACGAGAAGTGATGGAGGAGTGTGCGAGTGGATTTGCGAGCACCCCACGGGCTATTTTATTGACCAAGGGGGCGCATTGGGAGTGATGATGCGGCCGGTACACACTTGTGGGAATACCAAGCGGCGGGGGTTTCCACCAAGTGCGAAGGGTTTCTTTTGAACGGTATTCGCGGATTGCCGAAGTGGGATCCTTTGTGGATCTTGCGCCAAGGGGCGGTTGTTTGCGAGCGTTCGGCTACGGACGGTTCCCGGATGCATTCGAAGAGGACAAGTTCACGGATGCAAATGCGAGGGGAAATATCACGGAACAAATGCGGATTCCAAAAGTTCATCATATATTGCCGACATTTACACATCCCTAGTACAATCTAATCAAAGAGTACGTTCGGCACGGGGCGGGGATGGGTAATTTCGGCAATGGCATCGCCGTGGCCGTCGAGGCGCTCCCGGGATGAGCTCGATCTCATCGATATCCTCCGGCGCGCCGCCACGGAAGCCACGCGGCCCGGTGGAATAGTCGACGTCCGTATGCGTCGCCATCGCGGCCCGGGCCCAAGGTGGTGCCCGGACGAACACCATGGACGGCCACCTCGTCAATGCGGCGCTCCACCGCGGCCGGGCGCTCCGCCGGCGTGTCGCCGTGAGCGTTCACCTTCTCCGCCGGTTGCTCTACCGGCGCTTTTGGTGGTTGAGCTCGGCATCACGGGCTGCGCAAAGGACAAACAAGAAGGGATTAGCATCAAAGGCTGGACTAAATCAAGAATCAGAACCGTACCATCAATGGCTTCCGGCGGTGTTTCCGCCTTGGTCCTCCCACTCTAGTTCGGCCACGCCCGCCTTTTTGGAGACGGCTTCCGGCTCAAGACGAGACGCTTCTAGCTTCTCCTTGAAGCGAATAGCGTGCGCTTCCCCGTACGGCACGGGGAGTGGCCATCGGACTCCGAAGAGTCATCGGGGAGGGGCGATTGGCCGGCGCGCGGGGCGAATTCCTCGAATCAAGGCGAAGGGGGGAGATGATTGTCAAGGTAAAGGAAGATCAAAAGGGAGATCGACAAGGGGAAATTGACGATCATTACCGCTCGCGCGCATTAGCGGCGCTTCCCTCGGCCTCGTCGGAGGCGCGGCGGCGGTTGAGGCGGCGCACCATTGCGGTTTGGGGATGTGCCTTGTTTGCAAGAAGGCCGAGAGATTGGCAAAGATTCGAGAGCTAGAAGGCACGGTGGAGAGCTAGGGGCACCTACGGCAACATTTATAGGCACGGCGGGGGTAATTGTGGCTTCGAATCGTGGGCGTGGATCGTGGCGCACGTCCCAATAAAATCGGAAGGCGGAGAGATTTCCTTGACCAACCCGTAGGTGGGTCGTTTGGAGTTCTAAGGCGAAACGCGTGTGGGTCGATGGTTTCGGCTAAAGGAATTCAAGGTGTCGTTCGGCGGTTAGCGTTTCACTACGGATGGGTCGTTCGGCATCACATCTCAAAGTACGCCAAGGAAAGGAAACAAATTGCAAAGGAAATATTACAAGAACGACCAGTCCAGGTATACATCAATAAGAACATTCAAGCGTTAAGGAGTTTTGCAAGTGCGTGACGAACATTGGATACTATCAAGTGGGAGTTGTCCAAGATTTCCTGATAGTCCTTTTGGGCATCAGATAAGTCAATAAGCTCTGCATCGCACTGCTTTACTCTGGTGACAGCCGATTCTGCCTCCGCTTCGGTCTTTGCTATTAATCCAGGAAGATCGGCTATTTTCTTCTGGTCAATTTCCATCTCCGCTGACAGGCTTTTCAATTCCGCCTCTAGAGCAACCTTTCTGGCGACTTTCGGATCGTAAGAAGCTTGCGGAGTCGGCCAAGGCATCCTTATGGCTTTTTGCTTGGGATTGTATCCCGTTCATGGCTTTATTCGGCATCGGTTTTCTCCTTTTCAATGGCCGAGCGGGAGCGCAATTTCCTCCAAGTGCGCCTCAAGGGAACATAGAAGGGCTCTAAGTCGTAGATGGACGACGAGAAAAGCTACGATGTCATCGGGAAGTTGGCGACTAATGGGCTCAAACATCTCTTCAAAATGACGAGAGATCATTGAGCCGATCTGGACGTCTTTTTCTAGCCAGGCTGCAATTTCTTTGAGCTTGAGCAATACCTCGTCGGGCAACGGGCGGTTTACTTCTTTCATCACATCGGCGGTGATGGGCCCTACGATGGCAAGCTCGATGATGACGGGGCGTGATCACGAAAACAACACTTGCCAAGGTGAGAATGCTAGCATCAAGGTATCAAGATTAAGAGCGGAACCGAGTACCTCGTGAATGGTATCTTGAGCGGGAGCAATCGCGGACGGAAGAGGCGTCCGAGTAGAGCTGAAACGTCCAAGTCGGGGAGATGCTTGGTGCGGCAATCGGCGACTCGTGAGTTTACGGCTGGGGAAGAATTGGATCTTCCTCTGTTGGGTTAGCCGTTGCGGCTTGGGCGATAGGCGATGGCATCTGGGAGAACTTGGCGGCTCCGGTTGAGTTGGGGGATTCATCTGCTGGAGAGCGTCTTGCTTCCGCGAGAAGGTGATGAAGATGAAACCTCTCTTGGGATGGGCAATTCAAACTGGAAGGGCTCGCTTTGTTGAACCAGCGGGACATCTACAAGTGGTTCTCCAACGGTTTCTTACGCAAATGTTCAATTGAAGGGATAAGTGCGGTGCTCATCCTTGAGAAAGAACGGCAAAAGCCATACCGGTGGATGGGGCATCGGCGGGTATTGGTTACGAAGAATGTTGGGCTGCGGTGCGAAATACACAATGATATGATCCATCAAGAACGAGTGACCCAGTAATCAAGAAGGTAAAGGAGTTTACCTCAACCAGTACTTTCTTGACGGTTCTCCTCCTTTTAGCGCTCGGAGGGGGAACCAGATGCAATCCTTGCCTCCTGTCAGCAGCAAGGCTGGAAAGGCTGGGATCGGTGGTAGCATACCTGTCCATCAGTTGGCGCAGGGTTGTAGATTTAAACCCCAGTGCTGAAATTGGGCCTTCGGCATTATAAGTTATTACCCTGGCTCGAGGGGCAGGAACTGTGTTCTGTGGACAGAAGATGGAGGTCAGGACCATGAGTAAAAGTCTGATCAAGGGGCTCAGTGTGTTACCTCCGAAGTCGGCGAGAAAATCGGGCACCGGTTCGTACGAGAACACATGAACGGGTTCCCGAAGATGTGGTCGTGGAATTCTTGCCACCATGAGTTGA
Source organism: Cenchrus americanus (assembly GCA_947561735.1). NCBI lineage: Eukaryota > Viridiplantae > Streptophyta > Magnoliopsida > Poales > Poaceae > Cenchrus > Cenchrus americanus. The sequence continues at coordinate 217,668,607 of OX387245.1, read as the reverse complement.
AGGTAGGGTGAGCTATGATTGCAGGCACAAAAGGACATGTGTAGACAGTGGGACTGCACACATAGTTGAAAACTCTGCTGCACTGCATCGATTCTTTGATTTCCTCCCTGGGCTTGAGGAATTCATGCAGAAACAATCTTGGGGGCAGCTGGCCACATCCAAGTTGCCTGGCCATTATGTTAGGCGGTAGTACTCATAAGTGCGGCATTACGCCTCCCTCCATTGAACTCGGCCGGTAATATACATGGGCGGATTATGATATTAAAGATTTCCGGGAATCTCCCATCTTGATGGGCTGGGCTCAAAGGAGAACTCGACGGGAAAGGTCAGAGTGTCATAGCCTATATAAGGAAGCCAAAGAGGATTGGGGAAGCCTTTGAAGAACAACTCGAAAAGTTGGGTGATGTCCTGCTGAACGATAACGGTTGAAAAAGTTGCTTCTCCATAGCTTTGGCATCCTCTGGTGACTTGAAGCTCTCCTTCAGGGGGATTGGACCGGGGGAAGAACACGGAGCTCAAGTCGACGCCTACGATCCGGTGCATGTGAAGCTGCAGCCAAATGCGAACAAACCACCAAGGGCCATTGACGCACGTTATCCTGCGGGGTGGTATACATTTGGGTAAGCTGTTGATGAAGCATATGGTATACACTGCCCAAGAGGAATTTTCCCAGAGGAAGGCGGTTGCCGCTGGCCAGATGGATCGCCATTGCGATATGATTCAGAGTGGGTTCATTGGCCTTGCCACAGAAGACAAACCTGCATAACCACATGTTCAAGAAGGCTCTGTATTCAACTTCGCCAAGGGGATTATCTCTCATATGTTTCAAAATATAATTCTTGTAGCCATTCCCTGGCTTTACCCCTGTTTGGCGTGAGGAGTTCTTGAAATTCCAAGGCTGAACAGACCCGGTGATGTCAAGGCCGGTGATCATGTACACATCGGCCAAAGTTGGAGACGTTGGGCCATGCCCAAACAGGAAGGCATTGACGCCATTGGACCAGAAGTGGCACGCGGCTATCAGAAGATCTTCATTCTTGGGCATCTCAGCTACAGACAACTCCAAACATTGAGCGATGCGGAGGGTATCCAGATTGGTCAGTCCACTCTTATCCGCAAGAATCCTACGGTACCAAGTCTTCCAGCCTGCGATTGGGGGCAAAGGCCAGTTCTTGAACGCATCTTGCCATTGAGGAGGTGGAGATAAAGCTACCTTGAAAGGGATTCTCTGAGATTCAGCGGCAATGAAATCTCGAGGGTCAGGATTCCCTTCAGGACCAAGATAATAAGACTGCGAATTGGCCTCAATAGGAATCAGAAGGGCAGTAGATGGTTCCTGGAAGAAAGCGGAAGAAGAAAATCTCAGGTAAAATTGAAAACCTAATGCCGAACAAAGGTTTGGAGGGGTGAAGTTACCTGAGCAGCTTGGTGCTGAGTTGCCATTGGAGTTTCGAGCTCGGAACAAAGGGGATCTAGGGTTGGATCTGAACGAAGAATCCGGCGGATTGCGAAGAACAGGTGTTGACAGGTTTGGCTCAAGGATTCGTGGCTGGAGTCAATTGTGGAACAAAATTACTTTTATCCCACAATTGAAGGGGCATGTGTTAACACCAAAATTTGGTAAGGAGTATGACATGTGGGTCCGATTCGGAAAAGAGTCCGTACGGTGGAAGGAAAGGTATCTTCGAGAGATTTTCGGCGAAGGATCCGCGGTCGGCTATCGCTCCAGTTCGGCAAAGGAACAGTAGAGCTGATTTTGCGGGATTGGACGGTGACGTGGCTCGATCAAGGAGAAGCGAATGGATGGACGGGTGATCAAGTTTAGTTAGGCAATGAATCCATTCACAATTGTAATCGGCGGGGTATAAATATGATCCCTGGATGTATGTAAAACAGACGTTCATTCCTCAATACACACCGGCCTTACGCCAAAACCCTAGAGTCCCTTGTCGTGTCGTCGAGTTCTTCGAGAGGACCAATCGATCCGTCGACCTCCGTGAGTATCGGCAACCTTGTATCATGTCTAGTATCATGCGGTGGATTTAGATCGATGCAAGTAGTCTTGTTACCATGCTTCGTGTCATGCGGTAGATTCAAGCTTGGTTCAAGAGGGTTTCTTGTTAGATCATGAGCCATGCGGTAGGCTAAGATTTAGCTCGAAGCTAGTTATCGGCTCTATTGGATTTTGGCAAGATCCAGTAGATTCATTAAGTTACCCTGTGTTATCATGAGTTTTGCTTTATGTTTTAATTCATGTAATACACTTTGCCCAATCTAGATGGGTTTGGATCGGCTCTTTTTCTTTTAAGATCCGTGCACGAGCGGGTTTCGTATTTTTTGACGTGTGGATCTCGTGCTCTCCGATAGCCGAAACCGAATCGATCTAGGTTGTTACATGTTGCGGGTTCAAGCTTGCTTTGTTAGCATAAATCTTGAAAGAGCCGGGTATCATGCGGTAGATGCGGGTTTTTGGGTTGCTTTGAAGCTAGTCATCGGTGGATTAGATTTCCAATTCAGCCTGATAGATTTATTCACGTGGTAATGTTTGTTCCTTCTTCATGGACCCCGAATCGGTTGTTCAGCCGCATTCGGTTATATCTTCACGGGTAGATCACGTGCGTTATTTATGTTTTAAAAGACGTGTGCTTCTAGCTTTCCATATTTAGGTTGTATCATGCGGTGGATAGATCTATTTGTGGAAAGTGGTGCGTTCTTTCATGCAAGTTGTATCATGCGGTGGATAGATTTGCTGATATCGTGCCCGACGGATCTTAAAGTGATTAGACATGCGGTAGACTAACACTTTGGATCTATGCATGCTTATTTTAATACATGATCATGTTCGTGCTCTATTTTATTTAATGTTAATCTTCATGAGGATCGGTTATGGCTTGGCACATGCATCCATGTTCATTCAAAGATCGATCGTTGTCATGCTTACGTCATCCATTCGGCAATGTTCTTTTTCCCCTTCTTGGTTACCCGAATGGTCGTGGCTCTTTGACGGGTAGCTTCGCATAGCTACATGTCGTCTTGCTTGGCTTCTTAGCCGTAAATATGGAGCCGCACTGGTACCACCGTGGGTTCCAAATTTTGGTATTTAACCGTTTCATCTTTTGTTAATTTTCGGGAAAAATTGAGCGGCACGTCACTTCTCTCTGCGCGTGCGAAGCTAAGCTTTTCGGCTTCTTTGTGTGATTGGCGGCGAGTGCACATTTTGCGTCAACAATTTCCAAACCTCTAGCAGTCTTGACATCCCTTGTAATAATCAAAGCAATCCTCCAACATCGTCGGCCAAAAGCACCCAGCTTGCCTGATGACCCATTTCATACGGTAAGCCGATTGATGTGCTCCACATATCCCATCATGCACCTCACTCATCATCCTTTTTGCTTCTTCTGGACCCAGGCAACGCAGCAATACCCCATCCAAAGATTTGTAGAATGGACTTCCATCCAGAAGAACAAATTTTATGGCCTTGTACCTGAGTTTCCTAGAGACCTTTCGGGATGGATCTTCCAAATAATCAATGATCTCCTTTATCCAATCATCCTCTGCAAGATCCATTCCTAGCACACAGACCTCCATGGCAAACGCTTCTTGATTTTCTCTATAGCCTGAAGCGCTTAGAGCCAGCCTGTTTGCCTCTTCATTGTGTTATCTAGGAATATGCTGTAGAATTACTAACTGAAAGCTCTTTAAAATCTTTCTGCATTCCTCGTAGTAACTCCTCAGGGCATCACTTTTACACTCGTATTGGCCGTTCAATTGCTTGATGACCAACTCTGAATCTCCATAAACCTCAACTGAAACAGCCCCGGCCTCTCTTAAATATTGAAGCCCCCGAAGCAATGCCTCGTACTCAGCCTGATTGTTTGTAACAGTGGGCTGGATAGGGATGGCAAACTCAAACATCTCACCCCTGGGTGAAATTAACAGAATCCCTACTCCCCCACCTTTACCACACGATGATCCATCAAAGAACAACGCCCAAGGAGTAATTTCAAGCAAATCAATCGATGGATCACGGTGTTCAGTTATAAAATCGGCAATAATCTGACCTTTTATAGCTTTTGCCGATTCGAACTTCAACTCAAACTCTGATAAAGCCAAGATCCACTTGCCAATCCTGCCATTCAAAATTGGCATAGATAGCATATGTTTTATTGCATCAAACTTGGAGTATACAACGCATTCGGCATTCAACAAGTAGTGCCGAAATTTTGTACACGAGTAGTACACACATAGGCACAGCTTCTCTGCAGCCGAATACCTGGTCTCAGGATCAAGTAATTTTCGGCTAAGGTACACTACTACCCGCTCCTTACCTTCACATTCTTGAATAAGGGCCGATCCAATGGTTTGGGTATCGGCTGCCACGTACAACTTGAAAGGCTTATTCAACTGTGGAGGGACCAGTACTGGTGGTTCCTTCATATATTGCTTGATCTCATCAAAAGCCTTTTGTTGTTCGTCACCCCATATGAACTTCTGATCCTTCTTAAGCTTCAACAATGGAGAAAAGGGCAAAACCTTTTGCGACAGATTTGAAATGAACCTTCTCACAAAATTGATCTTGCCGAGCAGTGATTGCAACTCCTTGAGATTGGTTGGAGGGACAACTTCATCAATAGCTTTCATGCTTTCCTTGCCAACTTCGATCCCCCCTTCGTGTACCAGGAATCCCAAGAATTCTCCAGCTGATACCCCAAAAGCACATTTGTTTGGATTCATTTTCAAGCCATGCTTCCGGGTGCATTCGAAGGTTCTCTTCACGTCCTCCAAGTGTGTGTCATGATTCAAAGACTTGATCACGACGTCATCAATGTAAATCTGGACAATTTTGCCGATCAACTCGTGAAAGATATAGTTCATGGCCCGCTGATAAGTTGCACCGGCATTTTTCAACCCAAATGTCATGACTATCCATTCAAACAAGCCTATATGACCAGGACATCTGAAGGCTGTCTTTGATATATCCTCTATTGCCATGAAATCTGGTTGTACCCTGCATTACGATCCATAAAACTGATAACTTTATGTCCAGCAGCAGCATCAACCAATAAATCGGCAACAGGCATTGGGTACCCATCCATAGGAGTAGCTCTATTCAAGTCCCTGAAATCTATGCAAACCCTCATCTTTCCATTCTTCTTGTAAACAGGGACAATGTTAGAAATCCACTCCGCGTATCTGCATGGCCGAATGAAGTTCGCGTCAAGTAATCTTTCAACTTCTTTCTTCACATCGGCCAATACTTCGTCTTTGTAGATTTTCCGGGGAGGTTGCTTATATGGTTTAAAACCAGATTTGATTGGCAACCGATGCTCGACAATGGAACGATCCAAGCCAGGCATCTCCGAATAATCCTAAGCGAAGCAATCTTTATATTTCTTGAGTAGCTTGATCAACTCCCCTCTGAAACCTGATTCCAAGTTTGCGCTGATAAATGTCAGCCTCGGCTTGTCACCGTTTCCAATGTCAACTTCCTCCAATTTGTCGGCCGACATGAATCCTCGCCCCAACTTGCCATCAGTACCATCGACGGGATTATCCATTAAAAATTGCTATAAGAGCCGACTTCTTGAATCTGCTATTGATCACTGCTGACAGGCTCAACAGGACCTTCTCCCTAGTCTTTTCCTGAGAAACAATCAATACCCTGATATTCCCAGAAAGCTGGTTCCACATTTGCAACGCTCACTGAGTCATCTGCTTGGAGCACCTCAATAATCCAGTCCTGCCCAAGCGGTAGGCTGTAGGCCCCTTTGCCTTCGATGACAAAGAAGGTTGTGAGCAATGTCTTGGACCCAATCATCAGATCCACGTGGACGCACCCCTTGGTATCTGAAGGATTCCCAGCGAAATCGTTCAGAATTATGCTCGTAGGCGTCAAGTCTCCAGGGCCCATGCCAAGCTTCCTAAAGGTGGTGTATGGCATCACGTTGACTGCAGCCCCACCATCGACAAACATCTTGGTCAATGGCTTGCCATTGACGTATCCCTTCAAGTACAGCGGCCTTATGTGTCGATTCTTGGCCGGTTTGTCGAAGGTAGCTTGCTTGGCTAACACCAGTTGCGCCATCAGTCCCCCAAGCTGTTCATCATCATTGACATCCAGGGACGTCTCTTCTTGCACAACTTGATTAGCGGGAGCCATAAACTCATTCGGCAGAAAGTATACCATACATGCCGGAGCCGAACGACTTGATCCCTCAGGTTTGTCCTTTGGATGCCACACCTGTTTCTTCTGGACTCCTGCCTGCCTTAATTCACGGTTCCTCAAGCGCTGAACCCTTCTTTTCTGGCTCTTCCTCAATCCAGGCGGGCACCACTGTCCTTCTTGCCAGATATATTCGTCTTCTTCTTGATCACCCCATCTTTGATCTGCTTGTTGCTTTCTGGGGTGATCAATGACCTCAATTATTTTTTGACGCCGATCGTCACTGGGATGTATCCTTCCAATTCTTTCATGCACGGATCGGCGATTGGCAGTTTCCTGCCTATACTCAATGTATCTGTCGCTGCATTCAGGGCAGTTCCTCAACGTAGGAAGCTTCAAGCCTTCATTCTAGCAGTGCCTGAAGAATGCGCACCCCCAATGTGCTCGCTCCTTCTCGCGCCTGTACTGCTCCAAATCTCTCCTGCGCGCTTCTTCTTCGGCCCTGCGTCTCTCCTCCTCGTGCCTCTGCTTCTGGCAGAGTTCTTTCTCTAACTGACGCTGCCATTTGTTGAGGAGGATGCGCGTAGTGACCCTGGGTTTGGCCCTGGACGATTCCCCAACCTCGATATGCCTTTTGAGAACACGAGGGGCTTCTCCATGAACCTGCTCCAACGTCACTTGCCGCGCTGGATCTACTGCTCCATCTTGCCTTGCCCTAGCTGAAGTCAAGACCTTAACCTTTCCCTTTTCCTCAGCCGTCGCCATGTTGACAGAAAAGCTTATCATATTCTGGGGAAAAGGGTGACCATCCAGTTTCATCTTGTTATCAAACTTGAGGTGTCCCTCCTAGATAGCTTTCTGGATTCTCATCCTGAAGACCCTGCAGTCGTTGATGGAGTGAGAATTCCTGTCATGGGAGCCACAGTAACGTTTCTCTTTTACTCCATGGGGCCGAAGCATAGAATGCCCCTCAAGCAACTTGATTCGGCCTTCCTTCACTAGGAAATCAAACAGCTTATCAGCCTTGGTGACGTCGAAGTCGTATGTGCCCTTGGTCTGCTTGATCCAACGCTGGTTCATGGTCAACGGCTCCTTGCCCCCACATGATCACAGCGGCAGCCACTTCCTGATCATCATCTGAGTCTTCCATCTGGTCGGCCTTTTCCAGGAACTGATTATAAATGTCAGCTATGTCGTGTTGCTTGTTGAACCTGGTGTCTTTCTTAAACCCATAGGCCTGGTTGCTCATCAATGACAGCTTTTGAGACAATTGGCCCAGATTATCAAACTCTATACCAAACAACTTTTCTCGTACGGCCGGCAGCATCCCTGCAACGGCCATGTCGGCCAACTGATCATCTGGCAGATTTAACGAGAAACACATGCCTTTGACCTCCCTGAACCTCCTGAGGAACTCCAAGATCGATGAGCTTCTTTTTCGTGCTACCACTGAAGTAATGAGCGTGGAATTTTCGCTCCAGCTCCCTCCATGTGCCAACTGATTGGGGAAGCAAAGATGTGAACGACTGGAACGCTGGGCCCATCAGTGACATGGGAAAATACCTGACCCTGAACGCCTCCTCAAATGAGGCCTCTCCAAGCTGCATCAGATAGCGAGCAATGTGCTCAACCGTGCTCGTGTCATCCTGCCCGGAAAACTTTGTAAATTCCGTCGGAGGTTTTACCCTTGGCGGCAGGATCACTTTGTAGTACCACTCCGGGAAAGGAGGCGTGTAGTCTAGTCCTTGCATTTTAGGCTTGAGGCCGAATTGATTCTGCATCATACCGGCCATCTTTTAAACCAGGATATTGTTCTCTTGTACTCCTGCAGCTGCACCGTACCCCGGATTCGGGAGAGCATCAATAGCACCATAGTCCATCACTTCATGGTAGCCTCCACCGTACAAGTTCTTCTGTAATCTATTGCTAGCTGGGGCAATCTTGTAGGTGGAAGTAAGTGGAACTCCAGACGAGCCAAACACTAACTCCCCATACGTAGGCTGATATGGGTTCGGCTGTTGAATCGGTTGACTTGTACTGCCTTGCGGAGGCGGCAGGACTGGCTGCCCTCCTGCGGCCCACAGAGGAGGTTGAACTGTTTGACCTCCAGCGCCTTGTGGAGGAGGCTGGACGGCCTGGCTCCCAACGCTCTGAGGACAAGGCTGGACTGGCTGGCTTCGCAATGGTGGCTGAGAACTGGACTCTCCAATCTCCATGCTGTATCCTTGAGGGGATACTCGACTGAACACTTGCTCCATCCCCGGGCCAAAGACACCCACCATCATCTGCTTGAACACACCTAGGAAAGCCCTGTGATGCCTACTCAGCACGTCTTCCGCAGCATCTCGAAACGCTTGCATGCACTCTTCCTTCTCTTGCAGAGTTGTGGCGTCAGACTCTCCTGACAGTAGAACCCTGGGCATCTCATTTTTGAGTTACGGAACGCCACTTCTGTTCTTTTTGAATGACATCAAGCATTTTTGCTGAAACTGATATGCTGCATCCTTCAACTGTTGTAGCTATTCTGGAGAGAGATCCTCTATGGCGACGTCCATAATGTCACTGATGTCAGGCATCTTAACTTCGGCTGTTTGTCCCACTGGGCGTGCCAAAAAGTGTGTTGACGCAAAATCTGCACCTTACGCCAAGCACACAACAAGACGAACAAGCTAGCTTCACACGCGAAGAGATTCCAAGACGTGCCAGTCAATTTTTCCTGAAAATTAACAAAAGATAAAGTAGTTAAATTCCAAAGCTTGGAACTTGCCGGGTGGTACCAGACAGTTCCATATTTACGGCCATAAAGCCAAGTGAGATGACATATAGCTATAAAGAGCTATCTGCCAGTAGACTAGAAACCATTCGGGAGCTTTAAAGTGCAAAAACACAACACAGCCGAACAGATGATGTAAGCATGACAATAACCGGTCTTTATCTGAATAGAAATTGCACATGCACGAAGCCATGACCGATCCTCCATGTTAAAAAACAATGAACAATAAATAATGTAAAGCATGATCATAAACATGTAATAAACAAGCATGCATAGGCCCAAAGCACTAGTCTACCGCATGTCTAGGTATTTTAAAACCCGTCAAGCATGATGTCAAACAAATCTATCCACTGCATGATACAACTTGTTTGAAAATCACACGACTAACCACGAATAGATATATCCACCACATGATACAATCTATATATGGAAAGCTAAAAGCATACAATATTTAAAGCATAACTTATAAACACGTTTCACTTGTGAAAGCATAACCGAATACGGCCGAATAGCCGAATCGGGGTCCATGAAGAAGGAACAAACATTGCCAAAGATGATAAACCTATCAGATTGAAATAAAGATCTAATCCACCGAATGACTAGTTTTAAAACAACCCTAAAACCTGTATCTACCGCATGATACCTAGTTCTTTCAAGATTTACGCAAAATCAACAAGATTGAACCCGCAACACGTAACAACCTAGATCGGTTCGGTTTTGGCTATTTGATAAACACGTGATCCACGTGCCTTTTGAAGCAAGATGTGAACATGCAATGCAAAGACCACGAAACAAGATAAAGCCGATCCAAATCAATCTAAATTGGGCAAAAGAGTGTTACATGAATTTAAACATAAAGTAAAAACTCAATGCCACTCGGGGTAACTTAATGAATATATTGGATCTTGTCAAAATCCAATAGAGCCGATAACTAGCTCCAAGCTAGATCTTAGCCCACCGCATGGCTCACGATCTAACAAGAAACCTTCTTGAACCAAGCTTGAATCTACCGCATGATACTAAGAATGGTAACAAGACTACTTGCATCACGATCTAAATCCACCGCATGATACTAGACATGAGACAAGGTTGCCGGTACTTACGGAGGTCGACGGATCGATGAACCCTCTCGAAGAACTCGACGACACGACAAAGGACTCAAGGGTTTGGCGTAAAGCCGGTTTGTGTTGAGAATGTTTCGAATACAATTACATACATCTAGGGCCTGTATTTATACCCTGTCATGGCATGACTCTGAATGGACTACGAGCACAATATTTCATGCCTAATTTATCTCTAAGTGCGATCGCTTATCCATCCATTCGTCCCTTCTGCTCGGGCCACGTCATCATGTAATCGCTCAAAATCAGCGCAAACAGATTCCTTGCCGAACAGAAGCCAACTGCCGACCGCGAGCTCTTTTGCCGAATCTTCCTGGAGAAACCTTCCTTCTTCCGGACGAATTTTTTCACCAAGCTGGGCCCACAATTCAGACTCCTTCTTGTGCCAAATTTTGGTGTTAACAGGTCCACCAGTGGTGCTATCTTCGGACCGCCAGGGTGAGGCACCAGCAGCCTCGCGATGGGGAGCGCGGCTTCCTCGAGCTCCTTGAGCTGGGCCCGCAGCTTCTCGCAGTCCTCGTTCTGCTTCTGCAATGATTTGTAGCAAATAATGAGGTCACGATCTGATGCAATACGGAGCTCCATGTTCTTGTCGCACTCGTAAGCAAGCTCCTTATAATCGTACTCCAGTACCTGGCGGGCCTCTTGCTCCTGGTAGAAGAGGTTCTTCAGATCAGTTTTCGAAGCCTTCAGCTGATCTACTCAAGTCTCAAGCTCTGCAATCAACAAGGCACAGCGGGTCAGACTACTTCAAGGTACTTCCAATAAGTACTCAACAAGAGAATGGGGTACCTTTGTTCTTGTTGCGGAGAGACTTGTTCTTCCGCACTAGATCGTTGCTCTTCGCCTGCATCTCTTGGACATCATTGTGGTACTTGGCGAAGGCGGTGTCCAGATTTGACTGCATAGCGGCGACGTGCTTCCGGGACTTCACGAGTTGCTCCTCCAATGTCTCGGCCCGGAGCACCGCGTCGTTGTATCCTTGAAGCATCTCAGACTTCTGGCGGGACCTCTCCGCGACGTCCTACGCAGGCAACACATGTCAAATGGGTACTCAACACTAAAGGATTGACTACTCAAGGGTGTCGACTACTCACCTTCATCCATTGCTCGACCTGGCGCACCGCCTCCAGGTGCCGAGCCACCGTCGCTGGGTCGACAAGTTCATCTGCTAACAGCTCGAGCCTGCCACGACTACTCGTTGCGGCTTCAGTCACTGGCGCCGAGTGGATTGGCTCCGCGTCCTAGATCTCTGGTGAGCGGACGACCACCTCCAGAGCGGGTTCTGGCAACGCGTCGTCGCCCTCCCCTCCAGCCGTCGCAGTGGCTTCTCTGACGGTCACCTCCATTGGCTCGGGGGCTCTTCCGGCAGCCTCCTCAGTCCCCGTTGCTACATCTTCAACGGGCACCGCCGACGGGATCTCGCTACCCTCGGCCTCAGCACCTGTTGACAAAAGGACAAGTGTATCAGTCATACCTGGCGACTATGACTACTCTTCGTGGGCTAATTGCACCTGAGAGAGTACTCACCTTCAACGACGCTGGCCTCAGAAAACGTAGCCTCAGCGGCCGGCGCCTCGGGCTCTGCCTGAGGGGCGGGAGCGGACTCCTCAGCAGGCGACGCGGCTTCTTCTTCCGCCACCTCTGTAGCAGGTTCATCCCCCTCCCAGGACAAGTCCGTCGATTTCCTGAAGAGTACACAAGCCGGTTGTCAATCAAGTACGACTACCACATCCAACGTACTACTCCTGAAGAATCAACACTTACAAGCTCGACCGGACCACCGTCATGGTTGGGGCGCCGAGGATACTGGCGATGTTGACTAGTCCCGCCTCGGCAGGCGCCTCCTCCTGCGCCTCTGTGGCCGCTGCCTCTTCGGTAGCAGCAGCGGCGGGTTTTGTGCTCCCCTGAGCAATAGGGGGCTGGCGCTCCATCTTGCAAGAGCTCTTCTACGGTGGGGGCTGGGCTACGACTACCCCCAGCTGCCTCCGCCACCGTGTCCCAGTCACCCTCGTCGCCCTGCTCAACAGGCTCGGAAGGTGGCATCTCCTGCAAGCAAGGAAACTTCATCGTCAACACACAAACTCGAGACATCAGTACTCGACTACCTTCTTCAAGATGGCTTACCTCTCGGGATGTGGTCTTCGTGACCTTCAACTTCTTGGCCACGTGCTTGCGGGCCACATTGCGCGGCTTTCTTGGCGGCGCGGGCAGACTAGCCTCTAAGCTAGCTGGTGGATCCTGAACGATAGGGATGTGACGCAAGCCAGGGCGGCTGAACCTCGACCGCAGCTGGAAGCGGTCCTGCAGTGTCTCCTCATCGTTGTCCACATCGGACGTGTCTTCAACGACAACTGTGTTGTCTCCCTCGCCAACTTCCCGCCGCTCCTTGGTCTTGCCCTTCATTTCCTCTGGGACCTCGACCAACTGAGGAGGCGACGCCGGCTCGGAGACGAACTTCGCCAAGTCGTCCTGCAAGGAGCACAACTCATTAGTGCGACTACTCTTATGTAATGAGTACTCGACTAGGGATGCGGCTACTAACCTTATTTGGTGGGCGCGCGGTGGAGTACTCTGGTACTGAGGACCATGTGTGGTTCGAGGACCAGTGCATGGTCGCTTCCTTGTGTGATGAGTGATTGACAACGTTGTGTGGACTGATTCTTGGCTAAGTATTGCAGGTGCAGGTTGCGGCTTGACTGGTGTTGGTGCAGGTGAAGAACAAGCGCGAAAGGTCGTCGCCGGTGGGGCCTCCAGGTGTGGAGAAGACAAGTAGGCTTCGTTCGAGGGACCCGGTGGCCAGCGAGGTCAAGTGCGGGCCGCATGGTGGCATGAACAGCTAGATGAAATCGTGGACAGTTTCTTGGTTGAGCCTCAAAACCAAGGTCGAGCTGGGATTACGTGGGAGCCGAGTCATGACTGGAGATTGGCGGAGGCTACACCAAGTTCGCGGGGTTTCCGGTGGTTCACCAGCAAACCACTGGGTTCCTTGGTTGATCCACAAAGCCAAGACCGAAGAACCGAAGACGGTCTTGCGGCAAGGTGCCGGACCGGTCGACCGGTGGGTCCGACCGGTCCCCGGCCGGTGAGGAGCACTGGTCTGACCGGTGTGCGACGATGCAGTCCGGAATCTTCGAAGCGGAGGACACACGTCGGGATCGCAAGGCTTGCGTCGAGGCTAAGCAGGTTGCGGTCGCCGGACATCCGTCCGATGGAGAAGACATGAAGACTTCCAAATCCGCCCTTGAGGGGCTTGTACCCTAGTTATTAGGAAAGGGCATTTTAGACTTTCGGTTGCCTCCATATAACCAAAGAGGTGAGAGGATGGCAGCCAACTCTTGGAACCCTAGCTCATTTGTTTTCCTATTTTCCTTAGGATTTCCATAGGACTAGCTTGAGAGCTTCATGGTGAGATCTTGTGAGAGGGTTGGATGATCGGGCGGCAAGCTAGACCTTGTATGAACCTTTGTTGCACGTATAGATGATTCGACGTGGTTCCTCAAGGTTTGGATGCGTTGTTCCCGGTTGTTCTTGGTGGTGATTTTCGGAGCCCTCTCTTGGTGATTTCTTTGGGTTATTTTCGGGACCTTTCTCTTGGGAAATTGATGGGGGAAATTTGTGGGAACCCCCCGTGGTTCTTTGGGCTGTGATTCCCCTCCAAAATCCGTGAGTAAAGGGGCTCGATTTTGAGGTTTTCCGAGTTCTAGGGTTTGTGGTGCTCTTGGCGGGATTTCTTCGATTCCTCCTTTTTGGACGAGTTTTGGTGGGATTAATCTTGGCTATGGACTCCACATGAGGTGTTCCTAATATCCCCAAAGTCTTGTTCAAGTCCGTGGAGCGATCCGGGAGATCGAGGTTTGGATTTGGGGGAGTTGACCCGCGGGTGCTGTTCATCCCGAGCTGCCCAGGCTATACCGGTCTGACCGGTGCTCTTGACCGGTCTGACCGGTGCAACCCTCGGTGGGTTTTTGCTCGGGTGAACGTCTGGGTGTGTTCGCAGTTGTCCTGTGTTGCTGCTGTTTCGAGTTTGGGTCTGTTTGGTGGTCGGTTGGCCTGTTTCTTGCTTTGGGGGCTTTCAGGCTGAGACCGGTCTAACCGGTGTGTCTCACCGGTCTGACCGGTGTGAAGCCACTTAGTGAAAGTTGCTCAGTTTCACCAGCAGGGACCGGTCTGACCGGTGGGTCTCCCCGGTCTTACCGGTGTTGGTCTGTAGACTCGAGGTTTGGTGTTCCACTGCGTTCTCGGGTCGGAAGGTTGTGTGTTGGTTCCTAGGTCCAGTGGCACTCCAGTGGCTACGTGGGCTTGGCCAACTTGGGTAGTGAGTTGGAGACGTGTGTTGGAAGCCGTGTTCATCTTGTTGGAGTTTCCATCTCCTTCGAGAAGAATTTTTATCGGCTCCCATTCACTCCCCCCCTCTCTGGTTCGCCGTATCGGTCCTTCACGTACTGGGCACGGCGTGTACGCCAGCATATCTTTGAAGATCCGGGCCAGCCTATCAACAATGTCATCATCGTCGACTTCATCTCCAGGCATCCGCGACGTGTCATCGTCGCCGGTGTACTCGTACCCCAGGGTGTCGCGGGCCATCAGCGGCTGCACCCTTCGCTTCATGAAGCTGAAGGACATATGTTCGGCCCTCAGCCCGGCTTCCCTCAGCGCCTTGATCTTCGCCAACAGCTAAGGCAACTAAAGAACTTCTTGCATCGTCGGCTCCGAGTTCCACCATGGCCAGTGCTTGGCCTGCTTCCCGCTGGGCTTTGGCAGCTTCGGGTGGTGGTTCGTGACGTAGAACCACTTGGCCTTCCAGTCTTGATTGGAATCTATCAACTTGTAGGAGATGTACTGCTCTGCCGCGTCCTCCCTCATCTGGATCCCCGCTCCACCGACTACTCGGGGATTGCTGGCGCTGGGTTGAGGCTTCACCCGGAAGAACTTCCAGAACAAGATCCAATGGGGCTTGATCCCCAGGAAGGCCTTGCCAAAATGTACAAAGACGGCGGTGTGGAAGATACAGTTGGGGTTGAGGTTGAGGTACTGGATGCCGTAGTACCCCAGCAGCCCCTTGAAGAAGTCGCTGGCCGGGAGAGACAGTCTGCGCTCCGCAAACCGGGCGAACATCAGGATCTCGTCCGGGATCTTCTCCATGGGGTACGGATCCCCTACGGCATCTCTCCACATACCCACCTCCTTCTCTCGCAGGAACCCATTGTTGAGAAGGGCCAACAGGTCTTCGGTCTTCGCCTTGGATTTCTTCCACTCGCGATTTGGATCTGGTTGTGGCGGAGACACCGGTGGCAATGTCCCCACAGCAGAACCGGCGGCCTCTTCACGGGCCCTCTTCTTCCCACCGGCGGCCTTCGTGGTCTTCGATGGTGACAGCTTCATTCTCCAGGTGCACGGTGTCTTCACGCGCATTCGCTTAGGGGCTACAGTGGTGGCTTCCTACGGTGGCGCACTTGGATCTACGCTCTACTCAATAGCGGCGGTGCGCACCAGTGGTGATTCCTGGCTAGATCTGCTAGGAATGGCTGCAACTGCGTAGGGTGAAAAACCCTAAGGGTTTTGGCTTCTATTTATAAGTCAACGCGCCCCCCTAAACGGCCAGATGGACAAGTCTGCGCTTGACGGACTCAGCGGCGGTGCGCGACCTTTCAACTTCTACTAGTCGACCCACCTCACCTCGGGGGCTCGACTACTCCAACTCGACTTCCTGGGGAGCGACAGGATTCAAAAGCATCTCAGGACACATTCTACAAGATGACCCTTCAATTCGAGAGGAAGTACTCGACTCAAGGCTCGGGGGCTCCGTGCCACGTGTCCTTCGGTTTTTTCTCCAGATTTTTCAGGATTTTCTTGCCAAAACTTCAGATGAACCCTCAGCCAGAGTGTACAACTCAACCTAAGGCTTGGGGGCTACTCCATATGGAGTGCGATTTTGCAATCGCACTTCCATATCAGTTTCAGCTTCAAGACAACATGGCATTGTTGAAGATCTTCAAGAGCGGCACTCGAGGACGCTTGGGACTACTCGAGAAGACTTCAGGATTGTTCAGATGTCAGCTGGAGTACATTCCAGCCTCGGGTTGCTTCAACTACTCTTGGGGACTTTTGACTTATAGTACTCGGGGACACTTGAGGACTACTCATTAGGGCCGTCAAGACGACTACTTGAAGCTATCCTTCTCGACTACAAAGTACTCAGGGGCTTGTCGTATGGACCTCCCTGGGCCCACTACCTCGGTGGGTACCAGGACCGACTACTCGGTGGGCCCCGGGACTACCCAACTTGCGCCGCACGGCACCCGATGGCATGAAGCACAAGGACTACAGAGGAGAAGTACTCGGTTAGGAAGCTGTACATGTCCCGCACTGTATAGAGGACTCCTAGACGTACTCGACTAGTACTCTCTCCCTGAACCGACTTGTAACCCTGCCTCCCGGACTATATGAGGCGAGGCAGGGAGCCCTCTCTCCATCATCTCATCTCACGGCGTAAGATTGCATCATCTTGTAATCGTACCCAATCAATCCAGAGCTATGCAGCATACAAGACGTAGGGTATTACGCACCTCGCAGCCCGAACCTGTCTAAATTGTGTGCCATGTGTCTCTTCCTTCGAGTTACGATCTCGGCGAGGCCACATTCATCTACTTCAGGTACTCCCCTTAGTAGGTTGCCGTTCCAAAACACCGACAGTCTTTGTTGACTCCAACCAGTCTAAGATCCAAGGATGGTGTACCAGGAACGGGGTTTGCGTCATCCACACTTCGATGGCAAGAATTACTAGATGTGGAGTAAGCGGATGGCAGCGTTCCTCCGCGGAAAGGGTCAGATCCTTTGGGATGTCACGGTGGACACAGGCTATGTCCAGCCGATGAACTTCCTTGCTCCAGGATCGAGGGACATGTTCAACGCCAACAATAAAGTGGTCGACTACTTGTTTCGTGCTTTGTGTCATCCTGAGTTCGATTGGGTGCACACTGAGCACTTGGCTTGTAGAATCTGGTTGGTGTTGAAGGAGGCTCATGTTGGGAATGCCCAGGTTGAGGCTCGGATGTATGCGACCTACCGGAGAGAGTACGAGAACTTCACTCATCTCCCCGGTGAGTCCATCGATGCCTTGTTTCAGAGGTTCACGGTGGTTGTGAACAACACGAGGGCCAATGTGGATGCGCTCCCGTACGATGATCATGATAGAGCTGTCAAGCTCTTGCACTCTTTGGGTCGTACGATTTGGGGCGGAAAGTTCGAGGCCATTGTGGAGTTGGAGAAGTATGACAATCTGACGGTGAACGAGCTTTTCTCGAAGCTCAAGTCGGCTGAGGTGGATAGAAGCATGACAGCCAAGCTCGAGGGCACAACTGACTCTCATAGTCTCGCCCTCGCTGGTGGTTCGAAAGGAAAGGCTAACACTAACCCATCCACCAGGATGTTCTCTTTGTCCTCTTAGATCTCTATGCCAGATGAGGAGTTCGATGTGCTTGGAGAGGACGAGCTAGCATTGCTGACGAGGAGGTTCGAGAGGCTGCATGAGAACCGGGTGAACATGAGGAGCAACACGAGGACATGCTTCTAGTGCGGCAAGCGGGACACTTCGTCGCCGACTTCTCGGAGAAGGTCGACAACAAGGACGGCTACAAACACAAGTCGAGGATGGATGGCAAGTACCGGTCGAGGCGTGACCACAAGAGTAAGCACAAGAACAAGCACAAAGACGAGCGATGATCGAGGAAGAAGGAGAGCCGAGGCAAGGCCCGAGGGATGGTTGGAGCGAGTGACATCGACTCCAGTTCCGCGTACTCCACCTCGAGCTCAAGCAGCAGTGAAGACGAAGGTGATCGTCGCAAGAGCAGGAAGTTGTCCAAGAACATAAGCGAACTGAGCTGCTTCGCTAGAGATGGCTTCTGCACCATGACGCTGAGCTCCGGCAGCAAGAAGAGCACACAGAGCGACTCGGACTCTGACCCCGACGACGAGGTGCGTGATGAACTTCCCTTCTTGCGCCAGGAAAATGAACGGCTTGGCTCGTTTCTTGATAATCGTGATCACATGCTTAGAGAGGCCAAGAACATGAGGAAAGAGCTTAGGGCTTCACTCGAGGATGCTAGGACTAGAGTGGCTGAGCTAGAAACACAGGTTCTTGATAGCAAGCTTGAAATTGATTCCCTTAAGGCTAGCCCTGTTGTTTCTGATGAGGTTGATTGTGCTGATTGCTCTATTTTCCTTGTTGATCGTGCTTTGTTTAAGGAAAAGCATGCCTCCAAATGTGAGGAACTAGATGTGCTTAGGGTTGAAGTGGCTGAGCTTAAATCTAGATCTGCCTTGCTAGGTGCTTTCACTTCTTGCCCTGTCTTGCATGCTAAAATTGATGAGATGCATGTTTACACTGCTTCCCTTGAGGCTAAGCTGAAAGAACCAATTCCTACATCTTGCTCTACCTGTGAAATGCATGCTTCGAAGAATTTGGAACTTGCACACTATGTTGATCGCTTGCAGGATGAGAATGATGAGCTGAGAAAGTTGATGGGTTGGTTGTCTGGTCATGAGCCTCAATTAAGGATAATGATCGAGTCATTCAAGAGGCAGGATGGTGAGGGACTTGGGGCAAACAAGGTTGGTGAGGTAAGTGGAGAGAATATCCCAGAGCCACCGAAAACCCACCACAAAAATTATTTCCCTCCCAAACCTAACCATCTTAGGAGTCGACTAGACCCAACCCTAGCTCCACCCGTGTTTCCCCCACAAACAAATGATTTCCAATAGCCTATCAAGTTTGTGAGCACTTCGGGGAAAGTGTTCTTTGGGAAAGAGAGTGAGAAGGCTAGTGAGGAGAAACCCGTGCAGAAGTCAAGTGGAGAGAAAACAAGTGAGCAGCCCCAACCCAAGCCTAAACCTAAGCTTGTGAGGTTTCATTGTGGCTATTGTGGGAGAGATGGCCACGAGGATTTGTTTTGCTTCAAGAGGAAGCGAGAGGAGAGAATGGCGAAGGAGTGGGCTAACAAGGACAAGTACCACCCTTCCGATGGTGTACTTGAGCCTTGTGTGCAGATGCCCAGGGCCAAGGCGAGTGTGAGGACAGTTCCAGCTTGGGGAGAGCGAAAGGTTGTTGGAGGTGCTGCTGGACGGGCTACACCGGTCAGACCGGTGGGGGGGCACCGGTCAAACCGGTGCAGGCCTGGACAGGCAGCGGTTTGGGTTTTGTGCTCGTACAGGTGCGAGGTTTGTTTCTGGAGGTCGTGGTTCTGGTGGTTGGGCTGGAGAGTTTGCAAGAGGTCAGTTTGCTAGGCATTCTCCCCCTCGAGCTCACTACGGGGATGGGCGGAGTCGTAGCTTGGAGAAGGAGAGGAGGGACAGTCCATGGGCCTTCTTTCGTGGCTTTGGTCCTCCTCCAGGTAGAGAGGGTTGGTTCCATCATGGTGGTTACCGTGGTGGTGTCGTGGAGGTAGCTTTGGTAGGAAAGATGGTTTGGTTTGTGCTAACCCCACTTTCGAGCAAATGGCTCGACACTGGTTTTACTCTTCTGGTACTAACCCCAGTGCTGAGTCGTTTGTTCGCTCACGTGCTCATTTTTGAATTTCAGGTGGGAGACTTGAAGAACATTTGGTTGATTGACTCCGGTTGCTCGAGGCATATGACCGGAGACAAGGGGTGGTTCTCAAGTCTCGTCCAGGTGGTGACAAGGAGGTACATCACTTTTGGGGACAATGGGCGTGGGAGTGTGCTTTCAGAAGGTGAGATTAAGGTGAGTAACAAGATCACTCTCAGGTGTGTGGCTCTTGTTCAATCGCTTGGATACAATTTGCTTTCTGTGTCCCAGCTGTTGGATGAGGGTTTTGAGGTGTTGTTTCGGCCTAATGGTTCTCAAATTTTGGACTCTCGAGGGGACCTTGTCTGTATGGTCGTTCCCGAGGGTCAAGTGTTTCGTGCTAATTTTTCTCAGTCTTCTGGTGTGGAGCGTTGTTTCTTGGCTGGTTCTTCGAGTGAGTTGTGCAAATGGCATCGGAAGTTGGGTCACTTGAGCTTTGACCTTTTGTCTCGCTTGAGTAAACTCAATTTGGTCCTAGGATTGCCACGGTTGAGGTTTGAGAAAGAGTTGGTTTGTGCGCCGTGTAGGCATGCCAAGATGGTAGCCTCTTCTCACCCGCCTCTCACCGATGTGATGACTGAGCGTCCATGCGAGCTGCTCCATATGGACCTTGTTGGCCCAGCTCGTGTGCGATCTACGGGTGGGAAGTGGTATGTCCTTGTTGTGGTGGACGACTATTCTCGGTATGCGTGGGTGTTCTTTCTCGAGGATAAGGGGGAGTCGTTTGGTTTTGTTCGAGATCTTGTCTTGAGGTTGAGAAACTGTTAACACCAGAAATTGGTACAGGAAGGAGACTGACTTGTGGACCGAGTTTGGTAAAGAAACACCATTCAGTAGGAAATTTTCCTCAAAGCATTCGGTAAAGGTGCCTGCGGTCGGTAGCATGCCATCATTCGGCAGAAGGGCTGTTTTGCTCTTGGAAAAGGAAACATTCGGGAATATGTGATGACGTGGCCTGAGTCTAAGGAAGGGACGAATTGATGACGGGTGCAAGACGGACATTGGCGCCGGAGCATTAATTTAGGCAATAAATGTTGTACTCGTGGTCGACTAGGAGTCGTGTTAGGACAAGGGTATAAATATAAACCCGTAGTGTTTGTAATAGGGATCGAACAATTCAACAACAAACCGGCCCCGTCCAACCTTCGAGTACTTTAGTCGAGTCGTCGAGTTTTTCGATAGGAATCATCGATCAGTCGACCTCCGTAAGTACTGGCAACCTTGTATCATGTCTAGTATCATGCGTTGGATTTAGACCGTGATGCAAGTAGTCTTGTTACCATGCTTAGTATCATGTGGTGGATTTAAGCTTGGTTCAAGAGGGTTTCTTGTTAGATCATGAGTCATACGATAGGCTAAGATCTAGCTTGGAGCTAGTTATCGGCTCTATTAGATTTGGCAAGATCTAATAGATTCATTAAGTTACCCTGTGTTGCTTTGAATTTTGCTCTTATGTTTAATTCAAGTAACACTCTTATTGCCCAATTTAGATTGGTTAGGTTTCGGCTTTATCTTGTATACGATCCATATGATGTATGCTCAAATCTTCAACTCGACGTGGTGCATGGATCACGTGCTCTTTAATAGCCGAATTCGAATCAATCTAGATTGCCACGTGTTGTGGGTTCAAGCATGTTAACCTAGCATAGTTTGTTCCTTCTCCACGGAACCCGAATCGGCTGTACAGCTGTTTTTGGCAATTCTGTAACGAGCGAAACGTGTTCATAAGCTTGTCTTTTAAATAATGCATGCTTTTAGCTTTCCATGATTAGATTGTATCAAGTGGTGGATTGATCTATTCTTGGTTGGTGGTGTGGTTTCAAACAAGTTGTATCATGCAGTGGATTAACTTGTTTGGGGTCACGCTCGACGGGTTTGAAAGTACCTAGACATGCGGTAGACTAGTGCTTTTAGCCTATGCAAGCATATTTACTGCAAATTTATAATCATGCTTCGCCTTTATTTATCTTACTGTAATTTATCTCTGAAAATCGGTCATGATCACGTGCTGCGATGTTATTTAGACAAAGACCGATCTTTCATCATGCTCACATCATGCATTCAGCTATACCCTGCTTACATGTTTTAAAGCTCCCGAATGATATTCAGATTTGTTGACAGATAGCTTGTTGTAGCTATATGTCGTTTTGATTGGCTTTGTGGTCGTAAATGCGGAACTGTCTGGTATCACCCGGCAACTTCCAGGTTTTATCTAACTGCTTTTCATCTTTTGTCAGTTTCAGGAAAATTGACTGGCACGCTTTGGATTCGGCAACATGTGTTAAGCCAGCTTTGTTCGACTTGCCGTGTGCTTGGCGTGAAGTGCTGATTTTACGTCAACACACTTTTTGGCACGCCCGGTGGGACAATCTAGTTGATCAAGATGCTTGAAATTTATGATGTCATGGATGTCACTTTAGAGGAGCTGACTACAGAACAGCAATTGCAACTGAAGGAAGCTATTGATCAATTTCAGCAGAAGTGTCTGATGTCATTTTCTAAAAATGGAAGTGGTGTGCCATACCTCAAGTCTGACATGCCAAGAGTTCCACTGCCAGGGGAACCTGATACTACATCTGCTGAAGAGAAACAAGAAGTTTTTGGCATGGTACAGAAAGCTTTGGAGGACATAATGGCTAGGCATAATACTGCAATTCTGAATAGCTTTTGACAGATGATGGTTGGGATCTTCGGCCCAGGTGTGGACAAACACTTTGAAGGAGAATCAAGTGCTGTTGTCACTGGCCAACCAGTTCGTCAAGATACAAGTGTTCAACCGCCTCCACAGAGCATGAGTGGTCAGCCAACTCAACATGTGGATAGCCAACCAGTTCGGCCAAATCTACGTCAAGCACTCCTGGAGTTCAACCTGATTCTGCTTACAGGATATCCCCAGCAAATAATAGGCTGCAAAAGAACATGTATGGGGCTGGATATTCAGAATTCATGGATTACAGTGTTGTTGATGCTCTCCCGAATCCTGGATATGGTGGTGCTACAGGGATGCCTGTTGGAGGAACAGGGAATCAAGATGTCAATATTGATCTCCTGATGCAGAGGATGACCGATGTGCTTCAGAATCAATTCGGTCTAAAGCCTAAAAACCAAGGGCATGTGTATACACCTCCTTTCCAAGAATGGTATAATAGGGTGGCCTTGCCGCACAGGGTGAAAGCTCCTGCAGATCTCACGAAGTTTTCTAGGCAAGATGATACTAGCACTGTGGAACACATAGCCCGATACTTGATGCAGCTTGGGGAAGCTTCAGCTGATGAAGCATTGAGGATCAGATATTTCCCTTTATCATTGACAGGCCCGGCCTTTACATGGTTCACTTCTTTGCCTGCTCAATCAATCTGTTCCTGGAAGGATTTGGAATAAAAGTTTCATGCTCATTATTCACTGGCAGTAATGAGAAAAAGCTAATTGATCTAACCACCCTGAGGCTGAGGCATAATGAGACACCCATGGAGTTCCTCAGTAGGTTCAGAGAGACAAAAAGCATGTGCTTCTCTTTGAATATACCAGATGATCAATTGGCTAGTATGGCTATAGCAGGTATGTTGCCAGCTATTCAGGAAAAGTTGTTCGGCATGGAGTTCGATAATCTTGGCTAATTGTCTCACAGATTGTCATTGATGAGCAACCAAGCTTATGGCTTCAAGAAAGACTACAGGTTTGCCAAACACAGTGATGTAGCTGACATCTATACTCAATTCCTCGAAAGGGCTGATCAGGGAGAGGAATTTGATGATGAAGAGGAGATAGTTGCAGCTGAAATAGTGTGGGGCAAAGAGCCATTAACAGTGAATCAAAGGTGGATCAAGCAAGCCAAGGGCACTTATGATTTTTATGTGACTAAGGCTAATAAGCTCTTTGAGTTCCTCGTGAAGGAAGGCCGAATCAAGTTGCCAGATGGGCATTCTATGCTTCGGCCTGATGGGGTCAAAGAAAAAAGGTATTGTGGGTTTCATGACAGGAATTCTCACTCCATCAATGAGTGCAGGGTCTTCAGGATGAGAATTCAGAAGGCTATTCAAGAAGGTCATCTAAAATTTGACAATAAGATGAAATTAGATGGCAATCCTTTTCCTCAGAACATGATTGGATTCTCTGTCAACATGGTGACTGCTGAGGAGAAAGGAAAAGTGAAGGTTTTGACTTCAGCGAGGGCTAAGCAGGATGGATCAGTTGACCCTGCTCAACAAGTGACAGTTGAACAAGTCCACAAGGAAGTGCCTCGCATCTTGAAAAGTCAAATTGAAGTTGGGGAATCCTCCAAACCCAGGGTGACTTCGCGTATTCTCCTCAACAAGTGGCAGCATCAGCAAGAAAAAGTGCGCTACCAGAAACAAAGGTACGAGGAGGAGAAGCGAAGATATGAGGAAGAAGTGCACAGGAAAGAACGAAGGTTTCTTTAGGCACAGGAAATATCCACGGGAATAAGAGCGCGCGCATTGGGGATGTGCATTCTTTAGGCACTGCTGGAACGAAGGTTTAAAGCTCCCCACGTTGAACAATTGTCCTGAATGCAGTGACAAAAATACTGAGTATAGGCAGGATACTGTCAATCGCCGATCCGTCCATGAAAGAATTGGAAGGATGCATCCTAGTGACAGTCGGCACATAAAAATAAATGAAGTTAATGATCAACCAAGAAAAAGATATGCTGATCACAGATGGGTTGACCATGAAGAAGAAGAGGATCGCGAATATGTCTGGCAGAAAGGACAGTGGTGCCCACCTGGTTTGAGGAGAAGCCAAAAGAGAAGAGTTCAGCGCTTAAGAAATCAGAAGTTGAAGCAGACAGGAATCAAAAGGAAGCAAGTGTGGCGTCTAAAAGAGAAACCTGATGGATTTGGTCGTTCGGCTCCTACGTGCATGGTATGCTTCTTGCCGAATAAATTCATAGCTCCAGCTAATCAGGTTGTGCAGGAGGAAGCATCGCCCGACATTGATGAGGCTGAGCAATTTGGGATGATGACACAGCTAGTGTTGGACAAGCAAGCTACTTTTGACAAGCTAGCCAAGAATCGACATATGAGACTGCTGTACTTGAGAGGATATGTTAATGGGAACCGTTGACCAAGATGTTTGTTGATGGTGGAGCTGCGGTCAATGTGATGTCGTAAACTACATTCAGGAAGCTTGGTATGTGCCCTGGGGATTTAACGCCAACAAGCATAGTTCTGAATGATTTTGCTGGAAATCTTTCAGACACCAAGGGCTGCGTACATGTGGATCTGATGATCGGGTCCAAGACTTTGCTTACAACTTTCTTTGTCATTGAGGGCAAAGGGGCATACAGCTTGCTGCTTGGACGGGACTGGATCCATGCAAATTGTTGCATCCCATCTACCATGCATCAACAACTTGTTCAATGGGTGGATGATGATATAGAAGTGGTCCAAGCAGATGATTCAGTAAGCGTGGCTAACATGGAACCAGCCTTCTAGGAGTATCAAGGTATAGATTGCTTCTCGGGCAAGGACTGGGGTGAAGGTCCTGTTGAACCGATCGGCGGTGATCAACCGATTCAAGCAGTCAGGTCTTATAGCAATTTTTAATGGAGAATCCAATTGATGGAACGGATGGAAAGTTGGGACGTGGATTTATGTCGGCTGACAAACTGGAAGAAGTTGACATTGGAGATGGTGACAAGCCAAGGCCGACATTTATCAGTGCTAATTTAGATTCAAGCTTCAGAAAAGAGTTGATCAAGCTACTGAAAGAGTACAAAGATTGCTTTGCTTGGGATTATTCGGAGATGCCTGGTTTAGATCATTCCATTGTTGAGCCTCAGTTGCCAATCAAGTCTGGTTTTAAACCTTACAAGTAGCCTCCCCGAAAAATCTACAAGGATGAAGTATTGGCCGACATGAAGAAAGAAATTGAAAGATTAATAGAGGCAAATTTCATTCGGCCATGCAGATATGCTGATTGGATCTCTAATATTGTTCCTGTCTACAAGAAGAATGGGAAGATGAGGGTTTGCATAGACTTTAGAGATCTAAACAGAGCTACACCTATGGATGGATATCCAATGCCTGTTGCTGATTTGTTGGTTGATGCCGCTGCTGGATGGCAATGCAGGGTACAATCAAATTTTTATGGCAATAGAAGATATATCAAAAACAGCCTTCAGATGTCCTGGACATATAGGCCTTTTTGAGTGGATTTATGATATTTGGGTTGAAAAATGCCGGTGCAATTTATGATATCTTTCACGAGTTGATCGGCAAAATTGTGGAGATATACATTGATGATGTCGTGATCAAGTCTTTGGATCATAAATCGCACTTGGATGATGTGAGGGAAACTCTAGAGTGCACCCGAAAACATGGGCTTAAGATGAACCCGAACAAGTGTGCCTTTGGGGTTTCAGCTGGAAAGTTCCTAGGATTTTTGGTACATGAAGGAGGAATAGAAGTTGGCAAGAAAAGCATGAAAGCTATTGATGAAGTTGTCCCTCCAACCAATCTCAAGGAATTACAATCACTGCTCGGCAAGATCAACTTTGTGAGAAGATTTATTTCAAATTTGTCACAAAAGGTGTTGCCTTTCTCTCCACAGTTGAGGATCAAGAAGGATCAAAAGTTTGTATGGGGTGACGAACAACAAAAGGCTTTTGATGAGATTAAGGAATACATGAAGGAACCACCAGTGTTGGTGCCTCCACAATTGAACAAGCCTTTTAAGTTGTACGTGGCGGCCGATACCCAAACCATTGGATCGGCCCTCATGCAAGAATTTGAGGGAAAGGAAAGAGTAGTTGCGTACCTTAGCCGAAAATTGCTTGATCCCAAAACAAGATATTCGGCTGCGGAAAAGCTTTGCCTGTGTTTATTATTCATGTACAAAGTTTCGGCACTATTTGTTGAATGCCGAATGCTTTGTATATTCAAAATTTGATGTAATTAAACACATGTTGTCTATGCCAATTTTGAACGGAAGGATTGGCAAGTGGATTTTAGCTTTGTCTGAGTTTGAGTTGAAATTTGAATCGGCAAAAGCTGTTAAAGGACATATTATTGTTGATTTCATTACTGAACATCATGATCCATCAATTAATTTGCTTGAGATTACCCCCTTGGGCTTCGTTCATGTGGCAAAGGTGGTGGAGTAAGAATTTTATTGATTTCACCTAAAGGAAAGATGTTTCAATTCGCTATCCCTATTCAACCTACTGTCACAAATAATCAAGCTGAATATGAAGCATTACTTAGAGGGCTTCAATATTTGAAAGAAGCAAAGGCTATTTCAGTTGAAATTTATGGAGATTCAAAGCTGGTTATAAAACAATTGAATGGCCAATATGAGAGTAGAAATGATATCCTGAGGAATTACTACGAGGAGTGCAGGGAAATCTTGAACAGTTTTCAGTTAGTGATTCTACAACATATTCCTAGGGAGCACAATGAAGAGGCAAACAGGCTAGCCCAAAGTGCTTCAGGTTATAGAGAAAACCAAGAAGTGTTTGCCAATGATGTGTATACTTTCGGGAGTGATCTAGCAGAATATTACTGGAGAAAAGAAATTGTTGATTATTTGGAAAATCCATCCCGAAAGGTCTCTAGGAAGCTCAGGTATAAAGCTATAAAATTTGTTCTTCTTGATGGACGTTTGTATTACAAATCATTGGATGAGGTATTGCTACAATGCCTGGGTCAAGAAGAAGCAAAGAAGATGATGAGTGAAGTGTATGATGGGCTGTGTGGACCGCATCAATCGGCTTATCGAATGAAGTGGGTTATCAAGCATACTGGATGTTATTGGTCGACGATGCTGGAGGATTGCTTTGAATATTACAAGGGGTGTCAAGATTGTCAAAAGTTTGGAAATATCTAGAGAGTTACAGCATCAGCTTTGAATCCTATTATCAAGCCATGGCCATTCAGATGATAGGGTATAGATTTGATTGGCCAAATAAATCCTCCATCTAGCAAGGGGCATAAGTTTGTGCTTTTGGCAACATATTATTTCACTAAATGGGTTGAGGCAGTTCCATTGAAGAAAGTAACATCAGAAAATATGGTTGAGTTTGTCAAAGAGCACATCATCTACAGATTTGGAATTCCTCAAACAATTACAACTAATCAAGGGACTCAGTTTACATCTTCAGAGTTCAGAGAATTTGCTGAAAGCATGGGGATCAAATTGTTAAATTCTTCTCCTAATTATGCCCAAGCTAATGGTCAGGCTGAGTCTTGTAACAAAATCATGATCAAGATTATACAAAAGAAGATTGATCAGAAGCCAAAAAGGTGGCATTCGGTACTCAATGAAGCCTTGTGGGCTTACCGAATGGCCCCTCATGGAGCTAAAAAAACCTCTCCTTATGAGTTGGTTTACAGGCATCATGCTGTTTTGCCATGGGAAATGCAATCAGACTCAAGGAGAGTAGTTTTGCAAAAGGATTTAAGTTCCAAGGATTACAGTGGCTTAATGATGGACGAGTTAGAAGATTTGCATATGATTCGTCTTAGGGCCTTGGAAAATATGGTGAAAAACAAGATGCGAGTTGCTAAGTGTTATAACAAGAAGGTAAAAGTCAAGCAATTTGCAGAAGGAGATTTAGTCTGGAAAGCATTACTGCCGATTGGGACTAAGTACAGTACGTTCGGCAAATGGTACCCGAATTGGGAAGGTCCCTTTTGGGTGGTTAGGTGTACGCCTGGAAATGCATATATCTTAAAAACTTTAGTAGGAGAAGAGTTCACTGCTGCAATAAACGGAAGATACTTGAAGAAATACTATCCTAGTGTTGAAGTTGATCGTTGATTACAAGCATGAGGATTACAAGCATCAAAAACATGGAGACATCTGGCGTTCAGGAAAGAAGCCGCCTTCAGAGCAAATCCTGACAAAAGGAGATGGCCAATACTAAAGTGTATTGCCCTTAGCACAAAAAATGTTCTACATTACAAACGTTTCTCGCAGGTTCTTTATTTGGCAACCCAGCCACCTAGAATTACAAGAGAGAGCTTGTGGGAAGCAGAAGGCCTGGAGGAAGAAGCAAATGTATGCTTCATTTCTTTGATTCCGCGTTTTTCCTCTTCAGCTCTTCCCTCTTCATCTGCTCCAGGACCACTGTGACGGCAACATAGATGCTTCGGGGGTTGCCATGATTTACAGCTTTCATCAGGCTGTCCCAGGAGGCCTTCAAGTTGTTGTACCTGTCAGAAACATCTGAAAAAAGGGGGAACAGACTCTCGTTGAATATGGGATCTGAAACTTAAGTGTGAGAATCAACTAAGGATGAGGAACTTACCTCCTACCAACGCCTCTAAGCTCATGCGGCGTTCGCGTTCAGCACTACAGCGGGTGGTGATGTCCCGTAGGTTGTGTTCTAGATGCCGGATGCGACGGCGCAGTTGGTGGTTGGTCTTTTGTTCTGGTGTGGTGTCTTCTTCTTCAGCAGAGGAATCGGAAAGGATGTACTCAGGGACCTCTTCAGTACCAAAGATTTCCCCTGGTAGCAGGACGAGGCTGAAAACAGAGAAAGGTGAATCATGATATTGCAATCGAGAACAAGAGAAAGGATTGAGAAGAAAAGATTACTCTTGAATGGTTCGCTTCTTTGGTGGGGCGCTGTTCTCCTCGACTGGCTGTTTTCCCTTGTCCGCCATGGCCTTGGGGGTTTTTCTCTGGAGAAGGAGGATGAGAGGATGTGAAATGATGGAAGTGTATGCGAGTGGATTTGCAGAGCACAAAGGGGCTATTTTATTGGCCCTGAGAGCGCATCGAGAGTGATAACTGGCTGGCGTGCATTGATGGGAATACCAAACGACAGGGTTTCTCCCCGAATGCGAAGGGTTTTTTCATTGAATAGTGTTCATGGCTCTCGAATAAGGATTTTCTGCGGATTCTGCGCCAAGGGACAAGAGTTTGTGCGTATTCGGCTAGAGTAAGAGTTCCCAAATACGTTCAAAATAGTAAAGGTTCGCACGCACAAATTAAAGGAAATCATCGCAAGACAAATGCAGAAGATAAAATTTCATATTTATTGCCGAAATTCCAACATCCCTAGTACAAACTAATCAAAGAGCCTGTTCAGCACAGACTGGGGATGAATGGAATCGGCAATGGCGTCGCCGTGGCCTTCGAGGCGCCCCGGGATGACCTCAATGTCGTCGACGTCATCTGCCGCGCCACCGTGGAAGCCGCGGGGCCGAGTGGAGTAGTCGACGCCGGTGTGCGTTGCCATGGCAGCCAGGCCCAGGGTGGTGCCCAGACGGACGCCGTGGAGGGCTACCTCGTCGACACGGCCTTCCACCGCGCCAAGGCGAGCTTCCGGTGTGTCTCCGGGGGCGTTCACCTTGTCCGCCAGCTTCTTCACCAGCGTCTTCAGCAAATTGAGCTCGGCGTCGCGGTCTGCAACAATCACGAAGCAATGGTGGCTAGTTCAAAGTTGAGTTCAGATTAAACGAAATCACAAGATTCATCATCGATGGCCTCCAGCAGCTGTTTGCGCTGGTGCTCCCACTCGAGCTCGGCGATTCCGGCTTTTTTGGAGACGACCTCCAACTCGCGCCGGGTTTCATCGCGCTCTTCCTTGAACCTACGGGCGGCAAGGTCATTGTAGAGCGAGCTGGAGGAGTGGGAACGGCCAGACGATCCCGAGGAATCGCCCACTGTCGTATGGATCTCCCTGGGCCCACTACCTCGATGGGTGCCAGGACCGACTACTCGGTGGGCCTCTGGGACTACCCGACTTGTGCCACACGGTACCTGATGGCGTGAGGCGCAAGGACTACAGTGGAGAAGTACTCTGATAGGAAGCTATACATACCATGTATTGTGTAGAGGACTCCTAGACGTATACGACTAGTACTCTCTCCCTAAACCGACCTGTAACCCTGCCTCCCGGACTATATAAGGTGAGGCAGGGACCCTTCTCTCTCAGATTACGCATCATCTTGTAATCACATCCAATCAATCCAGGGCTACGCAGCATACAGGACGTAGGGTATTACGCACCTCGCGGCCTGAACCTGTCTAAATTGTGTGCCACGTGTCTCTTCCTTCGAGTTACCGATCTCGGCGAGGCCACAATCATCTACCTCAGGTACTCCCCTTGGTAGGTTTCCGGTCTAAAACACCGACAGCTGGCGCGCCAGGTAGGGGATCTCGTCGAAGATCATATGGCGAACTCGACAGCTTCCATCTTCATCAAGCCAACTGTCGCCTTCAACCGCGGCGACACCTTCGTCTTCGGCTCCTGGGTCTGCACTGCTGACGGCGCCGGATCCTTCCAACGCCGCCTCACCATGCCACCCAACCCGGAGACTGGGCTCGTGACGCTTCCCAAAGTAGTCACGGGCAATCTCGCCGGAAAGTTCGCTGAAATTTCGCTCTACAACCAGCACGCCGACTTCGAGCTTGGATCCGACTCCAACTCGAACTCGACGTCTGTAACACCCAAAAATTTTCAGATTTCAGGATGTTAATAGGAAGACTAATTAAACAACGATTTTCTCATAATTTAAAAAATTTCCCAACATTTGTTTTGTTACAGGAAATTTAGTGTAGGAAAATAATTGATGTCTTTCGGAATTAAATAAAATAGTTCTCTGAGTGTTGCATTCATTTCGTTTGCATGATTTTTTTATTCTTGTGTGTGGTTTTCAAAAATCATAAAAAGATCAAACTCAAATTTCTCTCAATCTTTATGGTCCAACTCATCATCTCTCTATATCTTTTTTTCCTATCCCAATCCGGACTCTCCTCTCTGTTAGAACAGTAGTCACGCGCGGCCCACCATTAATTCTCGTTGGCGTGTTTCTCTCAGTTGGCCCAGCAGTTAGCTCAATCCATTTCGCGGGCCTAGCTTTCTCTCCCTATCTTCCATAGTCGCTGACAGTTGGGCCCACCCATCAGTTCCATCCTCCACCTCCAGTCGGCACCGTGTCGCACTCGTGCTCCTACACCCACCCAGCTCCGTGCCCTATGCTTCGCACCCGAGTCGTGCACTCTCATGTGCCTGCACAGTGCGCCGCCCACTTGGCCCTCGTGTTCGCAGTTCTTTTGCCGTCTACCTCGCGCCGCATGATGGCTCAGCTTTACGCACCTGTGCACTGCATCGGAGCTCATCCGAGCCCGAGCCGCTCAGCTCTCGTGCCGCTCTGCGTGTCTGCAGCCCGTCCTGCGGTACCACCACACCTGCTAAGCTCCCTTGTGCCCGCTCGCATCCTACCTGCGTGTCGTGACGACCTGGGCCCATGCGCCTGACCATTCCCAACCTTCGGCCGCATCTGATTGTGCCACCCGTACCAATCCGCGTGCCGTTGTCATCTCGTTGTGCGGGCCTCTGCCTGCACGTCGCGCCGGCCGCCAGCATCGCCCATGCGACAACGTCGCCCCTCGTGCCCTGTGTGCGCTAGTGCGCTGCTCCCAAAAACCACACGGCCGGACTCACTCCTATGTGCGGCACCTACCGCTCGTCGCCGGAACACCGCCGACCACTGAGTTGTGAGGACCAGGAGCGTCCCAGTGGTCGATGGATGACCGCTCCTCAGTGATGAGTGATTGACAACGGGTGTTGGACTGACTCTTGTCTTAGTGCGCAGGTGTAGGATGCGGCCTAGTTCGTGTTGTTGCAGGTGAAGAACGGGCGCGAAAGGTCTTCAGCCTTGAGGGGCCTCCGGGAGATGGAGAGACAAGTAGGCTCGGTTCGAGGGACCCGGTGGACAGCGGGACTGGGTGCGGGCCACATGGTGGCGACATAAGCAAGACGAAGTCATGGACAAGCGAGCCGGTGCACGGTGGCGGTCAAGTCAAGTGGTTTGGCGGGAGGCCGGACCAAGTACGCGGGGTTTGGTGGTTTGCCCACAAAACCATCGGCGGACGGTTTCTTGGTTTGGGCCTCAAAACCAAGTCCGAGGGCCCAACACGACGGAGACGGGATCCGGGCGTGTCGGGAAGCTTCGAGGCGGAGGACACGCGGCGGGATCGCATGGCTTGCGTCGGGAGGACGCGGGGTGCGGCAAAGGCGTGGCCGTCCGATGGCAAGACCCACAAACATTACCTAAATGCCCCTACGTGGGTTGTATCGCCAGTAGTTGAGTTAGGGGTAGTCGAGTCATTTACCACTCCGGCGGGACCTGATATGTAATCCATGAGTGTGTGTGGATGGCTCTCTCCGAGACTTAGGGTTTCATTTCCTCCCTCCCATTTCTCATTTTTGTAGCTATTTTTCTTCCATTTTCTCTAGGCTAGCATGAGAGCTTCATGAGAGATTTGTTGAGAGGGATGGATGCTAGGGCGGCATGCTAGACCTTGTGAATCTTTCCTGGTTTGTATAGATGATTCGGTGTTGTGTTTTTCGTTGTCTTTTGTGCTTGCTTTTTGTGCCTTTGTTCTCGGTGTGATTCCGCGGATTTGAGTGGGTTTCTCCCCGGATTTCTTTGAGGGAAACATGGATAGATGTCTCATGCATCTTTGTGATTGATCTTGTGCCTTCAAACGCCGGGAAACCACTTGGATTCGTAGTTTTTCGTTCGGTGCTCTAGCTTTTGGTGGTGCTCAAAGGATTTGTGATTCCCGGTGATTTAGGGAGTTAGGAGGCAAGATTTTTGGGCTATAGCATCCTTGTGTGACGCTTTTCAAGTCCCCAAACCCTTGTCTCCATAGCTTCAACCGTTTGGGAAATAAGATGATGATTTGGGGGAGTTGACTTTCGGGGTCGGGCATTTTCTGCTCTGTTCGCACCTGGCGGACGGTTCGCGAGGACCTGGCGGACTGTCCGCTCGGCTAGGGTTCGTCCCGTGTTCTTCGTGTTCTTGCTCGTCTTTCGTTTCGATCCATCGCGTTTTTGGTTTTCGGTTGGACGGAGTTTCGGACGGTCTGCAGCAGAGGGCGGACGGTCCGCGGGTGCCTAGCGGACAGTCCGTCGTTCGTGAGTTGCTTCTGTTGGTTCTATGTGATTTAACGGACGGTCCGCAGCGTAGGCTGGACAGTCCGCGGTGTTGGCGCGGACAGTCCGCGGTAGCAGGCCGGACGGTCCGCGCGGCCCATCGCGGACGGTCGGCCTTGCTGGCCCGGACGACGGCCCGCCGCAGGCCGTGAGCTGTGCTTCTTGTTTCGATTCCTCCCTTTCTTTCTCGTGCTTCCGCGTGTGCTTCAAGGAATCGTTCCTAAGGCTAGAGGTTGATCCATAACCTCGTTGTCTTGGCGATTGGTGTGTGATTCGATCCATCGCTCGTGTGTGTCCGGGATTTGACTAGGGTATAGGCTGGGTTCTTTGGGAAGAATTTTTACCGGCTCCTATTCACTCCCCCCTCTCTAGTCGCCATCTAATCCTTCAATTGGTATCAGAGCTTGGTGCCGGATTCTTTGTGACTTTGACAAGTCTCGAATCCTAAGATGGCGTACGTTGAGCGGGGCGGTCCGCCTCACTTCGATGGCAAGGGTTACCACAAGTGGGCGGCTCGTATGATGATCTTTCTTCGTGGCAAGTTGTTGGATTTCATTGTGCTTGACAAGACCTATGCTATTCCGGTCAACATCCATACTCTTATGGTGACCGATGCCGGTGCTAAGGCCAAGTATGAGGCTAATGCAAAAGTCGTTGATCACTTGGTCCGAAGCTTGTGTGATCCATAGTTTGAGCGTGTTCGCCATTTGAGTCTTGCTTGGCAAATTTGGGAGAAGTTGTTGGTTGCTCACGGTGGTGATAACCATGTGAAGGCTCGCCTCTCTGTCTCTTACCGGATGCAATATGAGAATTTCACTCCACTTCCCGGTGAGGACATTGATGCGATGTTTCAGAGGTTCACCGCCATCGTGAACAACATGAAGGCTAATGTTGAGGATTTTCCTTACACCGAGCATGATCAGGCTTTGAAGCTCTTGCATGTCTTGGACCCAAATGTTTGGGGTGCTAAGGTTGAGGCCATCAAGGAGTCTGGGCATTATTTGACCATTGAGTTGGATGACCTCTTTTCTAAGCTCAAGCCGGCTGAAGTTGACAGGAAGTTGCAATCCAAGCATGAGGGCTCGACTAACCATAGTCTTGCTCTTGTGGGCGGATCAAAGGGCAAATCGAACCCTTCCTGTCGACAGTTTTCCTTGTCTTCTCTTATGTCCATTCCAGATGAGGAGTTTGATGTGTTGGGCGAGGAGGAGCTGGCCTTGCTCTCAAGGAGGTTTGATCGACTACACGAGAGTCGGAGGAACACAAGGAGGAGCTAAGGGACGTGCTACAAGTGTGGCAAGCGTGGCCACTTCATCGCCGAGTGCCCGGAAGCGGAGGAGAACAAGTACAAGGTGAACGAGTACAAGGCGCACCCGAGGCGTGAAGACAAGTACTCCTCCAAGGGCAAGCACTTCAACAAGTCCAAGAGCAAGGACAAGGACAAGCGGCGACCGAGCAAGAGCGGCTACAAGAAGAACAAGGCAAGAGCGATGGTGGCCGGTGCGAGCGACATTGACTCAAGCTCAAGCGAGGAGCAGTCAAGCTCAAGCAGTGAAGATGAAGACGCCGGGAGGCGCAAGGGCAAGAAGAGTGCAAGCCGGAACCTCAGCGGGTTGAGCTGTGTGGCGCTTGAGGGCTTTTGTGGCATGGCCCATAGCTCAAGCAGCAAGAATAGCGAGAAGGAAGACAGCGACTCCGACTCGGAGGATGAGGTAAATCGTGACCCCGACTCTTTGCTTGCTGAGATTGCTAGGTTGAATGGCTTGAATGACAACCGTGATAGTGTGCTAATAGATGCCAAAAAGATGAGGAAAGATCTTAGGGCTCAACTTGAGAATGCTAGTGAGAAAGTAGGAGAGTGGGAGTCGAAATTGCTTGAATTGAAACTTGAGAATGACTCTTTGAAACTTGCTCCTACTACTCCTGATGATGTTGAATGTCTTGAGTGTGATGCATGGTTGAATGAGATCAAGTTGCTTAATGAGAAGAATGCTTCCACTTTGGCTAAACTAGATGCTCTTAGTACTGAGTATGATGATCTTAAGGCTAGACCTACTTTGCTTGGTGCTTGTAAATCATGTCCTATTATGCATGCTAAGCTTGTTGATGCTCGTTCTACTATTAGCTCTTTGGAAGCTTCTTTGAAATCTCCTGTTGTCAATGCATGCATTAGTTGTGATGAAGTTACTTTGCACAATCTTGAACTTACTTCCCGTTTGGATGTCATCTATGAGGAGAATGACTATTTGAGGAAGGTGTTGGGTTGGTTGTCTGGACAGGAACCTCAATTGAAAATCATAATTGAGGAGTTCAAGAGAGCGGATGGTCGTGGTTTGGGTTTTGAGAAGTTGGGTGAGAAAGTGGGAGAGAACAGTGGGGAGAGTGTGTATGAGAAGTGTGTTGAGTCTAACCCCGAGTTTGAGGTGATCGGAGACATCCAAGTCCCACTTCCAAAAGCACCCAAGAACTCTTTCACACCAAAGCCCAACCACCTTTGCAACAAGCTTGACACAACCCAAGATCCACCCAAATTCCCACCTAAGACAAATGACTTCAGAAACCGGTGAGGTTTGTGAGTGAGAAAGGTGAGAAGCCTAGAGAGAAGCCAGAGCCAAAACCAAAACCCATCCCCTTCAGTGTGAGTATTGTGGCAAGGAGAGGCATCTTGCGGAGTTTTGCTACAAGAGGAAGAGGGATGAGAGGCTTGCTAGGGAGCAAGCAAACCAGGACAGGTATCGCCAGTCTCATGGTATTCCTGAGCCTAGAGTGCCACTTCCACGGGGTGTGGGAAGTGTGAGGAGTGTTGGCAGGTTCCCACAGAGAGGTGGTGGTGCGAGGTTGTTGACGGATAAAACTCGTATCCACCTACGATCCGCAAGCGTACGGACCTACACCTTTTTCACCACGGGATTCCCAAGGTTCTTGTCAATCCGCGGAGCAAGGGGATTACTAGCGCTTAACCAAGTACTAATCTAGTTGAATGGAAAACCTTTAAAAGAGTATTAATCTAAAAGTAAAGACAATCTAACCTAAGTTAATCTAAGTTAAGTTGATCAAACAAATCTAAGTTTAAACTAGATGATAAAGGGGTGAACACAAGAGAGTGAGCAAGAAAGATAAGCGTTCCCTCCCTAGGATCTAGGATAACATGGTATGCATCTACAACACGAAAGCGGTAAACCAATCTACGGGGGTTGTGACCACGGTTTCGCCCTTTCCCTCCTCTCGTCTCGTCACTACGAGAAGGTATTTGTGACTAGACCTATGATGGACACGGTATGTTGATGGAATCTATGGGAGTAGCGGATATCATACGCCCGAAAAACACGGTAGCTAACCTTAATCATCAAAGCATCATCCACATGAAAACAATAGATTGAAACCACGAATCAAGTAGCGATCACATAGCATGTATCCATCTAATCCTAGGGATAAACGGAGACATTACCCCATCATCTTACACGGATTGAAGCACATAGGGGTGATGGAGACTCCGGAGAACGTCGTCGATGAAGATGGTGGCGATGGAGCTTGGGAACACCCCTAGGCCAACGGCTTGGAGTCCTCCTCTTGCTTCCTTCTCTCCGCCGGCGTTGATCCTTGCGACGAGCTCATCTAACTCTTTCCCTCATCTTGCGGCGGCGGTTTTCTGGTGATTGGCGTCGGTAGGATGATTTGTTCGATGGGTCACCATATTGGGGTGCCTAGGGGGGTTGTATTTATGTCCTTGAGGTGCCTTTGGGCGTGCTCCCCCTTGCCTTGCACGAGATCTTCCTTGGGAGAGAAGCAAACTTGGTTTCCATAAAATCAGCCAGATTTTCCTGATTCGCAGTCCTTCCTTTCCAGCTCCATATCTCACACGTACGGACTCCAAATAATGCAAATTCGGTGTCCAGGTTGTGTGCCACGAAATTATCTTCAACTTTGGTATTCATTTCGTTCCTTAAAAACGAAGATAAGATCTCCAAATCGGCCTTGGAAGATAATCTGTTCTGATTTCGGACTGACTGCGCAGTAGGGATTTCGGGGGCCATATCTCCTAGCTCCCTTATCCAAATTGGGCCTTCCACATGTCCAAATCGAAGGTATCGTCGAGACCCACAACTTTGGTAGTCAAACTTTTGCCATTAAAGACCGTTTAAGTCTCCGAATCTGTACCGAAAGATCATGCTGTCCTGAGCTGCGAGAATATCTCTCTGGCTGAGTTAATGTCGTTGGTAAACATCCAAGTCCCCGGAGTTTTGCGTGTTGATTCTTCAGTCCTTGGGTTGTTTGGAGTCTTGTTCACTTCGTGTCTTGACTTGTGACGGGCTTCATGATCTTCTCTTGAAGTGCTTGATGAACTTATCCCGAAAGTCTCCTCTTTAACGTTAATTTCCTGCGTAAACAACAAACTCCAAAATCGACATGCAAGTGTGAACTTGTTACATCATTAGTATGCCTAGTGGCGGGTTAGTTGCAAATCATAATCGAAACCAATGTATAACAAGTACTCTAGGTTGACGGAAATTCACCGTCAACATCTCCCCCATGCTTAAACCTTGCTCGTCCTCGAGTAAGTGGTCCTCGCTTAAAAGGGAAATCAGCATTGCCTTTCAATGTTATCCCTGCACTTAGTCATTCATTACGAGACAAATTGCTCTCTTAAAAATTTATTTTTACGGTTCAAGTTGTGACCGGATTCTTTTTCATTATGGAAGATAGACTAAAAATAAAGAACAAGCCACATTTAACACGATGCTCTCAAACTTAAGTGAACTTCAAACCATTACCTTGTCACATGGAAGATTTTCAAAAAGATGCGTATCCAACATAAGTGAAAATCTCTTGCAAGAGCTCATGGAACGCTCATCTCATCAAGTCACTCAAGCCTATACTAGATTATTTTCAACCTACTCTACTCATATGTGATAGTGGAAGGCTTATGTGGAGCTTGGAAGGTTAAAAACAATCCTAGCAAAACATACATCCGAAATATTCTCAAATTAAGAGAGTGGTCTATTGGAATTATCGAGACTCGTCAAAAAGGCCATGGAAAATAAATGTTGGAAAGAGAGAAGGATGAAACACACACATTTAGATAAGTGGACATGTGCAAGTGGCAAATGGATGATCCCGAGGCACGAGTGAAGTCCTCGTTATCGGATTGCACATGGTTGGAAGATTTGAGTATGGATGTGTCATCAAGGCACTTGAGAACTTATGAAGCAAAAAGAACCGAGGAGCATCTTTATTTTTTTTCTTTATTTTATTTCCTTCTCATTTTTCTCTCTTTCTTTTTTTCACTTTATTCTTCCTATTTTTCTTACTTTTCTTTTCTTCTTATCATATTTTTTCATTTTTCATTTTTATTCTTTTTTTTTCTCAAAACTTTTTGCAACATAATACTTACATGGCATTTGTGTCAGAGAATGACTCCTCCCCCATGCTTGAACGATGCTCGTCCTCGAGCATAAAAGAGAGGGGAAATGACTGCTAAAGTAAGTACAAATTCCATAATATTGCGGAATATTTGAATCTCCATCGAGAATTTTACTCCATACTCAAATTGGGTTGTGGACAAGGAGGTGATCACAAAAAGATGTTTTTGGTTTAGGGTGGATGCCCAGCGAAGTTTGTGAAATTTTCGATGTGAAAACCCACAATGCATGGACAAAAAGGCTAGCATGAAAAAGTTACACAAAGGAATGACCAGCTTCTTAGTCTCGAACCATAGAAATCAATCCTAATCCAACTCATCAAAACATATGTTTGCAATCTACGGGTTTTGTTATCATAAAACATATATGTATATGGCTTTGGTAGGTAGAACTTTGCAAGAGCATCGCAAATATGTAGATAGCATAAAAGTTAAGTTTTCATAAAAACAACAAGTTATCCGGCTATCCATAAACTTAAATCAAAGAGCAAAGATATGTATGTGGGTCTAGAGCATAGTCATTTCACCTCCACAAATAAAAGAGCTGGTATTTAAATTAATTTCAGATCATATTATAGAGAGCAATTAGCCAAGACATGTATAACTTCATGTAGGTAAAACAAAGCGGCAACCTTCGTCATGTTTCCTTAAGCATAGGCAATGTAGAACATCGAGGTGAACACATGGTCATGCTTATCTACTGAAAGTAAAAAGAAACCTAGGTTGTCCTCCTAGTAGCCATGTTATTGTTTGAAGA
The DNA here is from genome assembly GCA_947561735.1 of Cenchrus americanus. Classification (NCBI taxonomy): domain Eukaryota; kingdom Viridiplantae; phylum Streptophyta; class Magnoliopsida; order Poales; family Poaceae; genus Cenchrus; species Cenchrus americanus. Next base: position 217,628,873 of record OX387245.1, on the reverse strand, counting down.
GAAAAACAAAAGGTTGCACCTAGTTGAGGTTGAAGGCATACTTACAAGCATTTGTGTTTGGAAAAGAGAAGGTCCATGGAGATGTTACCATCCTTTGTAATTCTTCGTTGCCTTCTTCCGACATCTCCATGTATCGATGTGGCTTTTGCTTTTGTCTTGATTTATTAATGCTCCTAAACTTCTAAATTTGATCTTGTATGCTTAATGGAGTCATTGGTCACCCTTCTCTTCAATGTTGTCATCACCATCTCCTCTTTCTTGTTCTCATCATCTCCTTGCTGTCTCTTTTTCATGGATTTCCCCTCTATCCAGAACAGAACATATATCTAAATATAGCTCTATTGAAAAGCTTATGAAATTACCTTTCCAGCGTGTGGTCATTCATCGAAAACGGAGTTCAAACAAAGGAGCTATGTCCGTTTTACTTCAGCGTTGTGTGCTGTCCAAAACTGATTTCAGGACGTGTTGCACTCGGTGATTCGGGCATAACCGCTTGTAGGAACCTCCGCTTGTCTTGATTCTTGATTTGTTGGAATCGTAACTTCACCTAGCTTCTAAATATCCAAAAATATCCAGTTTTTTCCCTTTGAGACCATGCAGAATTTTGATGACATCGGTGGCTTCTTGCGCATTGATCCGGAGATATTAACGATCTTTATCATTCTATCTTCTAGAGTGTCATGTTGCACTTCCGTGTCGAAGATTCAGGGTCTCCCCCATGCTTAGCATTTTGCTAGTAATGGAAGAAGAAGACAAAGCACTTCTTAGCCATCCTTCAATTTCCTTGTAGTGAGAGTCTCTATCTTGCCTGTAAGACGTTTTAACGCACATTCTACCCCCAAGGTGACGGTTGGGAGTAGATAGAATTGCCAACAATCCAACAATGTCTCCTAAGATTCTTAACTTGTACCATAATTAGTTTAATGAGGAATAAAAACCTAATGAGTGTACGTGGTGCAAGGTGTGTATGCACATGATAGGAAAGCATATAAACAAAGACAATGTTTTCACCTAGTTCTAAACACCATGTTTACAACTAGGTTGCCGAATCTTTCTTTAGCCATAAAGGTTTATTTATCAAGGGTTAAAACACCATGTCTATCCCTAAATCAATAACCCTTATAGCACAAGGAAAATTAAGCGCATTGCAGAGCTTATAAACTAACCAATGCAACATGAAAACATATGAAAAGCTAGCAAGGTTTATCGAACTTAATGATGATGGTCCGAAATCATGTTTAAACACCACGTTTACACAAGATCACAAAAGGAAAATGCCCAGCTGGAGCATTAACATGGATATGAAAGCATACATCATTAAGTATATAAAACAACCAAGCCAACTATGTGCAAAACATATATACACAAAGAAACATCACATTGATAACAAAATACAATGCATACAAATAAATATTATCATGAACATGATGGTCGTTCTAAAAAGGAAAACTGAACTTATATTGATAACCACAAGTTGATCATCATAAGATAGTGCCATTCTTTATTTTCTCTAAGAAAGTAGTAAAAATATAAAGAAACGGGTTGCCTCCCGAAAAGCGCTTCATTTAAAGTCATAGAGCTGGACTTTCTCACATACCTTCTTTCGTTGCATAGCCATGGCCCTTCATGCAAGAAGAAAAGGTACCAATGCAGCTTTAATTTACTTCCCATGTTGTGCTTGATCACTTATAGAAGACTTGCCCAAAGCATCCTTTTGTTTCGTCGTTATCTCCTTCTTTATCATCCTTCAGTGCTGCCTTCACTCTATGATTTTTTTTGATGTCCAGAACAGAGAGTATACTCAAGCTCTACTCCATTGCACAGTGTACAAAATTTACTTTCCAACAAGTCTTTATTTGCTCAAATCGGACTCTGGACAAGAGAGTTACATCCGTTTTACTTCGGCGATGAAATCTGTTCTGAAATTTCAGAACGCGCAACGCTCAATGTTTTCTCCATAACTCCTTGCACGGGTCTTCAAACTTGTTGGTTCTTGATGCGTTGGAATGGTAACTTGATGGAGCTTCTGAATATCTCATTTTCTTCATTTGTACACCTCTGAACAAGCTCTCAAATTGATGAAGACAGCATCATCCATCGCGGGATTCGGAGAGGTTGATGATTTATCTTGCAACTCTTTTAGGCATAACTTCTTTTTTCATTATCCAAACCTTGTCTACATGGTTAGTGAAAATCGGGTCTTCTCCCGACATGTTCTTATTTAAGGTCATTAGCTTGACCAAGCGCAAAGCATGATCGAGATTTACAAAACTTATTGTAAACATACGCGTCCATGATTAACACCACATGTGAATTGTAGCAACAAGTCAAGGTGTAAATAAAAGAAGCATATGTTTCATGCATAGCACTTAACTCATCATTAGGCAAAGATTGTTTAGGTGTGAGATTAATTGGATAAAAAATAAATGTTTCCTCTTTTTCATTCTCAAGAAAATCTAGCCTATCAACATGATCACTATTGGAACAAGACATAGACATTAAACTATCATTCATACTATTGGTTGAGCATGAGTATTTGAATTTATCAATGTCAATACCAATAATATCTTGAAATTTCAGCGCGTACCTTGGCCTTAGAGATTTTTCAACAAGAGTGATATTTGGTTCATCTAGCGGTGTTGAAGGCGAATCGATCTCAACAAGTGTAGTTGCCTCTTCATCACCATCTTCCAATTTCTTCAACTCATCATGTGGAACATGTAATCCTTCAACTATGTACGCATTCATCTCTTCTTTGAAGTCTTCTTTATCAACCAGATCTTCATCTTCAAAGACTTCTATGTTGCTTTCTTTATCTTCCATGTACCACATGTCGTCAAGATCGCTCATTGTTGATTCACTCTTTCCTTCATCCTTGAGTACTTCCATGTCTTGATTTGCTAGTGTGTAGGCTTCAATAGCACACAAGCTATTATCTAGCTTGAGTCCTATCTCCTCCCATTTATCCTTTGAGTCACTAGGCTCATCACGGTTGTACTCTTCTCTCCCTTCATCATAAATCTTTGAGTTATCAAACCGATCGATCCATCCTTCATATACTTCTTTTCTTTCTTCTTCAAACATCTTTTGGATCGACTCTCCACTCATCTCTTGATCAAATATATCTTCAACTAGTTTGGCGACGTGTCGGTGTTCCTCCTTCCTTCGGTAGTTAATTAGTGGGGCGAAATCAACTTGAACCCAACCGGATTGAATGAATTCCGCCAATGGTCTAGCATTCCACATACTTCGTCCTACATTCATGTTAGTTTCAACATTTTTAACATCCGAAATGACTTCTCTTACCTTGGGAAGTGGATCTTCAATTTCTTGAATGGTCGGTTCATCTTCCTTGACCTCTGGTTCATCTTTTTCAGAAATTTCAGCAAGCACCTTGGGCTTGCTTTTGTCGTTTTGCTCCTCTCGACAACATCTTTGCCAATCTCGTAGTGTTCTTTGTCCATTGCTTATCCTTTGTAAGATTTGTGCGGCTTCACTAATTGTTTTATCCATTATATCACCGCCTGCACACATGCTTACAAAACGAGACGAGTTAGGGGTTAGTGAAAAATAAAAGGTATGCAACATCAAGTCACCGGAAAATCTCAAGTTCGGGCCTCGCTCAAGTAGTTCATTAAAACGGTCCCATGCTTCATCAATTCCTTCATCCTCTCCTTGCTTGAAAGTGAGCACTTGCCTCCTTAAGTCTTGGACCTTGCTTATGGGAAAGAACTTCAAAAGAAACTTCTTCACTAGCTCATCCCAATTTCCTTTTGCTTCAACGGACGCAAGTGTGTACCACCTTCGCGCTTCATCTTCGAGAGAGAATGGAAAAAGATTCCACTTGAACCAAGCGGCCGGAACTCCTTTTTGTTGCACCGTGTTGCATAACATCGTGAATTCCTTAATGTGTCTATATGGGTTGTCATCCTCCAATCCTCTAAATGGTTTTGTCGCCACTAACTTGATGATTCCGGGCTTCACTTCATAGTGGGTTGTAGCAAACGTCAAATCTGATTTTTGCATCTCAATGTCTTCCATTGACGGCATTGCTAGCTCCCTTAGCAACATCTCTTCTTCTTCCAATGGTGAGGTGAACAAATCCATCTAGGCACAAGAAAAGTAGAAAGAAAAACAAAAAAGATTTTTTTTTCTTTTTTTAGAAAATAAGGGTTAGGTGTTAGTAATCAACAAAATTAATACTAGATTAAACGTAGCAAAGCGGCTTGCTCCCCGGCAACGAGCGCCGAGAAAAAGGGGCTTGTTGACGGATAAAACTCGTATCCACCTACGATCCGCAAGCGTACGGACCTACACCTTTTTCACCACGGGATTCCCAAGGTTCTTGTCAATCCGCGGAGCAAGGGGATTACTAGCGCTTAACCAAGTACTAATCTAGTTGAATGGAAAACCTTTAAAAGAGTATTAATCTAAAAGTAAAGACAATCTAACCTAAGTTAATCTAAGTTAAGTTGATCAAACAAATCTAAGTTTAAACTAGATGATAAAGGGGTGAACACAAGAGAGTGAGCAAGAAAGATAAGCGTTCCCTCCCTAGGATCTAGGATAACATGGTATGCATCTACTACACGAAAGCAGTAAACCAATCTACCGGGGGTTGTGACCACGGTTTCGCCCTTTCCCTCCTCTCTCGCTCGTCACTACGCGAAGGTATTCGTGACTAGACCTATGATGGACACGGTATGTTGATGGAATCTATGGGAGTAGCGGATATCATACGCCCGAAAAACACGGTAGCTAACCTTAATCATCAAAGCATCATCAACATGAAAACAATAGATTGAAACCACGAATCAAGTAGCGATCACATAGCATGTATCCATCTAATCCTAGGGATAAACGGAGACATTACCCCATCATCTTACACGGATTGAAGCACATAGGGGTGATGGAGACTCCGGAGAACGTCGTCGATGAAGATGGTGGCGATGGAGCTTGGGAACACCCCTAGGCCAACGGCTTGGAGTCCTCCTCTTGCTTCCTTCTCTCCGCTGGCGTTGATCCTTGCGACGAGCTCATCTAACTCTCTCCCTCATCTTGCGGCGGCGGTTTTCTGGTGATTGGCGTCGGTAGGATGATTTGTTCGATGGGTCACCATATTGGGGCGCCTAGGGGGGTTGTATTTATGTCCTTGAGGTGCCTTTGGGCGTGCTCCCCCTTGCCTTGCACGAGATCCTCCTTGGGAGAGAAGCAAACTTGGTTTCCATAAAATCAGCCAGATTTTCCTGATTCGCAGTCCTTCCTTTCCAGCTCCATATCTCACACGTACGGACTCCAAATAATGCAAATTCGGTGTCCAGGTTGTGTGCCACGAAATTACCTTCAACTTTGGTATTCATTTTTTTCCTTAAAAACGAAGATAAGATCTCCAAATCGGCCTTGGAAGATAATCTGTTCTGATTTCGGACTGACTGCGCAAGGTAGGGATTTCGGGGGCCATATCTCCTAGCTCCCTTATCCAAATTGGGCCTTCCACATGTCCAAATCGAAGGTATCGTCGAGACCCACAACTTTGGTTCAAACTTTTGCCATTAAAGACCGTTTAAGTCTCCGAATCTGTACCGAAAGATCATGCTGTCCCGAGCTGCGAGAATATCTCTCCGGCTGAGTTAATGTCGTTGGTAAACATCCAAGTCCCCGGAGTTTTGCGTGTTGATTCTTCGGTCCTTGGGTTGTTTGGAGTCTTGTTCACTTCGTGTCTTGACTTGTGACGGGCTTCATGATCTTCTCTTGAAGTGCTTGATGAACTTATCCCGAAAGTCTCCTCTTTAACGTTAATTTTCTGCGTAAACAACAAACTCCAAAATCGACATGCAAGTGTGAACTTGTTACATCATTAGTATGCCTAGTGGCGGGTTAGTTGCAAATCATAATCGAAACCAATGTATAACAAGTACTCTAGGTTGACGGAAATTCACCGTCAACAGAGGTTTGAGAGGAGAGATGATGGTGTGCGTGCTGGTGAGAGGTTTGGTCCGGCTCGTGGTGGTTTTGCTGGATGTCCTCCTACTCGTCCTCAATACGGGTTCAGGGGAGATGATCGCAGCTTTGGGTTCCAGAGGAACTACGGACCACGTTTTCCCCCTCGTGGTGCTCGTACTCCTCCCATGGGACATGGGAAGTTTGGTGGCAAGGGAATGATGTTTGCTAACCCCTCTTTTGAGCAGATGGCTCGACACTGGTTTAACTTTCTGTGTGCTAACCCCAGTGTCGAGTCGTTAGCTCACTCTCGTTCTTGTTTCTGACTACAGGCAGGAGGCTTGGAGAACATTTGGTTGATCGACTCCGGATGTTCTCGACACATGACCGGAGATAAGAAGTGGTTCTCCAGCCTCACCCCAGTGAAGGAAAAGATGTACATCACATTTGGGGACAATGGACGAGGAAGGGTGCTTTCGGAGGGTGTTGTGCATGTGAGTGACAAGGTAACGTTGAAGAGAGTGGCTCTTGTGAAGTCTTTGGGTTTCAATTTGCTTTCGGTTTCTCAGTTGCTTGATGAGGGTTTTGAGGTGCGTTTCAAGTCTGGCGAGTCTCGTTTGCTTGATTCTTGAGGTGATCTTGTCTGTATGATCATCCCCGAGGGTCAGATTTTCAGGGCTGATTTCTCTCGTTCTTTGGGTCCTGCTCGCTGTTTGTTGGCCAGTCCTTCTTCTGATTTGTGGAAATGGCTTAGGCGGTTGGGACACTTAAGCTTTGATTTGGTTTCCCGCTTGAGTGGTCTTGACCTTGTCTGAGGATTGCGAGGTTGAAGCTAGAGAAGGATTTGGTTTGTGCTCCTTGTAGGCATGGCAAGATGGTAGCCACTCCCCATCCACCCCTGACCGATGTCATGACTGAGCGTCCGACAGAGCTGTTGCATATGGACCTTGTTGGGCCAGCTCGAGTTCGCTCGGTGGGTGGGAAGTGGTATGTCCTTGTTGTGGTGGACGATTACTCTCGCTATGCCTGGGTGTTTTTCTTGGAAGACAAGAGTGAGACGTTTGGTTTTGTTCGAGATCCGATCGTGAGGTTGAAAAACGAGAGGCATGGGAATGCTATTCGAGCTATCCGCCGGTGATAATGGCTCGCAGTTCAAGAACTCTCGTTTTGATGCCTTTTGTCGTGATCTAGGTCTTGAACATCAGTATTCGACCCCTTATGTGCCCCCTCAAAATGGAGTTGTGGAAAGGAAAAATCGGACTCTTTGTGAGATGGCTAGGACGATGCTCGATGAGCACAGGACTCCTAGGAGGTATTGGGCTGAGGCGGTCAATACAGCTTGTCATGTTTCCAACAGGATTTTATTGCGAGCTTTCAAGAAGAAGACCTGTTATGAGCTGATGCATGGTCGGGCACCCAAGGTGAGTCATTTCCGAGTTTTTGGCTGCAAGTGCTTTATCCTTAAAAAGGGAAAACTCGACAAGTTTGAGGCTAGATCTAGTGATGGTATTTTCTTCGGATATGCTAACCACTCTAGAGCCTATAGGGTGCTTAACCTTGAGACTAACAAAATCATGGAGACTTGCGAGGTAACCTTCGACGAGACAATGCCATGTACCTCTCTTGGCTTTGAATGTGCAGGTGATGAAGAGATGGCCGAGGACCTCTTTGAGGAGGAGAAGGATGAAGCTGGAGATGATGATGGAGAGAACCATGCGCCTGAAGATGAGTGTGTACCCACTACTTCCCCTACGACCACTACGGAGCGTGGACCGTCCACTTCATGGACAACGACGGTGCAACAAGAGGACCAGGCGAGAGAAGCTGAAGTTGAGGGGGAGGTAGTCTCGAGGCGTGAGGCTCCCCGGTGGATTCAAGAAGTGCATCCCCTGTCGAAGATCATTGGGAACTTCGACGAACGCACTACATGGTCAAGGTCCAGGAATTCCTCTCATTTTGCTCATGCTGCTTTTGTTGCTACTTTTGAGCCCAAGGACATTAGACATGCTTTATCTGATGCAAACTGGGTCAATTCTATGCATGAGGAGTTGGAAAACTTTGAGAGGAACCAGGTGTGGGAGTTAGTTGAACCACCTCCAAATTGCCATCCCATAGGAACCAAGTGGGTTTGGAAGAACAAAGAGGGAGAGAATGGGATGGTTGTGAGGAACAAGTCCAGACTTGTTGCTCAGGGGTTTAGTCAGAAGGAGGGGATCGACTATGAGGAGACCTTTGCTCCTGTGGCCCATCTTGAGGCAATTCGGATCCTTCTAGCCTTTGCCGTGGCTAAAGGGTTCAAGTTGTTTCAGATGGACGTGAAGAGTGCCTTTCTGAATGGGGTCATAGAGGAGGAGGTGTATGTGAAGCAGCCACCAGGGTTTGCGAGCGAGTTGTACCCACACGGGGTGTACGGGTTGAAAAGGGGTCCGTATGGGTTGAAACGAGGCGCCCGTGCTTGGTATGGGAGATTGAGAGGTTTTCTCGTTGAGCGGAGAGGGTTTGTGATGGGTACCGTGGATAGGACTTTGTTTCTCCTCAAGCATGGAAATGACTTGTTGATTGTTCGGATATACGTGGATGATATTGTCTTTGGTGGCTCGTCACATAACCTTGTTGCCAAGTTTGCAGATGAGATGAGCAGGGAGTTCGAGATGAGCATGATGGGCGAGTTGCAGTATTTTCTCGGGCTGCAGATCAAGCAAGTGAAGGATGGAACATTCATGCACCAGACCAAGTACACAAAAGACATGCTGAAGAAGTTCCAGATGCAAGATGTGAAGCCGATGTCGACTCCCATGGGGAGTACGGCCACTTTTGATGCGGACGAGGACGGAGAACCAGTGGACCAGCGGGAGTACAGGAGCATGATCGGCTCCCTCCTCTACTTGACGGCGACGAGGCCAGACATACAGTTCAGCGTGTGTCTGTGCGCTCGTTTTCGAGTGCTTCGCCGAGGACATCACATCGACGAGCCGTCAAGAGGATTTTCATCTACCTACGAGCCGCCCTCGGTCTTGGCCTTTGGTATTCTTCCTCCTCGACTCTTTCTCTTCATGGTTTTTCCAATGCGGATTTTTTGGTTGTCGAGTCGAGAGGAAGTCTACTTCTGGTACTTGCCAGTTTTTTGGGTCTTCGTTGGTCTCATGGTCTTCCCGCAAGCAGTCTAGTGTAGCTCAGTCTACCACCGAGGCGGAGTATGTTGCTGCCGCGAGTTGTTGCTCCCAGCTGTTGTGGATTTCGTATACTTTGAGAGACTTTGGTGAGGAGTGCACCCAGACCCACTTCTTTGTGATAGCACCAGTGCCATAAGCGTAGCCAAAAACCCAGTGCTTCATTCCAGAACCAAACACATAGAAGTGAGGTATCATTTCTTGAGGGACAATGTGGAAAAAGGAACCATTGTGTTGAGCCATGTCCCTACCCAAGATTAGCTTGCAGACATTTTCACAAAGCCTCTCGACCAAGCTACATTTTTGTGCTTACGGGGGGAACTTGGGGTTTGTTGCCCTCTCTAGTTGATTCTTGGGGGATTTCCTTTTGTATCATATGTATCATACGATGTTTTACTTTGATGTATATACATGTTTTGCTTGATGTACAAACCATGGTAGGATAGCCATTTTGTCATATATCATGTTGCATTTGTATCATATTGCATTTTAGGATGATGAGCTTCTTTCATATGCCATATTTGAGTTTCTTTGGCTATTTGTGAGATATTGGTCATATGTGTGGAGAAATGGTGATGTGAGGCTATGCTCTTGGAATATTTGAGATATATGTGTGGTGAGATAGCCCTTTTTGAAATAAATGCTAATCTTGACTAATTTTTGATGAAATATGCTCCACTCGTGTGTAGTTATGTATCCATGTCACGGTTTGGTCTAAATGTGCTTTTCATGCTTAGATTGTGCTTGGATGCCTTGTTCTTGCATTTGGGCCAAAGGCCGAATATCATTGTGAATGTTTAGCCTATGTTGCATTCATGGGGGAGCATAAGCTTCTTTTTGCCGCAAAGTCACTTCATGTACCATAAAATGAATTAATCCTGAAAAGAAGTGTGTATGCTTAAAATTTCTTATCTTTCACATATGGGTGCAAAACATGTTGCATGATGTTCACCAGTGGAGAAGTCTCCCCGAAGTGGACACATGGCTCATGAGCTTTGACATGACATGCTTTGCTTTATGGGTGTTTGCCATGATCTTTTGCTGAGAATTTGATATCCTTGTATGATCTTTGAATGATATGCATGTTTGTGGCTCAAGTGTGACATGGATAGGCTTTTACATGTGAAGCGAGCCTTCTTTTGGTAAAACTGCTTAAATCTGAAAATTTTGCTTTGTCACAAGCTTGTATTTTCATATATTACTTGTGGCGATGCTTTTACTATGCTATGATTCATATGTGTGATCCTTGTCTCATTTTTAGCCTTTGACACTAGATTTGGCCTATTTGAGAAGCTCATGTAGATGTTTATATGCTTTGTTTTGCATTTCTGCATTTTCACCTTGATTCATACATTGTCAACAAGGGGGAGAAGAGGTGAGCTTAATGAAAATTCAGAAGAGGTGAGCTGAAATTTGGGAGTTTGCATCCACATGTTCAGGGGGAGCTTGCATTTGTTCAGGGGGAGCTCTCTTGCTGTTTTCGATGTGGAGTTTGTGCTTTGCTTGGCTTGTGACCTTTCTTCTCCTTTCTTTGGTTTTGGTCATGAGTTGAGCTTCTTTGTTTCTCTTTCTTCTTCCTTTCTTTCTTTCTTTCTCTGAATTTCATTTCGCATTGTGTGTTGTCAATGCACTCATCAAGGGGGAGATTGAGGACCAGGAGCGTCCCAGTGGTCTATGGATGACCGCTCCTGAGTGATGAGTGATTGACAACAGGTGTTGAACTGACTCTCTGAATTTCGGCCTATTTCGTGTTGTTGCAGGTGAAGAACGGGCGCGAAAGGTCTTCAGCCTTGAGGGGCCTCCGGGAGATGGAGAGACAAGTAGGCTCGGTTCGAGAGACCGGTGGACGGCGGGGCCCGGGTGCGGGCCACATGGTGGCGACACAAGCAAGACGAAGTCATGGACAAGCGAGCCGGTGCACGGTGGCGGTCAAGTCAAGTGGTTTGGCGGGAGGCCGGACCGAGTACGTGGGGTTTGGTGGTTTGCCCACAAAACCATCGGCGGACGGTTTCTTGGTTTGGGCCTCAAAACCAAGTCCGAGGGCCCGACACGACGGAGACGGGATCCGGGCGTGTCGGGAAGCTTCGAGGCGGAGGACACGCGGCGGAATCGCATGGCTTGTGTCGGGAGGACGCGGGGTGCGGCAAAGGCGTGGCCGTCCGATGGCAAGACCCGCAAACATTACCTAAGTGCCCCTACGTGGGTTGTATCGCCAGTAGTTGAGTTAGGGGTAGTCGAGTCATTTACCACTCCGGCGGGACCTGATATATAAGCCATGAGTGTGTGTGGATGGCTGTCTCTCTCCGAGACTTAGGGTTTCATTTCCTCCCTCCCATTTCTCATTTTCGTAGCTATTTTTCTTCCATTTTCTCTAGGCTAGCATGAGAGCTTCATGAGAGATTTGTTGAGAGGGATGGATGCTAGGGCGGCATGCTAGACCTTGTGAATCTTTCCTGGTTTGTATAGAAGATTCGGAGTTGTTTTTTCGTGGTCTTTTGTGCTTGTTTTTTGTGCCTTTGTTCTCGGTGTGATTCCGCGGATTTGAGTGGGTTTCTCCCCGGATTTCTTTGAGGGAAACATGGATAGATGTCTCATGCATCTTTGTGATTGATCTTGTACCCTCAAACGCCGGGAAACCACTTGGATTCGTAGTTTTTCGTTCGGTGCTCTAGCTTTTGGTGGTGCTCAAAGGATTCGCGATTCTCGGTGATTTAGGGAGTTAGGAGGCAAGATTTTTGGGCTATAGCATCCTTGTGTGACTCTTTTCAAGTCCCCAAACCCTTGTCTCCATAGCTTCAAGCTCGTTTGGGAAATCCGATGATGATTTGGGGGAGTTGACTTTCGGGGTGGGCGTTTTCTCGCTCCGTCCGCATCCGGCGACGGTCCGCGAAGACCGGCGGACGGTCCGCGCAGCTAGGGTTCGTCCCGTGTTCTTCGTGTTCTTGCTCGTCTTTCGTTTCAATTCGTCGCGTTTTTGGTTTTCGGTTGGACGGAGTTTCGGACGGTCTGCACCAGAGGGCGGACGGTCCGCGGGTGCCTGGCGGACAGTCCGCGTGCTCCCCGCGGACGGTCCGTGTTTCGTGGGTCGCTTCTGTTGGTTCTGTGTGATTTAACGGACGGTCCGCGCCGTAGGCCGGATAGTCCGCAGTGTTGGCGCGGACAGTCCGCGGTAGCAGGCCGGACGGTTCGCGCGGCCCATCGCGGACGGTCCGCACTGCCTGGCCGGACAGTCCGCCAGAGGCTGTGAGTTGTGCTTCTTGTTTCGATTCCTCCCTTTCTTTCTCGTGCTTCCGCGTGTGCTTCAAGGAATCGTTCCTAAGGCTAGAGGTTGATCCATAACCTCGTTGTTTTGGCGATTGGTGTGTGATTCGATCCATCGCTCGTGTGTGACCAGGATTTGACTAGGGTATAGGCTGGGTTCTTTGGGAAGAATTTTTACCGGCTCCTATTCACTCCCCCCTCTCTAGTCGCCATCTGATCCTTCAAGTTGGCTGCCGCACATCCGCTCGCGTCGTGCCACCTGCGCGTCGCCGCACCCTGTGCCACACCTGTCCCGTGCACCCGAGCAACTAGCTACCTCACGGGCCGTGATGCTCGCCCTCCCGCATGTGCATGCATATCCGCACCGTGCCTGCTCAGTTCCCACACACACACCGCACTTGCACTTCAAAAATCTTCGCCTCTTCACTCCTCCATTAGTAACGTGTCCACCATAATCACCATCAATGGTTGCTTTCACCGTCGCCATTAGTGACCGGCCTCCTCTTTAATCCTCTCTAGAAACGTCTTGCTCACCTCCTGCGTAGCACGCCTCACCTGAAACCGTCGTCCCATCATTCCTCCAGTAACTGCACGTTATCAAGGTCATCAATGGTTGCCACTATTTCCCTTCCATGGCGTGCCGCTGCTCCTTCCTATCCCTTCCTAGCTCGCTCTATAAAAGTGACGCCCGAGCCCTGCACCCTTGCTGCTCCTTTTTCGTCTCGCCTGCGCAAGCACCACCGGCCACGCCACACCTAGACGACGCCACCGCAAGTATTGACGAGCCGAACTGCATGCATATGTTCATCCTCTAGTTCCTGTCACTGATTTCCCTGCTCGAGAAGCATGCCCATGTGAAGACCGCCGGCCATGCCGCAGCCATCGTCGTCGTCCGCCTGCAAGTTTTCTGGCCGCTACACAATCTCCTTGTCGCCGGACACCGCGGGCTGAACCTACAGCTTGAAGTCCCGAGCTACTGCCCGCCATCTCCGTCGTCCGCTTCAAAATCTGTCCGTCTGCTGACTCAAGTTGCTGCTGTGCCCCGACGCTGTTGCCAGGACTGAAGCCGGTGACATGCATGGTTGGAGTCGTTTCAGTACCAATCTAATGCCTCATCAGCTCACGTCTGTTCACCATCAATCACCACATCAAAGGTGAGAACCCTCATGCTGATCTAATGAGACTCTTGATCTAATTTTGTTTTACGTCCTAGCGTATCTGCTAGTCACTAGCTAGCATGTTGTCTCTATTTGTCACATTGACCACCACATGTTCAGTAGTTTAATCCTTGCTGATCCTCGCATGAAGCTTGCCAATTGTTGACGGTGTATTTTGGTGCACCTAGCATGTTCATTACACTTTGGTTTGGATTTGATTATTGAACTAACCCGCCACTAGGCACACTAATCATATAACAAGTTCATCTTTGTGCATGCATTTGGAAGTGTTGTGTTTATGTAGGAAAACATGGACATAAAGGACGGATTCGCAATAAGTTCAAAGGAGCATTCATGGAGTCTTGTTCGTGTTCATGAGCTCGCTGAAATTACTTCCAATGGTGGTGAGGACCGAAGTGCTACGAGGAACACCCCCGGGGATTGAAGCGTAAAAGATCAAACTTCATGCAAAGAGAGTCTCCATCTTGATCGCAAGGATAACGGCGTCAAAATCATCCAAGTGGAGGGGGCGAAGTAGATAAGTGCACGGGGACCCACGGAGCAAAAAGGGCGACCGAACCGGCCGAAACCGGGCACGGGCCGGCCGGCCCGGTCGGATCGGCCCGGCCCCACTTCGGGCACCGGTTCGGTCCCGTCTTCCTTGCCCTCGAAGGATCTTCGACCCTAAAACCCCCGACGCGCCGCCAACGGACGAGAGAGGAGTTTATTCGCACCCGAAGGCCATCTACAAGCTAGAGAGAGAGGAGGAGGATCTTGGGTGGAGATCAACCACCTCGAAGGAAGCACCCTCTCGTGGAGAAGGAGGAAGACACCGGCGGAAGGGAAACCATGATCAACGGTGCCATGACCAAGCACCTTGATGGGGTAATCTTCTCATTCGTCCATGGGTTGTAATCGATATTGAGATGTAATCGCACTTTGTCGGATTATCCGTCTATCATCTTGTGTTGAATATACTTTAATGCTTAAAGGTTAGCTACCGTGCCGTAAAGGGAGTATAGGCCTCAATGCTTCCTTGGATCCATTCAATACGCCGTGGCCATCAAAGGTCTAGTCATGATTACCTTCGCGTAGTGACAGGACGAGAGGAGGGAAAGGGCGAAACCGTGGTCACAACCCCGATAGATTAGATTGGTTTTCATGTCTTTAAGCGATTGCATGCTCTAGTATCGTAGACCCGTGGGCGAGTGTCTTCTCTCTTGATCGTTTATCATTCTCTCTAGTGAAGTTTAGTGTTTTTCTAGTATAATAGTAGTTAGGGTTTTAGTAGCTAGTGTGTCGTTGTTGATCGAACGCTTGTAATCCCCTTGCTCCGCGGATTGACAAGAACCTTGGGAATCCCGTGGTGAAGAAGGTGTGGGGTCCGTACGCTTGCGGATCGTAGAGGGATACGTCTTTTATCCGTCAACAAGCCCCTTTTTCCGGCGCCGTTCTTGCGGGGAGCAAGTTAGTTTACATCGTTTGATTTGCATCTAACTTAGTTTTATATTTTAGTTTATCTTTTATTCGCTATATCTAACATTTATTATCAGAAAAACACTTGTTTCTTTTTTTGTTTTGTTTTTATCTTATTGTCTAGATGGAGTTCGTTAATCAACCCGTGGAAGAACCGGAGAAATCATTAAGGGATTACGCTAGCCCTCGATGTGAAGACATAAAGGTACAAGAGTCGGATGCGAAGCTCGAAGCGACCAAGTATGAAATTAAATCCAAGATCATGAAGATGGTGGCGGAAAACCCATTTGAAGGGATGGTTACGGAGAACCCATATAGACACATAAGGCATTTCACGACAATATGCAACACGGTGCGTCAAGAAGGAGTTCCCGATGAATGGTTCAAATGGAATCTCTTTCCCTACTCACTTGCCGGCAAAGCAAAGATATGGTATTCGGTTGCGTCCTTTGAAGTTGAAGGCAATTGGAACAAGTTGACAAAGAAGTTCTGCGAGAAGTTCTTTCCAATGAGCAAGGTTCAACATCTAAGGAGGCAAGTGATCAATTTTATGCAAGGAGAAGAGGAAGGGATAGACCAAGCACGGGATAGGTTTAATGAATTAATCGAACAAGGACCAAAACTCGGCTTCACCGGTGACGTACTCTTGCATACATTTTTCTTTTCCCTAACCCCTAGTTGCATGCGACACGTCGAAATGTGTGCAGGTGGGGATCTCATGGAGAAAACACTCACGGAAGCTGCCCAACTTCTACAAAAAGTTAGCAAAGCGGCTGCCATGCGAAGAGATTGGGAAACAAGACTTGCGGAAGAGCCGGAATTCAATTCAAGGAAGAAAAAGCTTGCTGATTTTTCTAAAGAGGCAACCCCGGATGTCACAAAATAGGAGCCGGTCATGGAAAAGCTTGAACAAGAACACATCAAGTCAAGAACTACACCAAACGTCGACTTCGTCGCACCAAATGAGACGAACAAGAGAAGCATGTCAAGCGCGAAGCCACTAAGGGAGTTCGAGCCAATGGATTGGGTTCCTATTGATTACGGAGAAGTATTCGACAAGAGAAGACCGTTCCCTAATCAAAAGGGAATGGCAAGAGCATTGGAAGTCGATTTCCCACCGGAGAGGAAAGCTGAAAATTCATACGACCTCGAAACCACCGGTGAGATTTTTGAAAAGCTCTTTGGAGATGACGTGGTGGATCCGGAACATATTGCCGAGGTGAAGAGGATCATGGGGATCAAGCCCGATGCATCACCATACGCTCGCCTTGCTGAAATTTATTCGATCGGATCCGAAGAAGAAGAGATGACGCCGCACTTGAGTTGCGAGATCAACGGAGTTCAATGCAAAGCCTTATGCGACATCGGAGCCCAAGTAAGTGTCCTATCTTCTAAAATTTACGATAAAGTTCAATACCACACCTAGACTTAGCTCCAACATCAACGAAATTAATTATGGGAGATGGTAGAACTATCAAACCTCTAGGTATTGCTTGCAACATGAAAGTAAAAATCTCTAGAAACTATATACCAACCGATTTCTTTGTTATTGATGCTTACCATGGTAATTCTGATCATATAATCTTAGGTAGGCCTTTTCTTAAGTTGGTTGATGCCGTGTTAGATGCCGGAGAAGGCAAAGTAACAATGAACCTTAATGGAACAAAGTACACATATAACTTTCTTCGTGCTTCTAAACACCTTACTCCTTTTCCTCCCGAAGATGAAGAAATAGAAGAGATAGATAGTCTTTGTTTTGTTGAAACCCTTAGAGACCCGCTGCAAAGAACGATGGAAAATCAAATTAGTAATCAACAAGATGAAGAACTAGAGGAAGCGACAAAAGGCTTAGAGCCGCATGACGGTAGCGTGGAGGAAGAGAAATTCGAAGACATAGGAGAAATCAAACCCGAGGAGCCACAAGTGCCCGAAGTAGACCTTAAACCTTTGCCCAAGGGATTAAAATATGAATTTTTGGGCCCGGACAAAACTTATCCGGTCATTGTGAGCGACGAGTTGAGCCCCGAAGAAAATGAAGCGTTGTTGATTTTATTAAAAAAACATAGGAAGGTGATTGGATATTCAATTAATGATCTCAAGGGTATTAGCCCAGCCTTTTGCACTCATCGTATACCAATGGAAGACCAATGTAAGCTTGTAGTGGACCACCAAAGGAGGCTAACCCATGCCATGCGAGAGGTAGTAAAGAAAGAGGTTATCAAGTTACTTGATGCCGGAATCATCTACCGGTTCCGCATAGCGAATGGGTGAGCCCGTACATTGTGTGCCGAAGAAAGGAGGTTTAACCGTGGTGAAGAATGAGAAGAATGAATTAATACCGCAAAGAACCGTGACCGGGTGGCGGATGTGTATTGATTACCGTAAGCTTAACAAAGCGACGAAGAAAGATCACTTCCCCCTACCGTTCATAGACGAGATGCTCGAGAGGTTAGAAAACCACGCTTATTTTTGCTTTCTCGATGGATACTCGGGGTTCATGCAAATTCCCATTCACCGGAAGATCAACATAAGACAACATTTACGTGTCCTTACGGAACGTTTGCATATAGGAGGATGCCCTTCGGCCTATGCAACGCTCCGGCCTCTTTTCAACGTTGCATGATGGCCGTTTTCTCGGAATTCATCGAAGAAATTGTTGAAGTGTTTATGGATGATTTTTCCGTTTACGGGAAGACGTTCATGGATTGCTCGGCAAACTTAGAAAAGGTCCTTACAAGGTGTGCGGAGGTGGATTTGGTTTTAAATTGGGAAAAGTGCCACTTCATGGTTAAGCAAGGCATAGTGCTCGGACATGTTATATCCGAGAGAGGAATTGAAGTGGACAAGGCAAAGGTAGAGACGGTTGAGCAACTCCCACCTCCTACGGATATTAAGTCCTTAAGGAGCTTTACGGGCCATGCCGGATTCTATAGAAGATTTATAAAGGACTTCTCGAAGATCACTAAGCCTTTAACGCACCTTCTTCAAAAGGATGTGGCTTTCGACTTTGATGAGAAGTGTCTAGCGGCATTCGGACCTTGAAGAATGCGTTGGTGAGTGCTCCCATCATCCAACCTCCGGATTGGAGCCAACCTTTCGAGATCATGTGTGACGCAAGTGACTACGCCGTAGGCGCGGTCTTGGGACAAAGAAAGGAAGGCCGAGTTCACGCCGTTTACTACGCTAGCAAAACTCTTAGTGGGGCACAATTAAATTACGCTACTACGGAAAAAGAGTTGCTAGCGGTGGTATTCGCTTTCGAAAAATTCAGATCTTACATCGTGAACTCGAAGATCATTGTTTACACCGATCACGCGGCTATAAAGTATCTCTTGGCTAAGAAGGAAGCTAAACCACGTTTGATTCGTTGGATCCTTCTTCTCTAAGAGTTTGATGTCGAAATTCGTGATAAAAAAGGGGGTGGAAAATGTTGTGGCTGATCATTTGTCTAGGATGAATCGTGGGCAAGATGATAAAGAGCCCATAGAAGATAAGATGAGAGATGACCACCTCTATAGAGTGCTTGATAAAGATACTTGGATGATCGACATCATTCGAGCAATTCGAAAGATGCCCCTCGATCATCTAGACAAAAACACTCAAAGGAAGATAATTTCGAAAGTAAGAAATATTTTTGGGATGCACCATACCTCTTCAAGCTTGGCAATGATGGAGTGATGAGAAGATGTGTGCCAAGAGAAGAGAGGCTTGAGATTCTAAGGAAGTGCCACTCGGCGGAGTACGGTGGGCACTATAGCCATTTTCGAACCGAAGCCAAAGTATGGTCGAGCGGATTCTATTGGCCGGAGATGCATGAAGATACTAAAAGATATGTTGCGTCATGCCCCGAATTCCAAAGAACCGGAAACATCTCTCAAAGGAATTCTATGCCTTTGAAATACAACTTACAAGTCGACATATTCGATGTATGGGGCATAGACTTCATGGGGCCTTTTAAAAACTCATTTGGATTCGAGTACATACTTGTTATGGTTGATTATGTATCCAAGTGGGTAGAGGCTATACCATGTCGTAAAGCTTCCACGGAGGAGTCCATCGGTATGATCAAGAACGTGATTTTTCCCCGTTTCGGTACACCGAGAATCTTGATAAGTGATGGAGGAACTCATTTCACCGGGAAGAACTTCAAAAAGTGCTTGTCCAAGTTGGGAATTGAGCATAGGGTCTCCACGGCCTATCACCCACAAACCAACGGACAAGCGGAGACGTCAAATAGGCAATTAAAAAGCATACTTAACAAGACCATAGAGAAGGGAGGCAAGGATTGGTCAAAGAAATTAGACGGAGCTTTATGGGCTTATCGAACGGCGTTTAAAACACCGATAGGTATGACCCCCTATCAATTCGTCTATGGAAAAGCTTGCCACCTTCCGGTTAAGTTAGAACATAAAGCCTATTGGGCGATTAAAGAGATGAACCTTGATCTCGATGCCGCGGTGGTGAAACGGAGAATTCAAATAAGCGAGCTAGAGGAGTTGAGGTTGAAAGCTTATGAAAACGCAAGCATATACAAGGAGAGAATCAAAAGGTGGTACGATAAATGATTGAAGAAAAAAGAATTTAAAGAAGGAGATAAGGTCCTCCTCTACAATTCGAGGTTTAAAACCTTCGGAAAGGGGAAATTGCAAAGCAAGTGGGACGGACCTTATGTTGTGCATTCGGTGTTCTCCAACGGAGCGGTAACCATTATGGATATAAACGGCGATCAATTTGTGGTGAATGGACAGCGGCTTAAGGTTTACTACGAACCCGATGTCGTGCCCATTCATCATGTTGACGTCTTTACCATGGAGGAAGAGCCCGAACGTCCCGCCTAGGACGAAAAATAAGGCACCAACTTCGTAAATAATTTTTCTTTTAGCTTTTCGGGAGTTTTTCGCGAAGATTAACTCGGGCCAACTTTTTCCCATGGGCTGAGGACGAAAAAAATAGGGCGGTGTGCAAAAAACCGGACCGGCCGGCCCCGAGGCGGGGGTGGGCCGGCCGGCCCGGTCGGACCGGCCCAAGGGGGGCCCGACGCCCGATGTCCCCGAATTTCGCCCGAACTGCTCCTTTTCGACTTCCTTGTTTGGTCGGGAAAATTTTAAGGGAAGTGTAAAAAAGGAAAATAAGGTTCCCGGGGCTTTTCTCTCGGGACTATATATTTGGCCGAATTGGGAGCTCGAGAATCAATCCTTTCAAGCAATGTGTTGCACCCTTGTAGCAGACCATTGAGCCTCCAAAAAGCTTAGAGTTGAAGGTAGAAGCCAAGAAGCCATCGATGGAGGAGGCGATGCGATGCGAGGTCAAGCTACCCGTCAAGAGGACCGCACGTATCCGTTGCGGAGGACGTGTCCCGACCGGAGCTCTTGCATCTCGCTACCCCGTCAAAGGAGAGAAGGTCCCTACACCCGTTCGAAGGTCGGCACGTCTCCAAGGCATCAAGCGCAAGGATTACAAGGAGGTGTCGCCGGAGCCTAAGGATTATGGGGATAGCGACTACTCCGACGATCGTAGCCCGAGCACGTGGGCGGCCGCCGGTAGAGATGATGATTGGGGTGAGCAACCCTATGAAAGGACTCCCGAAGGCCCTAACGGCGACGGCAACGGCGGTGGCGAAGGCGACAACAATGGAGGTGGCGACGACGGTGGTGACAACGGTGGAGATTATGGCGACGACGACCCCTTCGGATTGCATCCGGTGTCTTGTCGAGTTTGCCGTCAATCCATCGCGGCTCTCTACGCGTCGGCCGACGGATGTCTTCAAACCATGGAAGCGATGAAGCGAGCCGTATGGAGGACTTGGAGCGCGTAGTTGAAGATGACTACAAGTTCCTTAACCGTAACGTGCGCAAGCTTTTCGGCATGGTTGGAAACATGAGAGGCAAGTGGTGCAAAGCTTGCTCGAAGTATCATTAGATCTAGTTTTCCCCTTTGGTTTTTGTAAGATACGACGAGGACGTCGTATGTTTTAAGTGTGGGGGAGAGCTAGCTCGCTAGCCTTAGCTTTTGAACTTCAAGTTTAGGTTCGGTTTAATCTTCGTGTGAGAGTCTTAGTGTTTTAATGAGTCTTTAGTTTTTTCGAGTCTGTTTTTAAATTTTTGCAAGTGTCTTAAATTAGTGTTGAGTCAAGAAAACCAAATAAAAAGAGTCTTATATATATCTTTGTGTTTTATGTATTGTTTATCTTTATTTACTTGTTTGTCTAATCTTCGATTCTTGATATATGAACACAAGTATGTGGTTTGAAAATCGTTTACCGTGGTGCTTAGTGGAATCGCTACTACTTAAAGTACCCATACCGCACTTCGATCTTGAGCTTCACATGCTAGTTGTGCTATGTTCGATGCTAAAAATTGGAGAATTTCAGTTCTGAAAATTATATTAAAACCCTTGTAATAAAGGTTAGCAAAATTTCTTTTTCCAAGTTTAGAGTATAAAAAATTCCTATCCAAAGCCAAGTTTGTTTTTTTTCGCTCCACCATAAGTGTGATTAGCACGATGAGTTAGGCTAGGACCCTTCTCTCTTGGTTAGTTTTAATTTCAAGCAATGATCATGTCCTTGTGCTTATCTTTTATTGCTAGCCTCGTCATTTATTCAGTTCGTGACTTTCATAACGAAAGTCATGTATATCACTGGATTCCATACCCAACCTTATACATCTCTTTTGAACATCGTATTCCTTGAACACAACCTATTTTCAAAGTTTCGTCTCGTCTCTAGCATGATTTATTTAAAAATTTCAGATTGTGTGCATGCGAGAAAAGGGAGAATTGAAAGCTTTGAAAAGATGTCAAGAGAGAGAAAAATAAAGAGAAAAAGTATGTGTATGGAAAAGAAAGAAAAAAAAAGAAGAAAAAAAATCATATGAAAGAAGAAAAGAAAAAAAAAAGATGAGTTAGCAATGAAGATATGAGAGGGATGGATCAAGTGAAAGAAAAGAAAAATAATAAAGTGTAAGGAAGGATGTCACGTTGATTGTGAGACGAAACTTTTACTCTATTTCCAACCATGTGCAATCCGACAACGAGGACATCATCGGTGCCTTGAAGTCACAATTTTCTTTTGCCCTTGCACATGTCCACCATTCTAAATCTTCTCATCCTTGATATCCCTACATATGGTTAATTCTCATGATCATTGGCTTTGAAAGGTAGACGACCATTAGAGGAAGTTCTTAGTTTGACAATACTTGTGTTGATTGCGCTAGCCCTACCTATAGCTCCACTTTACATAATATATGAGAGATTAATGGGAGGTGAGAGTTTTATAAAATTTGGTTAGGATAGCCACTTCATATGAGTGACTTGAGAGAGCTTGGAGAAAGGTATTTGTCTAATACTTGTTGCAGGAATTTTTGTTTTGAAAATCATAAAAACCCTCCGATGGAAGCAAAGAAGTAAGTATGGCTGAAATTGAAAGCTTCGAGTGAAGAGTTTGAGTTGTGGGGTAAATCTTGACATGGTAAAAATTCTAAACGCCCATGTTTATGTTTGATTATCATTACTTTGTGTTTATGTATTAAAGATGAAGGGATTGACTAATTTGTGAAGAAGGATAAGTGATACACGATTACACACCTTGGACGAAGTTCTTTTACGAGTACTTGCTCGAGGACGAGCAAGAGCTAAGTGTGGGGGAGATGTTGACGGTGTATTTTGGTGCACCTAGCATGTTCATTACACTTTGGTTTGGATTTGATTATTGAACTAACCCGCCACTAGGCACACTAATCATATAACAAGTTCATCTTTGTGCATGCATTTGGAAGTGTTGTGTTTATGTAGGAAAACATGGACATAAAGGACGGATTCGCAATAAGTTCAAAGGAGCATTCATGGAGTCTTGTTCGTGTTCATGAGCTCGCTGAAATTACTTCCAATGGTGGTGAGGACCGAAGTGCTACGAGGAACACCCCCGGGGATTGAAGCGTAAAAGATCAAACTTCATGCAAAGAGAGTCTCCATCTTGATCGCAAGGATAACGGCGTCAAAATCATCCAAGTGGAGGGGGCGAAGTAGATAAGTGCACGGGGACCCACGGAGCAAAAAGGGCGACCGAACCGGGCCGAAGCGGGCCCGGGCCGGCCGGCCCGGATCGGATCGGCCCGGCCCACTTCGGGCACCGGTTCGGTCCCGTCTTCCTTGCCCTCGAAGGATCTTCGACCCTAAAACCCCCGACGCGCCGCCAACGGACGAGAGAGGAGTTTATTCGCACCGAGAAGGCCATCTACAAGCTGAGAGAGAGAGGAGGAGGATCTCGGGGTGGAGATCAACCACCTCGAAGGAAGCACCCTCTCGTGGAGAAGGAGGAAGACACCGGCGGAAGGGAAACCATGATCAACGGTGCCATGACCGGCACCTTGATGGGGTAATCTTCTCATTCGTCCATGGGTTGTAATCGATATTGAGATGTAATCGCACTTTGTCGGATTATCCGTCTATCATCTTGTGTTGAATATACTTTAATGCTTAAAGGTTAGCTACCGTGCCGTAAAGGGAGTATAGGCCTCAATGCTTCCTTGGATCCATTCAATACGCCGTGGCCATCAAAGGTCTAGTCATGATTACCTTCGCGTAGTGACGGTACGAGAGGAGGGAAAGGGCGAAACCGTGGTCACAACCCCGATAGATTAGATTGGTTTTCATGTCTTTAAGCGATTGCATGCTCTAGTATCGTAGACCCGTGGGCGAGTGTCTTCTCTCTTGATCATTTATCATTCTCTCTAGTGAAGTTTAGTGTTTTTCTAGTATAATAGTAGTTAGGGTTTTAGTAGCTAGTGTGTCGTTGTTGATCGAACGCTTGTAATCCCCTTGCTCCGCATTGACAAGAACCTTGGGAATCCCGTGGTGAAGAAGGTGTGGGGTCCGTACGCTTGCGGATCGTAGAGGGATACGTCTTTTATCCGTCAACACCAATGTCCTTTTATCTCGCGTCCATCATCAATCCACCGTCGACCATCACGCACGGGTGAGAAGTGTTACGGTCCCGCACTTTCCTTTACGCATCTCGACGTTACAACTGGTCAGTATTTGTGTTTCACTATGTTTAGCAACACCGTCAGACACATGCTAGCACCCTCCGTCCATGCATGCATGCATCTCTTGCCATAGTCAACTACATGCTTGCTATCGGTACATGTATACCTTGATGATGTCAGCGTTACATGATGCTTATGTCATATACTTGTTGTATACCTTGATGATGTCGGCATTACATGATGTCATTCCTTCGAAATATGATTCCACTAAATTTCTACATGTGTTTTTCAGCTATATAGCCTCTGTCCTTCCTTTTATCTTTATATGTTTGTTATCATCTGCCATCTTTTGTGTCTCGGGAATCATCTTTGCTAGACCTTCCAATCCATAGTAATCACATATATATATCTTTCCAATCTTTATTTAATCTTTAGATCTCGCGTGCTAGCCGTTTAAGCTCGTTCTCGTTGCGTTAGTTTCGCCTCACAAAAATGCGCTAGACATGATATTTACTACAAAATGTGTTTTGAGAACTTATTCGAAAACTAATCTGATTAATGTTTACATGAATGACTTTTCTTAATGAATTTTAATTAGGACCTAATAACGATTTTCATATTTAAATATTAAATTGGTTAAAACCTAGTAACATTGTTTTCTAATCAAATCTATCTAGAGCTACGCTTCGGCTTTTTCATAATATAAATGTTAAACTGACTAATATTTATTCAATCTGCTTTCTAAATAAAAGCAACATAGGCTATCTAGAGTTTTCTTAATTAAATGTTAATTTCATTAATATGAATATAAATGTGTTTTTGAATTAAATTTGTTTAGTTAAACTCGAAATATAAAGTGCACACTTAGATGCTCTACATGCTTCTTCTAAAATCAAATGTTTAATTTTCATAAGTTATACTTGAATACTAGTAAATAAAATTGAACTAAGTTTACATCACCTTTTATATATAAATATAATATGAATAATTATAAATAGGGCATTTCTCTGAAATGGCCTATACACATTGCTTTATTCAATTAAAATATATCAAGCTCATACTCTTTGTGTGATATAATACAAATATCTCGATAGTTCCGCTCTCAGCGTTTCTTACGTTCGCGATCCTAGAACCAAACCCTGCTCTCTTTTAAAGCTTCTCTTGATTAGTGTATTGTTTCTTAGTTGTACTTGTTTGCTTTTGCATGTTTGTGCCTCGATGTTTGCTTCAAGTAGAAGATCGAGCTGCCGATCAGAAGTCTTGAAGATCAAGTGTTTCAAGTGAGCAAGAGCAGAATAACAACTAACTTTTTGTTGGAGAAAGGCAAGTGACCCTAACCATCCTTCTACCTATGCTTTAAACAAGAATACTATGAAGTAATTAGAACATGGAGAACCACCCAGGAAAACAGTACAACCACAAGACATATGGCTCTGTCTTGGCCAATTAATTAAGGAAGTCTTGTGTGGCTGTTAGCCTTAGTAGCTTGGGGTACGGAGGAATGCTTTTATGACTCTTCTACTCTGGACAGGTTTTGGAACGAAAGTGCTCTTCTAGGCTAACCTGGTCCGAGGGTAGGAGGAGGGTACGAAAGATAGCCTCTAGGACGTGCTACTATGGACTAATACACATAGGAGGACTCTTTGTAAAGGCCTCGTAGCGTCCCTATGCAACCACACCTCAGAAGTGTGGTATTGTGTCTACTTTTGCACAGCATGGTTGGGTTAAAAGTTCTTCGGAACTTTTACGCGACTTGTGGTGAAAGTGTACAACCTCCGCAGAGAGTAAAATTGTTATAACAGCCGTGCTCACGGTCAAGAGCGGCCTGGACCCTCACATGATTAATGAACTTAAAGATGGATCTAAAATTTGCTTTCTGGTTAATTTTTGTGGCCTTGCTGAGTACCAACCATAAGTGTACTCAACCTTGCTAAATCGCTGTTCAGAAGAAGAAGGTGTCTGCCAGAACATGGTGCTAGGCGTACACAACCCCCAGTCGATTGCCTGTGAGTTTGGAGCCTTTGCTTCCCAGGACTCTGCTGTAAATCTTTGATAATCTTCTTTCCTTTACGTGATATTGTTTCTGTTATTCACTAATGATGTCACTATATGTATGGAACTAGATCCTGGCATACATATAGCTAGCACTTGGTGTGTTTTGGAAACCGGGTGTGACAACATCCCCGTGGGCTATCATATGCGAGTCGGCTACCCAGCCATCGCGTGCGGCCTCCCCACTCCATGAGCACTTCACACGCGGCCCTCGCAACGTTAGCAGGGCCCACATGAAGGCTCCCACTACGCGCCGGGCCGGCAAGGAGACCGTACCCGAGTATGACTCGGACTCCAACACCGTCCCCGGCTACAACTCGGACTCCTCCTACGAGTTCGACTTCGGGTCGGACCCTGATGAGCCCGAGTCCGAGAACAATACTACAGAGCAACCCCTGTCAGGACCAGCTTCCGGCCTGGTTATAACATCTACACCCGCCGAGAGATTCGTCTACTAGCCAGACTGCAAGCCCGAAGACCTGACAGGAGGGAACTCATGTTGCGTCGCCTACCTCGACTCACTTCCCTTCCACGAGGGAACACCGCTCGCCCCAGCTGGGGAGCACACTCCGACAGAGGTGGCAACTAGTGATTCCGGCCTTAGCTCTTCTGATCGGCAAGTCTTCATGACTACCAACGAGACGCTAGGGCCTTCAGGGACAGTCCCTGACCGATATCTCGAGGATATCTCAGTGGACGAGTTGTCCGCCAACGCGCCCGCCGACGAAACCGACGCCAACAGGGACGCTCGACGTGAACGCAACAGAAAGCGGAACGAACGGCGCCGACGTCTCCACCAGTCCCTTCCCATCTGGAACCTTGCGGAAGCACTCGACCAAGTCGAGAGCGAGGTGCACACTACCCCAGAGCAATGCCTCATGTCTATCACTACGATAGCACGACAGGCTCAAGGGATGCGCGCGGGAGAAGTCATCGCCAAGCTCGCGGAGGACACCTACTTCATGCGAGTCGACAACAGGGTCACTCAAGTGCCCCCTGTCTGTAACTGCCAGCAAGACAACGAAGCCACCAGTCGCAGTACGGACATCGGTCGCAACCGTACTCGAGGGGACCTGCCCGCCAACCCCAACCGTACTCGGGCAACAGCCGATGGACCCTCCCATGGTGGCAACAGCGCCGGCGGCGATCGGGAGATCATCCCTCACCATGATCCTGGCGGCAGAGGCAGTGACGGTGGGAGCTCCAACCATGGGGCTGACAAGAGAGCTGGGGGCGGAGGCGACCGCGGCGGCCGAGGCCACGCAAACAGCCACGCCTCCGGCGCCTCACGTGGCGGCTTCGACGCCCGCCAGAAAATCGAAGAACTACGACACAAGAAGGCTTCCACGGCAGGCGACAACGACGGCTTCCCGCCTTCTCTACACGGCTTCGTAATCTGCTTCTCCCAGAGAAATTCAAACCTCTGGGGATTACCAAGTACGACGAGAAGCAGGATCCGGTGCAGTGGCTCATATGCTACGCCCTTTCCATCGAGAGCGCTGGTGGCAATAACGACACGAAGTGCCTCTACTTCCCCTTCTATCTGGATCAAGCCCCGCTTACATGGCTCGAGTCACTCGAGAAGTACTCGATCGACAAGTGGGACCAGCTTAGGAACAGTTCACCAGCAACTTCGTGGGCGCTATGGGTCGCTCGGGTACTCGCATGGACCTGGCAATGGTGAAGCAGGAACAAGGCGAGACCCTTCGCAAGTACATGCGGCGCTTCTTCGACAAGCGCGCCACCGTAGTCGATGTCTCTGACAAGGAAGTCATCGACCTCTTCCAAGACGGTCTCTACCACCGTCGCACCTTCAAAGACTTCGGTCGTTGCCGCCCGAGCTCCATCACCCACCTCAAGGACATGATCACCTCCTGGGCTGATGAAGAAGGCAAGGCTAACGCCAAGTATGATGCCATCCGTGGCAAGAGTGTTGACGGATAAAACTAGTATCCACCTAAGATCCGCAAGCGTACGGACCTACACCTTTTTCACCACGGGATTCCCAAGGTTCTTGTCAATCCGCGGAGCAAGGGGATTACTAGCGCTTAACCAAGTACTAATCTAGTTGACTAAGGAAACCTTTAAAGAGAGTATTAATCTAAAAGTAAAGACAATCTAACCTAAGTTAATCTAAGTTAAGTTGATCAAACAAATCTAGGGTTAAACTAGATGGTAAAGGGGTGAACACAAGAGAGTGAGTAAGAAAGATAAGCGTTCCCTCCCTAGGATCTAGGATAACATGGTATGCATCTACTACACGGAAGCGGTAAACCAATCTACCCGGGGTTGTGACCACGATTTCGCCCTTTCCCTCCTCTCGTCTTGTCACTACGCGAAGGTATTCGTGACTAGACCTATGATGGACACGGTATGTTGATGGAATCTATGGGAGTAGCGGATATCATACACCCGAAAAACACGGTGGCCTACCTTAATCATCAAAGCATCATCAACATGAAAAGAATAGATTGAAACCACGAATCAAGTAGCGATCACATAGCATGTATCCATCTAATCCTAGGGATGAACGGAGACATTACACCATCATCTTACACGGATTGAAGCACATAGGGGTGATGGAGACTCCGGAGAACGTCGTCGATGAACATGGCGGCGATGGAGCTTGGCAACACTCCTAGGACAGCGGCTTGGAGTCCTCCTCTTGCTTCCTTCTCTCCGCCGGCGTTGATCCTTGCGATGAGCTCATCTAACTCTCTCCCTCATCTCGCGGTGGCGGTTTTCTGGTGATTGGCGTCGGTAGGATGATTTGTTCGATTTGGCGGCCGACGGCGGCGGAGGTAATAAATAGACGAACACCTAGGGCAAAAGGGGGGACCGAACCGACCCCGGAGTGGGCTGGGCCGGTCGGCCCAGGCCGGCCGGCCCAGGCCCATTTCGGCCCGGTTCGGCCCCGGTTTCCTCCCCGGTTGCTTCTCGCGTGATCCCTTATTTGTGTGCACTTGCATGTGGGTCTTTGACGTCGTTTCCTTCACAGTTAAGGCTTGCATCCTTGCTATGCAAGCTTCGCTGTTTTCTGGTTGAGTCCCTAAAGACTTGCACGTTGACGCTTCGGTCCTCGGGTCATTTGGAGTCATGTTCATCGCGTGTCTTGACTCTTGTCGGGCTTCATGATCTTCTTCTAAAGTGCTTGGTGAACTTATCCCGAAAGTCTCCTCATTAGCATAGATTTCCTGCGTAAACAACAAGCTCCAAAATTGACATGCATGTGTGAACTTGTTATATCATTAGTATGCCTAGTGGCGGGTTAGTTGCAAATCATAAATGAAACCAATGTATAACAAGTACTTAGGTTGACGGAAATTCACCGTCAACATCTCCCCCATGCTTAAACATTGCTCGTCCTTGAGTAAGTAATCCTC
Organism: Cenchrus americanus; assembly: GCA_947561735.1. Classification (NCBI taxonomy): domain Eukaryota; kingdom Viridiplantae; phylum Streptophyta; class Magnoliopsida; order Poales; family Poaceae; genus Cenchrus; species Cenchrus americanus. Next base: position 217,599,453 of record OX387245.1, on the reverse strand, counting down.
GCTTAAAAGGGAAATCAGCGTTGCCTTCCAATATTATCCCTGCACTTAGTCATTCATGACGAGGCAAATTGCTCTGTCTTAAAAATTTATTTTTAAAGTTCAAGTTGTGACCAGCTTCTTTTTCATTATGGAAGTTAGACTAACAATAAAGAACAAGCCACATTTAACACGATGCTCTCAAACTTAAGTGAACTTCAAACCATTACCTTGTCACATGGAAGATTTTCAAAAAGATGCATATCCAACATAACTGAAAATCTCTTGCAAAAGCTCATTGAAACACTCATCTCATCAAGTAACTCAAGCCTATACTAGATTATTTTCAACCTACTCTACTCATATGTGATAGTGGAAGGCTTATGTGGAGCTTGGAAGGTTAAAAACAATCCTAACAAAACATACATCCGAAATATTGTCAAATTAAGAGAGAGGTCTATTGGAATTACCGAGACTCGTCAAAAAGGCCATGGAAAATAAATGTTGGAAAGAGAGAGGGACGAAACACACACATTTAGATAAGTGGACATGTGCAAGTGGCAAATGGATGATCCCGAGGCACGAGTGAAGTCCTCGTTATCGGATTGCACATGGTTGGTAGATTTGAGTATGGATTTGTCATCAAGGCACTTGAGAACTTATGAAGCAAAAAGATCCGAGGAGCATCTTTATTATTTTTTTACTTTTATTTTATTTCCTTCTCATTTTTCTCTCTTTCTTTTTTTCACTTTATTCTTCCTATTTTTCTTACTTTTCTTTTCTTCTTGTCATATTTTTTCATTTTTCATTTTTTTTCTTTTTTTCTTTTGCTCCTCAAAACTTTTTGCAACATAATGCTTACTTAGCATTTGTGTCAGAGAATGACTCCTCCCCCATGCTTGAACGATGCTCATCCTCAAGCATAAATGAGAGGGGAAATGACTGCTAAAGTAAGTACAAATTCCATAATACTGCAGAATATTTGAATCTCCATCGAGAATTTTACTCCATACTCAAATTGGGTTGTGTACAAGGAGGTGATCACAAAAAGATGTTTTTGGTTTAGGGTGGATGCCCAGTGAAGTTTGTGAAATTTTCGATGTGAAAACCCACAATGCATGGACAAAAAGGCTAGCATGAAAAAGTTACACAAAGGAATGACCAGCTTCTTAGTTTCTAACCATAGAAATCAATCCTAATCCAACTCATCAAAACATATGTTTGCAATCTACGGGTTTTGTTATCATAAAACATATATGTATATGGCTTTGGTAGGTAGTACTTTGCAAGAGCATCACAAATATGTATATAGCATAAAAGATAAGTTTTCATAAAAACAACAAGTTATCCGGCTATCCATAAACTTAAATCAAAGAGCAAAGATATGTATGTGGGTCTAGAGCATAGTCATTTCACCTCCACAAATAAAAGAGCCGGTATTTAAATTAATTTCAGATCATATTATAGAGAGCAATTAGCCAAGACATGTATAACTTCATGTAGGTAAAACAAAGCAGCAACTTTCATCATCTTTCCGTAAGCATAGGCAATATAAAACATCGAGGTGAACACATGGTCATGCCTATATATTGAAAATAAAAAGAAACCTAGGTTGTCCTCCTAGTAGCCATGTTATTGTTGGAAGAGAAAAACAAAAGGTTGCACCTAGTTGAGGTTGAAGGCATACTTACAAGCATTTGTGTTTGGAAAAGAGAAGGTCCATGGAGATGTTACCATCCTTTGTAATTCTTTGTTGCCTTCTTCCGACATCTCCACGTATCGATGTGGCTTTTGCTTTTGTCTCGATTTATCAACACTCCTAGACTTCTGAATTTAATCTTGTATGCCTAATGGAGTCATTGGTCGCCCTTCTCTTCAATGTTGTCATCACCATCTCCTCTTTCTTGTTCTCATCATCTCCTTGCTGTCTCTTTTTCATGGAGTTCCCCCTCTATCTAGAACAGAACATATATCAAAATATAGCTCTATTGAAAAGTTTATGAAATTACCTTTCCAACTTGTGGTCATTCATCGAAAACGGAGTTCAAACAAGGGAGCTATGTCCGTTTTACTTCAGCGCTGTGTGCTGTCCAAAACTGATTTCAGGACGTATTGCACTCGGTGATTCGGGCATAACCGCTTGTAGGAACCTCCAATTGTCTTGATTCTTGATTTGTTGGAATCGTAACTTCATCAGGCTTCTAAATATCCAAAAATATCCAGTGTTTTCCCTTCGAGACCATGCAGAATTTTGATGAGATTGGTGGCTTCTTGCGCATTGATCCGGAGATGTTAACGATCTTTATCATTCTATCTTCTAGAGTGTCATGTTGCACTTCCGTGTTGAAGATTCAGGGTCTCCCCCATGCTTAGCATTTTGCTATTCATGGAAGAAGAAGACAAAGAATTTTTTATCTTAGCCATCCTTCAATTTCCTTGTAGTGAGAGTCTTTATCTCGCCTGTAAGACGTTTTAAACGCACATTCTACCCCCAAGGTGACGGTTGGGAGTAGATAGAATTGCCAACAATCCAACAATGTCTCCTAAGATTCTTAACTTGTGGCATAATTAGTTTAATGAGGAATAAAAACCTAATGAGTGTACGTGGTGCAAGGTGTGTATGCACATGAGAGGAGAACTTATAAACAAAGACAATGTTTTCACCTAGTTCTAAACACCATGTTTACAACTAGGTTGCCGAATTTCTCCATAGCCATAAAGGTTTATTTATCAAGGGTTAAAACACCATGTCTATCCCTAAATCAATAACTCTTATAGCACAAGAAAAATTAAGTGCATTGCAGAGCTTATAAACTAACCAATGCAACATGAAAACATATGAAAAGCTAGCTAGGTTTATTAAACTTAACGATGATAGTCCGCAATCATGTTTAAACACCACGTTTACACAAGATCAAAAAAGGAAAATGCCCAGCTGGAGCATTAACATGGATATGAAAGCATACATCATTGAGCCTTAAAACAACCAAGCCAACTATATGCAAAACATGTACATGCAAAGAAACATCATGTTGATAACAAAATGCAATGCATGCAAATAAATAAATATGAGCATGAACATGATGGTGGTTCTAAAAAGAAGACTAAACTTAGATTAATAACCACAAGTTGATCATCATAAGATGGTGTCATTCTTTATTCTCTCTAAGAAAGGAATAGAAACATAAAGAAACGGGTTGCCGCCCGAAAAGCGCTTCATTTAAAGTCATAGAGCTCGACTATCTCACATACCTTCTTTTCGTTGCATAGCCATGGCCCTTCATGCAAGAATAAAAGGTACCAATGCAGCTTTAATTTACTTCCCATGTTGTGCTTGATCACTTATAGAAGACTTGCCCAAAGCATCCTTTTGTTTCATCATTATCTCCTTTTTTATCATCCTTCGGTGCTGCCTTCACTCCATGATTTTTTTTTAATGTCCGACGAGAGAGTATACTAAAACTTAGGTGACGGTTGGGAGTAGATAGAATTGCCAATAATCCAACAATGTCTCCTAAGATTCTTAACTTGTGGCATAATTAGTTTAATGAGGAATAAAAACCTAATGAGTGTACGTGGTGCAAGGTGTGTATGCACATGATAGGAAAGCATATAAACAAAGACAATGTTTTCACCTAGTTCTAAACACCATGTTTACAACTAAGTTGCCGAATTTCTCCATAGCCATAAAGGTTTATATATCTAAGGTTAAAACACCATGTCTATCCCTAAATCAATAACTCTTATAGCACAAGAAAAATTAAGCGCATTGCAAAGCTTATAAACTAACCAAAGCAACATGAAAACATATGAAAAGCCAGCTAGGTTTATCGAACTTAACGATGATGGTCCGCAATCTTGTTTAAACACCACATTTACACAAGATCACGGAAGGAAAATACCCATAGGTACCTATGAAGCATTAACATGGAAACTGAAGCATACATCATTAAGTATATAAAACAACCAAGCCAACTATGTGCAAAACATGTATACACAAAGAAACATCAGATTGATAACAAAATGCAATGCATGCAAATAAATATTATCATGAACATGATGGTGGTTCTAAAAAGGAAAACTGAACTTAGATTAATAACCACAAGTTGATCATCATAAGATAGTGCCATTCCTTATTCTCTCTAAGAAAGTAGTAAAAATATAAAGAAATGGATTGCCTCCCGAAAAGCGCTTCATTTAAAGTCATAGAGCTCGACTTTCTCACACACCTTCTTTTCGTTGCATAGCCCTGGCCCTTCATGCAAGAAGAAAAGGTACCAATGCAGCTTTAATTTACTTCCCATGTTGTGCTTGATCACTTATAGAAGACTTGCCCAAAGCATTCTTTTGTTTCATCGTTATCTCCTTCTTTATCATCCTTCGGTGCTGCATTCACTCTATGATTTTTAATATCCAGAATAGAAAGTATACTCAAGCTCTACTCCATTCCAACGAGTCTTCATTTGCCCAAATCGGACTCTGGACAAGAGAGTTACGTCCGTTTTACTTCGGCGATGAAATCTGTCCTGAAATTTCAGAACGCGCAACGCTCAATGTTTCCTCCATAACTCCTTGCACGGGTCTTCAAACTTGTTGGTTCTTGATGCGTTATTATGGTAATTTGATGGAGCTTCTGAATATCTCATTATATTCATTTGTACACCTCTGAACAAGCTCTCAAATTGATGAAGACAGCAGCATCCATCGCGGGATTCGGAGAGGTTGATGGTTTATCTTGCAACTCTTTTAGGCATGACTTCTTTTTTTCATTATTCAAGCCTTGTCTACATGGTTAGTGAAAATCGGGCCTTTCCCGACATATGATTCTTTAAGGTCATTAGCTTGACCAAGCGCAAAGCATGATCGAGATTTACAAAACTTATTGTAAACATACGCGTCCATAATTAACACCACATGTGAATTGTAGCAACAAGTCAAGGTGTAAATAAAAGAAGCATATGTTTCATGCATAGCACTTAGCTCATCATTAGGCAAAGGTTGTTTAGGTGTGAGATTAATTGGATCAAAAATAAATGTTTCCTCTTTTTCATTCTCAAGAAAATCTAGCCTATCAACATGATCACTATTGGAACAAGGCATAGACATTAAACTATCATTCATACTATTGGTTGAGCATGAGTATTTGAATTTATCAACACCAATACCGATAATATCTTGAGATTTGGGCGCGTACCTTGGCCTTAGAGATTTTTCAACAAGAGTGATATTTGGTTCATCAAGCGGTGTTGAAGGCGAATCGATCTCAACAAGTGTAGTTGCCTCTTCATCACCATCTTGCAATTTCTTCAACTCATCATGTGGAACATGTAATCCTTCAACTATGTACGCATTCATCTCTTCTTTGAAGTCTTCTTTATCAACCAGATCTTCATCTTCAAAGACTTGTATGTTGCTTTCTTTATCTTCCATGTACCACATGTCGTCAAGATCGCTCATTGTCGATTCACCCTTTCCTTCATCCTTGAGTACTTCCATGTCTTGATTTGCTAGTGTGTAAGCTTCAATAGCACACAAGCTATCACCTTGTGGGGAGGGGCCTTCTTGGAGTACTTGATCTATGTCAACCCCTTCCCATTCATCTTCTAGCTTGAGTCCTATCTCCTCCCATTTATCATTTGAGTCACTAGGCTCATCGCGGTTGTACTCTTCTCTTCCTTCATCATAAATCTTTGAGTTGTCAAACCGGTCGATCCATCCTTCATCTCCTTCTTCTCTTTCTTCTTCAAACATCTTTTGGATCGACTCTCCACTCATCTCTTGATCAAATATATCTTCAATTAGTTTAGCAACGTGTCGGCGTTCCGCCTTCCTTCGGTAGTTAATTAGTGGGGCGAAATCAACTTGAACCCAACCGGATTGAATGAACTCCGCCAATGGTCTAGCATTCCACATACTTCGGCCTACATTCCTGTTAGTTTCGACATTTTTAACATCTGAAATGACTTCTCTTACCTTGGGAAGTGGATCTTCAATTTCTTGAATGGTCGGTTCATCTTCCTTGACCTCCGGTTCATCTTTTTCAGAAATTTTAGCAAGTACCTTGGGCTTGCTTTTGTCATTTTGCTCCTCTCGACAACATCTTTGCGAATCCCGTTGCATTCTTTGTCCATTGCTTATCCTTTGTAAGATTTGTGCGGCTTCACTCATTGTTTTATCCATTATATCACCGCCTGCACACATGCTTACAAAACGAGACGAGTCAGGGGTTAGTGAAAAATAAAAGGTATGCAACATCAAGTCACCGGAAAATGCGAAGGATCGGATGGCGACTAGAGAGGGGGGGGAGTGAATAGGAGCCGATAAAAAATTCTTCCCTTTGGTTGAATTCGGCCTATACCCCAATCGCAACTCCACGAACCCACAAGCACAAACAAGATCCCAAACGAGACTCAAACAACCTCAAAGGAACCACCAAGAAGCCTAGGAACAAATCCCAAACCAATCCAACGCGGAAGCACAACTCAAAAAGCAAGGGTCTTAGGCAATCTGGAAAGCACCAGGCGGACCGTCCGCATGTCCGGCGGACCGTCCGCGAGGGAGGGCGCGGACTGTCCGCGAGGAGGGCACGGACCGTCCGAAATTGCTACCCGAACCTCCGATCGCACCGAGAAAAACAGACCGTCCGTGAGGGACCCGCGGACCGTCCGCCTCGTCACGGACCGTCCGACACTCTAGTATGGACCGTCTGCAAACTTCATGCACCAAAAACCCACCGACAAAATGGATCGAAAGAGAGGCGCTTAAGAATCCGCAAGAACACGAAGAACAGCTGGGGCCGTCGGGCACCTCGCGGACGGTCCGCGGCTACCTCGCGGACGGTCCACGGTGACCTCGCGGACGGTCCACCGGTGCGAATCAGCACAGCCGAGGAACACGAGAAACAACCTCAAACTTCCGGTCGATGGATCTCCTAAACCGTTAGACGGATTGACCCCAAATTTTGGGTAGATAAGAAGCGTCACTACGTGAAGCTATGCCCAAAATCTTGGAACCCTAAACCAATCCAATCAACCGGAATTGCAAATCTCGTGCACTCAAATCACAAACCCGAGTTCATCCAATTCTCACCAAATTGAGCCCGATTCCCAGCGTTTGAGGGGTCAAGATCATCACCAAAGGTGCGCAAGGCATCCATCCATGATCCCCTCAAAGAAATGCGGAGCCAAACGTCCTAGAAACAACGAATCGAGCCAAGCACGAAAATAGCACAAAAAGAGCTCCGAAAAAGCAATAAAAGAAACTCGGGAATAGAAAGATTGGCACAAGATTTAGAGGATGAAAACGCTATGAATATCTTGTCCAATCGATTACAAGCCACTCCTAGAAACCAAATCTAAGATGGCAAAAAGCTCCAATCAAAGAGCCACTCTCTCCTCTCTCCCTCTCTCCCAAAGCACTCCAAAATGAAAGAGTACCGCAGACCTCTAGCCCAAGAGTTGGCTGAAAATTCAGCCCCCTCCTCCTATATATAGGCCTTCCGGAAAAGACCGAAGTGCCCCTACGCTAGGAGTACAACACAAGCCCTCACAGGGGCGTTTTGGTCAACACATGAAGTTCACCATCGGACGGCCGCGCATCCATCAGGCCTTCACATCCTCCCGACGCAAGCACCTAGATCATGCCGCGTGTCGCCCGCCTCGAAGCTTCCCGACGCACCCGGATACCGTCTCCGTCACGCCAAGCCCTCGGGCTCGGTTTTGAGGCCCAAACCGAGAAACCCTCCTCCGATGGTTTTGTGGCCAAACCACCAAACCCCGCGTACACGGCCCGGCCTCACCACGCCAAGCGTCGAGCCCGCCAAGCCTTTCACCTCCGGCGCCCGGACGGTCTACTCAGTCTTGCCTCGTTCCTTGACTTGGCCACCACCGATGCACCGGCTCCATGTCCATGACTTCGTCTTGCTCTTCTTGCACCATGCGGCTCGCACTTGATCCCGTCGGCCACCGGTCCCTCGAACCAAGCCTACTTGTCTCTCCACTCCTCGGAGGCCCCGCAAGGCTAAGACCTTTCGCGCCTGTTCTTCACCCGCACCAACACAAACCAAGCCGCAACCAACACCCGCAATACTAGGCCAAGAGTCGGTCCACACAACGTTGTCAACCACTCCTCACGAGTGCATTGACAACACACCACATAAACAATAAGGTAAATACACAAAATAAAACACACACAACACAACTCAACACTACACACACAAAGCTTCAAACCATCCGGTCAATCACTCATCACACACGAACCAAGGTACTTCTCAACTTGGTTCCTCAAAATCCCAAGTTCGGGCCTCGCTCAAGTAGTTCATTAAAACGGTCGCATGCTTCATCAATTCCTTCATCCTCTCCTTGCTTGAAATTGAGCACTTGCCTCCTTAAGTCTTGAACCTTGCTTATGGGAAAGAACTTCAAAAGAAACTTCTTCACTAGCTCATCCCAATTTCCTTTTGCTTCAACGGACGCAAGTGTGTACCATCTTCGCGCTTCATCTTCGAGAGAGAACGGAAAACGATTCCACTTGAACAAAGCGGCCGGAACTCCTTTTTGTTGCACCGTGTTGCATAACATCGTGAATTCCTTAATGTGTCTATATGGGTTGTCATCCTCCAATCCTCTAAATGGTTTTGTCGCCACTAACTTGATGATTCCAGGCTTCACTTTGTAGTGGGTTGTAGCAAGCATCAAATCTGATTTTTGTATCTCAATGTCTTCCATTGATGGCATTTCTAGCTCCCTTAGCGACATCTCTTCGTCTTCCAATGGTGAGGTGAACAAATCCATCTAGGCACAAGAAAAGTAGAAAGAAAAACAAAAAAGATTTTTTTTCTTTTTTTAGAAAATAAGGGTTAGGTGTTAGTAATCAACAAAATTAATACTAGATTAAACGTAGCAAAGGTGGCTTGCTCCCCGGCAACGGCGCCAGAAAAAGGGGCTTGTTGACGGATAAAACTAGTATCCACCTACGATCCGCAAGCGTACGGACCTACACCTTTTTCACCACGGGATTCCCAAGGTTCTTGTCAATCCGCGGAGCAAGGGGATTACTAGCGCTTAACCAAGTACTAATCTAGTTGATTAAGGAAACCTTTAAGGAGAGTATTAATCTAAAAGTAAAGACAATCTAACCTAAGTTTATCTAAGTTAAGTTGATCAAACAAATCTAGGGTTAAACTAGATGGTAAAGGGGTGAACACAAGAGAGTGAGTAAGAAAGATAAGCGTTCCCTCCCTAGGATCTAGGATAACATGGTATGCATCTACTACACGAAAGCGGTAAACCAATCTACCGGGGGTTGTGACCACGATTTCGCCCTTTCCCTCCCCTCGTACTGTCACTACGCGAAGGTATTCGTGACTAGACGTATGATGGACACGGTATGTTGATGGAATCTATGGGAGTTGCGGATATCATACACCCGAAAAACACGGTGGCCTACCTTAATCATCAAAGCATCATCAACATGAAAACAATAGATTGAAACCACGAATCAAGTAGCGATCACATAGCATGTATCCATCTAATCCTAGGGATGAACGGAGACATTACCCCATCATCTTACACGGATTGAAGCACATAGGGGTGATAGAGACTCCGGAGAACGTCGTCGATGAAGATGGCGGCGATGGAGCTTGGGAACACCACTAGGCCAGCGGCTTGGAGTCCTCCTCTTGCTTCCTTCTCTCTGTCGGCGTTGATCCTTGCGACGAGCTCATCTAACTCTCTCCCTCATCTTGCGGCGGCGGTTTTCTGGTGATTGGCGTCGGTAGGATGATTTGTTCGATGTGGCGGCCGACGGCGGCGGAGGCAATAAATAGACGAACACCTAGGGCAAAAGGGGGGACCGAACCGACCCCGGAGTGGGCCGGGCCGGTTGGCCCGAGCCGGCCGTCCCGAGCCCATTTCGGCCGGTTCGGCCCCGGTTTCCTCCCCGGTTGCTTCTCGCGTGATCCCTTATTTGGGTGCACTTGCATGTGGGCCTTTGACGTCGTTTCCTTCACGGTTAAGGCTTCAATCCTTGCTATGCAAGCTTCGCTGTTTTCAGGTTGAGTCCCTGAAGACTTGCACGTTGACGCTTCTGTCCTCGAGTCATTTGGAGTCATGTTCATCGCGTGTCTTGACTCTTGTCGGGCTTCATGATCTTCTGCTAAAGTGCTTGGTGAACTTATCCAGAAAGTCTCCACATTAGCATAGATTTCTTGCATAAACAACAAACTCCAAAATCGACATGCAAGTGTGAACTTGTTATATCATTAGTATGCCTAGTGGCGGGTTAGTTTCAAATCATAAACGAAACCAATGTATAACAAGTACTCTAGGTTGACGGAAATTCACCGTCAACAAAGAGCAAGCAGAACACGGGAGGCAGCGGCAACAACAACGGGAACCAAAGCGGCCGCAGCAACAACTACTCGGGTCCTAATCGCAAGCGCAAGCCAGATAACACTGTCGCGGCTATCTAGCGCCCTGCGAAAGACAACTCGAAGAAGACCTCCGGCGGTTTCAAAGACTTGCTGAAAGAGAAGTGCCCGTGGCATCTGGACGGCAACCACACCACCTAGTAGTGCTACCCTGGATACTCCAGAGCCACAGTACCCTCACAACAAGAAAGGCAAGAAGAAGGCCGACGAAGGCAATGACGACTTCCAGGAACCCGACAAGATGGTGAACGTCCTCTTCGGCGGACTACCCAACCGACGGGCTCAAAAAGCCACTCAACGAGAAGTCATGAACATTGAACCAGCGGTTCCGACCCCTCTCCGGTGGTCGGAGGTACCTTATCTCGCGTGGATCAATGGACAAGCTTCTCTGAACCAGGACGGTTCCCACTCGTCCTGAAGCCGGTGGTCGCGGGCTCCAAACTCAACAAGGTCCTCATCGACAGTGGAAGTGGGCTCAATGTCCTTTTCACCAAGACCTTGAAGAAGATGAAGCTCGACATCACCCACATGCTCACTAAGAGCACCTTCCCTTTCTACGGCATTGTCCCCGAGAACGCGGCTATCCCACTGGGCTCAGTGGTTCTGCCTGTTACCTTCAGGGAAACAAGGGACAACTACCGTACAGAGTACGTCAAGTTCGAAGTCGCGGACTTCGAGACGTCCTACCATGCCATCCTCGGTAGACCGGCTATCGCCAAGTTCATGGCGGTACCTCACTACACCTACTTGGTACTCAAGATGCCAAGTCCGGCCGGTGTACTCTCACTGCAAGGGGACTTGAAGATATCTTTCGACTGCGACACAGAAGCTGTGGAACTCACAACCACAAATCAAGTACCCAACGCAATGATGGAGATCTACGCTGCATCCAAGAAGCTTGCCCCAAGTGAACTCGACATCCCAGAGAAGTCGGACAAAGCCAACAAGCCTCAGCCAGCTGAGGAAGTTCTAGTCAAGACAATTGACCTTGGGACAGGCGACAGCAGCAAGACCACCACCATCGGGGCGGGCCTCGACCCGAAATAGGAAGACGCGCTCATCAACTTCCTCCGGGCTAACCGAGACATCTTCGCGTGGAAACCAGCGGACATGCCAGGGGTGCCCAGGGAGCTGATTGAGCACTCACTCAACGTCGACCCTAAAGCTACCCCGAAGCGACAACACCTCCGCCGCTTCGTCGACGACAGACGGGACGCCATCAAGAAGGAACTCGCCAAACTTCTCACGGTTGGCTTCATCAGAGAAGTCTTCCATCCCGAGTGGCTAGCCAACCCCGTCCTAGTCCGCAAGAAGAACTCGAAAGAGTGGAGGATGTGCATCGACTACACCAACCTCAACAAACACTGCCCCAAGGACCCCTTCGGGTTGCCGCGGATTGATCAAGCCATTGACTCCACGGCTGGCTACGACCTTATCTGCTACCTCGACTGCTACTCCGGGTACCACCAGATCGCAATCAAGGAAGAAGACTAGGAGAAGACCGCGTTCATCACCCCGTTTGGCGCGTACTGCTACATGACCATGTCCTTCGGGTTGAAGAACGCCGACGCTACCTACCAACGAGCTATCCAGGCCTGTTTCAAGAGGCAACTCAACAAGAACGTCGAAGCCTATGTGGATGACGTGGTCGTTAAGACCAGAAACTCTGACACGCTCATCGCCGATCTTGAAGAGACTTTCACATTCTTGCGAGAGTACTGCTGGATGCTCAACCTGAATAAGTGCGTCTTCAGCGTACCGTCGGGCAAACTACTCGGCTTCATCATCAGCCACCGCGGCATCAAAGCCAATCCCGAGAAGATCTCCGCCATCACCAGCATGAAAGCTCCCACGTGCATCAAAGACGTGCAGAAGCTAACTGGACGCATGGCGGCCCTGAACAGATTCATCATGAAGCTTGGAGAATGGGGGCTCCCCTTCTTCAAACTACTCAAGCATCAAGAGAAGTTCACGTGGACTCCAGAGGTAGACCAAGCCCTTGCTCAGCTCAAGGACTTCTTATCCAAGCCACCAGTCCGAACGGCTCCTCGCAAAGGTGAGCAGCTTCTGCTCTACCTCACTGTGACTACTCACCTGGTCAGTACTGCCATCATTGTCGATCGGCAGGAAGACGGCCACACCTACCCAGTCCAGCGACCAGTCTACTTCGTCAACGAGGTCCTGTCAGAATCCAAGGCACGCTATCAGCCCATACAGAAGCTACTGTACGCAGTGCTCATCACCTCACGGAAGCTACGACACGACTTCCAGGAGTACTCGATCTCCATCTTCACCGACTACCCGCTCGGCGACATCCCGCGGAACCAAGATGCTACTGGAAGAATCTCCAAGTGGGCAGTCGAACTCGGCGCCCTCAACATCGACTTCAAGCCACGGACAGCCATCAAGTCGCAGGCGCTAGTCGACTTCATGGCGGAGTGGCGGCAGAATCAGCTACCTACTCCAACTGAGCGCCCAGAGCACTGGGTGATGTACTTCGACGGCTTGCTCAAGCTCGAAGGAGCGGGTGCAGGGGTACTCTTGATCTCTCCAACGGGCGAACAACTCAAGTACGTCCTGCAGATCTTCTGGAAGGTCTCAAACAACGAAGCCGAGTACGAAGCTCTGCTACATGGGCTCCGCCTCGCGGCTTCACTGGGCATCAAGCGGCTACTAGTCTACGGCGACTCCGCAGTGGTCATCAACCAAGTCAACAAGTCCTGGGACCGCAACAAGGAGAACATGGACGCCTACTGCCTAGAAGTCTGCAAGCTCGAGAACAAGTTCTACGGTCTCGAGTTCCACCATGTCGTCTGCGACAACAATGTTGCAGCAGACATCCTGTCGAAGCTTGGTTCTACTCGCGCTCAAGTACCAGCGGGCGTCTTCGTCCACGAGCTTCACGCGCCATCCATCTTGGATCTGGCGCCACCGACCACTGATCGAACGCATCCTTCGGCTAGCCAGGAGGTCATGATGATCGACGTGCTCCGCGAGCAGAAGGTTCCCTCAGACAAGAACTTGGCCGAGCAACTCATCCGCCGCGCCAAGTCCTACGTCCTAGTTGGAGAAAAGCTCTACAGGCAGGGCGCATATTCTGGAGTACTCATGAAGTGTGTTCCCCGAGAAGAAGGCAAGGGCATCTTGGAGGAGATCCACAAAGGTGTCTGCGGCAACCACGCGTCCTCTCGCACGCTGGTTAGCAAGGCCTTCGGACGAGCTTTCTATTGGCCCACAGCTTTGGGTGATGCCGAAGAACTCGTTAGAAAGTGCCAAGGGTGCCAATACTTCGCCAAGCAACAACACGTCCAGGCCTACAAGCTAGTCACCATACCGCCAACCTGGCCCTTCGCCTGCTGGGGGCTCGACATGATTGGGCCACTCCCGATCGCGCGCCGGTGGATTCAACAGAGTACTGGTGGCCATCGACAAGTTCACCAAGTGGATTGAGGTCAAGCCAGTCACATGCCCCAAGGCCGACAGAGTACTCGACTTCCTGGATGAACTCGTACATCGCTACGGACTACCCCACCGCATCATCATAGACCTGGGCTCCAACTTCAACAATCACCAGTTCTGGGAGTACTGCGAGAACAGTGGGATTGACATCCGATACGTCTCAGTTGCCCATCCCCGAGCCAACGGACAAGTCGAGCGTGCCAATGGGATGGTACTCGACACTCTCAAGAAGCGGCTACACGACGCCGCCAACACCAAATGAGGCAAGTGGATCAAGGAACTACCCAATGCGCTCTGGGGGCTACGTAGCCAACCCTCCAAGCCAATGGGACAATCGCCATACTTAGTCTACGGCTCCGAAGCAATCCTCCCTACTGATGCCATGTGGGACTCACCAGCAGTAGAGCAATATGACGAAGGCATATCTGAAGACAGCAGACGAGTTGACATCGATGGACTCGAAGAAGCTCGCTGCGCTGCCCTCGTCCAATCAGCAAGGTACCTCGAGGGTATCCGACGGTACCACGATCGCAACATCAAGGAACGCTCCTTCAACGTTGGTGATCTCGTCCTCCACCGCATCCAGAACACGGAAGGACTACACAAGCTCAGCTCGCCCTGGGAAGGTCCCTTCATAGTCGCAAAGGTAGCCGGACTAGGCTCCTATCGCCTCTAGACGCTCGAAGGCAAAGACATCAACAACTCGTGGAATATCGACCAGCTCTGTCGATTCTATGCCTAGTCTATCGACTACCCTGGGGGCTCAAGTCTACATGACTACTCAAAGACCCCTTCGTTGTAAGCGGCCTCCGGGTCCAGACACTAGTCTCTGGACTACTCTTCTCCAAGATCCAGCATTAACGGCTACTAACGGATCTTGGGCTCCTCCGAGCGACAAAGGACTCCAGCAACGGTCTACTAAGAGACCATGTACTCCTTGATTCAGCCTATACGGCTACTAACGGATCTACTGCTGTAAGCGGCTATACGCCCTAGCACCACTTAGCCGTAGGCGGCCTCTGGGTCCTGGCGACTACTCTTGTAAAACAGCCCTGGCCATCCAGGTGTATTTCCCTCAGTAATAATGTTTGATTACCTATCAACTGATTTTCTGCTTTTTCCCTCAATGGGTCTATTGGCGAGTACGACTACTCGTGACAACTCCACAATGAGAACTCTGCATACACATCTTGCGACAACGAGTACTCATTTCTGAGAAGCTTTCTCATTTCATAATTAAACAAGTCCAGTGCAACTCTGTTTATACAGTTACTGCTACAAGCTAACCCTACAGGACTACTGAAGGTTTAGCTTCTCGGCGACCTGCTCAGCAATTGGCGCCATCGCTCCGCGCGAGAGCTCCGTGTCGCTCATCAGTGCAGTTGGCGGCTAGTCCCCCGGCGACTACATCCACTGGAGCCTTCGGGGAGTACGACTTCATGTACGCCTAGATCGGATTGGGGATCGACTTCACCAAGTGCTTGATGTACGTCGCCAGACGACTGGGAGCCTCTCTTAGCCAGTCCACCAACAGAGCTATCTTCGGCCCGCCTGGATGAGGCACCAGCAGCCTCGCGATGGGAAGTGCGGCTTCTTCGAGTTCCTTCAGCTGGGCCCGCAACTTCTCGCAGTCCTCGTTCAGCTTCTGCAGAGATTTGTAGCAGTTGACGAGGTCACGACCCGAGGCAATTCGAAGCTCCATGTGCTTATCGCACTCGTAAGCCAACTGCTTATAGTCATATTCAAGTACCTCACGGGCCTCCTTCTCCCGGTAGAAGAGGTTCTTCATATCGACTTCTGAAGCTCTCAGTTGCTCGACACGGGTCTCAAGCTCTACAACCAACAAGCAAGGCGGGTCAGACTATTGCAAGGTACTTCCAATAGGTACTCGGCAAGACAGCAGTGTACCTTCATTCTTGTTGCGGAGCGATTTGTTCTTCCGCACCAGCTCATCGCTCTTCGCCTGCATATCCTGGACTTCGTTATGATATTGGGTGAAGGCGCCGTCAAGCTTCGACTGGAGCATGGCGAAGTGCTTCCGGGCCTTTACGAGTTGCTCCTCCAAGGCCTCTGCCCGGAGCACTGTGTCGCCGTATCCTTGGAGCATGTCAGATTTTTGCCGGGATCTCTCCACGACATCCTGCAGCAGATAACAGCTGTCACCTGGATACTCAACATTTCTGGCAGATCGACTGCTCAAGGGCATCGACAACTCACCTTCATCCACTGCCCGGCCTGGCCCATCGCTTCCAGGTGTCGTGCTACTGCCGCCGGGTCGACAAGGTCGTCCGCCAGGAGTTCAACCCCACCACGACTACTCGTGGCGGCTCCAGACACCGGCGCCGAGCGGATTGGCTCCGCATCTTGAATCTCCGGCGAACGGACGACTACCTCCAGGGTTGACTTTGGTAGTACATCGTCGCGCTCCTCTCCAACCATCGCGGGGGTCTCTCCGCTGGCTACCTCCACCAGCTCGGGGGCTGCTCCGGTGGCTCCTTGGGTCTCCGGCGTCAAGCCTTCAACAGGCACTGCCTCGGGGATGGTGCTTCATTCGGCCTCGACCTCTGTCAATAGAAGACATCCGAATTAGTCTCCTTTGGCGGTTACGACTACTCCTTGAGGATGACTGCATTCGTGCAGAGTACTCACCCTCTACAATGCTGGCCTCTGGCAATGTAGCCTCCACGGTCGGCGCCTCGGACTCTTCTTGGGGAGCAGGAGTGGATTCCTCAGGGGCTGGCGCGAATTCTTCTTCAGCCACCACTGCACTGGGTTCATCCTCATCCCAGGTCAAGTCCGTGGATTTCCTGCAGAGTACGCAACTAGTTGTCAACCAAGTACGACTACCAAACCACGTGTACTACTCGGGAAAGATCTTCACTTACAGGCTCGATCGGACTACTGTTATGGTTGGAGCGCTTATCTTTCTTAATCACTCTCTTGTGTTCACCCTTTACCATCTAGTTTAACCCTAGATTTGTTTGATCGACTTAACTTAGATTAACTTAGGTTAGATTGTTTTACCTTTAGATTAATACTCTCTTTAAAGGTTCCCTAGTCAACTAGATTAGTGCTTGGTTAAGCGCTAGTAATCCCCTTGCTCCGCAGATTGACAAGAACCTTGGGAATCCCGTGGTGAAAAAGGTGTAGGTCCGTACGCTTGCGGATCGTAGGTGGATACGAGTTTTATCCGTCAACACGTTCCCTCCCTAGGATCTAGGATAACATGGATATGCATCTACTACACGAGAGTGGTAAACCAATCTACCGGGGGTATGACCACGGTTTCGCCCTTTCCCTCCCCTCGTACTGTCACTACGCGAAGGTAATCGTGACTAGACCTATGATGGACACGGTATGTTGATTGAATCTATGGGAGTAGTGGATATCATATGCCTGAAAAACGCGGTAGATAACCTTAATCATCAAAGCATCATCAACATGAAAGCAATAGATTGAAACCACGAATCAAGTAGCGATCACATAGCATGCATCCATTTAACCCTAGGGATGAACGGAGACATTACTCCATCATCTTACACGGATTGAAGCACATAGGGGTGATGGAGACTCCGGAGAACGTCGTCGATGAAGATGGCGGCGATGAAGCTTGGGAACACCCCTAGGCTAGTGGCTTGGAATCCTCCTCTTGCTTCCTTGCCTCCTCCGGCGTTGATCCTTGCGACGAGCTCATCTAACTCTCTCCCTCATCTTGCGTCGTCTCTCCGATAAATGGATGTCAATGGGTAACCATCTTGGGGCGCCTAGGGGGTTGTATTGATGTCCTTGGGGTGCCTTTGGGCGTGCTCCACCTTGCCTTGCATGAGATCCTCCTTGGGAGAGAAGCAAACTTGGTTTCCATAAAATCAGCCAGATTTTCCTGATTCGCAGTCCTTTCTTGCCAGCGCCATATCTCCCACGTCCGGACTCCAAATAATGCAAATTCGGTGTCCAGGTTGTGTGCCACAAAATTATCTTCACCTTTGGTATTCATTTCGTTCCTTAAAAACGAAGATAAGATCTCCAAGTCGGCCTTGGAAGATAATCTGTTCTGATTTCGGACTGACTGCGCAGCAGGGATTTCGGGGGGCTATATCTCCTAGCTCCCTTATCCGAATTGGGCCTTCCACATGTCCAAATCGAAGGTATCATTGAGGCCCACAACTTTGGTACTCAAACTTTTGCCATTAAAGACCGTTTAAGTCTCTGAATCAGTACCGAAAGATCACCTGAGCTGCGAGAATATCTCTCGGGCTGAGTTGATCTCGTTCGTAAACATCCAAGTCCCCAGAGTTTTGCGTGTTGATGCTTCGGTCTTTGGGTTGTTTGGAGTCTTGTTCACTTCGTGTCTTGACTTGTGACGGGCTTCATGATCTTCTCTTGAAGTGCTTGATGAACTTATCCCGAAAGTCTCCTCTTTAACGTTAATTTCCTGCGTAAACAACAAACTCCAAAATCGACATGCAAATGTGAACTTGTTATATCATTAGTATTCCTAGTGGCGGGTTAGTTGCAAATCATAATCGAAACCAATGTATAACAAGTACTCTAGGTTGATGGAAATTCACCGTCAACATCGAGCGCGCCAACAGGATGGTCCTCGACGCCCTTAAGAAGCGACTGCATGACGTAGCAAACACAAAAGGGGGCAAGTGGATCAAGGAACTACCCAATGCACTCTGGGGGCTTCGTACTCAACCTACCAAGCCGACGGGGCAGTCACCCTACTTCCTGGTTTACGGCTCCGAAGCCATACTACCTGCCGACGTGATGTGGGAATCCCCGGCAGTGGAATAATATGACGAAGGCGTCTCAGAAGACAGCAGACGAGTTGACATCGACAAACTCGAAGAAGCTCGTTGTGACGCCCTCGTCTAGTTGGCAGGGTACCTTGAGGGTATCCGACGCTACCATGATTGCAACGTCAAGGAACGCTCCTTCAACGTTGGCAATCTAGCCTCCACACCTTTTTCACCACGGGATTCCCAAGGTCCCTTCTCAATCTCCAAGGTGACCAGACCTGGCTCCTATTGCCTCCAGACACTCGAAGGTGATGACATCAGCAACTCATGGAACATCGACCAGCTTTGTCGTTTCTACACTTAGTCGTTTGTTGACGGATAAAAGACGTATCCCTCTACGACCTGCAAGCGTACGGACCCCACACCTTTTTCACCACGGGATTCCCAAGGTTCTTGTCAATCCGCGGAGCAAGGGGATTACAAGCGTTCGATCAACAACGACACACTAGCTACTAAAACCCTAACTACTATTATACTAGAAAACAACTAAACTACACTAGAGAGAATGATTAAGATATCAAGGTAGAAGACACTCGCCCACGGGTCTACGATACTAGAGCATGCAATCGCTTAAAGACATGAAAACCAATCTAATCTATCGGGGTTGTGACCACGGTTTCGCCCTTTCCCTCCTCTCTTCTCGTCACTACGCGAAGGTATTCATGACTAGACCTTTGATGGACACGGCGTATTGAATGGATCCAAGGAAGCATCGAGGCCTATACTCCCTTTACGGCATGGTAGCTAACCTTAAGCATGAAAGTATATTCAAGACAAGATGATAGATAGATAATCCGACAAAGTGCGATTACATCTCAATATCGATTACAACCCATGGACGAATGAGAAGATTACCCCATCAAGGTGCTGATCATGGCACCGTTGACCATGGTTTCCCTTCCGCCGGTGTCTTCCTTCTTCTCCACGAGAGGGTGCTTCCTTCGAGGTGGTTGATCTCCCGCCGGAGATCCTCCTCCTCTCTCTCTAGCTTGTGGATGGCCTTCTGGTGCGAATGACTCCTCCTCGGTGTTGGCGGCGCCTCGGGGCTTTTAGGGTTGAAGATCCTTCGAGGGCAAGGAAAACGGGACCGAACCGGTGCAGGAACTGGGCTGGGCCGGCCCAGGCCCGATTCGGCCCGGTTCGGTCGCCCCTTTTGCTCCGTGGGTCCTCGTGCACTTATGTTCTTTGCCCCCTCTACTTGCATGATTTTGATGCTGTTATCCTCGCGTCCAAGATGGAGGCTCTCTTCGCATGAAGTTCGATCTTTTACGCTTCAATCCCCGGGGGTGTTCCTCATAGCACTTCGGTCCTTGCCACCATTGGAAGTGATTTCATCAAGCTCATGAACACGAACAAGACTCCGTAAATGCTCCTTTGAACTTGTTGCGAATCCGTCCTTTATGTCCATGTTTTCCTACATAAACACAACACTTCCAAATGCATGCACAAAGATGAACTTGTTATATGATTAGTGTGCCTAGTGGCGGGTTAGTTCCATAATCAAATCAAAACCAAAGTGTAATGAACATGCTAGGTGCACCAAAATACACCGTCAACATCTCCCCCATGCTTAGCTCTTGCTCGTCCTCGAGCAAGTACTCGTAAAAGAACTTCGTCCAAGGTGTTGTAATCATATACCACTTATCCTTCTTCACAAGTTAGTCAATTCCTTCATCTTTAATACATAAACACAAAGTAATGATAATCAAAGATAAACATGGGCGTTTAGAATTTTTACCACGTCAAGTTTTACCCCACAACTGAAACTCTTCACTCGAAGCCTTCAATCTCAACCATGCTTACTTCTTTGCTTCCATCGGAGGGTTTTTATGATTTTTAAAACAAAAATTCCTGCAACAAGTATTAGACAAAAACCTTTCTCCAAGCTCTCCCAAGTCACTCATATAAAGTGGCTATCCTAACCAAATTTTATAAAACTCTCACCTCCCATTAATCTCTCATATATCATGTAAAGTGGAGCTATAGGTAGGGCTAGCGCAATCAACACAAGTATTGTCAAACTAAGAACTTCCTCTAATGGTTGTCTACCTTTCAAAGCCAATGATCATGAGAATTAACCATATGTAGGGATATCAAGGATGAGAAGATTTAGAATGGTGGACATGTGCAAGGGCAAAAGAAAATTGTGACTACAAGGCACCAATGATGTCCTCGTTGTCGGATTGCACATGGTTGGAAATTGAGTAAAAGTTTCGTCTCACAATCAACGTGACACCCTTCCTTACACATTATTTTTCTTTTCTTTCACTTGATCCATCCCTCTCATATCTTCATTGCTACCTCATCTTTTTCTCTTTTTCTTTTTCTTCTTTCATTCACATATGATTTTTCTTTCTTTCTTTCTTTCTTTTCCATACACATACTTTTTCTCTTTATTTTTCTCTCTCTTGACAACTTTTCAAAGCTTTCAATTCTCTCTTTCCTCGCATGCATACAATCTGAAATTTTAAATAAATCATGCTAGAGACGAGACGAAACTTTGAAAATAGGTTGTGTTCAAGGAATATGATGTACAAAAGAGATGTATAGGGTTGGGTATGGAATTCGGCGATATACGTGACTTCCGTTGTGAAAGTCACGTTACCGAATATATGACGAGGCTAGCAACAAAAGATAAGCACAAGGACATGATCATTGCTCGAAATTAAAACTCACCAAGAGAGAAGGGTCCTAGCCTAACTCATCGTGCTAATCACACTTATGGTGGAGCGAAAAAAATAAACTTGGCTTTGGATAGAATTTTTTTCTTACTCTCAACTTGGAAAAAGAGGTTTTGCTAACCTTTATTACAAGGGTTTTAAGATAATTTTCAGAACTGAAATCCTCCAATTTTTAGCATCGAACATAGCACAGCTAACATGTGAAGCTCAAGATCGAAGTATGGTAAGGGTACTTTAAGTAGTAGCGATTCCACTAAGCACCACGGTAAACGTTTTTCAAACCACATACTTATATTCATATATCAAGAATCGAAGATTAAACAAACAAGTAAATAAAGATAAACAATACATAAAACACAAAGATATATATAAAGACTCTTTTTATTTGATTTTCTTGACTCAACACTAATTTAAGACACTTGCAAAAATTTTAAAACACACTCAAAAACTAAAGACTCATTAAAACAGTAAGACTCACACACGAAGATTAAACCGAACCTAAACTTGAAGTTCAAAAGCTAAGGCTAGCGAGCTAGCTCTCCCCCACGCTTAAAACATACGACGTCCTCGTCGTATCTTACAAAAATCCTAAGGGGAAAACTAGATCTAGTGGTACTTCAAGCAAGTTTTGCACCACTTGCCTCTCATGTTTCCAACCATGCCGAAAAGTTTGCGCACGTTACGGTTTAGGAACTTGTAGTCATCTTCAACTACGCGCTCCAAGTCCTCCATACGCTGCTTCATTGCTTCCATGGCTTGGAGACATTCGTCGGCCGACGTGTAGAGATCCGCGATGGATTGACGGCAAGCTCGACAACACATCGGATGCAATCCGAAGGGGTCGTCGTCGCCATAATCTCCACTGTTGTCACCACCGTCGTTGCCACCTCCATTGTCGTTGCCTTCGTTGCCATCGTTGCCGTCGCCGTTGGGGCCTTCGGGAGTCCTTTCCTTGGGCTGCTCATCCCAATCATCATCATCTCTACCGGCGGCCGCCCACGAGCTCGGGCTACGATCGTCGGAGTAGTCGCTATCCCCATAATCCTTAGGCTCTAGTGACACCTCCTTGTAGTCTTTGCGCTTGATGCCTTGGATGCGTGCCGACCTTCGGACGGGTGCAGGGACCTTCTCTCCTTCCACGGGGTTGCGAGATGCAAGAGCTCCGGTCGGGACACGTCCTCCGCAACGGATGTGTGCGGTCCTCTTGACGGGTAGCTTGAGCTCGCATCGCATCGCCTCCTCCATCGATGGCTTCTTGGCTTCTAGCTTCAACTCTAAGCTCCTTGGGGGCACAATGGCTGCTACAAGGGTGCAAAATATTGCTTGAAAGGTTTGATCCTCGAGCTCCCAATTCGGCCAAATAAATAGTCCCGAGAGAAAAGCCACCGGGAACCTTATTTTCCTTTTTTACACTTCCCTTAAAATTTTCGACCAAACAAGGAAGTCGGAAAGGAGCAATTCGGGCAAAATTCGGCATCATCGGACGTCGGGCCCCTGCGGGCCGGTCCGCCTGGGCCGGCCGGCCCAACTTGCCTCGGGGGCGGGCCGGTCCGGTTTTTGCACACCGCCCTATTTTTTTCTTCCTTAGCCCATGGGAAAAAGTTGGCCCAGTAAATCTTCGCGAAAAACTCCAGAAAACTAAAAGAAAAATTATTTACAGAAGTTGATACCATGTTTTTCGTCCTAGGCGGGACGTTCGGGCTCTTCCTCCATGGTGAAAACGTCAACATGGTGAAGGGGCACGACATCGGGTTCGTAGTAAACCTTAAGCCGCTGTCCATTCACCACAAATTGATCGCCGTTTATATCCATAATGGTTACCGCTCCGTTGGAGAACACCGAATGCACAACATAAGGTCCGTCCCACTTGCTTTGCAATTTCCCCTTTCCGAAGGTTTTAAACCTCGAATTGTAGAGGAGGACCTTATCTCCTTCTTTAAATTCTTTTTTCTTCAATCTTTTATCATACCACCTTTTGATTCTCTCCTTGTATATGCTTGCGTTTTCATATGCCTTCAACCTCAACTCCTCTAGCTCGCTTATTTGAATTCTTCGTTTCACCACCGTGGCATCAAGATCAAGGTTCATCTCTTTAATCGCCCAATAGGCTTTATGTTCCAACTCAACCGGAAGGTGGCAAGCTTTTCCATAGACGAATTGATAAGGGGTCATACTTATCGGTGTTTTCAACGCCGTTCGATAAGCCCATAAAGCTCCGTCTAATTTCTTTGACCAATCCTTGCCTCCCTTCTCTATGGTTTTGTTAAGTATGCTTTTTAATTGCCTATTTGACGTCTCCTCTTGTCTGTTGGTTTGTGGGTGATAGGCCGTAGAGACCTTATGCTCAATTCCCAACTTGGACAAGCACTTTTTGAAGTTCTTCCCGGTGAAATGAGTTCCTCCATCACTTATCAAGATTCTTGGTGTACCGAAACGGGGAAAAATCACGTTCTTGATCATAGTGATGGACTCCTCTTTGGAAGCTTTACGACATGGTATAGCCTCTACCCACTTGGATACATAATCAACCATAACAAGGATATACTCGAATCCAAATGAGTTTTTAAAAGGCCCCATGAAGTCTATGCCCCATACATCGAATATGTCGATTTGTAAGTTGTATTTCAAAGGCATAGAATTTCTTTGAGAGATGTTTCCGGTTCTTTGGCATTCGGGGCATGACGCAACATATCTTTTAGTATCTTCATGCATCTCCGGCCAATAGAATCCGCTCGACCATACTTTTGCTTCGGTTCGAAAATGGCTATAGTGTCCACCGTACTCCGCCGAGTGGCACTTCCTTAGAATCTCAACCCTCTCTTCTCTTGGCACACATCTTCTCATCACTCCATCATTGCCAAGCTTGAAGAGGTATGGTGCATCCCAAAAATATTTCTTACTTTCGGAGATTATCTTCCTTTGAGTGTTTTTATCTAAATGATCGAGGGGCATCTTCCGAATTGCTCGAATGATGTCGATCATCCAAGTATCTTTATCGAGCACTCTATAGAGGTGGTCATCTCTCATCTTATCTTCTATGGGCTCTTTATCATCTTGTCCGCGATTCATCCTAGACAAATGATCGGGCACAACATTCTCCACCCCCTTTTTACCACGAATTTCAACATCAAACTCTTGGAGAAGAAGGATCCAACGAATCAAACGTGGTTTAGCTTCCTTCTTAGCCAAGAGATACTTGATGGCTGCGTGATCGGTGTAAACAATGACCTTCGAGTTCACGATGTAAGATCTGAATTTTTCGAAAGCGAATACCACCGCTAGCAACTCTTTTTCTGTAGTGGCGTAATTTAATTGTGCCCCACTAAGAGTTTTGCTAGCGTAGTAAACGGCGTGAACTCGGCCTTCCTTTCTTTGACCCAAGACCGCGCCTACGGCGTAGTCACTTGCGTCACACATGATCTCGAAAGGTTGGCTCCAATCCGGAGGTTGGATGATGGGAGCGCTCACCAACGCATTTTTCAAGGTCCAGAATGCCGCTAGGCACTTCTCGTCAAAGTCGAAAGCCACATCCTTTTGAAGAAGGTGCGTTAAAGGCTTAGTGATCTTCGAGAAGTCCTTTATAAATCTTCTATAGAATCCGGCATGGCCTAGAAAGCTCCTTAAGGACTTAACATCCGTAGGAGGTGGGAGTTGCTCAATCGTCTCTACCTTAGCCTTGTCCACTTCAATTCCTCTCTCGGATATAACATGTCCGAGCACTATGCCTTGCTTAACCATGAAGTGGCACTTTTCCCAATTTAAAACCAAATCTACCTCCGCACACCTTGTAAGGACCTTTTCTAAGTTTTCTAAGCAATCCATGAACGTCTTCCCATAAACGAAAAAATCATCCATAAATACTTCAACAATTTTTTCGATGAATTCCGAAAACACGGCCATCATGCAACATTGAAAAGAGGCCGGAGCGTTGCATAGGCCGAAGGGCATCCTCCTATATGCAAACGTTCCGTAAGGACACGTAAACGTTGTCTTATGTTGATCTTCCGGGTGAATGGGAATTTGCATGAACCCCGAGTATCCGTCGAGAAAGCAAAAATAAGCGTGGTTTGCTAACCTCTCGAGCATCTCGTCAATGAACGGTAGGGGGAAGTGATCTTTCTTCGTCGCTTTGTTAAGCTTACGGTAATCGATACACATCCGCCACCCGGTCACGGTTCTTTGCGGTATCAACTCGTTCTTCTCATTCTTCACCACGGTTAAACCTCCTTTCTTCGGTACACAATGTACCGGGCTCACTCGCTCGCTATGCGGAACCGGGTAGATGATTCCGGCATCAAGTAACTTGATGACCTCTTTCTTTACTACCTCTCGCATGGCATGGGTTAGCCTCCTTTGGTGGTCCACTACGAGCTTACATTGGTCCTCCATTGGTATACGATGAGTGCAAAAGGCTGGGCTAATACCTTTGAGATCATTAATTGAATACCCAATCACCTTCCTATGTTTTTTAATAAAATCAGCAACGCTTCATTTTCTTCGGGACTCAACTCATCGCTCACAATGACTGGATAAGTTTTGTCTGGGCCCAAAAATTCATATTTTAATCCCTTGGGCAAAGGTTTAAGGTCTACCTCGGGCACTTGTGGCTCCTCGGGTTTGATTTCTCCTATGTCTTCGAATTTCTCTTCCTCCACGCTACCATCATGCGGCTCTAAGCCTTTTGTTGCTTCCTCTAGTTCTTCATCTTGTTGATACTAATTTGATTTTCCATCGCTCTTTGCAGCGGGTCTCTAAGGGTTTCAACAAAACAAAGACTATCTATCTCTTCTACTTCTTCATCTTCGGGAGGAAAAGGTGTAAGGTGTTTAGAAGCACGAAGAAAGTTATATGTGTACTTTGTTCCATTAAGGTTCATTGTTACTTTGCCTTCTCCGGCATCTAATACAGTATCAACCAACTTAAGAAAAGGCCTACCTAAGATTATATGATCATGATTACTATGGTAATCATCGATAACAAAGAAATCGGTTGGTATATAGTTTCTAGAGATTTTTACTTTCATGTTGCAAGCAATACCTAGAGGTTTGATAGTTCTACCATCTCCCATAATTAATTTCGCTGATGTTGGAGCTAAGTCTAGGTTGTGGTATTGAACTTTATCGTAAATTTTAGAAGATAGAACACTTACTTGGGCTCCGATGTCGCATAAAGCTTTGCATTGAACTCCGTTGATCTCGCAACTCAAGTGTGGCGTCATCTTCTCTTCTTCTTCGGATCCTATCGAGTAAATTTCAGCGAGGCGAGCGTATGGTGATGCTTCGGGCTTGATCCCCATGATTCTCTTCACCTCGGCAATATGTTCCGGATCCACCACGTCATCTCCAAAGTGCTTTTCAAAAATCTCACCGGTGGTTTCGAGGTCGTATGAATTTTCAGCTTTCTTCTCCGGTGGGAAATCCACTTCCAATGCTCTTGCCATTCCCTTTTGATTAGGGAACGGTCTTCTCTTGTCGAATACTTCTCCGTAATCAATAGGAACCCAATCCATTGGTTCGAACTCCCTTAGTGGCTTCGCGCTTGACATGCTTCTCTTGTTCGTCTCATTTGGTGTGGCGAAGTCGACGCTTGGTGTAGTTCTTGACTTGATGTGTTCTTGTTCAAGCTTTTCCATGATTGGTTCCTCTTTTGTGACTTCCGGGGTTGCCTCTTTAGAAAAATCAGCAAGGTTCTTCTTCCTTGAATTGTATTCCGGCTCTCCCGCAAGTCTTGTTTCCCAATCTCTTCGCATGGCAGCCGCTTTACTAATTTTTTGTAGAAGTTGGGCGGCTTCCGTGAGTGTTTTCTCCATGAGATCCCCACCTGCACACATTTTGACGTGTTGCATGCAACTAGGGGTTAGGGAAAAGAAAAATGTATGCAAGAGTACGTCACCGGTGAAGCCGAGTTTTTGTCCTTGTTCAATTAATCCATTAAACCTATCCCAGGCTTGGTCTATTCCTTCCTCTTCTCCTTGCATGAAAGTGATCACTTGCCCCCTTAGATGTTGAACCTTGCTAATTGGAAAGAACTTCTCGCAAAACTTCTTTGTCAACTTGTTCCAATTGCCTTCAACTTCAAAGGACGCAACCGAATACCATGTCTTTGCTTTGTCGGCAAGTGAGTAGGGAAAGAGATTCCATTTGAACCATTCATCGGGAACTCCTTCTTGACGCACCGTGTTGCATATTGTCGTGAAATCCCTTATGTGTCTATATGGGTTCTCCGTAACCATCCCTTCAAATGGGTTTTCCGCCACCATCTTGATGATCTTGGATTTAATTTCATACTTGGTCGCTTCGAGCTTCGAATCCGACTCTTGTATTTTTATGTCTTCACATCGAGGGCTAGCGTAATCCCTTAATGACTTCTCCGGTTCTTTCATGGGTTGGTTAACGAACTCCATCTAGACAATAAGATAAAAACAAAAACAAAAACGAAACAAGTGTTTTTCTAGATGATAAATGTTAGATATAGCAAATAAAAGATAAACTAAATATAAAACTAAGTTAGATGCAAATCAAACGATGTAAACTAACTTGCTCCCCAGCAACGGCACCAGAAAAAGGGGCTTGTTGACGGATAAAAGACGTATCCCTCTATGATCCGCAAGCGTACGGACCCCACGCCTTTTTCACCACGGGATTCCCAAGGTTCTTGTCAATCCGCGGAGCAAGGGGATTACAAGCATTCGATCAACAACGACACACTAGCTACTAAAACCCTAACTACTATTATACTAGAAAACAACTAAACTACACTAGAGAGAATGATTAAGATATCAAGGTAGAAGACACTCGCCCACGGGTCTACGATTCTAGAGCATGCAATCGCTTAAAGTCATGAAAACCAATCTAATCTATCGGGGTTGTGACCACGGTTTCGCCCTTTCCCTCCTCTCGTACTGTCACTATGCGAAGGTATTCATGACTAGACCTTTGATGGACACGGCGTATTGAATGGATCCAAGGAAGCATCGAGGCCTATACTCCCTTTACGGCATGGTAGCTAACCTTAAGCATGAAAGTATATTCAACACAAGATGATAGATAGATAATCCGACAAAGTGCGATTACATCTCAATATCGATTACAACCCATGGACGAATGAGAAGATTACCCCATCAAGGTGCTGATCATGGCACCGTTGATCATGGTTTCCCTTCCGCCGGTGTCTTCCTTCTTCTCCACGAGAGGGTGCTTCCTTCGAGGTGGTCGATCTCCCGCCGGAGATCCTCCTCCTCTCTCTCTAGCTTGTGGATGGCCTTCTGGTGCGAATGACTCCTCCTCGGTGTTGGCGGCGCCTCGGGGCTTTTAGAGTTGAAGATCCTTCGAGGGCAAGGAAAACGGGACCGAACCGGTGCGGGCCCCGGGCCGGGCCGGCCGGCCTGGGCCGGCCGGCCCGAGCCCAGTCGGCCCGGTTCGGTCGCCCCTTTTTCTCCGTGGTTCCTCGTGCACTTATGTACTTTGCCCCCTCCACTTGCATGATTTTGATGCTTTGTTATCCTCGCGTCCAAGATGGAGGCTCTCTTCGCATGAAGTTCGATCTTTTACGCTTCAATCCCCGAGGGTGTTCCTCATAGCACTTCGGTCCTTGCCACCATTGGAAGTGATTTCATCAAGCTCATGAACACGAACAAGACTCCGTAAATGCTCCTTTGAACTTGTTGCGAATCCGTCCTTTATGTCCATGTTTTCCTACATAAACACAACACTTCCAAATGCATGCACAAAGATGAACTTGTTATATGATTAGTGTGCCTAGTGGCGGGTTAGTTCCATAATCAAATCCAATCCAAAGTGTAATGAACATGCTAGGTGCACCAAAATACACCGTCAACATCGTTCAACTACTCTGGGGTCCAAGTCTCTACGACTACTCCTGGGCTCCCCGCCGTAAGCGGCCTCCCGGTCCTGGCACTAGTATACGAACTACTCCACTCCAAGATCCAGCGTCACCAACTACTAACGGATCTCGGGCTGCTCAGAGCATCAAGGACTCTAGCAGCGGTCTACAAGACCATGTACTCCAGATCCAGCCTATACGGCTACTAACAGATCTCTAGCTGTAAGCGGCCTTGGGTCCTAGCATCAGTTAGCCATAGGAGGCCTTCGGGTCCAGGTGACTACACTTGTAAACGGTCCTGGCCATCCAAATGTACTCTTTTCTACAGTAATAAAGATCGATTATCCAATCAATTGGCTTACTGCGCCTCTTAACCAGGCACCTACTATTGAGTAATACTACTCGCAAGAACTTCACGGCTTAGTACTCCGCACACTTCGCTGCAAGTGGCGGCAATGAGTACTCATTTCACAGATATGTCGTGGACAAATCTCATCCATAATTCAAACAAGTTATCATTAGCTCTGTTTATATTAGAAGCACTGCTACAAAGCTAACCCTACAGGTA
Organism: Cenchrus americanus; assembly: GCA_947561735.1. NCBI lineage: Eukaryota > Viridiplantae > Streptophyta > Magnoliopsida > Poales > Poaceae > Cenchrus > Cenchrus americanus. The sequence continues at coordinate 217,569,696 of OX387245.1, read as the reverse complement.
CTCCTACTGAAGGTTCAGCTTTCCCACCACTTGCTCAACAATATACGCTAAGATTTGGTTGGGGATCGACTTCGCCAAATGCTTCACGTAGGTCACCAGACGTCCGGGGGCTTTCTTCAAATGATCCACCAGTAGAGCGATCTTGGGCCCGCCCGGGTGTGGCACAAGTAGCCTTGTGTTGACGGTGAAAATCCGTCAACCTAGCCATGAGTTTACCTTCGGTGTTGGCATGAGTTTTATACCTTATCCATTGGTACTAACCCCCGTGGTATAACAAGTTCACGTGTGCATGTCGGTTTTGGAGTTTAATGTTTATGCGGGGATTTAGTGTTGAATGCAAGACTTTCGGGATAAGTTCATCAAGCGCCTCATGACAAGACCTTGAAGTCCCGAACAAGTCATGCAATGAAGCAAAATTAACTCCAAGAAGCCGGGGGACTTGATCCGAGAAGACGACGGACTCCGGGGGACACGACCGGAAAAGTGCCGAATCTTGCAAGACAAGGAGTTGAGTCCAATTCGGAGAGAAACCGACGACATGGACCTACATGCGAAGGGGGAAGCATCCGGGAAGCAAGGGAACCGACCTCGGGCAAAGGAGCCCACGGGGCCGGGCCTAAATGGGCCCGGGCCGGCCGGCCCCGGTCCGGTCGGCCCGAGCCCATTTAGGGCCCAAATCCGTCCTCCTTTGCCCTAGCCGTCAATCGGGCTATTTATAGTCCCCCGACCGAGAGCCACGCGAGAGAAGATTTCGTGTTCGGTCGCCGAGAAGCAGAGAAGAGAGGGACACCATCTAGGAGAGGAGAGGGTCGAGTTAGTTGACTAGGGTTTCCCTAGCCGACGTGGGAACCTTGCACGGAAGACCACGTCGGAGTTCCGGAGCTAGAAGCAAGATCAAGGAAGGATCCCGGTGGTGATCTTGTGTATGTATCATTGTTATAGTTGAATTATCAAGTTGAATCTTTTCTCAGCGATCAAGTGTTTCCTCGAAGATTTCGTTTTTCGATCGGCTTTGCTTATTTCAATTCTATTCTCGAGATAGATTACATAGGGTGTTCTTGTAGCTGCGGTGGCTAGAGGTACACGCCGGATCTTCCGAAAGAATCTCGACTTGTCTTTTGACTCGCCCTAAGCTCCCCGCATGAATAGGGATACGTTGTGACAGAACGGGGGTCTCGAAAGGCGGATGTTTTCGGATTTGGACGGGAAACCACGATTTAAAGAGGCTTTTATTAAGATTCAATTTGCTACTTCTTCTCTTGCTTGGAACTTCAACAAAAGGCTTACCCCGATCCCTCTAGATCGGTTTATCTACCCAATCTTACTTTGTTTTCTCCGGTTTTTAGTAGATTAGATCTGTTTTGTGTCTTTTACTTAGATGCATTAGGTTCTTTATTGAAGATTGCGGTTATTTGGCTTTAATAGATTAAGTCTTGCGTCACACATTTGTTCCACGGATTTGATACCTTGGGTTCACCACTCGAGGGAAGAAGGTTCCCTTGACTACGACGGGAGACTTGTACGCTTGCGAGTCACGAACGAACTTTGATACAATTATTAACCGTCAACAAGCCCCTTTTCTCCGGCGCCGTTGCCGGGGAACAAGTGATCAAGATTTGATTTTTTATTGCTTTTTTTTTGTAATTTTCAGTACTGATTTTGTTTTATTTTTGCATCTATTAAATTTTGATCATCCTCAAAATACATCTAATCTAGTTTGTCTAACTCTAGTCTTTATAGATTTGTTTTGTTTTCTAGTTTTTTTTTTTGCATACTTTGTTTATTGCTAACCCTAACAGGAGATGGACGGCTACCTCTCCAACAAACCCAATAATTTTGTGGATGATCCAGAAAAACTTTACAGGCTAAGGAGACGCGAAGCACATCAAGCTAAAAAGCTGGATTTTGTAGATTCGGAGTCGGAAGACAAAGGATCGCAGGAATCTCCGGGAGAATTCACCACCTCAAAGTCCGCGGGAGAACCGACTTCCACCAATGGGTGACCAACCACCGGAAGAACGCAAGATTGGAAGTCTATGCACCCCGGACATCATCGACCTACCAATCTTGAACCTCGAGGAGATCGGAAGACCGTTCGAGATCAAGACCTCAACAATCCGCATGGTGCAACATTCACCCTTCACCGGCAAAGAGGATCCGAACCTTCACCTCCAAGCATTCATTCAACTATGTCAGACTTTCAACATGGATGGGGTGACTCAAGACCAAATGAGGGCAAGGCTTTTTCCATTTTCACTACTTGGGAAGGCTTTGCAATGGTTCCACTCTCAACCGGCGGAGACGGTGCAAAATTGGAACACGTTGATGAAGGCTTTCATGAAGGAATACTACTCACCGGGTAAAACTCAAAGCTTGCGTAATAAGATTGCCACCTTTGTTCAATATCCTACGAAACTATCTCGGAGGCATTCGAGCGCTTCAACGAGTACACCGGGCGGTTCCACATCACAAGTTCCCGAAAGAAGACCTCGTGCAAAAGTTCTATCAAGGACTCACCATGGCGTCAAGGACGATCATCGATGCATCGGCGGGAGGATCTATCATCGAGCTTACACCGAGCGGAAGCTTTCACGCTATTCAAGAAGGTCGCGGATAATGACACGTGGGCGTCATCCGGGCGCCTACACCCTGCTCAACCCATGGGGAACATCAAAGGAGTCTTGCAAGTGGAGAAGGAAGACATACTTGAAGGCAAGATCGACTCGCTCATGAGGAGGTTGGAGAAGATGGAGATGGAAAAGAAAGAGGCTCAAGACTTGAAGGCCGCCAAAGCAAGGTCCACATGCGAAGAATGTGGAGAGTATGGCCATGTCCGCAAAGATTGTCCGGAGGAAGCTAAAGTGCTCGACTACATGAGGAAGGGAGAATTGCCGAACTTCCGCTACGGGCAAGGTAGGCCTCAATTTAATGCAAGCTCATCTATTCCTAACGCGGTTCCACTTCGGATACAATTGAAGGAGTTCATGGATGAGCAAGCTAAGATCAACAAGGACACCGTCACCAAGTTCAAGACCATAGATAAGGTGTTGGAGAACATCGATAGCAAAGTGACGGAGGTCGGAAGTTCCAATCATCAAGTGCTCAACATGATGAAGATGCTCGAGATGCAAGTTGGACAACTTGCGGGGCGCCTCACTAATGATGAAGGGAAGCTTCCGGGACAACCCAAATGTCCCGAATCGGCGAAGGCCATTCAAACACGTTCGGGGAAGGAGACCGAAGATCCGGAACGTTCCGCGGGAGCAAGGAAGCTTAAACCATCCACCGAGGTGGAAGGAGCTGCTAAAGAGAAGGTTACGGAGATTGTCACCGAGGAACCCGAATTCGAGATGCCGGAGGATGACATGAGGATACCGCAACTCAAGCCACGCTACTTCCGAGGTAAAATTGACAACCACTTTGAGAAGTTTGTAGAAGTTGTGCATAGACTTAGCATCAACATGCCATTACTAGATGCCCTACAAGTACCTACATATTCTCGTTGCTTTAAAGATATACTTGCAAATAAATATGAGATAGCAACAACGGGGGTAGATCATGTCAAGATGTCCGAGGAGTGTAGTGCAGCTATTGCTTATGGGCTAGAGAAGCAAAAAGACCCCGGGTGCCCCACAATTCCATGTTCAGTTGGTTCTTTCAACTTCGAGAAGGCGTTATGCGACCTTGGAGCTAGTGTGAGCGTCATGCCGAGGGATGTGTTCGAGAAGCTACGCCTACCGATGGAGCCTACGGGAATATGTTTGGAGTTGGGTGACAACTCCATTCGCTATCCCTTGGGCATTGCTGAAGATGTACCCGTGAAGATTGGACACCACTTCATCCCCGTCGACTTCGTTGTGCTCGAGATGGGAGAGAGGGAGAAGCCGCCGCTCATCCTAGGGAGGCCGTTCCTCAAGACCGTGGGAGCAACTATTGATGTTGGCAAGGGGGAGATCATGTTCGATATCAACGGAGAAAGGAGTTCCTTCAAGTTCCGTCCAAGGATTGAGGCATGCAACATGATTGGAGTGAAGGGAGAACCAAAACAAACGGAGGGGCTGAAAAAGAAGAAGGAGCCGAAAAAAATGAACGTAACGAAAATCAAAGAAGGTGTTGCATCCGTCAAGACAAAGGAAGAGAAGCCGCACCGTGAAGACCAAAAAAATTGACTAAGCCAACTAAGCCGGAAGTCAAGCCCGCGCCCAAGATGGTGCGGAAGTGGGTACCCAAGATTGCAATGCCCGCAAAGAGCGTTGATCCGGAGTGATCAAGTGAAGAAGTCTAGCTATGGACTATAAACGAAGCGCTAGGCGGGGAGGCAACCCGTTTCGTCAAGTCGAGTCAAGAATAAGCTACGGGAGGACAACCCGATTCCGGGTTTTTCGAGTATTTTTAATAATTTAGTTTTTGAGTTTTACTACGCAAAGACATTAGACTTAGAAGTGGTTGAACAATATTAGAGACATAATTCTTGATTGAATGTTTGCTTTATCATAAACCCTTTGCATGAACCCTCCTATGTGCTTGTTTGATTCTTTTCTTTTCAAGAAACCCCTCAACCAAATAATTTCAGAACCTTAACTCAACCTTTCACCCTCATTATGGTGCTGAGGTTGGCTTATTTTTCATGCTAAAACCACACGAGTAGAGCCACGATTTATATTCAAGTGTTATAAAAATTCAGCACGTGGTAGGACTCGCGTGAACCTAGAAATCAAAGCTTTTGGTTGGTTTTAAAAATCTTTATCCTTGGTTTCTCTAGGATTAGAATTTTTCTAAGCCCATTCTAATTTTGTTTTATTCAAAATCTTTCTTATTTAGCCAAAATTAGAACCTAAACCTATGCCCCCATGATCAAGCCGGAAAACGTTCGCTCTCAACCAATGAAAGCAAACTTTACCGGTGAGACCGAAATCGACGTAGTCGAAAAATATTTTCGACTTACATTTGTTTTTAATGGTTTAAAAACTTCTCTAAAATTATGCTTGAGCTCTTGCATGGCTCTGAAAAATATTTTAAATTTTGAATTAGAGGAGTGCTTAACCTTAAACACACCTAAATGGAGGCAACTAGTTTGAATTAATCATGCATGCACCATTGGATTCCCTTTTATCAACTTTCACCAATTCCACATGCAAAGGACAAGCATGGTGGGCAGCAAGCATCAACTTTGCAGGATTTTCATGGTGGCATGTGAAGCAAGTGGAGCTAGGGAGCATGGACATGACCCAAAGCATGGAGCATCAAGTGGGAGGACCAATAATTCAAGAAAAGGAGTGGACGAGAGCGTTTGGGCGGTGCAACTCGTGGAGCACGCGGGCGGGGAAAGTTGCGGAGGCGAAATGATCGTGCTCGGGAGAAAGACGCGCCGAGGAGGAGCCGGAGGAGCCCCGGGCCGGCCGGCCCGGGCCGGCCAGCCCGCCCTATATAAGGAGCCCCCCGGCGCCCGTTTTCTGCGAGGCAAGCTTCCCTCTCCTTCCCTTGTTTGTGTGTTCAAGTTTGTGTGCTCGGAACCTCCGTAGACTTAGCCAACCATCCCAAGCTTGATAGCTCAAGAAAAATCCACATCCTTAATCCACTCAAAGTCCACATCCGAAGCAAAGAGTTTAAGTGCCTAGTTTACCGGTTGCAACCCGGAATTTTAGTTGAAGAAAGAGTGCAGCAACCATGTGGAAGAAGACCACAAGTCTCTTCTCTAAGAAGAAGAGTTCGTCGTCGTCCAAGCCGTCATCAACCACGTCTTCGAGGAGGCACTCGGTTTCCGAGTCTCCCGGAGCATGGAGACGGACACGGCACCACCGAGGAGGAACGACGCTCTCCTCCTTGGTGGTATGAGAGCTGCGAGAAGCACTTCCATGAGGTTCACCGAACCTCGTGGGCACACGGAGGAGCAGCCCGCGCCACCACGACGATCGACTCGCTCAACCGCGCCACCTCCTTACACCACGACACACTCTTCGTACGGCTTCATCATCTTGTCGGCGGAGGAGGAGGAGAGGCTCGCCAATCTTGAGAAGAGGCTTGTGCCGAACGTCGAGTTCGACGACCAAGCACTCTACACCTTGGGTTTTTGCACCGACATATACTATATGTTGGGGCACCTCGGATGGGTGCGGTTCTCCAACGGAATATCGGTGGACACCCATTTGGGTTACGCCTTGGAAATTTTGATGACTATTGCACCCATCGTTGATGATGATGGGGTGCAAAGCTTGTCATTCCGGTTGGAGGGAATCGAGCAAGTGGTTCCCTACGAGCACGTTAGGGAGCTGCTTGGATTCCACAAGGGAGCTCGGAGAAAGTTGACGTGCCACCGGCACGTTGGCGGGATTTTGGAACATGATCTCCGGAGAAGCCCATCAACAACGCAATTGCATCCGCAACCCCATTATCCGGATATTTCACTCTTGGATGTGCAAGAGGGTATTGGGGAGGATGAAGGAAACAAAGGTGACCGACACGGAGTTGAATTGGCTATACTCGGCTTTGATTGCCGGGCAGCCAATTGACCCCTCTTACCTCATGATCAACCGTTGGTGTTGTGAAGCAACATCGGGGGCGGGTAATATTGGTTGGGGGTGTTACCTCTCCATGTTGGCCTTTTCCTTCCGACCGGGGATCGCAAGAAACCCCGCTCACCTTTTGCGTGGTACCTCTCTCGGTTTTGAGTATTTGCGGCAAGGCAAATACATTAGTGGAGATGAGAGAGGAGGTTATCGATTGGCCATTGTAAACCTACCCCTTCCGAATGAGAGGCTTAGGCTTTTCACCGAAGGAAGGGAAGATTGGTTGGAAGAGGGACTACTTGTCCCCGCAAGGAAGAACAAAAGAGGAAGAATCGTAGAGGAGGGAACATCCTCCGCACAAGCGAGTGGAGCACAACCCAATGTGCAACCATTCGGCGGAGTTCCTCCTCCGCCAAGTTATTACGGAGGGTCACAACAACAAGCATGGGGGGGTGGTGCACCGGTACCCCCACAAAATTATGTTGTGCCCAACGCTAACTTCGCGGAGTCCTACGCTCATCATCCCCAACAACAACAAAGCATGGCCATTATTGGAGGGTATGCTGCAAGAAATGCTCAAAACATCGCAGCCATCCAATCTAACGCAGCTCAACTCGGTGAAGGCAACGCAAATATTGCCTTTGAACTTGGACGCCTTCACCTTGTGGAGCCAAATCAATTCGACGGAGGAAGCGTCCAACCATTTTATGAGCAAGGGTATTATTATCAAGACTATCAACATCAACCACCGGCGGAGGACTAGAAGATTTAGGAACTTTAGTTTTCTTTTCATTTCTTCTCCTCTCGTAATTTTCAGCTTTTGCTTATGTGTGTTTGCGTAGTATTTTCTGTTTTTTTATTTAAAATTCAGCAAGCATGTTAGTTTATTTTCAGATTGTATTTCAACTTGATGTCATCATTAATAAAGACACCACCTTGATTTTATCATTGGAAAAGTTACAAAATTCATGCCATGATGATATATGATTAAAATTGCAGCCTTGTTCATCTTTGTAATTGATTTATGCATGTTTAAGCTAGTGCTCTCTTAAAAATACAGATCTGAATTTATTTAAATGCTAGCTTAATTTTCAGCGGAGGTTATGATTGAAATAAAGAACCATAGTGTTTAATGTGCTCTCAAGTTATGAATAGATTAAAGATGTCTTTTATGCTCAAAAATATTGCTAACCTTGTCACAAATATCACTTGTGTGTTGCTCAACCTATCCAAAGCCTTATATATATTTGAGTGCATAAACCTTAGTGTACAAGATTTATTTTTGAGTGAGTTATTGCAGGCCATGATTTCTGCGGCCCGAGACTAAGAAGCTGGTCATTCCATTTTTGCGTATCTATCTTTTTGCTAGCCTTTTATCCGTGCATTGTGTATCCCCGCATCGGTGATCTCACAAACTTCGCCGGATATCCACCCTTAAACCAATTATCATCTTTTTGTGATTACCTCCTTGACCACAACCTATCATTGAGAATGGATCATCAATTCAAGGAAGATCGCAAGACGGTGCCAACGTTGAAGATTTCAAGTATCTCTCCAAGGAAAAATATTCCGGTACCTACCTTATTTTTCGCCTCTTTGCTCGAGGACGAGCAACGTCTAAGCATGGGGGGGGAGGTAGGTACGGTGCAGTTTTAGAGTTCAAAGGGGAATATTTTTAAAAAAAATGATGAAAGAAAAAAAATCCGGCGATACTCATGACTTTCAAGGTATAAAAAATCAAAACTTCGTTGTGAAAGTCATGGACTGAATATATGACGAGGAAAAAAAAGATGAATGAATGAAAGAAAGAAAAGAATGAGAAATATGAGGAAGAAAAAATGTGCGTAAAGTAAATTCCCTAGCTCTCTAAAAGTGCATTCAAGGCTTCAAGTTAAAAAGATCCATTCTCATTTTCCAACCATGTGCAATCCGATAACGAGGACTTCCTTTGTGCCTCGGGATCACTCTTTGCCATTTGCACATGTCCACTCATCTAAAAGTGTGTGTATTTTTCTCTTTCCCCTCCTTGATTCAACATTATTTTCCAATGACCTTTTTGACGAGTCTCGGTAAGACCATGAGAAGCTTGTCTTGTTTTGACAACACCTCATTTATAAAATCTTGTTAGGACTAAACTTTTCCAAAGCTCCATATAAAGCCTACCACATATATATGAGAGGGAAAGGAGTAGAATATATAGGCTTGAGAGACAAGTGAGATGAGAGTTCATGAGCAATATACAAGATGATTTAAATTTGTGAATGTGGTTTAACTTTTCTTTATCTCGTTCTTTATTTCAAAAATTTCGAGATCTATTTAAAACTTTGTGAGCATGTTAATACTTGTGGGATAAGCTTAATAAGAATCTACCCTCCGTAGAGATGAAGGCTAGCACATTATGGAACTTCAATGAATTAAAATTTTGAGAGCATTATGTTTTCTCATGTGTAATCAAGTGCAAAGTTTAAACATTGTTTAGCAATGATGATATCCATCGAAGGCTTACTCGAGGACGAGCAAGGTTTAAGCATGGGGGAGATGTTGACGGTGAAAATCCGTCAACCTAGCCATGAGTTTACCTTCGGTGTTGGCATGAGTTTTATACCTTATCCATTGGTACTAACCCCCGTGGTATAACAAGTTCACGTGTGCATGTCGGTTTTGGAGTTTAATGTTTATGCGGGGATTTAGTGTTGAATGCAAGACTTTCGGGATAAGTTCATCAAGCGCCTCATGACAAGACCTTGAAGTCCCGAACAAGTCATGCAATGAAGCAAAATTAACTCCAAGAAGCCGGGGACTTGATCCGAGAAGACGACGGACTCCGGGGACACGACCGGAAAAGTGCTTCGAATCTTGCAAGACAAGGAGTTGAGTCCAATTCGGAGAGAAACCGACGACATGGACCTACATGCGGAAGGGGGAAGCATCCGAGAAGCAAGGGAACCGACCTCGGGCAAAGGAGCCCACGGGGCCGGGCCTAAATGGGCCCGGGCGGCCGGCCCGGTCCCGGTCGGCCCGAGCCCATTTAGGGCCCAAATCCGTCCTCCTTTGCCCTAGCCGTCAATCGGGCTATTTATAGTCCCCCGACCGAGAGCCACGCGAGAGAAGATTTCGTGTTCGGTCGCCGAGAAGCGAGAGAAGAGAGGGACACCATCTAGGAGAGGAGAGGGTCGAGTTAGTTGACTAGGGTTTCCCTAGCCGACGTGGGAACCTTGCACGGAAGACCACGTCGGAGTTCCGGAGCTAGAAGCAAGATCAAGGAAGGATCCCGGTGGTGATCTTGTGTATGTATCATTGTTATAGTTGAATTATCAAGTTGAATCTTTTCCCAGCGATCAAGTGTTTCCTCGAAGATTTCGTTTTTCGATCGGCTTTGCTTATTTCAATTCTATTCTCGAGATAGATTACATAGGGTGTTCTTGTAGCCGCGGTGGCTAGAGGTACACGCCGGATCTTCCGAAAGAATCTTGACTTGTCTTTTGACTCGCCCTAAGCTCCCCGCATGAATAGGGATACGTTGTGACGAACGGGGGTCTCGAAAGGCGGATGTTTTCGGATTTGGACGGGAAACCACGATTTAAAGAGGCTTTTATGAAGATTCAATTTGCTACTTCTTCTCTTGCTTGGAACTTCAACAAAAGGCTTACCCCGATCCCTCTAGATCGGTTTATCTACCCAATCTTACTTTGTTTTCTCCGGTTTTCGGTAGATTAGATCCGTTTTGTGTCTTTTACTTAGATGCATTAGGTTCTTTATTGAAGATTGCGGTTATTTGGCTTTAATAGATTAAGTCTTGCGTCACACATTTGTTCCACGGATTCGATACCTTGGGTTCACCACTCGAGGGAAGAAGGGTCCCTTGACTACGACGGGAGACTTGTACGCTTGCGAGTCACGAACGAACTTTGATACAATTATTAACCGTCAACACCTTGCAATCGAGAGCGCGACTTCCTCAAGCTCTTTCAGTTGGCCGCGCAGCTTCTCGCAGTCTTCATTCAGCTTCTGTAGGGATTTATAATAGTTCACGAGGTCACGATCTCAGGCTTCGGGAAGCTCCATGTGATAAATGCACTCATGGGCTAGCTTCTTATATTCATATTCAACTACTCACGGACGTTCTTCTCCTGGTATACGATATTCTTTAGATCGGTCTCTGACACCTTCAATTGGTCCACTCACGTCTGAAGCTCTGTAGACAACTCAACACAATGTTAGACTAAAGTAAGGTACCCCAATCAGTACTCAACAACTTGGCGGGCAACATACCTTTGTTCTTCTGGCGCAGGGACTTGTTCTTCCGGACCAAGTCGTCTCTCTTCGCCTGCATTTCTTGTACCTCATTATGGTACTGCGTGCAAGCTCCATCTAGCTTGGACTGCAACAAGGCGGAGTGCTTCCTGGCCCTGTTCAGTTCTTTCTCCAAGGATTATATGCGGAGCAATTGAGGACCATGTGTGGTTCGAGGACCGGTGGATGGTCGCTTCCTTGTGTGATGAGTGATTGACAACGTGGTGTGGACTGATTCTTGGCTAAGTATTGCAGGTGCAGGTTGCGGCTTGACAGGTGTTGGTGCAGGTGAAGAACAAGCACGAAAGGTCGTCGCCGGTGAGGCCTCCAGGTGTGGAGAAGACAAGTAGGCTTCGTTCGAGGGACCCGGTGGCCAGCGGAGTCAAGTGCAGGCCACATGGTGGCATGAACAGCAAGATGAAGTCATGGACGGTTTCTTGGTTGAGCCTCAAAACCAAGGTCGAGCCAGGACTACGTGGGAGCCGAGTCATGAGTGGCGATTGGCGGAGGCTACACCGAGTTCGCGGGGTTTCCAGTGGTTCAACGGAAAACCACTGGGTTCCTTGGTTGATCCACAAAGCCAAGACCGAAGAACCGAAGATGGTGCTGCAGCAGCTCCAGACCGGTCTGACCGGTGTGCGACGACGCAGTACAGAATCTTCGAAGCGGAGGACACGTGTCGGGATTGCAAGGCTTGCATCGAGGCTAAGCAGGTTGCGGTCGCCGGGCATCCGTCCGATGGAGCGATGACAAAGACTTCCAAAACCGCCCTTGAGGGGCTTGTATCCCTAGTGTTAAGTAAGGGTATTTTAGACTTTCAGTTGCCTCCATATAACCCATGAGGTGAGAGGATGGCAACCATCTCTTGGAACCCTAGTTCATTTGCTTCCTATTTTCCCTTCCTATTTTCTTAGGATTTCCATAGGACTAGCTTGAGAGCTTCATGGTGAGATCTTGTGAGAGGGTTGGATGATCAGGCGGCAAGCTAGACCTTGTATGAACCTCCTTGGTATGTATAGATGATTCGGCGTGGTTCCTCAAGGCTTTGTTGTGTTGTTCCCGGTTGTTCTTGGTGGTGATTTTCGGAGCCCTCTCTTGGTGGTTTTCTTCGGGTGTATTTGGGACCTTGCTCTTGGGGATTTGTTGGGGGAAATTTGTGGGAACCCTTCATCGTTCTTTGGGTTGTGATTCCCCTCCCAAATCCGTGTGTTAAGGGGCTCGATTTTGGGGTTTTCGGTCTTCTAGGGTTAGAGGAGGTCTTGACGGGATTTCTTCGATTCCTCTTGCTTTGGCAAGTTTTGGTGGACAGAATCATGGCTATGGACTCCTCATGAGGTGTTCCTATTATCCCCAAAGTCTTGTTCAAGTCTGTGGAGCGATTCGGGAGATCGAAGTTTGGATTTGGGGAAGTTGACCCGTGGGTGCTGTTCATCCCGAGCTGCCCAGGCTACACTGGTCTGACCGGTGCTCTTGACCGGTCTGACCAGTGCAAGTCTTTTGTGAGATTTGCCTTGGGTAAAGTGCTTGACTCGTGTGTCTTTGGGTCTTGGTGTTGCTGGTCAGTTCTTGGTCTGTTTAGAGTTGTTTTGTTAGGTCTTGTGTAGGGTTTCCCTTCCGTGCAGGTTGTGTTTTGAGGGTGGTTTTGTTCCAGGGCCTAGAGAAGTCACTGAGGCTCTCTGGAATGCTTGTTCTGCTGCTGTTGTAGCCACCGGCTTGACCGGCTCTGTCCACCGGTCTGACCGGTGTCACCGATCTGACTGGTGCAAGCCATCGGTCTGACCAGTGCAGATCAGGTAGCAAGCCGTGCAAGTTTCCGCTGTGCGTGTTGGTGTGTTTTGGCTCGGAAGGTTGTGTGTTGGTTCCTAGGCCCAGTGGCACTCTAGTGGCTACATGGGCTTGGCCAATTTGGGTAGTGAGTCGGAGACGTGTGTTGGAAGCAGTGTTCGTCTTGTTGGAGTCTCTATCTCCTTCGAGAAGAATTTTTATCGGCTCCCATTCACTCCCCCCCCCTCTCTGGTTCGCCGTATCAGTCCGTCAAGTGGTATCAGAGCCGGTTCGGGTCTTTATTGACTCTAACCAGTCTAAGATCCAAGGATGGTGTACCCGAAATGGGGTTCGGGTCCTCCACACTTCGATGGCAAGAACTACCAGATGTGGAGTAAGCGGATGGTAGCGTTTCTCCGCGGAAAGGGTCAGATCCTTTGGGATGTCACGGTGGACACAGGCTATGCCCAGCCGATGAACTTCCTTGCTCCAGGATCGAGGGACATGTTCGTCGCCAACAATAAGGCAGTCGACTACTTGTTTCGTGCTTTGTGTCAGCCTGAGTTCGATCGGGTGCACACCAAGCACTTGGCTTGTAAAATCTGGTTGGTGTTGAAGGAGGCTCATGTTGGGAATGCCCAGGTTCAAGCTTAGATGTATGCGTTCTACCGGAGAGAGTACAAGAACTTCACTCATCTCCCTGGCGAGTCCATCGATGCCTTGTTTCAGAGGTTCACAGTGGTTGTGAACAACATGACGGCCATTGTGGACGTGCTCCCGTATGATGATCATGATAGAGCTATCAAGCTCTTACATTCTTTGGATCATACGATTTGGGGCGGAAAGTTCGAGGCCATTGTGGAGTCGGAAAAGTATGACACTCTGACAGTGAACGAGCTGTTCTCGAAGCTCAAGTCGGCTGAGATGGATAGAGGCATGACAGCCAAGCTCGAGGGCCCGACTGACTCTCATAGTCTTGCCCTCGTCGGTGGTTCGAGAGGAAAGGCTAACACTAGCCCATCCACCAGGATGTTCTCTTTGTCCTCTTTGATGTCTATGCGAGATGAGGAGTTCGATGTGCTTGGAGAGGACGAGCTAGCATTTCCGACGAGGAGGTTCGAGAGGCTGCACGACAACCGGGTGAACATGAGGAGGAACACGAGGACATGCTTCCAGTGCGGCAAGCCGGGACTCTTCGTCGCCGACTGTCCGGAGAAGGTCGAGAACAAGGATGGCTACAAGCACAAGTCAAGGACGGATGGCAAGTACCGGTCGAGGCATGACCACAAGATCAAGCACAAGAACAAGCACAAGGACGAGCGACGATCAAGGAAGAAGGAGAGCCGAGGCAAGGCCTGAGGGTGATAGTTGGAGCGAGCAACGTCGACTCCAATTCCACGTACTCCACCTCGAGCTCAAGCAGTAGTGAAGATGAAGGTGATCGTCGCAAGAGCAGGAAGTCGTCCAAGAACCTGCGCGGGCTGAGCTGCTTCGCTAGAGAGGACTTCTACACCATGGCGCTGAGCTCCGGCAGTAAGAAGAGCACACAAAGCGACTCAGACTCTGATTCCGATGACGAGGTGGGTGATGAACTCGCCTTCTTGCGTTAGGAGAATGAACGGCTTGGCTCGTTGCTTGATAATCGTGATGACATGCTTAGAGAGGCCAAGAAAATGAGAAAAAAGCTTAGGGCTTCACTCGAGAATGCTAGGACTAGAGTGGCTGAGCTAGAAACACAGGTTCTTGATAGCAAGCTTGAAATTGATTCTCTTAAGGCTAGCCCTGTTGTTTCTGATGAGGTTGAGTGCGCTGATTGCTCTATTTTCCTTACTGATTTTGCCTTGTTTAAGGAAAAGCATGCCTCCAAGTGTGAGGAACTAGATGTGCATAGGGTTGAAGTGGCTGAGCTTAAGTCTAAATCTGCTTTGCTAGGTGCTTGCACTTCTTGCCCTGTCTTGCATGCTAAAATTGATGAGATGCATGCTTACACTACTTCCCTTGAGGCTAAGCTGAAAGAACCAATTCCTACGTCTTGCTCTACCTGTGAAATGCATGCTTTGAAGAATTTGGAACTTGCCCATTATGTTGATCGTTTGCAGGATGAGAATGATGAGCTGAGGAAGTTGATGGGTTGGTTGTCTGGTCATGAGCCTCAGTTGAGGATAATGATTGAGACACTCAAGAGGCATGATGGTGAGGGACTTGGCGCAAACAAGGTCGGTGTGGGAAGTGGAGAGAAGATCCCAGAGCCACCAAAAACCCACCACAAAAATGATTTTCCTCCCAAACCTAACCATCTTAGGAACCGACTAGACAGAACCCCAGCTCCACCCATGTTTCCCCCGCAAACAAATGATTTCCAAAAGCCTATCAAGTTTGTGAGCATTTCCGGGAAAGTGTTCTTTGGGAAAGAGAGTGAGAAGGCTAGTGATGAGAAACCGGTGGAGAAGTCGAGTGGAGAGAAACCAAATGAGCAGCCCCAATCCAAGCCTAAGCCTAAGCTCGTGAGGTTTCATTGTGGCTATTGTGGGAGAGATGGCCACAAGGATGAGTTTTGCTTCAAGAGGAAGCGAGAGGAGAGAATGGCGAAGGAGTGGGCTAACAAGGACAAGTACCACCCTTCCGATGGTGTACTTGAGCCTCGTGTGCAGATGCCCAGGGCCAAGGCGAGTGTGACGACAATTCCGGCTTGGGGAGAGCGAAAGGTTGTTGGAGGTGCTGCTGCCCGGGCTACACCGGTCTGACCGGTGAGAGGCACCGGACAGACCGGTGCAGGCCTGGACAGGCAGCAGTTCGGGTTTCATTCTCGTACAGGTGCGAGGATTGTTTCTGGAGGTCGTGGTTCTGGTGGTTGGGCTGGAGAGTTTGCAGGAGGTCAGGTTGCTAGGCATTCTCCCCCTCGAGCTCATTACGGGGATGGGAGGAGTCGTAGCTTTGAGAAGGAGAGGAGGGACAGTCCACGGGCTTTCTTTCGTGGTTTTGGACCTCCTCCAGGTAGAGAGGGTTGGTTCCCTCATGGTGGTTACCGTGGTGGTGTTCGTGGAGGTAGCTTTGGTAGGAAAGATGGTTTGGTCTGTGCTAACCCCACTTTCGAGCAAATGGCTCGGCACTGGTTTTACTCTTTTGGTACTAACCCCAGTGCTAAGTCGTTTGTTCGCTCACATGCTCGTTTTTTAATTTCAGGAGGGAGACTTGAAGAACATTTGGTTGATTGACTCCGGTTGCTCGAGGCATATGACCGGAGACAAGGGGTGGTTCTCAAGTCTCGTCCCGGTGGTGACAAGGAGGTACATCACTTTTGGGGACAATGGGCGTGGGAGTGTGCTTTCGGAAGGTGAGATTAAGGTGAGTAACAAGATCACTCTCAGGCGTGTGGCTCTTGTTTAATCGCTTGGATACAATTTGTTTTCTGTGTCCCAGCTGTTGGATGAGGGTTTTGAGGTGTTGTTTCGGCCTAATGGTTCTCGGATTTTGGACTCTCGAGGGGACCTTGTCTGTATGGTCGTTCCCGAGGGTCAAGTGTTTCGTGCTGATTTTTCTCAGCCTTCTGGTGTGGAGCGTTGTTTCTTGGCTGATTCTTCGAGTGAGTTGTGGAAGTGGCATAGGAAGTTGGGTCACTTGAGCTTTGAACTTTTGTCTCGCTTGAGTAAACTCAATTTGGTCCGAGGATTGCCACAGTTGAGGCTTGAGAAAGAGTTGGTTTGTGCTCCGTGTAGGCATGCCAAGATGGTAGCCTCTTCTCACCCGCCTCTCACTGATGTGATGACCGAGCATCCATGCGAGCTGCTCCATATGGACCTTGTTGGCCCAGCTCGTGTGCGATCTGTGGGTGGGAAGTGGTATGTCCTTGTTGTGGTGTACGACTACTCTCGGTATGTGTGGGTGTTCTTTCTCGAGGATAAGGGGGAGACGTTTGGTTTTGTTCGTGATCTTGTCTTGAGGTTGAGGAACGATGAAGGACCGAAAAGGCGACCAGAGAGGGGGGGAGTGAATAGGAGCCGATAAAAATTCTTCTCGAGGGAGATTGAAACTCCGACAAGATGAACTAGCTTGGTCGAACCCCCGAAATCACACGCTCCGCACTTCAACCTTCCGTTTGCCAAAACCACGTAGCCACTGGAGTGCTACTGGTCCTAGGAACAAACTCTACCAGCAACCACAACACACACACAAGACCGACGGCGGAAACAACTCGAAAGCCGGCTAACCGGAGGGGGCGGTTAGACCGGGTATAGGGGGCGGTTAGACCGCCTCCACCGGCAACCAAGAAATCCTCCGAAACGCCTCTTCCGAGCACCAAAACGCACCCCGGTTTTACCAACAAAGATCTCCGGTCAAGGCCATGCTAGCTACCGAGAAAATCTTGGCGAAAACCAAAACTTCACCCAAGGGCCTAGGGGCGGTTACACCGGCTACCCGGGCGGTCTAACCTCCCGTACCCGAACAACGAACTCCAACCAAGAACACCTAGCAAACCGCACGAGAACGACCCCAAATTTCACCCGGACGCTCCTCTCGATCAAGGCGAACAAACTCACGAAGAAAATCCGGCGAAACAAAACCTTGACCCGGAAACACCCAGGGCGGTTAGACCGCCCCCGTAGGCGGTTAGACCGCCCCTTCCGTAAAACGAAGCCGCGGGTCAAACCTCAACTTCCTCGCGCCCGATCTCCCGAATCACTCCACGGATTGCAGCAAAACTTCGGGGAATAGCCGGGTTACCTCCGGGCAACCTCTACCTCAAAGGAATCGACCCGAAACGCTCACAATCGGGGAGGAATCGAAGAAATCGCTTCTCTAGGTCAAGAACTCGCCCAACTCGAGAAACCACCAAATTGAGTCCGATTCAAAGGGGATTTGGGGGCAAAGTCACCAGCCAAAGAGGCACTAGAACCTCATACGTGACACCCACCAAAAACCCCAAGAAATCGTTCTCAAAACACCGCCAAAAAGAGCTCCGAAAATCAACACAAAGGAGACGGGAAAACCATCATGATGAACAACGCCAAACCTTCTATACATGCCATGAAAGTTTCGTACAAGGTCTAGCTTGCCACCCAAACATCCATCCCTCTCTCTAGATCTCACATGAGCTCTCAAGCTAGTCCTCTAAAATCCTAAGGAAAATGGAGAACGAAAATGGAAAAACAAATGAGCTAGGGTTCCAAGAGTTGGCTGCCATCCACCCATCTAATGAGTATATATGGAGGCACCCAAAAGATTAAACTACCCTTCACTAATAACTAGGGATACATGCCCCTCGAGGGCGAATTTGGAAGTCTTCATGTCTTCACCATCGGACGGATGCCCGGCGACCGCAACCTGCTTAGCCTCGACGCAAGCCTTGCGATCCCGACGCGTGTCCTCCGCCTCGAAGCTTCTCGGCGCCGGCGGCCAAGGCGGTTAGACCGGCCCCCCTGGGCGGTTAGACCAGCCCGGGGGATCTGACCGGCCCCAGGCGGTCTGACCGCCCCTCCTGGGCGGTTGAACCGGCCTGGGTGGCCGCACCTCCTCGTCGAGTCTTCGGCCTCGGTTTTGTGGCTCAACCGAGTAACCCAGTGGTTTTCTGGTGAACCACTGCAAACCCCGCGAACTCGGTGTAGCCTCCGCCAATCTCCACTCATGACTCGGCTCCCACGTAGTCCCGGCTCGACCTTGGTTTTGAGGCTCTACCAAGAAACCGTCCACGACTTTATCTTGCTGTTCATGCCACCATGCGGCCCGCACTTGACCCCACTGGCCACCGGGTCCCTCGAACGAAGCCTACTTGTCTTCTCCACACCTGGAGGCCTCACCGGCAACGACCTTTCGCGCTTGTTCTTCACCTGCACCAACACGAGTCAAGCCGCAACCTGCACCTGCACTACTTAGCCAAGAATCAGTCCACACAACGTTGTCAATCACTCATCACCCAAGGAAGCAACCATCCACCGGTCCTCGAACCACACATGGTCCTTAATCTCCCCCTTGATGAGTGCATTGACAACACACATGATTTGTAACCAAAGATAAAAAGAAAAGAAAAGAAACTACTAAAAGAAAAACTCCAACAAGTGATCAAAAGCCAAAGAGAGGCAAAGAACAAGATCACTTGAAGAAGAACAAGTCTCGGATCTCTTAGGCAAGGGCAACGGCTCGACACATCCGAGACAAAACCATGCTCAAACAAAGAGCGCAAATCACCGAACCAAAGCTCGAACACCACAAAGAGCTCCCCTGCACATATGCAAGCTCCCCCTGAGCCAAAGCACACTCCCCCTGAACAAATGCAGCAATGCAACGCGGGAATGCAACAAAGAGCAAAAACCTGCTCACACTACCCGGGCGGTTAGACCGCCCGTACAGGCGGTTAGACCGCCCTCCGCCCGATCCGACCGCACTCGGGGGGCGGTTAGACCGCCCTAAGAGACCAGCCCCCCGCACCAAACTCGCTCAAAATTTGCCCGAACCAATTGGAACACCTTCCAAACACTCCCAGTGCCCAAAACATGCACAAACTTCTCCCCCTTGTTGACAATGCATGAATCAAGGCAAAATGCGAAACTTTACAACATATAGCTTCTCGAATATACAAAATTCATCACAAGGAGCTACACAAGTCCAAATGAGCAAGTTAGATACTCGACAGGTTCGTAATGACCTTAACTACGAGATCACCAAGTTTCACAATCATTGGACAAGGCTAAAAAGGATTTGAGTAATTTTGCGAAAAGTTACTCTCTCATAAGCAAATACCTAAACATGAGCAAAACATATTAAAATGGCAAAGCCACTCAAACTTCATGCTAGGACAGCCATTCTAATCATAAGACCATCATAAACACCCAAAAGCACCTCATGTCGTGTCAAAGCCACCGAGCCATGTGCCTACTTCTATGTATGAGACTTCTCATTGGTAGGCATCATGCAACGGTTTAGCACCCAAAGCAAATTATGTTCAAGCACATATGACATGGGAGCATATTTTCCAAGCATTTTTCATTTCATTTTCAGATTTATAAATGGTACATGAAATGTCTTTGCGACAAAAAGGAACTTATGCCCCTCCACAAGATTAAGCAAGAGGGCTAAACATTCATGATGACAAATGAGCCTTTGGCCCCATATGATCAATAAACTAGCTATCCAACCACAAAGTAAGCATAGCAAAGCCACTAAAACATGTCAAGATCATATAAAGGCATTTACACATGGGAGAGCATATATGTGACATTTTTCAAAACAAATAGCCATCAACCATGAATCATTCAACAAGATCATCAAGAGCTAAGCCAAACTAACCATAGCATACCAAACAAGCTCACAAGAACATATATAGCAACCCATGGTGAACAATGTATATAGGAGAAGCTTTTCCTATCCGATGCATATGATACAAAATGCATGCAATCTAAGATACAAGGATGCCTATACATCATGATACATATGCAATGCCGAATGCAAGAAATGCACAAAATAAAGCTACACATATGCTACAAAGGAGCTCCCACACACAAAGCTCACAAACCACCGGCTCCTCGAGGGGAGGCAAAACGGGCTCGACACCACCGGCAAAAGAGAGCTCCCACACACCCAACTCAAGAAATCAAACACACACCAAGTTCCCCTCGCGAGTGAAAGTTGCTTGATCTAGGGGTTTGGTGAAAATATCGGCTAGTTGGTCATGTGTGGGTACATGGATCAAAGCTATCTTTCCTTTCTCTACGTTGTCTCTCAGAAAGTGGTACCTCACTTCTATGTGTTTGGTTTTGGAATGGAGCACTGGATTCTTTGCAACACTTATGGCACTGGTGCTATCACATTGAAGTGGGACATGGGTATACTCCTCACCAAAGTCACTCATGGTGTAGGTGATCCAAAGGAGCTGAGAGCAACAACTAGTAGCGGCAACATACTCGGCTTCGGTCGTGGATTGAGCAACACTCGACCGCTTGCGGGAAGACCAAGACACCAACGAAGAACCCAAAAACTGGCATGTCCCAGAGGTGGACTTCCTATCCAACCGACACCCGGCAAAATCCGTGTCTGAAAAACCATGAAGCGCCAAAGAAGAGGACGCGGAGTACCACTGGCCGAAGTCGGGGGTGTGACGCAAGTACCTGAAAATTCTCTTCACCGCTTGCCGATGCGAAGTCCTCGGAGACGCTTGAAAACGAGCGCACAGACACACCGAGAACTGTATGTCCGGCCTCGTCGCCGTCAAGTAGAGGAGTGACCCGATCATGCTCGGTACTCCTTCCGGTCCACGTGTTCACCTTCCTCGTCCGCATCAAGAGTTGTAGTCGTACTCATCGGCGTCTTCATAGCCTTGGAGTCCTCCATCTTGAATTTCCTCACAATGTCCTTGGTGTACTTAGCCCGGTGCACAAATGTTCCTTCCTTTGATTGCTTGATTTGTAGCCCTAGGAAGAACTCGCAACTCACCCATCATGCTCATCTCGAACTCCCCGCTCATATCATCCGCAAACCTTGCAACAAGAGAGTTAGACGAGCCACCAAAGACAATATCATCCACGTACACCTACACAATCGGGATATCTCTCGCCCGCCTCGGCAAAAACAAGGTCTGATCGACCTTCCCCATCTCAAAACCTCTCTCAAACAAGAACCCCCTCAACCTACCATACCAAGCTCTAGGCACCCGCTTTAGCCCATACAAGCGCCTTCCTCAACTTGTACACCCGGTGGGGGTACTTCTCACTCTCAAACCCCGGAGGTCGTCTCACATACACTTCTTCCTCCAACACACCATTCGTAAAAGCACTCTTCACATCCATTTGGTGCAACTTGAACCCTTTAGCCACGTAAAAGGCTAGAAGGATCCTAATCGCCTCCAAACGGGCTACGGGAGCAAAGGTCTCCTCGTAGTCAATCCCCTCCTTCGATCGAACTTTTGAGCAACAAGTCTCGACTTGTTCCTCACAACCTCACCCTTCTCTCCCTCTTTGTTCTTCCACACCCACTTTGTACCAATCGGCTTACACCCTGGGGGAGGGTCAACCAACTCCCACACCTGATTCCTCTCAAAGTTCTCCAACTTCTCATGCATCGAATTAACCCAATTGTGATCAGATAGTGCGTGTCCAATGTCTTTGGGCTCGAAAGAAGCAACAAATGCAGCATGAGCAAAATGAGAGTTGTCTCGAACCCTCGACCGTGTAGTGCGTTCATTCATGTCGTCGATGATCCTCGAAGCTGGGTGATCCACTTGTACTCGCCAGGGAGGTTCTCGCCTCGATGCTACCTCCCCCTCAACATCGCCTTCTCCTCGTTCTTGATTTGTCGTCGTAGGTGTAGCGAGAGGGTCCATCCATCATCGTAGTCGAAGTAGTGGGTACATGTTCGGCCGAGGGCACCGCACCGCCATCTTCATCATCACCATGTTCATACTCCTCCTCCCGAAACATCTCCTCGCCAAGCTCATCATCACCCGCACACTCAAAGACAAGCCGACTACGTGGCTCGTCCCGTCGAAGGTTACCTCGCAAGTCTCCACGATTTGGTTAGTTTCAAGATTGAGCACACGATATGCTCTAGAATGAGATGCATAACCAAAGAAAATGCCATCGACAGACCTAGCCTCAAATTTATCCAACTTCCTGCCTTTCTTCAGAATGAAACACTTGCAACCAAAGACATGGAAGTGACTCACCTTGGGTGTGCGACCATGCATCAACTCATAGCATGTCTTCTTCTTGTGCACTCTGAGGTATATCCTGTTCGACACATAGCACGCGGTATTCACTGCCTCATCCCAATACCTCCTCGGAGTCCTATGCTCATCAAGCATCGTCCGAGCCATCTCGCACATGGTCCTGTTATTCCTTTCCACAACACCATTTTGGGGAGGCGTATACGGACTCGAAAACTGGTGCTCAAGACCCAAGTCATGGCAAAAGGTTTCAAAATGAGAGTTTCTGAATTCCGAACCATTATCACTGCGGATAGCTCGTATGGCATCTCCGTGCCTCTCGTTCCTCAACCTCAAGACTAGATCTCAAACAAAACCAAACGTCCCCCCCTTCTCCTCGAGAAAGAACACCCACGCATACCGAGAATAGTCGTCCACCACAACAAGGACATACCACTTCCCACCCACAGATCGCACACGAGCTGGGCCAACAAGGTCCATATGGAGCAGCTCGCATGGACGCTCAGTCATCGCATCGGTGAGAGGCGGGTGAGAAGAGGCCACCATCTTGGCATCCCTACACGGCACACAAACCAACTCTTTCTCAAGCCTCAACCGTGGCAATCCTCGGACCAAATCGAGTTTACTCAAGCGTGACAAAAGGTCAAAGCTCAAGAGACCCAACTTCCTATGCCACTTCCACAACTCACTCGAAGAATCAGCCAAGAAACAACACTCCACACCCGAA
The DNA here is from genome assembly GCA_947561735.1 of Cenchrus americanus. Taxonomy (NCBI): domain Eukaryota; kingdom Viridiplantae; phylum Streptophyta; class Magnoliopsida; order Poales; family Poaceae; genus Cenchrus; species Cenchrus americanus. The sequence goes on along the minus strand of OX387245.1, from coordinate 217,546,754 downwards.
GACTGAGAAAAATCAGCACGAAACACCTGACCCTCGGGAATGACCATACAAACAAGGTCCCCTCAAGAGTCCACAATCCGAGAACCACCTGGCCGAAACAACACCTCAAATCCCTCATCCAACAACTCGGGACACGAAAGCAAATTGCACCCCGGCCGATTGAACAAGAGCAACACGCCTCGCAGTGATCTTGTCACTCACTTTTATCTCACCTTCGAAAGCACACGCCCACGCCCATTGTCCCCAAAGGTGATGTACCTCTTCGTCACCACGGGACGAGACTTGAGAACCACCCCCGTCTCCGGTCATATGCCTCGAGCAACCGGAGTCAATCAACCAAATGTTCTTCAAGTCTCCCACCTGAAATTCAAAAACAAGCACGTGAGCGAACAAACGACTCAGCACTGGGGTTAGTACCAAAAGAGGAAAACCAGTGCCGAGCCATTTGCTCGAAAGTAGGGTTAGCACACATCAAGCCATCTTTCCTACCATAGCTACCACCACGAACACCACCTCGGTAACCACTCCGAGGAAACCACCCCTCACTGCCTGGAGGAGGACCAAAACCACGGAAGACAACCCGTGGAACATCCCTCCTCTCCTTCTCAAAGCTACGACTCCTCCCATCCCCGTAGTGAACTCGAGGGGGAGAATGCCTAGCAACCGACCACCCGTCGTCTCTCCCGGACCAACCACCAAAGCAACTCCACCTCCGGACACCGAAACCTCTCGACTCACCACCTCGAAAACCGGTCCGCCCAGATTCGGCTGGGGGGGCGGTTAAACCGCCTAGCCAGGCCGGTCTAACCGCCCCCCTCTGGGCTGGGCCGGTCTGACCGCCTAGCCAGGCCGGTCTGACCGCCCCCTCCAGAACTGCTCCTCGGCTGCGGGAACTCGCATCTCCCCATGCCGGAACACTTCTCACCACAGCCTTACCCCTGGGCAGTGGCATACGAGGCTTAGGTACACCATGGGAAGGGTTGTACCTATCCTTGTTCGCCCACTCCTTTGCCATCCTCTCTTCCCGCTTCCTCTTGAAGCAAAACTCATCCTTGTGACCCTCTTTCCCACAATGGCCACAACGGAACCTCACAAGCTTAGGTTTTGGCTAGGATTGGGGCTGCTCACTTGGTTTCTCTCCACTCAACTCCTCCACTGATTTCTCCTCACTTGCCTTCTCACTCACTTTCCCAACGAACACTTTCCCGGAAGTGCTCACAAACTTGATAGGCCTTCAGAGATCATTTGTGGGTGTAGGAAATATAGGTGGAGCTGGGGTTGTGTCTAGTCGGTTCCTAAGATGGTTGGGTTTTGGAGGGAAATCATTTTTGTGGTGGGTTTTTGGTGGCTCCGGGATATTCTCTCCACTTCCCTCACCAACCTTGTTTGCCCCAAGTCCCTCACCATCTTGCCTCTTAAAGGCCTCAATCATCATCCTCAACTAAGGCTCGTGGCCAGACAACCAACCCATCAACTTCCTCAAGTCATCATTCTCATCCTGCAAACGATCAACATAATGTGCAAGTTCCAAATTTCTTAATGCATGCATTTCACGGGTAGAGCATGATGTAGGTGTAACATCCCTCAAATTTGTTGAGGAATGTTAATTAATAAAATTGTGGTCTTAAAATTTTCGATGAATTATTTGGGTGATTATCAACTTATTTAAGGATGTCTTCCTTTCCTCTCCCTTAATTCCTAGATTTATTTTGAGCTAAATGGAATCCCTAGGAAATATAAAAATGTTAGTGTGAGAAACTTGGAGTTCTTTTGGTTTTATTTGGAATTTATTTGAGTGGGATTTCAAATTTGAAACTGCATTCAAATTTGAATCTAAATAAGAGAGGGGTTTGAAAGGAAATAGAAAAGGAAAAAGGAGAAATGCTTCTGGGCCGCGAGCCCAAACTCTCAAAGTCCGCCGAGCCTCCCTCTTCTCTTATTCCCAGCGCGCCGCGACACCCTCACCTCTCCCCTTTTCAGCCCACCGCGGCCCGGCCTACCGCCGGCCCGCCTACCACCTACCACACCCGCACCGGTCGCCGCCGGTGGGGCCCGCATGACGCCGCCCCGGCGTCGGCCCTTCTTCCTCCCGTCACCCCTCTCTTTTGCTTTCTCTTTTCCCCTTTGCGACGTCGCCCCGGGCATCGCCGCCGCCCCGCCCGTCCGGCGGCCGTCCGCGCCCGTCGGAGCCATCCGCGCCGTCCACGCGTCCCGCGCCCCGCCATGCGCTATAAGAGGGCCGCCGCCGCGCCTCGGGGTAGCCCCAACCCTAGCCGCCGCGGGGAGTTCGCCCCGCTCCACACCACCTCTGCCCGCCGGAGAAGAAGGAGGAGGAGGAAGGGAGAAGGAGACCCGGAGGCCCACCGCCAGCTCGCCGCCGACCCCGCGAAGCCGGAGGACCGCTCGTGGGAGCTCGAGGACGCCGCGAAGCCAAGGACCGCGACGCCCCTGCTTCCTCTCGCTCCGCCCCCGCTTCACCGCCGCCCCGCACGTCGGCCCGTGGCCACCAAGGTGAGGCAAAGCCCCCTCACCCCTCTGTGGTTGATCCGCCTTCGAGCCGCGGCGCATTGCACTCGCCGTACCGCCCTTGCCGCCGCGCCGCCGCCGCTGGTGATGCCGGCCATCGTGCCAGGCTGGGAAGCTATCTTTGTGCAGGTGCCACCGCCGCCGTCGCCGCGAACGCGCACACGCGCCGTCGTTCCCTTTTTCTGACACCGCACCGTCCTCATGTCGCCGACGCGCGTCACGCCGCCGTCGTGCTCCGGAGCGCCGCGCCGCCGGCCCTCGCTCGACCCCGTTCCGCACGCGCCCGAGCACCCGCCACTCACACGAGCCCGGCAACACGACCGCCTCGACGCCCTAGCCATCGTGCGCACGCACGCGAGCCACCCCTAGGCCGGAGCCGTGCTCGCACCGCGCGCCGCCGCCGGCCGAGCTCGCCACGGAGGGCGGGAGCCGTCCGTGCAACCTAGGGGGGGGAAAGCCCCGCTTTAGGCGTTTTCGCGCCGCAGGGGACCGTCGCAACCAACCCCGGGCGCCGGGCAATGATCGCCGCCGCCGCCGGCGACCCTCGCGCGCGCCGCCGCCCACGCCTCGCCGCCGCCACTCCCCGCCCGCCCGCCGCCGCCGCCTATCGTTAGCCAAGGACGTCCACGCTTGGGGGCCAAAAGCCGAGCCTTGCTTCTCCTCGACCTTGCCCGGTCGTCCGATGGCCCGGCCGAGAGCGCCTCGCCGCCGGCGAGCCGCCGCCGCGCCGCCGCCCATCACGGGCATATCGCCAAGCACCTTGCGCGCAAGAGGGGGGGGGGAAACCAGGGGATTGGGTCGCACACGGGCGCCCACACGCACGCGTGGCCGCGGGGGATCCGGGGGGATCCCTTGCGCCCGCCAATCGCCGCCAGCCACACGGGCGCCGCACGGCCGCGCGCCGCAGGGATCCACCCCGGGATCCGCCGCGCGCCGCGCCACGCGAGCGCCGCGTGGCGGAGCCACGCCGCCCGCCGCCGCTTGAAAGCCGCCGGCGTGGCGGCCACATCGGCGGCCGTAGACGGCCTACGCCTAGCTTAAAGCTAGGTTCGAGCCAGCTGGAGATACCCTATAGCTAGCTAAGAGTCTGCAATATTGTATATGCGTATTTTAATTTCAGAAATGTATTTTATATTTAGAAATTCATAATAAATCCGTTTTAACTCTGAAAAATATGAAACTTCTTCTGAAAATCTTCTAAAAATCCAAACTCCGTGTTAGACTAGGGTTTGCCTCCTTTTGGATCTTATTTGCTCTTATTTGGATTTAAATTGCTTTAGGACCGTTATTTAATTCCTTTTTCGCGCTATTAGGAGCAGCAGGAGCCGGAGAGCCGAGCCGGGGGAGTACGACTACGCCGACGACTTCGCCGCGGAGGGCTACCCGACCCCAGTGTTCACGCCCGACCGATTCCGAACTACCCATTAGGCATTGCCGAGTAGTATTTCTAGCGCTTTAATTTATGTATGCATGTTGATGAACCTTGCAATCGCCTCTTTATTTACCCCCGTCCTTGATTGTCCTACTACTACTATATATGTTTATGCGGGCGTGTATGTGCGTCGAGCTTCGCGATGCATGTGTTGGGAAGGGAGTAGTGGTTCTTGGCGTGTGTGGGGTAAAACCGGCAGGAGAAGGCGTTTTGGGTACTTTGGCGGGGGTGAGCTCGAAACAACCGATCTGGGATCGGGGATAGGGGTGCACTCCTCAGTGCATCCCTCCTGTTGCGGTTTTCGGAGCCTAGGTGTTGGGGTTTTACGTGCGCTTGGAGGACATGAGCTCGCCCCGGTCCGAAACGCGAGTGGATCAACTTGTATATAGGAAATCGTACACACCACCCCCGCCGAGAGTGGGGATAGGGCCGTGTTGAGCTCGGCAAGTGCGGAACCATACCTGCTTAGGATGGATAGCGGGGTATCAGTGGGGGAGCGGTGGAGGTGAGACCACCCTCTCAGAGCGACTCCCGTGTGGCCACACGGGAGCATTTCACAGTTCCGGTGTAGTCCCTTCCGAGGGGGGCAGCTTTGAGGGCCGGATGCAGGATGGGTTCGTAACTACCGAGAGTTCGCCGGTAGGATGGGCTCGGTCGGCCGTACACCGACCGGGTGCTATTCCGGGATGGGTACAGGTGTACACGCTCTGCAGAGTTGTTCGATCTATAGCTATAGCCGCGTCCTCGGTTATGGACACTGCCTAGAAGACATGTTCGTTCCTCATGTTTTGGGATTTCTACCTCCCCCTATAGGTGAGAGTGTGGTGAGCCGTGGTTACAGCCGGCTAGAGGAGAGAGGCTCCATCTACCTCGTCGATCCGGTTGTAATCATTGAGGTGCGAGGAGAGGAAGTTCTCGCATCGACCCTAGACGAGAGTAGGAGCCGGTGACGGGTCTTCCGGGGTGACCGTTGGATCCGGGTTGTGTTGAGAGACTTGGGTTTTGGGATAATGATGGAGATACCTTGTTTATACTTTGTCGTCGTCGCATAGGAAACCCCGGACCGTTTCCTTGTCTATACTCTTTTCCCCTTTAGAAGTTAGGCCACTTAAAGCCGCATACGGTTGGTGACGTGGACCTATCCCGCTCCTTGGGGATAGACTTTGGGTGTGCGGTGGTACGAGTCCGAGTTCGACCGCAACGCCGACGGATGGTACGACCGAGGGATACATCGCTTCGCTCGAGCCGCCCGTGGCGGGAAGAATAAAGATGGAGACCCTTCGAGAAGATAGCTACCGTTGCGTAGAATTTTCACTCTGATTCAGCCAAGAGGCTTGTAATGATGTACTCCATAATGGACATGTAATAAATTAATGTACTATTAACTTTATGTGATGCGATGTATGACTTTGTGTATCTATCTGTGAGACGTTCTGTACGCGATAGCCACTGATCCAGGGACTATCGCGATGGTACAGGGATTCGGGTTTTCTATGAAAATCCGGGGTTTTACAGTAGGCATGGGTTCCTTCAATTTAGCCTCAAGTGAACTAGTGTAAGCATGCATCTCATCAATCTTAGCATGCAAAACAGGGCAAGAAGTGCAAGCACCTAGCAAAGCAGGTCTAGACTTAAGCTCAGCCACTTCAACCCTAAGCACATCTAGTTCCTCACACTTAGAGGCATGCTTCTCCTTAAACAAAGCAAGATCAGCAAGGAATATGGAGCAATCAAGACAATCATTCTCATCCGAAACAACAGGCTAGCCTTAAGCGAATCAATCTCAAGCTTGCTATCAAGCACCCGTGTCTCTAGCTCGGCCCACTCTAGTTCTAGCATCCTCGAGTGAAGCCCCAAGCTCTTTTCTCATTTTCTTGGCCTCTCTAAGCATGTCATCACGGTTATCAAGCAAAGAGCCAAGCCTCTCATTCTCCCGGCGCAAGAAGGGAAGTTCATCACGCACCTCGTCGTCGGACTCGCAGTCCGAGTCGCTCCGTGTGCTCTTCTTGCCGCCGGAGCTCGGCCGCCATGGTACGAAGCCATCTCTCGCGGCGCCTCACCCCCGCTCAGGTTCTTGGACGACTTCTTGTTCTTGCGACGATCGCCTTCGTCTTCACTGCTGCTCGAGCTCGAGGTGGAGTACGCGGAACTGGAGTCGACGTCGCTCGCTCCAACCATCGCTCGGGCCTTGCCTCGGCTCTCCTTCTTCCTCGATCGTCGCTCGTCCTTGTACTTGTTCTTGTGCTTGCTCTTGTGGTCGCGCCTCAAACGGTACTTGCCGTCCTTCCTCGGCTTGTGCTTGTAGTTGTCCTTGTTCTCGGCCTTTTCTGGGCAGTCGGCGACGAAGTGTCCCGGCTTGCTGCACTGGAAGCACGTCGTCATGTTCCTCCTCATGTTCACGCGGTTCTTGTGCGGCCTCTCGAACCGCCTCGTCAACAGCCGCCGGCTCGTCCTCTCCAAGGTCATCAAACTCCTCATCCGGAATAGACATCAAAGAGGAAAAGGAGAACATCCCGGTGGATGGGTTAGAGTTAGTCTTTCCTTTGGAACCAACAACGAGGGCAAGACTATGGGAATCGGTCGGTCCCTCGAGCTTGCGCTCATGCCCCTATCCACCTTAGCCGACTTGAGCTTCGAGAACGACTCGTTCACCGTCGTAGTATCATACTTCTCCGACCGGACAATGGCCTCAAACTTTCCGCCCCATATCGTACGATCCAAAGAGTGTAAGAGCTTGACCGCTCTATCATGATCATCGTACGGGAGCACGTCCACATTGGCCCTCATGTTGTTCACAACCACCGTGAACCTCTGAAAAAAGGCATCGATGGACTCACCGGGGAGATGAGTGAAGTTCTCGTACTCTCTCCGTAGGTCGCATACATCCGTGCCTCGAACCCGGGCATTCCCAACATGAGCCTCCTTCAACACCGCCCAAATCCTACAAGCCAAGTGCTCGGTGTGCACCCGATCGAACTCGGCCGACACAAAGCACGAAACAAGTAGTCGACCGCCTTATTGTTGGCGTCGAATCCGTCCCTCGACCCCCGGAGCAAGGAAATCCACCGCCGGACATAGCCTGTGTCCACCGTGACATCCCAAAGAAGCTGACCCTTTCCGCGGAGGAACGCACCCATCCGCTTGCTCCACATCTGATAGTTCTTGGCATCGAAGTGTGGAGGACCCGAACCCCATTTCTGGTACGCCATCCTTGGATCTTAGACTGGTTAGAGTCAACAAAGACCCGAACCGGCTCTGATACCACTTGAAAGACCGAAAAGGCGACCAGAGAGGGGGGGAGTGAATGGGAGCCGATAAAAATTTTTCTCGAGGGAGATTGAAACTCCGACAAGATGAACTAGCTTGGTCGAACCCCCAAATCACACGCTCCGCACTTCAACCTTCCGTTTGTCAAAACCACGTAGCCACTGGAGTGCTACTGGTCCTAGGAACAAACTCTACCAGCAACCACAACACACACACACAGCACCGACAGCGGAAACAACTCGAAAGCCGGCTAACCAGAGGGGGCGGTTAGACCGGGTATAGGGGGCGGTTAGACCGCCTCCACCTGGCAACCAAGAAATCCTCCGAAACGCCTCTTCCGAGCACCAAAACTCACCCCGGTTTCACCAACAAAGATCTCTGGTCAAGGCCATGCTAGCTACCAAAAAATCTTGGCGAAAACCAAAACTTCACCCAAGGGCCTAGGGGCGGTTAGACCGGCTACCTGGGGCGGTCTAACCTCCCGTACCCAAAGAACGAACTCCAACCAAGAACACCTAGCAAACCGCACGAGAACGACCCCAAATTTCACCCGGACGCTCCTCCGATCAAGGCGAACAAACTCATAGAGGAAAATCCGGCGAAACAAAACCTTGACCCGAAACACCCGGGGCGGTTAGACCGCCCCCTGTAGGCGGTTAGACCGCCCCTTCCAGAAAACAAAGCCGCGGGTCAAACCTCAACTTCCTCGCGCCCGATCTCCTGAATCACTCCACGGATTGCAGCAAAACTTCGGGAATAGCTAGGTTACCTCCTGGGCAACCTCTACCTCAAAGGAATCGACCCGAAATGCTCACAATCAAGAGGAATCGAAGAAATCGCTTCTCTAGGTCAAGAACTCGCCCAACTCGAGAAACCACCAAATCGAGTCCGATTCAAAGGGGATTTGGGGGCAAAGTCACCAGCCAAAGAGGCACTATAACCTCATACGTGACACCCACCAAAAACCCCAAGAAATCATTCTCAAAACACCGCCAAAAAGAGCTCCGAAAATCAACACAAAGGAGACGGGAAAACCATCATGATGAACAATGCCAAACCTTCTATACATGCCATGAAAGGTTCGTACAAGGTCTAGCTTGCCACCCAAACATCCATCCCTCTCTCTAGATCTCACATGAAGCTCCCAAGCTAGTCCTCTAAAATCCTAAAAAAATGGAGAACGAAAATGGGAAACAAATGAGCTAGGGTTCCAAGAGTTGGCTGCCATCCACCCATATAATGAGTATATATGGAGGCACCCAAAAGACTAAACTACCCTTCACTAATAACTAGGGATACATGCCCCTCGAGGGAGAATTTGGAAGTCTTCATGTCTTCACCATCGGACGGATGCCCGGCGACCACAACCTGCTTAGTCTCGACACAAGCCTTGCGATCCCGACGCGGGTCCTCTGCTTCGAAGCTTCTCGGCGCCGGCGGCCAGGGCGGTCAGACCGCCCCCCTGGGCGGTTAGACCGGCCCGGGGGATCTGACCGGCCCCAGGCGGTCTGACCGCCCCTCCTGGGCGGTTGAACCGGCCTGGGTGGCTGCACCTCCTCGTCGAGTCTTCGGTCTCGATTTTGTGGCTCAACCGAGTAACCCAGTGGTTTTCTGGTGAACCACTGCAAACCCCGCGAACTCGGTGTAGCCTCCGCCAATCTCCACTCATGACTTGGCTCCCACGTAGTCCCGGCTCGACCTTGGTTTTGAGGCTCTACGAAGAAACCTTCCACGACTTCATCTTGCTGTTCATGCCACCATGCGGCCCACACTTGACCCCACTGGCCACCGGGTCCCTCAAACAAAGCCTACTTGTCTTCTCCACACCTGGAGGCCTCACCGGCAACGACCTTTCGCGCTTGTTCTTCACCTGCACCAACACGAGTCAAGCCGCAACCTGCACCTGCACTACTTAGCCAAGAATCAGTCCACACAACGTTGTCAATCACTCATCACCCAAGGAAGCGACCATCCACCGGTCCTCGAACCACACATGGTCCTCAAACGAGAGGCACGGAAATGCCATTCGAGCAATCCGCAGTGATAATGGCTCAGAATTCAGAAACTCTCATTTTGAAACCTTTTTCCATGACTTGGGTCTTGAACACCAGCTTTTGAGTCCGTATACGCCTTCCCAGAATGGGGTTGTGGAAAGGAAGAACAGGACCTTGTGTGAGATGGCTCAGACGATGCTTGATGAGCATAGGACTCCGAGAAGGTTCTGGGCTGAGGCGGTGAACACCGCGTGCTATGTATCGAACATGATCTACCTCAGAGTGCATAAGAAGAAAACATGCTATGAGCTGATGCACGGTCGCACACCCAATGTGAGTCACTTCCATGTCTTTGGTTGCAAGTGCTTTATTCTGAAGAAACGGAAGAAGTTGGATATGTTTGAGGCTAGGTCTGTCGATGGTATTTTCTTTGGTTATGCATCTCATTCTAGAGCATATCGTGTGCTCAATCTTGAAACTAACCAAATCGTGGAGACTTGCGAGGTAACCTTCGACGAGACATAACCATGTAGTTAGTTTGTCTTTGAGTGTGCAGGTGATGATGAACTTGGCGAGGAGATCTTTCAGGAGGAGGAGGAGCATGAACATGGAGACGATGAAAATGGCGGTGTGGTGCCCCCGACTGAACATGTACCCACTACTTCGACTACGGTGGTGGACGGACCCTCTCCTACACCTACGACGACAAATCAATATCAAGGAGAAGCTACAGTTGAGGGGGAGGTAGCATCGAGGCGAGAACCTCCCCGGCGAGTACAAGTGGATCACCCAGCTTCAAGGATCATCGGCGACATGAATGAACGCACTACACGGTCGAGGGTTCGGAACAATTCTCATTTCGCTCATGCTGCATTTGTTGCTACTTTTCAGCCCAAAGACATTGGACATGCACTATCTGATCATAATTGGGTTAATTCGATGCCTGAGGAGTTGGAGAACTTTGAGAGGAATCAGGTTTGGGAATTGGTTGACCCTCCCTCAGGGTGTAAGCCGATTGGTACAAAGTGGGTGTGGAAGAACAAAGAGGGAGAGAAAGGTGAAGTAGTGAGAAACAAGTCGATGCTCGTTGCTCAGGGGTTCAGTCAGAAGGAGGGGATCGACTACGAGAAGACATTTGCTCCCGTAGCCCATTTGGAGGCGATAAGGGTCCTTTTAGCCTTTTCCGTGGCTAAAGGGTTCAAGCTGCACCAAATGGATGTGAAGAGTGCTTTCCTGGATGGTGTGTTGGAGGAAGAAGTGTATGTGAGGCAACCACCGGGGTTTGAGAGCGAGAAGTACCCCCACCGGGTGTACAAGTTGAGGAAGGCGCTTTATGGGTTGAAGCAGGCGCCTAGAGCTTGGTATGGTAGGTTGAGGGGGTTCTTGTTTGAGAAAGGTTTTGAGACGGGAAAGGTCGATCAGACCTTGTTTCTACTTAGGCAGGGCAGAGATATCCTGATTGTGCAGGTGTACGTGGATGATATTGTCTTTGGTGGCTCGTCTAACTCTCTTGTTGCAAGGTTTGCAGAGGATATGAGCAGGGAATTTGAGATGAGCATGATGGGCGAGTTGCAGTTCTTCCTCGGGCTACAAATCAAGCAATCAAAGGAAGGAACATTTGTGCACCAAGCCAAGTACACCAAGGACATTGTGCGGAAGTTCAAGATGGAGGAGTCCAAGGCTATGACGACGCTGATGAGTACGACTACAGCTCTTGATATGGATGAGGAAGGTGAACATGTGGACCCGAAGGAGTATCGAAGCATGATCGGGTCACTCCTCTACTTGACGGCGACGAGGTCAGAGATCCAATTCTCGGTATGTCTGTGCGCTCGTTTTCAAGCGTCTCTGAGGACTTCGCATCGGCAAGCGGTGAAGCGAATTTTTAGGTACTTGCATCACTCTCTCGACTTTGGCCTTTGGTACTCCGTGTCCTCTTCTTTAGCGCTTCATGGTTTTTCAGATGCGGATTTTGTCGGGTGTCGGTTGGATAGGAAGTCCACTTCTGGGACTTGCCAGTTTTTGGGTTTTTCTTTGGTGTCTTGGTCTTCCCGCATTGCTCTCAGCTCCTTTGGATTTCATACACCATGAGTGACTTTGGTGAGGAGTATACCCATGTCCCACTTCAATGTGATAGCACCAGTGGCATAAGTGTTGCAAAGAACCCAGTGCTCCATTCCAAAACCAAGCACATAGAAGTGAGGTATCATTTTCTGAGAGACAACATAGAGAAAGGAAAGATAGCTTTGATCCATGTACCCACACATGACCAACTAGCCGATATTTTCACCAAACCCCTAGATCAAGCAACTTTCACTCGTTTGCGGGGGGAGCTTGGTGTGTGTTTGATTTCTTGAGTTGGGTGTGTGGGAGCTCTTTTGTAGCATATTATAGCTTCCTTTTGTGCATTTCTTGCATTTGGCATGGCATATGTAACATGATGTATAGGCATCCTTGTATCTTAGATTGCATGCATTTTGTATCATATGCATTGGTTAGGAAAAGCTTCTCCTATATACATTGTTCACCATGGAATGCTATTTATGTCTTTGTGAGCTTGTTTGGTATGCTATGGTTAGTTTGGCTTAGCTCTTGATGATCTTGATTTATATCCATGGTTGATGGCTATGTTTTTGAAAAATGTCACATATATGCTCTCTCATGTGTAAGTGCCTTTATATGATCTTGACATGTTTTAGTGGCTTGGTTATGCTTAATTTGTTGTTGGATAACTAGTTTATTGATCATATGGGGTCAAAGTCTCATTTGCCATCATGAATGTTTAGCCCTCTTACTTTATCTTATGGAGGGGCATAAGTTCCTTTTTGTCGCAAAGACATTTCATGTACCAAATTTGAATCTGAAAATGAAATGTAAAATGCTTGGAAAATGTGCTCCCATGTCGTATGTGCTAAATTTAATTTGCTTTGGGTGCTAAACCGTTGCATGATGCCTACCAATGAGAAGTCTCATACATAGAAGTAGGCACATGGCTCGGTGGCTTTGACATGACATGAGGTGCTTGTGGGTGTTTGTGATGGTCTTATGATTAGAATGCCTGTCCTAGCATGAAGTTTGTGTGGCTTTGCTATTTTGATATGTTTTGATCATATTTAGGACTTTGCTCATGAGTGGCAAATTTTTTGCAAAATTGCCCAAATCCATCTTAGCTTCGTCCAATGGTTGTGAAACTTGGTGATCTTGTAGTTGATGTCAATGCGAAGGTATAGAGTATCTAACTTGCTCATTTGAACATGTGTAGCATCCTATGTTGAATTTTGTCTATTTGAGAAACTCTAGGTTGAAAGTTTTGCATTTTTGGCTTGATTCATGCATTGTCAACAAGGGGCAGAAGTTTGAGCTTGAAATGGCTTGTTGAATGCATTTAGAAAGTTTTCAGGTGGTTTCGAGCCATTTCTGGGCTCTGGTGTGCACCGGTCTAACCGGTCAAGAGCACCGGTCTGACCGGTCAGAGTGCTAACCCTGTTCACATGTTGAGCACCGGTCGGACCGGTGGTGGTGACCGGTCTGACCGGTGAGAGCTGAATTGTTGCAGCTGCTCTGTTTCAAGTGGTATTTTGCATGCATTCGTCCAGGGGAGTTGCATTGGTTCAGGGGGAGCTTGAATGTGTGCAGGGGGAGCTATTTGTGGTTGTTCGAGCTTTGGTTTGGTGGTTTGCGCTCTTCGCTTGAGCTTTGTTTTGTCTTGGATGTGTCGAGCCGTTGCCCTTGCCTAAGGGGTCCGAGACTTGTCTTCTTCAAGTGATCTTGCTCTTTGCCTTTGTTTGGCTTTCGATCGCTTGTTGGAGTTTCTTTTTGTTCGTTTCTTTTCTTTTTCTTTCCTCTCTTGTTGCTTTATGTGGGTATTGTCAATGCACTCATCAAGAGGGGGATTGAGGACCATGTGTGGTTCGAGGACCGGTGGATGGTCGCTTCCTTGTGTGATGAGTGATTGACAACGTGGTGTGGACTGATTCTTAGCTAAGTATTGCAGGTGCAGGTTGCGACTTGACAGGTGTTGGTGCAGGTGAAGAACAAGTGTGAAAGGTCGTCGTCGGTGAGGCCTCCAGGTGTGGAGAAGACAAGTAGGCTTCGTTCGAGGGACCCGGTGGCCAGCGGGGTCAAGTGCAGGACGCATGGTGGCATGAACAGCAAGATGAAGTCATGGACGGTTTCTTGGTTGAGCCTCAAAACCAAGATCGAGTCGGGACTACGTGGGAGCCGAGTCATGAGTGGCGATTGGCAGAGGCTACACCGAGTTCGTGGGGTTTTCAGTGGTTCACCAGAAAACCACTGGGTTCCTTGGTTGATCCACAAAGCCAAGACCGAAGAACTGAAGACGGTGCTGCAGCCGCTCCAGACTGGTCTGACCAGTGGGTCTTGTTAACACCAAAAAATGGTACAGGAAACAGGCTGACTTGTGGGCCGAGCTTGGTGATGAAATACCATTCGGCTAGGAAAAATCTTCTCAGAGGATTCGGTAAGGGACGCTTGCGGTCGGCAATGCGCTGTCGTTCGGCAAAAGGACTGTTTGCGCTTTTAAAGGGAAGTTTTCGGGAATGCGTGGTGACGTGGCCCGATATAAGGAAGGAGCGAGTTGATGGCGTATACGAGATGGACATTGGCGTCGGAGCTTTAATTTAGACATTAAATGTTGTACTCGTAGTCGATTAGGAGTCGTGTTATGACAAGGGTATAAATATAAACCTTTGATGTCTATAAGGGATCGAACATCTTCACAACTAAACCGGCCCCGTGCCAAAATCGAGTCCTTTAGTCGAGTCGTCGAGTTCTTCGAGAGGAAGCATCGATCCGTCGACCTCCGTAAGTACCGGCAACCTTGTATCATGTCTAGTATCATGCGGTGGATTTAGACCGTGATGCAAGAAGTCTTGTTACCTTGCTTAGTATCATGCGGTGGATTTAAGCTTGGTTCAAGGGGGTTTCTTGTTAGATCATGAGCCATGCGATGGGCTAAGGTCTAGCTTGGAGCTAGTTATCGTCTCTATTAGATCTGGCAAGATCTAATAGATTCATTAAGTTACCATATGTTTCTTTGAGTTTTTACTTTATGTTTAAATTCATGTAACACTCCTTTTCCCAATTTAGATTGAATAGAACCGGCTTTATCTTGTTTGGCGATCCTTATGTTATATGCTCATACCCTTAGCCCAATACGACACATGGATCACGTGTTCCCTAATAGCCGAACCCGAATCAATCTAAGTTGTCACGTGTTGCGGGTTCAAGCTTATTGATCTTGTATGAACCTTGAAAGAACTGGGTATCATGCGGTACATGCAGGTTTTTGGATTGTTTTAGAGCTAATCATCCGGTGGATTAGATTTTGATTCAATCTGATAGGTTTATCATCTTTGGCAATGTTTGTTCCTTCTCCACGGAACCCGATTCGGCTATACAGTTGTATTCGGTTGTGCTATCATGAGTAAAACATGTTCATAAGTTTGTTTTAAATAATGCGTGCTTTTAGCCTTCCATATTTAGATTGTATCATGCGGTGGTTTAATCTCTTTGTGGTTGATGGTGTGATTTCAAACAAGTTGTATCATGCGGTGGATTAACTTGTTTGGTTTCATGCTTGACGGGTTTGAAAGTACCTAGACATGCGGTAGACTAGTGCTTTTTACCTATGCATGCCTGTTTACTTCATAATTATATTCACGCTTTTACCTTATTTGTTTTAATCCTTATCTATCCTCGAGAATCGGTCATGATCATGTATGAACAACGCTATTTTAAACAAAGACCGATTTTTCGTCATGCTTATGTCATCCATTCGGCTATATCATGTTTTCATGTTTAACAGCTCCCGAATGATATTTGAACTGCATATAGATAGCTTGTTGTAGCTATATATCATTTTAATTGGCTTTCTAGCCGTAAATATGGAACTGTCTGGTACCACCCGGCAAGTTCCATGTTTCATCTAACTATTTTCATTCCTTTGTCAGTTTCAAGAAAATTGACTGGCACGCTTCGGGATTAATCACGTGTGTTAAGCCAGCTTCTTTTGGCTTGCTGTGTGCTTGGCGTGAGTTGCTGATTTTGCGTCAACACACTTTTTGGCACGCCCGGTGGGACCCCCTAGTTGACTCAAGATGCCTGATATTCACGACGTTATGGATGTCACCATTGATGACCTGTCTCTGGAGCAACAAGTGCAGTTGAAGGATGCCATTGACCAGTTTCAACAGAAATGCTTGATATCATTTGGCAAGAACAGTCTTGGTGTGTCGTACCTTAAATCTGACATGCCAAGGGTACTGTTACCAGGGGAGCCTGATTCCACGACTGCTCAAGAGAAATAGGAGGTTTTGAATGCTTTTTGGGAGACTATTGACAACGTAATGGTTAAACATCATACTGCTTTCCTGAATATGTTCAAGCAGATGATGGTTGGAGTCTTTGGCCCAGGCATGGAGAGGATGCTTAGTCGAGTATCCCCTCAAGCATCTTCTGTGGAGGTTGGAGAAACCAGTACTGCTCAACCAGCTCGAGATGCAGGTGCTCAACCGCCACTGCAAGGCCAACCAATCCAACCACCTCCACAAAGCGTTGGGAGTCAACCGGTCCAGCCGCCTCTACAAAACAATGGAGGTCGCCCAGTCCAACAACCGAACCCGTATCAGGCTAATGGACCTACATATGGGGATCTGGCGTTCGGTTCATCTGGAGTTCAACCTAACTCTACTTACAGGATAGCCCCAGCCAACAACAGGCTGCAGAAGAACATGTATGGTGGGGGATATTCAGAAGTCATGGACTATGGCGCCATTGACGCTTTCCCAAACCATGGATATGGTACAGATGCAGGAATGCAAGATGCTAATGATGATCTCATGATGCAGAAAATGGCCGATATTTTACAAAATCAATTCGGCCTTAAACCTAAAATTCAGGGACAAGCTTACACTCCTCCTTTCCCAAAATGGTATCACAGAGTGATTTTGCCACCACGGGTGAAACCTCCTATAGATTTCACAAAGTCTCTGGGCAAGACGATACAAGTACTGTGGAGCACATTGCCTGATACTTGATGCAGCTTGGGGAGGCTTCAGCTGATGAGGCGTTCAGGGTCAGATACTTCCCTTTGTCGTTGACAGGCCCAGCCTTTACATGGTTTTCTTCTTTGCCTCCTCAATCGGTCAACACCTGGAAAGATTTGGAACAGAAGTTCCATGCTCATTACTTCAGTGGTAGCACTGATAAGAAGCTAATTGATCTGGCTACCTTGAGACAGAGGCACAATGAAACACCCTTAGAATTTCTCAGAAGGTTCAGAGAGGTCAAAGGCATGTGCTTCTCTTTAAACCTGCCAGACGATCAATTGGCTGACATGGCTGTTGCGGGAATGTTACCAGCTATTCGAGAAAAGTTGTTTGGCATGGAGTTTGACAATCTTGGTCAGCTGTCCCAGAGGTTGTCATTAATGAGCAATCAAGCCTACGGATTCAAGAAGGATTCCAGGTTTGCCAAGCACAATGATATAGCTGATATCTACAACTAGTTCCTCGAAAGAGGTGATCAAGTGGAAGAGTTTGATGATGACAAGGAAGTGGCCACAGCTGAGATCATGTGGGGCAAAGAGCCGCTAACTGTGAACCAGTGATGGATAAAGCAAGCCAATGGCGCGTATGACTTTGACGTGACTAAGGCTGACAAGCTCTTTGAGTTCCTGGTGAAGGAAGGCCGAATCAAGTTGCCAGAGGGGCATTCTATGCTTCGGCCCGATGGAGTTAAAGAGAAACGTTATTGTGGTTTTCATGAC
This sequence comes from Cenchrus americanus, assembly GCA_947561735.1. Classification (NCBI taxonomy): domain Eukaryota; kingdom Viridiplantae; phylum Streptophyta; class Magnoliopsida; order Poales; family Poaceae; genus Cenchrus; species Cenchrus americanus. The sequence continues at coordinate 217,529,746 of OX387245.1, read as the reverse complement.
AGAAACTCTCACACCATTAATGATAGCAGAACTTTTAGAATGAGGATCTAGAAGTCTATCCAGGAGGGTCACTTGAAATTTGATAATAAGATGAAGCTGGATGGTCACTCTTTCCCTCAGAACATGGTTGGCTTCTCTGTTAATATGGTGAGTGCTGAGGAAAAGGGGAAGGTAAAGGTTTTAACTTCGGCTAGAGCAACGCAGGATGGATCAGTTGATCCTACACGTCAAGTGACAGTGGAACAAGTCCACAAAGAGGCTCCTCGCATCCTAAGAAGCCAGATTGAAGTTGGGGAATCTTCCAGGTCTAAGCCCAGGATAACTACACGCATTATCCTTAATAAGTGGCAGCGTCAGCAGGAAAAGGAACGCTACCAAAAGCAAAAATATGAAGAGGAGAAGCGGAGGTTTGAAGAAGAGGCGCACAGAAGAGAGCTGGAGGAGCATGCATGAGAACAGGAGCGTGCACATTGGGGATGCGCGTTCTTCAGGCACTGCTGGAACGAGGGTTTGAAGCTCCCCATTGAACAATTGCCCTGAATGCAGTGATAAGTATACTGAATATATGCAGGAAACTGTCAATCGTCGATCCGTCCATGAAAGAATTGGAAGGATACATCTTAATGACGGTTGGCGCGTAAAAATAAATGAAGTCAATGATCACCTAACGAAAAGGCATGCTGATCAGAAGTGGATTGATCAAGAAGAACAGGAACGTGAATACATCTGGCAAGAAGGACAGTGGTGCCCACTTGGCTTGAGAAGAAGCCAAAAGAGAAGGGTTCAGCGCTTGAGGAACCAGGAATTGAAGCAGGCAGGAATCAAGAGGAAGCAGGTGTGGCGTCCAAAAGATAGGTCTGATGGATCTGGTCGTTCGACTCCAGCGTGCATGGTATTACTTTTTGCCGAATGAGTTCATGGCTCCAGCTGACCAAGTTGTGCAGGAAGAAACATCTCCAGGTATCAATGAGGATGAGCAACTTGGGGGGTTGATGGTGCAGCTGGTGTTGGCCAAGCAAGCAACTTTCGACAAACCGGCCAAGAATCGACACATGAGGCCGTTGTACTTGAAAGGATACGTCAATGGCAAGCCATTGACCAAGATGTTTGTTGATGGTGGAGCTGCAATCAACGTGATGCCATACACCACATTCAGGAAGCTTGGCATGGTGTCACACCCGATTTTACAAAGAAACCGAATGCATCTCACGTGTGCGCCAGGATCAATTTACACACACATGATAGACAAAACGAGAGTAATACCATTGCTGTAATAAAACGTACAAGAGTTTAAACCAGTATGATAACCATTATTACATCCATAGGGGTGGACTCGAAGGTCCGAGCACGACAATAACTAAACGACGACGAGCAACTCCATCGTTGACTTCCACAGGCATGATGACTAGGGGATCCGCATGCCCTAGAACTCCTCGTAGTCACTCCAATACTCGTCCTCACCTCCGAAGTTCTCCTCTGAACAGCGGTAAGCAAGGGTGAGCACACTTATGGTTCACAGCGGTAAGCATTTTATAAGTTGGTCAAGTTTTATTAGCAAGCACCTAATTACTAGGTGTAAGTGTATACCAACCCACTTAACCTTAAAAGAAACCTCAAACCAAACCACAAACCCATGATTTGCATTAATCTTCAAGTTTATTAATCATGTGAGGGTCCAAGCCGCTCATGACCGTGAGCACGGCTGATCGATCAGTTTTACACTCTGCAGAGGTTGTACACTTTACCCACAGCTCGTGTTCCCCATCTTGCCCGGGTTAGCCAGACCCTTAAACACTTCCAAGGTGAGTGGCTAGGGGTCCACTACGAAGCCTTTACAAAGGAAAGAAGAGAAACCAACAACAAAGAACAAGCATAAAGGCGGAGCGGACCATAACCCTCCCTAATGGTCGCACATTAGCCAAGGTCGCTACCCCAAAAGAACCGGCTATACCCCTTCAACTCCGGCCCCCGTGCCCCTCTCGGAAAAGAGCTATCGCCTAACCCACTCCCCTAATTAATCGGCTAAGCCAGAGCCATGTGGACTGTGGTTGTACTGTTATCTTGGGTGGTTCTCCATGTTCCGATTATACTTCAAGTTATCTTGTTTTAAGCACAAACACATTATAAGCAAAACTGAGATGTATAACATAAACAAAGCATAACCAACTCATGTAGAGCAAACTAAGCATTTATCTACCCCAAACATTTGTTTAAACAGGGTTGATCAAGGTAAAGTGGTAAGGCATCTAGTCAAGTCCTTAGCTAGGTGTTTGCCCATCAGATTTATGCATAACAACAGGAATAGTAAACATTGTTTAGCATCGCAATGTCATAGGTTCAAAAAGATTATGCAGAGGGGGAAAGCCACTTGCCTTCCTCTACAAGTCGGGTGAAATCCTCCTCGAAGACAAGCTCTTCCCGATCACCTCCGACGGGGAGCTCGTACGAAACAGTGCACGATATCTACGAGTCAAACATGGATAACAAACAATAAACAAAACAGTACACCAAACAGTAACAAAACTGGTAAATTTACTGTTTAAAAGATTCTACTCGTGGAGACGATCATTTTGATATATAGAACGCTAAAAACGGAGTTAAAATGAAAAAGATATGATTAAAACAAGTTTACGGGGGCCTATCCGCAAGAAAACTAAGTTTACGGGTCTTTTATAAATAAAATTAGGGGCTAAAACATAATTTTATATAAAAACTAAAGGGCCTAGGTGTTAAAACTCAAGAAAAGGACCCCTAACACTATTATCTAGGGTAGACAGGGGCTAGATTGCAAAAACCAGGACCTATCCGTAAAGATTCTTAAAGGTGGAAGGACCGGCTTGCTAAAGTTTGAAAACTCAGGGGCTCTTAAGAAAAAGGGCCGCAGCCGCACCGTGGATCTCAGATCCAACGGCGGGCGACGCGCGCGCGCACCGTGGACCCAGCCGTGGGCGCGGTCCACAAGCCCACGGTGGACCAGCCTTTAAACGCGAAGGGGTATGCGATCCTGGCCGTCCGCGCGAGATCGAACGGCCCCCGGACGCGTGCAAGCGACGGGCGGCGGCGACGACGCCGGAGGGCGGCGGCGCGCGGCGGGGAGCTCGCCGGCGCTAGCTCTCTACGGCGCTCCCGGCCATCACTTTGACCACGGGTTGGGGCAAATGACGAGGGGATGCTTGCGCACGTGCTCGTGGGGTCTATGGGAGCGATCGGGCCTCACCGGCCGGCCGCACCGTAAGGGGGCGGCGCGGGCCGCTCCGGCGAGCTCGCGGGGGACGCTACCGAGCGCGAAAAGGAGGGGAATTGGGCGGGGGGAAAAATGCTTACCGTGCACGGGGGACGACGGCGAGCTAACGGGCGGAGAGGAGGCGGCAACGGAGGGGTTCGACGACGGCGGCGGCTCGGGCGGTGCTCCGGTGAGCTCGGGGCGCGGCTGCCACGGGCGTCGGAGACGAAGACCTGCGGCAACACGAGCTTGTCAAGCTCCTAGCGATCCCAAAAGTCAAGGAGAACAGGCGGGGGGTCTAGCCCTTCACCGGCGGCGACGGATCGACGGCGACGGCGGAGACCCGAGGCGGCGGCGCGGGAAATTGGTGCTCGTGCGTGCGCGTTAGCGGGTTGCGCAGAGGCAAAGGGAGGCACGGGGGGTGCGTGCGCGCGAGCTTAAAAAGGACCCGAGGATGGAAGGCGAGGCGAGTAGGGGTCGGGACGGCCGGCGCCTTGCCATTGATGGCTGCGGCCATCACGGCTAGAGTTAAAGGATGGAAAGAAACGGCCCTACTTGATCACGGGAAGGTTAATTGCCTTAAATGATCGCAAAGAGAAGAAAGGAAGGCGGGGGAGGCGGCCGGGCGCGGCGGGAATCACGCGGCGGCGCGGCTCGGGGAGGGGTCGGTGCGAGGAAGAAGAAAGGAAGGGGTGAGGGGAGGCTGACAGGTGGGCCCCGGCTGTCGGCGCTGCGGGGTAAAAAGAAAAAGGGGAGGGGGGAAGGTGTGCGGCGCGGGAGGCAGGCTGGGCCGCTTGGGCCGAAAGGGAGCCGATGAGGGTTTTGTTTTTTTTTTTTTTTTTTCAAACTTCATTTTCAAATTATTTTTCATCTCAAATTCAATTCAAACTTTTTCAAACTCTTCTCAAGAATTTTATAGACCTTTTAGAAACCACACAAGGAACCAAAAACCATGCAAGCCAACCGATGATGCACATACACTTGTTGTCTCTAGGTTTATTAAATTATCTTTAATATTTTTAGAGCTCAATTTAAATAGCAATTTAATCTCCTTAAATTCTTAAGACTAATTTAAGTTGCTAAGAAATTTTAGTGATGGAATTTTAGGGTGTCACAAATCCTACCCCCTTAAAGAGAATCTCGTCCAGAGATTCGAAGACTTAGAGAACAAATTTCGAGGAAAGTCTTCCTTGAGTTCATCCTCTCTTTCCCAAGTTGCCTCTTCCGCAGTATGATGACTCCACTGTACTTTACACATTCTAATGATCTTACTCCTGGTAACTCTTTCTGACACATCCAAGATCTTAACAGGGTATTCTTTGTATGTTAGGTCGTTCTCCATTTGAATATCCTCTAACTGTACCGGTTCTATCCTAACCTCACTTGTGCATTTCTTCAGCTGTGATACATGAAACACGTCATGAACTCCTGACAACTGTGCTGGCAACTCTAACTGGTATGCTACTTCTCCTTTCCGTTCCAAAATCTTGAAAGGTCCGATAAATCGAGGTGATAACTTTCCTCTGACATTAAACCTCCGTAAACCCCGAATCGGTGACACTCTGAGGTATGCATAATCACCCACTTCCAGAATCACCTCTCTTCTTCGAGGATCAGCATAACTTTTCTGACGTGACTGTGCCGCTTTAAGATTCTCTCTTATGATTTCAACTTGCTTTTCTGCTTCCCGTATGCTGTCTGGCCCAAAGAATTGTCTTTCACCAGTCTGGTTCCAAAACAACGGTGTCCTACACTTTCTTCCATACAGAGCTTCAAAAGGTGCCATTTTGATGCTGGACTGATAGTTGTTGTTATAAGCAAACTCTGCATAAGGCAAACTCTTATCCCAACTGCCACTGTTCTTTAACGCACAAGCTCTCAACATATCCTCAAGTACCTGATTCGTTCTCTCCGTCTGCCCATCCGTCTGAGGGTGGTATGCCGAGCTGAAGTTTAACTTTGTATCCATCAATTCATGTAACTTCTGCCAAAATCGTGATGTGAACTGTGTGCCTCGATCTGACACTATCTTCTTCGGTACCCCGTGCAAACACACTATCCCTGAATTATACAACTCAGCTAGCTTCACTCCTGTATAGGTCGTCTTTACTGGAATAAAGTGCGCTACCTTGGTTAATCTATCCACAATAACCCAAATAGAGTCATACCCATCACCAGTACGAGGTAATCCCACTATGAAATCCATACCGATTTCCTCCCATTTCCACTCAGGTACCTTCAGAGGCTGAAGCAATCCTGCGGGCTTTTGATACTCCGCCTTCACTCTTTGACACACATCACACAAAGCTACATGAGCTGCTACATCTTTCTTCATCCCATACCACCAGTATCTCTGCTTCAAGTCCTGATACATCTTGGTGCTACCAGGGTGTATAGAGTAAGCTGAATCATGCGCTTCCTTCAAAATAGCTTCTCTCAACTCCTTGATCTCAGGTACACAGATTCTGTTCTTAAACCACACTATTCCTTGCTCATCTTCCCTGAATTCCGGAACTTTGCCTAACTTAATCAACTTCCTGTATTCTGCAATCTTGTCATCAGTCAACTGCCCCTTTCTGATATCTTGCTCAAGTGTCGACTCAATCTCTAATGTCAAAGTCTCACTTGAAGCAACCATTCCCAAGTTAAGCTGTGCCATTTCCCAACATAGCTCCTGAGGTAACAGGTTTCCTATCAGCATGCTAGTCTGTCCCTTCCGACTCAAAGCATCTGCCACAACATTTGCCTTTCCTGGATGGTACTGGATATCCAAATCATAATCTTTGATCAACTCTAACCATCTTCTTTTCCTCAAATTCAAATCCTTCTGAGTAAAGATATACTTCAGACTCTTATGGTTAGTAAAGATCTTACACTTGTTCCCAATCATGTAATGTCTCCAGATCTTCAATGCGTGAACAACCGCAGCTAACTCAAGATCATGAGTGGGATAGTTCTGCTCATGTTTCCTCAACTGTCTTGAAGCATAAGCTACTACCTTTCCTTCTTGCATTAGCACACATCCCAAACCTTGCCGAGAGGCATCATAGTATACATCGAACCCTTTGTGTATATCTGGCATGATCAACACAGGTGATGTAGTCAGTCTCTTCTTCAACTCCTCAAAACTAGCCTGACACTTCTCATCCCACTTGAATTCTCTTCCTTTCTCGAGTAGAGTGGTAAGTGGCTTAACTATCTTAGAAAACCCTTCAATGAACCTCCGATAGTATCCTGCAAGACTAAGGAAACTTCTGATCTCTGGCACATTCTTAGGCGGACTCCAGTTCAATACATCCCGAACCTTGCTTGGATCAACTGCAATTCCCCCATCTGTGATGATGTGTCCGAGAAAAGAGACCTCCTTCAACCAGAAAGCACACTTGCTGAACTTGGCATATACCGATGTTCCCGTAGCTTCGTAACACAAGCCTCGATGTTCCTCATGTTCTTCCTCACTCCGAGAAAATACCAAGATATCATCAATGAACACCACAACGAACTTATCTAGATACTCCATGAATACCTTGTTCATCAAATACATAAAGTATGCCGGTGCATTGGTCGTGCCAAAGGACATCGAGTGAACTCATGTAACCCGTACCTAGATGTGAATGTTGTCTTTGGTATATCCTCCACACGGATTTTTAACTCGGTGATAACTCGATCTAAGATCTATCTTAGAGAAGGCCTTAGCTCCTCTCATCTGATCAAACAAATCCTCAATCTGAGGTAAAGAGTATTTATTCTTGATAGTAACCTCGTTAAGTGATCGATAGTCTATACACAACCTCCTAGATCCATCCTTCTTATCAACGAAGAGTGTGGGGCTCCCCATGGTGATGAACTAGGACGGATAAACCCTTTACTAAGTAGTTCTTCGATTTGTTTCTTTAATTCAGCTAGATCTTTAACATCCATTCTATATGGTCTTTTACATATGGGAGCAAGTACTGTGTATAAGTTCAATACTAAATTCAATGTCACGATCAGGTGGCATACCTGGCAAATCCTCTGGAAACACATCAGGAAATTCATTCACTACCCTTATATCCTCCAAAGCCTTGCCTTCAACAGAGTTCACAACTCCTTTGCTGGATGAGGGTGCACTCACATATTCTACTCTCTCCCCTTGAGGACTTGTTAACAGCACTGACCTCTTCCGACACTGAATAACTCCATCACAACTCCTTAACCAATCCATACCAAGAATGACATCTATTCCCCATGATTTTAGAACTACCAGATTAGCAAGAAAGTCTACCCCCATGATATTAATCTTTACTTGTGGGCATATATGACCAGTTTTCATTTCTCCCCCAGGAGTGCTAACTATCAGTGGGTTCTTCATTGTGCTCATAGATAAGTTATATTTTGCCACAAATTGATCAGTTATGAATGAATGTGATGCTCCTGAATCAAATAATACGGTAGCAGGTACAGAGTTGACGAAAAACGTACCCAATACCACGCCGGCATCATTCTGAGCTTGCTCCACTGATACATGATTGACTCGACCACGCACATGACCCTGCTGGCCTTTCTTGCTGGGTGTCTGTGGAGTATGAGCCTGTGAAGATGGCTCTCCAGTCCTGTTTCCATTGTCTCTCTGCGGAGTCTGCATCACCTTCTTGGGACAATTGTTAGCATAATGCCCCAGCTCTCCACACTTGAAACATCCACCAGGCTGAACAGGGTTGGTGTTTCTGACATGTGCCCCAGAGTTATTGCTAGGACGACTCAGCTGAGGGGTAGGAGCTCTGGGTGTCTGAGGATTGAAGCGCTGTGGCTGCAGCTGCATGTTCTGTGGATACCTCCCAGCTTGACCACGAGGACGATATGGAGCCAAGCTCTGCTGAGAACTGTAACGGGGACGGGTGTTACTGCTAGACTGCCCATGAGACTGAAACTTGCGTTTCTGTTCACCCATCTCCTTTCTCTTGCTTTCCAGCCCAATAGCTTTGTTCACCAGCGTCTGAAAGTCTGGGAAGATGTGACTCTGCAGTTGATAGTTCAAAGGACCAATCAAGCCATCCAGAACCTTTCCTGCCTCTTTGGATCAGTGTTGACTTCATCAGGTGCATAGCGTGACAAGTGAGTGAACTTGTCCAGATACTCAGTCACTGACATATTGCCTTGCCTCGTAGACAAGAACTCCCTCTCGCTTAAGCTTGAGAACCCCCGAAGGAATGTGGTAAGTACGGAAGTTGTCACGAAACTCCCGCCAAGTGATGTTATGCCCGTTGGGATGAGCGAGCTGAGTACGCATCCCACCAATCTGCGGCCCGCCCCACAAGTCTCTTCACAGCAGCATACGGGACCATCTCCCCGTCGGTGCATTGCACGATCTCCGGCTTCTTGGTGATAGTTTTCGGCCCCGGCCGTCGCATCCGGTGGATCGGCCGAGTGGGAAAATGTAGGGGGATGGTGGCTCATGAACTCCTTGTGCTCGTCCCTTGGTGGCGGGGGTGGTGGAGGGATCGGCTGTGGTGGCTGGTTCTCGTTGAGCTTGCATCCGCTGCACCGTGTTGGTAAGGTTTTGAATCGGTGCACCGCGCTGCCGAGAACTCGCCGTATGTTTGGGTCCATTGCTTGGTTTGATCGGTGGAGGTGGTGCTGGGTTTTGCTGATTTGCAATATGTGCCCGGATCACAGGTGGCACGTCTTGACCTCCTCCGGACCTGATGTTTACCATCTGACCGTTAGAAAAATCATATCTCAGATAATTGTACTTGAATCATTGCATAAGAGGATAACTCAAAATGAAATAACAGCATGTTCTTCAGTTAAGACAGATTCTGTTGACCTCAAATAATTATGTATAACTTTCTGTGTAATTATCCAATGACCACGAATGTTTACCATATTATAATGTATAAAATTGTGGAACCTTCCCAACTGGAATCACCTCATTTGGACATCTATAACTCGAGATAAAATTCAAACAGTACAGCTATATCAGCAGAGATTTACAGATTCTGACATGTTCACTACTTTGTGCATAACTTCAAGAATAAGTATTGTATACCATTGAATTTTTGACAGAAATTCATCCTCTAAATTTGTGAACTAACCCAACTGGTTTCATGTCATTTGGAGTTCTGTAGCTTGAGTTATAAACAAAACATTACTGGTATGTCATATGACTGCGAAAACAGATTTGATCCAATCAAAATTGCATAAGAGATTAAGCAATGACAACCGATAAAACCCAAACCAAACTTTAATTAACTTAAAATTTCAGATTGCATAGTGGCCATCACTCCACCATACAATTCACAATCAAGCAAAGATCCAACTCAAGCATGTTTGCAAACAGCATTCATTATTACAAGCAAATACGTTCACGCAGGAACGGTCTAGCGAAAGGTAAATAATAAGGGCGAGCATCCTAGGATCCTAGCCAAGACGAGTGGTGGCTTCATCAGTGCCGTAACGAAGCCTCTTGCGCGGAGGGGAAGCCGTAGTCCGATATGGCATGACTTCCCGAGGGAGTCGCCGTCCCGCCACCGTGCTTCCGTACGTGCTATCTTCGCCTGAGCAGCCTGCAACTCTTCATGATACTTGTTCATCTCCAAAGTTGCTCCCTCCGGATCCGCGTTCGTAGCAGCAGTCACCCGTGCCAAGACGTCAATGCGAACATTGCCTCCCGCCGGCACCACGGTCACTTCGTGCCACTTGCACGTCGAGGCACATGGCGGTACTCCGATTGGAACAACCGCACCCGATTTGCATGGCGACCGACCGTAGCGCCCTCCTTGCCTGCATCATTCACCGCAGCGTCATCCGTAGAGAACCGAGCTGTGCTATGGTGAGATGAGCGATACCTCCATCCTTCGTATCATTCGGAGGCTTCCCGATGTAGACTCGCAAGTGTAGTAATCCCTCATTCCGGCTCACCGAAATGCTTGGTCACATAGAGAGGCCTTATGGTATATCCCGGTACCTCGTAACATTCCACGAAGAATGCGGAACCGTCCATTCTCGGCTTCGTAGAGTGTTTGTGGTATTCCGCTCCATAATAGCGGGGATCCTCATCTTCCTCTCGGGTTGCCAACAAGCATTGTTACCATCATCCTCACCCACACCGTCATCACCGGAGTCATCCGGTCACCTCCTTCATCATCGAGCCTGGATCGGAGCGGACAGTGTAGGGGGTGCTTCCTCATTGACTACGAGCGCCGGTGGGATCACGATGTCTCCATCTCGCGTCCGCCTCTAGCACCGTGCCATCGTACGTACCGTGGCCGTTCCAATGGCTCTTCCGGCTCCTCCTCCTCCATCTCGACCTCTTCGAGATCCTCCTCTTCTTCTTCGGCCGGATCTCCTCCGGGTCTTCCTCCACCTCAACCTCCGGGCCGGAACTCCTCCCCGTTCCTCCTCAACATCTTCAAGACGATGGCGAGGGGCCAGCTGTCCAGAAGGAAAACGCCCACCAGTGCTCTTACGAGGGGTCATGTAAGTCCTGGCCATCTGTCAAAGCAAAACTGATCTCAGAGTACAGAATAAATCAAAATGACAGTTTAAAATGATAAACAAAAATTAAATTAGGTTTTTAATGCGTAAATAAGATGATTTGAAGCATGACAAGGCTTTCTAGAACATGAATCCTTAATTTCGTCCATTTCTAACTAAGGCTGCGACCTACGTCATCACGGCTCCGGTACCACTTTGTCACACCCGATTTTACAAGGAAACCGAATGCATCTCACGTGTGCGCCGGGATCAATTTACACACACATGACGGACAAAACGAGAGTAATACCATTGCTGTAATAAAACGTACAAGAGTTTAAACCAGTATGATAACCATTATTACATCCATAGGGGTGGACTCGAAGGTCCGAGCACGACAATAACTAAACGACGACGAGCAACTCCATCGTTGACTTCCACAGGCATGATGACGGGGGGATCCGCATGCCCTAGAACTCCTCGTAGTCACTCCAATACTCGTCCTCACCTCCGACGTTCTCCTCTCGAACAGGCGGTAAGCAAGGGTGAGCACACTTATGGTTGGAGCTCAGCAAGTGGGGGAAACAATGCAAGGCTATCAAGGATAGGCTATGGTTCACACGGTAAGCATTTTATAAGTTGGTCAAGTTTTATTAGCAAGCACCTAATTACTAGGTGTAAGTGTATACCAACCCACTTAACCTTAAAAGAAACCTCAAACCAAACCACAAACCCATGATTTGCATTAATCTTCAAGTTTATTAATCATGTGAGGGTCCAAGCCGCTCATGACCGTGAGCACGGCCGATCGATCGCTTTTACACTCGTAGAGGTTGTACACTTTACCCACGGCTCGTGTTCCCCATCTTGCCCGGTTAGCCGGACCCTTAAACACTTCCAAGGTGAGTGGCTAGGGGTCCACTACGAAGCCTTTACAAAGGAAAGAAGAGAAACCAACGGCCCCGCAACGATGCTACCGCGGCGGATCGGACCATAACCCTCCCTAATGGTCGCACCTTAGCCAAGGTCGCTACCCCAAAAGAACCGGCTATACCCCTTCAACTCCGGCCCCCGTGCCCCTCTCGGAAAAGAGCTATCGCCCTAACCCACTCCCCTAATTAATCGGCTAAGCCAGAGCCATGTGGACTGTGGTTGTACTGTTATCTTGGGTGGTTCTCCATGTTCCGATTATACTTCAAGTTATCTTGTTTTAAGCACAAACACATTATAAGCAAAATTGAGATGTATAACATAAACAAAGCATAACCAACTCATGTAGAGCCAACTAAGCATTTATCAACGCCAAACATTTGTTTAAACAGGGTTGATCAAGGTAAAGTGGTAAGGCATCTAGTCAAGTCCTTAGCTAGGTGTTTGCCCATCAGATTTATGCATAACAACAGGAATAGTAAACATTGTTTAGCATACAGTGTCATAGGTTCAAAAAGATTATGCAGAGGGGGAAAGCCACTTGCCTTCCTCTACAAGCTGGGTGAAATCCTCCTCGAAGACAAAGCTCTTCCCCGATCACCTCCGACAGGGAGCTCGGACGAAACGAGCACGATATCTACGAGTCAAACATGGATAACAAACAATAAACAAAACAGTACACCAAACAGTAACAAAACTGGTAAATTTACTGTTTAAAAGATTCTACTCGTCGAGACGATCATTTTGATATATAGAACGCTAAAAACGGAGTTAAAATGAAAAAGATATGATTAAAACAAGTTTACGGGGGCCTATCCGCAAGAAAACTAAGTTTACGGGGCTTTTATAAATAAAATCAGGGGCTAAAACATAATTTTATATAAAAACTAAAGGGCCTAGGTGTTAAAACTCAAGAAAAGGACCCCTAACACTATTATCTAGGGTAGACAGGGGCTAGATTGCAAAAATCAGGACCTATCCGTAAAGATTCTTAAAGGTGGAAGGACCGGCTTGCTAAAGTTTGAAAACTCAGGGGCTCTTAAGAAAAAGGGCCGCAGCCGCACCGTGGATCTCAGATCCAAAGGCGGGCGACGCGCGCGCACACCGTGGACCCAGCCGTGGGCGCGGTCCACAAGCCCACGGTGGACCAGCCTTTAAACGCGAAGGGGTATGCGATCATGGCCGTCCGCGCGAGATCGAACGGCCCTGGACGCGTGCAAGCGACGGGCGGCGGCAACGACGCCGGAGGGCGGCGGCGCGCGGCGGGAGATCGCCGGCGCTAGCTCTCTACGGCGCTCCCGGCCATCACTTTGACCACAAGGTTGGGGCAAAATGACGCGGGGATTCTTCCGCACGTGCATGTGGGGTCTATGGGAGCGATCGGGCCTCACCCGGCGGCCGGCACCGTAAGGGGGCGGCACGGGCGCTCCGGCGAGCTCGCGGGGGACTCTACCGAGCGCGAAAAGGAGGGGAATTGGGCGGGGGAAAATGCTTACCGTGCACAGGGGACGACGGCGAGCTAACGGGCGGAGAGGAGGCGGCAACAGAGGGGTTCGACGATGGCGGCGGCTCGGGCGGCGCTCCGGTGAGCTCGGGGCGCGGCTGCCACGGGCATCGGAGACGAAGATCTGCGGCAACACGAGCTTGTCAATCTCCTAGCGATCCGAAAAGTCAAGGAGAACAGGCGGGGGTCTAGCCCTTCACCGGCGGCGACGAATCGACGGCGACGGCGGAGACCCGAGGCGGCGGCGCGGGAAATTGGTGCTCGTGCGTGCGCGTTAGCGGGTTGTAGAGGCAAAGGGAGGCACAGGGGTGCGTGTGCGAGCTTAAAAAGGACCCGAGGATGGAAGGCGAGGCGGGTAGGGGTCGGGACGGCCGGCTCCTTGCCATTGATGGCCACGGCCATCACGGCTAGGGTTAAAGGATGGAAAGAAACGGCCCTACTTGATCACGGGAAGGTTAATTGCCTTAAATGATCGCAAAGAGAAGAAAGGAAGGCGGGGAGGGCGGGCGGGCGCGGGGGGAATCGCGCGGCGGCGCGGCTCGGGGGGAGGGGTCGGCGCGAGGAAGAAGAAAGGAAGGGGAGAGAGGGGAGGTCGATAGGTGGGCCCCGCCCTGCCGGCGCCGCGGGGTAAAAAGAAAAAGGGGAGGGGGGAAGGTGTGCGGCGCGGGGAGGCGGCCGGGCCGCTTGGGCCGAAAGGGAGCCGGTGCGGGTTTTGTTTCTTTTTCTTTTTTTTCAAACTTCATTTTCAAATCATTTTTCATCTCAAATTCAATTCAAACTTTTTCAAACTCTTCTCAAGAATTTAATAGACCTTTTAGAAACCACACAAGCAACCAAAAAACCATGCAAGCCAACTGATGATGCACATACACTTGTTGTCTCTAGGTTTATTAAATTATCTTTAATATTTTTAGAGCTCAATTTAAATAGCAATTTAATCTCCTTAAATCCTTAAGACTAATTTAAGTTGCTAAGAAATTTTAGTGATGGAATTTTAGGGTGTCACACATGGGCCCCGGAGACTTTCCAACAAGCATAATTCTGAATGATTTTGCTGGAAATCCTTCAGATACCAAGGGCTCCGTGCACGTGGACCTGATGATTGGGTCCAAAACTTTGCTCGTGACCTTCTTTGTCATTGAGGGCAAAGGAGCTTACAGCTTGCTGCTTGGACGGGACTAGATCCATGCAAACTGCTGCATCCCATCTACCATGCACCAACAGCTTGTTCAATGGGTGGATGATGATATAGAAGTAGTCTAAGCAGATGATTCAGTAAGCGTGGCTAATGTCGAACCAGCTTTCTGGGAGTATCAAGACATCGATTGCTTCTCAGGAAAGGACTGGGGTGAAGGTCCTATTGAACCAGTCAGCAGTGATCAACAGCCGATTCAAGCAGTCGGCTCTTATAGCAATTTTTAATGGAAAATCCAGTTGATGGAACTGATGGGAAGTTAGGGCGTGGATTCATGTCGGCTGACAAATTGGAAGAAATTGACATTGGAGATGGTGACAAGCCAAGGCCGACATTTATCAGTGCTAACTTGGATTCGAGTTTCAGAGAAGGATTAATCAAGCAGTTAAAGGAATATAAAGATTGCTTCTCTTGGGATTATTCGGAGATGCCTGGTTTGGATCGTTCCATTGTTGAGCATTGGTTGCCAATTAAGCCTGGTTTTAAACCTTACAAGAAACCTCCCCGAAAAATCTACAAGGATGAAGTATTGGCCGACGTGAAAAAGGAAATTGAAAGATTGCTTGATGCAAATTTCATTCGGCCATGCAGATATGCGGAGTGGATCTCTAACATCGTCCCTGTTTACAAGAAAAATGGGAAGATGAGAGTTTGCATTGACTTTAGAGATTTAAACAGAGCTACTCCCATGGATGGATATACAATGCCCGTTGCTGATTTATTGGTTGATGCTGCTGCTGGACATAAAGTTATCAGTTTTATGAATGGTAATGCAGGGTACAATCAAATATTTATGGCAATAGAAGACATATCGAATACAGCCTTCAGATGTCCTAGGCATATAGGTCTGTTTGAGTGGATTGCCATGACATTTGGGTTGAAAATGCCGGTGCAAATTATCAACGAGCCATGAATTATATCTTTCATGAGTTGATCGGCAAAATTGTTGAGATTTTTATTGATGATGTCGTGATCAAGTCTTTGAATCATTACTCACATTGAAAGATGTGAAGTGATGGAAGAGTATGCGAGTGGATTTGCAGGGCACCCAGGAGGCTATTTTATTGACTGAGAGAGCACATTGGGAGTGATGTCTGGTTGGCGTGCGTTATTGGAATACCAAACGACAGGGTTTTCTTCCCGAATGCGAAGGGTTTTCATTGAACAGTGCTTATGGTTCCCGAATCGAGGATTTTCTGCGGATTTTGTGCCAAGGGGTGGTTGTTTTTGCGTATTCGGCTAAGATAAAGTTCCCAAATTCATTTGGAAACAGTGAAGTTCGCATCTACAAGCAGAAGAGGATCATCACAATATAAGCACAGAAATTAAAATTCTTTATTTATTGCCAAAAACCAAGCATCCCTAGTACAAACTAATCAAAGAGCCTGTTTAGCACAGGCTGGGGATGGATGGTATCGGCAATGGCGTCGCCATGGCCATCGAGGTGCTCCAGGATGACCTCGATCTCGTCGACATCCTCTGGTGCGCCACCCTAGAAGCCACGCGGCTGGATGAAGTAATCGATGCCAGTGTGCGTCGCCATGGAGGCCAGGCCCAAGGTGGTGCCTAGGTGGACGCCGTGGAGGGCCACTTCATCCACGCGGTTTTCCACCGCGGCGAGCCGGTCCGCTGGAGTGTCCCCGGGGGCGTTCACCATGTCCACCAGTTGCTTCACCAGCATTTTCAGCTGGTCAAGCTTGGCGCCGCGGGCTGCAAAGTTGCAAGGCAATGGTGGTTAGTTTCAAAAGTTGAATTGGATGAAAGTCAATCAAAGAGATATACCGTCAATGGTCTCCAGCAGCTGTTTACGCTGATCCTCCCATTCGAGCTCAGCGATGCAGGCTTTCTTGGAAATTTCTCCCAGCTCGCGTCGGGATTCGTCACGCTCCTCCTTGAAACGGAGGGCGTCGCGCTCGCTGTAGGGCACGGGGGAATAGTTGTACGACTCCGAGGAGTCGTCCAGTAGGGCTGGATTCGTGGCCGGCGCAGGGGCCGGATTCCAATGGATGAGCCTGAAACAAAAGAGGATCATCAGAAACGGAAAGAAAATCTGAAAGGAATCGTAAAGGAAGTTGATGATCTCTGCCTCAGACGAGCGCCGGCGTGGCTTCCTTCCGCCTCGTCGCTGGCGCGGCGCCTGCTGCCGCTACCCGCCATCAGGTTTCTTGGGTGTGCTGGTGCTAGAGAAAGAAAGCCTAGATTGGCAAAGGCTTGAAGGCAAAAGACTTGGTGAAAGGCTGGGGGCACTTACAGTTTTATTTATGGGGATGGGAAAGAGATCGTGGCCCTGGATCGTGGTGCATATCCCGAGAAATTTGGAAGGTGGAGAGGTTTCCTTAACCGAATCGCCGTCGGGTCGTTTGGAATTCAAGCTGAGTCATTGTTGACGGTGTATTTTGGTACACCTAGCATGTTCATTACACTTTGGTTTGGATTTGATTATGGAACTAACCCGCCACTAGGCACACTAATCATATAACAAGTTCATCTATGTGCATGCATTTGGAAGTGTTGTGTTTATGTAGGAAAACATGGACATAAAGGACGGATTCACAACAAGTTCAAAGGAGCATTTACGAACTCTTGTTCGTGTTCATGAGCTTGATGAAATCACTTCCAATGGTGGCAAGGACCGAAGTGCTACGAGGAACACCCCCGGGGATTAAAGCGTAAAAGATCGAACTTCATGCGTGGAGAACCTCCATCTTGGACGCGAGGATGACATCGTCAAAATCATGCAAGTGGAGGCGGCAAAGTGCATAATTACATGAGGACCCATGGGAGCGAAGGGGCGACCGAACTGGGCCGAGGTGGGCCCAGGCCGGTCGGCCCAGGCCGGTCGGCCCAGCACACTTCAGTGGCCGGTTCGACCCCCTTTCCTTGCACCCGAAGGATTTTCAACCCTAAAACCCTGGAGGCGCCGCCATTCGACAGGAGAGAGCCATTCGCACCAGGAGGCCGTCCACAAGCTAGAGAGAGAGGAGGAGGATCTCAGGAGGGAGATCAACCACCTCGAAGGAAGCACCCTCTCGTGGGGAAGAAGGAAGACACCGTCGGAAGGGAAACCATGATCAACGGTGCTATGTCTAGCACTTTGATGGGGTAATCTTCTTATTCGTCCATGGGTTGTAATCGATCTTGAGATGTAATCGTACTTTGTCGGATTATCTATCTATCATCTTGTGTTGAATATACTTTAATGCTTAAGGTTAGCTACCTAGCTGTAAAGGGAGTAGAGCTCCAATGCTTCCATGGATCCATTCAATACACCGTGTCCATCATAGGTCTAGTCATGAATACCTTCGCGTAGTGACAGTACGAGAGGAGGGAAAGGGCGAAACCGTGGTCACAACCCCGATAGATTAGATTGGTTTTCATGTCTTTAAGTGATTTCATGCTCTAGTATCATAGACCCATGGGCGAGTGTCTCCTACCTTGATCACTTATTGTTCTCTCTTGTGTACTTTAGTTGTTTTCTAGCATAATAGTAGTTAGGGTTTTAGTAGCTAGTGCTTAGAAGTAGATTGAACGCTTGTAATCCCTTTGCTCCGCGGATTGACAAGAACCTTGGGAATCCCGTGGTGAAAAAGGTGTGGGGTCCGTACGCTTGCGGATCGTGGAGGGATACGTCTTTTATCCGTCAATAGTCATATTCGGTTGACTGGCTCGACTGAGTTGCGGTAGGAGTGCTATTCGGGTATAGTATTGTTTGGCCGGGGTTACTGAATGAATCATCCAAAAATTGCAGACAAGGAGATACAGAGAATGGAAAGTGAAGTTTGTGATAAACAAAAAATTACAAGGACGATTAATCATTCAGCTACAAATTGTTTGGCACATCAAATGTTCAAATACTCTGCAATTATACTAGAAGCATCTGATATCATTTTGCTGATGTTTTCTAACAGTTTTTTATCAGCTTCTTGAGTGGCGGACAGGACGGAAATCTTTGATTTAAGTTGGTTTGATTCAATCATGGCTGCTGAAGTTTCCTTCTGGATTTTCTCTGTTAATCCAGGGAGTTCGGCTGTCTTCTTCCTGTCAGCCTCAATTTCAGCTGTCAAAGTCTTCAACTCAACTTCTAGTGCAGCTTTCCTGGCAATCTTCACCTCAAGTGCAAGTGGCAGTTCAACTATCAGTTCCTTGTTCCTCTGGATTTGAGCCTGGGATTCTTCCACGAACTGCTTGACTTTGGTTCTCTTTTGCTCAAGGACTGGTCGTGAGGATTGGTTCTTTAAAGCTCGCCTCACTGCTGCATAGTGATTGTCCAGATGAGAGATGGGCTTCAGGGAGGCTTCGATATTACTGGGAAGTTCTTGGTTAATGGATTCAAGTATTTCCTCCAGACGATCAATGTCCCTAACTTGATCCTGAATATCCCTTTGCAACAGAGAGAAGACTTCCTTCAGTTTTGCCTGATTCTCCTCTGATAAAGCCTGATGTGAGGAAGCCTTATCTCCTTTTTCGGTAGTAGGGTCATCCACAATAAATGGAGGGCTTGATGTTGATATGACCTGGTTTTGAAAGGAATTGCCGAATTAGGGATGATTTATTAAAAGGAAATGAAAGTGCAAGTGTTTACACTTACCTCATTTCTGGTCTCCTGAATTGGAGGAGGGTTTTGTTCAGGCTCAAGAGGGATTTCTTGGGTAATCAGCTAAGGAGGAGCTTGAGGAATTCCTTGTGAAGCTGAAGCTTCCAATTGAGGGGAAGTTGGTGCAGTTCCTGGTAGCTTTGAAGCTTATGGCTAAGGTGAAGATGGATTCATCCCTTGTGAAACTGGAGCTTCTGCTTGAGAGGGGGATGATTGAACCCTTGGTGCAGCTGAAATTTCTGCTTGAGGAGAAGATGTTTGAACCCTTGGTGAATTCGAATTTGAAGCATGTTCAGGAGAAGAAATTTCCACAGGTTGATTCACCAATGTTTCTTCTGCAGATGGTAAATGAAGGGTTAATGCCAATGTGAATAATGGTCTTGACAAGAAAGTAAGGTAATAAGGGCCATACCAACAGATGGAGCATTGGCAGGTTCTGAAGTTGTTGATGGTTGCTGGATTCTGGTCTGGAATTACACAAGATGAAATTTGTCAGATGAAGAATGGTCTTGTGTTCAAGAAGGAAGAGATATTACCTCAATGGGAACCTTTTTGGTGGTTCTTTTCTTCTTGGCAGCTGGAGGTGCAACCAAAGATGGAGCTTTTCTCTTATCAGAGGTTGAACTGATAAGAGTTGCTTCTATTGTAGCATATCTAGACATCAGCTGAGCTAGAGTTGTGGATTTAAATCCCAGAGCAGAAATTGGGCCTACTGTATTGTAAGCAATTGTCCTAGCTCGAGGGGCAGGCACTGTGTTCTGCAAAAAGGTGGTAAAAATCATAGTCAGTAAAGGACATGCTTGGAAAAGAAAGAGATGAGTGCATTACCTCTGAAGTTGGTTGGAAGTTAGGCATCAGTTCAAGACAAAAGGAGTGCATTGGCTCACTGAAGATGTGATCATGAAGTTCTTTCCACCAGGAGATGAAGAGAGGATGAACTATTGTTGTTGGTACAAAGGACCAAGGATAAATAGTTGGGCTGCATTGATATTCAAAGACCCTTTTTGCTTGCAGGCTTTCTTTTATTTCCTCTTTGGGCTTGAGGAATTCATGAAGAAACAGCCCTGGGGGCACTTGGCCACATCCTAGTTGTCGAGCCATCATATTTGGCTGGTAATACTCATAAGTGCTATGATTTTGCCTTCCTCCACAAAATTTTGCTGCTAGGATGCATGGATGAATGAAGATATTGAAAATTTCTATGGATCTTGCATCATTGCATCCATTCTCAAAGGAGAATTCATAAGGAAGGGTCAGGTTATCATTGTGCAAATAAGGAAGCCAGAGGGGATTGGTGAAGCCTCTGAAGAAGAGCTCAAAGAGTTGACTGATGTTTTGGTCAATAATTATGGTTGAGGCGGCTTCACCATAAGTTTGACATCCTTTTGTGATCTGATTTTCTCCTTCCTTATAGTCAGATGAAGGAAAATGCCGATTGTTGAGATTGACACCAACAATCTGGTGCATATACAGTTGCAGCCACATCTGTACAAACCACCAAGGGACGTTGACACAGGAGATCTTTTGACTGGTGTACATCAGATGAGTGGTTTGATGGAGCATATGGTAAACACTTCCTAAGAGGTACTTCCCAAGGGGAATGTGATGTCCAGCAGCCAAGTCTTCAGCCATTGCAATATGGTTCAGGGTTGGCTCATTGGCTTTGCCACAAAAAATAAATCTGCATAGCCACATGTTCAGGAAAGCTTTGTATTCAACCTCAGACAGGGGACCATCGTGCATATGGTTTTGGATATATTGTTTATATCCTGATCCTGTTTTCACTCCTCTTTGCCTGCCAGAGCTTTTGTACTTGTAAGGGTACATGGATCCTATGATATCAAGGTCGGTCATCATGTATACATCGGCCAGAGTGGGGGACATTGGTCCATGACCAAAAAGGAAAGCATTGACGCCGTTTGACCAGAAATGACAAGCTGAAATTAGAAGGCTCTCATTCTTGGGGGTTTCGACTAGAGATAACTCCAAACACTGGGCAATACAAAGGGTGTCCCAATTGTTGGTCTTTACAGTTTTATCTTCGAGTATCCTCTTATACCAGTTCCTCCAGCCTGCGATTGGGGGCAGGGGCCGGTTTTTAAAGGCATCTTGCCACGCATGAGGTCTTGCTAAAGCCGATTTGAAGGGTACTCTGTTGTATTCGGCTTCAATAAACTCATGGGGATCAGAGATTCCCACGGGACCGAGGAAATAGGATGATGATTTATCCTCGATGGGAATCAAGGGCTCAGTGGATTGAGCCTATCAGGAGAAGGCAGAGGAAGAAATCTAAGTTGGGATCGAAAAAAGCAATACCGAATGGACCTAAAGGGGATGAGATTTACCTGAACAGCTTGATTTTGGTCCGCCATTGAAGATTTGAGCTTGGAGATTGATGACCTAGGGTTTGGATCTGAGCGGAGACTCCAACAGATTGCAAGGAGCAGGAATGGGTGTTGAACGGATTTAGCTCGAAGACATTGGGCATTTATGGTCAATTCCGGAATAAAATCACTTTTATCCCGTAATTGAAGGGGCATATGTTAACACCAAAAAATGGTACAGGAAAGAGGCTGACTTGTGGGCCGAGCTTGGTGATGAAATACCATTCGGCTAGGAAAAATCTTCTCAGAGGATTCGGTAAGGGACGCTTGCGGTCGGCAATGCGCTGTCGTTCGGCAAAAGGACTGTTTGCGCTTTTAAAGGGAAGTTTTCGGGAATGCGTGGTGACGTGGCACGATATAAGGAAGGAGCGAGTTGATGGCGTATACGAGATGGACATTGGCGTCGGAGCTTTAATTTAGACATTAAATGTTGTACTCGTAGTCGATTAGGAGTCATGTTAGGACAAGAGTATAAATATAAACCCTTGATGTCTGTAATAGGGATCGAACATCTTCACAACTAAACCGGCCCCGTGCCAAAATCGAGTCCTTTAGTCGAGTCATCGAGTTCTTCGAGAGGAAGCATCGATCCGTCGACCTCTGTAAGTATCGGCAACCTTGTATCCTGTCTAGTATCATGCGGTGGATTTAGACCGTGATGCAAGAAGTCTTGTTACCTTGCTTAGTATCATGTGGTGGATTTAAGCTTGGTTCAAGAGGGTTTCTTGTTAGATCATGAGCCATGCGGTGGGCTAAGATCTAGCTTGAATCTAGTTATCGGCTCTATTAGATTTGGCAAGATCTAATAGATTCATTAAGTTACCATGTGTTGCTTTGAGTTTTTACTTTATATTTAAATTCATGTAACACTCCTTTGCCCAATTTAGATTGATTAGAATCGGCTTTATCTTGTTTGGTGATCATTATGTTACATGCTCATACCCTTAGCTCAATACGGCACATGGATCACGTGTTCTCTAATAGCCGAACCCGAATCAATCTAAGTTGTCACGTGTTGCGGGTTCAAGCTTGTTGATCTTGTATGAACCTTGAAAGAACTGGGTATCATGCGGTAGATGCAGGTTTTTGGATTGTTTTAGAGCTAATCATCCGGTTGATTAGATTTTGATTCAATCTGATAGGTTTATCATCTTTGCCAATGTTTGTTCCTTCTCTACGGAACCCGATTCGGCTGTACAGCTGTATTCGGTTGTGCTATCATGAGTAAAACGTGTTCATAAGTTTGTTTTAAATAATGCGTGCTTTTAGCCTTCCATATTTAGATTGTATCATGCGGTGGATTAATCTCTTTGTGGTTGGTGGTGTGATTTCAAACAAGTTGTATCATGCGGTGGATTAACTTGTTTGGTTTCATGCTTGACAGGTTTGAAAGTACCTAGACATGCGGTAGACTAATGCTTTTGACCTATGCATGCCTGTTTACTTCATATTTATATTCAAGCTTTTACCTTATTTGTTTTAATCCTTATCTATCCTCGAGAATCGGTCATGATCATGTACGAACAACGCTATTTTAAACAAAGACCGATTTTTCGTCATGCTTATGTCATCCATTCGGCTATATCATGTGTTCATGTTTAACAGCTCCCAGCTCCTGAATGATATTTGAACTGCTGATACATAGCTTGTTGTAGCTATATATCATTTGAATTAGCTTTCTAGCCGTAAATACGGAACTGTTTGTTACCACCCGGCAAGTTCCATGTTTTATCTAACTATTTTTATTCCTTTGTCAGTTTCAAGAAAATTGGCTGGCACGCTTCGGGATTCATCACGTGTGTTAAGCCAGCTTCTTTCGGCTTGCTGTGTGCTTGGCGCGAGGTGCTGATTTTGCGTCAACAGGTTTGACCGGTCTGACTGGTGGGTACCGGTCTGACCGGAGAGGAGCACCGGTCTGACCGGTGTGCGACGACGCTGTCCGGAATCTTCGAAGTGGAGGACACGCATCGGGATCGCAAGGCTTGCGTCGAGGCTAAGTAGGTTACGGTCGACGGGCATCCGTCCGATGGAGCGATGACAAAGACTTCCAAAACCGCCCTTGAGGGGCTTGTATCCCTAGTTGTTAAGTAAGGGTATTTTAGACTTTTGGTTGCCTCCATATAACCCATGAGGTGAGAGGATGGCAGCCATCTCTTGGAACCCTAGTTCATTTGCTTTCCTATTTTCCCTTCCTATTTTCTTAGGATTTCCATAGGACTAGCTTGAGAGCTTCATGGTGAGATCTTGTGAGAGGGTTGGATGATCGGGCGGCAAGCTAGACCTTGTATGAACCTCCTTGGTATGTATAGATGATTTGGCGTGGTTCCTCAAGGCTTTGTTGTGTTGTTCCCGGTTGTTCTTGGTGGTGATTTTCGAAGCCCTCACTTGGTGGTTTTCTTGGGGTGTATTCGGGACCTTGCTCTTGGGGATTTGTTGGGGGAAATTTGTGGGAACCCTTCGTGGTTCTTGGGGCTGTGATTCCCCTCCCAAATCCGTGAGTTAAGGGGGCTCGATTTTGGGGTTTTTGGTCTTCTAGGGTTCGAGGAGGTCTTGGCGGGATTTCTTCGATTCCTCTTGATTTGGCAAGTTTTGGTGGACAAAATCATGGCTACGGACTCCTCATGAGGTGTTCCTATTATCCCCAAAGTCTTGTTCAAGTCCGTGGAGCGATTCGGGAGATCGAAGTTTGGATTTGGGGGAGTTGACCCGAGGGTGCTATTCATCCCGAGCTGCCCAGGCTACACCGGTCTGACCAGTGCTCTTGACCGGTCTGACCGGTGCAAGTCTTTTGTGGGATTTGCCTTGGGTGAATTGCTTGACTCGTGTGTCTTTGGGTTGGTGTTGCTAGTCAGTTCTTGGTTTGTTTAGAGTTGTTTTGTTAGGTCTTGTGTAGGGTTTTCCTTCCGTGCAGGTGGAGTTTTGAGGTTGGTTTTGTTCCAGGGCCTAGAGAAGTCACTGAGGCTCTCTGGAACGCTTGTTGTACGGCTGCTGTAGCCACCGGCCTGACCGGCTCTGTCCACCAGTCTGACCGGTGTCACCGGTCTGACCAGCGCAAGCCATCGGTCTGACCGGTGCAGCTCAGGCAGCAAGCCGTGCAAGTTCCCGCTGTGCGTGTTGGTGTGTTTTGGCTCGGAAGGTTGTGTGTTGGTTTCTAGGTCCAGTGGCACTCTAGTGGCTATGTTGGCTTGGCCAACTTGGGTAGTGAGTCGAAGACGTTTGTTGGAAGCAGTGTTCGTCTTGTTGGAGTCTCCATCTACTTCGAGAAGAATTTTTATCGGCTCCCGTTCACTCCCCCCTCTCTGGTTTGCTGTATCGGTCCTTCAGCACTGTGTCACCATATCCCTGGAGCATATCATATTTTTGTCGGGATCTCTCCACGACATCCTGCACAAGGCAACAATCAAATCGAGCACTCAACAATTCATGGAATTCGACTACTCAAGGCATTGTAACATACCTTCATCCATTACTCCACGCGGCGCATCGATTCTAGGTTGTGAGCCACGGTCGCCAGGTCAACAAGGTCGTCGGCTATCAGCTCCAGGCCATCACGGCTTTTTGTCGTCGCCTCCGCCATAGGTGCCGAACGGATCAGTGTCACATCTTGAATCTCGGGCGAACGCAAGACCATCTCCGTGCTTGCCTTTGAAAGTACATTAACATGTACCCCTACTATGACCTTGGGGGCTATTGGAGCTTCGAGGCCGGGGGCTGCCCCCTCCGCCACTTCGGTCGTGGGCACGACAGCTTCGACTTCTTCTGAAGACGTCTCCATGGCCACGTCCTCAGGGATCGCGGACCCTCCAGCTTGTGCTCCTGTCACCACAAGAGCACACGAAGTCAAAACCTAAGACTGCGACTACTATGCATGGTGTCTAGCATCGGTGAAGTATCTACCATGGTGGCCTCCTGCAGTGTAACCTCCGCCACGACTTCAGTCTGCGGAGGATGTGTGGGATCCTGAACTCCCGCCGACCGGTCTTCTTCACTAGCCGTCGTACTGGGTTCGCTGCCATCCCAGGACAGATCGGTGGATTTTCTGTATCAAACAAGTCAGTTGATCATCCACGCAAGATTAGTGACCTACATAACTACTTAGGAGATCAGCCACACTTACAAGCTTAACCGGACAACAGTCACGGTCCGGGCGCCAAGAATGCTGGTGATGTCCACAATCCCAACCTCTCTGGTCACCTCGTCTTCAACACAAGCTCCTTCCGGCTGCTCTGCTCTAGTAGTCAGGGAGGGGTCTGGACTCCTCTCTTCTGCTAATGCCTGCGAGTCACTAGCGCCAGCTGCTTGTTGTGCCGCCCCCGGCACGGTTACTCTAGTGGTGGGAGCTAGACTGATACTCCTTTCACTCACCCCCACCGTGTCCCAGGTCTCTTCTTCCCCTTGGTTCGCGAGGTCACAAGGAGGAATATCCTGCGACAACTCAAGATTCAACTGTCAGCATATAGTACTCCATGGAAAATACTCGACTACACTACTCGAGGAACTCACCTCTTGGCTGGTCGATTCGGTAATCTTCAGCTTCTTGGCGGCGCGTTTCCGCGCCACATTGTGTGGCCTCCTTGGCAGCGCGGGAATACTAGCCTCCAGACTAATTGGCTTCTCAATGATGAGGGGTATGTTGGGTAGTCCAGGGCGGCTGAACCTGGACCGCAGCTGAAACCGCTCTTGGAGCATCTCCCCATCCTCATCGTCCGAGGTGTCTTCAATGGTGACGGCATCATCACCTTCGCCGACTTCACGGTGTTCTTTCATCTTGCCCTTCCCCTCCTCCAGCACATCTCCCAGTTGTGGGGGAGGCGGATCAGAAATAAACTTCGTGAAATCATCCTGCAGTACACAATCCGCTTGAGTACGACCACACCAGGCAAATATGTACTAGGAGGTTCCGATCACGACTACTGACCTTGTTTGGCGGATGTGCCGTGGAGTACTCGGGGACTGGACAAGGCGTGTATGGCGGCATGTCTTTGAATATCTTGCTCATCCTCTCGACAATATCATCGTCGTCGACTTCGCCACCGAGCATCCTCGACGTGTCTTCGTCGCCCGTGTACTGGTACCACGAGGCATCAGTGGTTGCACCCTTCTCTTCATGAAGTTGAAGGCCATGTGTTCGGCCCTCAGCCCAGCCTCTCTAAGGGCCTTGATCTTCTTCATTAGCTTGTTGACGGTGTATTTTGGTGCACCTAGCATGTTCATTACACTTTGGTTTGGATTTGATTATGGAACTAACCCGCCACTAGGCACACTAATCATATAACAAGTTCATCTTTGTGCATGCATTTGGAAGTGTTGTGTTTATGTAGGAAAACATGGACATAAAGGACGGATTCTCAACAAGTTCAAAGGAGCATTCATGGAGTCTTGTTCGTGTTCATGAGCTTGCTGAAATCACTTCCAATGGTGGTGAGGACCGAAGTGCTACGAGGAACACCCGGGGATTGAAGCGTAAAAGATCAAACTTCATGCAAAGAGAGCCTCCATCTTGGACGCGAGGATAACAACATCAAAATCATGCAAGTGGAGGGGGCAAAGTACATAAGTGCACGAGGACCCACGGAGCAAAAGGGGCAACCGAACCGGGCCGGGTGGGCTGGGCCGGCCGGCCTAGGCCGGCCGGCCCGCCCCACTTCCGACTCGGTTCGGTCCCGTTTTCCTTGCCCTCGAAGGATCTTCGACCCTAAAACCCCCGAGGCGCCGCCAACACCGAGGGGAGGATTCATTCGCACCAGAAGGCCATCCACAAGCTAGAGAGAGAGGAGGAGGATCTCCGGCGGGAGATCAACCACCTCGAAGGAAGCACCCTCTCGTGGAGAAGAAGGAAGACACCGGCGGAAGGGAAACCATGATCAACGGTGCCATGATCAGCACCTTGATGGGGTAATCTTCTCATTCGTCCATGGGTTGTAATCGATATTGAGATGTAATCGCACTTTGTCGGATTATCTATCTATCATCTTGTGTTGAATATACTTTAATGCTTAAGGTTAGCTACCATGCCGTAAAGGGAGTAGAGCTCCAATGCTTCCTTGGATCCATTCAATACGCCGTGTCCATCAAAGGTCTAGTCATGATTACCTTCGCGTAGT
Organism: Cenchrus americanus; assembly: GCA_947561735.1. Lineage (NCBI taxonomy): Eukaryota > Viridiplantae > Streptophyta > Magnoliopsida > Poales > Poaceae > Cenchrus > Cenchrus americanus. The sequence goes on along the minus strand of OX387245.1, from coordinate 217,502,357 downwards.
GACAAGACGAGAGGAGGGAAAGGGCGAAACCGTGGTCACAACCCCGATAGATTAGATTGGCTTTTCATGTCTTTAAGCGATTGCATGCTCTAGTACCGTAGACCCGTGGATGAGTGTCTTCTACCTTGATCATTTATCATTCTCTCTAGTGTAGTTTAGTTGTTTTCTAGTATAATAGTAGTTAGGGTTTTAGTAGCTAGTGTGTCGTTGTTGATCGAACGCTTGTAATCCCCTTGCTCCGCGGATTGACAAGAACCTTGGGAATCCCGTGGTGAAAAAGGTGTGGGGTCCGTACGCTTGCGGATCGTAGAGAACGCTTGTAATTCTCTCTAGTGTAGTTTAGTTGTTTTCTAGAAATCATTAAGGGATTACGCTAGCCCTCGATGTGAAGACATAAAAGTACAATAGTCGGATTTGAAGCTCGAAGCGACCAAGTATGAAATTAAATCCAAGATCATCAAGATGGTGGCGGAAAACCCATTTGAAGGGATGGTTACGGAGAACCCATATAGACACATAAGTGATTTCACGACAATATGCAACACGGTGCGTCAAGAAGGAGTTCCCGATGAATGGTTCAAATGGAATCTCTTTCCCTACTCACTTGTCGGCAAAGCAAAGACATGGTATTCGGTTGCGTCCTTTGAAGTTGAAGGCAATTGGAACAAGTTGACAAAGAAGTTTTGCGAGAAGTTCTTTCCAATTAGCAAGGTTCAACATCTAAGGAGGCAAGTGATCACTTTCATGCAAGGAGAAGAGGAAGGGATAGACCAAGCCTGGGATAGGTTTAATGAATTAATCGAACAAGGACCAAAACTCGGCTTCACCGGTGACGTACTCTTGCATACATTTTTCTTTTCCCTAACCCCTAGTTGCATGCGACACGTCGAAATGTGTGCAGGTGGGGATCTCATGGAGAAAACACTCACGGAAGCCGCCCAACTTCTACAAAAAGTTAGTAAAGCGGCCGCCATGCGAAGAGATTGGGAAACAAGACTTGTGGAAGAGCCGGAATTCAATTCAAGGAAGAAGAAGCTTGCTGATTTTTCTAAAGAGGCAATCCCGGAAGTCACAAAGGAGGAGCCAATCATGGAAAAGCTTGAACAAGAACACATCAAGTCAAGAACTACACCAAGCGTCGACTTCGCCGCACCAAATGAGACGAACAAGAGAAGCATGTCAAGTGCGAAGCCACTAAGGGAGTTCGAACCAATGGATTGGGTTCCTATTGATTACGGAGAAGTATTCGACAAGAGGAGACCGTTCCCTAATCAAAAGGGAATGGCAAGAGCATTGGAAGTGGATTTCCCACCGGAGAAGAAAGCTGAAAATTCATACGACCTCGAAACCACCGGTGAGATTTTTGAAAAGCTCTTTGGAGATGACGTGGTGGATCCGAACATATTGCCGAGGTGAAGAGAATCATGGGGATCAAGCCCGAAGCATCACCATACGCTCACCTCGCTGAAATTTACTCGATAGGATCCGAAGAAGAAGAGAAGATGACGCCGCACTTGAGTTGCGAGATCAACGGAGTTCAATGCAAAGCTTTATGCGACATCGGAGCCCAAGTAAGTGTTCTATCTTCTAAAATTTATGATAAGGTTCAATACCACAACCTAGACTTAGCCCCAACATCAACGAAATTAATTATGGGAGATGGTAGAACTATCAAACTTCTAGGTATTGCTTGCAACATGAAAGTAAAAATCTCTAGAAACTATATACCAACCGATTTCTTTGTTATTGATGCTTACCATGGTAATTCTGATCATATAATCTTAGGTAGGCCTTTTCTTAAGTTGGTTGATGCCGTGTTAGATGCCGGAGAAGGCAAAGTAACAATGAACCTTAATGGAACAAAGTACACATATAATTTTCTTCGTGCTTCTAAACACCTTACACCTTTTCCTCCCGAAGATGAAGAAGTAGAAGAGATAGATAGTCTTTGTTTTGTTGAAACCCTTAGAGACCCGCTGCAAAGAGCGATGGAAAATCAAATTAGCAATCAACAAGATGAGGAACTAGAGGAAGCAACAAAAGGCTTGGAGCCGCATGATGGTAGTGTGGAGGAAGAGAAGTTCGAAGACATAGGAGAAATCAAACCTGAGGAGCCACAAGTGCCCGAGGTAGACCTTAAACCTTTGCCCAAGGGATTAAAATATGAATTTTTGGGCCCAGACAAAACTTATCCAGTCATTGTGAGCGACGAGTTGAGTCCCGAAGAAAATGAAGCGTTGCTGATTTTATTAAAAAAACAAAGGAAGGTGATTGGATATTCAATTAATGATCTCAAAGGTATTAGCCCACCTTTTGCACTCATCGTATACCAATGGAAGACCAATGTAAGCCCGTAGTGGACCATCAAAGGAGGCTAACCCATGCCATGCGAGAGGTAGTAAAGAAAGAGGTTATCAAGTTACTTGATGCCGGAATCATCTACCCGGTTCCGCATAGCGAATGGGTGAGCCCCGTACATTGTGTGCCGAAGAAAGGAGGTTTGACCGTGGTGAAGAATGAGAAGAACGAGTTGATACCGCAAAGAACCGTGACCGGGTGGCGGATGTGTATCGATTACCGTAAGCTTAACAAAGCGACGAAGAAAGATCACTTCCCCCTACCGTTCATAGACGAGATGCTCGAGAGGTTAGCAAACCACGCTTATTTTTGCTTTCTCGATGGATACTCGGGGTTCATGCAAATTCCCATTCACCCGGAAGATCAACATAAGACAACGTTTACGTGTCCTTACGGAACGTTTGCATATAGGAGGATGCCCTTCGGCCTATGCAACGCTCCAGCCTCTTTTCAACGTTGCATGATGGTCGTGTTTTCGGAATTCATCGAAGAAATTGTTGAAGTCTTTATGGATGATTTTTCCGTTTACGGGAAGACGTTCATGGATTGCTTAGCAAACTTAGAAAAGGTCCTTACAAGGTGCGCGGAGGTAGATTTGGTTTTAAATTGGGAAAAGTGCCATTTCATGGTTAAGCAAGGCATAGTGCTCGGACATGTTATATCCGAGAGAGGAATCGAAGTGGACAAGGCTAAGGTAGAGACGGTTGAGCAACTCCCACCTCCTACGGATATTAAGTCCTTAAGGAGCTTTCTAGGTCATGCCGGATTCTATAGAAGATTTATAAAGGACTTCTCGAAGATCACCAAGCCTTTAACGCACCTTCTTCAAAAGGATGTGGCTTTCGACTTTGATGAGAAGTGTCTAGCGGCATTCCGGACCTTGAAAAATGCGTTGGTGAGTGCTCCCATCATCCAACCTCCGGATTGGAGCCAACCTTTCGAGATCATGTGTGACGCAAGTGACTACGCCGTAGGCGCGGTCTTGGGTCAAAGAAAGGAAGGCCGAGTTCACGCCGTTTACTACGCTAGCAACACTCTTAGTGGGGCACAATTAAATTACGCCACTACGGAAAAAGAGTTGCTAGCGGTGGTATTCGCTTTCGAAAAATTCAGATCTTACATCGTGAACTCGAAAGTCATTGTTTACACCGATCACGCAGCCATCAAGTATCTCTTGGCTAAGAAGGAAGCTAAACCACGTTTGATTCATTGGATCCTTCTTCTCCAATAGTTTGATGTGGAAATTCGTGATAAAAAGGGGGTGGAGAATGTTGTGGCCGATCATTTGTCTAGGATGAATCGTGGACAAGATGATAAAGAGCTCATAGAAGATAAGATGAGAGATGACCACCTTTATAGAGTGCTCGATAAAGATACTTGGATGATCGACATCATTCGAGCAATTCGAAAGATGCCCCTCGATCATCTAGATAAAAACACTCAAAGGAAGATAATCTCGAAAGTAAGAAATATTTTTGGGATGCACCATACCTCTTCAAACTTGGCAATGATGGAGTGATGAGAAGATGTGTGCCAAGAGAAGAGAGGGTTGAGATTCTAAGGAAGTGCCACTCGGTGGAGTACGGTGGACACTATAGCCATTTTCGAACCGAAGCAAAAGTATGGTCGAGCGGATTCTATTGACCGGAGATGCATGAAGATACTAAACGATATGTTGCGTCATGCCCCGAATGCCAAAGAACCGGAAACATCTCTCAAAGAAATTCTATGCCTTTGAAATACAACTTGCAAATCGACATATTCGATGTATGGGGCATAGACTTCATGGGGCCTTTTAAAAACTCATTTGGATTCGAGTATATACTTGTTATGGTTGATTATGTATCCAAGTGGGTAGAGGCTATACCATGTCGTAAAGCTTCCACGGAGGAGTCCATCACTATGATCAAGAACGTGATTTTTCCCCGTTTCGGTACACCGAGAATCTTGATAAGTGATGGAGGAACTCATTTCACCGGGAAGAACTTCAAAAAGTGCTTGTCCAAGTTGGGAATTGAGCATAGGGTCTCCACGGCCTATCACCCACAAACCAACGGACAAGCGGAGACGTCAAATAGGCAATTAAAAAGCATACTTAACAAGACCATAGAGAAGGGAGGCAAGGATTGGTCAAAGAAATTAGACGGAGCTTTATGGGCTTATCGAACGGCGTTTAAAACACCGATAGGTATGACCCCTTATCAATTCTTCTATGGAAAAGCTTGCCACCTTCCGGTTGAGTTGGAACATAAAGCCTATTGGGCGATTAAAGAGATGAACCTTGATCTCGATGCCGCGGTGGTGAAACGAAGAATTCAAATAAGCGAGCTAGAGGAGTTGAAGTTGAAAGCATATGAAAACGCAAGCATATACAAGGAGAGAATCAAAAGGTGGTATGATAAAAGATTGAAGAAAAAAGAATTTAAAGAAGGAGATAAGGTCCTCCTCTACAATTCGAGGTTTAAAACCTTCGGAAAGGGGAAATTGCAAAGCAAATGGGACGGACCTTATGTTGTGCATTCGGTGTTCTCCAACGGAGCGGTAACCATTATGGATATAAACGGCGATCAATTTGTGGTGAATGGTCGGCGGCTTAAGGTTTACTACGAACCCGATGTCGTGCCCCTTCACCATGTTGACGTTTTCACCATGGAGGAAGAGCCCGAACGTCCCGCCTAGGACGAAAAACAAGGCATCAACTTCTCGTAAATAATTTTTCTTTTAGTTTTACGGAGTTTTTCGCGAAGATTTTTCGGGCCAACTTTTTCCCATGGGCTAAGGAAGAAAAAATAGGGCGGTGTGCAAAAAACCGGACCGGCCCGACCCCCGAGGCGGGGGTGGGCCGGCCGGCCCAGAGGACCGGCCCGGAGGGGCCCGACGCCCGATGACGCCGAATCTCGCCCGAATTGCTCCTTTTTGACTTCCTTGTTTGGTCGGAAAATTTTAAGGGAAGTGTAAAAAAGGAAAATAAGGTTCCCGTGGCTTTTCTCTCGGGACTATTTATTTGGCCGAATTGGGAGCTCGAGAATCAAACCTTTCAAGCAATGTGTTGCACCCTTGTAGCGACCATTGTGCCTCCAAAAAGCTTAGAGTTGAAGCTAGAAGCCAAGAAGCCATCGATGGAGGAGGCGATGCGATGCGAGCTCAAGCTACCCGTCAAGAGGACCGCACGCATCCGTTGCGGTGGACGTGTCCCGACCGGAGCTCTTACATCTCGCAACCCCGTCGAAGGAGAGAAGGTCCCTACACCCGTCCGAAGGTCGGCACGCCTCCAAGGCATCAAGCGCAAAGATTACAAGGAGGTGTCGCCAGAGCCTAAGGATTATGGGGATAGCGACTACTCCGACGATCGTAGCCCGAGCTCGTGGGCGGGCCGCCGTAGAGATGATGATGATTGGGATGAGCAGCCCAACGAAAGGACTCCCGAAGGCCCCAACGGCGACGGCAACGACGGCGGCGAAGGCAACGACAATGGAGGTGGCGACGACGGTGGTGACAACGGTGGAGATTATGGCGACGACGACCCCTTCGGATTGCATCCGGTGTGTTGTCGATTTTGCCGTCAATCCATCGCGGATCTCTACACGTCGGCCGACGAATGTCTCCAAGCCATGGAAGCGATGAAGCAGCGTATGGAGGACTTGGAGCGCGTAGTTGAAGATGACTACAAGTTCCTTAACCGCAACGTGCGCAAACTTTTCGGCATGGTTGGAAACATGAGAGGCAAGTGGTGCAAAACCTGCTTGAAGTACCACTAGATCTAGTTTTCCCCTTAGGATTTTTGTAAGATACGACGAGGACGTCGTATGTTTTAAGTGTGGGGGAGAGTTAGCTCGCTAGCCTTAGCTTTTGAACTTCAAGTTTAGGTTCGGTTTAATCTTCGTGTGTGAGTCTTAGTGTTTTAATGAGTCTTTAGTTTTTGAGTCTCCGTTTTAAAATTTTTGCAAGTGTCTTAAATTAGTGTTGAGTCAAGAAAACCAAATAAAAAGAGTCTTTATATATATCTTTGTGTTTTATGTATTGTTTATCTTTATTTACTTGTTTGTTTAATCTTCGATTCTTGATATATGAACACAAGTATGTGGTTTGAAAAACGTTTACCGTGGTGCTTAATGGAATCGCTACTACTTAAAGTACCCATACCGCACTTCGATCTTGAGCTTCACATGTTAGTTGTGCTATGTTCGATGCTAAAAATTGGAGGATTTCAGTTCTGAAAATTATCTTAAAACCCTTGTAATAAAGGTTAGCAAAACTTCTTTTTCCAAGTTGAGAGTAAGAAAAAAATTCCTATCCAAAGCCAAGTTTATTTTTTTTCGCTCCACCATAAGTGTGATTAGCACGATGAGTTAGGCTAGGACCCTTCTCTCTTGGTGAGTTTTAATTTCGAGCAATGATCATGTTCTTGTGCTTATCTTTTGTTGCTAGCCTCGTCATATATTCGGTAACGTGACCTTCACAACGAAAGTCACGCATATCGCCGAATTCCATACCCAACCCTATACATCTCTTTTGTACATCGTATTCCTTGAACACAACCTATTTTCAAAGTTTCGTCTCGTCTCTAGCATGATTTATTTAAAATTTTAGATTGTATGCATGCGAGGAAAGAGAGAATTGAAAGCTTTGAAAAGTTGTCAAGAGAGAGAAAAATAAAGAGAAAAAGTATGTGTATGGAAAAGAAAGAAAGAAAGAAAGAAAAATCATATGTGAATGAAAGAAGAAAAAGAAAAAGAGGAAAAGATGAGGTAGCAATGAAGATATGAGAGGGATGGATCAAGTGAAAGAAAAGAAAAAAAATAAAGTGTAAGGAAGGATGTCACGTTGATTGTGAGACGAAACTTTTACTCTATTTCCAACCATGTGCAATCCGACAACGAGGACATCATCGGTGCCTTGTAGTCACAATTTTCTTTTGCCCTTGCACATGTCCACCATTCTAAATCTTCTCATCCTTGATATCCCTACATACGGTTAATTCTCATGATCATTGGCTTTGAAAGGTAGACAACCATTAGAGAAAGTTCTTAGTTTGGCAATACTTGTGTTGATTGCGCTAGCCCTACCTATAGCTCCACTTTACATGATATATGGGAGACTAATGGGAGGTGAGAGTTTTATAAAACTTGGTTAGGATAGCCACTTCATATGAGTGACTTGAGAGAGCTTGGAGAAAGGTTTTTTGTCTAATACTTGTTGCAGGAATTTTTGTTTTGAAAACCATAAAAACCCTCCGATAGAAGCAAAGGAGTAAGCATGGCTGAAATTGAAGACTTCAAGTGAAGGGTTTGAGTTGTGGGGTAAATCTTGATGTGGTAAAAATTCTAAACGCCCATGTTTATGTTTGATTATCATTACTTTGTGTTTATGTATCAAAGATGAAAAGATTGACTAACTTGTGAAGGAGGATTAATGATACACGATTACACACCTTGGACGAAATTCTTTTACGAGTACTTGCTCGAGGACGAGCAAGAGCTAAGTGTGGGGGAGATGTTGACGGTGTATTTTGGTGCACCTAGCATGTTCATTACACTTTGGTTTGGATTTGATTATGGAACTAACCCGCCACTAGGCACACTAATCATATAACAAGTTCATCTTTGTGCATGCATTTGGAAGTGTTGTGTTTATGTAGGAAAACATGAACATAAAGGACGGATTCGCAACAAGTTCAAAGGAGCATTCATGGAGTCTTGTTCGTGTTCATGAGCTTGCCGAAATCACTTCCAATGGTGGTGAGGACCGAAGTGCTACGAGGAACACCCCGGGGATTGAAGCGTAAAAGATCAAACTTCATGCAAAGAGAGCCTCCATCTTGGACGCGAGGATAACAAAGCATCAAAATCATGCAAGTGGAGGGGGCAAAGTACATAAGTGCACGAGGACCCACGGAGCAAAAGGGGCAACCGAACCGGGCCGGGTGGGCTGGGCCGGCCGGCCCGGGCCGGCCGGCCCGGCCCACTTCCGCACCGGTTCGGTCCCGTTTTCCTTGCCCTCGAAGGATCTTCGACCCTAAAACCCCCGAGGCGCCGCCAACACCGAGGGGAGGATTCATTCGCACCGAAGGCCATCCACAAGCTAGAGAGAGGAGGAGGATCTCCGGCGGGAGATCAACCACCTCGAAGGAAGCACCCTCTCGTGGAGAAGAAGGAAGACACCGGCGGAAGGGAAACCATGATCAACGGTGCCATGATCAAGCACCTTGATGGGGTAATCTTCTCATTCGTCCATGGGTTGTAATCGATATTGAGATGTAATCGCACTTTGTCGGATTATCTATCTATCATCTTGTGTTGAATATACTTTAATGCTTAAGGTTAGCTACCATGCCGTAAAGGGAGTAGAGCTCCAATGCTTCCTTGGATCCATTCAATACGCCGTGTCCATCAAAGGTCTAGTCATGATTACCTTCGCGTAGTGACAAGAGCGAGAGGAGGGAAAGGGCGAAACCGTGGTCACAACCCCGATAGATTAGATTGGTTTTTCATGTCTTTAAGCGATTGCATGCTCTAGTATCGTAGACCCGTGGGCGAGTGTCTTCTACCTTGATCGTTTATCATTCTCTCTAGTGTAGTTTAGTTGTTTTCTAGTATAATAGTAGTTAGGGTTTTAGTAGCTAGTGTGTCGTTGTTGATCGAACGCTTGTAATCCCCTTGCTCAGCGGATTGACAAGAACCTTGGGAATCCCGTGGTGAAAAAGGTGTGGGGTCCGTACGCTTGCGGATCGTAGAGGGGTACGCTTGCGGATCTTTTATCCGTCAACATAGCTCGGGTAGTTGGATACCCTCTTGCATCGTTGGCTCCGTGTTCCACAATGGCCTGTGCTTCGACTGCTTCCCACTCGGCTTCGGCAGCTCCGGATGGTGGTTGTTGATGATGTAGAACCACTTGGCTTTCTAGTCCTAGTTCGACTCTATCAGCTTGTACGCCAGGCACTGGTTAGCCGCATCTTCACGCATCTGAATACCAGCCCCTCCTACTACTCGCGGGTCATTGGTACTCGGCTGTGGCTTCACCCAGAAGAACTTCCGGAACAAAACCCAGTGGGGCTTGATTCCCACAAATGCCTCACAGAACTGTACAAAGACAGAGACGTGAAAGATACCATTGGGATTAAGATTCAGGTACTCGATGTCGTAGTACCTGAGAAGACCTTTGAAGAAATCACTGGCGGGGAGTGCGAGTCCACGCTCCACGAATCTGGCGAACATTGGAATCTCATCTGGATTCTTCTCCGTGGGATACGGGTCGCCAGCGGCGGCGCGCCACAGATCCATCTCCTTTTCTCACAGAAACCCGCTGTTGACCAGGCAAGTAGATCTTCAGTATTCAACTTGGCCTTCTTCCATTCCTTGGCCGGGTTGGGATGCGGGGAAGATGGCGGCGATGATTCTGGGGCGGACTCCTCCGCTTCACTGCAGGCTCTTTTCTTCCACGCACCGATCTTCGAGCTCTTGGACAGGGATGCCTTCATCCTCCAAGTGCAAGGTGTCTTCACTCGCATTCGCTCGGGGGCTACACTGGTGATGGACGGCGGCAGTGCACCTGGTTCTTTTCTATCGCGCGACGGCAGTGGCAGCAGAGGCAGTGCAGGAGAGGACTAAGGAGCAGATCTAATCAAGCAGCTGCTAATGAGGATAATGAGAAACCCTAAGGGCTTCAGCGCTTATTTATAACCTAACAAGCGGCAATACACTGACCAAGCGGATAAGTGCTAAGCGGGTGACTCAGCGGCGGCAGCCCGACTCTTCACCTTCTAGTACTCGACGCACCTCACCTCGGGGGCTCGGCTACATCAGTTCGATACTGTGGGTTACTACAAGATTCAAGACCCACTCAAGACACATTCTACAATCAAGATGACCCTTTAATTTGAGAGGAAGTACTCGACTCAAGGCTCGGGGGCTCCATGCCACGTGTCCTTCGGTTTATTCTCCGGATTTTACAGGATAAGATTGGTGGAACTTCAGATTGACCCTCAGCTTGAATCTACGATTCGACCTAAGGCTCGGGGGCTACATTCCATATGGTTCCTTCATCAAGACAACGCGAGTACTATTGAAGACCTTCAAGAGAAGAACTCGAGGACGCTTGGGAACTACTTGAGAAGACTTGAAGACTACTCAAGGATCAGCTTGAGTACCTTCCAGCCTCGGGATGCTTCAAGTACTCTTGAGGACCTTTGGCTTGTAGAACTCAGGGACGCTTGGGGACTACCGTCAAGGCCATCAAGACTACTCGAAAGTTCAAACTATCCTACTCGACTACAACGTACTCGGGGGCTTGTCGTATGGACGGCCTTGGGCCCACTACTCTGATGGGTACCAGGACCGACTACTCGGTGGGCCCCTGGGACTACTCGACTTGTGCTACACGGCACCTGATGGCGTGGAGCGCAAGGACTATGGTGGAGGAGTACTCGAATAGGAAGTTGTGCATGTCCGGATCCATGTAAAGAACTCCTAGACGTACACGACTAGTACTCTATCCTCAAACTGACTTATAACCCTGCCTCTCGGGCTATATAAGGCGAGACAGAGACCCCTCTCTCATGATCTGCATCATCTTATAAACACACCCAATCAATCTAGAGCTACTCAACATATAGGACGTAGGGTATTACGCACATTGCAGCCCGAACCTGTCTAAATTGTGTTCCACTTGTCTCTTCCTTCGAGTTACCGATCTCGGCGAGGCCACATTCATCTACCTCAGGTACTCCCCTTTGTAGGTTGCCAGTCTAAAACACCGACACAAGGGCAAGTAGAAAAATTATTGGGAGATCAAATCTGTTGTGGATCACACTTGTGTACTTGAGCAACTAGATGCAAGCCATCGTAATTTGTCATCCGGTTTTGTGGCCAGCCAAATGTTTGCTAAGACTGTGGAAAATCCTGCTTATGAGCCTAAGTACATTATCTTGGCAATTGAGGAGAAATTTAGGTACTAGATAAGTTATGGTAAGGCATACATGACAAAGAAGAAGGTAATGGAGATGAGGTGGGGAACTTACGAAGCATCCTATGACAATCTGCCTTGATTGCTGAACACAATTGTCACGCTAAATCCTGGTAGTTATTATGATATCAAGACTTATAGCCTTGTATCAAGGCCAGGGAAACAAGTCTAGCAGCGGGCATTCTTAGCATTAGGTCCTACTATTGCTGCATTTAAACAGTGTCGACCAGTTATTTGCATAGATGGCACATTCCTAACAGGAAAATACAAGGGCACAATCCTTACAGATGTGGCTGGAGATGGCAACAATCAGTTGTTGTCATTGGCAATTGCTTTTGCAGAGGGAGATAATGGTGACAGTTGGTATTCGTTTCTGGAGAGATTGAAGCAGATGGTGGTGGGAGTTGTGTCAGACGTGTGTGTGATACACGATAGACACAAAGGTATTTTGCAGACTATTAATGACATCAAAGAAGGTAGTGAAGAGCGTAACAAGGCGGCACAATGGCCAGATGTGCATAGCAGGTGGTGCATGACGCATATGGGAGCAAACTTTCATAGCCAGTTCAAAAACAAATAACTTACACAATTGTTCAAGCGCTTATGTTCGACCAATTAGGAGAAAAAGTTCTACGACCTATGGCAAAAATTATATGATCTGACGACGAAAGCATCAGAAGATATAGCTAAGAAGCCAGTAAGGCTGCTCTTGCTCACAAAGCTTACCCACAACCTCTACGTTGTGATCCTGGCGAGGAAGTGCAGTGGAAATATCAGATAAGTTGCCAGTCCAAATCACAAAAAGGAAATGGTGAAATAACAATTAAAAAACAGTTATTGGGAATCAGACATGCTCATGCTCTTGCCAGAAGCCACTGCTGCTACACTACCCCTGCTCACATGTGATCGCTGCATGCCTTGCAACAAAGAATAAGCATTAGGGTCGCAATGTGCCTAAATACTTTCTGAAGCAAACCATTCTAGACACTTGGAACCACACTATTGAGGGTTACCTGCATCTTGGAACTTTCACTCAAGACCCCAAAGACAGTGTGTTGTACATACCAAATCCAGACCCAACCATGTGTCAAGGTGTCGGTCGACGCAGGAAGAAGAGGATTAGGAACAATATGGATGAGGCTGAAGCTGGACCTCGGGTGTAGATATGCTCTAAGTGCAACAATCCTGGACACTCCTACAAGAAATGCACCGAAGCATCTTACTTTTCCACTGACACTTCTACACCACCTTCAGCTAGTGCACGTGGACGTCGTTCCAGTCGCTACAACGAAGGAATGCAGTGACCGTACTTGTTTGTGCTACCGTGTTGTAATATTTAAAATACTTATGCATGTTATCATCTTGTAATGTTTGAACAATTTTATCTGGCAAGGTCTTGTAATATTTGAACTTATGCATGTTATCTTGTTGTAATAATTGAACTACCTTTTTATTTGCTTGTTGTTTTATTCTTGTCGTCAAATTTCTTATCATATCTTGTTATGTTTTGTTCTCTAATTTTAAATGAAACAAGTAATGAATTATCATATTTCTCATCTTTTTTGTAGGCTTTCAATGGCTTCGACGGGTCCTGAGTTGGATCCGGAGTTGCTCACCAGTAGGAAGGACAAGGTTCCGGTGCCAAAGGGGATCCACACTCCTATGTGCTACTGCGGTGACAACTGTAAGCTTGTCAAGTGCAACGTTCTCGGGTACTGCTACAGGATGAGGTCCTTCATGTGCGAGAACTACGAGCATGACCCACTCCCACCATGTCGCAATGTTAGAACAAAAGTAAGAACTAACTGCATTACTAAATAAATATTATGTCATTGCTATCTTATTATGTGCTAACTTGGCTTTGAAAAATACTCCACCTCCTCTCTGTGATTTTATGCAGTGGCTAGATTGTGAGCAATCCAAACAAGACAAACATTACGTCTAGGAGACGGGTCGTTCAGCACGTGAGAGGTGGCAAAGGATGTTGAGGTAGAAAAACAAGAAGAAAAATGTAAGGAGCAACAGGAGGAAATTCGCACTCGCCGGGAGATCAAAGAACATGAAGCGGCCACGGCCCGTGAAGTAGATAGAGAGAGGAAGAGGGAGAGAGCTCGTCGGGCTAAGGAAGCTGGGTCGGATGCTATGAGGAAGGGGAAATACCCCCGTTGTACCCAGTAGACATAGAGTACTCAGCTCATCATTCTCTAGAGTCGGGTTGTATCTTTAAGAACTTGATTTCAGATGCAAACAGTGAAACTCATACTAGGGTGTGTTTTCTGTGAACTGCACCAAACATTGAACACATAGGGTGTGTTTTCTATGAAGCACTGCACCAAATAGTGTATCTAGTACTAGGGTGTGTTTCCTCTGAGTCACTACTCGTTTTCTTGTCCTGGATCGAATCCAGTCTGCGCCTACATATATGTGAGCACTCTTCTCCAGTCTCACTTCACAACACAACAAGGAACAATGAGTTCCTAGACTGGGAAGATGATGATGACTCCCTCGGTCCAGCACTCTTGAGCCAGCAAGATCCAGAGTTCAACAACAATTTTCCAGTCTTAGATAGGAGAGATTTCAAATCCATGTGTGATGTTAGAAAGTACGCACCAAATCAAACAGTGAACTGGCCAAGGTGTGCACACAGTGACTTCTGTGTGATGCAGGTTTATCAGGGATGGGACAACTCTGGGCGACGCTTCTAGCATTCCTCACGAGCATGGGTAAGCAAAACTCCATGACCTCTGTCCTTCATCAATTTATGATTTACTAATGTAATCATGGTTTCTACAGTACTCCGAACAACCAGATAACTGCAATTTCGTGCAATGGGTGGATCTCCCAGCTATTCACCCGTATCAAGAGTACATCAACTACCTTGAGGAAGTTGTCATCTTCAACCTGAGGTAAGAACTCACGTCGGCATTGGCTTCTCCAGATCCGACATCTACCAACGACAACGACGGACCGGTGACCGGACCAATGGTGGTGAGGACGAACACCGGCTATGAGGACAAGTACTGTTGTTGTCTGTGCCACGAAAAGAAAAACAACACTCCACCAGCAACTCCACTTCCACCACCATATAATCCAACTCCACCCCCATCGGGGTACTACATGCCCTCCCAGCACTCCGGTGGGTCTATGATGTCCGGATCCTCCGGGTACTATTCGTACAACTAGACTACAATTGTTGTAATCGTTTATGTAAACTCCCTAAGGCGCGTTAGGACTAGCAGCAGTGACACAAAGTTAGGGTAATTGTGCCACACATGCCATTGCAAATGTTGTAATCGTTTATCTAAATTCCTCGTTAAGTATTAATGGTTCGTCATTTTATCAATGCTTCAAAAATTGAAATTTACAAAAAAAATTCTACCACCACAGCGCACGGCGATAGGTCCATACATACCGTTGTGGCCTGCGGTGTTACCTGGGGGGCCACGTTGCAGCCTGGCGGTAGGCTCCTATCGCCGTGGGCCACGGCGTCAGGGACCTAATGTCGTGGCCCGCGGCAGTAAGACCTACGGGCCCACTGCTGGCGGCTCCTACCGCCGAGGGCTATGATGTTATGTCCCTGACGCCATGGGCCACGACGGCAGATGTATAATTTTACAAAATTTCGGGCCGACCATATATTTTTGCAAAATCGAGATAGAAAAATATAAAAAAATTCCCGAACGAACATGTCCTTTCAATTATGGTCTCACCAAGTGTAACGGCCTGCCTTCAGAGCCAACCCGACCATAGCTAATAGGGCCTGTGTCGTCCGTTGGCCGAATTTTTTTTATATTTAATTTATCATGATTTTGCAAAAATATATGGTCCGTCACAAATTTTACAAAAACATACATCTGCCGCCGCGGCCCACGGCGTCAGGGACATAATGCCATGGACCGCGGTGGTAGGAGCCGCCAGGAGTAGGCCCTTAGCGTGACCCAGATGTAGCGTCGTACGCCGCGGCGTTAGGGGCCTAGCGCTGCGGGCCACGACGTCAGGTCCTAGCGCCGCGGGCCATGGCGGCAGCAGGCCTGCTAGCGTCGTGGGCCACGGTGTTGTATGGACCTCCCTGGACCCACTACCTCGGTGGGTACCAGGACCGACTACTCGGTAGGCCTCTGAGATTACTCAGCTTGTGCCACACGACACCTGATGGCGTGGGGCGCAAGGACTACAGTGGAGGAGTACTCGAATAGGAAGCTATACATGTCCTGTACTGTGTAGAGAACTCCTAGACGTACCCGACTTGTACTCTCTCCTCAAACCGACTTGTAACCCTGCCTCGAACTATATAAGGCGAGGCAGGGACCCCTATCTCTCTCATAAACATCATCTTGTAAACACACCCAATCAATCCAGAGCTACACAACATATAGGACGTAGGGTATTACGCACCTCGCGGCCCGAACCTGTCTAAATTGTGTGTCACGTGTCTCTTCCTTCGAGTTATTGATCTCGGCGAGGCCACATTCATCTACCTCGGGTACTCCCCTTGGTAGGTTGCCGGTCTAAAACACCAACAGCTAGCGCGCCAGGTAGGGGATCTCGTCAAAGATCTCATGGCGAACTCGACGGCTTCAATCTCCATCAAGGCAACTGTCGCCTTCAACCGCGGTGACACCTTCATCTTCGGGTCCTGGGATTGCACTACTGACGGCGCCGGATCTTTCCAACGCCACCTCACCATGGCTCCCAACCCGAGCACGGGCTCGTGACGCTCCCCAAAGTGATCACGGGCGACCTCGCCGGAAGATTCGGTGAAATTTCGCTCTACAACCAACACACTGACTTCGAGTTTGGATCCGCCTCCAACTCGAACTCGACGTCCCCGTGGGCCATCGCATGCGAGCCGGCTACTGAGCCATCGTGTGCGGACTTCCCACTCCATGAGCACTTCCCATACGGCCTCTACAACGCTAGCAAGGCCCATGCGAAGGTTCTCACTGCGCGCAGGGCCGGCAAGGAGATCGTCTCCGACTACACCTCGGACTCCAACCCCGCCTCCGGCTACTACTCAGACTCTTCCTACGAGTTCGACTTCGAATCGGACTCTGATGAGCCCGAGTCCGAGAACTCCATGACCGAGCAACCGCTGTCAGGACCAGCTACTGGCCTGGTTATAACATCTACACCCGCCGGGAGATTCGTCTACTGGCCAGACCGCAAGCCTGCAGACCTGACAGACGGGAACTCACGATGCGTCGCCTACCTCGACTTGCTTCCCTTCCAGGAGGGAACACCACTAACTCCAGCAGAGGAGCACACTCCAACAGAGGTGGAGACTACCGACTCCGGTCTCGGCACCCCTGATCGCCAAGTCTTCATGGCTGCCGGCGAGACGCCGGGACACTCAGGGATCCGCCCTGACTGTTACTTTGAAGATATCTCAGCAGACGAGTTGTCTGCCAATGCACCCGCGGACGAAACCAACAACGACAAGAATGCCCGACGTGAGCGCAACAGGAAGCGGAACAAACGGCGTAGACGTCTCCGTGAGAACCTTCCCATATGGAATCTCACAGAGGCCCTCGACCAAGTCGAAAGCCGAGTGCACACAACCCCAGAACAGTGCCTCATGTCTTTCACCACGATAGCACGTCAGGCTCAGGGGATGCGCATGGGAGAAGTCATCGCCAAGCTCGTGGAGGACGCCTACTTCATGAGAGTCGACAACAGAGTCACTCAAGTGCCTCCCCTCAGAACGCGCGAACCCGACCATGATGCCACAAGTCGCAGTCCAGCGGACAATGGACGCAACCGTACTCGAGGAGAACTACCGTAGAACCCCAACCGAACTAGGGCATCAGCTGGTGGACCCTCTCAGGGCGGCAACAGTGTCGGCGGCGCTGGTGGTAGTCGCGGCGCTGCTGCTCATGGTGATGCTGGCGGCGGAGGCAGCGGCGGCGGGAGCTCCTCACACGGGGCTAGCAGGAGAGACGGTGGCAGAGGCGATCGCGGAGGCCGAGGCCACGCAGACAGCCACGTCACTGGCGCCTCACGCGGCGGCTACGACGCCTGCCGCAGAATTAAAGAAATACAATGCAAGAAGTCCTCCACGGCAGGCGAGAACGACGGCCTCCCTAGAGAAATTCAAGCCTCTGGGGATCACCAAGTACGATGCAAAGCAAGATCCAGTCCAATGGCTCAGATGCTATGCTCTCTCCATCGAAAATGCTAGTGGCAACAGTGACACGAAGTGCCTCTACTTCCCTTTCTGTCTGGACCAAGCTCCACTTACATGGCTCGAGTCACTCGAGAAGTACTCGATCGACAAGTGGGACCAGCTCAAGGAACAGTTCACCAGAAAATTCGCGGGCACCATGGGGGGCGCTCGGGTACTCGCATGGACCTGGCTATGGTGAAGCAAGAACAGGGCGAGACCCTACGCAAGTACATGCGGTGCTTCTTCGACAAGCGCACCACTGTAGTCGATGTCACCGACAAGGAGCTCATCGACCTTTTCCAAGACGGTCTCTACCATCGTCGCACCTTTGAAGACTTCGGTCGACGCCGCCTGAGTTCTATAACCAAGCTCAAGGACATGATCACTTCATGGGTCGACGAAGAAGACAAGGCTAACGCTAAGTACGACGCCATTCGCGGCAAGAGCAAGCAAAACGCGGGCGGCAGCAACAACAACAACAGAGATCAAGGCGGTCGCAACAACAACTACTCAGGTCCGAACCGCAAGCGCAAGCCAGACAACACAGTCGCGGCTATCCAGCACCCTACGAAAGACAACTCGAAGAAGACCTCTGGCGGCTTCAAGGACTTGCTGAAAGAGAAGTGCCCGTGGCACCTGGAGGGCAACCACACCACCGAGCAGTGCTACCAACTACGACGAGCACTCAAGGACTCTCTAGACCCATGGCCTCCTCACGACAAGAAGGGCAAGAAAAAAGTTGACGAAGGCAACGGCGACTTCCAAGAACCAGACAAGACAGTGAACGTCCTCTTCGGCGGACTACCCACCAGATGGTCTCAGAAGGCTACCAGACGGGAAGTCCTGAACATAGAACCAGAGGACCCGTCCCTGCTCAGGTGGTCGCAGGTACCCATTACCTTCTCCCGCATGGATCAATGGACAAGCTTCCCCGAGCCAGGACGGTTTCCACTCGTCCTGAAACTAGTAGTCTCGGGCTCCAGACTCAACAAGGTACTCATCGACGGTGGGAGCGGACTCAATGTCCTTTTCACCAAGACCTTGAAGAAGATGAAGCTCGACATCACTCACATGCTCACCAAGAGCACATTGCCTTTCTACGGCATCGTCCCCGGGAACACGGCTATCCCACTAGGCTCAGTGGTCCTGCCAGTTACCTTTGGGGAAACCAGGGAGAACTACCGCACCGAGTACATCAAGTTCGAAGTCGCGGACTTCGAGACTTTCTACCATGCCATCCTCGGCAGACCAGCTATCACCAAGTTCATGGCGGTACCCCACTACACGTACTTGGTACTCAAAATGCCAAGTCCGGCCGGTGTACTCTCGCTACAATGGGACTTGAAGATATCCTTCGACTGCGACACAGAAGCTGTGGAACTCGCAGCCACCAATCAAGTACCCAATGCCATGATGGAGATCTATGCCGCATCTAAAAAGCTTGCCCCAAGTGAACTCAACATCCCGGAGAAGTCGGACACAGCCAACAAGCCTCAGCCATACGAGGAAGTGCAAGTCAAGGCGATCAATCTTGGGACAGGCGACAGCAGCAAGACTACCTTGATCGGGGCGGGCCTTGACCCGAAATAGGAAGACGTGCTCGTCAGCTTCCTTCGGGCTAACCGATACATCTTCGCTTGGAAGCCAGCGGACATGCCAGGGGTGCCCAGGAATCTGATCGAGCACTTACTTAACGTCGATACTAAAGCTACCTCTAAACGACAACACCTCCGTCGTTTTGCTGACGACCGACGGGATGCCATCAAGAAGGAACTCGACAAACTACTCGTGGCTGGCTTCATTATAGAAGTTTTCCATCCTAAGTGGCTCGTTAACCCCGTCCTCGTCCGCAAGAAGAACACGAATGAGTGGAGGATGTGCGTCGACTACACCGATCTCAACAAGCACTGCCCCGAGGACCCCTTCGGGTTGCCGTGGATAGATCAAGTCAGTGACTCCACGATGGGCTGCGACCTACTCTGCTTCCTCGACTACTACTCCAGGTTCCACCAGATCGCAATCAAGGAAGAAGACCAGGAGAAGACCACGTTCATCACCCCGTTCGGCACCTACTGCTACACGACAATGTCGTTCGGGTTGAAGAACGCCGGCGCCACCTACCAGCGAGCTATCCAGGCCTGTTTCAAGAGACAGCTCAACAAGAACGTCGAAGCCTACGTGGATGACGTGGTCGTCAAGACCAGAAACTCCGACACGCCCATCGCCGATCTTGAGGAGTTTTTCTCATCCCTGCGAGAGTACCGCTGGAAGCTCAACCCGAACAAGTGTGTCTTCGGCGTACCTTTGGGAAAACTACTCGGCTTCATCATCAGCCATCGCGGCATCGAAGCCAATCCCGAGAAGATCTCCGCCATCACCAAGATGAAAGCTCCCACCTGCATCAAAGACGTGCAGAAGCTCACCGGGTGTATGGCGGCATTGAACAGATTCATCTCGAAGCTTGGAGAACAGGGCCTACCCTTCTTCAAACTACTCAAACATCAAGAGAAGTTCGTGTGGACCCCAGAGGCAGATCAAGCTCTCGCTCAGCTCAAGGATTTCTTATCCAAGCCACCAGTCCTCACGGCTCCTCACAAAAAGGAGCAGCTACTGCTCTACCTCGCTACGACTGCTCACGTGGTCAGTACTGCCATCATTGTCGAGCGGCAGGAAGACGACCACGCTACCCGATCCAGCAACCAGTCTACTTCGTCAGCGAGGTCCTGTCGGAATCTAAGGCACGCTACCAACCAGTACAGAAGCTACTGTATGTAGTGCTCATCACCTCGTGGAAGCTACGACAATACTTCCAGGAGTACTCGATCTCCGTCGTCACTAACTACCCGCTCGGTGACATCCTGCGGAACCAAGATGCTACTAGAAGAATTTCCAAGTGGGCGGTCGAACTCGGCACCCTCAATATTGACTTCAAGCCACGAACAGCCATCAAGTCGCAAGCACTAGTCGACTTCATGGTAGAGTGGCGGGAAAATCAGCTACCAACTTCAACTGAGCGACCAGAGCATTGGGTGATGTACTTCGACGACTCGCTCAAGCTCGAAGGCGCGGGTGCAGGGGTACTCCTGATTTCTCCAACGGGTGAACAGCTCAAGTACGTCCTGTAGATCTTCTCGAAGGTCTCAAACAACAAAGCTGAGTACGAAGTCCTGCTACATGGGCTCCGCCTCGCAGCATCGCTGGGCATCAAGCAACTACTAGTCTACGGCGACTCCACAGTGGTCATCAACCAAGTCAACAAGTCTTGGGATCACAACAAGGAGAACATGGACGCCTACTGCCTAGAAGTCCGCAAGCTCGAGAACAAATTATATGGTCTCAAGTTCCATCACGTTGTCCGCGACAACAACGTTGCAGCGAACGTCCTGTCGAAGCTTGGTTCTACTCGCGCTCAAGTACCAGCGGGTGTCTTCGTCCATCAGCTTCACGGGCCATCCATCCTGGAGCTGGCACCCACGACCACTGATCCAGCGTCTGCCCCAGCTGGCCAGGAGGTCATGATGATAGACGTGGACTGGCAACAACCCTTCATCGACTACTTCCGCGAGCAGAAGGTTCCCATGGACAAAAACTTGGCCGAGCAACTCATCTGTCGGGCCAAGTCCTACGTCCTAGTCGAGGACAAGCTCTACAGGCGGGGCGCCACTTCTGGAGTACTCATGAAGTGCATTCCCCAAGAAGAAGGCAAGGACATCTTGGAGGAGATCCACAAAGGCGTCTGCGGCAACCACGCGTCCTCACGCACGCTGGTCAGCAAGGCCTTCCGACGAGCTTTCTACTAGCCCACAGCTATGGGCGACACCGAGGAACTCGTCAGAAGGTGCCAAGGGTGCTAGTACTTCGCCAAGCAACAACACGTCCCGGCCTACAAACTAGTCACTATACCACCAACTTGGCCTTTAGCCTGCTGGGGGCTCGACATGATTGGGCCTCTTCCGACTGCGCCAGGAGGATTCAAC
Organism: Cenchrus americanus; assembly: GCA_947561735.1. Classification (NCBI taxonomy): domain Eukaryota; kingdom Viridiplantae; phylum Streptophyta; class Magnoliopsida; order Poales; family Poaceae; genus Cenchrus; species Cenchrus americanus. Next base: position 217,480,898 of record OX387245.1, on the reverse strand, counting down.
AGAGTTCTGGTGTCCATCGACAAGTTCACCAAGTGGATCGAAGTCAAGCCGGTCACCTGCCCCAAGGCCGACAGGGTACTCGACTTCTTGGATGAACTCGTGCACCGCTACGGACTACCCCATCGCATCATCACAGACCTGGGCTCCAACTTCAACAATCACCAGTTCTGGGAGTACCGCGAGAACCGCGGGATTGACGTCCAGTATGTTTCAGTCGCCCACCCACGGGCCAACGGACAAGTCGAGCACGCCAATGGGATGGTACTCGACGCTCTCAAGAAGCGACTGCACAATGCTGCTAACACAAAAGGGGGCAAGTGGATCAAGGAACTACCCAATGCACTCTGGGGGCTTCGTACTCAACCTACCAAGCCGACGGGGCAGTCACCCTACTTCCTGGTTTATGGCTCCGAAGCCATACTACCTGCCGACGTGATGTGGGAATCCCCGGCAGTGGAACATTATGACGTAGGTGTCTCAGAAGACAGCAGACGAGTCGACATCGACAGACTCGAAGAAGCTTGTTGCGCCGCCCTCGTCCAGTTAGCAGGGTACCTTGAGGGTATCCGATGCTACCATGATTGCAACGTCAAGGAACGCTCCTTCAACGTTGGCGATCTAGCCTCCACCGTATCTAGAACACGGAAGGACTACACAAGCTCAGCTCGCCATGGGAAGGTCCCTTCTCAATCTCCAAGGTGACCGGACATGGCTCCTATCGCCTCCAGACACTTGAAGGCAACGACATCGGCAACTCGTGGAATGTTGACCAACTCTGTCGGTTCTACGCATAGTCTCTCGACTATTCTGGGGGCTCAAGTCTACACGACTACTCCCGGGCCCTTCGCTGTAAGCGGCCTCCGGGTCCAGGCACTAGTCTCCGGACTACTCCACTCCAAGATCCAGCGCTAACGGCTACTAAGGAACTTGGGATGCTCAGGGCGTCAAGGACTCTAGCAGTGGTCTATCAAGAGACCATGTACATCTAGATCCAGCCTATACGGCTACTAACGGATCTACAGCTGTAAGCGGCCACGCGCCCGAGCACTACTCCAGCCGTAGGCGGCCTCCGGGTCCTGGCGACTACACTTGTAAACGGCCCTGGCCATCTAGGTGTATTCTCTCAGTAATAAAGTTTGATTCTCGATCAACTCATTTACTGTGTCTCCCTCAAACGGGTCTACTGCTGAGTACTACCACTCGCTCACAACTCCACGAATGGGCACTTCGCACATACACACGCGACAACGAGTACTCATTTCATGAAAGTCTTTTCATTAAAACTCAAACAAGTTCATCATAACTTTGTTTATCTTACATATGTCGTCGTAAGCTAACCCTACAGGACAACTACTGGAAGTTCAGCTTCTCTGCGACTTGCTCGGCGATTGGCGCCATCTGCTCCACAAGCTCCTTGTACTACTCATCTGTGCAATTGGCGTCTAGTCCTCCCGTGACTACATCAACCGGAGCCTTAGGGAAGTACGATTTCATGTACACCAAGACTTGGTTCCGGATGGACTTCGCCAGATGCTTGACATAAGTAGCCAGACGTCCGGGGGCTTCCTTTAGCTAATCGACCAAGGGAGCTATCTTGGGCCCGCCCGGGTGTGGCACCAGCAACCTTGCGATGGGAAGTGTGGCTTCTTCAAGTTCCTTGAGCTGGCCCCGCAGCTTCTCGCAGTCTTCGTTGAGCTTCTGCAGAGATTTATAGCAGTTGACAAGGTCACGGTCTGAGGCTTCTCGGAGCTCCATGTGCTTGACGCACTCATAAGACAGCTGCTTATATTCATACTCAAGTACCTCTTGGGCATCCTTCTCTCGGTAGACAATGTTCTTCAGATCGGTCTCCGATGCCTTCAGCTGGTCTACCCGAGCTCGAGATCTGCAAAAGTCACTAGAAATAAGTTAGGCTACTACAAAGGTACTCTCAATAAGTACTCAACAGGCTAGCCGCGGCATACCTTTATTTTTTCTGGCGCAGCGACTTGTTCTTGCGAATCAAGTCATCGCTCTTCGCCTGCATCTCTTGCACCTCGTTATGGAGCTGGGCGAAGGCTCCATCCAGTTTGGATTGCAGCATGGCGGAGTGCTTCCTGGCCTTGTTGAGTTCCTTCTCCAACGACTCCGCCCGGAGCAATGTGTCGCCATATCCCTGGAGCATATCAGATTTCTGTCGGGATCTCTCCACGACATCCTGCAGAAGACAACAACCATTACTCGGGTACTCAGCTCTTATGAACTCGACCACTCAAGGGTATCGTCATGTACCCTCATCCACAGCTCGATCCAGCGCATCATCTCCAAGTTCCGGGCAACCGTCGCCGGGTCGATGAGGTCATCTGACAGAAGCTCCAGCCCACCACGACTAGTCAGCGCACCCTCTGACATCGGCGTCGAATGGATCGGCTCCGCATCTTGGATCTCTGGCGACCTCACGACAACATCCATGCTGGCCTCCGGGAGCGGGTCGTCGTGCACCTCTTCTGTGGGCTCGGGGGCTACCGGAACCTCTGGGTCAGTAGTCGCTCCCTCCAGCACAGTTGTTTCTGGCGTGGCGCCTTCAACTGGTACAGCTTCAGGGATCATGGTCACTTCAACTTGTGTCTCTATCCACATAAGGCATACGACGTCAGTACTGAAGGCTACGACTACTACTTGGGGTAGGCCGCTTCACTGCAGTCTACGTACCTTCTACTATGGTGGCCTCCGGCGGCGTAACCTCTGCGCCCGATGCCACGGTCTCGCCCTGGGGAAGGGCAGCGGATTCTTCGACAGCCGGCGATAGATTTCCTCAGTAGCCGCCGTGCTGGGTTCTTCTCCTTCCCAGGACAGATCGGTCGACTTCCTGCATAGTACAAAATTGGTGGTCAACCAAGTAAGATTACCAAGTTACAAGTACTACTCGGGAATGGTTTTCACTTACAAGCTAGACCGGACAACAGCCATGGTTGGAGTGCCAAGTATGTTGGCAATGTCGACGAGCCCAGCTTCCGCGGGCGCCTCATCTTCCGCCTGGGCCGCTACTAGTTCTTCAGCCCCAGTAGTCGCGCTAGGCTCTGGCCTGCTCTCCTCTGCCGGCACCTACGGCTCGGCAACTCTAGTTGTCCGTTGTGTCATCTGTGACACAAGCTCTTCTACGGTAGGGGCTGGACTGCGGTTTCTTTCAGCGGCTCACCCACCGTGTCCCAGCCATCTCCCTCCCCTTGATCGACGGGGTCAGACGATGGAATCTCCTGCGACAACTCAGAATTCCATTGTCAGCATGCAATACTTCAAGACAAGTACTCGACTACACTACTCGAGGAACTCACCTCTTGGGACATAGTCACTGTCACCTTTAACTTCTTGGCGACACGTTTCCACACCACATTGCGCGGCCTCCTCGGCGGCGCAGGGAGACTAGCCTCCAGGCTAGTCGGTGGATCTTCAATTAGGGGAATATTGGGCAGCCCAGGTCGGCTGAACCTGGACCGCAACTGAAACCGCTCCCGCGCGTCTCCCCCATCCTCCTCGTCGGATGTATCATCAATGGTGACGGTGTCGTCACCTTCGCCGACTTCACGGTGTTCTTTGGCCTTGCCCTTGCCCTCCTCCGGAACATCTACAAATTGAGGGGGAGTTGGGTCGAAGACAAACTTCGCAATGTCATCCTGCAGCAAGCAACTGGGGTTAGCATGACTACTCCAATTTAAAAAGTACTCGAAGGCAGAGGTTATCGGCTACTAACCTTGTTCGGTGGACGAGACGCGGAGTACTCGGGGACTAGGCAAGGTGTGTACGGTGGCATATCCTTGAAAATCCTACCCAACCTCTTGACAATGTCTTCATCGTCGACTTCGTTGTCGGGCATCCTCGACGTATCCTCGTCGCCAGTGTACTGGTACCCAAGGGTGTCGTATGCCATCAACGGCTGCACCCTCCTCTTCATGAAGCTGAAGGCCACGTGTTTGGCCCTCAGCCCGGCTTCCCTCAAAGCCTTGATCTTCAGCATCAACTCGGGTAGTTGAATACCCTCCTGCATCGTCGGCTCCATGTTCCACCATGACCGATGCTTCGGTTGCTTCCCGCTTGGCTTCGGTAGCTCCGGGTGGTGGTTCGTGATATAAAACCACTTGGCCTTCCAGTATTGGTTCGAGTCGATGAGCTTGCATGACAAGTACTGGTCGGTGGCATCTTCACACATCTGAATACCGGCTCCTCCGACTACTCGCGGGTCGCTACTGCTCGGTTGCGGCTTCACACGGAAAAACTTCCGGAACAAGATCCAGTGGGGCTTGATCCCCACGAAGGCTTCGCAGAAGTGAACAAAGACGGAGACGTGAAAAACACCATTAGGGTTCAAGTTCAAGTACTTGATACCATAGTACTTGAGGAGACCCTTGAAGAAATCGCTCGTCGGGAGTGCTAGTCCGTGCTCCACGAACCGGGCGAACATGGGGACCTCGTCGGGGTTCTTCTCCATGGGGTACGGGTCGCCCGCGGCGGCGCGCCGCATGTCTGTCTCCTTCTCACGGAGGAACCCGCTATTCACCAGCACCAGCAGATCTTCAGTCTTCGTCTTGGAATTTTTCCACTCCTTGTTCGGATTGGGGCGTGGGGGAGACATCGGCGGTGTTGACCCCTGGGCAGATCCCTCCGCCTCGCTGCGGGATCTCTTCTTCCTGGCACCGGCACCAGCTTTTGCGCCCTTGGACGGAGAAGACTTCATCCTCCAAGTGCACGGGGTCTTCACTCGCATTCGCTCGGGGGCTTCACTGGTGGCGAGCGGTGGTGGCGCGCGACTGACTTGCAATCCATGGAGTGGCGGCAGAAGCACGAGTGAATGGTTGGCTAGATCTACTCCAGCGGTTGCTACTGCGAGGAATGAAAAACCCTAAGGGTTTCGGCCTCTATTTATAACCTACCGGCAGCACTGCAACGGCCGGATGGATAACTATCGGCGGCCGACTCAGCGGCGGCTGCCTGGCTCTTCGGCTTCTAGTACTCGATGCACTCCATCTCGGGGGCTCGGGTACATCTGCTAGATTTCCTGGGTAGCATCAAGACTCAAGAGCAACTCAGGACACATTCTACAATCAAGATGACCCTTCAATTCGAGAGGAAGTAGTCGACGCAAGGCTCGGAGGCTCCGTGCCACGTGTCCTTCGGTTTTTTCTTCGGATTTTACGGGATAATCTTGGCAGAACTTCAGATTGACCCTTAGCTTGAATCTGTGATTTGACCTAAGGCTCGGGGGCTACATTCCATATGGAATGCGATTCTTCGAATCACATTTTCCATATGGTTTCTTCTTCAAGACAACTCGGGTACTATTGAAGACCTTCAAGAGGAGAACTCAAGGACACTTGTGAACTGCTCGAGAAGACTTCAAGACTACCCAAGGATTAGCTGGAGTACCTTCCAGCCTCGGGATGCTTCAAGTACTCTTGAGGACTATTGGCTTGTAGTACTCGGGGAAGCCTGAGGACTACTCGTCAAGGCCATCAAGACTACTCCAAACTATCCTGCTCGACTACAAAGTACTCGGGGGCTTGTCGTATGGACCGTCCTGGGCCCACTACCTCGGTGGGTACCAGGACCGACTACTCGGTGGGCCCCTGGGATTACTCGGCTTGTGCCACACGACACCTGATGGCGTGGGGCGCAAGGACTACGGTGGAGGAGTACTCGAATAGGAAGCTATACATGTCATGTACTGTGTAGAGAACTCCTAGACATACCCGACTTGTACTCTCTCCTCAAACCGACTTGTAACCCTGCCTCTCGGACTATATAAGGCGAGGCAGGGACCCATATCTCTCTCATACGCATCATCTTGTAAACACACCTAATCAATCCAGAGCTACACGGCATACAGGACGTAGGGTATTATGCACCTCGCAGCCCAAACCTGTCTAAATTGTGTGTCACGCGTCTCTTCTTTCGAGTTACCGATCTCGACGAGGCCACATTCATCTACCTCGGGTACTCCTCTTGGTAGGTTGCCGGTTTAAAACACTGACACACGGCGCTAGGGTCTGGTTGCCAATATAACACCGAAATTCAGCCGAAAATGTCATAATAATTCGAAAAAAAGAAAGAGAGGGGGAAGAGGAGAAGGGAGTTAGGAGGAGGTGGTGAAGGTGCGAAGCTCTGCCGGTTTTTGTCTCGTTATAGGTAATAGTCTGATACTTAATAGTTTTAGTGTAGATTTCCTTAGTAGATATATAGTTTTAGTGTAGATCTGCTCAGTAAATACATAGTTTTAGTGTAGATCTGCTTAGTAAATACATAGTTTAGTGTAGATCTGTTTAGTAAAATTATAGTTGTAGTGTAGATCTGCTTAGAAAAATTATAGTTGTAGTGTAGATCTGAGTAGATGTATTTTGTAGTTGCAGATCCACTTGTTAATAGCGTTTTATTGTTTCATGCTGTCAGACATGTCAGATGATCTCAGTGTCAAATTGTATTTCGGTAATGGGCAGATTAAATATGGTGAACATGGAGTTGACTTGTCAGAATTTAATTCGGTTGACCATGTGATTTAAAGAGCAGCCTCAAGAACTTGGGGATCCATTACCCAGTTTTTTAGGGCATTTCATGTAGATGCAGAGCAACATGACTTGTCCATTATGGCTCTAATCAACAGGAGTGGGTCATTGTATTGGGAGCTTATGCCACTTCAAGGCACTGAACATTGGAGGAGTTATATCAAAACAACATGTGATATTCGTTTGCCTGTGATGCTATTTATCCAAGTTATTCATAAGGCTGGGTCTAGTAGTCAAGTGCACAAGGAGGTTAGTGCTGCTCTCCAGGGTGAGGCTGAACTACAAGCAGGAGATGGTCCTGCAACTGAGCCACAAGAAGAAGGAGATGGTGGTTCCGGTAAGGAAGAAGAAGGAGATGGTCACACACACTTTGAGGGTGCAATTGACGAGGGGGGAGTTAATGAAGAACTACTCAGGCGGTACGAAATGGAGGCCAATGGGGATGAATGTGGGTTGGAAGAGGACTCCTCAGATGATGAGGATGACCCTGTAGTTCTAAGGAATTGGGACAGTTACAATTTCTCACAACTAGCTGTCAATCCTTGTGAGAATGTGGCCTGGGAGTATAGAGAAAATGCAGTTTCTGTTGGCGCCATGTATAAGAGTGCAGTAGAGGTGAAGGATGCAGTGAAGAGGTTGTCCACCCTTACTCCGCAGAGAGAGTTTAGGGTAGTGAAGAGTTCTCCACATATATATGATGTACAATGTCTGAAGCTCAACTGTCCTTTTCGAGTGTATGCTTCCAAGGGCAAGTGGAAAAATTATTGGTAGACCAAATTTGTTGTGGATCACACTTGTGTACTTGAGCAGCTGGATGCAAGCCATCGAAATTTGTCATCCGGTTTTGTGGTTAGCCAGATGTTTGCTAAGATTGTGGAAAATCCTGCTTTTGAGCCTAAGTCCATTATCTTGGCAATTCAAGACAAATTTAGGTATCACATAAGTTATGGTAAGACATACATGGCAAAGAAGAGGGTAATGGAGATGAGGTGGGGAACTCATTAAGCATCCTATGACAATCTGCCTCAATTGCTAAACACAATTGTCATGCTAAATCCTGGTAGTTATTATGATATCAAGACTTATGATCATGTATCAAGACCAGGGGAGCAAGTCTTGCAGAGGGCATTCTTAGCATTGGGTCCTGCTATCGCTGCATTCAAACAGTGTCGACCAGTTATTTGCATAGATGGCACATTCCTAATGGGAAAATACAAGGGCACAATCCTTACAGTTGTGGCTGCAGATGGCAACAATCAGTTGTTGCCATTGGCAATTGATTTTGTAGAGGGAGAGAATGGTGACAGTTGGTATTGGTTTCTGGAGAGACTGAAGCAGATGGTGGTGGGAGATGTGTCAGACGTGTGTGTGATACACGATAGACACAAAGGTATTTTGCAGGCCATTAGTGACATCAAAGAAGGTAGTGAAGGGCATTACAGAGCAGCACAATGGCCAGATGTGCATAGCAGGTGGTGCATGAGGCATATGAGAGCAAACTTTCATAGCTAGTTCAAGAACAAAGAACTTACAAAATTGTTCAAGCGCCTATGTTCGACCAATCAGGAGAAAAACTTCTTTGACCTATGGCAAAAATTAGATGATCTAACGAAGAAAGCACCATAAGAGATAGCTAAGAAGCCTGTAAGTACTGAACCTGAGGAAGAGCCAATTTCTTTGGACAACGTGGGGCTAGATGCTCCAAATGTCAGAAGGAGAAATGGTCCCTCCTGTTTGATAAGGGAGGTGTGAGGCATGGGATAATGACAACAAATTTTGCTGAGGTCTACGGCGCTGTTTTGCGTGGCACCAGAGCTCAACCTCTTGTTGGTATCATTGAGTTCTTCTTGTACCGCACAATGAAGTACTTTTTTGACCGTGCTAATGCAGCACATGCAGCAATGCACGCCCCTCAGAAGGTGTATTCGATATGGATGACTGAGTACTTGAACAAAAAACAAAAGGCTGCTCTCTGTCACAGAGCTTACCCAGAACCTCTACGTTGTGATCCTGACGATGAAGTGCAGATAAGTTGTCAATCCAAATCACAAAAGGCAAATGGTGAAATAACAATATAGAAAACAGTTATTGGGAATCATACATGCTCATGCTCTTGCCTGAAGCCACTGCTCCTGCACTACCCCTGCTCACATGTGATCGCTGCATGCCTTGCAACAAAGAATCAGCATTGGGGCCGCTACGTGCCTAAATACTTTCTGAAGCAAACCGTTCTAAACACTTGGAACCACACTATTGAGGGTTACCTGCATCTTGGAACTTTCACTCAAGACCCCAAAGACAGTGCGTTGTACATACCAAATCCAGATCCAGGCATCTGTCAAGGTGTTGGTCGACGCAAGAAGAAGAGGATTATGAACAACATGGATGAGGCTGAAGTTGGACCTCAGGGGCAGATATGCTCCAAATGCAACAATCCTGGACACTGCTACAAGAAATGCACCGAAGCATCTAACTTTTCCACTACCACTTCTACACCTCCTGCGGCTAGTGCACGTGGACGTCGTTCCAGTCACTACAACGAAGGGATGCAATGCAGTGACTTGTTAGTGCTACCGTGTTGTAATAATTGAACTACTTATGCATGTTGTCATCTTGTAATATTTGAACAATTGTATCTGCCAAGGTCTTGTAATTTGAACTTATGCATGTTATCATGTTGTAATAATTGAACTACCTTTTCATTTGCTTGCTATTTTATTCTTGCTGTTGAATTTCTTATCATATCCGATTATGTTTTGTTCTATAATTTCAAATGAAACAAGCAATGAATTATCATATTTCGCATCTGTTTTGTAGGCTTTCAATGCCTTCAACGTGTCCTGAGTTGGATTTGGAGTTCCTCATCAGTAGGAAGGACAAGGTTGAGGTGCCAAAGGGGATCACTGTCTTATGTGCTACTGCGGTGACAACTGTAAGCTTGTCAAGTGCTACTGCGGTGACAACTGTAAGCTTGTCAAGTGCAACGTTCTTGGGTACCGCTACGGGATGAGGTTCTTCATGTGCGAGAACTATGAGCTTGACCCCCTCCCACCATGTCGCAATGTTAGACCAAAAGTAAGAACTAACTGAATTACTAAATAAATATTATGTCATTGCTATTTTATTATGTGCTAACTTGTCTTTGAAAAAATACTCCACCTCCTCTCTGTGATTTTATGCAGTGGCTAGATTGTGAGCAGTCCGAACAAGACAAGCGTTACGTCGAGGAGACGAGTCGTTCAGCATGTGAGAGGTGGCAAACGATGGTTGAGGCAGAAAAACAAAAACAAAAACGTAAGTAGCAGCAGGAGGAAATTCGCATTCGGTGGGAGATCAAAGAACGTGAAGCGGCTGCGGCCCGTGAAGCGGATGGAGAGAGGAAGAGGGAGAGAGCTCGTCGGGCTAAGGAAGTTGGGCCGGATGTCATGAGGAAGGGGAAATACCCCCGTTGTACCCATTAGACGTAGAGTACTCGACGCCGAGTGCTACTGTATCCATAAAAAATTATGATTTCATTTCATCATTCTCTAGAGTCGGGTTGTATCTTTAAGAACTTGATTTAAGATAAATTTCAGATGCGAACAGTAAAACTCATACTAGGTTGTGTTTTCTGTGAACTGCTCCAAATATTGAACATATAGGGTGTGTTTTCTGTGAGTCACTGCACCAAATAGTGTACCTAGTACTAGGGTGTGTTTCCTTTGAGTTACTGGCCGTTTTCTTGCCCCGGATCGAATGGCCCACCATCCAGTCTGCGCCTACATATATATGAGCACTCTTCTCCAGTCTCACTTCACAACACAACAAACAACAACGAGTTCCTGGTCTGGGGCTGATGATGATGATTCCATCGGTCCAGCACTGTGGAGACAACAAGATCCAGAGTTCAACACCAATTTATCCAGTCTTAGACAAGAGAGATTTCAAATCCATGCGTGATGTTAGAAAGTACGCACCAAATCAAACGGTGAACTGGCCAAGGTGTGCACACGGTGAGTTCTGTGTGATGCAGGATTATCAGGGATGGGACAACTCTGGTCGCCGTTTCTGGCATTGCTCACGAGCATGGGTAGGCAAAAATCCATGACCTTTATCCTTCGTCATTTTATCATTTACTGTAATCACGGTTTCTGCAGTACTCCGAACAACCTTATAACTGTGGTTTCATGCAATGGGTGGATCCCCCAGCTATTCACCCGTATCAAGACTACATCAACTACCTCGAGGATGTTGTCATCTTCAACTTGAGGCAAGAACTCACGTCGGCATTGGCTTCTCCAGATTCGACATCTACCAACGGCGATTACGGACTAGTGACTGGACCAATGGTGGTGAAGAAGAACACCGACTGTGAGAACGAGTACTGCTGTTGTCCGTGCCACGAAAATTTGGTTCGTCGTTTTATCAATCCTTCAACAATTCATTTTTTAAAAAAATTCCTAACCCCGCAGCCCACGGCGGCAAGGAAAAGATACCGCCATGGGCCATGGCGTTAGCTCAGCGCCACGCTGACGCCAGGCGTTAGGCCCCTAACGCCGTGGCCCTCGATGTCAGGTACGTAACGCCGTGCCCGCGGCGTTAAGGCTATGGGCCCACTCCTAGCGGCTCCTACTGCCGCGGGCCACGACGTTATGTCCCTGACGCCGTGGGCCGCGGCGACAGATGTATATTTTTTCAAAATTTGTGACGGATCATATATTTTTGCAAAATCGTGATAAATTAAATATATATAAAAAATTCCCGGTCGGCCAGACGTCTTTGGGCTGGTTGAGTTGGCCTCCAAGACAACGGCCCAATTGGCCCGCCACGCGCCGAAAGTTTACGCAATCGAGTGATTTCAGTTGTCGCGCACGTGGGTGGGGCTCTCGGCATCAGCAGAAGACGTTTCTGGAAGGAAGGCAGAGGGAACATTTACTCTCGACCCCTTGAAGAACGCACCATTTCAATCCCGTCCTTGTGAACGCCCCGATAGCAGATCGGCCGCCGACCACACTCGACTCGACACTCCCCCTCCTCCGTCCGCCGGAGCACGCGGCGCGCCGTGCGCACGGAGGCAGTCACTCTCCTCCTGCAGCAGCAGGCGTCCTCGTGCTCGTGGCCTCCTCTTCCTCGCCCTCGGTCGCGCTGTCCTAGGGGTGGGGGAGATCCGCGCGGATTTCGCCGGCACCCTTACTGCTGGGGGTAAGCATCCGCTAACCTACCTCTCGCCTGGATGGATTGTTGGTGCCGTTCCGTGGGACCTCTAGTTTTTTTTCTAATAGCAATCGAATCCGGATAGTCGTTCCTGGGATTGTGTACTTCAGTCCATCCAGACGCTTTGTATCGGATCCGTTTTTTCTGTGCAGGGATGCTGATAGCACTTCAGTTTGTCATCCGTAGGTTTTTGTGCTGAACCCCTCTCGTTTGTACAGCACCAACTAGCCTAGCCGCCCAATTTACTTGTTGTTTATAAGGGAGTAAATTTGAGCATGACTGTATGGGTATGGATTGGATGTTTTTAACTCCTGAATCTTTGCTGTTAGGTTCAAGCACGAGGCCGTTTGTGGTGATTAGGCCACATGTGCCCCTGCATGGATCGGCCCAATCTTGTGAGGGTTTAGGTGCCAGGCATAGCATGGTTAAATTTGTGGAGGAAAACTCAATTTTGGGTCAGTTCTAGTCCTGCAAGTGCTAGCTAGATATAGTGGAGCGAGATGCATGTGCCAGAGCCTCTTTGGTTCAGTATTTAGCGCAAAGTATTCAAATAAAATGAACGTTAGCAGGGGAAGGCGGGAATTAGGAAACTTTTAGCCCGTAGCGCCAGAGGAAAACACTTTTTTGTGTATTTATGTAAAGTTGCACAAACTTGTCGATATGCTCCTGTGATTACGTCAGGGAGTCTAGCGTTATTTCTGTTTATGCTCCTATTGGCTGCACCCTGACTCATAACCACCCACTGTCGCACCATTCCAGCCTCAGGAAAGTCATCATTTTTTCCATGCTGGACACATGATGCTCCTTCCTGCGCCCATTGGCATATGAAGAATGCTGCATAGCATTGTGGAACCATTGCACCCCAAACAAAGGAAGGGGGGAAACTTATCACCTAGTTACACTTTTTGATAAATTTGACGAAAAACTCGCTGGCCCCCTCTGTTACTACTAACCACATTGTACCTTTGTTTATTGTGTTCAAACAATCTTCAGTCTTTCTTTATATTGCTGATTATCACAATTTGTTATTCTTGTTCGTATGCTGCTACAAAAAATGGGAAAATATTCCTAATCTTGGTTTTGTACTTATGCAAAAGTTAAACAGTAAACTTATATTTATATGAAGGTTCTAACCAAAAACTTGTTCTAAAATTGTAATGATGAGAAGTTATCTCAGCTCATAGTTGGTATTTTTGTTGCTATAAAATTAGGAAGGTGATAAACATTTGTTAATGTTATGAAAGTATTTTTTATGATATTATATCTGTGCCAGTTTCTATTATACAACCTCAGTACTTGCAAACAGATAAACTGAGGTAAAATAGTTTGACAAATGCATGTACAAAAGCAACATTTAATTCGTTATATACTGGAAGTACTAGTTACTTAGTGCCAAGGTGCCTGCAGCAACAATTTTGATCCGATCTGCCTCTACTTGCTTATGGAAATCTATGTTCTGTGCAGCTCTTGGTTATTGAAACTGACTCATCTGGCAAGCATACCTTGTGACATTTGTATATCCTATTGCTTTAGATAATCTTTGGCGGATGTGATTTTAAGTTGGTACTTACAATTGAAATAGCATCTTTAACTTGCCTATGCTATTGGTGTTGCTATCTTCTGTTCCCTACTAAGCAAGCTAGAAACCTGTAAAACAGACTGTTGGTTTAATGTTTCTTAACTTGATATTTCTTCCTGGACAGTACTAGAAAGTTCTCCCAAACTGATGGATCAAGCAATAAGTAATCATATGTGTAAATTCTTGTTCATGTTCATACCACACTACTGATGGGTCTTCCCTTGCTCCCTCTTTTTGTCAGATTTCTCCAAAGTATGAACTGTGAAATAGTGTTACAGGAAGTGAAGAAGGAAATAGTGACATAGAGCTTTGACTTGTCAAAAGATCAATTGTTGTCTTGAAATGGCTCAGCAGATGGCTTCAGCTCCATTGGATGACACAGTTCTTGATGCCCAACCCTTGCGTACATTGACTCCCATGTTCCCTGCACCACTAGGGCTCCACACCTTCACTCCTCAAAACTCCCCTTCATTTATCTGTGTGACCCCATTTGGACCATATGCTGGAGGCACTGAATTTGGTGCGGCTGCTGTTCCATCAACATTTGCAGCATCAACACCTGCTGCAGAGCCCAGCCAGACACAGATGCATACTGCTAGTATGAATGGATCTGCTCAAGCTAATGGTACTGCAGTCAACAGTTTGGTCACTCCTTTGCAAACTCCTCTGTCAGCTGGCATGCAGGAATCTGGTAAGAGGAAGAGGGGCAGGCCAAAGCGTGTGCCAGATGCTGCATCTGGTCCTTTGGCTCCTTCCGCTTCTTCAGCTCCTCTGGCTCCTACGGTTCCCCCAGTTACTTCATTTCCTTCGGTTCCTTCAGCTCCTCAGGAAAGTGACAATGTTTCCCTGAGTCCTTCAGCCACCCCACAGGAATCTGGCAAAAGGAAGAGGGGGAGGCCCAAACGTGTACAAGATGTTCCTGTACTGGGTCCTTCGGCTTCTCAAGTAGATAGTACGCCTGTTGTTCAGGCACTTCCTGAGCCCACTGTACATGAATCTGGTATAAGAAAAAGAGGACGACCCAAACGTTTGCAGGATAGTTCAGATATTACAACTCCCCCAATTCAGTCAAAAGATAGTGAACCCCCTCCCCAGCTACCTTCTGCAGCCATGTCACCTGAAAGTGGTAAGAGGAAGAGGGGGCGTCCAAAGCGCATTCTTGATGGTTCAGTGACTCCATCAAGTCATTCAGGTCATTCAATGGATGATGATGCTGTTGACACAAAAAGCCGTGGACGACCTAGGAAAATTGACACCAATCTGTTGCAGCTTCCATCTTTTTCTTCAGATGATCCTAGGGAAGCTGCAGATAATGTACTCATGATGTTTGACGCACTGCGGCGGAGACTTGCGCAGCTGGATGATGTGAAGCAAGTTGCAAAGCAGCAGCATAACTTGAAGGCTGGGAGCATCATGACTAATGCTGAACTTCGTGTCAATAAGATCAAGAGGATTGGAGAGATACCAGGTGTTGAGGTTGGCGATATGTTCTACTTCAGGATTGAGATGTGCCTAGTGGGGCTGAATAGTCAGAGCATGGCAGGGATAGACTACATGTCAGCCAAGTTTGGTAATGAGGAGGACCCTGTGGCTATTAGTGTTGTGTCAGCTGGTGTGTATGATAACAGTGAAGACGATCCAGATGTTCTAGTTTACACTGGACAGGGCATGTCTGGCAAGGATGACCAAAAACTTGAAAGGGGTAATCTTGCACTGGAGAGGAGTTTGCATAGAGGTAATCCAATTAGAGTCATTCGTAGTGTAAAAGATTTGGCTTGTCCAACTGGCAAGATATACATATATGATGGCCTTTACAAGATTAAAGAAGCCTGGATGGAGAAAGGAAAATCTGGTTTCAATGTGTTTAAACACAAGTTGCTCAGAGAACCTGGCCAACCTGATGGCATTGCAGTGTGGAAGAAGACTGAAAAATGGAGGGAAAATCCATCATCTAGGGACCGTGTTATATTGCTTGACATATCATTTGGTGTTGAAAGTAAGCCTATTTGCCTTGTAAATGAGGTTGACGATGAGAAGGGTCCTACCAATTTCACATATACCACTAAATTGACCTATGGAAATTCTCTGAGCTCCATGAGAAAGATGCAAGGTTGCAAATGCACAAGTGTATGCCTCCCTGGTGATAACAACTGCTCTTGTATGCATCGAAATGCCGGTGACCTTCCTTACAGTGCTTCAGGCATACTTGTTAGCCGCATGCCTATGCTATATGAGTGTAATGATTACTGCTCTTGTTCACAAAATTGCCGGAACCGAGTTGTACAGAAAGGCACCCAGATTCGTTTTGAAGTGTTTAAGACAGGAGATCGTGGTTGGGGCCTCCGTAGTTGGGATCCAATCCGTGCAGGGACATTTATCTGTGAATATGCAGGTGAAATCATCGACAGAAATAGCGTGAATGGTGAAGATAACTTTATCTTTGAGATCTCTCCTTTGAAACAGAATTTGAGATGGAACTATGCACCAGAATTGCTGGGCGAACCTAGTCTTTCTGACTCAAATGAGACACCCATGCAACTGCCAATCATCATTAGTGCAAAGCGAACAGGGAATGTGGCTCGCTTTATGAACCACAGTTGCTCACCTAATGTTTTTTGGCAACCAGTCCTGTATGATCATGGTGACGAAGGATATCCACATATTGCATTTTTTGCAATTAAGCACATTCCCCCAATGACAGAGCTCACATATGATTATGGTCAGAGCCAAGGTAATAATCCACTGGGATCTAGTTCTGGCTATCGGAAGCCTAAAAGTTGCTTCTGTTGGTCCCGTAAGTGCAGAGGTTCTTTTGGCTAGACAAGGTTGGTGATTTCTATTTCCTTCATCTGCAATCCTTTCCCAAAATATCTTCTGAGTTACCACAGTCCGGCTTCAGAGTTCATTGCTAATAAAACTGCTCCACCTTTTCATTCTGCGGTTGGTGTGATGATGCATATAATACATTCCGATTAGGAGATAATATTTAGTACCTTCGGGTAATAAATTGTTGGTTTCGCATGGTCTTGACACCCTCCTAGGAAACTCTTGATATGTGGGAGTTGGCTGCTATATATGTTCCCTATGTGTTTATCATTTCTGAAATGTGATTTGATCTGTGTGATCATATTTATTGGCTGATAGGCAAACTCTAGGAGTTGGAAAATCTGAAAATAGGTACCAATAATATGAAGTTATATATAAACTCGAAATATGGAATATCTCTTATCATTATACTACTATCAGCCACTAAGATCTCCAGAAAAATATAGCCAATTAACACAAGTTCTTATTTACCCTTTTTGTGATGATTTATGAACTGCTTGATCTGTGCTATTTGGATATGGAGTTGTAGAAAATCTGAAACAAATATGTGTAATATAATTTCTAAAAAGGACTGTTTACTTGTAACGGGCTGATAGATTAGGAATAAAAATCCAATCCCGTGAATGTAGTGTTTTTTGTAGCATCATGTACAAATAATGTGACCAAACTACAAAGATGCTCCAGATGTGATGTATTGTTTTGTACTCAGGACCTTTCTTAAAATTCTGCCTCTGTAAGAGCAGTTTACTTAATGAGCTTATTTACAAAATGTGTCCATTTATTTTATTGCAATAGGATCAACAGAATTGAAGCTGCGTCTCTGTTCTTTCACATACACCTGTGCATCTCTGCTAGTTGACAAATTTTTCAAAGAGTTCTGTTTTGGATGAACTGAATTGTCGTTACCTGCAGAAACATGTCGTTGCACTTTTGGAGTGGAGCCGCAGAGGTTCCTGAAGGTGTTCCATGGACCATCCAATTAGTGTGCCCCTCGTTGCGTGCAGTGTCGTTGTATTAGATTATCGTATCTAGGTTTTTGGCGGCGTCTAAGAAGGGAGAATGAATCTTATGCTCCTTGTAGTGTGCTTGTATTGACCTGCACCCCTGTTATGATCATCCGTCGTGGTTTAAGTGACTGTAAATGCCATCAGTGCACTGCATGCCAAGGTTAGTAGTACTTCCTAGTTTTATAGTAGCTCAGACCCCCCCCCCCCCCCCCCCCCCCCCCACAAAAAAAAACATTTCCTTGATTTAATACCTCTTGAGCGACCTAGGTTCACGCTGGTACTCCTTTCGAAGAAAAATTGTCGTTGGAAAGAGCTTCTTGCATACGATCTCCTCCGGTTGATATTGATGGTATTCGTGATGAACCTCTTTCGGAAGCGATAGGATGATACTTCGAAATTTATGGATCTGCCTTGGTGGTGGAGTATTTGATCCCGTGATAGCACAAAGCCACAAACGACGGCATGTCGTTAGGGTGTCTCCTCTTTTTTTTTTTTGCGAGGATCGTTATGGTGTCACCTTGGGAAATTAGGGGTAGCCAGCTGAAAGTGACTCTGTTAGAGCAACTCCAACAGTTTGGCAAATCAACTTGGCATCTATCTAATTTTGTCAAAACGAGAAAAATTGGTCTCCAACAGTTTGACAAACCAACTTGGCAAAAATGGAAACTTGCAAAAACCTCTTCACGCGCATATATGCGATGCGCGCGTGGATCGTGGTTGCCATCGTTGTTTCCCTCTAGGTGGGAGGGTGAAAAAAGAATTAAATAATAGAGAAGGATTCCTGATATAAGTTTCCAAGAGGTGGATAGGCATAAACATAATTTTGTTTCTTTTTAGGATTCCTGATGTAAGTTAGATCTGGGTTTGGCAAGTGAATTATGCCAAACTGTTGGAGATGAACTCTTTTTTTACTTGACATACCTTTTTAGAGCAACTCCAACGAGTTTGGCAAACCAACTTGGCATCCATATAATTTTGGCAAAATAAGAAAAATTGGCATCCAACAGTTTGGCAAACCAACTTGGCAAAAATAGAAACTTGGCAAAACTCACCTCCCCACGCGTATATATGCGCGCGCGGATCGTGGTTGCCATCGTTGTTTCCCTCTAGGTGGGAGGGTGAAAAAGAAATAAAGAATAGGGAAGGATTCCGATGTAAGTTTTTCAAGAGGTGGAAGGACACATACATAATTTTGTTTCTCCGAGGATTCCCGATGTAAGTTAGATCCGGATTTGGCAAGTGAATTATGCCAAACTGTTGGAGATGAATTCTTTTTTAACTTTGCATAGCTTTTTAGAAGTTGGCAAAACACGGGATTTGCCAAATAAATTTTGGCAAACTATTGGAGATGCTCTTAGAAGTTGGCAAAACACAAGATTTGCCAAGTAAAATTTGGCAAACTTCTTGGAGATGCTCTTAATGTGATCAGGAATTTGCAAATTATATTGGGATGGGGGCAGTGTGGCCACGTCATCCGGGAGGTTGGGGAGATCGGCAGGGTCATCAACATTTAATGGATTGACACATAGGTTTTTTTTTAAGACATGACACCAAATAAATGATGGGAGAGAAAATGTTAGGATCATAGTGAGGTCTTAGTGGGAAGTGTCATGAGAGGGTCATGAGCATTAAATTTTGTGTTATATCATCAAATTTATGAGGAGAGAGGAGGGTCATGACACATCATATAAAAACATTTAAAACAATAATGAAACACCTCACTCTTAATGTGTAATTTCATCTATTGTTGTTTTCTAGATTGCATGCAAGACACAAGATGTCTAAGTAAATGTGTATAGGGAGTGTCATCCTCGTAAAACTCATTTTATCTCTCTTCATTAATACGATGTCACATCATCAAAAGTGCTTACATGATAGTGTATTTAATGTCTATGAAACCCCTACTGAGACTGGCCTTGTGGAATGAGAGAGGAAGGTCATCACCACGACCCTCCAGTGACACGGTTCTTAAAGTTCCAGTCTTGGTAACTGTGCGATGATCCTAGGTCAACACACGAACCAATGCTCATGACCCTCCACTGAGAGCCTATGACTCTTGTGTTTTGATAACAACACATGCAAGATTTAAATGTTAAATTCTATTTATGAAACTGTGCCCTCTGCATTGAGAGTGAAAGAGTCACCATGCTGAAAATCTGATGTGGCGGACTTGGTAAGTGCGCGTATGACTGCCACTGAGACTGATCTTAGAGCTAACTTTTCAGTAGTACAACTCGTCGTCCATGAAGGATCAAATGTACGGACTGATAGGCTAGTTAAAAGCTCGATTTATGAAGCAATAGGAAGGCATGTGTGTGGTTTATCCGTCTATGCCTTCACCTGCTGGAATAGCTGCAGTGCTTCACCACAACATCGCATGGTGGCAAGCAAAGTGATCTTATATACCTTGCATAAAAAAATGCTAATATAACTGGAAAATAATAACATACACCTTTTTTTAGAGGAATAACATACACCTTGATGTTGAAAGACAAATAAATATTTTGCATAAGGTGCAATGCACTAAAGCCTTTCAGTCTTTCCACTCCCCTAGGAACTCTTGGTTAGCACATCTGAAGGCCAGTTATGGATAGACCTCAATGAGTGATCGAGATCCTAAGACACGGCTAATCTTGTACCGTGTAAACCCTGCTTCGAGGAAGATCTTGTGCCATTTCTCCTCATCTCTCTGTTTACCGGGGAATAGCACCATCATGCATAGATCCAGCGAAAGCTGAGCTTCCAGTGTCTGTTTAGACGGAGATGACCCTAACACGACATCGATTATTATCACCTTTCCCTTTGGTTCTTGAGTCGAGATAGCTTCTTTGGACCGTTTCAAGATCCGAACACAATCCTCGTCGCTCCAGTTATGCATCACAAACTGTCAAAAAAGATTGTTCAATAATCGCGTACGTAAAGTAACAAAATTAGGCCTATGATTGTATGACATCAACATCAACCTAAGCATGTGGTGAAATTTCCCAAAACATATGCGTATCACAATAAATAAACATATGCGTATCACGAAATGCTGCAACATATGTTCAATGAAATGCAAGAGGGAGAGAGGAGGATGAGAAGGATAAGAGAGAAGATGCTTTATCACCATGCCGATATAATTGCTAGATGCCCGTGTGGGGTAGTATGAACATATGATGAATGACTTAGCAAAATTATGAATTCAAAATTACTCTTTCCAAGTTTGTGAACCTAAAAACAGATCCTTATATGTTAATATTGCTCGTGTATTTACCTGGTAAGAGTTTACACACATACCTTGAGCAAGACAACATCTGCCGAAGGGATGAACTCCAGCATGTCGCCTGCAACGAACTCATGAACCCTGCAGTTACCAGCAGCCGCCGCGGCGTCCACGACGTGTGGCAGCTCCAGCACCGAGCACCTCACGTGCGGGAACGCCCTGGCAATGGCCATCGCCGTCGTCCCGTCGCCGCCTCCGGCGTCAACCAGCGACGTCACCCCGGCGAACACCTCGCCGCACTCGCGGACGAGGATCTCCGACACGAAGTGGCTGTCGGAATGCATCGCCGCGTCGAAGCACGCGCCGAACGCCGCGTCCCGGCCGACGAAATCGTAGAAATCCGCCCCGTGCGCCATCGCGAACGGCGTAGACTCCGACTCCGCCGCCGCCGCGGCGTCCCCCTCGCTCTTGGTGAGCCACTCGGCCAGACTCTGGGACGCCATGAAATGGAGAGGCGTGGAGCACAGGAGGATGAACGGCGACAGGCAAGTGCGGCCGCCGCCGTTATCTTCGTCGTCGACGAGGAGGCGAGAAGCTGCGGTGAGGCGGTAGCGCACACCGCCGCCGGCGACCTCGCCGTCCGCCGGGGTCGTCGTCTCGACCCCGAATATCCCCGACGCGGCCAGGAACGCCATGATGCGAGACAGGCATGGCCGCTTGCTCGCGGCGACGGGGATGGCGTCGTGCAGCTCGGGCAGGGAGGCCGTGCCGCCGTGGCGGTGGATGGCGTTGGGGATCCTAAGCTTGACCGCGCACTGCAGCGCCATGGATTTGAGGTAGCCGAAGGCGTGGCACCAGAGCAATGCCTCGCCTTGCAAGTGGTCCGCAGCTCCGCCGGTGCTTGTGGTCATGGAGCTAGGAATTAGAGGAATTGATATGGTACGGTGGGATAACTGTTTATCACAAACACCTGTCTACTCTCTCCCTGGTGGACACAAACACACATGAACTTCCGATGTACTTCCTGTCTACTACCCATCAATGAACTTCAGAAGATATGCTTCCGCAAGCGACGGTATTCCAGCCACGAAATCACTTCATGACTTTGACCATTTATTTTATCTGCAACTGAAGTGATGTAGTAGATATTGGCACCAGTAAATCCGGTCGTATCGCGCGGCTCGTTCGCATGTATACATGGGCTTGTTCGCATCGCACGTTCTGCCGTACTAGGCTGTTAACAAATGCACACCGTCCACTACACACCACTAACAAATGCAAAGTCCTACACAAAATGTTCTCTACGTCTATACGGTTGAAAAAATAAACATGCAATCCTCTGATGATGAGAAGATCAAACTTTAACAGAAATTAAGGACGCACGACACCTCAAAGAAGAGCACTTCATATTATAAAGAAACTATTTTTTGCGGCAAGTTTTAGGTGACGCCAATCATTTGAAAATCATAAAGTTAACCAAGTGCTATATGTCGTTTACTATATTTTTTATGAACATGTAAAATTTTTGTTTATTTGGTATTTTTTCATAATAGGTGTAAATATTGTGGTTGAAGTTAGCCGAGAATTCTAGTGGTGCTTCATTATTGGTGAGTACCTGCTAAAATCACGTTTGGCTAAAATTTCCCTTTTATATAGGTCGTTATTGATGCTGATGGTGCTTTTGATTTATTGTCAAAAATGACTTTTCTCCTTACCTTTGGAGGTACCAAATTCAAGAGAACCTTTTGTTTGACTAGTAAAGTACACATGCATTGTCAAAAATGACTTTTCTCCTTACCTTTGGAGGCACCAAATTCAAGAGAACCTTTTGTTTGACTAGTAAAGTACACGTGCGACACGCACGTGTTTTGGAAAAATTAAAGACTTATGATGAAATACTCTAATTATTTCAAAAAACTTAAATTATTGTATACACCAGCACTTCACATGCTTCTATGAAGATCAATTTAAACAACTTTATTGAAAGAATTGTTTAACAATCAATTCTTCATCAATTGAAAGCAATATTTACTTACTAATAAAAATATCCTTCAATAACAAGCAACAACAGTCGAAGAAAAAAGTGGTAGTATCCAGTTCCTTTTCTTTGGTGAGGGCACACGGTCTTGGTTTTTGTTCATGACACATAATCTCATATGCTTCTGGTGTGCTTCGTTCCTGTTTTATTCGGAAGCCGCAACCAGCTTTGTCTTGCCAAACCAAGTTTAGTTTTTTGTCACTCATAGCAATTAAACTGAAGAGCATGATGTGCAGGCCACACAAACATGAGGATGTACCAATATATAGGCAAATCTTGCCTAGTGTCAGAGGGATCCACCATTTCTATCATCACTACTTTGTCACAGGTTCACAACACATTAAGACCTACTTTTCCATTGTAGCTAACTGAAAATTGAGAATAGACAATTGAATTCTTCATATGCCAAGTTGTTTTATGTCTTGTTTAATGTTGCAGAAAAACCTATTCCTCTTATTTCTACTTGCTGATTGCACATGATGCATCTTACCATTGGCTTTTGAACATAATTGTTGTGATTCATAATCTGAAATCTATGCATAATTGATAATTTGGAATTGTGCATCTACTGAACTAAAATATTGGCACTAAATGAAGGAAACCATAACACCTACTATATGATTTGCTATTTCTTACACAGACATGATGTTTGGGAATTAGTTGCCTACTTCTGAAATAAATAAATAAATCTTTGTTTTTGACATTCATAAATGAAAATGGATTTGCCTAGGTAGGAATGTCATACTACCAACAATCAAGAGAATTTTCAGAAAATGGAAAAAATGATAGATTATAAAATCCTCATTCTTCACTAAGCACCCGCAAGGATTAAATAGAGTCCCATTGAGTGCCAGTTACATCAAGAGCTTGTTCTCTAACTAATATTTTCAAATTTCAAACATGCCACAACCATACGTACTTTGGCAATGCAAGATAGAAATTATATGTATGTGTTTCAGTATCTTAAAACAATAATTATTGATTGGCGTACCATATACATGTTGTAAAATAATAAAGAACAAAATGGTACCTTTCTTCTACCCAAGGCAAGCATATCCTCTCCCTTGAACTCAATAAGCAAATTCACCTTTAGCGTTGTTCCCTCATCTGCCCGCACTATTAGCAAATTCAATATATTCACCATAGTTTCATCTCTATGCACCTGCACAGAAAGAGCAAATATTGTTAGGATCACAGGATCACCAGTAGTAGATCTAGGCAGGGATTCTCTTTGACAAAGATGTAAGAGATGGTGTTCTTGTGGTTAACTGAGAGAGAGGAAAAAAATGGAGAGACTAACCGTTGTGTAAGGAAGTAGGGGATGAACTCGTCAGTGTAGATGGAGTCCGGCGATGCAGTGTTGTGCAGTGACGATCACCGGTGAAGCGCAGTGACGGCCGGCGGTGGGCTTCACATCGCTTTAGCGCCCCTCTCGATCGGTCTAGGGTTCGGACGGTGGGGTCCTCGGCGGGAGCCATCTATTGGGATGGGCAACGGGCGTCCCCCGATCAGGACGCGGTCAAAGGGCCCAGTTGGACCTTTGGGGCAACCGTATAGATCAAACTAACAATATCACATACAGTGCACTGTGTGCCAAATGATATAGATTTTAGCTTGTTTGAGTTTCTGCAAAACATGCTTTCCATTTTTTCTCAAAAAGCTAACTACCGACCTAGAGTGAAAGGAAACAAGAACATGTAAGTGCTTCTGAAAAAAATCAAGCAATATCTATTATTGTTTTCCTAAATGGATAGACTTCATGTAAATAAGGTGAAACAAACTGAGGACCATGTGTGGTTCGAGGACCGGTGGATGGTCGCTTCCTTGTCTGATGAGTGATTGACAACGTTGTGTGGACTGATTCTTGGCTAAGTATTGCAGGTGCGAGGTGCGAGGTTGCGGCTTGGCCGGTGTTGGTGCGGGTGAAGAACAAGCGCGAAAGGTCGTCGCCGGTGAGGCCTCCGGGTGTGGATAAGACAAGTAGGCTTCGTTCGAGGGACCCGGTGGCCGGCGGGGGTCAAGTGCGGCCGCATGGTGGCATGAACAACAAGATGAAGTCGTGGACGGTTTCTTGGTTGAGCCTCAAAACCAAGGTCGAGCCGGGACTACGTGGGAGCCGAGTCATGAGTGGAGATTGGCGGAGGCTACACCGAGTTCGCGTGTAACACCCCGCCCACCAAAGCCGCACCGCCCGGCCCTTCCGTAGGGGCGAGCAAACGTACACATAGCACCCCGCTTACACTTTCGTCCTCGCTTCGTGTAAAAGGGTTAACCCGAGGGTGGTATGGCTGGTGGACAAAGGCTTATAAGTTAGCTACACCCTTGCTCTACTAGCAATGTGGCACTAAACACGCACACCTGCGCTCATGGGCCACTCATGGGCCATCCAAATTGGGCCGGGTGTGACATTCACCCCCCCCCCCCCCTCCAAAGAACCCGACGTCCTCGTCGGTCCAACTCACCCGTCCCGTGCAGACCCATACGCCATGTCGTGTGCCCCATCCCGTGCCCACACGCACATGCATATGTCCGCACACCGACCCGAGCAAATGTCCGAGAACCTTCCATCTTAGCGCACGACCATACGTCCGGTGCGACCCATATGCCATGTCGTGTGTCCCATCCCAGGCCCACACGCGCCATGCGCCCTATGTCCGCACACCGACCCGTACGCGCAACCGCGAGGGTCGGCTCGATACCATTTGTAACACCACCGCCCACCAAAGCCGCACCGCCCGCCCTTCCGTAGGGGCGAGCACATGTACACATAACACCCTGCTTACACTTTCGTCCTCGCTTCGTGTAAAAGGGTTAACCCGAGGGTGGTATGGCTGGTGGACAAAGGCTTATAAGTTAGCTACACCCTTGCTCTACTAGCAATGTGGCACTAAACACGCACACCTGCGCTCATGGGCCACTCATGGGCCATCCAAATTGGGCCGGGTGTGACATTCACCCCACGAGTTCTTCCCGATCACTTCCGACAGGGAGCTCGGACGAAACGAGCACGATATCTACGAGTCAAACATGGATAACAATCAATAAACAAAACAGTACACCAAACAGTAATAAAACTGGTAAATTTACTGCTTAAAAGATTCTACTCGTCGAGACGATCATTTCGGTATATAGAACGCTAAAAACGGAGTTAAAATGAGAAAGATATGATTAAAACGAGTTTTCGGGGGCCTATTTGCAAGAAAACTATGTTTACAGGGTTGTTTATGAATAAAATCAGGGGCTAAAACATTTTTATAAATTAAATCAGAGGGTTTATGTGCAAAAAGAAGTGAAAAGGGCTTAAAACAAGATTAAACAGGGTAGATAGGGGCTAGTTTGCAAGAATCGGGACCTAAGCGTGATTATTTTCAAAGGTGGAAGGACCGTACGGCTATTATTTGAAAACCCAGGGGCTCTTAAACAAAACCGCCACTCAGCACCGTGGATCTGAGATCCAACGGCGGATGGCGCAAGGGTGCACCGTGGACCGGCCGTGGGCGCGGTCTATGGGTTCACCGTGGACCAATCACTTAAACCGAAGGGGTACGTGATCCCCATCGTCCACGCGCGATCCAACGGCGCTGGACGAATGCATGCGGCGGGCGGCGGCGATGTCGCCGGGAACAGGGGCGGCGCGGCGCGCGCGGCGGCGCTTCGCCGGCGCAAGCTCTGGGGTGAGCTCCCGGCCGTCTTTTCGTGCACGAGCGGGTGCTACACGTAGCGGGGAAGCTAACGCACGCAACTAGGGGTTCAGGGGAGGGGCTCGGGCTTCTACGGTGGCCGGCGCCGGAAGGGGGCGGAGCCACTACTCCGGTGAGCTCGCGGGGGAGGGCACCGGGCGCGATAAGGAGGCAAATTGGGCAGGGAGGGTTGCTTACCACACACAGGCGATGAGGACGGGCCGAAGGGTGAAAAGGAGGCGGCAACAGGGCGGCTTGGTGACGGCGGCGGCTCGGGCGGCGCTTCGGCGAGCTCGGGGCGCGGCGCCACGGGCGTCGAGGGCGTGAACTCGCGGGCACAAGAGCTTGTCAAGCTCATTGCGAACCTAGTGATCAAAAGAAACGGGCGGGAGGCCTAGCCCTTCACCGGCGGCGACGAAGCGACGGCGGCGGCGGAAACCGAGGGCGGCGGCGGCGTTGGGGTGAGCTCGGGCTCGGGCGCGTGTGTGTTGCAGAGGCGAAAGGGGAGCCAAGGAGTGCGTGAGCGAGCTTATAAGGGCCCGAGGGAGGGTAGGCGAAGCGGCTAGAGGTCGGGGCGGCGGCGGCTTGCCATTGATGGCCGGTGGGCCGTCCGGGCTTAAAGATAGTAAGGGAAACGACCGTGGGGTTTGGGTGGAGAGTAATTGCCTTAATTGGCATGCTCGCAGTGCAGGGAAAGGAAGGGGAGAGGGCGGGGGCGAGGCGGATTCAGCGGCATGCGGCGGCGGCCGGTGCGGACGCGGGGAAGAAGAAAGGAAGGAGGGGGAGTAGGGGCTGACAGGTGGGGTCCGCCTGTCGGCGCCGCTGCGAAAAGAAAAGGCAAAGGGGGAAAGCGGTGGGCCGGCGGGGAATCTGGGTTGGGCCGTCTGGGCCGAAAGGGTAAGGGTGCTGGTTTTGTTTTTTTTCTTTTTCTTTTTCAAACTTCATTTTCAAATCCATTTCAACCCAAATTCAAATCAAACTTTTGCAAACCTTTCTCAAATATTTTATAGACTTTTTAGAGACCACTCAAGCAACAAAACCATGCAAGCCAAATGATGATGCACATACACTTGTTGTTTCTAACTTTATTATATTATCTTTAATATTTTTAGAGCTCAATTTATTTAGCATTTCAATCTCCTTAAATCCCTAAGACAATTTAAGTTGCTAAGTAATTTCGGTGATGGAATTTTAGGGTGTCACAAATCCTACCCCCTTAAAGAGAATCTCGTCCCGAGATTCAGAAGATTTAGAGAACAGCTGAGGGAAGTCTTCCTTGAGTTCATCCTCTCTTTCCCAAGTTGCCTCTTCCTCGGTGTGATGACTCCACTGCACTTTGCACATTCTGATAATCTTACTCCTGGTAACTCTTTCAGACACATCCAAGATCTTAACAGGGTATTCTTTGTATGTCAGGTCATTCTCCATTTGAATATCCTCTAACTGTACCGGTTCTATCCTAACCTCACTTGTGCATTTCTTTAACTGAGATACATGAAACACGTCATGAACTCCTGACAACTGTGCTGGCAACTCTAACTGGTATGCTACTTCTCCTTTCCGTTCCAAAATCTTGAAAGGTCCGATAAATCGAGGTGATAACTTTCCCCTGACATTAAACCTTCGTAACCCCCGAATAGGTGACACTGCGAGGTATGCATAATCACCGACTTCCAAGATCACCTCTCTTCGCCGAGGATCAAGATAACTCTTCGTCTTGACCGTGCTTTGCCTTAAGATTCTCCCTTATGATTTCAACTTGCTTTTTCGCTTCTCGTATCTTGTCCGGTCCAAAGAAATGCCTTTCACCCGTCCGATTCCAAAACAACGGTGTTCTACACTTCCTTCCATACGAGCTTCAAAAGGTGCCATTTTGATGCTCGGATCGATACGTTGTTGTTGTAAGCAAACTCGCATAAGGCAAACTCTTATCCCAACCGCCATTGTTCTTCAACGCACAAGCTTTCAACATATCCTCGAGTATCCGATTTGTTCTCTCCGCCCATCCGTCCGAGGATGATACGCCGAGCCGAAGTTTAACTTTGTATCCATCGATTCATGCAACTACGCCAAAACCGTGAAGTGAACTACGTACCTCGATCCGACACTATCTTCTTCGGTACTCCGTGCAAACACACTATCCTTGAATTATACAACTCGGCCTAGCTTCACTCCTCTATAGGTCGTCTTCACCGGAATGAAGTGCGCTACCTTGGTTAATCTATCCACAATAACCCAAATAGAATCATACCCGTCACGAGTACGAGGTAATCCCACTATGAAATCCATACCGATTTCCTCCCATTTCCACTCAGGTACCTTCAGAGGCTGTAGCAATCCTGCTGGTCTTTGATACTCAGCTTTCACTCTTTGGCACACATCACACAAAGCTACATGAGTTGCTACATCTTTCTTCATTCCATACCACCAGTATCTCTGCTTCAAATCTTGATACATCTTGGTACTACCAGGGTGTATAGAGTAAGCTGAATCATGTGCTTCCTTCAAGATAGCTTCTCTCAACTCCTTGATCTCGGTACACGGATTCTCGTTCTTAAACCACACTTGTTCCTTGCTCATCTTCTCCGAATTCGGAACTTTGCCTAACTTAATCAACTTCTTATATTCCGCAATCTTGTTATCGCCCAATCGTCCCTTCCTGATATCCTGCTCAAGGGTCGACTCGATCTCTAACGTCAGAGTCTCACTCGAAGCAACCATTCCCAAGTTAAGCTGTGCCATCTCCCAACATAGCTCCTGAGGTAACAGGTGTCCCAATAGCATGTTAGTCTGTCCCTTCCGACTCAAAGCATCTGCCACAACATTTGCCTTCCCAGGATGGTACTGGATATCCAAATCATAATCTTTGATCAACTCTAACCATCTTCTTTGCCTCAAATTCAGATCCTTCTGAGTAAAGATATACTTCAGACTCTTATGGTCAGTAAAGATCTTACACTTGTTCCCAATCATGTAATGTCTCCAGATCTTCAATGCGTGAACAACCGCAGCCAACTCAAGATCATGAGTAGGATAGTTCTGCTCATGTTTCCTCAACTGTCTTGAAGCATAAGCTACTACCTTTCCTTCTTGCATTAACACACATCCCAAACCTTGCCGAGAGGCATCACAGTATACATCGAACCCTTTGTGTATGTCTGGCATGATCAACACAGGTGCTGTGGTCAGCCTCTTCTTCAACTCCTCAAAACTAGCCTGACACTTCTCATCCCACTTGAATTCTCTTCCTTTCTCGAGCAGAGTGGTAAGTGGCTTCACTATCTTAGAAAACCCTTCAATGAACCTCCGATAGTATCCTGCAAGACCAAGGAAACTTCTGATCTCTGGCACATTCTTAGGCGGACTCCAGTTCAATACATCCCGAACCTTGCTTGGATCGACTGCTATGCCTCCATCTGTGATGATGTGTCCGAGAAAAGAGACCTCCTTCAACCAGAAAGCACACTTGCTGAACTTGGCATACAGCTGATGTTCCCGTAACTTCTGTAACACAAGCCTCAGATGTTCTTCATGTTCTTCCTCACTCCGAGAGAATACCAATATATCATCAATGAATACCACAACAAACTTATCCAGATACTCCATGAATACCTTGTTCATCAAATACATAAAGTATCTTTGGTGCATTGGTCGAGCCAAAGGACATCACGGTGAACTCATATAACCCGTATCTAGAAGTGAATGTTGTCTTTGGTATATCCTCCACACGGATTTTCAACCGATGATAACCCGATCTAAGATCTATCTTAGAGAAAGCCTTAGCTCCTCTCATTTGATCGAACAAATCCTCAATCCGAGGTAAAGGGTATTTATTCTTGATAGTAACCTCGTTAAGTGATCGATAGTCTATACACAACCTCCTAGATCCATCCTTCTTATCAACGAAGAGTGTGGGGGCTCCCCATGGTGATGAACTAGGACGGATAAACCCTTTACTAAGTAATTCTTCAATTTGTTTCTTTAATTCAGCTAGATCTTTAACATCCATTCTATATGGTCTTTTAGATATGGGAGCGTACCGTGTATAAGTTCAATACTAAATTCAATGTCACGATCGGGTGGCATACCCGGCAAATCCTCCGGAAACACATCAGGGAATTCATTTACTACCCTTATATCCTCTAAGGCCTTGCCTTCAACAGAGTTCATAACTCCTTTGACAGATGAGGGTGCACTCACATATTCTACTCTTTCTCCTTGAGGACCGGTTAACAGTACTGACCTCTTCCGACACTGAATAACTCCATCACAACTCCTTAACCAATCCATACCAAGAATGACATCTATTCCCCATGATTTTAGAACTACCAGATTAGCAAGAAAGTCTACCCCCATGATATTAATCTTTACTTGTGGGCATATGTGACCAGTTTTCATTTCTCCCCCAGGAGTGCTAACTATCAGTGGGTTCTTCATTGTACTCATAGGTAAGTTATATTTTGCCACAAATTGATCAGTTATGAATGAATGTGATGCTCCTGAATCAAATAATACGGTAGCAGGTACAGAGTTGACGAAAAACGTACCCAATACCACGCCGGCATCATTCTGAGCTTGCTCCACTGATACATGATTGACTCGGCCACGCACATGACTCTGCTGGCCTCTCTTGCTGGGTGTCTGTGGAGTACGAGCCTGAGAAGATGGCTGCCCAGTCCTGTTCCCAATGTCTCTCTGCGGAGTCTGCATCACCCTCTTTGGACAGTTGTTAGCATAATGCCCCGGCTCTCCACACTTGAAGCATCCACCCGGTCGAACGGGGTTGGTGTTTCGACAAGTGCCCCGAGTTGTTGCTAGGACGACTCGGACCGAGGGGTAGGAGCTGCGGGTGTCCGAGGATTGAAGCGCCGTGGCCGAAACGAGCGCCGGAGCCGCATGTTCCGTGGGTACCTCCCACCTTGACCACCGAACGATATGGGGTCGGGCTCTCGCCGAGAACCGTAACGGGGACGGGTGTTACCGCTAGATCGCCCATGAGACTGAAACTTGTGTTTCTGTTCACCCATCTCCTTTCTCTTGCTTTCCAGCCCAATAGCTTTGTTCACCAGCGTCTGAAAGTCTGGGAAGATGTGACTCTGCAGAAGATAGTTCAGAGGGCCAATCAAGCCATCCAGAACCTTTCCCCGCCTCTTTGGATCAGTGTTGACTTCATCAGGTGCATAGCGTGACAAGTGAGTGAACTTGTCCAGATACTCAGTCACTGACATATTGCCTTGCCTCAGCGACAAGAACTCCCTCTGCTTAAGCTTGAGAACCCCTGAAGGAATGTGATAAGTACGGAAGTTGTCACGAAATTCCTGCCAAGTGATGTTCTGCCTGTTGGGATGAGCAGTTGAGTATGCTTCCCACCAATCTGCAGCCTGCCCCACAAGTCTTCCAGCAGCATACAGAACCATCTCTCTATCAGTGCACTGCACGATTTCCAGCTGCTTTGTGATAGTTTTCAGCCAGTCATCAGCATCCAGTGGATCAGCTGAGTGAGAAAATGTAGGGGGATGGTGGCTCATGAACTCCTTGTGCCTGTCCCTTGGTGGCGGGGGTGGTGGAGGGTTCGGCTGTGGTGGCTGGTTCTGTTGGGCTTGCATCTGCTGCACTGTGTTGGTAAGGTTTTGAATCGGTTGCATCGCGCTGCCAGGAACTGCTGCATGTTCGGGTCCATTGCTTGATTGATCGGGGGTGGTGGTGCTGGATTTTGCTGATTCGCAATATGTGCCCGGATCACAGGTGGCACGTATTGACCTCCTCCGGACCTGGTGTTTACCATCTGATCGTTAGAAAAATCATATCTCGGATAATTGTACTTGAATCATTGCATAAGAGAATAACTCAAAGTAAAATGACAGCATGTACTTCAGTTAAGACAGATTCTGTTGACCTCAAAGAATTATGCATAACTTTCTGTGTAAATATCCAATGACCACGACTTTTTACCAGATTATAGTGTATAAAATTATGGAACCATCCCAACTGGAATCACCTCATTTGGATATGTATAACTCGAGATATAATTCAAACAGTACAGCTATATCAGCAGAGATTTACAGATTCTGTCATGTTCATTACTTTGTGCATAACTCCCAGAATATGTATAGTATACCATTGAATTTTTGACAGAAATTCATCCTCTAAATTTGTGAACTAACCCAACTGGTTTCATGTCATTTGGAATTCTGTAGCTTGAGTTATAAGCAAAACATTACTGACATGTCATATGACTGCGAAAACAGATTTGATCCAATCATACTTGCATGAGAGATTAAGCAATGACAACCGATAAAACCCAAACCAAACTTTAATTAACTTAAAATTTCAGATTGCATAGTGGACATCACTCCACCATACAATTTACAATCAAGCAAAGATCCAACTCAAGCATGTTTGCAAACAGTATTCATTATTACAAGCAAATACGTTCACGCAGGAACGGTCTATCGAAAAGGTAAATGATAAGGGCGAGCATCCTAGGATCCTAGCCAAGACGAGTAGTAGCTTCATCAGTGTTGTAACGAAGCCTCTTGCGCGGAGGGGAAGCTGTAGTCTGATATGGCATGACTTCCTGAGGCAGTCGCTGTCCTGCAAGCTGTGCTTCCAGACGTGCTATCTTTGCCTGAGCAGCCTGCAGCTCTTCATGATACTTGTTTATCTCCAAAGTTGCTCCCTCCAGATCTGCATTCAGAGCAGCAGTCACCCGTGCCAAGACATCGATACGGTCATCGCCTCCTGCTGGCACCACAGTCACTTCTGTGCCACTTGCACGTCGAGGCACATGGCGGTACTCCGATTGGAACAACTGCACCCGATTAGCATAGCAGACCGACCAGAGCGCCCTCCTTGCTGCATCATTCACAGCAGCGTCATCCGTAGAGAACTGAGCTGTGCTATGGTGGGATGAGCGATACCTCCATCCTTCAGTATCATTCAGAGGCTTCCTGATGTAAACTTTGCAAGTGTAGTAATCCCTCATTCCAGGCTCACTGAAATGCTTGGTCACATAGAGAGGCCTTATGGTATACCCCAGATACCTCAGAACATCCCACAGGAGAATGCAGAACCGTCCATTCTCAGCTTCAGTAGAGTGCTTATGGTATTCAGCTCCATGGTAGCGGGGATCTTCATCTTCCTGCGGGTTGCCCGGCAAGATGGTTACCATCATCCTCACCCACACTATCATCACCGGAGTCTTCTCGGATCACCTTCGGCACGGGATCGGCGGGTGCGGGGGGGTGCTTCCTCATTGACCGCAGGCGCCGGTGGAATCACAATGTCACCGTCCGCGTCCGCCTCAAGCACCGTGCCATCGTACGTACCGTGGTCGTTCCAATGGCTCTTCCGGCTCCTCCTCCTCCATCTCGACTTCTTCGGGATCCTCTTCTTCTTCTTCGGCTGGACCTCCTCTCGGGTCTTCCTCAACCTCAACCTGCGGGCCGGAACTCCTCCCGTTCCTCCTCAACATCTTCAAGGCGATGGCGAGGGGCCACCGTCCAAGAGGGAAACGCCCACCGGTGCTCTTGCGAGGGGTCATGTAAGTCCCGGCCATCCGTCAAAGCAAAAGGCGATCTCGAGTGCAGAATAAATCAAAATGATAGTTTAAAATGATAAACAAAATTAAATTAGATTTTTAGTGCGTAAATAAGATGATTTGAAGCATGATGAGGCTTTCTAGAACATGAATCCTTAATTTCGTCCATTTCTAACTAAGGCTGCGTCCTACAGTCATCACGGCTCTGGTACCACTTTGTCACACCCGATTTTACAAGGAAAACCGAATGCATCTCATATGTGCGCCAGGATCATTTACACACACATGATAGACAAAACGAGAGTAATACCATTGCTGTAATAAAACGTACGAGAGTTTAAACCAGTATGATATCCATTATTACCTCCATAAGGGTGGACTCGAAGGTCCGAACAAAATGATAACTAAACGACGACGAGCAACTCCATCGCTGACATCCACAGGCATGATGACTGGGGGATCCGCATGCCTAGAACTCCTCGAAGTCACTCCAGTACTCGTCCTCGCCTCCGACGTTCTCCTCTAAACAGCGGTAAGCAAGGGTGAGCACACTTATGGTTGGAGCTCGGCAAGTTGGGGAAAATGCAAGGCCATCAAGGATAGGCTATGGTTCACGGCGGTAAGCATTTTATAAGTTGGTCAAGTTTTATTAGCAAGCACCTAGTTACTAGATGTAAGTGTATACCAACCCACTTAACCTTAAAAGAAACCTCAAACCAAACCTTCAACCCATGATTTGCATTAGTCTTTAAGTTTATTAATCATGTGAGGGTCCAAGCCGCTCGTGACCGTGAGCACGGCCGATCGATCGCTTTTACACTCGCAGAGGTTGTACACTTTACCCACGGTTCGTGTTCCCCATCTTGCCCGGGTTAGCTAGACCCTTAAACACTTCCAAGGTGAGTGGCTAGGGGTCCACTACGAAGCCTTTACAAAGGAAAGAAGAGAAACCAACGGCCCGCAACAAGCATTCACGAAGACGGAGCGGGCCATAACCCTCCCTAGTGGTCAACACCTTAGCCAAGGCTGCTACCCCAAAAGGACCGGGCTATACCCCTTCAACTCCGGCCCCCGTGCCCCTCTCGGAAAAGAGCTATCAGCTACCCCACTCTCCTAATTAGTTGGCTAAGCCGAGCCATGTGGACTGTGGTTGTACTTGTTATCTTGGGTGGTTCTCCATGTTCCGATTATATCAAGTTATCTTGGTTTAAGCACGAACATGATTATAAGCAAAACCGAGATGTATAACATAAACAAGCATAACCAAACTTATGTTGAGCAAGCTAAGCATTTATCTACCCCAAACATTTGTTTAAACAGAATTGATCAAGGTAAAGTGATAAAGCATCTAGTCAAGTCCTTAGCTAGGTGTTTGCCCATCAAATTTATGCATAACAACGGGAATAATAATCATTGTTTAACATGCGGTGTCATAGGTCCAAAGAGATTATGCAGAGGGGGAAATCCACTTGCCTTCCTCTACAAGCCGGGTGAAATCCTCTTCAAAGACAAGTTCTTCCTGATCACTTCCGACAGGGAGCTCAGACGAAACAGGCACGATATCTACGAGTCAAACATGGATAACAATCAATAAACAAAACAGTACACCAAACAGTAATAAAACTGGTAAATTTACTGCTTAAAAGATTCTACTCGTCGAGACGATCATTTCGGTATATAGAACGCTAAAAACGGAGTTAAAATGAGAAAGATATGATTAAAACAGTTTTCAGGGGCCTATTTGCAAGAAAACTATGTTTACAGGGTTGTTTATGAATAAAATCAGGGGCTAAAACATTTTTATAAATTAAATCAGAGGGTTTATGTGCAAAAAGAAGTGAAAAGGGCTTAAAACAAGATTAAACAGGGTAGATAGGGGCTAGTTTGCAAGAATCAGGACCTAACTGTGATTATTTTCAAAGGTGGAAGGACCGGCCGGCTATTATTTGAAAACCCAGGGGCTCTTAAACAAAACCGCCACTCAGCTCCGTGGATCTGAGATCCAACGGCGGATGGCGCAAGGGTGCACCATGGACCCGGCCGTGGGCGCGGTCTATGGGTTCACCGTGGACCAAACACTTAAGCCGAAGGGGTACGTGATCCCCATCGTCCACACGCGATCCAACGGCGCTGGACGAATGCATGCGGCGGGCGGTGGCGATGTCGCCGGGAACAGGGGCGGCGCGCGCGACGCGCGGCGGCGCTTCGCCGGCGCAAGCTCTGGGGTGAGCTCCCGGCCGTCTTTTCGTGCACGAGCGGGTGCTACACGTAGCGGGGAAGCTAACGCACGCAACCGGGGGGTTCGGGGGGAGGGGCTCGGGCTTCTACGGTGGCCGGCGCCGGAAGGGGGCGGAGCCACTACTCCGGCGAGCTCGCGGGGAGGGCACTGGGCGCGATAAGGAGGCAAATTGGGCGGGGAGGGTTGCTTACCACACACGGGCGATGAGGACGGGCCGAAGGGTGAAAAGGAGGCGGCAACGGGGCGGCTTGGCGACGGCGGCGGCTCGGGCGGTGCTTCGGCGAGCTCGGGGCGCGGCTGCCACGGGCGTCGAGGGCGTGAACCTGCAGGCACAAGAGCTTGTCAAGCTCCTTGCGAACCTAGTGATCAAAAGAAACGGGCGGGAGGCCTAGCCCTTCACCGGCGGCGACAAAACGACGGCGGCGGCGGAAACCGAGGCGGCGGCGCTGTTGAAATTGAGCTCGGGCTCGGGCGCGTGTGTGTTGCAGAGGCGAAAGGGGAGCCAAGGAGTGCGTGGGCGAGCTTATAAGGGCCCGAGGGAGGGTAGGCGAAGCGGCTAGAGGTCGGGGCGGCGGCGGCTTGCCATTGATGGCCGGCGGGCCGTCCGGGCTTAAAGATAGTAAGGGAAACGGCCGTGGGGTTTGGGTGGAGAGTAATTGCCTTAATTGGCATGCTCGCGGTGCGGGGGGAAAGGAAGGGGAGAGGGCGGGGGCGAGGCGGATTCGGCGGCATGCGGCGGCGCGCGCGCGCGGACGCGGGGAAGAAGAAAGGAAGGAGGGGGAGTAGGGGCCGACGGGTGGGGTCCACCGCCCGCGCGCCCGCCGCGAAAAAAGAAAAGGGAAAGGGGGGAAAGCGGTGGGCCGGCGGGGGAACCGGGTTGGGCCGTCCGGGCCGAAAGGGTAAGGGTGCCGGTTTGTTTTTTTTTCTTTTTTCTTTTTCTTTTTCAAACTTCATTTTCAAATCCATTTCAACCCAAATTCAAATCAAACTTTTGCAAACCTTTCTCAAATATTTTATAGACTTTTTAGAGACCACTCAAGCAACAAAACCATGCAAGCCAAATGATGATGCACATACACTTGTTGTTTCTAACTTTATTATATTATCTTTAATATTTTTAGAGCTCAATTTATTTAGCATTTTAATCTCCTTAAATCCCTAAGACAATTTAAGTTGCTAAGTAATTTCAGTGATGGAATTTTAGGGTGTCACATCGCGGGGTTTCGGTGGTTCACTAGAAAACCACCGGGTTCCTTGGTTGATCCACAAAGCCAAGACCGAAGAACCGAAGACGGTGCGGCGGAGGCGCCGGACCGGTCTGACCGGTGGGTACCGGTCTGACCGGTGTGCGACAACACAGTCCGGAGACTTCGAAGCGGAGGACACGCGTCGGGATCGCATGGCTTGCGTCGAGGCTACGCAGGGTGCGGTCGCCGGGCATCCGTCCGATGGAGAAGACATGAAGATTTCCAAGTCCGCCCTTGAAAGGCTTGTATCCCTAGTTATTAGGAAAGGGCATTTTAGACTTTCGGTTGCCTCCATATAACCCAAGAGGTGAGAGGATGGCAGCCAACTCTTCGAACCCTAGCTCATTTGTTTTCCCATTTTCCTTCCTATTTTCCTTAGGTTGTCCATAGGACTAGCAAGAGAGCTTCATGGAGAGATCTTGTTGAGAGGGATGGATGATCGGGCGGCTTGCTAGACCTTGTATGAACCTTTGTTTCATGTATAGATGATTCGGCGTGGTTCCTCAAGGTTTGGGTGTGTTTTCCCCGGTTGTTCTTGGTGGTGATTTTCGGAGCCCTCTCTTGGTGATTTCTTTGGGTTGTTTTCGGGACCTTTCTCTTGGGGATTTGATGGGGGAAATTTGTGGGAACCCTTCGTGGTTCTTTGGTCCGTGATTCCCCTCCCAAATCCGTGAGTAAAGGTGCTCGATTTTGGGGTTTCTTGAGTTCTTGGGTTGGAATTGCTCTTGGCGGGATTTCCTTGATTCCTCCTTTTTGGACGAGTTTTGGTGGGATTAAACTTGGCTATGGACTCCTCATGAGGTGTTCCTAATATCCCCAAAGTCTTGTTCAAGTCCGTGGAGCGATTCGGGAGATCGAGGTTTGGATTTGGGGGAGTTGACCCGCGGTCTTCGTTCATCCCGAGTCGCCGGAGCTACACCGGTCGGCCGGTGCTCTTGACCGGTCGACCGGTGCAACCCTCGGTGGGATTTTGCTCGGGTGAACGTCTTGGTGTGTTCGCTGTTGTCCCGTGGTGCCGCTCGTTTCGAGTTTGGGTCGGTTTGGTGGTCGGTTGGCTCTGTTCGGTGCCTTGGGGGGCTTTCGGCCGGGATCGGTCGACCGGTGTGTCTCACGGTCTGACCGGTGTAGATCCACTTAGTGAAAGTTGCTCAGTTTCACCAGCAGGGACCGGTCTGACCGGTGGTGCTCACTGGTCTGACCGGTGTGGGTCTGTTGACTCGAGGTTTGGTGTTCCGCTGCGTTCTCGGGTCGGAAGGTTGTGTGTTGGTTTCTAGGTCCAGTGGCACTCCAGTGGCTACGTGGGCTTGGCCAACTTGGGTAGTGAGTCTGAGATGTGTGTTGGAAGCCTTGTTCATCTTGTTGGAGTTTCTATCTCCTTCGAAAAGAATTTTTATCGGCTCCCATTCACTCCCCCCTCTCTGGTTCGCCGTATCAGTCCTTCAAGTGGTATCAGAGTAGGTTCGGGTCTTTGTTGACTCTAACCAGTCTAAGATCCAAGGATGGCGTACCAGGAACGGGGTTCGGGTCCTCCACACTTCGATGGCAAGAACTACCAGATGTGGAGCAAGCGGATGGGTGCTTTTCTCCGCGGAAAGGGTCAGATCCTTTGGGATGTCACAGTGGACACAGGCTATGTCCAGCCGATGGACTTCCTCGCTCCAGGATCGAGGCACAAATTCGACGCCAACAATAAGGCGGTCGACTACTTGTTTCGTGCTTTGTGTCAGCCTGAGTTCGATCGGGTGCACACCAAGCACTTGGCTTGTAGGATTTGGGCGGTGTTGAAGGA
Organism: Cenchrus americanus; assembly: GCA_947561735.1. Taxonomy (NCBI): domain Eukaryota; kingdom Viridiplantae; phylum Streptophyta; class Magnoliopsida; order Poales; family Poaceae; genus Cenchrus; species Cenchrus americanus. The sequence continues at coordinate 217,442,022 of OX387245.1, read as the reverse complement.
GGCTCATGTTGGGAATGCCCGGGGTTCGAGCACGGATGTATGCGACCTACGGAGAGAGTACGAGAACTTCACTCATCTCCCCGGTGAGTCCATTGATGCCTTGTTTCAGAGGTTCACGGTGGTTGTGAACAACATGAGGGCCAATGTGGACGTGCTCCCGTACGATGATCATGATAGAGCGGTCAAGCTCTTACACTCTTTGGATCGTACGATTTGGGGCGGAAAGTTCAGGGCTATTGTGGAGTCGGAGAAGTATGACACTGACGGTGAACGAGCTGTTCTCGAAGCTCAAGTCAGCTGAGGTGGATAGGGGCATGACAGCCAAGCTCGAGGGTCCGACTGACTCCCATAGTCTCTCCCTCGTTGGTGGTTCCAAAGGAAAGACTAACTCTAACCCATCCACCAGGATGTTCTCTTTCTCCTCTTTGATGTCTATGCCAGATGAGGAGTTCGACGAGCTTGGAGAGGACGAGCTGGCGCTCCTGACAAGGCGGTTCGAGAGGCTGCACGAGAACCGCGTGAACATGAGGAGGAACACGAGAACATGCTTCCAGTGCGGCAAGCCGGGACACTTCGTCGCCGACTGCCCGGAGAAGGCCGAGAACAAGGACGGCTACAAGCACAAGCCGAGGATGGACGACAAGTACCGTTCGAGGCGCGACCACAAGAGCAAGCACAAGAACAAGTACAAGGACGAGCGACGATCGAGGAAGAAGGAGAGCCGAGGCAAGGCCCGAGCGATGGTCGGAGCGAGCGACGTCGACTCCGGTTCCGCGTACTCCACCTAGAGCTCGAGCGTACCGTGAAGACGAAGGTGATCGTCGCAAGAACAAGAAGTCGTCCAAGAACACGAGCGGGCTGAGGCGCTTCGCGAGAGATGGCTTTCGCACCATGGCGCTGAGCTCCGGCAGCAAGAAGAGCACACAGAGCGACTCGGACTCTGAGTCCGACGATGAGGTGCTTGATGAACTTCCCTTCTTGCGCCAGGAGAATGAGAGGCTTGGCTCTTTGCTTGATAACCGTGATGACATGCTTAGAGAGGCCAATAAAATAAGAAAAGAGCTTAGGGCTTCACTCGAGGATGCTAGGACTAGAGTGGCTGAGCTAGAGATACAGGTGCTTGATAGCAAGCTTGAGATTGATTCCCTTAAGGCTAGCCCTATTGTTTCGAATGAGGTTGATTGTGCAGATTGCTCCATATTCCTTGCTGATCTTGCTTTGTTTAAGGAGAAGCATGCCTCCAAGTGTGAGGAACTAGATGTGCTTAGGGTTGAAGTGGCTGAGCTTAAGTCTAGACCTGCTTTGCTAGGTGATTGCACTTCCTGCCCTGTTTTGCATGCTAAGATTGATGAGATGCATGCTTACACTAGTTCTCTTGAGGCTAAATTGAAGGAACCCATGCCTACATCATGCTCTACCTGTGAAATGCATGCTTTGAAAAATTTGGAACTTGCACATTATGTTGTTCGTTTGCAGGATGAGAATGATGACTTGAGGAAGTTGATGGGTTGGTTGTCTGGTCATGGGCCTCAGTTGAGGATGATGATCGAGGCATTTAAGAGGCAGGATGGTGAGGGACTTGGGGCAAACAAGGTTGGTGAGGGAAGTGGAGAGAATATCCCAGAGCCACCAAAAACCCACCACAAAAATGATTTCCCCCAAAACCTAACCATCTTAGGAACCGACTAGACACAACCCCAGCTCCACTCGTGTTTCCTACACCCACAAATGATCTACAAAAGCCTATCAAGTTTGTGAGCACTTCGGGGAAAGTGTTCTTTGGGAAAGAAAGTGAGAAGGCTAGTGAGGGGAAACCGGTGGAGGAGTTGAGTGGAGAGAAACCTAGTGAGCAGCCACACCCCAAGCCTAAGCCTAAGCTTGTGAGGTTCCATTGTGGCTATTGTGGGAGAGATGGCCATAAGGAGGAGTTTTGCTTCAAGAGGAAGCGTGAGGAGAGAATGGCAAAGGAGTGGGCTAACTAGGACAAGTACCACCCTTCCGATGGTGTACTTGAGCCTCGTGTGCAGATGCCTAGGGCCAAGGCGAATTTGAGGACAGTTCGGGCTTGGGGAGAGCGGAAGGGTCGTTGGAGGTGCTGCTTGCCCAGTCACACCCGGTCGGACCGGTGTGGGGCACCGGTCAGACCGGTGCAGGCCTGGACAGGTAGCGGTTTGGGTTTTGTGCTCGTACAGGTGCGAGGGTTGTTTCTGGAGTTCGTGGTTCTGGTGGTTGGGCTGGAGAGTTTGCAGGTGGTCAGGTTGCTAGGTGTTCTCCCCCTCGAGTTCACTACAGGGATGAGAGGAGTCGTAGCTTTGAGAAGGAGAGGAGGGACGGTCCACGGGTTCTCTTTCATGGTTTTGGTCCTCCTCCAGGCAGAGAGGGGTGGTTCCCTCAGGGTGGTTACCGTGGTGGTGTTCGTGGAGGTAGCTTTGGTAGGAGAGATGCTTTGGTTGGTGCTAACCCCACTTTCGAGCAAATGGCTCGGCACTCGGTTTTACTCTTTTGGTACTAACCCCGGTCCGAGTCGTTTGTTCTCTCACGTGCTCATTTTTGAATTTCGGGTGGGAGACTTGAAGAACATTTGGTTGATTGACTCGGTTGCTCGAGGCATATGACCGGAGACAGGGGGTGGTTCTCAAGTCTCGTCCGGTGGTGACAAGGAGGTACATCACTTTTGGGGACAATGGGCGTGGGCGTGTGCTTTCGAAGGTGAGATCAAAGTGAGTGACAAGATCACTCGAGGCGTGTTGCTCTTGTTCAATCGCCGGGGTACAATCTGCTTTCTGTGTCCCAGCTGTTGGATGAGGGCTTTGAGGTGTTGTTTCGGCGGTTCTCGGATTTTGGACTCTCGAGGGGACCTTGTCTGTATGGTCGTTCCCGAGGGTCAAGTGTTTCGTGCTGATTTTTCTCAGTCTTCGGGTGTGGAGCGTTGTTTCTGGCTGGTTCTTCGAGTGAGTTGTGGAGGTGGCATAGGAAGTTGGGTCACTTGAGCTTTGACCTTTTGTCTCGCTTGAGTAAACTCAATTTGGTCCGAGGATTGCCACGGTTGAGGCTTGAGAAAGAGTTGGTTTGTGCGCCGTGTAGGCATGCCAAGATGGTAGCCTCTTCTCACCCGCCTCTCACCGATGTGATGATTGAGCGTCCATGCGAGCTGCTCCATATGGACCTTGTTGGCCCCGCTCGTGTGCGATCTGCGGGTGGGAAGTGGTATGTCCTTGTTGTGGTGGACGACTATTCTCGGTATGCGTGGGTGTTCTTTCTCGAGGATAAGGGGGAGACGTTTGGTTTTGTTCGAGATCTAGTCTTGAGGTTGAGGAGCGAGAGGCACGGAGATGCCATACGAGCTATCCGCAGTGATAATGGCTCAGAATTCAGTAACTCTCGTTTTGAAACCTTTTGTCCTGACTTGGGTCTTGAGCACTAGTTTTCGAGTCCGTATACGCCTCCCCAGAATGGTGTTGTGGAAAGGAAGAACAGGACCTTGTGCGAGATGGCTCGGACGATGCTTGATGAGCATAGGACTCCGAGGAGGTATTGGGGCCGAGGCGGTGAATACCGCGTGCTATGTGTCAAACGAGATCTACCTCGAGTGCACAAGAAGAAGACATGCTATGAGTTGATGCATGGTCGCACACCCAAGGTGAGTCACTTCCATGTCTTTGGTTGCAAGTGTTTCATTCGAAGAAAGGCGAGAACTTGGATAAGTTTGAGGCTAGGTCCGTCGATGGTATTTTCTTTGGTTATGCATCTCATTCTAGAGCATATCGTGTGCTCAATCTTGAAACTAACCAAATCGTGGAGACTTGCGAGGTAACCTTCGACGAGACAGAGCCACGTAGTCAGCTTGTCTTTGAGTGTGCAGGTGATGATGAGCTTGGCGAGGAGATCTTTCAGGAGGAGGAGTATGAACATGGAGACGATGAAGATGGTGGTGTGGTGCCCCCGGCTGAACATGTACCCACTACTTCGACTACGATGATGGACGGACCCTCTACTACACCAACGATGACAAATCAAGAACGAGGAGAAGCTGATGTTGAGGGGGAGGTAGCATCGAGGTGAGAACCTCCCCGGCGAGTACAAGTGGATCACCCAGCTTCGAGAATCATCAGCGACATGGATGAACGCACTACACGGTCGAGGGTTCGGAACAACTCCCATTTCGCTCATGCTGCATTTGTTGCTACTTTTGAGCCCAAAGACATTGGACACGCCTAGCTGATCACAATTGGGTTAATTCGATTCATGAGGAGTTGGAGAACTTTGAGAGGAATCAGGTGTGGGAGTTGGTTGACCCTCCCCCAGGGTGTAAGCCGATTGGTACAAAGTGGGTGTGGAAAAACAAAGAGGGGGAGAAAGGTGAGGTTGTGAGGAACAAGTCGAGACTTGTTGCTCAAGGGTTCAGTCAGAAGGAGGGGATCGACTACGAGGAGACCTTTGCTCCCGTAGCCCGTTTGGAGGCGATTAGGATCCTTCTATCCTTTTTCGTGGCTAAAGGGTTCAAGTTGCACCAAATGGATGTGAAGAGTGCTTTTCTGAATGGTGTGTTGGAGGAAGAAGTGTATGTGAGGCAGCCTCCGGGGTTTGAGAGTGAGAAGTACCCCCACCGGGTGTACAAGTTGAGGAAGGCGCTGTATGGGTTGAAGCAGGCGCCTAGAGCTTGGTATGGTAGGTTGAGAGGGTTCTTGTTTGAGAGAGGTTTTGAGATGGGGAAGGTCGATCAGACCTTGTTTTTGCTAAGGCAGGGCAGAGATATCCTGATTGTGCAGGTGTACGTGGATGATATTGTCTTTGGTGGCTCGTCTAACTCTCTTGTTGCAAGGTTTGCAGATGATATGAGCAGGGAATTTGAGATGAGCATGATGGGCGAGTTGCAGTTCTTCCTCGGGCTACAAATCAAACAATCAAAGGAAGGAACATTTGTGCACCGGTGCTAAGTACACCAAGGACATTGTGCGGAAGTTCAAGATGGAGGACTCCAAGGCTATGACGACGCCGATGAGTACGACTACAGCTCTTGATGCGGACGAGGAAGGTGAATACGTGGACCAGAAGGAGTACCAGAGCATGATCGGGTCACTCCTCTACTTGACGGCGACGAGGCCGGACATACAGTTCTCGGTGTGTCTGTGCGCTCGTTTTCAAGTGTCTCCGAGGACTTCACATCAGCAAGCGGTGAAGCAAATTTTCAGGTACTTGCGTCACACTCCCGACTTCGGCCTTTGGTACTCCGCGTCCTCTTCTTTAGCGCTTCATGGTTTTTCAGACGCGGATTTTGCCGGGTGTCGGTTGGATAGGAATTCCACTTCTGGGACTTGCCAGTTTTTGGGTTCTTCTTTGGTGTCTTGGTCTTCCCGCAAACAATCGAGTGTTGCTCAATCCACTACCAAGGCCGAGTATGTTGCCGCTGCTAGTTGTTACTCTCAACTCCTTTGGATTTCATACACCATGAGTGACTTTGGTGAGGAGTATACCCATGTCCCACTTCAATGTGATAGCACCAGTGCCATAAGCGTTGCAAAGAACCCAGTGCTCCACTCCAAAACCAAGCACATAGAAGTGAGGTATCATTTTCCGAGAGACAACGTAGAGAAAGGGAAGATAGCTTTGATCCATGTACCCACACATGACCAACTAGCCGATATTTTCACCAAATCCCTAGATCAATCAACTTTCACTCGTTTGCGGGGGGAACTTGGTGTGTGTTTGATTTCTTGAGTTGGGTGTGTGGGAGCTCTCTTTGTAGCATATGTATAGCTTTCCTTTGTTCATTTCCTGCATTTGGCATGGCATATGTAACATGATGTATAGCATCCTTGTATCTTAGATTGCATGCATTTTGTATCATATGCATTGGATAGGAAAAGCTTCTCTCATATACATTGTTCACCATGGAATGAGATATATGTCTTTGTGAGCTTGTTTGGTATGCTATGGTTAGTTTGGCTTAGCTCTTGATGATCTTTATGAATAATCCATGGTTGATAGCTATGCTTTTGAAAATGTCACATGTATGCTCTCTCATGTGTAAATGCCTTTACATGCTCTTGACATGTTTTAGTGGCTTGGTTATGCTTAATTTGTGGTTGGATCGCTAGTTTATTGATCATATGGGGCCAAAGGCTCATTTGCCATCATGAATGTTTAGCCCTCTTGCTTTATCTTGTGGAGGGGCATAAGTTCCTTTTTGTCGCAAAGACATTTCATGTACCATTTATAAATCTGAAAATGAAATGAAAAATGCTTGGAAATTATGTTCCCATGTCATATGTGCTGAAGTTAATTTCTTTGTGGGTGCTAAACCGTTGCATGATGCCTACCAATGAGAAGTCGCATACATAGAAGTAGGCACATGGCTCGGTGGCTTTGACATGACATGAGGTGCTTGTGGGTGTTTGTGATGGTCTTGTGATTAGAATGGCTGTCCTAGCATGAAGTTTGTGTGGCTTTGCCATTTTGATATGTTTTGATTATGTTTAGGACTTTGCTCATGAGAGGCAAGTTTTTCGCAAAATTGCCCAAATCCATTTTAGCTTCGTCCAATGGTTGTGAAACTTTGTGATCATGTAGTTAAGATCGATACGAAGCCGTAGAGTATCTAACTTGCTCATTTGGACATGTGTAGCATTCTTTGTTGAATTTTGTCTATTTGAGAAGCTCTAGGTTGAATTTTTGCATTTTTGGCTTGATTCATGCATTGCCAACAAGGGGGAGAAGTTTGAGCTTGAAATGGCTTACTGAACGCATTTAGAAGGTTTTCAGGTGGCTTCGAGCCATTTCTGGGCTCTGTTGTACACCGGTCTGACCGGTGAGGAGCACCGGTCTGACCGGTGTGAGTGCTGGTCCTGTGCACATGTTGGGCACCGGTCTGACCGGTGGTGGTGACCGATCGGACCGGTGTGAGCTGAAATTGCTGCAGCTGCCCTGTTTTTAGCTGGTTTGCATGCATTCGTCCAGGGGGAGGTGCATTGGTTCAGGGGGAGCTTGCATGTGTGCAGAGGGAGCTCTTTGTGGTTGTTCGAGCTTTGTTTCGGTGGTTTGCGCTCTTTTCTTGAGCGTGGTTTTTGTCTCGGATGTGTCGAGCCATTGCCCTTGCCTAAGGGGTCCGAGACTTGTCTTCTTCAAGTGATCTTGCTCTTTGCCTTTGTTTGGCTTTCGATCGCTTGTTGGAGTTTCTTTTTGTTCGTTTCTTTTCTTTTTCTTTTCTCTTGTTACTTTCGTGTGGGTGCTGTCAATGCACTCAACAAGGGGGAGATTGAGGACCATGTGTGGTTCGAGGACCGGTGGATAGTCGCTTCCTTGTGTGATGAGTGATTGACAATGTTGTGTGGACTGATTCTTGGCTATGTATTGCAGGTGCAGGTTGCGGCTTGACTGGTGTTGGTGCAGGTGAAGAACAAGCGCGAAAGGTCGTCGCCGGTGAGGCCTCCAGGTGTGGAGAAGACAAGTAGGCTTCGTTCGAGGGACCTGGTGGCCAGCAGGGTCAAGTGCGGGCCGCATGGTGGCATGAACAGTAAGATGAAATCGTGGACGGTTTCTTGGCTGAGCCTCAAAACCAAGGTCGAGCCGGGACTACGTGGGAGCCGAGTCATGAGTGGAGATTGGCGGAGGCTACACCGTGTTCGCGGGGTTTCCGGTGGTTCACCAGAAAACCACTGGGTTCCTTGGTTGATCCACAAAGCCAAGACCGAAGAACCGAAGACGGTCTTGCGAGGGCGCCGGACCGGTCGACCGGTGATGAGCACCGGTCTGACCGGTGTGCGACGACGCAGTCCGGAGATTTCGAAGCGGAGGACACACGTCGGGATCACATGGCTTGCGTCGAGGCTACGCAGGGTGCGGTCGCCGAGCATCCGTCCGATGGAGAAGACATGAAGATTTCCAAATCCGCTGTTGAGGGGCTTGTATCCCTAGTTATTAGGAAAGGGCATTTTAGACTTTCGGATGCCTCCATATAACCCAAGAGGTGAGAGGATGGCAGCCAACTCTTCGAACCTTAGCTCATTTGTTTTCCCATTTTCCTTCCTATTTTCCTTAGGTTTTCCATAGGACTAGCAAGAGAGCTTCATGGAGAGATCTTGTTGAGAGGGATGGATGATCGGGCGGCTTGCTAGACCTTGTATGAACCTTTGTTTCATGTATAGATGATTCGGCGTGGTTCCTCAAGGTTTGGGTGTGTTTTCCCCGGTTGTTCTTGGTGGTGATTTTCGGAGCCCTCTCTTGGTGATTTCTTTGGGTTGTTTTCGGGACCTTTCTCTTGGGGATTTGATGGGGGAAATTTGTGGGAAACATTCGTGGTTCTTTGGGCTGTGATTCCCCTCCCAAATCCGTGAGTAAAGGTGCTCGATTTTGGGGTTTCTTGAGTTCTTGGGTTGGAATTGCTCTTGGCGGGATTTCCTTGATTCCTCCTTTTTGGACGAGTTTTGGTGGGATTAAACTTGGCTATGGACTCCTCATGAGGTGTTCCTAATATCCCCAAAGTCTTGTTCAAGTCCGTGGAGCGATTCGGGAGATCGAGGTTTGGATTTGGGGGAGTTGACCCGCGGGTGCTGTTCATCCCGAGCTGCCCAGGCTACACCGGTCTGACCGGTGCTCTTGACCGGTCTGACCGGTGCAACCCTCGGTGGGATTTTGCTCGGGTGAACGGCTTGGTGTGTTCTCTGTTGTCCCGTGGTGCTGCTGTTTCGAGTTTGGGTCAGTTTGGTGGTCGGTTGACCTGTTTGGTGCCTTGGGGGCTTTCAGGCTGGGATCGGTCTGACCGGTGTGTCTCACCGGTTTGACCGGTGTGGAGCCACTTAGTGAAAGTTGCTCAGTTTCACCAGCAGGGACCGGTCTGACCGGTGGTGCTCACCGGTCTGACCGGTGTGGGTCTGTAGACTCGAGGTTTGGTGTTCCGCTGTGTTCTCGGGTCGGAAGGTTATGTGTTGGTTTCTAGGTCCAGTGGCACTCCAGTGGCTACGTGGGCTTGGCCAACCTGGGTAGTGAGTCAGAGACGTGTGTTGGAAGCCTTGTTCATCTTGTTGGAGTTTCTATCTCCTTCGAGAAGAATTTTTATCGGCTCCCATTCACTCCCCCCCTCTCTGGTTCGCCGTATCGGTCCTTCACAAACACATGTGAGTCATGTGATGATCAATAAACTATAATAATACTTGAAAAACATTACAACAAGTTCAAAAGTCACCTTCCATGTCAAACAATTTTATATCAGTTCACCAGGTCGTGATGGGAGCAATTATGCTAATCCAAATTAAACTATTATGTTTTCGACTATCAAGCAAGACTTAGATGTGAATTGGCCTCAGTTTCAAGAGTCAAAAATCCAACCCAGCCATTCTCCGGTCCAAAAAATCACAGCGCACCTCCTCCGCCAATCCTCATTGCTTCTCCCACCGGACCTCCCCGTCTCGCTCTCCTGCACCACGTCCCTCTCTCCTCTCCCACTGAAACTTGCGTGTGAGTGGTTGCGGTGGTGTTGACCAGATCAGGGGCGGTGTCGGCACCTGCGGCGCGCAGGTGGTTGCAGTGGCGTCGGCTAGATGCAGCGGTGATGGCTCGACGATGAGCCTCCTCCTTTCACTCCGGCTCCACCTCCAACATCTCCCAAAGCTTCCGCTGCGTGCCCACGGAGGCCCCCGGTTGGAGCACGCGCTCGAGCCCGCAGATCCTACGTGGCGGCGGAGCTCTCGCGCTCGCGGACCCCGCACATCAGCAGAGCTCTCGTGCTCACGGATCTGCGCGACGGCGGGGCTCATCCGAGACCGGAGCGATTTGGGCGGCGACGGAGCTCTTGCTATCGCTCCTCCCCGTGCCACCAGCCCCGGTCCCGGTCGCCTCCGCCTTTGTCGCCCTCTACCGCGGTAGGGCAGAGCAACTCCTTCTCCTCCCTCTGTCTCAGATCCGGCGGAGGTTGAGGAAAGTGGGGAAGTAGGAGAGCGGCGACGACGACGGCGTCAGCGTAGTGGTGTGGTGAGCTCCTCCAAGCGTGGAGGCGGAGCTCCGGCACCGCCGTCTTCCCCAACCTCTGCCGCACCGACCCCCTCCTGCATCCTCTACTTTTTCCACACCCGTAGAGTTGGTGTGAAAATCTCCGCCACGCGCGAACAGGTTCCGATTGCTGCGTCGGTTCTGGGCGATGACGTCGTATAGCGAAGGCGCCCTCATCTACTCCGCCTGGGACAATGGGCCGCCCCCGTCGCCTCGCCAGACGATACAATAGGGCATCGCTAGTCCCTACGTCGCGGGGTTGTTTTTGCAAAAAAAACAGACGCGTTGTACACGGAGGGGCGCTAGGTCCTGGTGGGTGGTCGGTGGGCCCGACGGGTATATGTGGGCGGGTACACACGTGTTGGGTGACAAAAGAATTACGTTTTTGGCAGAAACGCTCTCTAAATTGTGATTTTTTACTTCATAGTCCTTCCACCCTATCCACTTCTAAAAACATATGACGAGTGGGTCCGGCGTGAGGGGTTAGGCGGTTCTGATTTGGGTGAGAAAAGTTTTCAATTATCTTCGCTCCTTATAGTATAGATTGACGGTTAGGAATTCCGTATATAATTTTATCAGAAAAACCATAGCTGGAGTGCAAAGCAAGAGTACTTGAGTAATATGGTTAGGAATTCCGCATATAATTTTACCAAAACAAAATAAAGGAATTTCATTTATAATAAGCCAATAAATGAGTACGTACACTCTAACGATGCCCATTGGGCCGTCTGCTGCATGCATGCTAGGGTCGAAGGACCGATACGGCGAACCGAGAGGGGGGGGGAGTGAATGGGAGCCGATAAAAATTCTTCTCGAAGGAGATGAAAACTCCAACAAGACGAACGCGGCTTCCAACACACGTCTCCGACTCACTACCAAGGTTGGTCAAGCCCACGTAGCCACTGGAGTGCCACTGGACCTAGGAACCAACACGCAACCTTCCGACCCGAGAAACGCAGCGGAAAAACAAACCTCGAGTCTACAGACCCACACCGGTCAGACCGGTGAGCACCACCGGTCAGACCGGTCCCTGCAGGTGAACCTGAGCAACTTTCACTAAGTGGCTCTACACCGGTTAGACCGGTGAGACACACCGGTCAGACCGGTGGCAGCCTGAAAGCCCTCAAGACACCAAACAGTCCAACCGACCACCAAACAGACCCAAACTCGAAACAGCAGCACCACGGGACAACAACAAACACACCAAGACGTTCAACCGAGCAAAATCCCACAGAGGCTTGCACCGGTCAGACCGGTCAAGAGCACCGGTCAGACCGGTGTGGCTCGGGCGACTCGGGATGAACAAAGACCCGCGGGTCAACTCCCCCAAATCCAAATCTCGATCTCCCGAATCGCTCCACGGACTTGAACAAGACTTTGGGGATATCGGGAACATCTCATGAGTAGTCCATAGTCAAGTTTAATCCCACCAAATCTCGTCCAAAAAGGAGGAATCGAAGAAATCCCGCCGAAGGCACCTTCAACCCACGAACTCAAGAAACCCCCAAAATCGAGCACTTTTACTCACGGATTTGGGAGGGGAATCACAGCCCAAAGAACCACGAAGGGTTCCCACAAATTTCCCCCATCAAATCCCCAAGAGAAAAGCCCCGAAAACACCCCAAAGAAATCACGAAGAGAGAGCTCCGAAAATCACCACCAAGAACAACCGGGGAAAACACATCCAAACCTTGAGGAACCACGCCGAATCATCTATACATGAAACAAAGATTCGTACAAGGTCTAGCAAGCCGCCCGATCATCCGGCCCTCTCTACAAGATCTCTCCGTGAAGCTCTCTTGCTAGTCCTAGAGAAAACCTAAGGAAAATAGGTGGAAAATAGGAAAACTAATGAGCTAGGGTTCCAAGAGTTGGCTGCCAACCTCTCACCTCTTGGGTTATATAGGCGGCAACCGAATGTCTAAAATGCCCCTCTCTACTAACTAGGGATACAAGCCCCTCAAGGGTGGATTTGGAATTCTTGATGTCTTCACCATCGGACGGATGCCGGCGACCGCACCCTGCGTAGCCTCGACGCAAGCCATGCGATCCCGACGCGTGTCCTCCGCTTCGAAGATTCCGGATCGCGTCGTCGCGCACACCGGCCGACCGGTGCTCCTCACCGGCCGAGCCGGTCCCCACCGGCCGACCCACCGGTCGACCGGTCCGTGCCGCCGCACCTCCGTCTTCGGTTCTCCGGTCTTGGCTTTGTGGATCAACCAAGGAACCCGGTGGTTTTCTCGGTGAACCACCGGAAACCCCGCGAACTTGGTGTAGCCTCCGCCAATCTCCACTCATGACTTGGCTCCCACGTAGTCCCGCTCGACCTTGGTTTTGAGGCTCAACCAAGAAACCGTCCACGACTTCATCTTGCCGTTCATGCCACCATGCGGCCCGCACTTGACCCCGCTGGCCACCGGGTCCCTCAAACACAGCCTACTTGTCTTCTCCACACATGGAGGCCTCACCGGCGACGACCTTTCGTGCTTGTTCTTCACCTGCACCAACACCAGTCAAGCCGCAACCCGCACCCGCAATACTTAGCCAAGAATCGGTCCACACAACGTTGTCAATCACTCATCACACAAGGAAGCGACCATCCACCGGTCCTCGAACCACACATGGTCCTCAATCTCCCCCTTGATGAGTGCATTGACAACACCCACACGAAAGTAACAAGAGAGAAAAGAAAAAGAAAAGAAACGAACAAAAAGAAACTCCAACAAGCGATCGAAAGCCAAGCAAAGGCAAAGAGCAAGATCACTTGAAGAAGACAAGTCTCGGACCCCTTAGGCAAGGGCAACGGCTCGACACATCCGAGACAAAGCAAAGCTCAAGCAAAGAGCACAAACCACCGAAACAAAGCTCGAAAACTCTCAAAGAGCTCCCCCTGCACACATGCAAACTCCCCCGAACCAATGCAACTCCCCCCGGACGAATGCATGCAAGAAACCACATGAAACAGGGGCAGCTGCAGCAACTTCGGCTCACACCGGTCGGACCGGTCATCACCACCGGTCGACCGGTGCCCAACATATGTACGAGACCAGCACTCACACCGGTCGGACCGGTGCTCATCACCGGTCGACCGGTGTACAACAGAGCCCAGAAATGGCTCGAAACCACCTGAAAACCTTCTAAACGCGTCCAACAAGCCATTTCAAGCTCAAACTTCTCCCCCTTGTTGGCAATGCATGAATCAAGCCAAAAATGCAAAACTTTCAACCTAGAGCTTCTCAAATATACAAAATTCAACAAAGAATGCTACACATGTCCAAATGAGCAAGTTAGGTACTCTACGGCTTCGTATCGATCTCAACTACATGATCACCAAGTTTCACAACCACCGGACGAAGCTAAGATGGATTTTGGCAATTTTGCGAAAAACTTGCCTCTCATGAGCAAAGTCCTAAACATGATCAAAGCATATCAAAATGGCAAAGCCACACAAACTTCATGCTAGGACAGCCATTCTAATCATAAGACCATCACAAACACCCACAAGCACCTCATGTCATGTCAAAGCCACCGAGCCATGTGCCTACTTCTATGTATGAGACTTCTCATTGGTAGGCATCATGCAACGGTTTAGCACCCAAAGCAAATTAAATTCAGCACATATGACATGGGAGCATATTTTCCAAGCATTTTTCATTTCATTTTCAGATTTGTAAATGGTACATGAAATGTCTTTGCGACAAAAAGGAACTTATGCTCCTCCACAAGATAAATCAAGAGGGCTAAACATTCATGATGGCAAATGAGCCTTTGGCCCCATATGATCAATAAACTAGCTATCCAACCATAAATTAAGCATAGCAAGGCCACAAAGACATGTCAAGAGCATGTAAAGGCATTTACACATGAGAGAGCATACATGAGACATTTTTCAAAAACATAGCTATCAACCATGGATTATTCATCAAGATCATCAAGAGCTAAGCCAAACTAACCGTAGCATACCAAACAAGCTCACAAAGACATATATCTCATTCCATGGTGAACAATGTATACGAGAGAAGCTTTTCCTAACCAATGCATATGATACAAAATGCATGCAATCTAAGATACAAGGATGCCTATACATCATGCTACATATGCCATGCCAAATGCAAGAAATGCATAAAGGAAAGCTATACATATGCTACAAAGGAGCTCCCACACACAAAGCTCACAAACCACCGGCTCCTCGAGGGGAGGCAAAAAGGGCTCGACACCACCGCAAAAGAGCAAAGGAGCACCAAACTCACAAGCTCCCCCTAAACTCATGCATTAAGGCCAAAGAGCGTACAAAGCTCACCTTACACACATGAGATAAGGCAAAGAGCAAAAGAAACCAAGTGGCTTGACCAAGGCCACACACTCGAAGGTCACAAATACACTTACTTTTATCATTTCTTCACAATTCACTCATCCTTGTCCACCATTCCCGAAAGTGATGCACCAACATATCACCACCGGGATATGAAGCCGAAGAACCACCCCCCGATATCAACCAAATGTTCTCCGGCAATCCACCCGCAACTCAAAACAAAGAGCGAGAGCGAGCAATCGACTCAACACTGGGGTTAGTTCCAAATGTGTAAAACCAGTGTCTAGCCATTTGCTCGAAAGTGGGGTTAGCACAAATCAAACCATCTTTCCTACCAAAGCTACCTCCACGAACACCACTACGGTAACCACCATGAGGGAACCAGCCCTCTCTGCCTGGAGGAGGACCAAAACCACGAAAGAAAGCCCGTGGACCATCCTTCCTCTCCAACTCAAAGCCACGAGTCCTCCAATCCCCGTATTGAGCACGAGGAGGAGAACGCCTAGCAAACTGACCTCCAGCAAACTTTCCAGACCAACCACCAGAACCACGACCTCCAGAAACAACCCTCGCACCTGTACGAGCACGAAACCCAACCGCCGCCCGTCCGGGCTCGCACCGTCCGACCGTGCTCCACACCGGTCCGACCGGTGTAGCCTCGGGCAAGCAAAGCACCTCCAACAGCCTTCCGCTCTCCCCAAGCCCGAACTGACCTCACACTCGCCTTGGCCCTCGGCACCTGCACACGAGGCTCAAGTACACCATCGAAAGGGTGGTACTTGTCCTTGTTAGCCCACTCCTTCGCCATTCTCTCCTCACGCTTCCTCTTGAAGCAAAACGCTCTCTTGTGACCATCCTTTCCACAAAACTCACAATGGAAACGGATTGATCTGGGCTTAGGCTTGGGATGAGGCTCTTCACAAGGCTTCTCACTTGGTTTCTCACTAGGCGTTTCACTTGCCTTCTCACTCGGTTTTTCTTTTGGTTGGTTTGGCTTGGATGCAAACTTGTATTTGGGTGTGGGTTGTGGTGGAACCGAAACATTCCCAAATTTCCTTTCTCTCTCACCACTACCCTCACCAACCTTATCCAATCCCAAAGCCCAACCGTCAAAGCGCTTACGCCTAGCAATCATCATACCAAGCTGAGGTTCTTGACTCGACAACCAACTCAGCGCTTCACGCAACTTATCATTCTCATCTTGCAAGCGACCAACACATTTTGCAAGATCCAAATTCTTCATAGCATGCAACTCACAAGTAGAGCAAGAAGTAGGAATAGGCACTTTCAAATCAGCCTCAAGTGAAACAATGCGAGAGCGGAGCTCAAGAATTTTCTCATGCAAACTAGGGCAAGAAGTGCAAGCACCAAGCAAAGTGGGTCTAGATTGTAGCTCACCCAACTCAACCCTAAGCACATCTAGTTCCTCACACTTGGAGGCATACTTCTCCCTAAGATCATCAAGTCGCCTAGGAAAGCAGAGCAATCAAGACAATCATTTTCATCGAAACAACGAGGCTAGCCTTGAGCGAATCAATTTCAAGCTTGCTATCAAGAACCCGTGTTTCTAGCTCACCACTCTAGTCCTAGCATCCTCGAGCAAAGATCTAAGCTCCTTCCTAAGCTTCTTAGCCTCTCTAAGCATGTGATCGCGATTATCAAGCAAGTCAACCAACTCCTCATTCTCCTTGCGCAAAGAGGAGAGCTCATCACATACCTCATCCTCGAATCCAAGTCCGAGGCGTCCTTCCGGCTTCTCTTGCTCGCTCGAACCGCGAGCCATGCCGCGAAGTCGTCCTTGAGGCTTAGGCCCGTCACACAAAGGCCGTTGAGATACTTGCTGATGTTCTTCTTCTTCTTCCTCTTCTTGTCATCCTCTTCGTCTTCATTACTCGAGCTTGAAGACGTGTCCTCGAATCGTACTCGATGTCGCTCGATCTCTTCATCTTCTCTCGAGACCGCGTCTTCTTCTCATGTCCATGATCCTTCTTCCCGGACTTCTTCTTCTTGTCCTTGGACTTGTGCTTGTCGTGGTCGTTCACCTTTGGACACTCGGCGAAATAGTGTCCGGTCTTGCCGCACTTGAAGCATGTCCTCGTGTTCCTCCTCCTCGTTCACGCGGTTCTCGTGCAGCCTCTCGAACCGCCTCGTCAAGAGCACCAGCTCGTCCTCTCCAAGCTCGTCGAACTCCTCATCTGGCATAGACATCAAGGAGGAGAAGGAGAACATCCTGGTGGATGGGTTAGAGTGAGCCTTTCCTTTGGAACCACCAACGAGGGCGAGACTATGGGAGTCAGTCGGACCCTCGAGCTTGGCAGTCATGCCCCTATCCACCTCAGCTGACTTGAGCTTCGAGAACAGTTCGCTCACGGTCAGAGTGTCATACTTCTCCGACTCCACAATGGCCTCGAACTTTCCACCCCATATCGTACGATCCAAAGAGTGTAAGAGCTTCACCACTCTATCATGATCATCGTACGGGAGCACGTCCACATTGGCCCTCATGTTGTTCACAACCACCGTGAACCTCTGAAACAAGGCATCGATGGACTCACCGGGGAGATGAGTGAAGTTCTCATACTCTCTCCGTAGGTCGCATACAACCGTGCCTCGAACCCGGGCGTTCCCAACATGAGCCTCCTTCAACACCGCCCAAATCCTACAAGCCAAGTGCTCGGTGTGCACCCGATCGAACTCGGCCGACACAAAGCACGAAACAAGTAGTCGACCGCCTTATTGTTGGCGTCGAATCGTCCCTCGACCCCCGGAGCAAGGAAATCCATCGGCCGGACATAGCCTCCGTGTCCACCGTGACATCCCAAAGCAGCCGACCCTTTCCGCGGAGGAACGCACCCATCCGCTTGCTCCACATCCGGTAGTTCTTGCCATCGAAGTGTGGAGGACCCGAACCCCGTTCCCGGTACGCCATCCTTGGATCTTAGACCGGTTAGAGTCAACAAAGACCCGAACCGGCTCGATACCACTTGAAGGACCGATACGGCGAACCGGAGAGGGGGGGGGGAGTGAATGGGAGCCGATAAAAATTCTTCTCGAAGGAGATGAAAACTCCAACAAGACGAACGCGGCTTCCAACACACGTCTCCGACTCACTACCAAGGTTGGTCAAGCCCACGTAGCCACCGGAGTGCCACCGGACCTAGGAACCAACACGCAACCTTCCGACCCGAGAAACGCGGCGGAAAAACAAACCTCGAGTCTACGGACCCACACCGGTCGGACCGGTGAGCACCACCGGTCGACCGGTCCCCGCAGGTGAACCCGAGCAACTTTCACTAAGTGGCTCTACACCGGTTAGACCGGTGAGACACCCCGGTCGGACCGGTGGCGGCACCGAAAGCCCCCAAGACACCAAACAGGCCAACCGACCACCAAACGCACCCAAACTCGAAACGGCGAAGCACCACGGGACAACAACAAACACACCAAGACGTTCACCCGAGCAAAATCCCACAGAGGCTTGCACCGGTCGACCGGTCAAGAGCACCGGTCGACCGGTGTGGCTCCGGGGCTCGGGATGAACAAGACCCGCGGGTCAACTCCCCCAAATCCAAATCTCGATCTCCCGAATTGCTCCACGGACTTGAACAAGACTTTGGGGATATCGGGAACATCTCATGAGTAGTCCATAGTCAAGTTTAATCCCACCAAATCTCGTCCAAAAAGGAGAAATCGAAGAAATCCCGCCGAAGGCACCTTCAACCCACGAACTCAAGAAACCCCCAAAATCGAGCACTTTTACTCACGGATTTGGGAGGGGAATCACAGCCCAAAGAACCACGAAGGGTTCCCACAAATTTCCCCCATCAAATCCCCAAGAGAAAAGCCCCGAAAACACCCCAAAGAAATCACGAAGAGAGAGCTCCGAAAATCACCACCAAGAACAACCGGGGAAAACACATCCAAACCTTGAGGAACCACGCCGAATCATCTATACATGAAACAAAGGTTCGTACAAGGTCTAGCAAGCCGCCCGATCATCCAGCCCTCTCTACAAGATCTCTCCGTGAAGCTCTCTTGCTAGTCCTAGAGAAAACCTAAGGAAAATAGGTGGAAAATAGGAAAACTAATGAGCTAGGGTTCCAAGAGTTGGCTGCCAACCTCTCACCTCTTGGGTTATATAGGCGGCAACCGAATGTCTAAAATGCCCCTCTCTACTAACTAGGGATACAAGCCCCTCAAGGGTGGATTTGGAATTCTTGATGTCTTCACCATCGGACGGATGCCCGGCGACCGCACCCTGCGTAGCCTCGACGCAAGCCATGCGATCCCGACGCGTGTCCTCCGCTTCGAAGATTCCCGGATCGCGTCGTCGCACACCGGTCGACCGGTGCTCCTCACCGGTCGGACCGGTCCCCCACCGGTCGACCCACCGGTCGAGCCGGTGTGGTGCTGCTGCACCTCCGTCTTCGGTTCTCCGGTCTTGGCTTTGTGGATCAACCAAGGAACCTAGTGGTTTTCTGGTGAACCACCGGAAACCCCGCGAACTCGGTGTAGCCTCCGCCAATCTCCACTCATGACTTGGCTCCCACGTAGTCCCGGCTCGACCTTGGTTTTGAGGCTCAACCAAGAAACCGTCCACGACTTCATCTTGCTGTTCATGCCACCATGCGGCCCGCACTTGACCCCGCTGGCCACCGGGTCCCTCGAACAAAGCCTACTTGTCTTCTCCACACACCGGAGGCCTCACCGCGACGACCTTTCGCGCTTGTTCTTCACCCGCACCAACACGAGTCAAGCCGCAACCTCGCACCGCAATACTTAGCCAAGAATCGGTCCACACAACGTTGTCAATCACTCATCACACAAGGAAGCGACCATCCACCGGTCCTCGAACCACACATGGTCCTCATAGGCCTAGTTAGACGAAGAGAAATCCGTCCGTGACGAGCTAGAAAGAGTTGGATACGATCAGCGAATTTCCCATGCCGCCTGTCCTTTGGATTCATGCCAGTGGGGCGCCAGGTCCTGGTGGGTGGTCGGTGGGCCCGGTGGGTATAGGTGGGCGGGTACACACGTGTTGGGTGACAAGAATTACGTTTTTGGCAGAAACACTCTCTAAATTGCGATTTTTCGGTAGTTCATAGTCCTTCCACCCTATCCACTCCAAAAACATATGATGAGTGGGTCCAGAGTGAGGGGTAAGGCGGTTCCGGTTTGGGTGAGAAAAGTTTTCAATTGTCTTCGCTCCTTATAGTATAGATAAATATATAGATAGAGTAAGCCAAATGTGCTACACTACTGACGGAGATAGAGAACCAACACAAGAAGGGGCAACCGGTCAATGATACTGCCATACTATGCCTAGCAGGTATTATAGAAAATTAAAGTAAGAACTAATCTACTTTACAACACTGTAGAATCTTGCTCAAGTACTATAATGCAAGCATAATCGGGTGGTATTATCAATTAAATTAATTAATTGGGCTAAGCTTTGCCAAAGGATTAGTCGGGTGGGGTGGGGTGGGGGGGGGGGGGGGGGGGTGGATAGCTCTGCTTGTGACATTATACCCTCGATCAATTAAAGATGATGTTTTGGACATGCAAAACGTCTGTCTATTTTTACTATTATTAGGATCGTGCTCGTGCGTTGCCACAAACAACAAAATATGTTAGCAAAATATCAATATTGCAATACACTAAGCATTCAATAAGATAATAATCATGAAAATAAGCACAAATATATAATTTAACCTATATGTTTCTCCGAAGAAAATGAACTTGTTACATTAGCAATAATTTTTTGTTGGCACTAATCTACCATTCTGACACCAAATTTGGTTGTACACGCCATAATTGAAAGTTATATGAAAAATGAGCAAAGATGCATACTGAAATAAATAAGGAGGAATGTAGTCCCTATTTCATACTTCCTTAAGCTAAGCTATATTGAGCTACTGAATTTGCCTACCCTTACAACGAAAATCTTCAATTGAGCTGTCGTGGTGTGTTTAGTTTCCACTAACTAAAGTTCAGTCCCGGTCACATTGAATATTTTGGTTACTAAATGAGGACCATGTGTGGTTCGAGGACCGGTGGATGGTCGTTTCCTGGTGTTATGAGTGATTGACAACGTTGTGTGGACTGATTCTTGGCTAAGTATTGCAGGTGCAGGTTGTGGCTTGATTGGTGTTGGTGCAGGTGAAGAACAAGTGCGAAAGGTCGTTGCCGGTGAGGCCTCCAGGTGTGGAGAAGACAAGTAGGCTTCGTTCGAGGGACCCGGTGGCCAGCGGAGTCAAGTGCGGGCCGCATGGTGGCAAGAACAACAAGATGAAGTCATGGACAGTTTCTTGGTTGAGCCTCAAAACCAAGATCGAGCCGGGACTACGTGGGAGCCGAGTCATGAGTGGCGATTGGCGGAGGCTACACCGAGTTTGCGAGGTTTCCGGTGGTTCACCAGAAAACCAATAGGTTCCTTGGTTGATCCACAAAGCCAACACCGAAGAACCGAAGACGGAGGTGCAGCAGCATCGGACCGGTGGGTACCGGTCTGACCGGTGTGCGACGACGCAGTCTGGAGACTTCGAAGCGGAGGACACGCAGAGGTAAGCAAGTTTGCGGTCGCTGGGCATCTGTCTGATGGAGCGATGACAAAGACTTCCGAATTCGCCCTCGAGGGGCATGTATCCCTAATTAGCTAGTAAGGGTATTTTAGACTTTCGTTTGGCTCCATGTAACCCAAGTGGTCAGAGGATGGAAGCCATCTCTTGGAACCCTAGCTCATTTGGTTTTCCTAATTTCCCTTCCTATTTCCCTAGGATTTCTATAGGACTAGCTTGAGAGCTTCATGGTGAGATCTTGTGAGAGGGATGGATGATCGGGCAGCAAGCTAGACCTTGTATGAACCTCTTTGCGATGTATAAGTGATTCGGCGTGGTTCCTCAAGGCTTGGATGTGTTGTTGCCGTTCGTTCTTTTTGGTGATTTTTGGAGCCTTTTCTTGGCGATTTTCTTGGAGCGATTTAGAGGCCTTTCTCTTTGGGATTTGGTAGGGGATGTATGCATGAGCCCCTCGTGGTTCTTTTCCCTTTGATTCCCCTCCCAAATCTGTGAGCAAAGGGGCTCGATTTTGGGGTTTTCGGTGTTCTAGGGTTAGAGGAGTTCTTTGCGGGATTTCTTCGATTCCTCTTGATTCAACGACTTTTGGTGGACCATAACTTGGCTATGGAGAGCTCATGAGGTGTTCCTACTATCCCCAAAGTCTTGTTCGGATCCATGGAGCGAATCGGGAGATCGGGAGTTGGATTTGGGGGAGTTGACCCGCGGGTGCTGTTCATCCCGAGCTGCCCACGTTACACTGGTCTGACCGGTGCTCTTGACCGGTCTGACTGGTGTGAGCCCTTTGTGGGATTTGTCTCGGGTGAGCTGCTAAATCCATGTGTCTTTGGGTCGGGCTGTTGCTGGTCAGTTCTTGGTTGTTTGGTGTTGTCTTGCTAGGTTTTGTGTAGGGTTTTTCTTCCGTGCAGGTTGTGTTTTGGGGATGTCTTTGTTCCAGGGCCTAGAGAAGTCACTGAGGCTCTCTGGAACATTTTTTGTGCGGTTGCTGCAGCCACCGTCCTGACCGGCTCTGCCCACCGGTCTGACTGGTGTCATCGATTTGACCGGCGCAGGCCATCGGTCTGACCGGTGTAGCACAAGCAACAAGCTGTGCAAGTTTCCGCTGTGCGTGTTGGTGTGTTTTGGGTCGGAAGGTTGGTTCCTAGGATCAGTAGCACTCCAGTGGCTACGTGGTCTTGGCCAACTTGGGTAGTTGAGTCGGAGACGTGTGTTTGGAAGCCGTGTTCATGTTGTTGGAGTCTCTATCTTCTTCAAGAAGAATTTTTATCAGCTCCCATTCACTCCCCCATCTCTGGTTCGCCGTTTCGGTCCTTCAAGTGGTATCAGAGTCGGTTACAGTTCTTGATTGACTCTAACCAGTCTAAGATCCAAGGATGGCATACCAGGAACGGGGTTCGGGTCCTCCACACTTTGATGGCAAAAACTACCAGATGTTGAGTAAGTGGATGGTGGCGTTCCTCTGCGGAAAGGATCAGATCCTTTGGGATGTCACGGTGGACACAGGTTATGTCCAGTCGATGAACTTCCTTTCTCCAGGATCGAGGGGCATGTTCGACGCCAACAACAAGGCGGTCAACTACTTGTTTCGTGCTTAGTGTCAGCCTGAATTCGATCGGGTGCACATAGAGAGCTTGGCTTGTAGAATCTGGTCGGTGTTGAAGGAAGCTCATGTCGGAAACACCCAGGTTCAGACTCGGATGTATGCGACTTACCGGAGGGAGTACGAAAACTTCACTCATCTCCCCGGTGAGTCCATCGATACCTTGTTTCAGAGGTTCACAGTTGTGGTGAACAACATGAGGGCCAATGTGTACATGCTCCCATACGATGATCATGATAGAGCCGTCAAGCTCTTACACTTGTTGGATCTTACAGTTTGGGGTGGAAAGTTCGAGGCCATTGTGGAGTCGGAGAAGTATGACACTCTGATCGTGAACGAGCTGTTCTCGAAGCTCAAGTCGGCTGAGGTGGATCGGGGCATGACAGCCAAGATTGAGGGCCCGACTGACTCTCATAGTCTCACCCTCATCGGTGGCTCGAAAGGAAAGTCTAACGCTAACCCATCCACCAGGATGTTCTGTCACACCCGATTTTACAAGGAAAACCGAATGCATCTCATATGTGCGCCAGGATCATTTACACACACATGATTAGACAAAACGAGAGTAATACCATTGCCGTAATAAAACGTACAAGAGTTTAAACCAAGTATGACATCCTTTATTACATCCATAAGGGTGGACTCGAAGGTCCGAACAAGACGATAACTAAATGACGACGAGCAACTCCATCGCCGACATCCACGAGCATGATGACCGGGGGATCCGCATGCCTAGAACTCCTCGAAGTCGCTCCAATACTCGTCCTCGCCTCCGACGTTCTCCTCTCGAACGGCGGTAAGCAAGGGTGAGCACACTTATGGTTGGAGCTCGGCAAGTGGGGGAAAATGCAAGGCCATCAAGGATAGGCTATGGTTCACACGGTAAGCATTTTATAAGTTGGTCAAGTTTTATTAGCAAGCACCTAGTTACTAGATGTAAGTGTATACCAACCCACTTAACCTTAAAAGAAACCTCAAACCAAAACTCCAACCCATGATTTGCATTAGTCTTTAAGTTTATTAATCATGTGAGGGTCCAAGCCGCTCGTGACCGTGAGCACGGCCGATCGATCGCTTTTACACTCGCAGAGGTTGTACACTTTACCCACGTTCGTGTTCCCCATCTTGCCCGGGCTAGCTAGACCCTTAAACACTTCCAAGGTGAGTGGCTAGGGGTCCACTACGAAGCCTTTACAAAGGAAAGAAGAGAAACCAACAGCCCGCAACAAGTTACATAGCGGCGGAGCGGGCCATAACCCTCCCTAGTGGTCAACACCTTAGCCAAGGTCGCTACCCCAAAAGGACCGGGCTATACCCCTTCAACTCCGGCCCCCGTGCCCCTCTCGGAAAAGAGCTATCAGCTAACCCTCTCTCCTAATTACTTGGCTAAGCCGCAGCCATGTGGACCGTGGTTGTATCGTTATCTTGGGTGGTTCTCCATGTTCCGATTATATCAAGTTGTCTAGTTTAAAGCACAAGCATATACATAAACAAAACTGAGATGTATAACATAAACAAAGCATAACCATACTTATGTTGAGCAAACTAAGCATTTATCTACCCCAAGCATAAGTTTAAACAGGGTTGATCAAGGTAAAGTGGTAAAACATCTAGTCAAGTCCTTAGCTAGGTGTTTGCCCATCATATTTATGCATAACAACAGAAATAGTAAACATTGTTTAGCATGCAGTGTCATAGGTTCCAAAAAGATTATGCAGAGGGGGAAAGCCACTTGCCTTCCTCTACAAGCTGGGTGAATTCCTCTTCAAAGACAGGTTCTTCCGGATCACTTCCGACAGGGAGCTCAGACGAAACGTGCACGATATCTACGAATCGACATGGATAACAATCAATAAACAAAACAGTACACCAAACAGTAGTAAAACTGGTAAATTTACTGTTTAAAAGATTCTACTCGTCGAGACGATCATTTCGGTATATAGAACGCTAAAAACGGAGTTAAAATGAGAAAGATATGATTAAAACAGTTTTCAGGGGCCTATTTGCAAGAAAACTATGTTCACAGGGTTGTTTATGAATAAATTCAGGGGCTAAAACATTTTTTATAAATTAAATCAGAGGGTTTAGGTGCAAAAAGAAGTGAAAAGGGGCGAAAACAAGATTAAACGGGGTAGATAGGGGCTAGATTGCAAGAATCGGGACCTAACCGTGAATATTTTAAAAGGTGGAAGGACCGGTCGGCTATTATTTGAAAACCCGGGGACTCTTAAACGAAACCGCCACTCGGCACCGTGGATCCGAGATCCGGCGGCGGATGGCGCAAGGGTGCATCGTGGACCGGCCGTGGGCACGGTCCATGGGTTCACCGTGGACCGACCTCTTAAAACCGAAGGGGTACGCGATCCCCATCGTCCACGCGTGATCCAACGGCCGGTTGAATGCGTGCGGCGGGCGGCGGCGATGACGCCGGGAACAGGGGGCGACGCGGCGGCGCGCGGCAGCAGCTCGCCGGCGTGAGCCCTCTACGGCGTTCCGGGCCACTACTCTGACTACGGTTTGGCGCAAACTGATGTGGGGAAGCGCGCACACATGATCGTGGGCTCTACGGGCGCAATTAGGCTTCACCGGCGGCCGGCACCGTGAGGGGGCGGCGCGGCTGCTCTGGCGAGCCCGCGGGGGAAGGCGCCGGGCGCGATAAGAAGGGAAATTGGGCGAGAGATGTTTGCTTACCACACACCGGAGAGGAGGACGGGCAAAAGGGTGAAGAGGAGGCGGCAACGGGCGGCTTGGCGACGGCGGCGGCTCGGCGGCGCTCCGGTGAGCTCGGGGCGCGGCCGCCACGGGCGTCGAGAACAAAACCCCGCGGGCACACGTGCTTGTCAAGCTCCTTGCGAACCTAATGGTCAAAGAAATCGGGCGAGAAGTCTTGCTCTTCACCGGCGGCGACGAATCGACGGCGGTGGCGGAAACCGAGGCGGCGGCGCTGTTGGAATTGAGCTCGGGCTCGTGCGCGTGTGTGTTGCAGAGGCGAAAGGGGGAGCCAAGGGGTGCGTGAGCGAGCTTATATAGGACCAGAGGACGGGAAGGGGAAGGAAAAGAGGTGGCGGCCGAGCCTTCGGCCATGGGCGCGCCGGCGGCCGGTTTCCAAGCGAATTGGGCGGAAAGAAAGGAAACTGACGGGGAATAAAGGGAGGGGTTAATCCCTGGTGCTACGGGCGCTTGATTGAATGCCTTGATGGCCAGAGAGAGCAAGGGGAAGGCGGGCGGGCGCACGGGATCCGCGGCGGCGCCGCCGTGCAGAGGAAGGAAAGGGGGAAGAAGAAGAAAGGAAGGGGAAAACGGAGGCTGACAGGTGGGACCCACCTGTCGGCGCCGCTGTAAAAAGAAAAGGGAAGGGGGGGGGGGGGGGGGGAAACGGTGGGCCGGCGGGGGAAGACGGGCCGGGCCGTTTGGGCCGAAAGAGTGGTCGGGTCTTTTTGTTTTTTTTCTTTTCTTTTTCAAACTTCATTTTCAAATCCAATTTCAACTCAAATTCAAATCAAACTTTTGCAAATTTCTCTCAAAAATTTTATAGACTTTTTTAGAGACCACACAAGCAACCAAAACCATGCAAGCCAACCGATGATGCACATAGACTTGTTGTTTCTAAGTTTATTATATTATCTTTAATATTTTTAGAGCTCAATTTAAATAGCAATTTTGATCTCCTTAAATCCCTAAGACAAATTTAAGTTGTTAAGTGATTTTAGTGATGGAATTTTAGGGTGTCACAAATCCTACCCCCTTAAAGAGAATCTCGTCCCGAGATTCGAAGACTTAGAGAACACCGAGGGAAGTCTTCCTTGAGTTCATCCTCTCTTTCCCCAAGTTGCCTCTTCCTCGGTGTGATGACTCCACCGCACTTTACACATTCCGATGATCTTACTTCGGTAACTCTTTCGACACATCCAAGATCTTAACAGGGTATTCTTTGTATGTCAGGTCATTCTCCATTTGAATATCCTCTAACTGTACCGGTTCTATTCTAACTTCACTTGTGCATTTCTTTAGCTGTGATACATGAAACACATCATGAACTCCTGACAACTGTGCTGGCAACTCTAACTGGTATGCTACTTCTCCTTTCCGTTCCAAAATCTTGAAAGGTCCGATAAATCGAGGTGATAACTTTCCTCTGACATTAAACCTTCGTAACCCTCGAATAGGTGACACTGCGAGGTACGCTTAATCACCGACTTCCAAGATCACCTCTCTTCGTCGAGGATCGCATAACTCTTTCCGTCTTGACCGTGCCGCCTTAAGATTCTCCCTTATGATTTCAACTTGCTTTTCTCGCTTCTCGTATGCTTTGTCCGGCCCAAAGAATTGCCTTTCACCGACCGATTCCAAAACAACGGTGTTCTACACTTCCTTCCATACGAGCTTCAAAAGGTGCCATTTTGATGCCGGATCGATAGCCGTTGTTGTAAGCAAACTTTGCATAAGGCAAACTCTTATCCCACCGCCATCGTTCTTCAACGCACAAGCTCTCAACATATCCTCAAGTATCTGATTTGTTCTCTCTGTCTGTCCATCTGTCTGAGGATGGTATGCTGAGCTGAAGTTTAACTTTGTATCCATCGATTCATGTAACTTCTGCCAAAACCGTGAAGTGAACTGTGTGCCTTGATCTGACACTATCTTCTTCGGTACCCCGTGCAAACACACTATCCTTGAATTATACAATTCAGCTAGCTTCACTCCTGTATAGGTCGTCTTCACTGGAATGAAGTGCGCTACCTTGGTTAGTCTATCCACAATAACCCAAATAGAATCATACCCGTCACGAGTACGAGGTAATCCTACTATGAAATCCATACCGATTTCCTCCCATTTCCACTCGGGTACCTTCGGAGGTTGTAGCAATCCCGCCGGTCTTTGATACTCGACCTTCACTCTTTGGCACACATCACACAAAGCTACATGAGCTGCTACATCTTTCTTCATCCCATACCACCAGTATCTCTGCTTCAAGTCCTGATACATCTTGGTACTACCGGGGTGTATAGAGTAAGCCGAATCATGTGCTTCCTTCAAAATAGCTTCTCTCAATTCCTTGATCTCGGTACACAGATTTCGTTCTTAAACCACACCGTTCCTTGCTCATCTTCTGCGAATTCCGGAACTTTGCCTAACTTAATCGGCCTTTCGTATTCTCGCAACCTTGGCATCATCAACCGTCCCTTCCTGATATCCTGCTCAAGGGTCGACTCGATCTCTAATGTCAGAGTCTCACTTGAAGCAACCATTCCCAAGTTAAGCTGTGCCATCTCCCAACATAGCTCCTGAGGTAACAGGTGTCCCAATAGCATGTTAGTTTGTCCCTTCCGACTCAAAGCATCTGCCACAACATTTGCCTTTCCGGATGATACCGGATATCCAAATCATAATCTTTGATCAACTCTAACCATCTTCTTTGCCTCAAATTCAGATCCTTCGAGTAAAGATATACTTCAAACTCTTATGGTCGGTAAAGATCTTACACTTGTTCCCAATCATGTAATGTCTCCGCATCTTCGGTGCGTGAACAACCGCGACCAACTCAAGATCATGAGTAGGATAGTTCGTTCATGTTTCCTCAACTCGTCTTGAAGCATAAGCTACTACCTTTCCTTCTTGCATTAACACACATCCCAAACCTTGCCGAGAGGCATCACAAGATACATCGAACCCTTTGTGTATATCTCGGCATGAATAACACAAGGGCCGTGGTCGGCCTCTTTTTCAACTCCTCAAAACTAGCCCTCGACATTTCTCATCCCACTTGAATTCTCTTCCTTTCTCGAGCGAGTGGTAAGTGGCTTCACTATCTTAGAAAACCCTTCAATGAACCTCGCGATAGTATCCGCAAGTCCAAGGAAACTTCGATCTCCGGCACATTCTTAGGCGGACTCTAGTTCAATACATCCCGAACCTTGCTTGAATCTACTCGCTATGCCTCCATCTGTGATGATGTGTCCGAGAAAAGAGACCTCCTTCAACCAGAAAGCACACTTGCTGAACTTGGCATACAGCTGATGTTCCCGTAGCTTCTGTAACACAAGCCTCAGATGTTCCTCATGTTCTTCCTCACTCCGAGAGAATACCAATATATCATCAATGAATACCACAACAAACTTATCCAGATACTCCATGAATACCTTGTTCATCAAATACATAAAGTATGCTGGTGCATTGGTCAGGCCAAAGGACATCACAGTGAACTCATATAACCCGTATCTAGATGTGAATGTTGTCTTTGGTATATCCTCTACACGGATCTTTAACTGGTGATAACTCGATCTAAGATCTATCTTAGAGAAGGCCTTAGCTCCTCTCATCCGATCAAACAAATCCTCAATCCGAGGTACAGGGTACTTATTCTTGATAGTAACCTCGTTAAGTGATCGATAGTCTATACACAACCTCCTAGATCCATCCTTCTTATCAACGAAGAGTGTGGGGGCTCCCCATGGTGATGAACTAGGACGGATAAACCCTTTACTAAGCAATTCTTCAATTTGTTTCTTTAACTCACCTAGATCTTTAACATCCATTCTATATGGTCTTTTAGATATGGGAGCAGTACCTGTGTATAAGTTCAATACTAAATTCAATGTCACGATCAGGTGGCATACCTGGCAAATCCTCTGGGAACACATCAGGGAATTCATTCACTACCCTTATATCCTCCAAGGCCTTGCCTTCAACAGAGTTCATAACTCCTTTGACAGATGAGGGTGCACTCACATACTCTACTCTTTCCCCTTGAGGACCGGTAAGCTAACGCATCGACCTCTTCCGACACTGAATAACTCCATCACAACTCCTTAACCAATCCATACCAAGAATGACATCTATTCCCCATGATCTTAGAACTACCAGATTAGCAAGAAAGTCTACCCCCATGATATTAATCTTTACTTGTGGGCATATATGACCGTTTTCATTTCTCCCCCGGAGTGCTAACTATCAGTGGGTTCTTCATTGTACTCATAGATAAGTTATATTTTGCCACAAATTGATCAGTTATGAATGAATGTGATGCTCCCGAATCAAATAATACGGTAGGTGTACAGAGTTGACGAAAAACGTACCCAATACCACGCCGGCATCATTCCGAGCTTGCTCAACCGATACATGATTGACTCGGCCACGCACATGACTCGCTGGCCTCTCTTGCCGGGTGTCCGTGGAGTACGAGCCTGCGAAGATGGCTGCCCAGTCCTGTTCCCAATATCCCTCTGTGGAGTCTGCATCACCCTCTTAGGACAGTTGTTAGCATAATGCCCCAGCTCTCCACACTTGAAGCATCCTCCAGGCTGAACAGGATTGGTGTTTCTGACAGGTGCCCCAGAGTTGTTGCTAGGACGGCTCAGCTGTGGGGTAGGAGCTCTGGGGGTCTGAGGATTGAAGCGCTGTGGCTGAAACGAGCGCTGGAGCTGCATGTTCTGTGGGTACCTCCCAGCTTGACCACCAGGACGATATGGAGTCAGGCTCTGCTAAGAACTGTAACGAGGACGGGTGTTACTGCTAGACTGCCCATGAGACTGAAACTTGCGTTTATGTTCACCCATCTCCTTTCTCTTGCTTTCCAGCCCAATAGCTTTGTTCACCAGCGTCTGAAAGTCCGGGAAGATGTGACTCGCAGGTAGATAGTTCGAGGACTAATCAAGCCATCCAGAACCTTTCTTGCCTCTTTGGATCAGTGTTGACTTCATCAGGTGCATAGCGTGACAAGTGAGTGAACTTGTCCGGATACTCGATCACCGACATGTTGCCTTGCCTCGCCGACAAGAACTCCCTCTCGCTTAAGCTTGAGGACCCCCGAAGGAATGTGATAAGTACGGAAGTTGTCACGAAATTCCCGCCGGGTGATGTTATGCCCGTTAGGATGAGCAGTTGAGTACGCATCCCACCAATCGCGGCCCGCCCCACCCGTCTTCCAGGCAGCATACGTAACCATCTCTCGTCGTGCACCGCACGATTTCCGCCTTCTTAGTGATAGTTTTCGGCCGGTCATCGCATCTAGTGGATCACCGAGTGAGAAAATGTAGGGGGGTGGTGGCTCATGAACTCCTTGTGCCCGTCCCTTGGTGGCGGGGGTGGTGGAGGAATCGGTGGTGGTGGCTGGTTTTGTTGAGCTTGCATCCGCTGCACCGTGTTGGTAAGGTTTTGAATCGGTTGCATCCGCGCCGACAGGAATTGTTGCATGTTCGGGTCCATTGCTTGGTTGATCGGTGGAGGTGGTGCCGGGTTTGGTTGATTTGCAATATGTGCCCGAATCACAGGTGTCACGTCTTGACCTCCTCCGGACCTGGTGTTTACCATCTGACCGTTAGAAAAATCATATCTCGGATAATTGTACTTGAATCATTGCATAAGAGAGTAACTCAAAATAAAATGACAGCATGTACTTCAGCTAAGACAGATTCTGTTGACCTCAAGGAATTATGCATAACTTTCTGTGTAATTGTCCAATGACCACGAATTTTTACCAGATTATAGTGTATAAAATTATGGAACCATCCCAACTGGAATCACCTCATTTGGATATGTATAACTCGAGATATAATTCAAACAGTACAGCTATATCAGCAGAAATTTACAGATTCTGACTTGTTCATTACTTCGTGCATAATTCCCAGAATATGTATTGTATACTATTGAATTTTTGACAGAAATTCATCCTCTAAATTTGTGAACTAACCCAACTGGTTTCATGTCATTTGGAGTTCTGTAACTTGAGTTATAAGCAAAACAGTACTGATATGTCATATGACTGCAAGAGCAGATTTGATCCAATCACATTTGCATAAGAGATTAAGCAATGACAACCGATAAAACCCGAACCAACTTTAATTAAATTAAAATTTCAGATTGCATAGTGGCCATCACTCCACCATACAATTCACAATCAAGCAAAGATCCAACTCAAGCATGTTTGCAAACAGCATTTATTATTACAAGCAAATACGTTCACGCAGGAACGGTCTATCGAAAAGGTAAATGATAAGGGCGAGCATCCTAGGATCCTAGCCAAGACGAGTAGTAGCTTCATCAGTGCCGTAACGAAGCCTCTTGCGCGGAGGGGAAGCTGTAGTCTGGTATGGCATGACTTCCTGAGGCAGTCGCTGTCCTGCAAGCTGTGCTTCTAGACGCGCTATCTTTGCCTGAGCAGCCTGCAGCTCTTCATGATACTTGTTTATCTCCAAAGTGGCTCTCTCCAGATCTGCATTTAGAGCAGCAGTCACCCGTGCCAAGACATCGATGCGGTCATCGCCTCCTGCTGGCACCACAGTCACTTCTGTGCCACTTGCACGTCGAGGCACATGGCGGTACTCCGATTGGAACAACTGCACCCGATTAGCATGGCAGACCGACCAGAGCGCCCTCCTTGCTGCATCATTCACCGCAGCGTCATCCGTAGAGAACCGAGCCGTGCTATGGTGGGATGAGCGATACCTCCATCCTTCGGCATCATTCGAGAGGCTTCCCGATGTAAACTTTGCAAGTGTAGTAATCCCTCATTCCGGGCTCATTGAAATGCTTGGTCACATAGAGAGGCCTTATGGTATACCCGTGTACCTCGAACATCCCACGGAGAATGCGAACAGTCCATTCTCGGCTTCGAAGAGAGTGCTTATGGTATTCGGCTCCATGGTAGCGGGGATCTTCATCTTCCTGCGGGTTGCCGGAAGATGGTTACCATCATCCTCACCCACACCGTCATCACCGGAGTCTTCGGATCACCTTCGGCACGGGATCGGCGGGTGCAGGGGGTGCTTCCTCATTGACTCGCAGCGCCGGTGGAATCACGATGTCACCGTCCGCGTCCGCCTCAAGCACGGTGCCATCGTACGGTACCGCGTCTGTTCCAATGGCTCTTCCGGCTCCTCCTCCTCCATCTCGACTTCTTCGGGATCCTCTTCTTCTTCTTCGGGCCGGACCTCCTCTCGGGTCTTCCTCAACCTCAACCTCCCCGCCGGAACTCCTCCCGTTCCTCCTCAACATCTTCAAGACGATGGCGAGGGGCCACCGTCCAAGAGGAAAACGCCCACCCGTTCTCTTGCGAGGGGTCATGTAAGTCCTGGCCATCTGTCAAAGCAAAACTGATCTCAGAGTACAGAATAAATCAAAATGATGGTTTAAAATGATAAACAAAAATTAAATTAGATTTTTATTGCGTAAATAAGATGATTTGAAGCATGACAAGGCTTTCTAGAACATGAATCCTTAATTTCGTCCATTTCTAACTAAGGCTGCGACCTACGGTCATCACGGCTGCGGTACCACTTTGTCACACCCGATTTTACAAGGAAAACCGAATGCATCTCATATGTGCGCCGGGATCATTTACACACACATGATTAGACAAAACGAGAGTAATACCAGGTCTTCGTAATAAAACGTACAAGAGTTTAAACCAAGTATGACATCCTTTATTACATCCATAAGGGTGGACTCGAAGGTCCGAACAAGACGATAACTAAACGACGACGAGCAACTCCATCGCTGACATCCACAGGCATGATGACTGGGGGATCCGCATGCCTAGAACTCCTCGAAGTCGCTCCAATACTCGTCCTCGCCTCCGACGTTCTCCTCGTGAACAGCGGTAAGCAAGGGTGAGCACACTTATGGTTGGAGCTCAGCAAGTGGGGGAAAATGCAAGGCCATCAAGGATAGGCTATGGTTCACGGTAAGCATTTTATAAGTTGGTCAAGTTTTATTAGCAAGCACCTAGTTACTAGATGTAAGTGTATACCAACCCACTTAACCTTAAAAGAAACCTCAAACCAAAACTCCAACCCATGATTTGCATTAGTCTTTAAGTTTATTAATCATGTGAGGGTCCAAGCCGCTCGTGACCGTGAGCACGGCCGATCGATCGCTTTTACGCTGCGCAGGTTGTACACTTTACCCACGATTCGTGTTCCCCATCTTGCCCGGGTTAGCTAGACCCTTAAACACTTCCAAGGTGAGTGGCTAGGGGTCCACTACGAAGCCTTTACAAAGGAAAGAAGAGAAACCAATAGCCCGCAACGATTCTGAAGCCGGACCGGGGCCATAACCCTCCCTAGTGGTCAACACCTTAGCCAAGGCTGCTACCCCAAAAGGACCGGGCTATACCCCTTCAACTCCGGCCCCCTGTGCCCCTTCTCGGAAAAGAGCTATCAGCTAACCCTCTCTCCTAATTACTTGGCTAAGCCAGAGCCATGTGGACTGTGGTTGTACTGTTATCTTGGGTGGTTCTCCATGTTCTGATTATATCAAGTTGTCTAGTTTAAAGCACAAGCACATACATAAACAAAACTGAGATGTATAACATAAACAAAACATAACCATACTGATGTTGAGCAAACTAAGCATTTATCTACCCCAAGCATAAGTTTAAACAGGGTTGATCAAGGTAAAGTGGTAAAGCATCTAGTCAAGTCCTTAGCTAGGTGTTTGCCCATCAGATTTATGCATAACAACGAGAAATAGTAAACATTGTTTAGCATGCGGTGTCATAGGTTCCAAAAAGATTATGCAGAGGGGGAAGCCACTTGCCTTCCTCTACAAGCTGGGTGAATTCCTCTTCAAAGACAAAGTTCTTCCGGATCACTTCCGACAGGGAGCTCGGACGAAACGGGCACGATATCTACGAATCGGACATGGATAACAATCAATAAACAAAACAGTACACCAAACAGTAGTAAAACTGGTAAATTTACTGTTTAAAAGATTCTACTCGTCGAGACGATCATTTCGGTATATAGAACGCTAAAAACGGAGTTAAAATGAGAAAGATATGATTAAAACGAGTTTTCGGGGGCCTATTTGCAAGAAAACTATGTTTACGGGGTTGTTTATGAATAAATTCAGGGGCTAAAACATTTTTTATAAATTAAATCAGAGGGTTTAGGTGCAAAAAGAAGTGAAAAGGGGCGAAAACAAGATTAAACGGGGTAGATAGGGGCTAGATTGCAAGAATCGGGACCTAACCGTGAATATTTTAAAAGGTGGAAGGACCGGCGGCTATTATTTGAAAACCCGGGGACTCTTAAACGAAACCGCCACTCAGCACCGTGGATCTGAGATCCAACGGCGGATGGCGCAAGGGTGCATCGTGGACCCGGCCGTGAGCACGGTCCATGGGTTCACCGTGGACCCGAGCCTCTTAAAACCGAAGGGGTACGCGATCCCCATCGTCCACGCGTGATCCAACGGCGACCGGTTGAATGCGTGCGGCGGGCGGCGGCGATGACGCCGGGAACAGGGGGCGGCGCGGCGGCGCACGGCGGCGGTTCGCCGGCGTGAGCCCTCTACGGCGTTCCGGCCACTACTGCGACTATGGGTTGGCGCAAAATGATGTGGGAGAGCGTGCGCACATGATCGTGGGCTCTACGGGTGCAATTAGGCTTCACCGGCGGCCGCACCGTGAGGGGGCGGCGCGGCCGCTCCGGCGAGCCCGCGGGGAAGGCGCCGGGTGCGATAAGAAGGGAAATTGGGCGGAGATGTTTGCTTACCACACACTGGAGAGGAGGACGGGCAAAAGGGTGAAGAGGAGGCGGCAACAGGGCGGCTTGGCGACGGCGGCGGCTCGGGCGGCGCTCCGGTGAGCTCGGGGCGCGGCGCCACGGGCGTCGAGAACAAAAACCCGCGGGCACACGTGCTTGTCAAGCTCCTTGCGAACCTAATGGTCAAAGAAATCGGGCAGAAGTCTTGCTCTTCACCGGCGGCGACGAATCGACGGCGGCGGCGGAAACCGAGGGCGGCGGCGGCCGTTGGAATTGAGCTCGGGCTCTTGCGCGTGTGTGTTGCGAGAGGCGAAAGGGGAGCCAAGGGGTGCGTGAGCGAGCTTATATAGGACCAGAGGACGGGAAGGGGAAGGAAAAGAGGTGGCGGCCGAGCCTTCGGCCATGGGCGCGCCGGCGGCCGGTTTCCAAGCGAGGTGGGCGGAAAGAAAGGAAACTGACGGGGAATAAAGGGAGGGGTTAATCCCCGGTGCTACGGGCGCTTGATTGAATGCCTTGATGGCAAGAAAGAGCAAGGGGAAGGCGGGGCGGGCGCACGGGATCCGCGGGCGGCGCCGCCGTGCGCAGGAAGGAAGGGGGAAGAAGAAGAAAGGAAGGGGAAAACGGAGGCCGACGGGGTGGGACCCACCGTCGGTGCCGCCGTAAAAAGAAAAGGGAAGGGGGGAAACGGTGGGCCGGCGGGGAAGACCGGGCCTGGGCCGTTTGGGCCGAAAGAGTGGCCGGGTCTTTTTTTTTTTTTCTTTTCTTTTTCAAACTTCATTTTCATATCCAATTTCAACTCAAATTCAAATCAAACTTTTGCAAATTTCTCTCAAAAATTTTATAGACTTTTTTGGAGACCACACAAGCAACCAAAACCATGCAAGCCAACCGATGATGCACATACACTTGTTGTTTCTAAGTTTATTATATTATCTTTAATATTTTTAGAGCTCAATTTAAATAGCAATTTTGATCTCCTTAAATCCCTAAGACAAATTTAAGTTGTTAAGTGATTTTAGTGATGGAATTTTAGGGTGTCACATGTTCTCCTTGTCCTCTTTGATGTCTGTGCCAAATGAGGAGTTCGACGTGCTTGGAGAGGACGAGCTAGCCCTCCCGACGAGGTGGTTCGAGAGGCTACACGAGAACTGGGTGAACATGAGGAGGAACACGAGGACATGCTTCCAGTGCGGCAAGCCGGGACACTTCGTTGCCGACTGCCCCGAGAAGGTCGAGAACAAGGACAACTACAAGCACAAGTCGAAGACGGATGGCAAGTACCGTTCAAGGCGTGACCACAAGCACAAGCACAAGGACAAGTGACGATCGAGGAAGAAGGAGAGCCGAGGCAAGGCCCGAGCGATGGTTGGAGCGAGTGACGTCGACTCTAGTTCCGCGTACTCCACCTCGAGCTCGAGTAGCAGTGAAGATGAAGGTGATCGCCGCAAGGGCAGGAAGTCATCTAAGAACCTGAGCGAGCTGAGCTGCTTCGCCAGAGATGGCTTCTGCACCATGGCGTTGAGTTCTGGCAGCAAGAAGAGCAACCAGAGCGACTCGAACTTCGATTCCGATGACGAGGTGCGTGATGAACTTCCCTTCTCGCGTCAGGAGAATGAACAACTTGGCTTATTGCTTGATAATCATGATGACATGCTTAGAGAGGCCAAGAAGATGAGGAAAGAGCTTAGGGCCTTACTTGAGGATGCTAGAACTAGAGTGGCTGAGCTAGAAACACAGAATTTGGATGCTAAGCTTTAAATTGATTCTCTGAAAGCTTCACCCGTTGTCTCTGATGAGGTTGAATGTGCTAATTGTCCTATCTTTCTAGCTAATTTGCCTTGTTTAAGGAAAAGCATGCCTCCAAGTGTGAGGAACTACATGTGCTTAGGGTTCAAGTGGCTGAGCTTAAGTCTAGATCTGCTTTGCTAGGTGCTTGCACTTCTTGCCCTGTTTTGCATGAAAAAATTGATAAGATGCATGCTTACACTGTTTCGCTTGAGGCTAAGTTGAATGAACTTGTTCCCACTTCTTGCTTTACCTGTGAACTGCATGCTTTGAAAAATCTGGAACTTGCACATTATGTTGATCGTTTGCAGGATGAGAATGATGAGTTGAGAAAAATGATGGGTTGGTTGTCGGGGCTTGAACCCCAGCTGAGAATGATGATGGAGACCTATAAGCGCCAAGATGGGCGTGGGTTTGGGTCGGAGAAGATTGGGGAGTCTAGTGGTGAGGGAGAAGAAAAGATTGGCGATATTCGTGCTCCACCAAAAACCTACCACAAGAATGCCTATGACCCTAAACCCAACCCATTGCTAAACAAACTCGACACAAATCCAGATCCACCCATATTCCCTCACTCCACAAATGATTTCCAAAAGCTCATACAATTCATAAGCACTTCGGGGAAAGTGTTCTTTGGGAAAGAGAGTGAGAAGCCTAGTGAGGAGAAACCGGTGGAGAAGCCGAGTGGAGAGAAACCAAGTGAGCAGCCCCAACCCAAGCCTAAACCTAAGCTTGTGAAGTTTCATTGTGACTATTGTGGAAGAGATGGTCACAAGGGTGAGTTTTGCTTCAAGAGGAAGCGGGAGGAGAGAATGGCAAAGGAGTGGGCTAACAAGGACAAGTACCACCCCTCTAATGGTGTATTTGAGCCTCGTGTGCAGATGCCCAGGGCCAAGGCGAGTGTGAGGACAGTTCCGGCTTGGGGAGAGCGAAAGGCTGCAGGAGGTGCTGCTGGCTGGGCTACACCGGTCAGACCGGTGCGCTACACCAGTCAGATCGGTGCAGGTCTGGACAAACAACACTTTGGGTTTCGTGCTCGTACAGATGCTAGGTTTGGTTCTGGAGCTCGTGATTCTGGTGGTTGGTCTAGAAAGTTTGCATGTGGTTAGTTTGCTTGGCGTTCTCCCCCTCGTGCTCAATATGGGGATGGGAGGAGTCATAGCTTTGAGATGGAGAGGAGGGACGGTCCACGGTTTTCCTTTCGTGGTTTTGGTCCTCCTCCAGGTAGAGAGGGTTGGTTACCTTGTAGTGGTTACTGTGGTGGTGTTCGTGGGGGTAGCTTTGATAGGAGAGATGCTTTGGAGTGTGCTAACCCCACTTTCGAGCAAATGGCTCGCACTGGTTTTACTCTTTTGGTACTAACCCCAGTGCTGAGTCATTTGTTCGCTCACGTGCTTGTTTTTGAATTTCAGGTGGGAGACTTGTAGAACATTTGGTTGATTGACTCTGGTTGCTCGAGGCATATGAACGAGACAAGGGGTGGTTCTCAAGTCTCGTCCCGGTGGTGACAAAGAGGTACATCACCTTTGGGGACAATGGGCGAGGGCGTGTGCTGTCACAAGGTGAGATTAAGGTGAGTGATAAGATCACTCTCAGGCGTGTTGCTCTTGTTCAATCGCTTGGATACAATTTGCTTTCCGTGTCCCAGCTTTTGGATGAGGGTTTTGAGGTGTTGTTTCGGCCTGGTGGTTATTGGATTTTGGATTCTCGAGGGGACCTTGTCTGTATGGTTGTTCCCGAGGGTCAGGTGTTTCAAGCTGATTTTTCTCAGTCTTCTAGTGTTGAGCATTGTTTCTTGGCTGGTTCTGCGAGTGAGTTGTGGAAGTGGTATAGGAACTTGGGTCACTTGAGCTTTGATCTTCTGTCTCGCTTGAGTAAACTCAATTTGGTTCGAGGATTGTCACGGTTGAGGCTTGAGAAAGAGTTGGTTTGTGCGTCGTGTAGGCATGCCAAGATTATAGCCTCTTCTCACCCGTCTCTCACCGATGTGATGACTGAGCGTCCATGCGAGCTGCTCCATATGGACCTTGTTGGCCCAGCTCATGTGCGATCTGTGGGTGGGAAGTGGTATGTCCTTGTTGTGGTGGACGACTACTCTCGGTATGCGTGGGTGTTCTTTCTTGAGGAGAAAGGGGAGACATTTGGTTTTGTTCGAGATCTTGTCTTGAGGTTGAGGAACGAGAGGCACAGAGATGCCATACGAGCGATCCGCAATGACAATGGTTCAGAATTCAGAAACTCTCGCTTTGAAACCTTTTGCCATGACTTGGGTCTTGAACACTAGTTTTCGAGTCCATATACGCCTCCCCAGAATGGTGTTGTTGAAAGGAAAAAGAAAACCTTGTGTGAGATGGCTCGTACGATGCTTGATGATCATAGGACTCCGAGAAGGTTTTGGGCTGAGGCGGTGGATACCGCGTGCTATGTTTCAAACAGGATCTACCTCAAAGTGTAAGAAGAAAACCTGTTTCGAGTTGTTGCACGGTCGCACAACCAAGGTGAGTCACTTCCATGTCGTTGGTTGCAAGTGCTTTATCCTTAAGAAAGGGAAGAAGTTGGATAAGTTTGAGGCTAGGTCAGTCGATGGTATTTTCTTTGGTTATGCATCTCACTCTAGAGCATATCGTGTGCTCAATCTTGAAACTAACCAAATTGTGGAGACTTGCGAGATAACCTTTGACGAGTGTAAGGAAT
Organism: Cenchrus americanus; assembly: GCA_947561735.1. NCBI lineage: Eukaryota > Viridiplantae > Streptophyta > Magnoliopsida > Poales > Poaceae > Cenchrus > Cenchrus americanus. The sequence goes on along the minus strand of OX387245.1, from coordinate 217,402,587 downwards.
TGGATGCTCGTTAGCCTAAGAGGGGAAGGGGGTGAATTAGGCAACTAAAAAACTTAACCTATGGCTTCACTATTTTTGCACAAAGATAAACTAGAACATACTATCTAGTTGTGCAACAAGGTTGTTCTAGTGTGAAACGCCCATCCCAAAACAAGGTTTGCAACCTATAGCCAATCCTAGCATGATATTACTCTAGGAAATAGAGGTAAGCAAAGATTGCAAAAGTGTAAATGCGGAAACGTAAAGGGGATGAGAGGAAGCAAACGCTTGACACACGATTTATCCCGTGGTATCGGTAGGCACTAAGCCACCCCTAGTCCACGTTGTTGAAGCACTCACACAAGAGTACTGCTTCCCAGTCACCAAGTCTCTCCCAAGAGCACCACTTGACTCGCAACAAAGGCTAGCCACTTAAGCACTTGCCAAGCTCCCTTGGTCACCTTGATGCCGCCTCCACTAAGGAAGGGGGTCTCCACGTCCCCCGCACAAAGTGTCCTTGCCGCTCCACACCAAGCCGGAGGGTCGATGATGATTGCCGGTGAGCCACTTAGGCCCCAAGGCTTCCGGTGAACCTTGTACAACTTGATCCACTCAAGAATCACCTCATAAGGTTGCACAACCTTGCACTCACTCAGCTCTAAGCTAAGCCTAGCACTAAGTACATACACAAAGCATATGCAAGTCTAAGGATGAGCAATTAAGCACTTGGATGAATTGGATATGATCTTCAATGTTTCTTTAACTCCTCTGCACTTCCACACAATCCAGCAACCTCAAATGGGTGAGTGGAGGGGGTATAAATAGCCCAAGGCATCAAACTAGCCGTTGGCTAACAGCCACTGAAAAAGTAAGCGTCGGATGAACCGATGCTATGCTTTTCCAAGGCGTCGGTTCATCCGGTGCCCTCCACGTCACTTAGCTGTTGCAGCTCTGCTGACACAACTATTTCGATGCTATGCACCGACACTACGTCGGTTCATCCAATGCTGAAGACCCCGCGGCCAAAATGTCTCTGTTAGCTTCCACACATCCGTCGGATAGAGCGACGCTATCTCTGGCCCAAGGCGTCGGTTCATCCGGTGCTGAAGAGGTTGTCTTGGCGCGTCTCTATCTTGATTCAAACTGAGCGTCGGATAGACTCACGGTGTCCTCACTTAGACCGTCGGATCATCCGGTGCTACTGTCTTCGCCGCTCTTCCTCTGCAAGTCGCCCGACACTACTAGAAAATGGACCGTCGGTTCATCCGACGGTTCCTAGGGTTTCACCCAGTGTACCAACTCGTCCGACGATTGCACCGACGCTTGCTATTTGGGTACTGTCGGTTCATCCGACGGTGTCTTTTTCCTTTTTTTTCTTCGCATCTTCAACTTGGATCTTCGCTTCAACTTAACATACTTAACATGCCTTTACTTAAAGCCTCAAAAAATATATACTAAGTCCTAAAATTTGCTGTAAGTAACCTAACATGTCCATGGTATGTGAACTTGTGGTATGACATGTTAGGTTGGGCATGGTATGTTTACTTGTGCATGGTATGTTAACATGTGGTAACATCCACGGGACCTAGGAATGCCTACAAAGACATGCTAGACAATGTGGTTAGTCTCATTACTTGTGTTAGCATGAATCACCAAAATCAACTCGAACAAATGGCAAATGGGGCCATGTTCACTACAACGAGACACAACCACGTAGTCAGCTTGTCTTTGAGTGTGCAGGTGATGATGAACTTGGCGAGGAGATCTTTTAGGAGGAGGAGCATGAACTTGGAGATGATGAAGATGGTGGTGTGGTGCCCGCGGCTGAACATGTACACACTACTTCGACTACGGTGATGGACGACCTCTCTCCCACATACGATGACAAACCCAGATCAAGGAGAAGCTACTGTTGAGGGGGAGGTAGCATCAAGGCGAGAACCTCCCCGGCGAGTAAAAGTGGATCACCCACCTTCAAGGATCATCGGCGACATGAATGAACGTACTACACAGTCGAGGGTTCGGAACAATTCTCATTTCGCTCATGCTGCTTTTGTTACCACCTTTGAGCCCAAAGACATTGGACACACACTATCTGATCATAATTGGGTTAATTCGATGCGTGATGAGTTGGAGAACTTTGAGAGGAACCAAGTTTGGGAATTGGTTGACCCTCCCCCAGGGTGTAAGGCGATTGGGACAAAGTGGGTGTGGAAGAACAAAGAGGGAGAGAAAGGTGAAGTGGTGAAGAACAAGTCAAGGCTTGTTGCTCAGGGGTTCAGTCAGAAAGAGGGGATTGACTACGAGGAGACCTTTGCTCCCGTAGCTCATTTGGAGGTGATCAGGATCCCTCTAGCCTTCTCTATGGCTAAAGGATTCAAGTTACACCAGATGGATGTGAAGAATGCCTTCTTGAATGGTGTGTTGGAGGAAGAAGTGTATGTGAGGCAACCACCGGGGTTTGAGAGTAAGAAGTACCCCCACCGGGTGTACAAGTTGAGGAAGGTGCTGTATGGGTTGAAGTAGGCACCTAGAGCTTGGTACGGTAGGTTGAGGGGGTTCCTGTTTGAGAGAGGGTTCGAGATGGGGAAGGTCGATCAGACCTTGTTTCTTCTCAAGCAGGGCAAAGATATCCTGATTATGCAGGTGTACGTGGATGATATTGTCTTTGGTGGCTCGTCTAACTCTCTTGTTGCAAGGTTTGCATAGGATATGAGTAGGGAATTTGAGATGAGCATGATGGGTGAGTTGCAGTTCTTTCTCGGGGAACAAATCAAGCAATCAAAAGAAGGAACATGTGTGCACCAAGCTAAGTACACCAAGGACATTGTGTGGAAGTTCAAGATGGTGGACTCCAAGGCCATGACGACGCCTATGAGTACGACTATAGATCTTGATGCAGATGAGGAAGGTGAACACGTGGACCAGAAGGAGTACTAGAGCATGATCGGGTCACTCCTCTACTTGACGGCGATGAGGCCGAACATCCAGTTCTCGGTATGTTTGTGCGCTCGTTTTCAAGCGTCTCCAAGGACTTCGCATCGGCAAGCGGTTAAGCGCATATTCAGGTACTTGCATCACACTCCCGTCTTCGGCCTTTGGTACTCCGCGTCTTCTTCCTCGGTGCTTCATGGTTTTTCAGACGCGGATTTTGCCGGGTATCGGTTGGATAGGAAGTCCACTTCTGGGACTTGCCAGTTGTTGGGATCTTCTTTGGTGTCTTGGTCTTCCCACAAACAGTCGATTGTTGCTCAATCCACTACCGAGGCAGAGTATGTTGCCGCAGCTAGTTGTTGTTCTCAGCTCCTTTGGATCACATACACCATGAGTGAGTTTGGTGAGGAGTATACCCATGTCCAACTTCAATGTGATAGCACCAGTGCCATAAGTGTTGCAAAGAACCTAGTGCTTCATTCCAAAACCAAGCAAATAGAAGTGAGGTATCATTTTCTGAGAGACAACGTAGAAAAAGGGAAGATAGCTTTAATCCATGTACCCACACATGAACAACTAGCCGATATTTTCATCAAACCCCTAGATCAAGCAACTTTCACTCATTTGCTTGGGGAGCTTGGTGTGTGTTTGATTTCTTGAGTTTGTGTGTGGGAGCTCCTTTGTAGCATATGTATAGCTTTCATTTGTGCATTTCTTGCATTCGGCATGGCATTTGTAACATGATGTATAGGCATTCTTGTATCTTAGATTGCATGCATTTTGTATCATATGCATTGGTTAGGAAAAGCTTCTCCTATACACATTGTTCACCATGGAATGATATTTATGTCTTTGTGAGCTTGTTTGGTATGATATGGTTAGTTTGGCTTAGCTCTTGATAATCTTGATTTATATCCATGGTTGATGACTATGTTTTTGAAAAATGTCATGTGTATGCTCTCTTGTGAGTAAATGCCTTTATATGATCTTGACATGTTTTAGTGGCTTGGCTATGCTTAATTTGTGGTTGAATAGCTTATTTTGATCATATGGGGCCAAAGGCTCATTTGCCATCATGAATGTTTAGCCCTCTTGCTTTATCTTGTGGAGGGGCATAAGTTCCTTTTTGTTGCAAAGACATTTCATGTACCAAATATAAATCTGAAAATGAAATGTAAATTGCTTTGAAAATGTGCTCCTATGTCATATGTGCTAAATTTAATTTGCTTTGGGTGCTAAACCGTTGCATGATGCCTACCAATGACAAGTCTCATATATAGAAGTAGGCACATGGCTCGGTGGCTTTTACATGACATGAGGTGCTTGTGGGTGTTTGTGATGGTCTTATGGTTAGAATGGTTGTCCTAGCATGAAGTTTGTGTGGTTTGCCTTTTTGACATGTTTTGCTCATGTTTAGGACTTTTCTCATGAGAGGGCAAATTTTCACAAAATTGCTCAATTCCATCTTAGCTTCGTCCAATGGTTGTGAAACTTGGTGATCATGAAGTTGATGTCATTACAAAGATGTAGAGTATCTAACTTTCTCATTTGGATATGTGTAGCATCCTATGTTGAATTTTGTCTATTTGAGAAGCTCAAGGTTGAAATTTTTGCATTTTTGGCTTGATTCATGCATTTTCAACAAGGGGAGAAGTTTGAGCTTGTTTTGGGTTACTGGATGCATCTAGAAGGTTTTCAGGTGGTTTCGAGCCATTTTTGGGCTATGTCGGTCTGACCGGTGGTGTTGAGCGGTCTGACCGATCAGAGCTGAGCTGATGCAGCTGCTCTGTTTTCATCAAGTGGTTTGCATGCATTCGTCCAGGGGGAGTTGCATTGGTTCAGGGGAGCTTGCATGTGTGCAGGGGGAGCTCTTTGTGGGTTTCGAGCTTGGTTGGTGGTTTGCGCTCTTTGCTTGAGCATAGTTTTATCTCAGATGTGTCGAGCCGTTGCCCTTCCCTAAGGGTCCGAGACTTGTCTTATTCAGGTGATCTTTCTCTTTGCCTTTGTTTGGCTTTCGATCGCTTGTTGAAGTTTCTTTTTATTTGTTTCTTTCCTTTTTCGTTTCTCTCGGGTTACTATATGTGTGTGTTGTCAGTGCACTCATCAAGGGGGAGATTGAGGACCAAGTGTGGTTCGAGGACGGGTGGATGGTCGCTTCCTTGTGTGATGAGTGATTGACAACGTTGTGTGGACTGATTATTGGCAAAGTATTGCAGGTGTAGGTTGCGGCTTGACTAGTGTTGGTGCAGGTGAAGAACAAGTGCGAAAGGTCATCGCCGGTGAGGCCTCCAGGTGTGGAGAAGACAAGTAGGCTTCGTTCGAGGGGCCCGGTGGCCAGCGGAGTCAAGTGCGGGCCGCATGGTGGCAAGAACAACAAGATGAAGTCATGGACGGTTTCTTGGTTGAGCCTCAAAACCAAGATCGAGCCGGGACTACGTGGGAGCCGAGTCATGAGTGGCGATTGGCGGAGGCTACAACGAGTTTGCGAGGTTTCCGGTGGTTCACCAGAAAACCAATAGGTTCCTTGGTTGATCCACAAAGCCAAGACCGAAGAACTGAAGACGGAGGTGCAGCAGCATCGAACCGGTGGGTACCTGTCTGACTGGTGTGCGACGACGCAGTCCGGAGACTTCGAAGCGGAGGACACGCGGAGGTAAGCAAGTTTGCGGTCGCTGGGCATCTGTCTGATGGAGCGATGACAAAGACTTCCGAATTCGCCCTCGAGGGGCATGTATCCCTAATTAGCTAGTAAGGGTATTTAGACTTTCGGTTGCATCCATATAACCCAAGTGGTGAGAGGATGGCAGCCATCTCTTGGAACCTTAGCTCATTTGGTTTTCCTATTTTCCCTTCCTATTTCCCTAGGATTTCTATAGGACTAGCTTGAGAGCTTCATGGTGAGATCTTGTGAGAGGGATGGATGATCGGGCGGCAAGCGAGACCTTGTATGAATCTCTTTGTGATGTATAGATGATTCGGCGTGGTTCCTCAAGGCTTGGATGTGTTGTTGTCGTTCATTCTTTTTGGTATTTTTCGGAGCCTTTTCTTGGTGATTTTCTTGGAGCAATTTCGAGGCCTTTCTCTTTGAGATTTGGTGGAGGATGTATGCATGAGCCCTTCGTGGTTCTTCTCCCTTTGATTCCCCTCCCAAATCCGTGAGCAAAGGGGCTCGACTTTGGGGTTTTCGGAGTTCTAGGGTTAGTGGAGTTCTTGGTGGGATTTCTTTGATTCCTCTTGATTCAACGAGTTTTGGTGGACCATAACTTGGCTATGGAGTGCTCATGAGATGTTCCTACTATCCCCAAAGTCTTGTTCGGATCCATGGAGCGAATCGGGAGATCGGGAGTTGGATTTGGGGGAGTTGACCCGCGGGTCGTTGTTCATCCCGAGGGCGCCGGTGTTACACCGATCTGACCGATGCTCTTGACCGGTCTGACTGGTGTGAGCCCTTTGTGGGATTTGCCTCGGGTGAGCTGCTAAATCCGTGTGTCTTTGGGTCAGGCTGTTGCTGGTCAGTTTTTGGTCTGTTTGGTGTTGTCTTGCTAGGTTTTGTGTAGGGTTTTCTTCCGTGCATGTTGTGTTTTGGGGGTGTCTTTGTTCCAGGGCATAGAGAAGTCACTGAGGCTCTCTAGAACATTTGTTGTGCGGTTGCTACAACTACCAGCCTGACGGCTCTGCCCACCGGTCTGACCGGTGTCACCGGTCTGACCGGCGCAGGCCTTCGGTCTGACCGGTGTAGCACAGGCAGCAAGCTGTGCAAGTTTCTGCTGTGCGCGTTGGTGTGTTTTGGGTCGGAAGGTTGTTTGTTGGTTCTTAGGATAAGTAGCACTCCAGTGGCTATGTGATCTTGACCAACTTGGGTAGTTGAGTCGGAGACGTGTGTTTGGAAGCCGTGTTCATCTTGTTGGAGTCTCTATCTCCTTCAAGAAGAATTTTTATCATCTCTCGTTCACTCCCCCCTCTCTGGTTCACCGTTTCGGTCCTTCAATAAACATGAGTACTAAACATAAATTAATTATAAAATTAATTGAACAGATGGAGGTTAATTCTTGAGATGGATATTTTAAACCTAATTAGTCCATGTTTTGACAATGTGGTACTACAGTAAACATGTGATTCGTCTGGCAAATTAGCCACAACTACTGTGAATAGTTTTACAATTAACTCATATGTATTAGTCCTCCAAATTAAGAGCATCTCCAATAGACACTGAAAAATAAGTTGGCTAACAAAAAGTAGCAAAATTATGATAAAAATGAGATGCAATAACTTCTTCAAAATCCTCTACTAGCTATCAATTATTTATCCACCGCCCTTGGCTAGCTTTCGTTGGCTAGCAAGGTTGGCTCGCCATCCACTCGCGCGGTCCGACACACGTCATTGGACAGCTGTGGTGACATAGCGTGCCCACATCCGGAGGTGCTCCTTGAGGTTGTTGCGGTCGTCAAGCGGGTTCCACCATTTCCGCATGGCCCTCCTGGCCTCTTCCTCCTCGTCATCCCACACCCTTGAGAGGTACGACCTCCTCACCGTCGATGCGGCGGCAATTTCCTTCCCCACGATGGAGGACGCGACATGAGTAGGCAATTTCTGACACGGTCCATCACAATGGACGCGAGCTCGGCGTCCAACACCTTTGACAGGTACGACCTCCTCGGCGTTGATGTGGCGGCGATTTCCTTTCTAATGGCGGAGGATGTGGTGGGAGTCGACGTCATGGCTCTGTTGTCCCCTCCTCAAAGCATTTCAGATACGGTCCAGCACGATGCATGCGAGCTCTGCGTCCACTTCGACATCAGAGAAGGTGAAGCCGAGGTCCTACAGGCCCTTCACCTTCTCAAACAATGATGTGGCTCACGCAGCCACCTCGGACTGCCTCCTCTCCAGCTGTGGCTCCAATGAGGACGTCCTTGCCCGACACAATGTTCTCGAACCATGCATGGTTGCTGCTGTTGGGGAGCCTGAGAGTCTCCAGGCCCAGCAATGCGACTGCGACGATCTCGTTGCTCTGCGTCTGGTGGTGCAAAAGCTAGCCAACGACCACTACGGGAAACACGCGGTTGTAGCGAACATGGCCACCATAGCCATTTGTTCAAGTATGATTTTGGTGATTCATACACAACACAATCATGGAACTAACCAAAATGATTGAGCATGTCCATGTAAGCATTCTAGGTTCCATGGATGCAACCGCACACAATGCAAAGCATGACAAAAGAAAAAATATAAAGCCGGGACAAAGAGAGGAATGAATTAGACTTGTCATATGAATAAATTATTCTTAGATAAATCAAATGGTATGAAATGCTACAGAATCATTAAGATTATTCCACAAGCTTTCCATAGAGTCCAAGATTATCAAAATCGGAATCCGGAGTGAAAAGTTATGCCCAAATTAAGATGTGCTGAAAATAGGGCATAGGATGATCCGACGGTCCCATTTTTGTGAGCACCGGATGAACTCCTGAGAAGAAGAAAACAAGTGTATAAGCACTGGATGATCTGGTGGTACCATCGGATGATTGCATCGGTTCATCCTATGCTTTTTCGGGAAACATACAGAGAGGTATTCACGCAGAAATGGCTAGCACCGGATGAACAGACGCTATCATCTGTTCATCCGACGCTCCAAAACTGCTCAAATGCTCAGTTTTTTTCGGAATCTTGTAGAGAATTTCATAAGCTTTCCAACAAGTATAATATCGCCCAAAACGGAGTTCGGAGCAAAGAGTTATGGCCAAACTACCGAAGGGCAGCGACGTGGGTGACAGGATGAACCTCTGGTACCGTCGGTGCAACTTCAGTAAACCGACGCTAAAAAGTTGGTCAAATATTCAGGATTTTTCCAGAATCTTGTGTATAATTTCATAAGATTTCCAACAAGTATAAGCTCGTCGAAAGCAGAGTTCGGAGCAAAGAGATACGGGCAAAATACGGAAGGGCATACGACAGCACAGGATGATCCGATGCTACATAAAATGACACTGTTGGTTCATCCGGTGGTGTATCTTAACTAGCCATTAGAGCGACGGCTATATTGATGTGTTGGCTTATTTATACCCGTTCTACTCTCCCATTTGAGGTTGCTGAAGTGTGTGGAAGTACAGATGAGTGCAAGACACTTAGAAGATCATATTCAAGCCATCCAAGTGCTAAATTTGCTCATCCATAGACTTGCACATGCTTTGTGTGTGTGCTTAGTGCTAGGCTTAGCTTAGAGCTGAGTGAGTGCAAGGTGTACCTACCTCAAGTTGTACAAGGTGCGCCGGAAGCCTTGGGGCCTAAGTGGCTCACCGGCAATCGTCTTCGACCCTCCGGCTTGGTGTGGAGTGGCGAGGACACTTTGTGCGGGGGACGTGGAGACCCCCTTCCTAAGTGGAGAAGCTCCTTAGTGGAGGTGGTATCAAGGTGAACAAGGGAGCTTGGTGACTGCCTAAGTGGCGAGCCTTTGTGGCGAGTCAAGTGGTGCTCTTGGGAGAGACTTGGTGACCGGGAAGCAATACTCTTGTGTGAGTGCTTCAACAACGTGAACCAGGGGTGGCTTAGTGCCTACCGATACCACGGGATAAATCACGTGTCAAGAGTTTGCTTCCTGTCATCCCCTTTACGTTTCCGCATTTACTCTATTGCAATCTTTTCTTGCCTTTACTTTCCTATAATAGTATCTTGCTAGGATTGACTATAGGTTGCAAACCTTGTTTTGGGATGGGAGTTTCACACTAGAACAACCTTAGTTGCACATCGATATAGTATGTTCTAGTTTACTTTGAGAAAAAGTAGTGAAGCCGTAGGTTAAGGTTTTAGATTGCCTAATTCACCCCGTCCCCCTCTTAGGTTAACGAGCATACGATTCCTTACAGCGGTTTGCGTGCGCCCCGGGGCGCACGACAAAGGCACGAAAACGGTTTTTCGTCGGGGCGCACGGCAAAGAGCACACGGTAGAATTTTGCATAGTAAAGTCCCATTGCCATGCACCTTGTCTGACAATGCACGGTGAACTATGTTTGCCATGCGTCACGGGGAGGTGCACGGGAAAAAAGCAACTAACGGCGCCGGCGTGTTGCGGCCTTTGCCGTGCGCCTACCGAAAAAACGCACGATAATTAATGGACCTTTGCCGTGCGCTAGAGTTAAAAACGCACGACAATGAGCTCTCGACAAATCTCATGACTTTCAAACTTCATTTGCATTTAATACAATTAAAAACATTTGAAATACATGTGGATTTTCATTCCTCAAGAACAAATTGCTTGAAATTTCAAGTACTTTCATGGGTAAGGTCCTAAAAAGTATAAATTACCTGAATATCATTTTTCCACGAACTATACTTTATTATTTTATGCACTTACAGTGCAAATTTGATTTATACGAAAAATCCTATCAATCAAAAAAATTCGTTAAAATTAGCAAAAAGACTGATATGATTACATAATTGAAATATAGAGTGCAAAATAATGTACTTGTGGAAAAAAAATTAAAAGAAGGTACGAAAAGTCATTTTTAAAAAAATCCTTTGCCGTGTGCCAATACAAAATGCATAGCAAAGGCTCTTGTTTGCCGTGTGCCTAGTCTAAACACGGCAAATAATGTGTCTTTGCCGTGCGTCGTGCCAAGGCGCACCACAAAGGCTGAGGTCCGTGAAGACTAGTAGCTGGGTGTTGTTGTGAATGTTAGGGAGCAAGGATTGCCGTGCGTCCTTAGAAGGTAAGGACGCACGACAAACCGTGCATTAATGTTTGCCGTGCGTCCGTAAAAAACGCACGGCAAAGAGAGGCTTTGCCGTGCGCCCGATAGAAAGCGCACAACAAACATTATAACGCATGACATTCATTCATTTTCCCGTAGTGAGCCGTGGGGCTCTATGAAGAAAGCCGTTGTGGCATAAAGGTCAGCGCACATCAGTGTGCTTCCCACTGCGGCGTCGATTCTAGCTTTACAACGACGATTGCTAGTTCTTCCGTGATGCCGCGACACATGAGCTCACGGAGGACGATGATGATGTTAAGCAGCTACGACAGCGACACCAACCATTGGGGCTCCATTCATTTAGAGAAGCTGTTGGATTTCATCAACTTTTTTTTGCTAGTTATTTCTTTTTACATAATAGCTAAATCAGAATTTTAGCTATTCATTTTTAAAGAGGCTCTTGGAGATGCTCTAATAAAGATAGAGATATATGATGTGTTATCTCCTGAACTTTAGTCAAGAATCCAACCACCCATTAAACGAGATGAAACTACAATATTATTTTCCATATATTGAAAATGACCAAACAAAACAGCATGACTAAGGGCTCCTACCTCCTACATAACCAATGTCACATATTGAAGAATGAAGGGAGTACTCTTTTTCTCTTTCCACCCCAATCTTTTTTCTCCGTCACTTGTTCTTCGCCAACCACCCAGCCCACACGACAATCTTCATTTTTTAATGACGTTTTTCTCTTCTTTCAACTACCAATGGCAGATTTGGTTCGAGAGCCAACCTGTTCGTTTAACTGGTGGCTAATGTTGATTTGTTATAAGAGACTAGTATAGATGCACGTGCGACATGTACGTGATTAAATTTTTTTACTTCTTAGTCACAAGAGGGTGAGCATCGTTGCAATAGATTATTGTTAACCATAATAATATGTAATTCATTATGTAGTAAATGAATTTTGAACCTAGTGTCGATCTTATCGTGTTTCCTTGTTGGTTGCGCAAAGAACCCAGAGCTACATGATGGGGAGACACTGATGCAGTGTTGTTTTACATGTATTTTCGACAAAGAACCCTTACTTCAATTTCTGTGTTCTGAAATTCAGAAGTCTATCATCTGGCATATAGTGCACTGTGTGTGATGTATTTGCTATTTGTGTGTAGGTGCCTAGACATGAAACTACTATGAATATACTGAGAACTATTTGTGTAATAGTGCAGGCAAATGCTGTTATTGATGAATATATCATTTTTATGTCTCAGCAATATGTCTATTTTCATGAAGTCCATAGGGGTTCACCATGTCATTCCACCCAAGATCAAAGGCTGCTGTTGTTCTCCATGTTATACAGCCTACTGAATTCATTTTCCTGTAACGCTCAACAAGATTTGTATTAAACCAAGATGGGAACTTGGCTGCAATCCTTTTTTTTTTTGAAATGAAACAGGAGGGGTTGCCCCGTACTGCAATTTGTTAAAGAGCACAAAAAGTTACAAGTTTACATAAAAGGAAAGGAAGCAAGAGAGGGAGAGAAATCAAATTACAAGCCTTGCAACCAGCATTGAAAAGGAGGGACTTTGTCAGGCCTGAATCTATGCAGTAAGAGTGTAAATTCAGAAATGAAGTTTTGCTTGCAGGTCTGAACCTAGGGGTTAAAGCCATTAAACACCCAATTATTCCTCACCAACCAGATACTCCAAGTCATCAGTAGGATCACCTCCATGTAGAAAGAGACGCCAAGATTCCTTCTAATGAGCTCCAATATTCTGAACACCAATCTTGTAGTAATAAATTACACTCCAATGGATTGCCAACAGGCCTTGGCAAAATTACACCTCAGGAGCAGATGTGCTGATGTTTCCCGTTTCTCTGAAGAATGCAAAGGTCACAGGTGTAGCTATCTACTTCCATACCCCGTCTCCTGAGAATGTCTCTTGTGCTAACCCTGTCCTTACGGAAGAGCCAGAAGAAAACCTTGTGCTTCTGTAGCGAACATGGCCCCATTTGCCATTTGTTCGAGTTGATTTTGGTGATTCATGCTAACACAAGTAATGGGACCAACCACATTTTGTCTAGCAAGTCTTTGTAGGCATTCATAGGTCCCATGGATGTTACCACATGTTAACATACCATGCACAAGTTAACATACCATGCCCAAGCTAACATGTCATGCCACAAGTTAACATACCATGGACATGTTAGGTTACCTACAGCAAATTTGAGGACTTAGTATATATTTGGAGGCTATAAGTAATGGCATGTTAAGTATGTTAAGTTGAAGCAAAGATCCAAGTTGAAGACGCGAAGAAAAAGAAGGAAAAAGATACCGTCGGATGAACCGACGGTACCCAAATAGCAAGCGTCGGTGCAATCGTCGGACGAGTTGGTACACTGGTTGAAACCCTAGGCATCGTCGGATGAACCGACGGTCCACTTTCTAGATGCGTCAGACAAGTTGCAGAGGAAGAGCAGCGAAGATAGTAGCACCGGATGATCCGACGGTCTGAATGGGGACACCGTCGGTCTATCCGATGCTCAGTTTGAATCAAGACAGAGATGCGCCAAGACGAAGCCTTCAGCACCGGATGATCCGACACCTTGGTCAAGGGGTAGCGTCGGTCTATCCGACGGTCGCGTGGAAGCTAACAGAGACGACTTGGTTGCGGGGTCTTCAGCACCGGATGATCCGATGCACCGTCGGTGTATAGCGTCGGAGCAGTTGTGTCAGAGAATCTCAATGGCTATGTGACGTGGGAGGGGCACCGGATGAACCGACGCGCTGGAAAATCTAGTATCGGTTCATCCGACGCTACCTTTTTCAGTGGCCGTTAGCCAACGACTAGTTTGATGCCTTGGGCTATTTATACCACCTCCACTCACCCATCTGAGGTTGCTGGATTGTGTGGAAGTGTAGAGGAGTTCAAGACACATTGAATATCATATCCAATCCATCCAAGTGCTTAATTGCTCATCCTTAGACTTGCATATGCTTTGTGTATGTGCTTAGTGCTAGGCTTAGCTTAGAGCTGAGTGAGTGCAAGGCTGTGCCAACCTTGTGAGGTGATTCTTGAGTGAATCAAGGTGTACAAGGTTCGCCGGAAGCCTTGGGGCCTAAGTGGCTCACCGGCAATCGTCATCGACCCTCTGGCTTGGTGTGGAGCGGCGAGGACACTTTGTGCGGGGCACGTGGAGACCCCCTTCCTGAGTGGAGAAGCTCCTTAGTAGAGGAGGCATCAAGGTGACCAAGAGAGTTTGGCAAGTGCCTAAGTGGCTAGCCTTTGTGGCGAGTCAAGTGGTGCTCTTGGGAGAGACATGGTGACCGGGAAGCAATACTCTTGTGTGAGTGCTTCAACAACGTGGACTAGGGGTGGCTTAGTGCCTACCGATACCACGAGATAAATCGTGTGTCAAGAGTTTGCTTCCTCTCATCCCCTTTACGTTTCCGCATTTACTCTATTGCAATCCTTGCTTGCCTTTACTTTTCTAGAGTAGTATCATGCTAGGAATGGCTATAGGTTGCAAACCTTGTTTCGGGATGGGAGTTTCACACTAGAACAACCTTAGTTGCACATCTAGATAGTATGTTCTAGTTTATCTTTGTGTAAAAATAGTGAAGCCATAGGTTAAGTTTTTAAGTTGCCTAATTCACCCCCTCCCCCTCTTAGGATAACGAGCATCCGATTCCTTACAAGTGGTTACAGAGCCGGGACTCACTTCCTTCACAAGGATACGCCAATTCGATTGGTAAATTGTGAAAACCGGCTCATTGGAACGGTTAGGCTTCACCACCTAGTGAGTTGCTCTATAGAGGAATGAAAGGGGCGGATACGTTAGGTTTGGCTCCACATTTCTATGCACGGGCTATCCTCGGTGGAAGGTTCTCATGGAGGCCTATCTCCAAGCAAAGGACCTTGATGTTTGGAGAGTCACCGATGAGGGCATGAAAAATGGTAAAGAAGGAAAAGCAATTTGATGTGATTGCTAAGAGTATCATTTTGTCCTCACTAGATGTAGGCGTTTTCAATAGAGTTTTTACTTGTGAAAATGCTCATGAGCTATGGAAAACCATCAAGGAGCAAAATGAGGGTTCAAAAGAAGTTGCTAATGAACACTACAATTGTCTCCTTGAGGAATTCAATAGCTTTAAGCAACTTGCAAATGAAAATGCCGAATCTATGTACTCACGCCTAAATGTGCTTATCAATGAGATCAATGCTTTAGGTGTGAAGGACATCACAGACTTGAACATCAACCGCAAGATCCTTCAAAGTCTCCGGAAGCCCGATTATGACTTTGTGAAGGCAATCATCTACGAGAAGAAGCTCGAAGATTTGAAGCCATCTCATATCTTGAGCAATATTATGGCACATGAGCTTCAACTCATGCCCAAGTCAAGAAAGGCGCCCCAAGAAAATCTCCTAGAACCATCCTCTCCAACTACAAGCCATGCTCTCTCAAGCCAACAAGAGAAGATGTTGAGTAGGATGGCTACTCATGGAAGCTCAAGCGAGGATGATGGTGATGATGGTGACGATGGAGATTCCTCAAGTAACGAAGAGGTTGAATCCATGGTGGCCGAGTACGTGGAGAAGATCTTCAAGTATGTGAAGAAAGTCAACATGTACGGCTACAACGTCCACTTGAGAGAAGGGCGTCATCATCAACACATCAAGTTCACCAAGATCAAGCACAAGCCCAAGAAGAAGGTGGTCAAGGAGAGGAGACCAAGGCAAAGAAGCAACTATCACCGTTCGTGAGTGGACAAGTGGTGGAGAATCAAGTTCTTCTAGCTCAAGTGATGAATCAAGAAAGAACTTCACCATCCGCTTCATGCAAGGTCCTTCATCATCACTACACATGTGCCTTATGGCCAAAGGTATGGAGAGCAATGTAAGTGATGACGAATCCGACACCACATCTCTCGATGATCTTGTTGAGCTAGTCCATGAGCAAAAAGGAATGCTTGAGAAACAGGCTAATGAAATTAAAGAACTCAATGCTCTCAATGATCTTAGTGCAACCCTTGCTACAAATTATGAACAATTGTTGTGCAAATTCAAATTGCTTAGCAAGGAGTGTGATGAGCTAAAATCTAAGCTTGAGAGCAAAGAGACTAAAACAAGTAATTCCTTTGAGCTTGATGAATCATCTATCCCTTGTGCAATTCCTATCTCCAAGGTAGATGCTTCAACTTCTTGCATTGATTTAATTGACGAATCTTGCTCACCATCTTGCAATGAGAATGTTGTTGTAGAAACATGTGATTCCCTCATAGGCAAGAAGAATGATGAGCTTAAGCAAGAAGTGAAATGGCTTCGAGAGAGGTTGGCAAACTTGATGGGCAAGGGCAAGAACGATGAGGAACAAGTGGACATCTCTCAAGACATGAAGAGCAAAGTCCAACATTCTTAAGATAACTGTGATCCCATGGTGAAGAAGCTTGAGAAGGGTGCAACCGTGACTTGCTACAAGTGTCATGGAGAAGGGCACAAGTTCTACAAATGCCCTCAATTTGTTAAGAAGATGGACAAGGGTGCAAAGAAAAAGTTGAACCCCACCATCAAGAGCTCCCTCATCTACACCAAGCCCAACCGCAAGAACAAGACCAAGAGCAACACCTACGTCATCAAGAAGAAGGCTAATGGCAAGGTGGTTGCACACAAGGTTGGGAAGATGAAGGAGGAGCGGGGTTGGAACCAACCCATTTGGGTGCCCAAGGGAGTCATCATCAACATGAAGGGGCCTCAAATGGTTTGGGTTCCAAAGGCCACTTGAAGGCCTTGAGCGTGGGGACTTGGGAGGCTTGGCACAAAGAAGTTGTGGAAATTCATGCCTACAAGCTAAGCTTGCACGTTGGACATGTGTTGCCCAAGTTCCCCGGTTGAGGTAATAGAAACTAGTACCTATCTCTTGTATCATTGTAGCTCCATTGCCTTGTTTGGGTTGCATTTGCTGCAATATTTACATATGGTAGGTTGCTTGTGCCATGTACTAACCCATGAGCAACCTACATGGTTTGATTAGTGTGTAGGAAAGCTACACTTGTTCTTTCATGGTGCATGTTTTCGTATATATCTCTTTGCATCATGAGCAAGCTATAGGGTTAGCTTCCCTTTTGTTGTCAAAAACAATGTGCATACATTTGGTTGGTGATTCAAACACTAAATTCACACATTTAGGGGTTGCTCATCCTATGGTTTGGTTAAGGGACTAACATTGTTTCAAGCTTATCTTATGTAGTCCCTTGGCGACGCGTTCCGGTGCAGTTCTTCATTCTAAGAGAATGCTATGTCATTCTCAATGTGATCTAACATCTCTAAAAGAGTGAATATTGCTATATGAGCTTCATGCTATTGAGTCATGTCCTTGCGAGCTTATGTCTCTATATAAGTTCAAAGGCAAAGTACTCATACATTCCTAATACTTGTGGTACCCCGAGTGTCTTCTTTGCAAGCTTCTTGCAAGTGGTGCACCTCAAGTGATATCATTTCCAAGTGGCTCATCTCAATGTGGAGCCAACAAGGTAAAGAGGATCAATCCCCGGAGGTATGCAATGATCAAAAGACTACAAGTGATATCTACAAATGGTAATGTAACAAGAACCCATTTGTCTTATCTCTTGTCCTTTAAGCTACCTCCTTGCATGATATGCTCTAAGTTTCTTTATCTTACAAGTTTCTAGTTGTGCACTTGTTTTTCACACCATATTTTTGTGCACACACTTAGGGGGAGCTTAGTTTGTATCATGCTAGTCTCATGAGCTTGTGATCCATCTTAGTTATTCTCACATGTGGTATCTTCATTGATATCATACATAAGGATCATGGTTCATGCGGCTTTCTCCCTTGTATTTAACATTTCTCTTTGAGCTATGTTTGCTAGGACTTGCCAGCTTACTTGGAGCCCTTTTGTTTTGGACTTTTTGGAGATTTTATTCCAAAGGGGGAGAATGTGAGACCAAAGCAAGCTAGTGATTCCAAGGATGTGAGATCAAAGGGGGAGAATGTGAACATAGGAAGAGAAGATCAAAAAGGGGGAAGGTTGATCTAGGGGAGTTTGGATGATGGTAAGCATCCAAGCATGTGTAAGTGGTTCTAATTTTGTCAATTTTTGCAAACTTATGCTTGCTTTGCTTGTGTTGTCATAAATCACCAAAAAGGGGGAGATTGTAGCGAACATGGCCCCGTTTGCCATTTGTTTGAGTTGATTTTGGTGATTCATGCTAACACAAGTAATGGGACTAACCACATTGTCTAGCATGTCTTTGTAGGCATTCATAGGTCCCATGGATGGTACCACATGTTAACATACCATGCACAAGTTAACATACCACGCCCAAGCTAACATGTCATGCCACAAGTTAACATACCATGGACATGTTAGGTTACCTACAGCAAATTTGAGGACTTAGTATATATTTGGAGGCTATAAGTAATGGCATGTTAAGTATGTTAAGTTGAAGCAAAGATCCAAGTTGAAGACACAAAGGAAAAGAAGGAAAAAGACACCGTCGGATGAACCGACAGTACCCAAATAGCAAGCGTCGGTGCAATCGTCGGACAAGTTGGTACACTGGATGAAACCCTAGGAACTGTCGGATGAACCGACGGTCCATTTTCTAGTAGCGTCGGGCGACTTGCAAAGGAAGAGCGGCGAAGACAGTAGCACCGGATGATGTGACGGCCTGAGTGGGGACACCGTCGGTCTATCCGACGCTCAGTTTGAATCAAGACAGAGACGCGCCAAAACGAAGACTTCAGCACCGGATGATCCGACGCCTTGGTCAAGGGGTAGCGTCGGTCTATCCGACGGTCGCGTGGAAGCTAACAGAGATGACTTGGTTGCGGGGTCTTCAGCACCGGATGATCCGACGCACCTTCGGTGTATAGCATCAAAGCAGTCGTGTTAGAGAATCTCAACAGCTATGTGACGTGGGAGGGGCACCGGATGAACCGATGCCCTGGAAAATCTAGCATCGGTTCATCCGACACTACCTTTTTCAGTGGCCGTTAGCCAACGGCTAGTTTGATGCCTTGGGCTATTTATACCCCCTCCACTCACCCATTTGAGGTTGCTGGATTGTGTGGAAGTGTAGAGGAGTTCAAGACACATTGAAGATCATATCCAATCCATCCAAGTGCTTAATTGCTCATCCTTAGACTTGCATATGCTTTGTGTATGTGCTTAGTGCTAGGCTTAGCTTAGAGCTGAGTGAGTGCAAGGTTGTGCCAACCTTGTGAGGTGATTCTTGAGTGAATCAAGGTGTACAAGGTTCGCTGGAAGCCTTGGGGCCTAAGTGGCTCACCGGCAATCGTCATCGACCCTCCGGCTTGGTGTGGAGCGGCGAGGACACTTTGTGCGGGGGACGTGGAGACCCCTTTCTTGAGTGGAGAAGCTCCTTAGTGGAGGCGACATCAAGGTGACCAAGAGAGCTTGGCAAGTGCCTAAGTGGCTAGCTGTTAACACCAAAATTTGGTAAGGAGTCGGAGTTGTGGGTCCAACTCGGTGAGAAATCCGTCCGGTGGGAGGAAGGTTTCTTCAGATGCATTCGGCAGAAAAATCCGCGGTCGGCTATCTGCTTTCGTTCGGCAAGGAAACTGTTGAGCTGATTTTGCGGGATTATATGGTGACGTGGCCCGAGCGGAAAGGATGAATGGATGGATAAGCGATCAAGCTTAGAGATAAATTAGGTATCAAATCCATTCAAGGTCGTACTTGGCAGGGTATAAATATGAACCCTGAATGTGTGTAACATATATGAAATCATTCTCAATACAAACCGGCTTTACGCCAAACCCTAGAGTCCATTTGTCGTGTCGTCGAGTTCTTCGAGAGGGTTCATCGATCCGTCGACCTCCGTGAGTACCGGCAACCTTGTATCATATCTAGTATCATGCGGTGGATTTAGATCTGATGCAAGTAGTCTTGTTACCATGCTTAGCGTCATGCGGTAGATTCAAGCTTGGTTCAAGAGGGTTTCTTGTTAGGTCATGAGCCATGCGGTAGGCTGAGATCTAGCTTGAAGCTAGTTATCGGCTCTATTGAATTTTGGCAAGATTCAATAGATTCATTAAATTACCCCGTGTTGCTTTGAGTTTCTGCTTTATGTTTAAATTCTTGTAACACCTCTTTGCCCAATCTAGATGGATTTGGATTGGCTTTATCTTTTTGATGATCCTTATGCGAATCGAGTTCGTACCCTTGGTTGAAACAGCACGTGGATCACATGCTCCTTGATAGCCGAAACCGAGTCGATCTAGGTTGTTACGTGTTGCGGGTTCAAGCTTGCCAAAACTTGTATAAATCTTGAAAGAGCTGGGTATCACGCGGTAGATGCAGGTTTTTGGGTTGTTTTAGAGCTAATCATCCGGTGGATTACATTTCAATCCGATCTGATAGATTTATCTTGCTTGGTAATGTTTGTTCCTTCTTCATGGATCCCGAATCGGCTGTTCAGCCGTTTTCGGTTATGCTTTCATGAGTAAAACACATGCACAATTCATGCTTTAAATATTGTATGCTTTTAGCTTTCCATATTTAGATCGTATCATGCGGTGGATAGATCTGTTTGTGGAAAGTGGCGCGATCTCAAGCAAGTTGTATCATGCGGTGGATTGATTTGCTTGGTGTCGTACCCGACGGGTTTTAAAGTATCTAGACACGCGGTAGACTAGTATTTTGGATCTATGCATGCTTGTTTATTACATATTTATGTTCGTGCTTTTACTTCGTTTATTATTTAATGTTATTCACCACGGGGATCGGTCGTGGCCCTGCGCACGTGCATCTTTACCCAGATAAAGACCGATCTATCGTCATGCTTACGTCATCTATTCGGCTATGTTACTTTTTCCCTTTTAAAGCTCCCGAATGGTTTCAGTTCGTTGGCAGATAACTCTTTATAGCTATATGTCATCTTACTTGGCTCTCTAGCCGTAAATATGGAACTGTCTGGTACCACCCGGCAAGTTCCAAGCTTTGGAATTTGACTACTTCGTCTTTTGTTAATTTTCAGGGAAAATGGACTGGCACGTCTTGTGATCTCTTCGCGTGTGAAGCCAGCTTGTTCGGCTTGCTGTGTGCTTGGCGCTAGGTGCAGATTTTGCGTCAACACACTTTTTGGCACGCCCGGTGGGACAACAGCCGAAAATCAAGATGCCTGACATTGGGGATATCATGGATGTCAACGTCGAAGACCTCTCTCCGGAACAGCGGCAACAGCTGCAGGATGCCGTGGACCAATTCCAACAGAAGTGTTTGCTGTCATTCAAGAAGAATAGGAGCGGCGTCCCATACTTCAAAAATGAGATGCCCAGGGTGTTGTTGCCAGGAGAGAGTGACGCTACAACCCGGCGGGGAGAAAGATGAATGCATGCAAGCGTTCCGAGATACCGCGGACCACGTCTTAAGCAGGCACCATAGAGCTTTCCTGGGTGCGTTCAAACAAATGATGGTGGCTGTCTTCGGTCCAGGCATGGAGCAAGTGTTCAATCGAACACCCTTTCAAGGAGGCACCGTGGAGATGGGTGTCGTATGGACCTCCCTGGGCCCACTACCTCGGTGGGTACTAGGACCGACTACTCGGTGGGCCCCTGGGACTACCCGGCTTGCACTACACGGCACCTGAAGGCGTGGAACACAAGGACTACACAGGAGTAGTACTCGGTTAGGGAGCTGTACATGTTCCGCACTGTATAGAGGACTCCTAGACGTACTCGACTAGTACTCTCTCCCTACTCCGACTTGTAACCCTGCCTCCCGGACTATATAAGGCGAGACAGGGACCGATCTCTAGCATCCAATCTCATACAACTCACGGCGCACCATTGCACCATCTTGTAATCGTGCCCTATCAATCCAGAGCTACGCAGCATACAGGACGTAGGGTATTACGCACCTCGCGGCTCGAACCTGTCTAAATTGTGTGCCACGTGTCTCTTCCTTCGAGTTACCGATCTCGGCGAGTCACATTCATCTACTTCGGGTACTCCCCGTAGTAGGTTGCCGGTCTAAAACACCGACAGCTGGCGCGCCAGGTAGGGGCTCTCGCCCGAGATCACATGGCGAACTCGACGGCTCCAGTCTACTTCAAGCCAACCGTCGCCTTCAACCTCGGCGACACCTTCGTGTTCGGGCGCCCGGGTCCGCACTGGCCGACGGCGCGGGCTCCTTCCAGCGCCGCCTGACCATGCAGCCCAACCCGAAGACAGGCTTCGTGACGCTTCCTGAAGTTGTCACAGGCGAACTCGCCGGCAAGTTCGGCGAAATTTCGCTCTTCAACCACCACGCTGGCTTCGAGCTCGAGTCCGCTTCCAACTCAAACTCGACGTCGCCATGGGCTATCGCATGCGAGTCGGCTCCTCAGCCATCGCAGGCGGTCCCCTCACCTCGCGAGCGCTCCGCGCGCGGCCCCCACATCCTCAGCCGGGCCCGCACGGGGGCTCCCACTTCGCGCCGGGCCGGCAAGGAGCCCGTACCCGAGTACAACTCGGGCTCCGGCGCCTCCCCCGATCGCGCTTCGGACTCCAGCCCTCTCTCCGAGTTCTACTCGAACCCGGACTACGAGTTCGACTTCGGGTCGGACCCTGAGAAGTCCGAGTCCGAGGACAACTCCACCGAGCTTCCCTTGTCAGGGCCAGCCTCTGGGCTGGTTATAAAATCCACGCCGGCCGGGAGATACGTCTACTGGCCAGACCACAAACCTGCTGACCTGATAAAGGGAGACCCACGCTACGTCGCCTACATCGACTCGCTACCGTTCCAGGAGGGAACACCCCTGGCCCGGGCTGACTCGAGCACACCAACTGAGGTGGCACCTTCTGAGTCCAGCCTTGGCACCCCTGATCGCCAAGTCTTCATGGCTGCCGGCGACACCCAGGGCCTTCAGGCACGGCTCAGGACAAGTACCTGGAAGACATCTCCTCCGACGAGCTCTCTGCTGATGCTCCGTCGAACGAGAACCCTGCAGACAGAGATGCTCGACGTGAGCGTAATCGGAAGCGCAGCGAACGCCGCCACCGCCTCCGCAACAACTTCCCCGTCCGCAACCTTGCGGAAGCTCTCGAGGAGGTCGAGAGCGAGTACACACCACCCCTGAGCAATGCCTCATGTCGATCACGGCGATCGCATGCCGGGCTCGGGGCATACGGCCGGGAGAGGTCATCGCCAAGCTCGCCGAAGACGCTTACTTCATGCGGGTTGACAACGAAGTCAACCAACCTCCTCCGGCCAAGCACCGCGACAACGAAGCTACAAGTCGCAGCGCCAACAACGGTCCCAACCGTACTCGAGCTGACCTCCCAGCCGAGCCAAACCGTCGTCGCTCTAACGCCGGCGGACCTTCACAGCAAGACAACGGCAACCGAGAAGTTGTTCCCCACCGCGCTCCAGCCGGTGGCGGTGGCAACGATCCCGACGGCGGCAGCTCCAACCATGGGGCCAACAGGAGGGCTGGAGGCGGCGGCAGCCGCGGCGGCCGAGGCCACGCGAACGACCACGCCTCGGCGCCTCACACGGCGGGTACGACGCTCGCCGGAAGATTGAGGAGCCGCGGAGGAAGAAGTCGACCACCGCCGCCGAAGGCGACGGCTTCCCCCGCCTTCTCACCTCGACTTTGCAACTTGCTCCTCCCCGACAAGTTCAAGCATTCGGGGATCACCAAGTACGACGCGAAGCGAGATCCCATCCGGTGGCTCCGATGCTACGCCCTCTCCATCGAGAACGGCGGCGGCAACGGCGACACCAAGTGCCTCTACTTCCCCTTCGTCCGGACCAAGCACCGCTCACATGGCTCGAGTCGCCGGACAAGCACACGATCGACAAGTGGGATCGACCGAAGGAATAGTTCACGAGCAACTTCGCGGGCGCCATGGGCCGGTTGGGTACTCGCATGGACACGGCCATGATCAAGCGAGGAACAAGGCGAGACCCTCCGCAAGTACATGCGCCGCTTCTTCGATAAGCGCGCTACCGTCGTCGACGTCACCGACAAGGAGGTCATCGACCTCTTCCGAGACGGCCTCTACCACCGCCGCACCTTTGAAGACTTCGGTCCTCGCCGTCCCGGAGTCCATCCCCCACCTCAAGGACATGATCACGTCCTGGGCGGATGAAGAGGACAAGGCCAACGCCAAGTACGACGCCATCCGTGGCAAGTCCAAGCAGAACCAGGGCGGCGGCAGCGGCAGCAACACAAACCAAGGCGGCCACAACAACAACAACAACAACAACAACAATTACTCGGGTCCCAACCGCAAGCACAAGCCAGACAACACAGTCGCGGCTATCCAATGTCCTGCGAAGGGGAACTCGAAGAAGAACTCCGGCGGCTTCAAGGACCTGCTGAAGGAGAAGTGCCCGTGGCATCCAAACGGCAACCACACCACCGAGCAGTGCTACCAACTCAGGCATGCACTCAAGGAGACGCCAGAGCCACCGCACCCTCACGATCAAAAGGGCAAGAAGAAGGACGGCGACAACAACGACTTCCAGGAGCCGGACAAGACCGTCAACGTCCTCTTCGGCGGATTGCCCAGCAGGCGGGAGCAGAAGGCTACCCGTCGTGAAGTGATGTCCATCGAACCAGCGGTCCCGACTCCTCTCAGGTGGTCAGAGGTACCCATCACCTTCTCCCGCGCAGACCAGTGGACCAGCTTCTCTGAACCAGGACGGTTCCCCCTCGTCCTGAAGCCAGTGGTGGCGGGCTCCAAGCTCAACAAGGTGCTGATCGATGGTGGAAGCGGGCTCAATGTCCTCTTCACCAAGACCTTGAAGAAAATGAAGCTCGACATCACTCATATGCTCACCAAGAGCAACACGCCCTTCTACGGCATCGTCCCAGCAACGCGGCTATCCCACTGGGCTCAGTGGTCCTGCCAGTTACCTTCGGGGCGTCTCGGGACAACTACCGTACCGAGTACATCAAGTTCGAGGTCGCGGATTTCGAGACCTCTTACCACGCCATCCTCGGCAGGCCGGCCATCGCCAAGTTCATGGCGGTGCCCCACTACACCTACTTGGTACTCAAAATGCCAAGCCCAGCCGGTGTACTCTCCCTCCAAGGAGACTTGAAGATCTCTCACGACTGCGACACAGAAGCCGTGGAGATCGCCTCCACAAATCAAGTACCCAACGCGATGATGGAGGTCTATGCTGCGTCGAAGAAGCTTGCTACAAGTGAACTCGACATCCCAGAGAAGTCTGATAGTGCCAACAAGCCTCAGCCACCTGAGGAGGTACTTTTCAAGATCGTCGGCCCCGGAACCAGGGAACCCAGGCAAGACCACCACCATTGGGGCTGGCCTCGACCCCAAATAGGAAGACGTGCTCATCAGCTTTCTTCGGGCTAACCGCGACATCTTCGCGTGGAAGCCATCTGACATGCCAGTAGTGCCCAGGGAGCTAATTGAGCACCGCCTCAACGTCGATCCTAAGGCCACCCCCAAGCGACAACACCTCCGACGCTTTGCCGACGACAGGTGGGACGCCATCAAGAAGGAAGTCGCCAAGCTACTCGCAGCTGGCTTCATCAGAGAAGTCTTCCATCTTGAGTGGCTCGCCAACCCCGTCCTCGTCCGCAAGAAGAACTCGAACGAGTGGAGGATGTGCGTCGACTACACCGACCTCAACAAGCCTTCGCCCGAAGGACCCCTTCGGGTTGCCGCGGATTGATCAAGTCATCGACTCCACGGTGGGCTGCGACCTGCTCTGCTTCCTCGATTGCTACTCCGGGTATCACCAGATCGCAATCAAGGAGGAAGACCAGGAGAAGACCGCGTTCATCACCCCGTTTGGCGCGTACTGCTACACGACCATGTCATTCGGGTTGAAGAACGCCGGCGCTACCTACCAACGGGCCATCCGGGCTCGCTTCAAGCGGCAACTCAACAAGAACGTCGAGGCCTACGTGGATGACGTGGTTGTCAAAACCGGGGACTCCGGCACCCTCATCGACGACCTTGAAGAGACCTTCGCATCACTACGCGAGTACCGCCGGAAGCTCAACCCGAACAAGTGCGTCTTCGGCGTCCCTTCGGGCAAACTACTCGGCTTCATCATCGACGGCGCGGCATCGAAGCCAACCCCGAGAAGATCTCCGCCATCACCGAAGCATGAAAGCTCCCACAAGCATCAAAGACGTCCGTAAGCCGACGGGGGTGCATGGCGGCGCCGACCGCATTCATCACGAGGCTAGGAGAACGAAGCCTCCCCTTCTTCAAACTACTCAAGCATCACGAGAAGTTCGTGTGGACTCCGAGAGGCGGACCAAGCCCTTGCCCCGCTCAAGGACTTCCTATCGAAGCCACCGATCCTCACGGCTCCTCACAAGGGCGAGCGACTCTCGCTCTACCTCGCCGCAACTACTCACGTGGTCGATCGCCATCGTTGTCGAGCGGCGGGGAAGACGGCCACGCCTACCCGGTCCGGGGCGCCCGGTCTACTTCGTCGGCGAGGTTCTATCAGAGTCCAAGGCCCGCTATCAGCCCGTGCAGAAGCTCCTGTACGCTCTACTCATCACCTCGCGGAAGCTACGACACTACTTCCAGGAGTACTCGATCTCCGTCGTCACCGACTACCCGCTTGGCGACATCCTGCAGAACCAAGATGCTACTGGAAGAATCTCCAAATGGCTATCGAGCTCGGCGCCCTTACTATCGACTTCAAGCCACGCACAGCCATCAAGTCGCAGGCACTAGTCGACTTCATGGCAGAGTGGCGAGAGAACCAGCTACCCACTCCCACCGAGCGACCAGAGCACTGGGTGATGTACTTCGATGGCTCACTCAACCTCGAGGGCGCAGGTGCAGGGGTACTCCTGATTTCTCCAATGGGCGAACAACTCAAGTACGTCCTGCAGATCTTCTGGAAGGTCTCAAACAACGAAGCCGAGTACGAAGCCCTCCTACACGGGCTCCGCCTCGCGGCTTCACTGGGCAACAAGCGGCTACTAGTCTACGGCGACTCCGCAGTGGTCATCAACCAAGTCAACAAGTCCTGGGACCGCAAAAAGGAGAACATGGACGCCTACTGTCTAGAAGTCCGCAAGCTCGAGAACAAGTTCTATGGTCTCGAGTTCCATCACATCGTCCGCGACAACAACGTTGCAGCGGACGTCCTCTCGAAGCTCGGATCCACCCGCGCCCAAGTGCCAGCGGGTGTCTTCGTCCACGAGCTTCACGCGCCATCCATCGCGGAGCCGGCACCACCGACCACTGTCCCAGCCCATCCATCAGCTGGGCAGGAGGTCATGATGATCGACGTGGACTGGAGGCAACCCTTCATCGACTACCTCAGCGAGCAGAAGGTCCCCTCCGACAAGAACGTGGTCGAGCAGCTCGTCCGCCGCGCCAAGTCTTACGTCCTCGTCGGAGACAAGCTTTACAAGCGGGGCACATCTTCTGGAGTACTCATGAAGTGCGTCCCTTGTGAAGAAGGCAAGGACATCTTGGAGGAGATCCACAAGGGCGTCTGCGGCAACCACGCGTCCTCACGCACGCTGGTCAGCAAGGCTTTCCGACAAGCTTTCTACTGGCCCACAGCCCTGGGCGACGCCGAAGAACTCGTCGAAAGTGCCAAGGATGCCGCACTTCGCCAAGCGAAGCAACACGCCCCGGCCTACAAGCTAGTCACCATACCGCCAACCTGGCCCTTCGCTTGCTGGGGGCTCGACATGATTGGGCCACTGCCAACTGCGCCAGGAGGATTCAACAGGGTATTGGTGGCCATCAACAAGTTCACCAAGTGGATTGAGGTCAAGCCGGTCACATGCCCCAAGGCTGACAGAGTACTCGACTTCCTGGATGAACTCGTACACCGCTACGGGCTACCCCACCGCATCATCACAGACCTGGGGTCCAACTTCAACAACCACCAGTTTCGGGAGTACTGCGAGAACAGCGGGATCGACGTCCGATACGTCTCAGTTGCCCATCCACGGGCCAACAGACAAGTCGAGCGCGCCAACGGGATGGTGCTCGACAAGAAGCGGCTACACGACACTGCGAACTCCAAAGGGGGCAAGTGGATCAAGGAACTACCCAACGCACTTTGGGGGCTATGGACTCAACCATCCAAGCCAACGGGGCAATCCCCTTACTTCCTGGTCTACGGCTCCGAAGCAATCCTCCATGCCGACGTCATATGGAACTCGCCAGCAGTGGAGCACTACGACGAAGGCGTCTCGGAAGACGACGGACGAGTTGATATCGACAGCCTCGAAGAAGCTCGCTGCGCTGCCCTCGTCCAATCAGCAAGGTACCTGGAGGGTATCCGACACTACCATGATCGCAATGTCAAGGAACACTCCTTCAACGTTGGAGATCTCGTCCTCCGCCGTATCCAGAACACGGAAGGACTTCACAAGCTCAGCTCCCCCTGGGAAGGTCCCTTCACCGTGGCAAAGGTGACCGGGCCGGGCTCCTACCGCCTCCAAACACTTGAAGGCGAAGACATCAACAACTCGTGGAACGCCGACCGGCTCTGTCGATTCTACGCCTAGTCTACACGACTACTCTGGGGTTCAAGTCTACACGACTACATCAACACCCCCTGGCCGTAAGTGATCCCCCGGGTCCTGGCTCCAGTCTCCGGACTTCTCCTCTCCAGGCTCCAGCCCGTGCGGCTACCTACGGACCCTGGGCTGCGACGAGCGTCAAGGACTCTAGCAGCGGTCTACTAAGAGACCATACTCCAAGATCCAGCCTGAACGGCTACCTACGGATCTACGATCTAGCCTACACGGCTACCTACGGATCAACTGCTGTAAGCGGCTACCCGCTCCAGCTCTACTCAGCTGTAAGCGGCCCCCGGGTCTAGGCGACTACTTTGTAACTACGGCCCTGGCCATCCAGGTGTACTCCTTCAGCAATAAAGTTTGATCGTTCATCAACTTCTTTACTGCCGACTCCCTACAACGGGACTACCAAAGCCGAGTACTACTACTCGCATCCACTCCACGATGGGGGCTCCGCACTCCGAGATCGCGACTACGAGTACTCATTGCTGGAAAATTTCTTTCATTAATACTTAAACAATTTATTACAATTGTTTTTCCCTATACAACCATGGCTACTAGCTACCTATTACAGGGCTACTGGAGGTTCAGCTTCTCAGCTACCTGCTCCGCGATGGGAGCCATCTGCTCCAGCAGCTCTACATACTGCTCATCAGAGCAGTTGGTGGCTACCTGTGACGCCCCAGGTTTTTAATTACCGTCATTAACGCTAATGACCGGATCGGCCGAGTCAAACCGGTCAAACGTCGGTCAAACCTAGGTCAACCTGGGTCATCACCCCGAAAACCTCGCCAATGAATCCTAATGAACCCCTTGACCAAGCCTACACACACCCATAGTGGACCCTTGGTCAAAGACACGGTCAAAACCAGCTTAACCGATGACGTCAGCGAATGTCGTCCGGAACTTTTGCCGCGTTCCCCAAAATTCACCTAAACACTTAAAAATCTACCTTTATGAAAGTTGTCCATCTTGTTGAGGGACACAACTTTCATGTAGATTGGCATTTCAAATTTTGAGTGGAAATTGGTGAAAAACTCGATCGACCGGCAGTACCTCCTGTTTTCCAGAACAGGCCGACATTCAATGTTGGCACGACGTTCCTGCAAAATCCGTTGAGAAAAACACTAGACGGCCTTTACGAAAGTTGTAGAGGGTAGTTAGATCTACAACTTTCCTATTCATCACTTGGTGCACTTTTATTCAAATTTTTGGAGAAAACCTCGCTTGAACAGGGCCAGTCCGAAACATTTCCAGGCCGGCGCGACGTCGCCCGCGCTCCCGGCGCGCGCCGCCCGCGCCGCCGCGCGCCGGCACCCCGCCGCCTCGGCGTCCGAGCCCCTCGCACCTTCCCGAGGCCCGTTCCCCGATGCCACGCGCGTTCCAAGACGGCCTCGGAGTTCTCCCCCCTCCTCCTCGCACCGCGCGCGTCCGGCCGGGAACGCACGGCGGACCATCGGTCCGTTCCGAGCTTCCCCCGCCCGACGCCGCACGGCACCGCCCGGTCGTCCGTGAGCTTGCCCGCGCTGCCCCTCCTCGCCCCCGCGCCGCGCCCGCCTATAAAGCCGGTGCACCGGCCGGCCCGCGCACCGGCGGTCCCGCGACCGCCGCACGCCGGCGGGCGGCCTACGCGCCGCCCCCCGAGCGCCCCCTCGCTCTCGCTTGTGCGCCCGGTCGGTGCCGTCCCGCGGCATTCACGCGGTCTCCCAACAACACGGCACCACCGCGCCCTCCCCGCCGGCCGGAGCGCCGCGGGCGGAGGCCGCCGCGGCCGGCCTCCCCCGGTCGCCGCCGCCACCGTTCCCGCGCTCTCCCACCCCACCGCAACCCCAAAAATCGAACCCCTAGTGCTCCTAGGTCACCCCCGTGCCCTTCCCCGGCCAAGCCCGGCGGCGGCTCGCCGGAATTCGGCCAACCCGCGCCGGCCAGCCGCCCCAGGGGCGACATTGCAAGAGCCACGATCTTTCCGAGGGCCTCCCTGCAAAAGGTCAACTCAAATAGTAAAACTCCCTGGCTGATTCTTGTAAATTGTGTAGAAACTCACAGAAAAATCAGAAAAATGCAAGGCCAATTTTTTGGATTCGTGGTGAATTATTCTACAACTTTTCTTATTCTGGCCTGAGCTAATTCCTTATAGTTTTTGCATGAAAAATACAAACGTGAAAAACCTAGATCTGCAATATCTCAAATTATATAAATCCTCTATAGCTAATTTTTGTATATGTTGTGTGTTAGTTCATGACTAGCTCCTATGCCAAAAATTGCACAAAGTTATGATGTAAAGCTTTTAAAATGGTTTTCCATTTCTGGCAGATCTGCATAAATGATTTTTCTTGCTAAACATATTTATGTTTTTGAGCTCAACTGGTGCACACTGTCTTGTAATACCAAAATACACATCTTGTGAATTAATCATGAATTTTGGGTTAACAGAAATAATTATTCTTGAATTATGCATGTTTTCCTTTGTAAATTCATAAACCAAGTTCAGTAGAGTTTCCATGTGAACATGCTGGTTCTTTAGGCTTGTTTAGGACCAGAGAGCATGCACAAGAAAGTTTGGATCATTTTAATGCTTATTTATTTTTATATGCATTTACTTTGAATCACTAGCTAGCCTTTGTTATTTTCCACAATATTTAATTTCCTAGCATCCAACACTTACATGTGGGTCCAATGGACCAGGATAGGTGCTAGTAGGCTTAAGAAACACTCATGTAATTTTTTGGTAATTTAATGGATTAATAAATGGCTTAAATGCCATATTAATATTAAAGGGAAATCAAATAAAAGAAAATCCTTAATTAAATCTTTTTCCTTTTTGAAAGCATTATTTAATATAAATAAAATAAATTTAATTATCAGCTCTGATAAGGAGTTAATTCACAAATAAAATATTAATTACACCATGTTGGTAAAAATAAAATGAAATAAAGCTTTCACATGAAATGATAAGCTTAAATAAAAACCTTTATTCAAATGTGGAATAAAAGAGTAACCCATGTACAACCAATGACTTCCTCAAATAGAAACCTTAGATGAATGCTTGTTAAGGTGAATAATGACCAACTAGAGTTGGATAAGACAACAAACTATCACATCACCTAAAGTGCATTGCATTCCGTGTAGATCTTCCGGACGGAGATTACTCCCTGGTCCCGGAAACCGAGGAAGGCGGAGCGGAAGGTTCTCTGCAGTACGTGGACGTACTCGACACCGAGGGTGCCCACGCTAACCTAGTCGACGAAGGAAAGCTCCGGTGCATCTAACCCGAGTTTTAAAATTCTTTATTCAATTATCTATGAATGATTGTGCATTTACGTTCGGGGAGTTGAATGAAACCCTAGATGCATGATCCATAGGTACCTTTGGTCTCTACTAGTATGATAGGTCGATAGCTGCTAAGCTATAGGACCGTTACAAGTCGGGTGATGACCTCACTCGCGAGAATAGGTTCCTAGATAGGAATCATACTATATCCTTAAATGGATTGCTCACGTGATAAGAGCATGGGATCTGGGCTCCGGTCCAGTGGTTATGTGGGTTAAGTTTTTGAACGTACTAAGCACATGCCGGTTATGGGACCGGTAAGCCTAGTACCATAATGAGGCGGCAAGGGATCCTACTATTACTACTCTTGGGATTCGCTCTCACGGCTAGCTATCGGTGGTGTATGGTGACTCCGGGTATCTCGCG
The DNA here is from genome assembly GCA_947561735.1 of Cenchrus americanus. NCBI lineage: Eukaryota > Viridiplantae > Streptophyta > Magnoliopsida > Poales > Poaceae > Cenchrus > Cenchrus americanus. The sequence goes on along the minus strand of OX387245.1, from coordinate 217,370,766 downwards.
GGGTTTGCCGGGTAGCCTGCACCAAAGACTGTAAGATTCGATCCCAACCCTAGGATTTATGGGGACGGCCTGGGGAGTTGTCCTCGCGGGGGCAGCCGACCGTGTGTTTGGGTCTACCTTGCAAGGTTTAAATCAATCGATTGTCGGCCTCACACCGTTACCCGAGACTACTTACTCCACTAGTCATGTGATCCCTAATGATGGAAGATGATGAACTTTATGCTTGATTAATTGTATTGTACAACTTGTTTGTACTAGTTGGCTAATGTAGTAAAGATTAAACCTACTAGAACTTGTGCTAAAATCTTGAAAGTAAGGACCTACTCTTTGTTACTTTTTGGCAAAAGCAACCCCAAAGTAGCCAAAAAAGCCTTTCATGGTCTAGATTTGGTGAAGTAGATATCACCGACGGGTAAGTCTTGCTGAGTATTAGTATACTCAGCCTTGCTATAATGTGTTGATCCAGGTAATGCCTTCAGTGATGTGTGGCCCGGTGAGATCCCGCCCGGCTGGGAGCTGGAGTGGGTGGAGGACGACTACTGAAGCATCATGGATGGCCTCCCGTGGTGACTTTGCTGCCGCTAGTTTATTTCCGCTGCTTTTTCGAAAACTCTGAACTATTTCGTCATGACAAAAACTATGGTTTGTAATAATTAAACCCTTCGGGGTACGAATTTGGATTTGAATGTTGTTGTATCTCTGGACTCGCCTTCGAGTGAGTTTTAATGCATATATTCGATCCTTGTGCTCTCAAGTGATTTACCGGGCGTTAACCCGGCAACTTACGACGGGATGGTACTTTATTATTGCTTAAGGACCAAAGTGGATCGGTCTTAGGCGATAGTACGGTATTTTCCTGGGCGGGTTGTCACAGTTGGCATCAGAGCTTATATGCACCAGAGATTAATTAATAAACCTTAATCACTGATTTTTGAATAAAATATGCCAAGATTTTCTGATTTTCCAAAATACGTTGGTCCGCTAAGGATAAACTAGACCGAGAGGCCCTAGAGGGAATTTTGGGTTCTTTCGTGTGGCTTAAATAACTTATGGTTTATTTTGCTAACTTCCAAAGACATTACTTTATGTCGACTTACATTCTCGCACAACCATACTAGTTCATCACGTTTTGCCATACGTGGTGGTACCACAGGGAAGTCCTGTGAGGGACTAGTGGGACCTATTCCAATGGGTGCCACGTCGTGTTTGAGTCTCGTCACGTTTTGCCATACGTGATGGTACCACGGGAAAGTCCGTGAGGGATGAGTGAGGCATGTTCCAATGGGCACTCACGTCGCGTCAGAGTCTTAAAATAGGACGCTGTCCATGCAGCGGCTTAACGCATGGATGCCGTTTCTATAGTGAACAGTAATGAATGTGGACGCTTTCGTGACGTGCTGGCACAAAAGGTTCGTTTTCTGCAGGTACATAACAACGCTTCGTTAGACGGTAAGCAAGTACCGCATAGCTCTCGACTAGATATTATAGGGAGAGACAACTAAAAGCCTTGCCACCGGCACTAACTTCGATTTTTGGCTTGAATGCCATGTGAGGTCGAATAGGACGTCTTGCATGCATATTAAAAATCGAAGTAACTAAAATGGACTCAAAAATCGGAATTCCATATGTTCTCTAAGGAAGTTTATGCTAGTGTGTGCTTTTTCTAAATTAAAGGTACCCCTCATACCTAGCCGTCATGCTGCCGAAATTTTGTGAAAATTTGTTTATCATATGATAGGTTAATTAAACCAAATTGTTGAATATAATTGCTCCTCAATTAGTTATCTTGTAATAGCAAGTCTCAATCCTAGTTCGTTGGGTTGGTTCACACTTTCCTAGGCACATTCAGGTTCTGTACCATCCACCTAGTTTTCTTGTTCGATGCTCAACCTTAAAATTTAATTAGTTGTTAAAGGAATTTATTTTGAACCGGGAAAACTCGGGAAAGATTTGAGGGTTCTGGATTTTTGGTTATGAATTCTTGTTCACAACTACTAGAACTTCCTGTCATTATGTATGTGAGCTCGCTTCGAGTTCTAGCATGCAACTGTGCCCTTGTGCACATGACTACCCAGTATTACCCAACATGAGAAAAGAGCACTTTTGCCATTCTACCAGGCCGCGAGAATGTCTTGATCTTGGAATTCAATCTTTAATCGTGATTCTCCTATCATCATGTCATTTCCGTCGACTTGTATTTTTTCCCTTCAACCCCTTGTCCTCAGACATGTTGGAGCACTAGGATATTCTTCGTATTGATATCTTTGTCCTGGTTACTTCGAACATGCAATCATGAGCTTATTCCTCATGGTCTTGCTCACAACCTTTTAAAAAGTAATAAATAAATAATTATGTCCCTTCTTGAGCATGCATTTGCATAGCATGTGCATTTGGGAACCTTGGGTGAACTAACGTGCATACGTATGGAGTGTCTCAATATCTTCCACTCTATCCCTGGTGTTTGGTGACGTTGTTATCCCATAACTAAAGGTGCCGTGACGGAACCTAGGGCGTCATGTGCGCTGCAGCCACATGATTGCCACTAGGGGCACACTAGGTATCTTGGTTGTGAATTGCGACTCGCCACGCACAGCCCTTCTTACCCTGTGATTGTCCTCTCAATCACTAACTCGTTTGGTGGGTAACAGAGTCATGCTAACATGCATCATAGGCACCTACTACATGAGCATATGCATCGTGTCTCCATAAACATGTGCATCACATCACTTTTCAAAAAGCATTGCACCGTGGTGGCACGAAGCAATGCCACATAAGGTTGCAACATAAATGACATGTGAGCAAGATCGTTCGGAAGATCCTATACCAATTTATCTTTCCATACTTTCCGCGTGCATCTGCAAGTAAACTCCGTGCCAAAGCTTTCCATTACCTACCGTCTTTGACTACTCTTACGGGTTAATCTTGAACCGATGGTGGTTATACTTATCGCCCGATAATCCCATCATGTTGCTCCCTCAGAGTAATTTTAGAACATCCGAGAGGACCACTCCTATATTTCTCTACCTGTCCTTGGAATTTCGAATCTCGGGACGAGATTCTTCTTAAGGGGGGTAGACTGTGACGCCCCAGGTTTTTAATTACCGTCATTAACGCTAATGACAGGATCGGCCGAGTCAAACCGGTCAAACGTCGGTCAAACCTAGGTCAACCTGGGTCATCACCCCGAAAACCTCTCCAATGAACCCTAATGAACCCCTTGACCAAGCCTACACACACCCGTAGTGCACCCTTGGTCAAAGACACGGTCAAAACCAGCTTAACCGTTGACGTCAGCGAATGTCGTCCGGAACTTTTGCCGCGTTCCCCAAAATTCACCTAAACACTTAAAAATCTACCTTTATGAAAGTTGTCCTTCTTGTTGAGGGACACAACTTTCATGTAGATTGGCATTTCAAATTTTTAGTGGAAATTGGTGAAAAACTCGATCGACCGGCAGTACCTCCTGTTTTCCAGAACAGGCCGACATTCAATGTTGGCACGACGTTCCTGCAAAATCCGTTGAGAAAAACACTAGACGGTCTATACGAAAGTTGTAGAGGGTAGTTAGATCTACAACTTTCCTATTCATCGCTTGGTGCACTTTTATTCAAATTTTTGGAGAAAACCTCGCTTGAACAGGGCCTGTCCGAAACATTTCCAGGCCGGCGCGACGTCGCCCACGCTCCAGCGCGCGCCGCCCGCGCCGCGCGCGCGCGCCCGCCGCCTCGGCGTCCGAGCCCCTCGCGCCTTCCCGAGGCCCGTTCCCCGATGCCACGCGCGTTCCAAGACGGCCTCGGAGTTCTCCCCCTCCTCCTCGCACCGCGCGCTGTCCGGTCGGGAACGCACGGCGGACCATCGGTCCGTTCCGAGCTTCCCTGCCCGACGCCGCATCACGGCACCGCCCCGGTCGTCCGTGAGCTTGCCCGCGCTGCCCCTCCCCGCCCGCCGCCGCGCCCGCCTATAAAGCCGGCGCACCGGCCGGCCGCGCACCGGCGGTCCCGCGCACCGCCGCACGCCGGCGGGCGGCCTACCCGCCGCCCCCGAGCGCCCCCTCGCTCTCGCTTGTGCGCCCGGTCCGTGCCGTCCCGCAGCATCCACGCGGTCTCCCAACAACACAAGCACCACCGCGCCCTCCCCGCCGGCCGGAGGCCGCCGCGGCCGGCCCTCCCTGGGCGCCGCCGGCCACTGTTCCCGGCGCTCTCCCACCCACCTGCGGCCCCAAAAATCGAACCCCTAGTGCCCCTAGGTCACCCCCGTGCCCTTCCCCGGCCAAGCCCGGTGGCGGCTCACCGGAATTCGGCCAACCCGCGCCGGCCAGCCGCCCCAGGGGCGACATTGCAAGAGCCACGATCTTTCCGAGGGCCTCCCTGCAAAAGGTCAACTCAAATAGTAAAACCCCCTGGCTGATTCTTGTAAATTGCGTAGAAACTCACAGAAAAATCAGAAAAATACAAGGCCAATTTTTTTGGATTCGTGGTGAATTATTCTACAACTTTTGTTATTCTGGCCCGAGCTAATTCGTTATAGTTTTTGCATGAAAAATACAAACGTGAAAAATCTAGATCTGCAATATCTCAAATTATATAAATCCTCTGTAGCTAATTTTTGGATATGTTGTGTGTTTGGTCCTGACTAGCTCCTATGCCAAAAATTGCACAAAGTTATGATGTAAAGCTTTTTATAAAAATGGTTTTCCATTTCTGGCAGATCTGCATAAATGATTTTTCTTGCTAAAAATATTTATGTTTTTGAGCTCAACTTGTGCACACGGTCTTGTAATACCAAAATACACATCTTGTGAATTAATCATAAATTTTGGGTTAACATAAATATTTATTCTTGAATTATGCATGTTTTCCTTTGTAAATTCATAAACCAAGTTCAGTAGAGTTTCCATGTGAACATGCTGGTTCTTTAGGCTTGTTTAGGACCAGAGAGCATGCACAAGAAAGTTTGGATCATTTTAATGCTTATTTATTTTTATATGCATTTACTTTGAATCACTAGCTAGCCTTTGTTATTTTCCACAATATTTAATTTCCTAGAATCCAACACTTACATGTGGGTCCAATGGACCAGGATAGGTGCTAGTAGGCTTAAGAAACACTCATGTAATTTTTGGTAATTTAATGGATTAATAAATGGCTTAAATGCCCTATTAATATTAAAGGGAAATCAAATAAAAGAAAATCCTTAATTAAATCTTTTTCCTTTTTGAAAGCATTATTTAATATAAATAAAATAAATTTAATTATCAGCTCTGATAAGGAGTTAATTCACAAATAAAATATTAATTACACCATGTTGGTAAAAATAAAATGAAATAAAGCTTTCACATGAAATGATAAGCTTAAATAAAAACCTTTATTCAAATGTGGAATAAAAGAGTAACCCATGTACAACCAATGACTTCCTCAAATACAAACCATAGATGAATGCTTGTTAAGGTGAATAATGACCAACTAGAGTTGGATAAGACAACAAACTATCACATCACCTAAAGTGCATTGCATTCCGTGTAGATCTTCCGGACGGAGATTACTCCCTGGTCCCGGAAACCGAGGAAGGCGGAGCGGAAGGTTCTCTGCAGTACGTGGACGTACTCGACACCGAGGGTGCCCACGCTAACCTAGTCGACGAAGGAAAGCTCCGGTGCATCTAACCCAGTTTTAAAATTCTTTATTCAATTATCTATGAATGATTGTGCATTTACGTTCAGGAGTTGAATGAAACCCTAGATGCATGATCCATAGGTACCTTTGGTCTCTACTAGTATGATAGGTCGATAGCTGCTAAGCTATAGGACCGTTACAAGTCGGGTGATGACCTCACTCGCGAGAATAGGTTCCTAGATAGGAATCATACTATATCCTTAAATGGATTGCTCACGTGGTAAGAGCATGGGATCTGGGCTCCGGTCCAGTGGTTATGTGGGTTAAGTTTTTGAACGTACTAAGCACATGCCGGTTATGGGGCCGGTAAGCCTAGTACCATAATGAGGCGGCAAGGGATCCTACTATTACTACTCTTGGGATTCGCTCTCACGGCTAGCTACCGGTGGTGTATGGTGACTCCGGGTATCTCGCGGGGTATGCCGGATAGCCTGCACCAAAGACTGTAAGATTCGATCCCAACCCGAGGATTTATGGGGACGGCCTGGGGAGTTGTCCTCGCGGGGGCAGCCGACCGTGTGTTTGGGTCTACCTTGCAAGGTTTAAATCAATCGATTGTCGGCCTCTCACCGTTACCCGAGACTACTTACTCCACTAGTCATGTGATCCCTAATGATGGAAGATGATGAACTTTATGCTTGATTAATTGTATTGTACAACTTGTTTGTACTAGTTGGCTAATGTAGTAAAGATTAAACCTACTAGAACTTGTGCTAAAATCATGAAAGTAAGGACCTACACTTTGTTACTTTTTAGCAAAAGCAACCCAGTAGCCAAAAAGCCTTTCATGGTCTAGATTTGGTGAAGTAGATATCACCGACGGGTAAGTCTTGCTGAGTATTAGTATACTCAGCCTTGCTATAATGTGTTAATCCGGGTAATGCCTTCGGTGATGTGTGGCCGGTGAGATCCCGCCGCCGGGAGCCGGGAGTGGGTGGAGGACGACTACTGAAGCATCATGGATGGCCTCCCGTGGTGACTTTGCTGCTGCTAGTTTATTTCCGTTGCTTTTTCGAAAACTCTGAACTATTTCGTCATGACAAAAACTATGGTTTGTAATAATAAACCCTTCGGGATACGAATTTGGATTTGAATGTTGTTGTATCTCTGGACTCGCCTTCGAGTGAGTTTTAATGCATATATTCGATCCTTGTTCTCTCAAGTGATTTACCGGGCGTTAACCCGGCAACTTACGACGGGATGGTACTTTATTATTGCTTAAGGACCAAAGTGGATTGATCTTAGGTGATAGTACGGTATTTTCCTGCGCGGATTGTCACACTACCCCGCCGGCGACTACCTGCACTGGAGCCTTCGGGAAGTACGACTTCATGAAGGCCAAGACTTGTCTTGGGATCGACCTCGCCATGTGCTTCACGTAGGCGGCCAGCCGGCTCGGAGCTTCCTTGAGGTGATCCACCAGAGGAGCAATCTTGGGGCCGCCCGGGTGCGGCACCAGGAGCCTTGCGATCAGCAGTGCGGCTTCTTCCAACTCCTTCAACTGGGCCCGCAATGCCTCGCAGACTTCGTTCAACTTCTGCAAGGATTTGTAGCAGTTGACGAGATTTCGGTCAGAAGCAATCCGGAGCTCCATATGCTTTTCGCACTCGAAGGCGAGTTCTTTGTAGTCGAGCTCGAGTACCGGCGGGCTTCTTGCTCCCGTAGAAGAGGTTCTTCATGCTCGTCTCCGAGGCCTTCAGCTGCTCCACCTGGCCCTCAAGCTCTGCAACACGACAAAAGCACAGCGGGTCAAGGACTTCTCGACCTCCAACAAGTACCCGACCAGTTCAGCGGCGTACCTTTGTTCTTGTTGCGGAGGCCCTTATTCTTCCGCACCAAGTCGTCGCCCTTCGCCTGCAACTCTTGGACGTCGTTGTGGTATTTGGCGAAGGCGGCGTCGAGCTTCGACTGCATGGCAGCCGCGTGCTTCCGCGACTTCACAAGTTGCTCTTCTAGCGCCTCGGCTCGGAGCACCGCGTCGCCATAGCCTTGCAAAGAGGTTCGACTTGTCGCGGGACCGTTCCGCAATGTCCTGCACAAGACAACTCAAGTCAGATGAGTACTCAACGAAAGAGGATTGACTACTCAGAGGCTACGGCTACTTACCTTCATCCACTGCTCGGCTTGACGGATCGCCTCCAGATGCTTGGCCACCGTCGCCGGCTCGATGAGATCGTCCGCGAGCAGCTCTATTCCACCGCGACTACTCGTGGTGACCTCCGTCATCGGCGCAGAGTGGATGGGCTCTGCGTCCTGGATTTCAGGGGAGCGGATAGCCACCTCCAGAGCAACCTCTGGAGACGTGGTGACCGCCTCTCCCCCGGTGGACTTCTCAACGACCTCCTCCATGGGCTCAGGGGCTCCTTCAGCAGCCTCCGGGGCCTCTGGTTTCAACCTCTGCATCGGCACCCCTGCAGGGATGTCACCACCTTCAGCTTCAGCGCCTGTCAAAGAAACGACAAGTGCATCAGTGCCTACGACTACTCCTCAAAGGGTCTTATAGCTTCAAGAAGGGTACTCACCTTCGACTACGATGGCCTCCGGCAGCGGCGCCTCGGCAGCTGGTGGCTCAGTCACGGCTTGGGTAGCAGGAGTAGCCTCCTCGACGGGCGGCGCGTCTTCCTCCACCACCGCTGAAGAGGGCTCATCTCCCTCCCAGGACAAATCCGTGGACTTCCTGTAGAAACATTCACAGATGGTCGTCAGTCAACATCGACTACTACAACAAGTACTACTCGGAAGGATACGGCACTTACAGGTTCGACCGGACAATTGTCACGGCCGGAGCACCGAAGATGCTGGCGATATCGACCAGTCCACCCTCGTCGGGCGCCTTCTCCTGCGCCCCTGCGGCTACCGCCTCCTCCACACGGCGGCGGCACCGGCGCAAGGGTGTCCTCGCGCTCCTGAAGCCACCACCTCTTCAACGGCGGCGGCTACGGGTCCTGTGCTCCCTTGTGGAGCAGGGGCCTGGCGCTCCAGCTGCGCCAAGATTTCCTCAACAGTGGGGGCTGGACTACGGTTTCCAGCTGGCTCCCCCACCGTGTCCCACACGCCCTCGTCGCCCTCTTCGACGGGCTCCATTGGCGGCACCTCCTGCATACAAGGAAGACTACTCATCAGCAAGTGTACTCGTACAACGGGTACTCGACTACTCTGTTCAAGACAACTTACCTCCTGAAGCGTGGTCTCTAAGACCTTTAGCTTCTTCGTCACCCGCTTCTTAGCGGGGTTGCGCGGCTTCCGTGGCGGCGCAGCCAGGCTAGCCTCCAGGCTAGCCGGGGGGTCTTGCACCAGAGGAACATGAGGCAAGCCCGGGCGGCTAAACCTCGACCGCAGCTGGAAGCGGTCCTGCAACGTCTCCTCGTCTTCATCGTCGTCGTCGGGGGTATCCTCCACTACGACGGTGTCATCGCCTTCACCGACTTCACGCCGCTCCTTCGCCTTCCCCTCCATCGGGATCTCGATTCCGCTCGGAGGTGGCTGCGGCTCGGAGATGAACTTCTTCAAGTCCTCCTGCACGACACGAAGACGTCAGTACGACTACACCAAGTAATCACTACTCGACTAGGGGGTGCGACTACTCACCTCCTTGGGCGGGCGCGCGGCGGAGTACTCCTGGACAGGGCACGCCGTGTACGGTGGCATATCTTTGAAGATCCGCAACAACCTCTCGATGATGTCGCAGTCGTCCAGCTCGCCTCCCGGCATTCGCGACGTGTCGTCGTCACCGGTGTACTCGAAGCCTAGGGTGTCCCGAGCCATCAATGGCTGCACCCTCCGCTTCATGAAACTGAAGGCCACGTGCTCGGCCCTCAGTCCCGCCTCCCTGAGCACCTTGATGCGTGCTAGCAGCTCGGGGAGCTGGATCCCTTCTTGCATGGTGGGCTCCGTGTTCCACCATTCTCTCGTGCCTCGGGCCGCCGTCCGCTCGGCTTCGGCGGCCGGGGGTGGTGGTTCGTGATGTAGAACCACCCGGTCTTCCAATCCGTGTTGGAGTCGACAAGCTTGTACGCCGGATATTGCTCCGCGGTGTCCTCCCTCGCCGGATGCCGGCTCCTCCGACTACCCCGGGGGTTGGTGGCACTTGGTCGCGGCTTGACGCGGAAGAACTTCCGGAAAAGCACCCAATGTGGCTTGATCCCAAGGAAGGCTTCGCAGAAGTGCACGAAGACCGCCGTGTGGAATATGCCGTTGGGGTTCAGGTTCAGGTACTCGATCCCGTAGTACTCGAGCAGCCCCTTGAAGAAGTCGCTGGCCGGGAGCGCAAGCCCGCGCTCCACGAACCGCGCGAACATTGGAATCTCGTCTTCAGACTTCTCCATCGGATATGGATCTCCAGCGGCGGATCTCCACATGTCGACCCTTTTCTCCCTGATGAACCCGCTGTTCACGAGGGTCAGCAAATCCTCTGTCTTCGCTTTGGACTTCTTCCACTCGCGGCTTGGATCAGCCCGCGGTGGAGACATGGGCGGCGCTGCTCCGGTGGCGGCCGCGGTGGCCTCTTCGCGGCCCCTCTTCTTCCCGGCGGCCTTCGATGTCTTCGATGGTGACGGCTTCATCCTCCAAGTGCAAGGCGTCTTCACGCGCATTCGCTCGGGGGCTACCCTAAAAGCTTTGGGTGGCGGCGCACTTGAATCTACTACGGAGGCAGCAAGCGCTGGGAGTGGATTTGCTTCAGATGCAAACGGAATGGCTGCAGCTCGAATGGGTGAAAAACCCTAAGGGTTTTGGCTTCTATTTATAAGCCAAACCGGCTTCGCAACGAGCGGCTGGATAAGTCCACGCGCGGCTGACTCAGCGGCTGTGCGTGACCCTTCGTATTCTACTAGTCGACGCGCCTCACCTCGGGGGCTCGGCTACTTCTACTCGACTACCTGGGAAGCGGCTAGTCTCAAGAGCATCTCAGGACACATTCTTCAAGATGACCCTTCAATTCGAGAGGACGTACTCGACTCAAGGCTCGGGGGCTCCGTGCCACGTGTCCTTCGGTTTTTTCTCTCCGGATTTTTCGGGATTTTCTTGCCAAGACTTCAGATGGACCCTCGGCCCGTAGCCTCGCGGCTCAACCTAAGGCCCGGGCTACTCCATATGGAGTGCGATTTTGCAAATCGCACCTCCATGTCGGCTCCGGCTTCAAGACAAGACGAGCATTTTTTGAAGACCTTCGAAGGCGGTTTTCGAGGACGCTTGGAACTACTCGAGAAGACTTCAAGATTGCTCAAACATCGTTGGAGTACATTCCCGGCCTTGGGATGCTTCGACTACTCTTGAGGACTTTTGACTTGTAGCACTCAGGGACGCTTGAGGACTACTCGTTAAGGCCGTCAAGATTACTTGAAGCTATCCTTCTCGACTACAAAGTACTCGGGGGCTTGTCGTATGGACCTCCCTGGGCCCACTACCTCGGTGGGTACCAGGACCGACTACTCGGTGGGCCCCTGGGACTACCCGGCTTGCGCTACACAAAGACTCGAAGGCGTGGAGCACAAGGACTACACAAGAGTAGTACTCGGTTAGGGAGCTGTACATGTTCCGCACTGTATAGAGGACTCCTAGACGTACTCGACTAGTAATCTCTCCCTACTCCGACTTGTAACCCTGCCTCCCGGACTATATAAGGCGAGGCAGGGACCGATCTCTAGCATCCAATCTCCTCTCATACAACCCACGGCGCACTATTGCACCATCTTGTAATTGTGCCCTATCAATCCAGAGCTACGCAGCATACAGGACGTAGGGTATTACGCACCTCGCGGCCCGAACCTGTCTAAATTGTGTGCCACGTTTCTCTTCCTTCGAGTTACCGATCTCGGCGAGTCACATTCATCTACTTCCGGTACTCCCCGTAGTAGGTTGTCGGTCTAAAACACCGACAATGGGTGAGTCCAGTTCTCAACCGCCATTGCAGAGCCAGCCAGCCCAGCCTCCTCCGCAGAGAGTTGGGAGCCAAGCCTTCCAGCCTCCTCCACAAGGTGCTGGAGGTCGCCGCTTCGCCCCCCACCGGGCAGCCGGCAGAGGGCGACCGGTCCGGCCCACCACCGCGGGCGGCGCGGGTCAACTCCGTGCAACGGCTCGAACCCGTACCAGCCCACGTACGGGGAGCTGGCATTCGGCTCGCCTGGAGCCCCACTTGCTTCCAGCTACAGGATTGCCCCAGCTAGCAACAGACTGCAGAGGAATTTGTACGGCGGAGGCTACCACGAGGTGTCGAACTACGGAGCCATCAATGCTCTCCCGAATCCGGGTTACGGACCAGCTACGGGCGCGTAGGAGGATGATATCCTGGCGCAGAAGATGGCCGACTTGATGCAGAATCAATTCGGCCTCAAACCAAAAATGCAGGGACCTACCTACACGCCTCCGTTCCCGGAGTGGTATTATAACGTGATCCTCGCCGCCAAGAGTAAAGCCTCTTACGGAATTTACAAAGTTTTTTCGGACAGATGACACGAGCACGGTGGAGCATATTGCTCGCTACCCGATGCAGCTTGGAGAGTGCTCATCCGAAGAGGCGTTCGTGGTCAGATACTTCCCCATGTCACTGACAGGCGCGGCGTTCCAAAGGTTTTCATCTCTGCCCCCTCAATCAGTTGGCACATGGAAGGAGCTGGAACGGAAATTCCACGCCCACTATTTCAGCGGCAGCACAGAAAAGAAGCTGATCAACCTCGCTACCCTGAAGCAAAGACACAGTGAGATGCCCTTGGAGTTCCTCAGTAGGTTCAGGGAAATCAAGGGCATGTGTTTTTCGCTAAATCTGCCAGATGAGCAGTTGGCCGACATGGCCGTTGCCGGGATGCTGCCGGCCGTGCGTGAAAAGCTGTTCGGCATGGAATTCGATAACCTGGGTCAACTGTCCCAAAAGCTGTCGTTGATGAGCAACCAAGCCTACGGTTTTAAGAAAGATGCCAGGTTCGGCAAACAGGACGACGTGGCGGATATCTACAATCAGTTCCTGGAAAAAGCCGACCAAATGGAGGACTGTGATGATGACCAGGATGTGGCTGCGGCCGAAATCATGTGGGGGAAGGAACCATTGACCATGAATCAGCGCTGGGTCAAACAGACTAAAGGCACCTACGATTTCGACGTCACTAAAGCTGATAAGCTGTTTGAGTTCCTGGTGAAGGAAGGCCGAATCAAGTTGCCTGAAGGGCATTCCATGCTTCGGCCCGATGGAGTAAAAGAGAAACGTTACTACGGCTTCCATGACAAGAATTCTCACTCCATCAATGACTGCAGGGTCTTCAGGATGAGGATCCAGAGAGCTATCCAGGAGGGGCATCTCAAGTTTGATAACAAGATGAAATTGGACGGCCACCCTTTTCCCCAGAACATGATAGGCTTTTCCGTCAACATGGTGACAGCCGAGGAGAAGGGCAAGGTCAAGGTCTTGACTTCAGCCAGGGCAAGGCAGGATGGAGCAGTAGACCCAGAACATCAAGTGACCTTGGAGAAGGTGCATGGTGAAGCCCCCCGCGTTCTCAAAAGCCATGTCGAGATCGGGGAATCGTCCAGGGCCAAACCCAGGGTGACCACGCGCATCCTCCTCAATAAGTGGCAGCGCCAGCTAAAGAAAGAGTGCTACCAGAAACGAAAGCATGAGGAGGAGAGGCACAGGAGAGATCTAGAGCAATATACGTGCGAGCAGGAGCACGCGCACTGGGGGTGTGCATTCTTCAGGCACTGCTGGAACAAAGTGTTGAAGCTTCCCACGCTGAGAAACTGCCCTGAGTGCAGCGATAGGTATTTTGAGTATAGGCAGGAGACTGCCAATCGCCGATCCGTCCATGAAAGAATTGGAAGGACACATCCTAGCGAGGATCGGCGTCAAAAAATTGAAATCATTGATCATCCCAGGAAGAGACAAGCTGATTCGAGGTGGGCTGATCAGGAGGAAGACGAGGATGAGTACTTCTGGCAAAAGGGGCAATGGTGCCCGCCTGGCCTAAGAAAGAGTCAGAAAAGGAGGGTTCAACGCTTGAGGAACCGCGAACTGAGGCAGGCAGGGATCCAGATAAGACAGGTGTGGCGTCCAAAGGATAAACCTGAAGGGTCAAACCGTTCGGCTCCGGCCGTGTATGGTATATTTTCTCGCCGAATGAATTTATGGCTCCCGCTAATCGAGGTTGTGCGAGAAGAGGCTTCCCTGGACGATGAACAGCTTGAGGGACCGATGGCGCACTCGGTGCTAGCCAAGCAAGTCGTCTTCGACAAACCGGCCAAAAATCGACACATGAGGCCGCTATACTTGAAGGGATATGTCAATGGCAAGCCATTGACCAAGATGTTTGTCGACGGTGGAGCGGCGGTCAATGTAATGCCGTACACCACTTTCAGAAAACTTGGCATGGGCCCTGGCGATCTGACACCTACAAGCATAATACTGAACGATTTCGCCGGGAATCCTTCAGATACCAAGGGTTGCGCCCACGTGGATCTAATGATCGGGTCCAAAACACTGCTCACAACCTTCTTTGTCATCAAAGGTAAAGGAGCCTACAGCCTACTGCTTGGACGGGACTGGATTCATGCCAACTGTTGCGTCCCATCTACCATGCATCGGCAGGCTCATCCAATGGGTAGATGATGATATTGAGGTGGTCCAAGCAGATGACTCCGTGAGCGTTGCAAATGTGGAACCAGCTTTCTGGGAATATCAAGGCATTGACTGTTTCTCAAAAAAAGACTGGGGAGAAGGTCCCGTTGAGCCCGTCGGCGGCCGATCAACGGCCGATTCAAGGTACGGCTCTTATAGCAATTTTTAATGGATAACCCTGTCGATGGTACTGACGGCAAGTTGGGGCGAGGATTCATGTCGGCCGATAAATTAGAGGAGGTTGACATTGGAAGCGGTGACAAACCAAGGCCGACATTCATCAGCGCAAACTTGCAATTAGACTTCAGGGAGGAATTGATCAAGTTGCTTAAGGAATATAAAGATTGCTTCGCCTGGGATTATTCGGAGATGCCTGGACTGGACCGTTCCATTGTTGAGCATCGCTTGCCAATCAAATCTGGTTTTAAACCATACAAGCAACCTCCCCGGAAAATCTACAAAGACGAAGTATTGGCCGATGTGAAGAAAGAAGTTGAAAGATTACTTGGTGCAAACTTCGTTCGGCCAAGCAGATATGCGAAGTGGATCTCTAATATTGTCCCTGTCTACAAGAAGAATGGAAAGATGAGGGTCTGCATAGATTTCAGGGATTTAAACAGAGCTACTCCCAAGGATGGTTACCCCATGCCTGTTGCCGATTTGTTGATCGACGCCGCTACTGGACACAAGGTCATCGGTTTCATGGATGGTAATGCGGGGTATAACCAGGATATATCAAAGACAGCCTTCAGATGTCCTGGTCACATAGGCCTGTTTGAATGGATAGTCATGACATTTGGGTTGAAGAATGTCGGTGCAACTTATCAGCGAGCCATGAACTACATCTTTCACGAGCTGATCAGCAAAATTGTCGAAATTTACATTGATGACGTCGTGATCAAGTCTCTGAGTCATGACACACATTTGGAAGACGTGAAAAGAACCTTGGAATGCACCCGAAAGCATGGTTTGAAGATGAATCCAAACAAATGCGCTTTTGGGGTATCAGTCGGAGAGTTCTTGGGGTTCTTGGTCCACGAAGGGGGTTCGAAGTTGGCAAGAAAAGCATGAAGGCCATTGATGAAGTTGTCCCTCCAACTAATCTCAAGGAATTGCAATCACTGCTCGGCGAAATTAATTTTGTAAGGAGATTCATCTCAAATCTGTCACAGAAGTTTTTGCCGTTTTCTCCATTGCTGAAACTTAAGAAAGATCAGAAGTTCACGTGGGGCGACGAACAACAAAAGGCTTTTGACGAGATCAAGCAATACATGAAGGAGCCACCAGTACTGGTCCCTCCTCAGTTGGATAAGCCTTTCAAGTTGTACGTGGCGGCCGATACCCAAACCATTGGATCGGCCCTTATTCAAGAATTCGAAGGAAAGGAGCGGGTAGTAGCGTATCTTAGCCGAAAATTACTTGATCCCGAGACCAGGTATTCGGCTGCAGAGAAACTGTGCCTGTGCGTGTACTACTCATGTACAAAGTTTCAGCACCACTTGTTGAATGCCGATTGCATTGTATATTCTAAGTTCGATGTAATATGTGCATGATGGGATATGTGGAAGCTAAAAGGATGATGAGCGAAGTGCATGATGGGATATGTGGAGCACACCAATCGGCCTACCGCATGAAATGGGTTATGAGGCAAGCTGGGTGCTTTTGGCCGACGATATTAGAGGACTGCTTTGAGTATTACAAGGGATGTCAAGACTTCCAGAGGTTTGGAAATATTCAAAGGGTTCTTGCATCAGCGTTAAATCCCATTATCAAGCCATGGCCATTCAGGGGCTGGGGTATAGACCTGATTGGCCAGATTAATCCACCATCCAGCTAGGGGCATAAGTTTGTGCTTTTGGCTACAGATTATTTTACCAAATGGGTTGAGGCAATTCCACTAAAGAAGGTGACATCAGAAAACATGGTTGAATTTGTCAAGGAACACATCATCTATCGGTTTGGAATCCCTCAGACAATCACAACTGATCAAGGAGCCTAATTCGTGTCCTTGGAGTTCAGAGAATTTGCCAAAAGCATGGGAATCAAATTGTTTAATTCTTCTCCTTATTATGCCCAAGCTAATGGTCAGGCAGAGGCTTCTAATAAGATCATGATCAAGCTTATACAAAAGAAGATCGACCAGAAGCCAAGGAGGTGGCATTCGGTACTCAGTGAAGTGTTATGGGCTTACCGAATGGCCCCTCATAGAGCTACTAAAACATCTCCTTATGAATTGGTTTATGGACACCATGCGGTTTTACCTTGGGAAATACAATCAGATTCTAGGAGAGTTGTTTTACATAAAGATTTAAGCTCCAAAGATTACAGTGGCTTAATGATGGATGAGCTAGAATACTTGCACATGATCCGTCTTAGGGCCCTGGAAAACATCAAAAAGAACAAGCTGCGGGTTGCCAAGTATTATAACAAGAAAGTAAAAGTTAGGCAATTCGCAGAAGGGGATTTGGTTTGGAAAGCATTACTGCCGATTGGAACCAAATACAGTGAATTCGGCAAATGGTCCCCTAACTGGGAAGGACCCTTTCACGTGGTCAGATGCGTCCCTGGCAATGAATACATGTTGAAAACTTTACTAGGAGAAGAATTTTCCGCTGCAATAAATGGGAGATATTTGAAGAAATATTATCCTAGTATTGAAATCGATCGGTGATCACCAGCAGTGGGATTACATGCATCTGATACAGGAATAGCCGGCGCTCAAGAACGAGGCCGCCTTTAGAACAAAAATTCCCAAACAGAAGGAATGGCCAGTGCCTAGATGCATTGCCCTTAGCACAAAACTACATCACAACTGCTTCTTGCGGGTTTACATCCAACAACCCCCGGTGATCGGGACTTCGAGGAGGCGGGAAGCAGAAGGCCTAGAGTAAGAAGTGAAAGTATGATTCAATCTTTTCTTTGCTTCTTCGGCTGCTCCCTCTTCAGTTGCTCCAGGACCACCGTGACGACAACTTGGAATGCATGGGGGTGACCATGATTTGCTGCCTCCACCAAGCTGTCCCAAGCCGCTTTCAGGTTATTATACCTATCAGAGACATCTGAGACAGAGGAGTGGTCATTAGGGGCAAAGATCCAGATGTGAACACAGAGTCAAGGAGTTAGAGACGTTTACCTCCCACTAATGCCTCCAAAGCCATGCGACGCTCGCGCTCGGCCTGGCAACGAGCTGTGATGTCCCTGAGGTCATGCTCCAGGTGCCGAATGCGGCGGCGCAGTTGATGACTGGTTCTCTGCTCAGGCGTGGCATCCTCTGCTTCAAGGGAAGAATCAGAGGAGATGTACTCAGGCATGTCTTCGGTCCCGATGATTTCCTCAGGGAGCAGATCAAGGCTGAAAGAGGAAAGGTAGGGAGGAGGTAAAACGCGAGATTATATGAAAAAAAGGAGCAAATCAAAGGAAAACTCACTCTCGAATCGTGCATTTCTTCGTGGTGCTACCCTCCTGGGGCTGCTTGCCTTTGTCCATGGCCTTGGGGTTTTTTCCTCTGGGGACGGAGGAGGAGATGAGAAGTGATGGATGAGTGTGCGAGTGGATTTGCAGGGCATCTCAGCAGACTATTTTATTGACTGAGAGAGTGCGTTGGGAGTGGTGACTGGCCAGCGTGCATTGTTGGAATACCAAGCGGCAGGGTTTTCTTCCCGAATGCGAAGGGTTTTCGTTTGAATAGTGCTTACGGATTGCCGATTCAAGGATCTTCTGCGGATTTTGCGCCAAGGGGCATCTGTTTTCGCGTGTTCGGCTCAAGCGAGTTCCCGAATACGTTTAAGAAGAAACAAGATTCACGGATGCAAACATAGAAAAATCATCGCAGTGCAAGCACAGAAATCAAAAGTTCTTTATTTATTGCCGATATCAAACATCCCTAATACAATCTAATCAAAGAGCCCGTTTAACATAGACGCGGGGATGAGTGAGTTCGACAATGGCGTCGCCGTGGCCGTCGAGGCGCTCCAAGATGATATCGATCTCCTCGATGTCTTTCGGTGCGCCGCCCCGGAAGCCGCGCGGCCTGGTGGAGTAGTCGACGTCGGTGTGCGTCGCCATGGCGGCCAGGCCCAAAGTGGTGCCCAAGCGGATGCCATGGGTGGCCACTTCGTCCACACGGTGCTCCACCGTGGCAAGGCGCTCCGTCGGCGTATCTCCGCGGGCGTTCACCTTGTCGGCCAGTTGCTCTACCAGCATTTTTAGCTGGTTGAGCTCGGCGTCACGGGCTGCAAAATGCAAAATAGAGGTGATTAGCGTCAAAAGCCGGATTGGATTAAAGAGCGGTTTCAGAGTTGTACCATCGATTGTCGCCAGCAGCTACTTGCGCTGGTCTTCCCACTCCAATTCGGCTATGCCAGCCTTTTTGGAGACATCTTCCAGCTCGCGCTGGGCCACCTCCAGCTCTGCCTTGAAGCGGAGAGCATCGAGTTCCCCGTAGGGCACGGGGGAGTAGCGGTCCGACTCCGAGGAATCGTCCGGCAGGGGCTGACCGGCCGGCGCAGAAGATGGGTTCCATTGAATAAGCCTGAAACAGAGGTGATCGTCAAGAACGAAAGAGGATCGAAGATGAATCGTAAAAGAAAAATTGACGATCATTGCCTCCGACGCGCACTGGCGCGGCTCCCCTCCATCTCGTCAGCGGCTCAGAGCCGGTTGTTGCTACTCGCCATGCTTCTAGGATTTGCGCTGATTGGAAAAGAAGACTTGAGATTGGCGAAGATTTGGGAGCTAAAGGCTTGGTGAAGAGCTGGGTGCACCCACGGTTTTCATTTATAGGCCTGGCAAGATAGATCGTGGCCTCAGATCGTGGCTCTAGATCGTGGCGCATATCCCAAGAAACTTGGAAGGTGGAGAGGTTTCCTTGACCGATCCGCCGTCAGGTCGTTTGGAGTTCTAGGCTGAGTCGTATTCGGTTGACTGGCTCGGCTGAAAGGAAGTTAAGGTGCCATTCGGGCATTGGCATTTTTTAGCTATTGATTACCGAATGGGTCGCTCAGCGTTGCAATTAAGGACGTGCAGAGGAAAAGGAAAGCAAAATTGCAAGAGCAAATGTTGCAAGGACGACCAGTTCGGTTACACCTCGATCAATACATCTAAATGTTTAAATACTTCGCAATTACATTGGAGGCGTTCGATGTTGTCTAGTGGATGTTCTCCATCCGTTCTTGATAATCCTTCTGAGCGTCAGACAAGATGGTGAGTTCTGCATCACATTAGTTTACCTCAGCTATAGCCGATGTCGCTTCCTGTTGGATTTTCTCTATCAGTCCAGGAAGTTCGGCTTTCCTCCTGTCGTCAGCTTCTATTTCTGCTGATAGGCTTTTCAGCTCTGCCTCCAGTGCGGCTTTTCTGGTGATTTTCAGCTCACGAGCAGCTTGCAGATGGGCCAATGTCCCTTTGTGACTCTCAGTCTGAGATTGTGCTCCCTTTACGACTTGTTCAGCTTCGGCTTTCTTCTGTTCAACAGCCGGACGAGAAGATACATTCCTCAGATCCCGTCTTATGGCTACATAATGAACATCCAGGCCAGAGATGGGTTCAAGTGAGGCCCTGACATCTTCAGGAAGTTCTTGGCTGATAGGTCTAAGCATGTCCTCGAAATAATCAAGGTCTCTGATCTGATCTCGGGCCTCTCTTTGCAGCCAGGCAAAAATTTCCTTGAGCCTTTCTTGCACTTCCTCTGACAAGGTTTGAGGCACCCTTTCCCTCGTCTCGGCAATTGGGTTGCTCCCCATTGGTGGGTTTGATGATGACGGAGCCTGATCCTGAATGAATAACATTGGCGAGTCAGGGGTATCAGGAACTAAAAGATGACATGATTAAGTGCAAATGATCACCTCATGTATGACTTCCTAAACTGGGACAGGGTTTTGTTCAGTTTCAGGGGAGATTTCTGGAGCCACTGGCGAAGGGGGTGCTCGTGGCAAAGCTGAAGCTTCTGTGTGAGAGGGTGATACAGCTTCTGGTAACTCTGAAGCTTCTGGCTGGAGAGGAGATGGATTCACCTCTGCTAGGATTGATGTTTCTGCCTGGCCAGTAGGTGACTGAGCCCTTGGAGGACTTGGAGGATCTGGTCGAATGGGGAAGTTCATCTCTGGCGAGGTTGGTGTTTCTGTCTGAGCAGAGGGTGATTGAGTCCCTGATGAAGATGAGATCTCTACTTGGACAGATGGCTCAGCCCTGGGTGGACTTGCCGAAGGACCGATACGGCGAACCGAGAGGGGGGGGGGGGGGAGTGAATGGGAGCCGATAAAAATTCTTCTCGAAGGAGATGAAAACTCCAACAAGACGAACGCGGCTTCCAACACACGTCTCCGACTCACTACCAAGGTTGGTCAAGCCCACGTAGCCACCGGAGTGCCACCGGACCTAGGAACCAACACGCAACCTTCCGACCCGAGAAACGCGGCGGAAAAACAAACCCCGAGTCTACGAGACCCACACCGGTCGGACGGGTGAGCACCACCGGTCGAGCCGGTCCCTGCTGGTGAAACTGAGCAACTTTCACTAAGTGGCTCTACACCGGTCAGACCGGTGAGACACACCGGTCAGACCGATGCCAGCCTGAAAGCTCCCAAGGCACCAAACAGGCCAACCGACCACCAAACGGACCCAAACTCGAAACAGCAGCAACACGAGCCAACAACGAACACACCAAGACGTTCACCCGAGCAAAAACCCAACAGGGCTCGCACCGGTCAGACCGGTCAAGAGCACCGGTCAGACCGGTGTAGCCTGGGCAGCTCGGGATGAACAGCACCCGCGGGTCAACTCCCCCAAATCCAAATCTCGATCTCCCGAATCGCTCCACGGACTTGAACAAGACTTTGGGGATATCAGGAACACCTCATGAGGAGTCCATAGCCAAGTTTAATCCCACCAAATCTCGTCCAAAAAGGAGGAATCAAAGAAATCCCGCCGAAAGCACTTCCAACCCAAGAACTCAAGAGAACCCCAAAATCGAGCACTTTTACTCACAGATTTGGGAGGGGAATCACAACCCAAAGAACCACGAAGGGTTCCCACAAATTTCCCCCATCAAATCCCCAAGAGAAAAGCCCCGAAAACACCCCAAAGAAATCACGAAGAGAGGACTCCGAAAATCACCACCAAGAACAACCGGGGAAAACACATCCAAACCTTGAGGAACCACGCCGAATCATCTATACATGAAACAAAGGTTCGTACAAGGTCTAGCAAACCGCCCGATCATCCATCCCTCTCTACAAGATCTCTCCGTGAAGCTCTCTTGCTAGTCCTAAGGAAAACCTAGAGAAAATAGGTGGAAAATAGGAAAACTAATGAGCTAGGGTTCCAAGAGTTGGCTGCCATCCTCTCACCTCTTGGGTTATATGGAGGCAACCGAATGTCTAAAATGCCCTTCTCTACTAACTAGGGATACAAGCCCCTCAAGGGCGATTTGGAATTCTTGATGTCTTCACCATCGGACGGATGCCGGCGACCGCACCCTGCGTAGCCTTGACGCAAGCCATGCGATCCCGACGCGTGTCCTCCGCTTCGAAGATTCCGGACTGCGTCGTCGCACACCGGTCGACCGGTCCCCACGGACGGACCGGTCAGACCCACCGGTCAGACCGGTCTGGTGCTGCTGCACCTCCGTCTTCGGTTCTCCGGTCTTGGCTTTGTGGATAAACCAAGGAACCCAGTGGTTTTATGGTGAGCCACCGGAAACCCCGCGAACTCGGTGTAGCCTCCGCCAATCTCCACTCATGACTTGGCTCCCACGTAGTCCCGGCTCGACCTTGGTTTTGAGGCTCAACCAAGAAACCGTCCACGACTTCATCTTGCTGTTCATGCCACCATGCGGCCCGCACTTGACCCCCGCCGGCCACCGGGTCCCTCGAACAAAGCCTACTTGTCTTCTCCACACCCGGAGGCCTCACCGCAATGACCTTTCGCGCTTGTTCTTCACCCGCACCAACACCGGTCAAGCCGCAACCCGCACCCGCAATACTTAGCCAAGAATCAATCCACACAACGTTGTCAATCACTCATCACACAAGGAAGCGACCATCCAACGGTCCTCGAACCACACATGGTCCTCAATCTCCCCCTTGATGAGTGCATTGACAACACCCACACGAAAGTAACAAGCGAGAAAAGAAAATAAAAAGAAACGAACAAAAAGAAACTCCAACAAGCGATCGAAAGCCAAACAAAGGCAAAGAGCAAGATCACTTGAAGAAGACAAGTCTCGGACCCCTTAGGCAAGGGCAACGGCTCGACACATCCGAGACAAAGCGAAATTCAAGCATAGAGCGCAAACCACCGAAACAAAGCTCGAAAACTCACAAAGAGCTCCCCCTGCACACATGCAAGCTCCCCCTGAACCAATGCAACTCCCCCTGGACGAATGCATGCAAACCACTTGAAAACAGGACAGCTGCATCACTTTCAGCTCACACCGGTCAGACCGGTCATCACCACCGGTCAGACCGGTGCCCAACATATGTACGGGACCAAGCACTCACACCGGTCGGACCGGTGACCACGACCGGTCGGACCGGTGCACAACGGAGCCCGAAATGGCTCGAAACCACCGAAAACCTTCCAAACACGTCCGACAAGCCATTTCAAGCTCAAACTTCCCCCCCTTGTTGGCAATGCATGAATCGAGCCAAAAATGCAAAAAATGCAACCAAGAGCTTCTCAAATAGACAAAATTCAACAAAGAAAGCTACACATGTCCAAATGAGCAAGTTAGGTACTCTACGGCTTCGTATCGCTCTCAACTACATGATCACCAAGTTTCACAACCATTGGACGAAGCTAAAATGGATTTTGGCAATTTTGCGAAAAACTTGCCTCTCATGAGCAAAGTCCTAAACATGATCAAAGCATATCAAAATGGCAAAGCCACACAAACTTCATGCTAGCACGGCCATTTTAATCATAAGACCATCACAAACACCCACAAGCACCTCATGTCATGTCAAAGCCACCGAGCCATGTGCCTACTTCTATGTATGAGACTTCTCATTGGTAGGCATCATGCAACGGTTTAGCACCCAAAGCAATTTAAATTCAGCACATATGACATGGGAGCACATTTCCAAGCATTTTTCATTTCATTTTCAGATTTGTAAATGGTACATGAAATGTCTTTGCGACAAAAAGGAACTTATGCTCCTCCACAAGATAAATCTAGAGGGCTAAACATTCATGATGGCAAATGAGCCTTTGGCCCCATATGATCAATAAACTAGCTATCCAACCACAAATTAAGCATAGCAAAGCCACAAAAACATGTCAAGAGCATGTAAAGGCATTTACACATGAAAGAGCATACATGTGACATTTTTCAAAAGCATAGCTATCAACCATGGATTATTTATCAAGATCATCAAGAGCTAAGCCAAACTAACCGTAGCATACCAAACAAGCTCATAAAGACATATATCTCATTCCATGGTGAACAATGTATATTAGAGAAGCTTTTCCTAACCAATGCATATGATACAAAATGCATGCAATCTAAGATACAAGGATGCCTATACATCATGTTACATATGCCATGCCAAATGCAAGAAATGCACAAAGAAAAGCTATACATATGCTACAAACCGGCTCCTCGAGGGGAGGCAAAACGGGCTCGACACCACCGGCAAAAGAAAGCTCCCACACACCCAACTCAAGAAATCAAACACACACCAAGTTCCCCCCGCAAACGAGTGAACGTTGCTTGATCTAGAGGTTTGGTGAAAATATCGGCTAGTTGGTGATGTGTGGGTACATGGATCAACGCTATCTTTCCTTTCTCAACGTTGTCTCTCAGGAAATGGTACCTCACTTCTATGTGCTTGGTTTTAGAATGGAGCACCGGGTTCTTTGCAACGCTTATGGCAATCGGTGCTATCACATTGAAGTGGGACATGGGTATACTCCTCACCAAAGTCACTCATGGTGTAGGTGATCCAAAGGAGCCGAGAGCAACAACTAGCGAGCGGCAACATACTCGGCTTCGGTCGTGGATTGAGCAACACTCGACCGCTTACGAGAAGACCAAGACACCAACGAAGAACCCGGAAACCGGCAAGTCCCGAAGTGGACTTCCTATCCATCCGACACCCGGCAAAATCCGCGTCCGAAAAGCCATGAAGCGCCAAAGAAGAGGACGCGGAGTACCAAAGGCCGAAGTCGGGAGTGTGACGCAAGTACCCGAAAATTCTCTTCATCGCTTGCCGATGCGAAGTCCTCGGAGACGCTTGAAAACGAGCGCACGGACACACCGAGAAGCGCGTATGTCCGGCCTCGTCGCCGTCGAGTAAGGGAGTGACCCGATCATGCTTCGGTACTCCTTCTGGTCCACGTGTTCACCTTCCTCATCCGCATCAAGAGCCGTAGTCGTACTCATCGGCGTCGTCATAGCCTTGGAGTCCTCCATCTTGAACTTTCTCACAATGTCCTTGGTGTACTTAGCCTGGTGCACAAATGTTCCTTCCTTTGATTGCTTGATTTGTAGCAGGAAGAAGAACGCAACTCACCCATCATGCTCATCTCAAACTCCCCGCTCATATCATCCGCAAACCTCGCAACAAGAGAGTTAGACGAGCCACCAAAGACAATATCATCCACGTACACCCGCACAATCGGGATATCTCCCGCTTTTGCCTCGTCAAAAAAAACAAGGTCCGATCAACCTTCCCCATCTCAAAACCTCTCTCAAACAAGAACCCCCTCAACCTCGCCATACCAAGATCTAGGCGCCGCTTCAACCCATACGGCGCCTTCCTCAACTTGTACACCCGGTGGGGGTACTTCTCACTCTCAAACCCCGAGGCTGCCTCACATACACTTCTTCCTCCAACACTCCATTCGGAAAAGCACTCTTCACATCCATTTGGTGCAACTTGAACCCATTAGCCACGAGAAAAGACTAGAAGGATCCTAATCGCCTCCAAACGGGCTACGGGGAGCAAAGGTCTCCTCGTAGTCGATCCCCTCCTTCGATCGAACCCCCGAGCAACAAGTCTCGACTTGTTCCTCACAACCTCACCCTTCTCTCCCTCTTTGTTTTTCCACACCCACTTTGTACCAATCGGCTTACACCCCGGGGGAGGGTCAACCAACTCCCACACCCGATTCCTCTCAAAGTTCTCCAACTCCTCATGCATCGAGTTAACCCAATTGTGATCGGATAGTGCGTGTCCAATGGCTTTGGGCTCGAAAGAAGCAACAAATGCAGCATGAGCAAAATGGGAATTGTTTCGAACCCTCGACCGTGTAGTGCGTTCATTCATGTCGCCGATGATCCTCGAAGCTGGGTGATCCACCTGAACTCGCCGGGGAGGTTCTCGCCTCGAAGCTACCTCCCCCTCAACATCAGCTTCTCCTCGTTCTTGGTTTGTCGTCGTAGGTGTAGCAGAGGGTCCATCCATCATCGTAGTCGAAGTAGTGGGTACATGTTCGGCGGGGGCACCACACCGCCATCTTCGTCATCACCATGTTCATGCTCCTCCTCCCGAAAGATCTCCTCGCCAAGCTCATCATCACCGCACACTCAAAGACAAGCCGACTACATGGCTCTGTCTCGTCGAAGGTTACCTCGCAAGTCTCCACGATTTGGTTAGTTTCAAGATTGAGCACACGATTTGCTCTAGAATGAGATGCATAACCAAAGAAAATGCCATCGACGGACCTAGCCTCAAACTTATCCAACTTCCTGCCTTTCTTCAGAATGAAACACTTGCAACCAAAGACATGGAAGTGACTCACCTTGGGTGTGCGACCATGCATCAACTCATAGCATGTCTTCTTCTTGTGCACTCTGAGGTATATCCTGTTCGACACATAGCACGCGGTATTCACCGCCTCAGCCCAATACCTCCTCGGAGTCCTATGCTCATCAAGCATCGTCCGAGCCATCTCGCACAAGGTCCTGTTCTTCCTTTCCACAACACCATTCTGGGAGGCGTATACGGACTCGAAACCGGTGCTCAAGACCCAAGTCATGACAAAAGGTTTCAAAACGAGAGTTCCCGAATTCCGAGCCATTATCCTTGCGGATAGCTCGTATGGCATCTCCGTGCCTCTCGTTCCTCAACCTCAAGACTAGATCTTGAACAAAACCAAACGTCTCCCCCTTATCCTCCGGAAAGAACACCCACACATACCGAGAATAGTCATCCACCACAACAAGGACATACCACTTCCCACCGCGGGATCGCACACGAGCCGGGCCAACAAGGTCCATATGGAGCGGCTCGCATGGACGCTTAGTCATCACATCGGTGAGAGGCGGGTGAGAAGAGGCCACCATCTTGGCATGCCTACACGGAGCACAAACCAACTCTTTCTCAAGCTTCAACCGTGGCAATCCTCGGACCAAATTGAGTTTACTCAAGCGAGACAAAAGGTCAAAGCTCAAGTGACCCAACTTCCTATGCCACTTCCACAACTCACTCGAAGAACCGGCAAAGAAACAACGCTCAACACCCGAAGACCGAGAAAAATCAGCACGAAACACCGACCCTCGGGAACGACCATACAAACAAGGTCCCCTCGAGAGTCCACAATCCGAGAACCACCGAGGCCGAAACAACACCTCAAAACCCTCATCCAACAACCGAGACACGAAAGCAAATTGTACCCCGGCGATTGAACAAGAGCAACACGCCTCAGAGTGATCTTGTCACTCACTTTTATCTCACCTTCTGAAAGCACACGCCCACGCCCATTGTCCCCAAAGGTGATGTACCTCTTCGTCACCACCGGGACGAGACTTGAGAACCACCCCCTGTCTCCGGTCATATGCCTCAAACAACCGGAGTCAATCAACCAAATGTTCTTCAAGTCTCCCACCTGAAATTCAAAAATAGGCACGTGAGCGAACAAACGACTCGACTCGGGGTTAGTACCAAAGGAGGAAAACCGAGGCCGAGCCATTTGCTCGAAAGTGGGGTTAGCACCAACCAAAGCATCTCTCCTACCAAAGCTACCTCCACGAACACCACCACGGTAACCACCCCGAGGGAACCACCCCTCTCGCCCGGAGGAGGACCAAAACCACGCAAGAAAGCCCGTGGAACGTCCTTCCTCTCCAACTCAACGCCACGACTCCTCCAATCCCCGTATTGAGCACGAGGAGGAGAACGCCTAGCAACCGACCACCCGCACTCTTTCCGGCCCAACCACCGAACCACGACCACCGAAACAACCCTCGCACCCGTACGAGCTCGAAACCCGAACATCCGTCCGTCCCGTGCCCGCACCGGTCCGACCGGTGCCCCACACCGTCCGACCGGTGTGCACGGACAAGCAACACCACCTGCAGCCTTTTTCTCTCCCCAAGCCCGAACCGTCCTCACAATCGCCTTGCCCCCGGGCATCTGCATACGAGGCTCAAGTACACCATCGGAAGGGTGGTACTTGTCCTTGTTTGCCCACTCCTTCCTCATTCTCTCCTCTCGCTTCCTCTTGAAGCAAAACTCCTCCTTATGGCCATCTCTCCCACAATAGCCACAATGGAACCTCACAAGCTTAGGCTTTGGCTTGGGATGTGGCTGCTCACTCGGTTTCTCTCCACTCAAACCCTCCACCGGTTTCTCACCACTTGCCTTCTCACTCTCCTTCCCAAAGAACACTTTCCCCGAAGTGCTCACAAACTTGATAGGCTTTTGTAGGTCATTTGTGGGTGTAGGAAACACGGGTGGAGGCTGGGGTTGTGTCTAGCCGATTCCTTAGATGGTTAGGTTTTGGTGGGAACTCATTCTTGTGGTGGGTTTTTGGTGGCTCCGGGATATTCTCTCCACTTCCCTCACCAACCTTGTTTGCTCCAAGCCCCTCACCATCTTGCCTCTTAAAGGCCTCGATCATCATACTCAGCGAGGCTCGTGACCGGACAACCACCCCATCAACTTCCTCAAATCATCATTCTCATCCCGCAAACGGTCAACATAATGTGCAAGCTCCAAATTTTTCAATGCATGCATTTCACGGGTAGAGCAAGATGTAGGCATGGGTTCCTTCAATTTAGCCTCGAGCGAACTAGTGTAAGCATGCATCTCATCAATCTTAGCATGCAAAACGGGGCAAGAAGTGCAACCACCTAGCAAAGCGAGGTCTAGACTTAAGCTCGGCCACTTCAACCCTAAGCACATCTAGTTCCTCACACTTGGAGGCATGCTTCTCCTTGAACAAAGCAAGATCGGCAAGGAATATGGAGCAATCAGCACAATCATTCTCATCGAAACAACGGGGCTAGACTTAAGCGAATCAATCTCAAGCTTGCTATCAAGCACCCGTGTCTCTAGCTCGGCCACTCTAGTCCTAGCATCCTCGAGTGAAGCCCTAAGCTCTTTCCTCATTTTCTTGGCCTCTCTAAGCATGTCATCACGGTTATCAAGCAAAGAGCCAAGCCTCTCATTCTCCCGGTGCAAGAAGGGAAGTTCATCACGCACCTCGTCGTCGGACTCGAGTCCGAGTCGCTCTGTGTGCTCTTCTTGCCGCCGGAGCTCGGCGCCATGGTGCGAAGCCATCTCTCGCGAAGCGGCTCGGCCGCTCGGGTTCTTGGACGACTTCTTGTTCTTGCGGCGATCTCCCTCGTCTTCACCGCTTGCTCGAGCTCGAGGTGGAGTACGCGGAACTGGAGTCGACGTCGCTCGCTCCAACCATCGCTCGGGCCTTGCCTCGGCCCTCCTTCTTCCTCGATCGTCGCTCGTCCTTGTACTTGTTCTTGTGCTTGCTCTTGTGGTCGCGCCTCGAACGGTACTTGCCATCGTTCATCCTCGGCTTGTGCTTGTAGCTGTCCTTGTTCTCGGCCTTCTCCGGGCAGTCGGCGACGAAGTGTCCCGGCTTGCCGCACTGGAAGCAAGTCCTCGTGTTCCTCCTCATGTTCACGCGGTTCTCGTGCAGCCTCTCGAACCGCCTCGTCAACAGTGCCAGCTCGTCCTCTCCAAGGTCATCAAACTCCTCATCTGGCATAGACATCAAAGAGGAAAACGAGAACATCCTGGTGGATGGGTTAGAGTTAGTCTTTCCTTTGGAACCACCAACGAGGGCAAGACTATGGGAATCAGTCGGTCCCTCGAGCTTGGCGGTCATGCCCCTATCCACCTCGGCCGACTTGAGCTTCGAGAACGGCTCGTTCACCGTCGAGTATCATACCTCTCCGACTCGACTATGGCCTCGAACTTTCCGCCCCATATCGTACGATCCAAAGAGTGTAAGAGCTTGACCGCTCTATCATGATCATCGTACGGGAGCACGTCCACATTGGCCCTCATGTTGTTCACCACTACCGTGAACCTCTGAAACAAGGCATCGATGGACTCACCGGGGAGATGAGTGAAGTTCTCGTACTCTCTCCGGTAGGTCGCATACAACCGTGCTCGAACACGGGCGTTCCCAACATGAGCCTCCTTCAACACCGCCCAAATCCTACAAGCCAAGTGCTCGGTGTGCACCCGATCGAACTCGGCTGACACAAAGCACGAAACAAGTAGTCGACCGCCTTATTGTTGGCGTCGAATCTGTCCCTCGACCCTGGAGCAAGGAAATCCATCGGCTGGACATAGCCTGTGTCCACCGTGACATCCCAAAGCAGCTGACCCTTTCCGCGGAGGAACGCACCCATCCGCTTGCTCCACATCTGGTAGTTCTTGCCATCGAAGTGTGGAGGACCCGAACCCCGTTCCTGGTACGCCATCCTTGGATCTTAGACTGGTTAGAGTCAACAAAGACCCGAACCGCGCTGCGATACCACTTGAAGGACCGATACGGCGAACCGAGGAGAGGGGGGGAGTGAATGGGAGCCGATAAAAATTCTTCTCGAAGGAGATGAAAACTCCAACAAGACGAACGCGGCTTCCAACACACGTCTCCGACTCACTACCAAGGTTGGTCAAGCCCACGTAGCCACCGGAGTGCCACCGGACCTAGGAACCAACACGCAACCTTCCGACCCGAGAAACGCGGCGGAAAAACAAACCCCGAGTCTCTGAGACCCACACCGGTCGGACGCGGTGAGCACCACCGGTCGGACCGGTCCCCGCCGGTGAAACCGAGCAACTTTCACTAAGTGGCTCTACACCGGTCGGACCGGTGAGACACACCGGTCGGACCGATGGCGACCGAAAGCTCCCAAGGCACCAAACGGGCCAACCGACCACCAAACGGACCCAAACTCGAAACGAGCGGCAACACGAGTCAACAACGAACACACCAAGACGTTCACCCGAGCAAAAACCCAACGGGGCTCGCACCGGTCGGACCGGTCAAGAGCACCGGTCGACCGGTGTAGCACGGGCGGCTCGGGATGAACAGCACCCGCGGGTCAACTCCCCCAAATCCAAATCTCGATCTCCCGAATCGCTCCACGGACTTGAACAAGACTTTGGGGATATCAGGAACACCTCATGAGGAGTCCATAGCCAAGTTTAATCCCACCAAATCTCGTCCAAAAAGGAGGAATCAAAGAAATCCCGCCGAAAGCACTTCCAACCCAAGAACTCAAGAAAACCCCAAAATCGAGCACTTTTACTCACGGATTTGGGAGGGGAATCACAACCCAAAGAACCACGAAGGGTTCCCACAAATTTCCCCCATCAAATCCCCAAGAGAAAAGCCCCAAAACACCCCAAAGAAATCACGAAGAGAGGACTCCGAAAATCACCACCAAGAACAACCGGGGAAAACACATCCAAACCTTGAGGAACCACGCCGAATCATCTATACATGAAACAAAGGTTCGTACAAGGTCTAGCAAACCGCCCGATCATCCATCCCTCTCTACAAGATCTCTCCGTGAAGCTCTCTTGCTAGTCCTAAGGAAAACCTAGAGAAAATAGGTGGGAAATAGGAAAACTAATGAGCTAGGGTTCCAAGAGTTGGCTGCCATCCTCTCACCTCTTGGGTTATATGGAGGCAACCGAATGTCTAAAATGCCCTTCTCTACTAACTAGGGATACAAGCCCCTCAAGGGCGGATTTGGAATTCTTGATGTCTTCACCATCGGACGGATGCCCGGCGACCGCACCCTGCGTAGCCTCGACGCAAGCCATGCGATCCCGACGCGTGTCCTCCACTTCGAAGATTCCGGACTGCGTCGTCGCACACCGGTCAGACCGGTGCTCCTCACCGGTCAGCCCGGTCCCCACCGGTCAGACCGGTCAGACCCACCGGTCGGGCCGGTGCCGTGCTGCTGCACCTCCGTCTTCGGTTCTCCGGTCTTGGCTTTGTGGATCAACCAAGGAACCCAGTGGTTTTCTGGTGAGCCACCGGAAACCCCGCGAACTCGGTGTAGCCTCCGCCAATCTCCACTCATGACTTGGCTCCCACGTAGTCCCGGCTCGACCTTGGTTTTGAGGCTCAACCAAGAAACCGTCCACGACTTCATCTTGCTGTTCATGCCACCATGCGGCCCGCACTTGACCCCGCTGGCCACCGGGTCCCTCGAACAAAGCCTACTTGTCTTCTCCACACCTGGAGGCCTCACCGGCGATGACCTTTCGCGCTTGTTCTTCACCCGCACCAACACCGGTCAAGCCGCAACCCGCACCCGCAATACTTAGCCAAGAATCGGTCCACACAACGTTGTCAATCACTCATCACACAAGGAAGCGACCATCCACCGGTCCTCGAACCACACATGGTCCTCACTTGCTCGTTGAGATACTGGGACATCCACAAGTTGATCCACCATTGTTTCCCTTGAAAATTCCGGATCAAGAATGAGTGCCAGTGTTGATCTTTAAGGGAAGGAGTGATAAAGATCATACCAGTGAATGGAGCATTGGCAGGTTCTGAAGCTGAGGATTGTGGAGTTCTAGTCTGAAATTGCATAAGATAGAATTTATCAGAAAAGAGTAATCCTGTGATCAAGAAAAAAGGAATTTTACCTCAATAAGGACTTTCTTGATGGTTCTTCTCCTCTTAGCATTTGGAGGTGCAATCAGAGACAAGCCTTGCCTCCTGTCAGCAGTAATGCTGGACAGAGTTGGATCTGTTGTTGCATACCTAGCCATTAATTGAGCCAGGGTTGGTGATCTAAATCCCAATGCTGAGATTGGGCCTACTGCATTGTAAGTGATCTCCCTGGCTAGAGGGGCAGGCATTGTGTTCTATGGGTAAAAGAAATAAAAATCAGGATCATGGTTAGAAGAGGAAATGTCTGATTTGAGGAAAGGGATAGTCATATTACCTCTGAGGTTGGTTGAAAGTCAGGCATCAGTTCTATAAAAAACAAATGCACAGGCTCACTGAAGATATGATCATGGAATTCTTGCCACCAGGAGTTGAAGGTGGGGTGAGCTATTGTTGTAGGTGTGAAGGGCCAGGTGTAAACAGATGGACTGCATACATACTGAAAAACCCTGCTGGTTTGAGTAAGCTCTTTGATTTCCTCTCTGGGCTTGAGGAATTTATGCAGAAACAGTCTCGGGGGCATCTGGCCACATCCAAGTTGCTGAGCCATCATGTTGGGCTGATAGTATTCATAAGTACTGTGGTTTAGCCTCCCTCCACTGAATTCAGCTGGCAGAATGCATGGGTGGATGATGATGTTGAGGATTTCCAGAAATCTTCCATCTTGGCGTTCAGTTTCAAAGGATAACTCACAAGGGAGAGTTAAATTGTCATTATCCAAATAAGGAAGCCAAAGAGGATTTTGGAAGCCTTTGAAGAAGAGCTCGAAGAGCTGGCTGACATTCTGCTTGATGAGAACAATTGAAGTAGCTTCTCCATAGGTGTGGCATCCTCTGGTGACTTGGGGTTCCCCTTCATGATAGTTGGATGAAGGGAAGAGCCGGGTGTTCAGGTCAACACCAACAATCTGGTGCATGTGCAGTTGCAGCCACATTTGTACAAACCACCAAGGACCATTGACACATGCTATCCTCTGGCTGGTGTACATTTGGGTGACAGTTTGATGAAGCATGTGGTATACACTACCCAGGAGGTATTTCCCGAGAGGAAGGCGATTACCATTGGCTAAGTGTGAAGCCATTGCAATGTGATTCAGAGTAGGCTCATTGGCTTTACCACAGAAGATGAACCTGCACAGCCACATGTTCAGGAACGCCCTGTATTCAACTTCACCAAGGGGGCCATCCTTCATACGATTCTGGATATAATTTTTGTATCCGCTCCCTGGTTTCACCCCTATTTGTCTTGTGGAACCTCTGAAATTCCAGGGACGAACAGATCCTGTAATGTCAAGGCCGGTAATCATGTATACATCGGCCAGAGTTGGGGACATTGGCCGTGACCAAAAAGGAAGGCGTTGACGCCATTTGACCAGAAGTGGCAAGCTGCTATCAAGAGGTCTTCGTTTTTGGGGGTCTCGGCCAAAGACAACTCCAAGCATTGAGCAATGCGGAGGGTATCCCAGTTTTGGGTCCTGGCACTCTTATCCGCAAGAATTCTTTGGTACCAATTTTTCCAGCCTGCAATTGGGGGCAAGGGCCAGTTCTTGAAAGCATCCTGCCACAGGGGAGGCTTGGTTAAAGCCACTTTGAAGGGGATCCTTTGGGATTCAGCTGTGATAAATTCGCGAGGATCAGAAACTCCCACAAGACCAAGGAAGTATGATCTTGAATTGGCCTCAGTACGGATTAAAAGATCGGTGGAGAGCTCCTGAGGGAAAGAGGAGAAGAAATCTCAGGTAAAAATTGAAAATCTGAATGCCGAATGAAGCTTATGGTGGAGGAATTTACCTGAGCAGCTTGATTTTGAGCCGCCATTGGGGATTTGAGCTCAGAAAAGGTGATCTAGGGTTTGGATCTAGACGAAGACTCCGGCGGATTGCGAAGAGAGAGAACAAGTGTTGAACAGATTCGATTTGAAGATGTTGGTGGCTGGAGTCAATTCCGGAATAAAATCACTTTTATCCCGTAATTGAAGGGGCATGTGTTAACACCAAAATTTGGTAAGGAGTCTGACTTGTGGGTCCAACTCGGTGAGAAATCTGTCCGGTGGGAGGAAGGTTTCTTCAGATGCATTTGGCAGAAAAATCCGCAGTCGGCTATCTGCTTCCGTTCGGCAAGGAAACTGTTGAGCTGATTTTGCGAGATTATATGGTGACGTGGCCCGAGCGTAAAGGATGAATGGATGGATAAGCGATCGATCTTAGAGATAAATTAGGTATCAAATCCATTCGAGGTCGTACTTGGAAGGGTATAAATATGAACCCTGAATGTATGTAACATATACGAAATCATTCTCAATACAAACCGGCTTTACGCCAAACCCTAGAGTCCATTTGTCGTGTCATCGAATGAGGACCAGGAGCGTCCCAGTGGTCGATGGATGACCGCTCCTCAGTGATGAGTGATTGACAACGGGTGTTGGACTGACTCTTGGCTTAGTGCGTAGGTGTAGGCTGCGGCCTAGTTCGTGTTGTTGCGAGGTGAAGAACGGGGCGCGAAAGGTCTTCGGCCTTGAGGGGCCTCCGGGAGATGGAGAGACAAGTAGGCTCGGTTCGAGGGACCCGGTGGACAGCGGGACTGGGTGCGGGTCACATGGTGGCGACACAAGCAAGACGAAGTCATGGACAAGCGAGCCGGTGCACGGTGGCGGTCGAGTCAAGTGGTTTGGCGGGAGGCCGGACCGGGCACGCGGGGTTTGGTGGTTTGCCCACAAAACCATCGGCGGACGGTTTCTTGGTTTGGCCTCAAAACCAAGTCCGAGGGCCCAACACGACGGAGACGGGATCCGGGCGTGTCGGGAAGCTTCGAGGCGGAGGACACGCGGCGGGATCGCATGGCTTGCGTCGGGAAGATGCGGGGGTGCGGCAAAGGCGTGGCCGTTCGATGGCAAGACCCACAAACAATACCAAAATGCCCCTACGTGGGTTGTATCGCCGTAGTGTAGTTAGGGGTAGTCGAGTCATTTACCACTCCGGCGGGACCTCGATATATAAGCCATGAGTGTGCGTTGATGGCTCTCTCTCTCCGCGACTTAGGGTTTCATTTCCTCCCTCCCCTTTCTCATTTTCGTAGCTATTTTCCTTCCTATTTTCTCTAGGCTAGCATGAGAGCTTCATGAGAGATTTGTTGAGAGGGATGGATGCTAGGGCGGCATGCTAGACCTTGTGAATCTTTCCTGGTTTGTATAGAAGATTCGGGGTTGTTTTTCGTGGCTTTTTGTGCTTGTTTTCGTGTCTTTGTTCCCGGTGTGATTCCGCGGATTTGAGTGGGTTTCTCTCCGGATTTCTTTGAGGGAAACATGGATAGATGTCTTGTGCATCTTTGTGCTTGATCTTGTGCCCTCAAACGCCGGAAACCACTTCGATTCGTGAGTTTTCGTTCGGTGCTCTAGCTTTTGGTGGTGCTCAAAGGATTCGCGATTCCGGTGATTTAGGGAGTTAGGAGGCAAGATTTTTGGGCTATAGCATCCTTGTGTGACGTTTTTCAAGTTCCCAAACCCTTGTCTCCATAGCTTCAACCGTTTGGGAAATCCGATGATGATTTGGGGGAGTTGACTTTCGGGGTCGGGGGCCGTTTCGCTCTGTCCGCACTCGGCGGACGATCCGCGGGGGAGGTCGCGGACGGTCCACGTGGGTCGTGTTCGTCCCGTGTTCTTCGTGTTCTTGCTCGTCCTTCGTTTCGATCCGTCGCGATTTTGGTTTTTGGTTGGACGGAGTTTCGGACGGTCCGCGGTGTTGGGCGGACGGTCCCGCGGGTGCTTGGCGGACGGTCCGCGAGCTCCCCGCGGACGGTCCGTGGTTCGTGGGTGGATTTGGTCCGTTCGTGTGATTTAACGGACGGTCCGCGGCTCGGGCGGACGGTCCGCGGCTCGGGTGCGGACGGTCCGCGGTACCCGGCCGGACGGTCCGCGCGGCCCCGTGCGGACGGTCCTCCCCTCCTGCGCGGACCGTCTGCCAGAGCCCGTGTGCTTTGCTTCTTGGTTCGATTCCTTCCTCCCTTTTCTAGTGCTTCCGCGTGTGCTTCTAGGAATCGTTCCTAAGGCTAGAGGTTGATCCATAACCTCGTGGTCTTGGCGATTGGTGCGTGATTCGATCCATCGCTTGTGTGTGACCGGGATTTGAGTAGGGCATAGGCCGGGTTCTTTGGGAAGAATTTTTACCGGCTCCTATTCACTCCCCCTCTCTAGTCGCCATCCGATCCTTCAATTGGTATCGTAGCTTGGTGCCGGATTCTTTGCGACTTTGACAAGTCTCGAATCCCAAGATGGCGTACGTTGAGCGGGGGCGGTCCGCCGCACTTCGATGGCAAGGGTTACCACAAGTGGGCGGCTCGTATGATGATTTTTCTTCGTGGAAAGTTGTTGGATTTTATTGTGCTTGACAAGACCTATGCTATTCCGGTCAACATCCATACTCTTATGGTGACCGATGCCGATGCTAAGGCCAAGTATGAGGCTAATGCAAAAGCCGTTGATCACTTGTGCCGGAGCTTGTGTGATCCAGAGTTTGAGCGTGTTCGCCATTTGAATCTTGCTTGGCAAATTTGGGAAAAGTTGTTGGTTGCTCACGGTGGTGATAACCATGTGAAGGCTCGCCTCTTTGTCTCTTACCGGATGCAATATGAGAATTTCACTCCACTTCCGGTGAGGACATTGATGCGATGTTTCGGAGGTTCACCGCCATCGTGAACAACATGAAGGCTAATGTTGAGGATTTTCCGTACTCCGAGCATGATCGGGCTTTGAAGCTCTTGCATGTCTTGGACCCAAATGTTTGGGGTGCTAAGGTTGAGGCCATCAAAAAGTCTGGGCATTACTTGACTATTGAGTTGGATGACCTCTTTTCTAAGCTCAAGTCGGCCGAGGTTGACGGGAAGTTGCTATCCAAGCATGAGGGCTCGACCGACCATAGTCTTGCTCTTGTGGGAGGATCAAAGGGCAAATCTAACTCTTCCCGTCGACAGTTTTCTTTCTCCTCTCTTATGTCCATTCCGGATGAGGAGTTTGATGTGCCGGGCGAGGAGGAGCTGGCCTTGCTCTCAAGAAGGTTTGAACGACTACACGAGAGTCGGAGGAACGCAAGGCGGAGCTCAGGGACGTGCTACAAGTGTGGCAAGCGTGGCCACTTCATCGCCGAGTGCCCGGAAGCGGAGGAGAACAAGTACAAGGTGAACGAGTACAAGGCGCACCCGAGGCGTGAAGACAAGTACTCCTCCAAGGGCAAGCACTTCAACAAGTCCAAGAGCAAGGACAAGGACAAGCGGCGACCGAGCAAGAGCGGCTACAAGAAGAACAAGGCAAGAGCGATGGTGGCCGGTGCGAGCGACGTTGACTCAAGCTCAAGCGAGGAGCAGTCAAGCTCAAGCAGCGAAGAAGAAGACGCCGGGAGGCGCAATGGCAAGAAGAGTGCAAGCCGGAACCTCAGCGGGCTGAGCTGTGTGGCGCTTGAGGGCTTTTGTGGCATGGCCCATAGCTCAAGCAAGAAGAAGAGTGTGAAGGAAGACGGCGACTCCGACTCGGAGGATGAGGTAAACCGTGACCCCGACTCCTTGCTTGCCGAGATTGCTAGGTTGAATAGTTTGCTTGATAACCGTGATAGTGTGCTGAGAGATGCCAAAAAGATGAGGAAAGATCTTAGGGCTCGACTTGAGAATGCTAGCGAGAAAGTAGGAGAGTTAGAGTCAAAATTGCTTGAATTGAAACTTGAGAATGACTATTTGAAACTTTCTCCTACTCCTCCCGATAATGTTGAATGTGTTGAATGTGATGCTTGGTTGAATGAGATCAAACTCGCTTAATGAGAAGAATGCTTCTATTTTGGCTCAACTAGATGCTCTTAGGACTCGAACATGATGAGCTTAAGGCTAGACCTACTTTGCTTGGTGCTTGCAAATCATGTCCTACTATGCATGCTAAGCTTGTCGATGCTCGTTCTACCATTAGTTCTTTGGAAGCATCTTTGAAATCTCCCGTTGCAAATGCATGTTCTAGCTGTGATGAAGTCACTTTGCGTAATCTTGAACTTACTTCCCGTTTGGATGTCATCTATGAGGAGAGTGACTATTTGAGGAAGGTGCTTTGGGTTGGTTGTACGGGCAGGAACCTCAATTGAAAATCATGATTGAGGAGTTCAAGAGAGCGATGGTCGTGGTTTGGGGTTTGAGAAGTTGGGTGAGAAAGTGGGAGAGAACAAGTGGGGAGAGTGTGTACGAGAAGTGTATTGAGTCTAACCCCGGGTTTGAGGTGATCGGAGAGATCCAAGTCCCACTCCCAAAAGCACCCAAGAACTCTTTCACACCAAAGCCCAACCACCTTTGCAACAAGCTTGTCACAACCCAAGATCCACCCAAATTCCCACCTAAGACAAATGATTTCTAGAAACCGGTGAAGTTTGTGGGTGAGAAGGGTGAGAAGCCTAGAGAGAAGCCGAGCCAAAACTAAAACCCATCCCTTTCGGGTGTGAGTATTGTGGCAAGGAGAGGCATCTTGCGAGTTTTGCTACAAGAGGAAGAGGGATGAGAGGCTTGCTAGGGAGCAAGCGAACCGAGACGGTATCGCCGGCCTCATGGTATTCCCGAGCCTAGAGTGCCACTTCCACGGGGTGTGGGAAGTGTGAGGAGTGTTGGCGGTGTTCCCACGGAGAGGTGGTGGTGAGAGGTTTGTCGGGAGAGATGATGGTGTGCGTCTTTGGTGAGAGGTTTGGTCGGGCTCGTGGTGGTTTTGCTGGACGTTCTCCTACTCGTCCTCAGTACGGGTTTAGGGGAGATGATCGCAGCTTTGGGTTCCAGAGGAACTACGGACCACGTTTTCCCCCTCGTGGTGCTCGTACTCCTCCCATGGGACATGGGAAGTTTGGTGGCAAGGGAGTGATGTTTGCTAACCCCTCTTTTGAGCAGATGGCTCGACACTGGTTTAACTTTCTATGTGCTAACCCCAGTGTCGAGTCGCTAGCTCACTCTCGTTCTTGTTTCCGATTTGCGGGGAGGAGGTTTGGAGAACATTTGGTTGATCGACTCCGGGTGTTCTCGACACATGACCGGAGATAAGAAGTGGTTCTCCAGCCTCACCCCGGTGAAAGAAAAGCAAGACATCACATTTGGGGACAATGGACGAGGTAGGGTGCTTTCGGAGGGTGTTGTGCATGTGAGTGACAAGGTAACATTGAAGAGAGTGGCTCTTGTGAAGTCTTTGGGTTTCAATTTGCTTTCGGTTTCTCGGTTGCTTGATGAAGGTTTTGAGGTGCGATTCAAGTCCGGCGAGTCTCGTTTGCTTGATTCTCGAGGTGATCTTGTCCGTATGATCATCCCCGAGGGTCGATTTTCGTGGCCGATTTCTCTCGTTCTTTGGGTCCCGCTCGTTGTTTGATGGCTGGTCCTTCTTCGATTTGTGGAAATGACATAGGTGGTGGGGACACTTGAGCTTTGACTTGGTTTCCCGCTTGAGTGGTCTTGACCTTGTCCGAGGATTGCCGAGGTTGAAGCTTGAGAAGGATTTGGTTTGTGCTTCTTGTAGGCATGGTAAGATGGTAGCCACTCCCCATCCACCCCCGACCGATGTCATGACCGAGCGTCCGACGAGCCGTTGCATATGGACCTTGTTGGGCCGGCTCGAGTTCGCTCGGTGGGTGGGAAGTGGTATGTCCTTGTTGTGGTGGACGATTACTCTCGCTATGCCCGGGTGTTCTTCTTGGAGGATAAGAGTGAGACTTTTGGTATTGTTCGAGATCCGATCGTGAGGTTGAAAAACGAGAGGCATGGGAACGCTATTCGAGCTATCCGCAAGTGATAATGGCTGCGAGTTCAAGAACTCTCGTTTTGATGCCTTTTGTCGTGATCTAGGTCTTGAACATCGGTATTCGACCCCTTATGTGCCCCCTCAAAATGGAGTTGTGGAAAGGAAAAATCGGACTCTTTGTGAGATGGCTAGGACGATGCTCGATGAGCACGGGACTCCTAGGAGGTATTGGGCCGAGGCGGTCAATACGGCTTGTCATGTTTCCAACCGAATTTTATTGAGAGCTTTCAAGAAGAAGACTGTTATGAGCTTATGCATGGTCGGGCACCCAAAGTGAGTCATTTCCGAGTTTTTGGCTGCAAGTGCTTTATTTTGAAGAAGGGAAAACTCGACAAGTTTGAGGCTAGGTCTAGTGATGGGATTTTCTTTGGATATGCTAACCACTCTAGAGCCTATAGGGTGCTTAACCTTGAGACTAACAAAATCATGGAGACTTGCGAGGTGACCTTCGACGAGACAATGCCATGTACCTCTCTTGGCTTTGAATGTGCAGGTGATGAAGAGATGGCCGAGGACCTCTTTGAAGAGGAGAAAGATGAAGCTGGAGATAATGATGGAGAGAACCATGTGCCCGAAGCTGAGCATGTACCCACTACTTCCCCTACGACCACTTTGGAGCATGGACCGTCTACTTCATGGACAACGACGGTGCAACAAGAGGATCAGGCGAGAGAAGCTGAAGTTGAGGGGGAGGTGGTCTCAAGGCGTGAGGCTCCCCGGCGGATTCAAGAAGTGCATCCCCCGTCGAAGATCATTGGGAACATCGATGAACGCTTTACACGGTCGAGGTCCAGGAATTCCTCTCATTTTGCTCATGCGTTGCTTTTGTTGCTACTTTTGAGCCCAAGGACATTGGACATGCTTTATCCGATGCAAACCGGGTCAATTCTATGCATGAGGAGTTGGAAAATTTTGAGAGGAACCGGGTGTGGGAGTTAGTTGAACCACCTCCAAATTGCCATCCCATAGGAACCAAGTGGGTTTGGAAGAACAAAGAGGGAGAGAATGGGATGGTTGTGAGGAACAAGTCCAGACTTGTTGCTCAGGGGTTTAGTCAGAAGGAGGGGATCGACTATGAGGAGACCTTTGCTCCTGTGGCCCATCTTGAGGCAATTCGGATCCTTCTAGCCTTTGCCGTGGCTAAAGGGTTCAAGTTGTTTCAGATGGACGTGAAGAGTGCTTTTCTGAATGGGGTCATAGAGGAGGAGGTGTATGTGAAGCGCCCACCGGGTTTGAGAGCGAGTTGTACCCACACGGGGTATACGGAGTTGAAAAGGGCTCTCTATGGGTTGAAACAGCGCCGCGTGCTTGGTATGGGAGATTGAGAGGTTTTCTTTTGAGCGAGAGGGTTTGTGATGGGTACCGTAGATAGAACCCCGTTTCTCCTCAAGCATGGAAATGACTTGTTGATTGTTCGGATATACGTGGATGATATTGTCTTTGGTGGCTCGTCACATAACCTTGTTGCCAAGTTTGCGAGATGAGATGAGCGGGGAGTTCGAGATGAGCATGATGGGCGAGTTGCGGTATTTTCTCGGGCCGCGGATCAAGCAAGTGAAGGACAAGACATTTGTGCACCGGACCAAGTACACAAAAGACATGCTGAGGAAGTTCCAGATGCAAGATGTGAAGCCGATGTCGACTCCCATGGGGAGTACGGCCACTTTGGATGCGGATGAGGACGGAGAACCAGTGGACCAGCGGGAGTATAGGAGCATGATCGGCTCCCTCCTCTACTTGACGGCGACGAGGCCGGACATACGGTTCGGCCGTGTGTCCGTGCGCTCGTTTTCAGGCTTCGCCGAGGACATCACATCGACAGGCCGTCAAGAGGATCTTCAGGTACCTACAGTCTGCCCCTGGTCTTGGCCTTTGGTATTCTTCCTCCTCAACTCTGTCTCTTCATGGTTTTTCCGATGCGGATTTTGTTGGTTGTCGAGTCGAGAGGAAGTCTACTTCTGGCACTTGTCAGTTTCTTGGTTCTTCGTTGGTCTCATGGTCTTCTCGCAAGCGATCTAGTGTAGCTCGGTCTACCACGAGAGGCGGAGTATGTTGCCGCCGCGAGTTGTTGTTCCCACCGTTGTGGATTTCATACACTTTGAGAGACTCGGTGAGGAGTGCACCCGGATCCCACTTCTTTGTGATAGCACCGGTGCCATAAGCGTAGCCAAAAACCCGGTGCTTCACTCCGGAACCAAACACATAGAGGTGAGGTATCATTTCTTGAGGGACAATGTGGAGAAAGGAACCATTGTGTTGAGCCATGTCCCTACCCAAGATCGGCTAGCCGACATCTTTACAAAGCCTCTCGACCAAGCTACATTTGTGCGCTTGCGGGGGAACTTGGGGTTTGTTGCCCTTTCTAGTTGATTCTTGGGGAATTTCCTTTTTGTATCATATGTATTAAACCTTGTTTACTTTGATGTATATACATGCTTTGCTTGATGTACAAACCATG
The DNA here is from genome assembly GCA_947561735.1 of Cenchrus americanus. Taxonomy (NCBI): domain Eukaryota; kingdom Viridiplantae; phylum Streptophyta; class Magnoliopsida; order Poales; family Poaceae; genus Cenchrus; species Cenchrus americanus. The sequence goes on along the minus strand of OX387245.1, from coordinate 217,328,351 downwards.
GTAGGATAGCCATCTTGTCATATATCATGTTGCATTTGTATCATATTGCATTTTAGGATGATGAGCTTCTTTCATATGCCATATTTGAGTCTCTTTGGCTATTTGTGAGATATTGGTTATATGTGTGGAGAAATGGTGATGTGAGGCTATGCTCTTGGAATATTTGAGGTATATGTGTGGTGAGATAGCCCCTTTTGCAATAAATGCTAAACTTGACTAATTTTTGATGAAATTTGCTCCACTCGTGTGTAGTTGTGTATCCATGTCACGAGTTTGGTCTAAATGTGCTTTTCTTGCTTAGATTGTGCTTGGATGCCTGTTCTTGCATTTGGGCCAATGGCCGGATATCATTGTGAATGTTTAGCCTATGTTGCATTCATGGGGGAGCATAAGCTTCTTTTTGCCGCAAAGGCACTTCATGTACCATGAAATGACTTAATCTTGAAAAGAAGTGTAAAATGCCACGAAAAATGCTCCATCCATCATGTCTATGCTTAAAATGTCTTATCTTTCACATATGGGTGCAAAACATGTTGCATGATGTTCACCAGTGGAGAAGTCTCCCCGACGTGGACACATGGCTCATGAGCTTTGATATGACATGCTTTGCTTTATGGGTGTTTGCCATGATCTTTTGCTGAGAATTTGATATCCTTGTATGATCTTTAGATGGTATGCATGTTTGTGGCTCTAGTGTGACATGGATAGGCTTTTACATGTGAAGCGAGCCTTCTTTTGGTAAAACTGCTTCAATCTGAAAATTATGCTTTGTCACATGCTTGTATTTTCATATATTACTTGTGGCAATGCTTTGACTATGCTATGATTCATATGTGTGATCTTTGTCTCAGTTTTAGCCTTTGACACTAGATTTGGCCTATTTGAGAAGCTCATGTAGTTGTTTATATGCTTTGCTTTTGCGTTCCTGCTTTTTCACCTTGATTCATACATTGCCAACAAGGGGGAGAAGAGGTGAGCTTAATGAAAATTCAGAAGAGGTGAGCTGAAATTTGGGAGCTTGCATTTGTTCGGGGGGAGCTTTCTTCTTTGTTTTCGGTGTGGATTTTGTGCTTTGCTTAGCTTGTGACCTTTCTTTGCCTTTCTTCGCTTTTGGTCATGAGTTGAGCTTATTTGTTTTTCTTTCTTCTTCTTTTCTCGTTGTCTCCGAATTTCATTTCGCGTTGTGTGTTGTCAATGCACTCATCAAGGGGGAGATTGAGGACCGGGAGCGTCCCGGTGGTCGATGGATGACCGCTCCTCGGTGATGAGTGATTGACAACGGGTGTTGGACCGACTCTTGGCTTAGTGCGCGGGTGTAGGCCGCGGCCTAGTTCGTGTTGTTGCGGGTGAAGAACGGGCGCGAAAGGTCTTCGGCCTTGAGGGGCCTCCGGGAGATGGAGAGACAAGTTGGCTCGGTTCGAGGGACCGGTGGACGGCGGGACCGGGTGCGGGTCACATGGTGGCGACACAAGCAAGACAAAGTCATGGACAAGCGAGCCGGTGCACGGTGGCGGTCGAGTCAAGTGGTTTGGCGGGAGGCCGGACCGGGGCACGCGGGGTTTGGTGGTTTGCCCACAAAACCATCGGCGGACGATTTCTTGGTTTGGCCTCAAAACCAAGTCCGAGGGCCCAACACGACGGAGACGGGATCCGGCGTGTCGGGAAGCTTCGAGGCGGAGGACACGCGGCGGGATCGCATGGCTTGCGTCGGGAGGACGCGGGGTGCGGCAAAGGCGTGGCCGTCCGATGGCAAGACCCACAAACATTACCAAAATGCCCCTACGTGGGTTGTATCGCCAGTAGTGTAGTTAGGGGTAGTCGAGTCATTTACCACTCCGGCGGGACCTGATATATAAGCCATGAGTGTGTGTTGATGGCTCTCTCTCTCCGCGACTTAGGGTTTCATTTCCTCCCTCCCCTTTCTCATTTTCGTAGCTATTTTCCTTCCTATTTTCTCTAGGCTAGCATGAGAGCTTCATGAGAGATTTGTTGAGAGGGATGGATGCTAGGGCGGCATGCTAGACCTTGTGAACCTTTCCTGGTTTGTATAGAAGATTCGGGGTTGTTTTTCGTGGCTTTTTGTGCTTGTTTTCGTGCCTTTGTTCCCGGTGTGATTCCGCGGATTTGAGTGGGTTTCTCTCCGGATTTCTTTGAGGGAAACATGGATAGACGTCTTGTGCATCTTTGTGCTTGATCTTGTGCCCTCAAACGCCGGAAACCACTTCGATTCGTGAGTTTTCGTTCGGTGCTCTAGCTTTTGGTGGTGCTCAAAGGATTCGCGATTCCCGGTGATTTAGGGAGTTAGGAGGCAAGATTTTTGGGCTATAGCATCCTTGTGTGACGCTTTTCAAGTCCCCAAACCCTTGTCTCCATAGCTTCAACCGTTTGGGAAATCCGGCCGATGATTTGGGGGAGTTGACTTTCGGGGTCGGGCTGTTTCTCGCTCGTCCGCACCGGCGGACGGTCCGCGGGGGAGGTCGCGGACGGTCCGCGTGGGTCGTGTTCGTCCCGTGTTCTTCGTGTTCTTGCTCGTCCTTCGTTTCGATCCGTCGCGATTTTGGTTTTTGGTTGGACGGAGTTTCGGACGGTCCGCGGTGTTGGGCGGACGGTCGCGGGTGCTGGCGGACGGTCCGCGAGCTCCCCGCGGACGGTCCATGGTTCGTGGGTGGCTTTGGTCCGTTCGTGTGATTTAACGGACGGTCCGCGGCTCGGGGGCCGGACGGTCCGCGGCTCGGGTGCGGACGGTCCGCGGTACCGGCCGGCCGGACGGTCCGCGCGGCCTGTGCGGACGGTCCCGCCCCTCCTGCGCGGACGGTCCGCCGAGCCTCGTGTGCTTTGCTTCTTGGTTTGATTCCTTCCTCCCTTTTCTAGTGCTTCCGCGTGTGCTTCTAGGAATCGTTCCTAAGGCTAGAGGTTGATCCATAACCTCGTGGTCTTGGCGATTGGTGCGTGATTCGATCCATCGCTTGTGTGTGACCGGGATTTGAGTAGGGCATAGGCCGAGTTCTTTGGGAAGAATTTTTACCGGCTCCTATTCACTCCCTCCCTCTCTAGTCGCCATCTGATCCTTCATCGAGTTCTTCGAGAGGGTTCATCGATCCGTCGACCTCCGTGAGTACCGGCAACCTTGTATCATATCTAGTATCATGCGGTGGATTTAGACCTGATGCAAGTAGTCTTGTTACCATGCTTAGCGTCATGCGGTAGATTCAAGCTTGGTTCAAGAGAGTTTCTTGTTAGGTCATGAGCCATGCGGTAGGCTAAGATCTAGCTTGAAGCTGAATTTGGCTAGATTCAATAGATTCATTAAGTTACCCCGTGTTGCTTTGAGTTTCTGCTTTATGTTTAAATTCATGTAACACCCCTTTGCCCAATCTAGATGGATTTGGATCGGCTTTATCTTTTTGATGATCCTTATGCGAATCGAGTTCGTACCCTTGGTTGAAACAACACGTGGATCACATGCTCCTTGATAGCCGAAATCGAGTCAATCTAGGTTGTTACGTGTTGCGGGTTCAAGCTTGCCAAAACTTGTATAAATCTTGGAAGAGTTGGGTATCACGCGGTAGATGCAGATTTTTGGGTTGTTTTGGAGCTAATCATCCGGTGGATTAGATTTCAATCCGATCTGATAGATTTATCTTGCTTGGTAATGTTTGTTCCTTCCTCATGGATCCCGAATCAGCTGTTCAGCCGTTTTCGGTTATGCTTTCATGAGTAAAACACGTGCACAATTCATGCTTTAAATATTGTATGCTTTTAGCTTTCCATATTTAGATCGTATCATGCGGTGGATAGATCTGTTTGTGGAAAGTGGCGCGATCTCAAGCAAGTTGTATCATGCGGTGGATTGATTTGCTTGGTGTCGTACCCGACAGGTTTTAAAGTATCTAGACACACGGTAGACTAGTATTTTGGATCTATGCATGCTTGTTTATTACATATTTATGTTCGTGCTTTTACTTCGTTTATTATTTAATGTTGTTCACCACAGGGATCGGTCGTGGCCCTGCGCACGTGCATCTTTACCCAGATAAAGACCGATCTATCGTCATGCTTACGTCATCTATTCGGCTATGTTACTTTTTCCCTTTTAAAGCTCCCGAATGGTTTCAGTTCGTTGGCAGATAGCTCTTTATAGCTATATGTCATCTTACTTGGCTCTCTAGCTGTAAATATGGAACTGTCTCGTACCACCCGGCAAGTTCCAAGCTTTGGAATTTGACTACTTCGTCTTTTGTTAATTTTCATGGAAAATTGACTGGCACATCTTGTGATCTCTTCACTAGGTGCAGATTTTGCGTCAACACTAGCCTTTGTGGCGAGTAAAGTGGTGCTCTTGGGAGAGACTTGGTGACCGGGAAGCAATACTCTTGTGTGAGTGCTTCAACAACATGGACAAGGGGGGCTTAGTGCCTACCGATACCACGGGATAAATCGCGTGTCAAGAGTTTGCTTCCTCTCATCCCCTTTACGTTTCCGCATTTACTCTATTGCAACCCTTGCTTGCCTTTACTTTCCTAGAGTAGTATCATGCTAGGAATGGCTATAGGTTGCAAACCTTGTTTTGGGATGGGAGTTTCACACTAGAAAAACCTTAGTTGCACATCTAGATAGTATGTTCTAGTTTATCTTTGTGTAAAAATAGTGAAGCCATAGGTTAAGTTTTTAAGTTGCCTAATTCACCCCCTCCCCCTCTTAGGCTAACGAGCATCCGATTCCTTACAGCTTCACTTAGCATTTCGATTTCCATAACCATTTAAAGAACTGATGAACAACTCTATGTCCAATAAGTTCCTTGTAGAAGGCATGCTGCAATCCATATGCAGAGGGCATGCTTTGTGCTAGGAAGTTCCTTTTCCATTGCTTCCTTGAAACACATATCTTGTTTTGTGAATATCATCTGAGGAGCTTTTCTGTTCACGAGGTTGAGCAATACCTGTCAATAAGAAATGTTGCCTAAGTGAACAGTTACAAAAAAGGAACACTGAGTTTTCACGCTCTAACATGTATTACCATTTGCCTGCAATGCCCATGCAAATGATTCCTAGCTGATTCACTTGCCTTAGAAGCACGCAAGCTCTAGCAAAGAAGCAAGACATTCCATGATTGTTCAATCCTACCCAAAGTGGAGGCCGCAGAGGAGGGCTTACTGCTAGGCAAATCAATCGAGTACGATGCCTCCCAGGCACATCTGCCAACTCTAATACCCACGGCACATCCTTCGATTCCACCGCCGACAACCCAAGTAATGCTCAGATTTCCTCCAAAGATCATCTTCCTCGAGATTAACAGGGTCAACAACATTATCACCTGAAAAAGATGACGATGCGCCGGCCCTCGACTCGTCTCCACAACCTCTCTATTGACGTCGGAGTAGATCGTCATCAGAGAACGGAAGAAGCTGGGAGTAATTATTCATCTGCACCGCCGTCACTTCCGCATCGCCGCCAACGCCAGGAAAACCAAGCCGCAGATGAGTCACACTCCATCGGTAGAACTTAACTCCACTACTGAGCATCGGCGGCGAGAAAACCCTAGATCTAAAAGGACTCAATCGACTCGTTTGAGGACTCGATCTACTAAAAGATGGACCACGTCCCCCTGCCACCAGCTAGAAGGCCGGAGACGAGGAGTAACGGGGGTCAGAAATCTGGCGGCCGTGAGCAGGCACCCAGCGCCGGGCGTTTCACCGGTGTCGCCTGGGAGGCGAGGTGAGGGACGGTTGGGCTCTTTTTTCCTAGTACGCTGTGCTAAAAGCTTGATATATGAAGCAATAGGAAGGCATGTGTGGTATATCCGTCTAAGCCTTCACCTGCTGGAATTGCTGTAGTGTTTCTCCACAACATCGCACGGTGGCAAGCAAAGTGATCTTATACCTTGCATAAAAGAATGCTAATACAACTGGAAACTAATAACATATAGCTTGATGGTGAAAGACAAATATATATTTTGCATAAGGTGCAATTTTACTATTACTAATTGGAAGCTTCTTTTGAGGCCTCCAGGTGATGCCACCTAGGATCCTAGGTGTACAGCCTAAAAAATAGAGAAATCCTTTAAATTCTAACAAAAAACAGAAACATCCAGCCATCAATTCAATATCTCTAATCATAATAGTCATTGGATCTGTTATCTTTCTAATAAATTACCCACATCTGCCATTATGAAAATAGACTAAGGTAACCCCTAAATATGTATCTAAATTACCCACATATGCCATTATAAAAATATGTAAATTAATCCTTAATTTTCATGTAAATTACCCACTTATAGTACTATAAAAACAATATCAAATAACTCCGCTAAATGTGCATATAAATTATCCACTTATGTGCTTATGAAATTTAAAGTAACCCCTAAATCTGAATCTAAATCATATAGTTACAATAATATCTTAAAGTGCATCAATATAAAATTTTAAATTACTTTTTCTATAATTATTAATATATTATTTATGTTTTTCTCAAAAATATATTATTTATATAAAAATACTTCCCATAATGTATGTGGTGATATACTCATATATTCATGAATGAGCGACAGATAAGAATACCAAATTTTATGTTGTTCATAGCTTAAAATATCGTGTTCGATCAGATACAATTCAATATCTCTAATTATAATAGCCATTGGATATATTATCTTTCTAATAAATTATACACCTCTGCCATTAAGAAAATAGACCAAGGTAACCCCTAAATATGTACTAAATTACCCACATATGCCATTATGAAAATAATGTAAATTAACCTTAATGTTCATGTACATTACCCACTTATGCTACTATAAAAACAATATCAAATAACTCCCCTAAATTTGCATATAAATTATCCACTTATGTGCTTATTAAATTTAAAGTAACCCCTAAATATGAATCTAAATCATATAGTTATAATAAGATCTTAAAGTGCATCAATATAAAATTTTAAATTACTTTTTCTATAATTATTAATATATAATGTTTTTCTCAAAAATATATTATTTATATAAAAAATACTTCCCATAATGTGTGTCGTAATATACTCATATATTCATGAATGAGACACAGATAAGAATACCAAATTTTATATTGTTCATAGCTTAAAATATAGTGTTCGATTAGATGCAAATCAAACATATATGGAGGTGATATGCTACGAGAAACAATTGTTACTAACTAGACCTATTACAATTATTAGAATATGTAATAGATGAATGAGAGCATGAGATAGATAATTATAATTATTAACTATTTCTAGCCCGTGCGGTGGCACAGGTTGATAGACTAGTGTACTAAATACTTTCAGTCTTTTTCACTCCCCTAGGACGAACTTGTCCAGGTTAGCACATCTGAAGGCCAGTTATGGATAGACCTCAATGAGCCACCGAGATCCTAAGACATGGCTAATCTTGTACCGTGTAAACCCTGCTTCGAGGAAGATCTTGTGCCATTTCTCCTCATCTCTCTGTTTGCCGGGGAATAGCACCATCATGCATAGATCCAGCGAGAGCTGAGCTTCGAGTGTTTGTTTAGACGCAGATGACCGTAACACGACATCGATTATTATCACCTTTACCTTTGGTTCTCGAGTCGAGATAGCTTCTTTGGACCATTTTAAGGTCCGAACACAATCCTCATCACTCCAGTTATGAAGCACAAATTGTCAAAAAAGATTGTTCAATAACCGCGTATGTAAAGTAACAAATTAAGGCATATGATTGTACGACATCAACATCAACCTCCGAGCTTCAGCACCGGACGATCCGACGCCTCGACCATCGGTTCATCCGATGGTAGCATTCAAATTCAACAGAGACGCGCCAAGACTTCTGCTTCAGCACCGGATGAACTGACGCTTGGATGGAAGGTACCATCGGTTCATCCGACGCCTTGATTCAAATTAGACAGAACCGCCCCAAGTGTGTTGCCTTCAGCACCGAATGATCCAACGGGGTGTCAGTGTATAGCGTCGGTGTATTGTTTGGGTTTCAAGGTTCAACAACTATATTGGCTTATATTAGTGACCGGATGATCCGACGCTCAGCAGGGGGAACCATCGGTTCATCCGACGGTACTGCTTTTTAGGGGACTTTTTCCAACGGCTAGCCTCCAATGCTAGGCCTATAAATAAGCCCCCCTGCCTCTCTAGAGCTGCCTTTTGCCATTCTGAAGATTCATTGCAGCCAAGGAGAGAAGAAGAGTGTGTTCTTGCCATTTGGGATTCTCTTCCTCTTCATTGAGGTGTTCTTATTAGTGATCAAGAGTGTTCAAGGTGCATACATGGCTTAGCTGAGTGCTCAGGTCAAGTGAAGGGGGCTTGTTACTCTTGGAGTTTGACGGCTCCTAGATGGTCTAAGTGACTTGGGGGTTCTTAGTGAGCTCTTGGAGATTGTGGGAGCCTCAAGACAAGCTTGGTGTACACGGTTCGAGACCCACCGTTCCGGAGATGGAGAGCGGGTACTCTTAGTGAGAACTTGTGTCTTTGTGACTCAAGGGGGAGCAATACTCTAAGTGAGTGCTCCAATGTGGACTAGGGGGAAGCGTCAACTTCTCGATACCATGGGAAAAAAATTCGGTCGCCTCTTGTCCCTCTCATTTACTTCTAGCACTTACTTTCAGCACCTTATTTCTGCTCGCAAGTTTCTTTGTCTTCGCTCTTGTTTTTGCTTGTGTGCTTCATATCTTGTCTAGGTTGTTATCTTGCCTCCTAGTGTGTTAATTGGTATGGAAACATGTGATAGTGTGCTCTAATAGTAGGGAAGAACCTTTTTAGAATGGGCAACACTAGTTGATAGGCTAAGGTTTTCGGTTTTCCCTAGAGCTTGCAAAAGAAGTCCCATATTCAACCCCCCTTCTATGTGACTTGATCCTACAAGTGGTATCAGAGCTAGGCTCCCTTTTGCTTGGCTTAACCGCCTAGGGAGATGGGGGAAGGGAAGCGGCAATGGCCCTCCTAAGTTGGCGGGGAAGCGCTTCACCTTTTGGGCTCATAGAATGGCTAGCTACCTTCAAGCTCAACACCATGATCCGTGGCACACTACCATGTATCCATTGCCTACGGTTCCTAACGAGAGTGAAGCTAAGTGGAATGCGCGTGATGTTGTTGGTCAGTTCTTGGTCTGTTTGGTGTTGTCCTGCTAGGTTTTGTGCAGGGTTTTTCTTCCGTGCAGGTTGTGTTTTGGGGGTGTCTTTGTTCCAGGGCCTAGAGAAGTCACTGAGGCTCTCTGGAACATTTGTTGTGCGGTTGCTGCAGCCACCAGCCTGACCGGCTCTGCCCACCGGTCTGACTGGTGTCATCGGTTTGACCGGCGCAGGCCATCGGTTTGACCGGTGTAGCACAGGCAGCAAGCTGTGCAAGTTTCCGCTGTGCGTGTTGGTGTGTTTTGGGTCGGAAGGTTGTTTGTTGGTTCCTAGGACCAGTAGCACTCCAGTGGCTACGTGGTCTTGACCAACTTGGGTAGTTGAGTCGAAGACGTGTGTTTGGAAGCCGTGTTCATCTTGATGTAGTCTCTATCTCCTTCAAGAAAAATTTTTATCAGCTCCCATTCACTTCCCCATCTCTGGTTCGCCGTTTCGGTCCTTCAAGTGGTATCAGAGCCGGTTACAGGTCTTGATTGACTCTAACCAGTCTAAGATCCAAGGATGGCGTACCAGGAACGGGGTTCGGGTCCTCCACACTTCGATGGCAAAAACTACCAGATGTGGAGTAAGAGGATGGTGGCGTTCCTCCACGGAAAGGGTCAGATCCTTTGGGATGTCACGGTGGACACAGGCTATGTCCAGCCGATGAATTTCCTTGCTCCAGGATTGATGGACATGTTTGACGCCAACAACAAGGCGGTCGACTACTTGTTTCGTGCTCAGTGTCAGCCTGAATTCGATCGGGTGCACACGGAGACTTGGCTTGTAGAATCTGGTCAGTGTTGAAGGAAGCTCATGTTGGAAACACCCAGGTTCAGGCTCGGATGTATGCGACTTACTGGGAGAGTACGAAAACTTCACTCATCTCCCCGGTGAGTCCATCGATGCCAATTGAAGGACCGATACGGCGAACCGGGGAGAGGGGGGGGGGGGGGGGAGTGAATGGGAGCCGATAAAAATTCTTCTCGAAGGAGATCGAAACTCCAACAAGATGAACACGGCTTCCAATACACGTCTCCGACTCACTACCAAGGTTGGTCAAGCCCACGAAGCCACTGGAGTGCCACTGGACCTAGGAACCAACACACCACCTTCCGACCCGAGAACGCAGCAGAAAACCAAACCTCAAGTCTACAGACCCACACCGGTAAGACCGGTGAGCACCACCGGTCAGACCGGTCCCTGCTGGTGAAATTGAGCAACTTCCACTAAGTGGCTCTAAACCGGTCAGACCGGTGAGACACACCGGTCAGACCGATGGCAGCCTGAAAGCCCCCAAGGTACCAAACAAAGCCAACCGACCACCAAACCGACCCAAACTCGAAACAAAGAAGCAACACGGGACAACAACGAACACACCAAGACGTTCACCCGAGCAAAAACCCACCGGGGCTCGCACCGGTCGGACCGGTCAAGAGCACCGGTCGACCGGTGTAGCTGGGCGGCTCGGGATGAACAAAGCACCCGCGGGTCAACTCCCCCAAATCCAAATCTCGATCTCCCGAATCACTCCACGGACTTGAACAAGACTTTGGGGATATCAGGAACACCTCATGAAGAGTCCATAGCCAAGTTTAATCCCACAAAAACTCGTCCAAAAAGGAGGAATTGAAGAAATCCCGCCGAAAGCACTTCCAACCCAAGAACTCAAGAAACCCCAAAATCGAGCACTTTTACTCACGGATTTAGGAGGGGAATCACAGCTCAAAGAACCACGAAAGGTTCCCACAAATTTCCCCCATCAAATCCCCAAGAGAAAAGTCCCGAAAACAACCCAAAGAAATCACCGAGAGAAGGCTCCGAAAATCACCACCAAGAACAACCGGGGAAAACACATCCAAACCTTGAGGAACCACACCGAATCATCTATACATGAAACAAAGGTTCGTACAAGGTCTAGCAAGCCGCCCGATCATCCATCCCTCTCAACAAGATCTCTCCGTGAAGCTCTCTTGCTAGTCCTAAGGAAAACCTAAGGAAAATAGGTGGAAAATAGGAAAACTAATGAGCTAGGGTTCCAAAAGTTGGCTGCCATCCTCTCACCTCTTGGGTTATATGGAGGCAACCGAATGTCTAAAATGCCCTTCTCTACTAACTAGGGATACAAGCCCCTCAAGGGCGGATTTGGAATTCTTGATGTCTTCACCATCGGACGGATGCCCGCGACCGCACCCTGCGTAGCCTCGACGCAAGCCATGCGATCCCGACGCGTGTCCTCCGCTTCGAAGATTCCGGACCGTGTCGTCGCACACCGGTCGGACGGTGCTCCTCACCCGTCCGACCGGTCCCCACCGGTCGACCGGTCAGACCCACCGGTCAGACCGGTCTGGCGCTGCGTGCAGCTCCGTCTTCGGTTCTCCGGTCTTGGCTTTGTGGATCAACCAAGGAACCCGGTGGTTTTTACGGTGAACCATCGGAAACCCCCGCGAACTCGGTGTAGCCTCCGCCAATCTCCACTCATGACTTGGCTCCCACGTAGTCCCGGCTCGACCTTGGTTTTGAGGCTCAACCAAGAAACCGTCCATGACTTCACCTTGCTTCGTTCATGCCACCATGCGGCCCGCACTTGACCCCGCCGGCCACCGGGTCCCTCAAACGAAGCCCACTTGTCTTCTCCACACCCGGAGGCCTCACCGCAACGACCTTTCGCGCTTGTTCTTCACCTGCACCAACACGAGTCAAGCCGCAACCTGCACCTGCAATACTTAGCCAAGAATCAGTCCACACAACATTGTCAATCACTCATCACACAAGGAAGCGACCATCCACCGGTCCTCGAACCACACATGGTCCTCACCAATGTGGACATGCTCCCGTACGATGATCATGATAGAGCCGTCAAGCTCTAACACTCGTTGGATCTTACAGTTTGGGGTGGAAAGTTCGAGGCCATTGTGGAGTCGGAGAAGTATGACACTTTGACTGTGAACGAGCTGTTCTGGAAGCTCAAGTCGGCTGAGGTGGATCGGGGCATGACAACCAAGATTGAGGGCCCGACTGACTCTCATAGTCTTGCCCTCATCGGTGGCTAGAAAGGAAAGTCTAATTCTAACCCATCCACCAAGATGTTCTCATTGTCCTATTTGATGTCTGTGCCAGATAAGGAGTTCGACGTGCTCGGAGAGGACCAGTTGGCCCTCCTGACGAGGCCGTTCGAGAGGCTACATGAGAACCAGGTGAACATGAGGAGGAACACGAGGACATGCTTCCAGTGCGGCAAGCCGGGACACTTCGTTGCCGACTGCCCCGAGAAGGTCGAGACCAAGGACAGCTACAAGCACAAGTCGAAGACGGATGGCAAGTACCGTTCAAGGCTTGACCACAAGCACAAGCATAAGGACGAGCGACGATCGAGGAAGAAGGAGAGCCGAGGCAAGGCCCGAGCGATGGTTGGAGCGAGTGATGTCAACTCTAGTTCCGCATACTCCACCTCGAGCTCGAGTAGCAGTGAAGATGAAGTTGATTGTCGCAAGGGCAAGAAGTCATCCAAAAACCTGAGCGAGCTGAGCTGCTTCGCTAGAGACGGCTTCTGCACCATGGCGTTGAGTTCTGGCAGCAAGAAGAGCAACCAGAGCGTCTCGGACTCCGATTCTGATGACGAGGTGCGTGATGAACTTCCCTTCTCGCGTCAGGAGAATGAACGGCTTGGCTTGTTGCTTGATAATCATGATGACATGCTTAGAGAGGCCAAGAAGATGAGGAAAGAGCTTAGGGCCTTGCATGAGGATGCTAGAACTAGAGTGGTTGAGCTAGAAACATAGAATTTGGATGCTAAGCTTGAAATTGATTCTCTGAAAGCTTCACCCATTGTCTATGATGAAGTTGAATGTGCTAATTGTCGTATCTTTCTAGCTGATCTTGCCTTGTTTAAGGAAAAGCATGCCTCCAAGTGTGAGGAACTAGATGTGCTTAGGGTTGAAGTGGCTGAGGTTAAGTCTAGATCTGCTTTTCTAGGTGCTTGCACTTCTTGCCTTGTTTTGCATGAAAATATTGAGGAGATGCATGCTTACACTATTTCACTTGAGGCTAAGTTGAAAGAACTTGTTCCCACTTCTTGCTTTACCTGTGAACTGCATGCTTTGAAGAATCTGGAACTTGGACATTATGTTGATCGTTTGCAGGATGAGAATGATGAGTTGAGGAAAATGATGGGTTCGTTGTCGGGGCATGAACCCCAGCTGAGAATGATGATGGAGACCTATAAGCACCAAGATGGGCGTGGGTTTGGGTCGGAGAAGATTGGGGAGTCTAGTGGTGAGGGAAAAGAAAAGATTGGCGATATTCGTCCTCCACCAAAAACCCACCACAAGAATGCCTATGTCCCTAAACCCAACCCATTGCTAAACAAACTCGACACAAATCCAGATCCACCCATATTCCCTCACTCCACAAATGATTTCCAAAAGCCCATAAAATTCATAAGCACTTCAGGGAAAGTGTTCTTTGGGAAAGGGAGTGAGAAGCCTAGTGAGGAGAAACCGGTGGAGAATCCGAGTGGAGAGAAACCAAGTGAGCAGCCCCAACCCAAGCCTAAACCTAAGCTTGTGAAGTTTCATTGTGACTATTGTGGAAGAGATGGTCACAAGGGTGAGTTTTGCTTCAAGAGGAAATGAGAGGAGAGAACGGCAAAGGAGTGGGCTAACGAGGACAAGTACCACCCCTCTAATGGTGTAATTGAGCCTCGTGTGCAGATGCCCAGGGCCAAGGCGAGTGTGAGGACAGTTCTGTCTTGGGGATAGCGAAAGGCTGCAGGAGGTGCTGCTGGCCGGGCTACACCGGTCAGACCGGTGCGCTACACCAGTCAGACCGGTGCAGGTCTGGACAGACATCACTTTGGGTTTCGTGCTCGTACAGATGCTAGGTTTGGTTCTGGAGGTCGTGGTTCTGGTGGTTGGTCTAGAAAGTTTGCAGGTGGTCAGTTTGCTTGGCGTTCTTCCCCTCGTGCTCAATACGGGGATGGGAGGAGTCGTAGCTTTGAGATGGAGAGGAGGGATGGTCCACAGTTTTCCTTTCGTGGTTTTGGTCCTCCTCCAGGTAGAGAGGGTTGGTTCCCTTGTAGTGGTTACTGTGGTGGTGTTCGTGGGGTAGCTTTGATAGGAGAGATGCTTTGGAGTGTGCTAATCCCACTTTCGAGCAAATGGCTTGCACTGGTTTTACTCTTTTGGTACTAACCCCAGTGCTGAGTTGTTTGTTCGCTCACGCGCTCGTTTTTGAATTTCAGGTGGGAGACTTGAAGAACATTTGGTTGATTGACTCTGGTTGCTCGAGGCATATGAACAAAGACAAGGGGTGGTTCTCAAGTCTCGTCCCGGTGGTGACAAAGAGGTACATCACCTTTGGGGACAATGGGCGAGGGTGTGTGCTGTCAGAAGGTGAGATTAAGGTGAGTGACAAGATCACTCTCAGGCATGTTGCTCTTGTTCAATCACTTGGATACAATTTGCTTTTCGTGTCCCAGCTTTTGGATGAGGGTTTTGAGGTGTTGTTTCGGCCTGGTAGTCTTCGGATTTTGGATTCTCGAGGGGACCTTGTCTGTATGGTCGTTCCCAAGGGTCAGGTGTTTCGAGTTGATTTTTCTCAGTCTTCTAGTGTTGAGCGTTGTTTCTTGGCTGGTTCTTCGAGTGAGTTGTGGAAGTGGCATAGGAACTTGGGTCACTTGAGCTTTGATCTTCTGTCTCGCTTGAGTAAACTCAATTTGGTCCGAGGATTGCCACGGTTGAGGCTTGAGAAAGAGTTGGTTTGTGCGTCGTGTAGGCATGCCAAGATGGTAGCATCTTCTCACCCATCTCTCACCGATGTGATGACTGAGCGTCCATGCGAGCTGCTCCATATGGACCTTGTTGGCCCAGCTCGTGTGCGATCTGCGGGTGGGAAGTGGTATGTCCTTGTTGTGGTGGACGACTACTCTCGGTATGCTTGGGTGTTCTTTCTTGAGGAGAAAGGGGAGGCGTTTGGTTTTGTTCGAGATCTTGTATTGAGGTTGAGAAACGAGAGGCACGGAGATGCCATACGAGCGATCCGTAATGACAATGGTTCAGAATTCAGAAACTCTTGCTTTGAAACCTTTTGCCATGACTTGGGTCTTGAACACTAGTTTTCATGTCCATATACGCCTCCCCATAATGGTGTTGTTGAAAGGAAAAAGAAAACCTTGTGTGAGATGGCTCGGACGATGCTTGATGAGCATAGGACTCTGAAAAGGTTCTGGGCTGAGGCGGTGAATACCGCGTGCTATGTTTCAAACAGGATCTTCCTCAGAGTGCATAAGAAGAAAACCTGTTATGAGTTGTTGCACGGTCGCACACCCAAGGTGAGTCACTTCCATGTCTTTGGTTGCAAGTGCTTTATCCTTAATAAAGGGAAGAAGTTGGATAAGTTTGAGGCTAGGTAAGTTGATGGTATTTTCTTTGGTTATGCATCTCACTCTAGAGCATATCGTGTGCTCAATCTTGAAACTAACCAAATTGTGGAGACTTGCGAGGTAACCTTTGACGAGTGTAAGGAATCGGATGCTCGTTAGCCTAAGAGGGGGAGGGGGTGAATTAGGCAACTAAAAAACTTAACCTATGGCTTCACTATTTTTGCACAAAGATAAACTAGAACATACTATATAGATGTGCAACTAGGGTTGTTCTAGTGTGAAACTCCCATCCCAAAACAAGGTTTGCAACCTATAGCCAATCCTAGCACGATACTACTCTAGGAAAGTAGAGGCAAGCAACGATTGCAAAAGAGTAAATGCGGAAACGTAAAGGGGACGAGAGGAAGCAAACTCTGGACACGCGATTTATCCCGTGGTATTGGTAGGCACTAAGACACCCCTAGTCCACGTTGTTGAAGCACTCACACAAGAGTATTGCTTCCCGGTCACCAAGTCTCTCCCAAGAGCACCACTTGACTCGTCACAAAGGCTAGCCAATTAGGCACTTGCCAAGCTCCCTTGGTCACCTTGATGCCGCCTCCACTAAGGAAGGGGGTCTCCACGTCCCCCGCACAAAGTGTCCTCACCGCTCCACACCAAGCTGGAGGGTCGAGGACGATTGCCGGTGAGCCACTTAGGCCCCAGGGCTTCCGGCGAACCATGTAAAACTTGATCCACTCAAGAATCACCTCACAAGGTTGGCACAACCTTGCACTCACTCAGCTCTAAGCTAAGCCTAGCACTAAGTACATACACAAAGCATATGCAAGTCTAAGGATGAGCAATTAAGCACTTGGATGGATTGGGTATGATCTTCAATGTCTCTTGAACTCCTCTACACTTCCACACAATCCAGCAACCTCAAATGGGTGAGTGGAGGGGGTATAAATAGCCCAAGGCATCAAACTAGCCGTTGGCTAACAACCACTGAAAAAGTAAGCGTCGGATGAACCGATGCTATGCTTTTCCAAGGCGTCGGTTCATCCGGTGCTGAAGACCCCGCGGCCAAAACGTCTCCATTAGCTTCCACGCAACCGTCGGATAGACCGACGCTATCTCTGGCCCAAGGCGTCGGTTCATCCGGTGCTGAAGAGGTTGTCTTGGCGCGTCTCTATCTTGATTCAAACTGAGCGTCGGATAGACTGACGGTGTCCTCACTTAGACTGTTGGATCATCCGGTGCTACTGTCTTCGCCGCTCTTCCTCTGCAAGTCGCCCGACGCTACTAGAAAATGGACCGTCGGTTCATCCGACGGTTCCTAGGGTTTCACCCAGTGTACCAACTCGTCTGACGATTGCACTGATGCTTGCTATTTGGGTACTGTCGGTTTATCCGACGGTGTCTTTTTCCTTCTTTTTCTTCGCGTCTTCAACTTGGATCTTTGCTTGAACTTAACATACTTAACATGCCTTTACTTAAAGCCTCAAAAAATATATACTAAGTCCTCAAATTTGCTGTAAGTAACCTAACATGTCCATGGTATGTTAACTTGTGGTATGACATGTTAGCTTGGGCATGGTATGTTAACTTGTGCATGGTATGTTAACATGTGGTAACATCCATGGGAACAAGGAATGCCTACAAAGACATGCTAGACATTGTGGTTAGTCCCATTACTTTTGTTAGCATGAATCACCAAAATCAACTCGAACAAATGGCAATGGGGCCATGTTCGCTACAACGAGACACAACCACGTAGTCAACTTGTCTTTGAGTGTGCAAGTGATGATGAACTTGGCAAGGAGATCTTTCAGGAGGAGGAGCATGAACATGGAGATGATGGAGATGGCAGTGTGGTGCCCGCAGCTGAACATGTACACACTACTTCGACTACGGTGATGGACGACCCCTCTCCCACAACTACGATGACAAACCCAGATCAAGGAGAAGCTAATGTTGAGGGGGAGGTAGCATCAAGGCGAGAACCTCCCCGGCGAGTACAAGTGGATCACCCAGCTCCAGGGATCATCGACGACATGAATGAACATACTACACGGTCGAGGGTTCGGAACAATTCTCATTTCACTCATGCTGCTTTTGTTACCACCTTTGAGCCCAAAGACATTGGACACACACTGTCTGATCATAATTGGGTTAATTCGATGCATGATGAGTTGGAGAACTTTGAGAGGAACCAAGTTTGGGAATTGGTTGACCCTCCCCCAGGGTGTAAGGCGATTGGGACAAAGTGGGTGTGGAAGAACAAAGAGGGAGAGAAAGGTGAAGTGGTGAAGAACAAGTCAAGGCTTGTTGCTCAGGGGTTCAGTCAGAAAGAGGGGATCGACTACGAGGAGACCTTTGCTCCCGTAGCTCGTTTGGAGGTGATCAGGATCCCTCTAGCCTTCTCTGTGGCTAAAGGGTTCAAGTTACACCAGATGGATGTGAAGAGTGCCTTTTGAATGGTGTGTTGGAGGAAGAAGTGTATGTGAGGCAACCACCGGGGTTTGAGAGTGAGAAGTACCCCCACCGGGTGTACAAGTTGAGGAAGGTGCTGTATGGGTTGAAGCAGGCGCCTAGAGCTTGGTAAGGTAGGTTGAGGGGGTTCTTGTTTGAGAGAGGGTTCGAGATGGGGAAGGTCGATCAGACCTTGTTTCTTCTCAGGCAGGGCAAAGATATCCTGATTATGCAAGTGTACGTGGATGATATTGTGTTCGGTGGCTTGTCTAACTCTCTTGTTGCAAGGTTTGCAGAGGATATGAGTAGGGAATTTGAGATGAACATTATGGGTGAGTTGCAGTTCTTTCTCGGGCTACAAATCAAGCAATCAAAAGAAGGAACATGTGTGCACCAAGCTAAGTACACCAAGGACATTGTGCGGAAGTTCAAGATGGTGGACTCTAAGGACATGACGACGCCTATGAGTACGACTATAGCTCTTGATGCGGATGAGGAAGGTGAACACGTGGACAAGAAGGAGTACCAGAGCATGATTGGGTCACTCCTCTACTTGGCGGCGACAAGGCCGGACATCCAGTTCTCAGTATGTCTGTGCGCTCGTTTTCAAGCGTCTCCAAGGACTTCGCATCGGCAAGCGGTTAAGCGCATATTCAGGTACTTGCGTCACACTCCCGACTTCGGCCTTTGGTACTCCGTGCCTTCTTCCTTGGTGCTTCATGGTTTTTCAGACGCGGATTTTGCCGGGTGTCGGTTGGATAGGAAGTCCACTTCTGGGACTTGCCAGTTGTTGGGATCTTCTTTGGTGTCTTGGTTCTTCCCGCAAATAGTCGAGTGTTGCTCAATCTACTACCGAGGCAGAGTACGTTGCCGCAGCTAGTTGTTGCTCTCAGCTGCTTTGGATCACATACACCATGAGTGACTTTGGTGAGGAGTATACCCATGTCCCACTTCAATGTGATAGCACCAGTGCCACAAGTGTTGCAAAGAACCCAGTGCTTCATTCCAAAACCAAACACATAGAAGTGAGGTATCATTTTCTGAGAGACAACATAGAAAAAGGGAAGATAGCTTTAATCCATGTACCCACACATGACCAACTAGCAGATATTTTCATCAGACCCCTAGATCAATCAACTTTCACTCATTTGCGTGGGGAGCTTGGTGTGTGTTTGATTTCTTGAATTGGTGTGTGGGAGCTCCTTTGTAGCATATGTATAGCTTTCATTTGTGCATTTCTTGCATTTGGCATGGCATTTGTAACATGATGTATAGGCATTCTTGTATCTTAGATTGAATGCATCTTGTATCATATGCATTCGTTAGGAAAAGCTTCTCCTATATACATTGTTCACCATGGAATGATATTTATGTCTTTGTGAGCTTGTTTGGTATGACATGGTTAGTTTGGCTTAGCTCTTGATAATCTTGATTTATATCCATGGTTGATGGCTATGTTTTTGAAAAATGTCATGTGTATGGTCTCTTGTGAGTAAATGCCTTTATATGATCTTGACATGTTTTAGTGGCTTGGCTATGCTTAATTTGTGGTTGGATAGCTTATTTTGATCATATGGGGCCAAAGGCTCATTTGCCATCTTGAATGTTTAGCCCTCTTGCTTTATCTTGTGGAGGGGCATAAGTTCCTTTTTGTCGCAAAGACATTTCATGTACCAAATATAAATCTGAAAATGAAATGTAAATTGCTTTGAAAGTGTTCTCCTATGTCATATGTGCTTAATTTAATTTGCTTTGAGTGCTAAACCGTTGCATGATGCCTACCAATGACAAGTCTCATATATAGAAGTAGGCACATGGCTCGGTGGCTTTGACATGACATGAGGTGCTTGTGGGTGTTTGTGATGGTCTTATGGTTAGAATGGTTGTCCTAGCATGAAGTTTGTGTGGCTTTGCCATTTTGACATGTTTTGCTCATGTTTAGGACTTTTCTCATGATAGAGTACATTTTCACAAAATTGCTCAATTCCATCTTAGCTTCGTCCAATAGTTGTGAAACTTGGTGATCTTGAAGTTGATGTCATTACGAAGCTGTAGAGTATCTAACTTGCTCATTTGGATATGTGTAGCATCCTATGTTGAATTTTGTCTATTTGAGAAGCTCTGGGTTGAAATTTTTGCATTTTTGGCTTGATTCGTGCATTGTCAACAAGGGGAGAAGTTTGAGCTTGTTTTGGGCTACTGGATGCATTTAGAAGGTTTTCAGGTGGTTTCGAGCCATTTCTGGGCTCTGTCGGTCTGACCGGTGGTGTTGAGAGGTCTGACCGATCAGAGCTGAGCTGATGCAGCTGCTCTGTTTTCATCAAGTGGTTTGCATGCATTCGTCTAGGCGGAGTTGCATTGGTTTAGGGGGAGCTTGCATGTGTGCAGGGGGAGCTCTTTGTGGGTTTCGAGCTTGGTTGGTGGTTTGCGCTCTTTGCTTGAGCATAGTTTTGTCTCGAATGTGTCGACCCGTTGCCCTTGCCTAAGGGGTCCGAGACTTTCGATCGCTTGTTGAAGTTTCTTTTTATTTGTTTCTTTCCTTTTTCTTTTCTCTCGTGTTACTATATGTGTGTGTTGTCAATGCACTCATCATGGGGGAGATTGAGGACCATGTGTGGTTCGAGGACCGGTGGATGGTCGCTTCCTGGTGTGATGAGTGATTGAGAACATTGTGTGGACTGATTCTTGGCTAAGTATTGCAGGTGCCGGCTGCGGCTTGACTGGTGTTGGTGCAGGTGAAGAACAAGTGTGAAAGGTCGTTGCCGGTGAGGCCTCTAGGTGTGGAGAAGACAAGTAGGCTTCGTTCGAGGGACCCGGTGGCCAGCGGAGTCAAGTGCGGTGCAGCAGCATTGGACCGGTGGGTACCGATCTGACCGGTGTGCGATGACACAGTCCGGAGACTTCGAAGCGGAGGACACGCGCCAAGATCGCAAGACTTGCATCGAGGCTAAGCAAGTTTGCAGTCGCTGGGCATCCGTCTGATGGAGCGATGACAAAGACTTCCGAATTCACCCTCGAGGGGCATGTATCCCTAATTAGCTAGTAAGGGTATTTTAGACTTTCGGTTGCCTCCATATAACCCAAGTGGTGAGAGGATGGCAGCCATCTCTTGGAACCCTAGCTCATTTGGTTTTCCTATTTTCCCTTCCTATTTACCTAGGATTTCGATAGGTCTCGCTTGAGAGCTTCATGGTGAGATCTTGTGAGAGGGATGGATGATCGGGCGGCAAGCTAGACCTTGTATGAACCTCTTTGTGATGTATAGATGATTCGGCGTGGTTCCTCAAGGCTTGGATGTGTTGTTGTCGTTCATTCTTTTTGGTGATTTTCGGAGCCTTTTCTTGGTGATTTTCTTGGAGCGATTTCGAGGCCTTTCTCTTTGGGATTTGGTGGAGGATGTATGCATGAGCCCTTCGTGGTTCTTTTCCCTTTGATTCCCCTCCCAAATCCATGAGCAAAGGGGCTCGACTTTGGGGTTTTCGGAGTTCTAGGGTTAGTGGAGTTCTTGGTGGGATTTCTTCGATTCCTCTTGATTCAACGAGTTTTGCTGGACCATAACTTGGCTATGGAGTGCTCATGAGATGTTCCTACTATCCCCAAAGTCTTGTTCGGATCCATGGAGCGAATCGGGAGATCGGGAGTTGGATTTGGGGGAGTTGACCCGCGGGTGCTGTTCATCCCGAGCTGCCCTGGTTACACCGGTTTGACCGATGCTCTTGACCGGTCTGACTGGTGTGAGCCCTTTGTGGGATTTGCCTCGGGTGAGCTACTAAATCCGTGTGTCTTTGGGTCGGGCTGTTGTTGGTCAGTCCTTGGTCTATTTGGTGTTGTCTTGCTAGGTTTTGTGTAGGGTTTTTCTTCCGTGCAGGTTGTGTTTTGGTGGTGTCTTTATTTCAGGGCATAGAGAAGTCACTGAGGCTCTCTGGAACATTTGTTGTGCGGTTGCTACAGCCACCATCCTGACCGGCTCTTCCCACCGGTCTGACCGGCACAGGCCATCGGTCTGACCGGTGTAGCACAGGCAGCAAGCTGTGCAAGTTCCACTATGCGTGTTGGTGTGTTTTGGGTCGGAAGGTTGTTTGTTGGTTCCTAGGATCAGTAGCACTCCAGTGGCTATGTGGTCTTGACCAACTTGGGTAGTTGAGTCTGAGACGTGTGTTTGGAAGCCGTGTTCATCTTATTGGAGTCTCTATCTCCTTGAAGAAGAATTTTTATCGGCTCTCATTCACTCCCTCCCTCTCTGGTTCTCCGTTTCGGTCCTTCACTAAACATGAGTACTAAACATAAATTAATTATAAAATTAATTGAACAAATGGAGGTTAATTCTTGAGATGGATATTTTAAACCTAATTAGTCCATGTTTTGACAATGTGGTGCTACAGTAAACATGTGATTCGTCTAGCAAACTAGCCACAACTACGGTGAATAATTTTACAATTTACTCATATGTATTAGTCCTCCTAATTAAGAGCATCTCCAATAGACACTGAAAAATAAGTTGGCTAACAAAAAGTAGCAAAATTATGATAAAAATGAGATCCAATAACTTCTTCAAAATCCTCTACTAGCTATCAATTATTTATCCACCGCCCTTGGCTAGCTTTCGTTGGCTAGCAAGTTTGGCTCGCCATCCACTCGCGCAGTCCGAAACACGTCATTGGACGGCTGTGGCGACGGTGCGTGCCCACATCCGGAGGTGCTCCTTGAGGTTGTTGCGATCGTCAAGCGGGATCCACCATTTCCGCATGGCCCTCCTGGCCTCTTCCTCCTCGTCATCCCACACCCTTGAGAGGTACGATCTCCTCGCCGTCGATGTGGCGGCAATTTCCTTTCCCACGACAGAGGACGTGACACGAGTAGACATTGTGGCCCTCTTGTTCCCCTCCTAAGAGCGTTTCTGACACGGTCCATCACAATGGACGCGAGCTCGGCGTCCAACACCTTTGAGAGGTACGACCTCCTCGGCGTTGATGTGGCGGCGATTTCCTTTCCAATGGCGGAGGATGTGGTGGGAGTCGACGTCATGGCTCTGTTGTCCCCTCCTCAAAGCATTTCAGACGCGGTCCAACACGATGCATGCGAGCTCTGCGTCCACTTCGACATCGGAGAAGGTGAAGCCGAGGTCCTGCAGGCCCTTCACCTTCTCAAACAATGATGTGGCTCGCGCAGCCACCTCAGACTGCCTCCTCTCCAGCTGTGGCTCCAATGAGGACGTCCTTGCCCGACACAATGTTCTCGAACCATGCATGGTTGCCGCTGTTGGGGAGCTTGAGAGTCTCCAGGCCCAGCAATGTGACTGCGACGATCTCGTTGCTCTACGTCTGGTGGTGCAAAAGCCAACCAACGACCGCTAGGGGAAACACACGGTTGTAGCGAACATGGCCGCCATAGCCATTTTTTCAAGTATGATTTTGGTGATTCATACACAACACAATCATGGAACTAACCAAAATGATTGAGCATGTCCTTGTAGGCATTCTAGGTTCCATGGATGCAACTGCACACAATGCAAAGCATGGCAAAAGAAAAAAATATAAAGCCGGGACAAAGAGAGGAATGAATTGGACTTGTCCTATGAATAAATTATTCATAGATAAATCAAATGGTATGAAATGTTACAGAATCATGAAGATTATTCCACAAGCTTTCCATAGAGTCCAAGATTATCAAAATCAGAATCCGGAGTGAAAAGTTATGCCCAAATTAAGATGTGCTGAAAATAGGGCATAGGATGATCCGACGGTCTCATTTTTGTGAGCACCGGATGAACTCCTGAGAAGAAGAAAACAAGTGTATAAGCACCGGATGATCTGGTGGTACCATCGGATGATTGCATCGGTTCATCCTATACTTTTTCGGAAAACATACAGAGAGCTATTCACGCAGAAATGGCTAGCACCGGATGAATAGACGCTATCATCTGTTCATCCGACGCTCCAAAAAGGCTCAAATGCTCAGGATTTTTTCAGAATCTTGTAGAGAATTTCATAAGCTTTCCAACAAGTATAGATCGCCCAAAATGAAGTTCGGAGCAGAGAGTTATGGCCAAAATACCGAAGGGCAGCGACGTGGGTGACAGGGTGAACCTCTGGTACCGTCGGTGCAACTTCAGTAATCGCCGTCCTTGAGTGGACAAGTGGTGGAGAATCAAGTTCTTCTAGCTCAAGTGATGAATCAAGAAAGAACTTCACCACCCGCTTCATGCAAGGTCCTTCATCATCACTACACATGTGCCTTATGGCCAAAGGTATGAAGATCAATGTAAGTGATGACGAATCCGACACCACCTCTCTCGATGATCTTGTTGAGCTAGTCCATGAGCAAAAAGGAATGCTTGAGAAACAGGCTAATGAAATTAAAGAACTCAATGCTCTCAATGATCTTAGTGCAACCCTTGCTACAAATTATGAACAATTGTTGTGCAAATTCAAATTGCTTAGCAAGGAGTGTGATGAGCTAAAATCTGAGCTTGAGAGCAAAGAGACTAAAACAAGTAATTCCTTTGAGCTTGATGACTCATCTATCCCTTGTGCAATTCCTATCTCCAAGGCATATGCTTCAACTTCTTGCATTGATTTAATTGATGAATCTTGCTCACCATCTTGAAATGAGAATGTTGTTGTAGAAACATGTGATTCCCTCATAGGCAAGAAGAATGATGAGCTTAAGCAAGAAGTGAAATGGCTTCGAGAGAGGTTGGCAAACTTGATGGGCAAGAGCAAGAATGACGAGGAATAGGTGGACATCTCTCAAGACATGAAGAGCAAAGTCCAACGTTCTCAAGATAACCGTGATCCCATGGTGAAGAAGCTTGAGAAGGGTGCAACCGTGACTTGCTACAAGTGTCATGGAGAAGGGCACAAGTTCTACAAATGCCCTCAATTTTTCAAGGGCGCAAAGAAGAAGTTGAACCCCACCATCAAGAGCTCCCTCATCTACACCAAGCCCAACCGCAAGAACAAGACCAAGAGCAACACCTACGTCATCAAGAAGAAGGCTAATGGCAAGGTGGTTGCACACAAGGTTGGGAAGATGAAGGTGGAGAGGGGTTGGAACCAACCCATTTGGGTGCCCAAGGGAGTCATCATCAACATGAAGGGGCCTCAAATGGTTTGGGTTCCAAAGGCCACTTGAAGGCCTTGGGCGTGGGGACTTGGGAGGCTTGGCACAAAGAAGTTGTGGAAATACATGCCTACAAGCCAAGCTTGCAAGTTGGACATGTGTTGCCCAAGTTCCCCGGTTGAGGTAATGGAAACTAGTACCTATCTCTTGTATCATTGTAGCTCCATTGCCTTGTTTGGGTTGCATTTGTTGCAATGTTTACATATGGTAGGTTGCTTGTGGCATGTACTAACCCATGAGCAACCTACATGGTTTGATTAGTGTGTAGGAAAGCTACACTTGTTCTTTCATGGTGCATGTTTTCATATATATCTCTTTGCATCATGAGCAAGCTATAGGGTAATCTTCCCTTTTATTGTCATAAACAATGTGCATACATTTGGTTGGTATTTCAATCACTAAATGCACACATTTAGGGGGAGCTCATCCTATGGTTTGGTTATGGGACTAACATTGTTTCAAGCTTATCTTATGTAGTCCCTTGCGACGCGTTCCGGTGTGGTATTTCACTCTAAGAGAATTCTATGTCATTCTCAATGTGATCTAACATCTCTAAAAGAGTGAATAGAGCTATATGAGCTTCATGCTATTGAGTCATGTCCTAGCGAGCTTATGTCTCTATATAAGTTCAAAGGCAAAGTACTCATACATTCCTAATACTTGTGGTACCCCGAGTGTCTTCTTTGCAAGCTTCTTGCAAGTGGTGTCACCTCAAGTGATATCATTTCCAAGTAGCTAATCTCAATGTGGTGCCAACAAGGTAAAGAGGATCAACCCCCGGAGGTATGCAATGATCAAAAGACTACAAGTGATATCTACAAATGGTAATGTAACAAGAACCCATTTGTCTTATCTCTTGTCCTTTAAGCTACCTCCTTGCATGATATGCTCTAAGCTTCCTTATCTTACAAGTTTTTAGTTGTCCACTTGTTTTTCACACCATATTTTTGTGCACACACTTAGGGGAGCTTAGTTTGTATCATGCTAGTCTCATGAGCTTGTGATCCATCTTAGTTATTCTCACATGTGGTATCTTCATTGATATCATACATAAGGATCATGGTTCATGCGACTTTATCCATTGTATTTAACATTTCTCTTTGAGCTATGTTTTCTAGGACTTGCTAGCTTCCTTGGAGCCCTTTTGTTTCGGACTTTTTGGAGATTTTATTCCAAAGGGGGAGAATGTGAGACCAAAGCAAGCTAGTGATTCCAAGGATATGAGATCAAAGGGGAAGAATGTGAACATGGGAAGAGAAGATCAAAAAGGGGGAAGGTTGATCTAGGGGAGTTTGGATGATGGTAAGCATCCAAGCAAGTGTAAGTGGTTCTAATTTTGTCAATTTTTGCAAATTTATGCTTGCTTTGCTTGTGTTGTCATAAATCACCAAAAGGGGGAGATTGTAGCGAACATGGCCCCGTTTGCCATTTGTTCGAGTTGATTTTGGTGATTCATGCTAACACAAGTAATGGCACTAACCACATTGTCTAGCATGTCTTTGTAGGCATTCATACGTCCCATGGATGGTACCACATGTTAACATACCATGCACAAGTTAACATACCATGCCCAAGCTAACATGTCATGCCACAAGTTAACATACCATGGACATGTTAGGTTACCTACAACAAATTTGAGGACTTAGTATAAATTTGGAGGCTATAAGTAATGGCATGTTAAGTATGTTAAGTTGAAGCAAAGATCCAAGTTGATGACGCGAAGAAAAAGAAGGAAAAAGACACCGTCGGATGAACCGACGGTACCCAAATAGCAAGCGTCGGTGCAATAGTCGGACAAGTTGGTACACTGGTTGAAACCCTAGGCACCATCGGATGATACGACAGTGCACTTTCTAGATGCGTCGGACGAGTTGCAGAGGAAGAGCAGGAAAGATAGTAGCACCGGATGATCCGATGGTCTGAGTGGGGACACCATCGGTCTATCTGACGCTCAGTTTGAATCAAGACAGAGACGCGCCAAGACGAAGCCTTCAGCACCGGATGATACGACACCTTGGTCAAGGGGTAGCGTCGGTCTATCCGACGGTCGCGTGGAAGCTAACAGAGACGACTTGGTTGCGGGGTCTTCAGCACCGGATGATCCAACGCACCGTCGGTGTATAGCGTCGGAGCAGTTGTGTCAGAGAATCTCAACGGCTATGTGACGTGGGAGGGGCACCAGATGAACCGACGCCCTGGAAAATCTAGCATCGGTTCATCCGACGATACCTTTTTCAGTGGTTGTTAGCCAACGGCTAGTATGATGCCTTGGGCTATTTATACCCCCTCCAAGAACCCATTTGAGGTTGCTGGATTGTGCGGAAGTGCAGAGGAGTTCAAGACACATTGAAGATCATATCCAATCCATCCAAATGCTTAATTGCTCATCCTTAGACTTGCATATGCTTTGTGTATGTGCTTAGTGCTAGGCTTAGCTTAGAGCTGAGTGAGTGCAAGGTTCTGCCAACCTTGTGAGGTGATTCTTGAGTGAATCATGGTGTACAAGGTTCACTGGAAGCCTTGGGGCCTAAGTGGCTCACCGGCAATCGTCATCGACCGTCCGGCTTGGTGTGGAGCGGCGAGGACACTTTGTGCGGGGGACGTGGAGACCCCCTTCCTGAGTGGAGAAGCTCCTTAGTGGAGGCGGCATCAAGGTGACCAAGAGAGCTTGGCAAATGCCTAAGTGGCTAGCCTTTGTGGCGAGTAAAGTGGTGCTCTTGGGAGAGACTTGGTGACCGGGAAGCAATACTCTTGTGTGAGTGCTTCAACAATGTGGACTAGGGGTGGCTTAGTGCCTACCGATACCACAGGATAAATCGTGTGTCAAGAGTTTGCTTCCTCTCATCCCCTTTATGTTTCCGCATTTACTCTATTGCAATCCTTGCTTGCCTTTACTTTCCTAGAGTAGTATCATGCTAGGAATGGCTATAGGTTGCAAACCTTGTTTTGGGATGGGAGTTTCACACTAGAACAACCTTAGTTGCACATCTAGATAGTATGTTCTAGTTTATCTTTGTGTAAAAATAGTGAAGCCTTAGGTTAAGTTTTTAAGTTGCCTAATTCACCCCTTCCCCTCTTAGGCTAACGAGCATCCGATTCCTTATAGCTTCAATTATCATTTCGATTTCCATAACCATTTAAAGAACGGATGAACAACTCTATGTCCAATAAGTTCCTTGTAAAAGGCATGCTGCAATCCATATGCAGAGGGCATGCTTTGTGCTAGGAAGTTCCTTTTCCATTGCTTCCTTGAAACACATATCTTGGTCAGTGAATATCATCTGAGGAGCTTTTCTGTTCACGAGGTTGAGCAATACCTGTCAATAAGAAATGTTGCCTAAGTGAACAGTTACAAAAAAGGAACACTGAGTTTTCACGCTCTAACATGTACTACCATTTTCCTGCAATGCCCATGCAAATGATTCCTAGCTGATTCACTTGCCTTAGAAGCATGCAAGCTCTAGCAAAGAAGCAAGACATTCCATGATTGTTCAATCCTACCCAAAGTGGAGGCCGCAGAGGAGGGCTTACTGCTAGGCAAATCAATCGAGTACGATGCCTCCCAGGCGCATCTACTAACTCTAATACCCACGACACATCCTTCGATTCCACCACCGACAACCCGAGTAATGCTCAGATTTCCTCCAAAGATCATCTTCCTTGAGATTAACAGGGTCAACAACATTATCACCTGAAAAAGACGACGATGCGTCGGCCCTCGACTCGTCTCCACAACCTCTCTGTTGATGTCGGAGTAGATCGTCATCGGAGAACGGAAGAAGCTGGGAGTAGTTATTCATCTGCACCGCCGTCACTTCAGCAACGCTGCCGCCGCCAGGAAAACCTAGCCGCAGATGAGTCACACTCCATCGGCAGAATTTGACTCCACTACCGAGCATCGGCGGCGAGCAAACCCTAGATCTAAAAGGACTCAATCGACTCGTTTGAGGACTCGATCTACTAAAAGATGGACCACGTGCCCCTACCACCAGCTAGAAGGCCGGAGACGAGGAGTAACGGGGGCCAGAAATCTGGCAGCGGTGAGCAAGCACCCAGCGCCAGGCGTTTCACCGGTGTCATCTGGGAGGCGAGGTGAGGGACCGTTGGGCTCTTTTTTCCTAGTACGCTGTGCTAAAATCTCGATTTATAAAGCAATAGGAAGGTATGTGTGGTATATCCGTCTAAGCCTTCACCTGCTGGAATTGCTGCATTGTTTCTCCACAACATCGCACAGTGGCAAGCAAAGTGATCTTATACCTTGCACAAAAGAATGCTAATATAACTGGAAACTAATAACATACAGCTTGATGGTGAAAGACAAATATATATTTTGCATAAGTTGCAATCTTACTATTACTAATTGGAGGCTGCTTTTGAGGCCTCTAGGTGATGCCACCTAGGATCCTAGGTGTACAGCCTAAAAAAATAGAGAAATCCTTTAAATTCTAACAAAAAATAGAAACATTCATACATCAATTCAATATCTCTAATCATAATAGTCATTGGATTTGTTATCTTTCTAATAAATTACCCACATCTGCCATTATGAAAATAGACTAAGGTAACCCCTAAATATGTATCTAAATTACCCACATATGGCATTATAAAAATAATGTAAATTAATCCTTAATTTTCATGTAAATTACCAACTTATGCTACTATAAAAACAATATCAAATAACTCCCTAAATGTGCATATAAATTATCCACTTACGTGCTTATGAAATTTAAAGTAACCCCTAAATCTGAACCTAAATCATATAGTTATAATAATATCTTAAAGTGCATCAATATAAAATTTTAAATTACTTTTTCTATAATTATTAATATATTATTTATGTTTTTCTCAAAAATATATTATTTATATAAAAATACTTCCCATAATGTATGTGTAATATACTCGTATATTCATGAACGAGAGACATATACGAATACCAAATTTTATGTTGTTCATAGCTTAAAATATAGTGTTCAATTAGATACAATTCAATATCTCTAATTATAATAGCCATTGGATCTGTTATCTTTCTAATAAATTAGCCACATCTGCCATTACGAAAATAGAACAAGGTAACCCCTAAATATGTACTAAATTACCCACATATGCCATTATAAAAATAATGTAAATTAACCTTAATGTTCATGTAAATTACCCACTTATGCTACTATAAAAACAAGATCAAATAACTCCCCTAAATTTGCATATAAATTATCCACTTATGTGCTTATTAAATTTAAAGTAACCCCTAAATCTGAATCTAAATCATATAGTTATAGTAAGATCCGAAAGTGCATCAATAATTATTAATATATTATGTTTTTTCTCAAAAATATATTATTTATATAGAAAATACTTCCCATAATGTGTGTCGTAATATACTCATATATTCATGAATGAAAAACTAATAAGAATACCAAATTTTATATTGTTCATAGCTTAAAATATAGTGTTCGATTAGATACAAATCAAACACATATGGAGGTGAAATGATATGGGAAACAATTGTTACTAACTAGACCTATTACAATTATTAGAATATGTAATAGATGAATGAGAACATGAGATAGATAATTATAATTATTAACTATTTCTAGCCCGTGCGGTGGCACCGGTTGATAGACTAGTGTACTAAATACTTTCAGTCTTTTTCACTCCCCTAGGACGAACTTGTCCAGGTTAGCACATCTGAAGGCTAGTTATGGATAGACCTCAATGAGCGACCGAGATCCTAAGACATGGCTAATCTTGTACCGTGTAAACCCTGCTTCGAGGAAGATCTTGTGCCATTTCTCCTCATCTCTCTATTTGCCGGGGAATAGCACCATCGTGCATAGATCTAGCGAGAGCTAAGCTTCGAGTGTCTGTTTAGACGCAGATGACCGTAACACGACATCGATTATTATCACCTTTCCCTTTGGTTCTCGAGTCGAGATAGCTTCTTTGGACCGTTTCAAGATCCGAACATAATCCTCATCGCTCCAGTTATGAATCACAAACTGTCAAAAAAGATTGTTCAATAGTCGCGTATGTAAAGTAACAAATTATGGCATATGACTGTACGACATCTACATCAGCCTAAGCATGTGGTGAAATTTCCCAATATGCGTATCACAACAAATAAGCACGTGCGTATCACGAAATGCTGCAACACATGTTCAATGAAATGCAAGAGGGAGAGAGGAGGATGAAAAGGATAAGAGAGAATAAGATGCTTTATCACCACGCCGATATAACCGCTAGATGCCTATGTGGGATAGTATGAAGTATGAACATATGATTGTAGCGATCTAGGCCCTTTCGCACCTTTGGTAAGGGTGTGTTTCGGTAATAAATGACAACTATATGCTTGTGAGTAACCCTTGTTTTGTAGCATATTTTTATTGGGTTTTTGTCACGAGTATTGAATGGAATGAGTCCCCTCAATTTGAATTAATGGACTCAATATGGTTGGATACTACAAGGCAAAGGACTTTCTTAGTTGCAAGTGTCACAAATGAGATGGACACTTGGATTGCTAGTTTGTAGTTTCGACCGTACTATTAAGAGGGGTTCGTACACTAGTACCTTGACCATGCACTCCAAAAGCCATAAAATATGCACCCTCAAGTTCCTTAGATGCTATCTAGCTCAGAGAGTTCATGCGAGCAAGGTTGAAGCAAAAGAATCAATGGAAAACTCAAAGGTGCTGAATTGGATGAGTTGAAATAAAAAACATAGTGTCGGATGAACTGACGCCCTATTATTAACACGCGTCAGATGAGTTCTGCAGCCAACAAGTTCAAAATGGACTGTCAGATGAACCGACGGTTGAGGCATGGGTTCATCTGACACCTTAGGGTTTGGCTACAGTATGGGTCAAGGCTGAGGACCAGGAGCATCCCGGTGGTCGGTTGATGACCGCTCCTCGGTGATGAGTGATTGACAACGGGTGTTGGACTGACTCTTGGCTCAGTGTGCAGGCGTAGGCTGCGGCCTAGTTTGTGTTGTTGCAGGTGAAGAACGGGCGCGAAAGGTCTTCAGCCTTGAGCGGCCTCCGGGAGATGGAGAGACAAGTAGGCTCGGTTCGAGGGACCCAGTGGACGGCGGGACTAGGTGCGGGTCACATGGTGGCGAGACGAGCAAGACGAAGTCATGGACGATCGAGCCGGTGCGAGGTGGCGGTCGAGTCAAGAGGCTTGGCGGGAGGCCGGGCCGAGCACGCGGGGTTTGGTGGTTTGCCCACAAAACCATCGGAGGACGGTTTCTTGGTTTGGGCCTCAAAACCAAGTCCGAAGGCCCAACGCGACAGAGACGGGATCCGGGCGTGTCGGGAAGCTTCGAAGCGGAGGACACGCGGCGGGATCGCATGTCTTGTGTCGGGAGGACGCGGGGTGCGGCGAAGGCGTGGCGGTCCGATGGCAAGACCCACAAACATTACATAAATGCCCCTACGTGGGTTGTATCGCCAGTAGGTGAGTTAGGGGTAATTGAGTGATTTCCCACACCGGCGGGACCCGATATATAAGCCATGAGTGTGTGTGGATGGCTCTCTCTTTCGGCGACTTAGGGTTTCATTTCCCCCCTTCCATTTGTCATTTTCCCGAGACATTTTCTCCTCTATTTCTTGTCTAGGCTAGCATGAGAGCTTCATGAGATATTTGTTAAGAGGGATGGATGCTAGGGCGGCATGCTAGACCTTGTGAATCTTTCCAGGTTTGTATAGAAGATTCGGCGTTGTGATTTTCGTGGTCTTTTTCGTGCTTGTTTTTGGTGCCTTTGTTCTTGGTGTGGTTCCGCGAATTTGAGTGGGTTTCTCCCTGGATTTATTTGAGGGAAACATGGATGGATGTCTTGTGCATCTTTGGGATTGATCTTGTGCCCTCAAATGCCGGGAAACCACTTCGATTCACGGATTTTCGTTCGAAGCTCTAGCTTTTTGTGGTGTTCAAAGCATCCACGATTCTCGGTGTTTTAGGAAGTTAGGAGGGGAAATTTTTGGGGTATAGCATCCTTGGTTGACGCTTTTCATGTCCCCAAACTCTTGTCTCAACAGCTTCTACCGTTTGGGAGATCCGGTGATGGATTGGAGGTGTTGACCTTTGAGGTCGAGCAGTTTTCTGCTCTGTCTGCAAGGCGCGGACGGTCCGCGAGGGTGTGGCGAACGGTCCGCGGCCTGGTAGTTCATCGTGGTGTTCTTCTTGTTCTTGGTTTGTTTCCATTTGATCCAGTTTTGTTTTAGATTTTCGTTGCAGTCTGTTTGCGGACGGTCCGAGCTTCAATAGCGGACGGTCCAGAACCCGCGCGGACGGTCCGCCTGGTCTTCGCGGACGGTCCGTTTTTCTCGAGTCGGTTCTGGTGGTTCTGTTGGCTTTAATGGACGGTCCGTGTCTTCTGGCCAGACGGTCTGCGTGGTCCTTGCGGACTGTCCGCGGCACCTGGCCGGACTGTCCGCGTGGGCCTTGCGGACAGTCCGCCCCACTTGGCCGGACAGTCCGCCACAGCCTGGCAGCTTTGTCCCTTGGTTTGATTCCTCCATCCTTCTTTCGTGCGTCCGCGTGTTCTTCAAGGAATTGTTCCTAAGACTTGAGGTTGATCCATAACCTTGTTGTCTTGGCGGTTGGTGTGTGATTCGATCCATCGCTCGTGTGTGACCGGGATTTGTCTAGGGTATAGTCCGGGTTCTTTGAGAAGAATTTTTACCGGCTCCTATTCACTCCCCCCTCTCTAGTCGCCATCCGATCCTTCAATTGGTATCAGAGCTTGGTGCCGGATTCTTTGCGACTTTGACAAGTCTTGAATCCTAATATGGCGTATGTTGAGCGGGGCGGTCCGCCGCACTTCGATGGGAAGGGTTACCACAAGTGGGCGACCCGAATGATGATCTTTCTTCGTGGCAAGTTGTTGGATTTCATTGTGCTTGACAAGACCTATGCTATTCCGGCCAACATCCATACTCTTATGGTGACCGATGCCGGTGCTAAGGCCAAGTATGAGGCAAATGCAAAAGCCGTTGATCACTTGGTCCGAAGCTTGTGTGATCCTGAGTTTGAGCGTGTTCGCCATTTGAATCTTGCTTGGCAAATTTGGGATAAGTTATTGGTTGCTCACGGTGGTGATAACCATGTGAAGGCTAGCCTCTTTGTTTCTTACCGGATGCAATATGAGAACTTCACTCAACTTCCCGGTGAGGACATTGATGCGATGTTTCAGAGGTTCACCGCCATCGTGAACAACATGAAGGCCAATGTTGAGGATTTCCCTTACACTAAGCATGATCAAGCTTTGAAGCTCTTGCATATCTTGGACCCAAATGTTTGGGGTGCTAAGGTTGAGGCCATCAAGGAGTCCGGGCAATATTTGACCATCGAGTTGGATGACCTCTTTTCTAAGCTCAAGTCGGCTGAGGTTGACAGGAAGTTGCAATCGAAGCATGAGGGCTCGACTGATCATAGTCTTTCTCTTGTGGGGGGATCAAAGGGCAAAGCTAACCCTTCCTGTCGACAGCTTTCCTTGTCTTCTCTTATGTCTATTCCAGATGAGGAGTTTGATGTGCTGGGCGAGGAGGAGCTGGCCTTGCTCTCAAGGAGGTTTGATCGACTACATGAGAGCCGGAGGAATGCAAGGCAGAGCTCGGGGACATGCTACAAGTGTGGCAAGCGTGGACACTTCATCGCCGAGTGCCCGGAAGCGGAGGAGAACAAGTACAAGATGAGCGAGTACAAGGCGCACCTGAGGCGTGAAGACAAGTACTCCTCCAAGGGCAAGCACTTCAGCAAGTCCAGGAGCAAGGACAAGGACAAGCGGCGACCGAGCAAGGGCGGCTACAAGAAGGACAAGGCAAGAGCCATGGTGGCCGGAGCAAGCGACGTTGACTCAAGCTCAAGCGACGCGCAGTCAAGCTCAAGCAGTGCAGATGAAGACGCCGGGAGGCGCAAGGGCAAGAAGAGTGCAAGCCGGAATCTCAGTGGATTGAGCTGTCTAGCGCTTGAAGGCTTTTGTGGCATGGCCCATAGCTCAAGCAGCAAGAAGAGCGAGAAGGAAGACGGCGACTCCGACTCGGAGGATGAGGTAAATCGTGACCCTGACTCTTTGCTTGCTGAGATCACTAGGTTGAATGGCTTGATTGACAACCGTGATAGTGTGTTGAGAGATGCTAAGAAGATGAGGAAAGATCTTAGGGCTCAACTTGAGAATGCTAGTGAGAAAGTAGGAGAGTTAGAGTCTAAGTTGCTTGAATTGAAACTTGAGAATGACTCTTTGAAAGTTGCTCCTACTATTTCTGATGATGTTGAATGCTCTGAGTGTGATGCATGGTTGAATGAGATCAAGTTGCTTAATGAGAAGAATGCTTCCACTTTGGCTAAACTAGATGCTCTTAGGACTGAGTATGATGAGCTTAAGGTTAGACCCACTTTGCTTGGTGCTTGTAAATCTTGTCCTACTATTCATGCTAAGCTTGTTGATGCTCGTTCTACCATTAGCACTTTGGAAGCTTCTTTGAAATTTCTTGTTGTCAATGCATGCACTAGCTGTGATGAAGTTACTTTGCGCAATCTTGAACTTACTTCCCGTTTGGATGTCATCTATGAGGAGAATGATTATTTGAGGAAGGTGTTGGGTTGGTTGTCTGGGAAGGAACCTCAATTGAAAATCATGATTAAGGAGTTCAAGAGAGCTGATGGTCGTGGTTTGGGTTTTGAGAAGTAGGGAGAGAAAGTGGGAGAAAACAGTGGGGAGAGTGTGTATGTGAAGTGTGTTGAGTCTAACCCCGAGTTTGAGGTGATCGGAGACATCCAAGTCCCACTTCCAAAAGCACCCAAGAACTCTTTCACACCAAAGCCCAACCACCTTTGCAACAAGCTTGACACAACTCAAGATCCACCCAAATTCCCACCTAAAACAAATGACTTCCAGAAACCGGTGAAGTTTGTGAGTGAGAAGGGTGAGAAACCTAGGGAGAAGCCAGAGCCAAAACCAAAACCCATCCCCTTCAGGTGTGAGTATTGTGGCAAGAAGAGACATCTAGTAGAGATTTGCTATAAGAGGAAGAGGGATGAGAGGCTTGCTAGGGAGCAAGTAAACCAGGACAGGTATCGCCAGTCTCATGGTATTCCTGAGCCTAGGGTGCCACTTACACGGGGTGAGGGAAGTGTGAGGAGTGTTGGTAGAGTTGGAGCTCAGGGTGGTAGGTTCCCACAGAGAGAAGGTGGTGAGTGGTCTGATAGGAGAGATGATGGTGTGCGTGTTGGTGAGAGGTTTGGTCGGGCTCGTGGTGGTTTTGCTGGACGTCCCCCTACTCGTCCTCAATACGAGTTTAGGGGAGATGATCGCAGCTTTGGGTTCCAGAGGAACTACGGACCACATTTTCCCCCTCGTGATACTCGTACTCCTTCTATGGGACATGGGAAGTTTGGTGGCAAGGGAATGATGTTTGCTAACCCGTCTTTTGAGCAGACGGCTCGACACTGGTTCAACTTTCTTTGTGCTAACCCAGTTGTCGAGTCGTTGGCTCATTCTCGTTCTTGTTTCTGACTACAGGCAGGAGGCTTGGAGAACATTTGGTTGATCGACTCCGGATGTTCCCGACACATGACCGGAGACAAGAAGTGGTTCTCCAGCCTCACCTCAGTGAAGGAAAAGATGTACATCACTTTTGGGCACAACGAGCGAGGAAAGGTGATTTCTGAGGGTGTGGTGCATGTGAGTGACAAGGTAACGTCGAAGAGGGTTGCTCTTGTGAAGTCTTTGGGTTTCAATTTGCTTTCGGTTTCTCAGTTGCTTGATGAGGGTTTTGAGGTGCGTTTCAAGTCTGGTGAGTCTCGTTTGCTGGATTCTCGAGGTGATCTTGTCTGTATGATCATCCCCGAGGGTCAGATTTTCAGGGCTGATTTCTCTCGTTCTTTGGGTCCTGCTCGCTATTTGATGGCCGGTCCTTCTTCTGATTTGTGGAAATGGCATAGGCGGTTAGGTCACTTGAGCTTTGATTTGGTTTCCCGCTTGAGTGGTCTTGACCTTGTTCGAGGATTGCCGAGGTTGAAGTTTGAGAAGGATTTGGTCTGTGCTTCGTGTAGGCATGGCAAGATGGTAGCCACTCCCTATCCACCCCTGACCGATGTCATGACCGAGCGTCCAACAGAGCTGTTGCATAGGGACCTTGTTGGGTCGGCTCGAGTTCACTCGGTGGGTGGGAAGTGGTATGTCCTTGTTGTGGTGGACGATTACTCTCGCTATGCCTGGGTGTTTTTCTTGGAAGACAAGAGTGAGACATTTGGTTTTGTTCGAGATCTGATCATGAGATTTAAAAACGAGAGGCATGGGAATGCTATTCGAGCTATCTGCAGTGATAATGGCTCATAGTTCAAGACTTCTTGTTTTGATGCCTTCTGTCGTGATCTAGGTCTTAAACATCAGTATTCGACCCCTTATGTGCCCCCTCAAAATGGAGTTGTGGAAATGAAAAATCGGACTCTTTGTGAGATGGCTAGGACGATGCTCGATGAGCACAAGACTCCTAGGAGGTATTGGGCTGAGGCGGTCAATACGGCTTGTCATGTTTCTAACAGGATTTTATTGCGAGCTTTCAAGAGGAAGACCTGTTATGAGCTTATGCATGGCCGGGCATCCAAGGTGAGTCATTTCCGAGTTTTTGGTTGCAAATGCTTTATTCTTAAGAAGGGAAAACTCGACAAGTTTGAGGCTAGGTCTAGTGATGGGATTTTCTTTGGATATGCTAACCATTCTAGATCCTATAGAGTGCTTAACCTTGAGACTAACAAAATCATGCAGACTTGAGAGGTAACCTTCGACGACACAATGCCATGTACCTCTCTTGGCTTTGAATGTGCAGGTGATGAAGATATGGCCGAGGACCTCTTTGAAGAGGAGATAGATGAAGCTGGAGATGATGATGGAGAGAACCATGCGCCTGAAGCTGAAGGTGTACCCACTACTTCCCCTACGACCACTACGGAGGGTGGACCATCTACTTCGTGGACAACGACGGTGCGACAAGAGGACCAGGCGAGAGAAGCTGAAGTTGAGGGGGAGGTGAAGGACCGATACGGCGAACCAGAGAGGGGGGGAGTGAATGGGAGCCGATAAAAATTCTTCTCGAAGGAGATGAAAACTCCAACAAGATGAACGCGGCTTCCAACACACGTCTCCGACTCACTACCAAGGTTGGTCAAGACCACGTAGCCACTGGAGTGCCACTGGACCTAGGAACCAACACACCACCTTCCGACCCGAGAAACGGAGCGGAAAAACCAAACCTCGAGCCTACAGACCCACACCGGTCAGACCAGTGAGCACCACCGGTCAGACCGGTCCCTGCTGGTGAAACTGAGCAACTTCCACTAAGTGGCTCTACACCGGTCAGACCGGTGAGACACACGGTCGGACCGATGGCGGCACGAAAGCCCCCAAGGCACCAAACAGGCCAACCGACCACCAAACAGACCCAAACTCGAAACAGCAGCAACACGGGACAACAGAGAACACACCAAGATGCTCACCCGAGCAAAAACCCACAAGGGCTTGCACCGGTCAGACCGGTCAAGAGCACCGGTCAGACCGGTGTAGCACGGGCGACTCGGGATGAACAAGCACCCGCGGGTCAACTCCCCCAAATCCAAATCTCGATCTCCCGAATCGCTCCAC
Organism: Cenchrus americanus; assembly: GCA_947561735.1. Classification (NCBI taxonomy): domain Eukaryota; kingdom Viridiplantae; phylum Streptophyta; class Magnoliopsida; order Poales; family Poaceae; genus Cenchrus; species Cenchrus americanus. Next base: position 217,289,652 of record OX387245.1, on the reverse strand, counting down.
GGACTTGAACAAGACTTTGGGGATATCAGGAACACCTCATGAGGAGTCCATAGCCAAGTTTAATCCCACCAAATCTCGTCCAAAAAGGAGGAATCGAAGAAATCCCGCCGAAAGCACTTCCAACCCAAGAACTCATGAAACCCCCAAAATCGAGCACTTTTACTCACGGATTTGGAAGGAGAATCACAGCCCAAAGAACCACGAAGGGTACCCACAAATTTCCCCCATCAAATCCCCAAGAGAAAAGCCCCGAAAACAACCCAAAGAATCACCGAGAAAGGGCTCCGAAAATCACCACCAAGAACAACCGGGGAAAACACATCCAAACCTTGAGGAACCATGCCGAATCATCTATACAAGAGACAAAGGTTCATACAAGGTCTAGCAAGCCGCCCGATCATCCATCCCTCTCTTCAAGATCTCTCCGTGAAGCTCTCTTGCTAGTCCTAGAGAAAACCTAAGGAAAATAGGTGGAAAATAGGAAAACTAATGAGCTAGGGTTCCAAGAGTTGGCTGCCATCCTCTCACCTCTTGGGTTATATGGAGGCAACCGAATGTCTAAAACGCCCTTCTCTACTAACTAGGGATACAAGCCCCTCAAGGGCGGATTTGGAATTCTTGATGTCTTCACCATCGGACGGGCTGCCGGCGACCGCACCTGCGTAGCCTCGACGCAAGCTATGCGATCCCGACGCGTGTCCTCCGCTTCGAAGATTCGGATCGCGTCGTCGCACACCGGTCGACCGGTGCTCCTCACCGGTCGGACCGGTCCCCACCGGTCGGACCGGTTTGGTGCTTCTTGCAAAGCACCGTCTTCGGTTCTCCGGTCATGGCTTTGTGGATCAACCAATGAACCCGGTGGTTTTACGGTGAACCACCGGAAACCCCGCGAACTCGGTGTAGCCTCCGCCAATCTCCACTCATGACTTGGCTCCCACTTAGTCCCGGCTCGACCTTGGTTTTGAGGCTCAACCAAGAAACCGTCCACGACTTCATCTTGTTGTTCATACCACCATGCGGTCCGCACTTGACCCCCGCCGGCCACCGGGTCCCTCGAACGAAGCCTACTTGTCTTCTCCACACCCGGGAGGCCTCACCGGCGACGACCTTTCGCGCTTGTTCTTCACCGCACCAACACGAGTCAAGCCGCAACCTGCACCTGCAATACTTAGCCAAGAATCAGTCCACACAACGTTGTCAATCACTCATCACACAAGGAAGCGACCATCCACCGGTCCTCGAACCACACATGGTCCTTAGGAGGTAGTCTCGAGGCGTGAGGCTCCCCGGCGGATTCAAGAAGTGCATCCCTTATCGAAGATCATTGGGGACATCGACGAACGTACTACGCGGTCAAGGTCCAGAAATTCCTCTCATTTCGCTCATGCTACATTTGTTGCCACCTTTGAGCCCAAGGACATTGGACACGCTTTATCTGATGCAAACTGGGTCAATTCTATGCATGATGAGTTGGAAAATTTTGTGAGGAACCAAGTGTGGGAGTTAGTTGAACCACCTCCAAATTGCCATCCTATAGGAACCAAATGGGTTTGGAAGAACAAAGAGGGAGAGAATGGGATGGTTGTGAGAAACAAGTCCAGACTTGTTGCTCAGGGATATATTCAGAAGGAGGGGATCGACTATGAGGAGACCTTTGCTCCTGTGGCCCGTCTTGAGGCAATTCAGATCCTTCTAGCCTTTGCCGTGGCTAAAGGGTTCAAGTTGTTTCAAATGGATGTGAAGAGTGCTTTTCTGAATGGGGTCATAGAGGAGGTGTATGTGAAGCAGCCACCGGGGTTTGAGAGTGCGAAGTATCCACACAGGGTGTACAGGTTGAAAAGGGCTCTGTATGGGTTGAAACAGGCGCCCCGGGCTTGGTACGGGAGATTGAGAGGTTTTCTGTTAAGCAGAGGGTTTTTGATGGTACCGTGGATAGGACCTTGTTTCTCCTCAAGCATGGGAATGACTTGTTGATTGTGCAGATATACATGGATGATATTGTCTTTGGTGGCTCGTCACATAACCTTGTTGCCAAGTTTGCAGATGAGATGAGCAGGGAATTCGAGATGAGCATGATGGGCGAGTTGCAGTACTTTCTCGGGTTGCAGATCAAGCAAGTGAAGGACGAACATTTGTACATCAGACCAAGTACGCGAAAGACATGCTGAGGAAGTTCCAGATGCAAGATGTGAAGCCTATGTCAACACCTATGGGGAGTACGACTACTTTGGATGCGGATGAAGACAGAGAACCAGTGGACCAGCGGGAGTACCGGAGCATGATCGGCTCCCTCCTCTACTTGACGGCGACGAGGCCAGACATACAGTTCAGTGTGTGTCTGTGCGCTCATTTTCAGGCTTCACCGAGGACATCACATCGACAGGCCGTCAAGAGGATTTTCAAGTACCTACAGTCCGCCCCTGGTCTTGGCCTTTCGTATTCTTCCTCCTCGACTCTTTCTCTTCATGGTTTTTCTGATGTGGATTTTGATGGTTGTCGAGTCGAGAGGAAGTCTACTTCTGGTTCTTGTCAGTTTCTTGGGTCCTCGTTGGTTTCGTGGTCTTCCCGCAAGCAATCTAGTGTAGCTCAGTCTACCACCGAGGCAGAGTATGTTGCAGCCGCGAGTTGTTGTTCCCAGCTGTTGTGGATCTCATACACTTTGAAAGACTTTGGTGAGGAGTGCACCCAGATCCCACTTCTTTGTGATAGCACCAGTGCCATAAGCGTAGCGAAAAACCCCGTGCTTCACTCCAGAACCAAACACATAGAGGTGAGGTATCATTTCTTGAGAGACAATGTGGAGAAAGGGACCATTGTGTTGAGCCATGTCCCTACCCAAGATCAGCTTGCAGACATCTTTACAAAGCCTCTCGACCAAGCTACATTTGTGCGCTTGCGGGGGGAACTTGGGGTTTGTTGCCCTTTCTAGTTGATTCTTGGGGTTTTTCTTTTTGTACCATATGTATCATACCATGTTTACTTTGATGTATATACATGCTTTGCTTGATGTATAAACCATGGTAGGATAGCCATCTTGTTATATATCATGTTGCATTTGTATCATATTGCATTTTAGGATGATGAGCTTCTTTCATATGCCTTATTTGAGTTTCTTTGGCTACTTATGAGATATTGGTCATGTGTGTGGAGAAATGGCTATGTGAGGCTATGCTCTTGGAATATTTGAGATATATGTGTTGTGAGATAGCCCTTTTTGAATCAAATGCTAATCTTGACTAAATGTGATGAAATGTGCTCCACTCATGTGTAGTTGTGTATCCATGTCACGTTTTGGTCTAAATGTGCTTTCTATGCTTAGATTGTGCTTAGATGTCCTTTTCTTGCATTTGGGCCAAAGGCCGAATATCATTGTGAATGTTTAGCCTATGTTGTATTCATGGGGGAGCATAAGCTTCTTTTTGCTGCAAAGGCACTTCATGTACCATGAAATGAATTAATCTTGAAAAGAAGTGTGTATGCTTGAAAAATTCTCCATCCACCATGTTTATGCTTAAAATGTCTTATCTTTTACACATGGGTGCAAAACATGTTGCATGATGTTCACCAGTGGAGATGTCTCCCCGAAGTGCACACATGGCTCATGAGCTTTAACATGACATGCTTTGCTTTATGGGTGTTTGCAATGATCTTTTGTTGAGAATTGGATGTCCTTGTATGATCTCTGGATGATATGCATGTTTTTGGCTCGAATATGACATGGATAGGCCTTTACATTTGAAGTGAGCCATCTTTTGATAAAACTGCTCAAATCTGAAAATTTGCTTTGTCACATGCCTATATTTTCATATATTACTTGTGGCAATGCTTTGACTATGTTATGATCCATATATGTGCTCTTTGTCTCACTTCTAGCCTTTGACACTAGATTTGGCCTATTTGAGAAGCTCATGTAGATGTTTATATGCTTTGTTTTACATTCATGCATTTTCACCTTGATTCATACATTGTCAACAAGGGGGAGAAGAGGTGAGGTTAATGCAAATTCAGAAAAGGTGAGCTAAAATTTGGAAGGTTGCATCCACATGTTCAGGGGGAGCTTGCATTTGTTCAGGGGGAGCTTTCTTGCTGTTTTCAGTGTGGAGTTTGTGCTTTGCTCGGCTTGTGACCTTTCTTTGCCTTTCTTTGGTTTTGGTCATGAGTTGCGCTTCTTTGTTTTTCTTCCTTCTTACTTTCTTTCTCGGAATTTCATTTCGCATTGTGTGTTGTCAATGCACTCATCAAGGGGGAGATTGAGGACCAGGAGCGTCCCGGTGGTCGGTGGATGACCGCTCCTCAGTGATGAGTGATTGACAACGGGTGTTGGACTGACTCTTGGCTCGGTGTGCGGGTGTAGGTCGCGGCCTAGTTCGTGTTGTTGCGGGTGAAGAACGGGCGCGAAAGGTCTTCGGCCTTGAGGGGCCTCCGGGAGATGGAGAGACAAGTAGGCTCGGTTCGAGGGACCCGGTGGACGGCGGGACTAGGTGCGGGCCACATGGTGGCGAGACGAGCAAGACGAAGTCATGGACGATCGAACCGGTGCGAGGTGGCGGTCGAGTCAAGAGGCTTGGCGGGAGGCCGGGCCGAGCACGCGGGGTTTGGTGGTTTGCCCACAAAACCATCGGAGGACGGTTTCTTGGTTTGGGCCTCAAAACCAAGTCCGAAGGCCCAACGCGACAAAGACGGGATCCGGTCGTGTCGGGAAGCTTCGAAGCGGAGGACACGCGGCGGGATCACATGGCTTGCGTCGGGAGGACGCGGGGTGCGGTGAAGGCGTGGCCGTCCCATGGTAAGACCCACAAACATTACATAAATGCCCCTACGTGGGTTGTATCGCCAGTAGGTGAGTTAGGGGTAGTCGAGTCATTTCCCACACCGGCGGGACCCGATATATGAGCCATGAGTGTGTGTGGCTGGCTCTCTCTTTCGGCGACTTAAGGTTTCATTTCCCCCCTTCCATTTCTCATTTTCCCGAGACATTTTCTCCTCCATTTCTTGTCTAGGCTAGCATGAGAGCTTCATGAGAGATTTGTTGAGAGGGATGGATGCTAGGGCGGCATGCTAGACCTTGTGAATCTTTCCTGGTTTGTATAGAAGATTCGGCGTTGTGATTTTCGTGGTCTTTTTCGTGCTTGTTTTTGGTGCCTTTGTTCTTGGTGTGGTTCCGCGAATTTGAGTGGGTTTCTCCCCGGATTTCTTTGAGGGAAACATGGATGGATTTCTTGTGCATCTTTGGGATTCATCTTGTGCCCTCAAACGCTAGGAAACCACTTCGATTCACGGATTTTCGTTCGAAGCTCTAGCTTTTGGTGGTGTTCAAAGGATCCGCGATTCCCGGTGTTTTAGGAAGTTAGGAGGCAAAATTTTTGGGGTATAGCATCCTTGGTTGACGCTTTTCATGTCCCCAAACTCTTGTCTCAATAGCTTCTACCGTTTGGGAGATCCGATGATGGATTGGAGGTGTTGACCTTCGAGGTCAAGCTGTTTTCTGCCCTGTCCGCAAGGCGCGAACGGTCCACGAGGGTGTGGCGGACGGTCCGCGGCCTGGCAGTTCGTCGTGGTGTTCTTCGTGTTCTTGGTTTGTTTCTGTTTGATCCGGTTTTGTTTTAGGTTTTCGTTGCAACCGGTTTGTGGACGATCCGAGCTTCAGTAGCGGACGGTCCGAAACCCGCGCGGACGGTCTGTCTGGTCTTCGCAGACGATCCGTTTTTCTCGGGTCGGTTCTGGTGGTTCTATTGGCTTTAACGGACGGTCCGTGGCTTCTGGCCGGACGGTCCGCGTGGTTCCTTGTGGACTGTCCGCGGCACCTGGACGGATTGTCCGTGTGGGCCTTGCGGACAGTCCGCCCCACCTGGCCGGACAGTCCGCCAGAGCCTAGCAGCTTTGTCCCTTGGTTCGATTCCTCATCTCATTCTTTCGTGCTTCCGCGTGTGCTTCAAGTAATCGTTCCTAAGACTTGAGGTTGATCCATAACCTTGTTGTCTTGGCGGTCGGTGTGAGATTCGATCCATCGCTCGTGTGTGACCGGAATTTGTCTAGGGTATAAGCCGGGTTCTTTGAGAAGAATTTTTACCAGCTCCTATTCACTCCCCCCCTTCTCTAGTCGCCATCCGATCCTTCAGCTCCAAGCTTCAGCACCGGATGATCCGACGCCTCGACCATCAGTTCATCTGATGGTAGCATTCAAATTCAACAGAGACGCGCCAAGACTTCTGCTTTAGCACCGGATGAACCGACGCTTGGATGGAAGGTACCATCGGTTTATCCGACGCCTTGATTCAAATTAGACAGAACCGCCCCAAGTGTGGTGCCTTCAGCACCGGATGATCCGATGGGGTGTCGGTGTATTGTCTGGGTTTCAAGGTTCAATGACTATATTCGCTTCTATTAGTGACCGGATGATTCGACGCTCAGTAGGGGGGAACCATCGGTTCATCCGTCCATACTACTTTTCAGGGGACTTTTTCCAATGGCTAGCCTCTAATGCTAGGCCTATAAATAAGCCCCCCTGCCTCTTTAGAGCTGCCTTTTGCCATTCTGAAGATCCATTGCATCCAAGGAGAGAAGGAAAGTGTGTTCTTGCCATTTGGGATTCTCTTCCTCTTCATTGAGGTGTTCTTCTTAGTGATCAATAGTGTTCAAGGTGCATACATGGCTTAGCTGAGTGCTCAGGTCAAGTAAAGGTGTGCGGGCTTGTTACTCTTGGAGTTTGACGGCTCCTAGACGGTCTAGGTGTTTGGAAGGTTCTTGGTGAGGGTGAGCTCTTGGAGATTGTGGGAGCCTCAAGACAAGCTTGGTGTACACGGTTCGAGACCCACCATTCCGGAGATGGAGAACGGGTACTCTTAGTGAGCACTTGTGTCTTAGTGACTCAAGGGGGAGCAATACTCTAAGTTAGTGCTCCAACATGGACTAGGAGGAAGCGTCAAGTTCTCGATACCACAGGAAAAAAATTTGGTCGCCTCTTGTCCCTCTCATTTACTTCTAGCACTTACTTTCAGCACCTTATTTCCGCTTGCAAGTTTCTTTGTCTTCACTCTTGTTTTTGCTTGTGTGCTTCATATCTTGTCTAGGTGTTATCTTGCCTCCTAGTGTGTTAATTGCTAAGGAAACATGTGATAGTGTGCTCTAGTAGTAGGGAAGAACCTTTTTAGAATGGGCGACACTAGTTGTTAGGCTAAGGATTTCGGTTTTCCCTAGAGCTTGCAAAAGAAGTCCCATATTCAACTCCCCTTCTTTGTGACTTGATCCTACAAGTGGTATCAGAGCTAGGCTCCCTTTTGCTTGGCTTAACCACCTAGGGAGATGGGGAAGGGAAGCGGCAATGGCCCTCCTAAGTTGGCGGGGAAGCGCTTCACCTTTTGGGCTCATAGAATGGCTAGCTACCTTCAAGATCAACACCATGATGCGTGGCGCACTACCATGTATCTGTTGCCTACGGTTCCTACCGAGAGTGAAGCTAAGTGGAATGCGCATGCTAGAAACCATATTTTTGAGGCGCTAGATAAGGAATTGTTTGATCGGGTCTTTGCTTTGCCAACCGTCCATGAAGTGTGGATGGAACTCAAGGAGATCCACATGGGTAACAAAAAGATCCGTGAGGAAAAATATGAGTTGCTCAAGTTGGAACTCAACGAGTTCAAAATGAAGGATGATGAGGGGGTAGAGCAAATGTATTCTAGGATGGGGGTACTTATTCGAAGTATCAATTCTCTCGATGTTGCTAACCTTTCCGAGCAGGAAATCATCCGGAAAATCCTTCAAACGCTCGCCAAGCCAAGATACAACATCGTTAAGGCACTTCTCTTTGAGAAGGATTTCACTACCCTCACCATCACCGAGGTTGTGAGCAAGATCCGCTCCCACGAGATGTTCATGATGGAAGACATGGAATCATCTACCTCACACTCAAGCGCCAAGAAAGATCTTGCACTCAAGGCAAGTGAAAAGGGCAAGTCCAAGAAGATCAAGGAAAAAGCTCCTTCGTCCTCAAGTGAAAGGGAAGATCCAAGTGACTCAAGTGAAGCGGAGAGCGATGATGCTAAGCTTTCTCTTCTCATGAGGAAGACCACAAGAATGCTCTCCAAGATTGGCAAGAAGGGCTACAACTATGATCCTAAGAAGCAAAAGTTCCGGTCATCAAGAAGAAGTGGTGAGGGAAGCAATCGGAAGTGCTACAATTGTGGTAGCTATGATCATCTCTCATATGATTGTCCCAAGCCCGACAAGCGAGTGTCAAACTCAATCAAGAAGAATGATGAAGATGACAACGATGCCAAGTACTACACGAAGAACTCATCCAAGAAAAAGTCATCAAACAAGCCCTACCACAAGAAGAAGGGTGAACATGAATGGGTGACTGGGGGTGAGACATCAAGTGAATCAAGTGAGAGTGAAGAGGACAAGAACAAGAAGATCGCCGGTATTGCTAACATGGATGATGAGCCTCCACTTCCACCTCCACCTATGTGCTTCATGGCAAAGCACTCCAAGGTGAGCGATAGCGATAATAGTGGATCTTCTAGTAGTGATGATGAACTCTCACCACTTGATCTTAAAGATGTTCTTGATGAATATACCTCCATGATTAAGAAACAAAAGAGTAAGCTCAAAGCACTTGATGAGACTCATGAGAAACTTAAGCTATCATATGATGAGTTACTTGTGAAGCACAATGACCTTAGCAAAGAACATGATGCTTTGGTAGTGTCCAACAATTCACTTAGAGATGACCACAACAAGTTACTTGATAAGAACAATGAGCTAATCATCAAGCATGACGACATAACCGTGCTTAAAAAGTCTCCTGAGTCAAATCATATGAAACTTGAGAAAGAACATGTGCTCTTAGAGATGAAATATCAAGAACTTGAGCTTGCTATTGAGGACATTGGTTATAGTGGCATGCAAATGCTAGAGAAGTCACTAATGTCAATGCCTCCACCTCATGTGATGATCTAATTGAAAAACCTAAGGTTTTGCTTAATGTTGAAAATATTGCATCTTCCTCCAAGACTAACCATGAGAGGGTGAAAGCTCTTGAAGATGAAGTGAGAGCTTAAGGTCTTGTGTAAAGACTTTGGCCAAGGGTGAGGAGTTGCACAAGGAGATCCTCTACTACAATGCAAGAGACTATGGGGCAAAGGGGCTTTGTGCTTTCCCTAATCCCATCAAGGAAACTCCTAGGTCAAAGGAGCTATATGGGTGTTTCATCAATGACGTTGGATCTTATTGTCAACATTGCAATGTTACCAGTCATCACACAAGGGAGTGCCCAACACCTACTCGCCCCTTGCCCACCTTGCCTAACAATTACATGTCCATGTACAATGATAACCATTTCTTGTTGATGAAGAAGAACAATGGCAAAGTGGCAATCAAGTTCATTGGGGCCAAACCAAAAATCAAGCCACCTAGAAGCTTGTGGATTCCTAAAGATCTTGTCACTCATATCAAAGGGCCCAAACTAGCTTGGGTTCCGAAATCTAAATGCTAATTTCTTGTATGTAGGTCAACTTCAAGGCCGGAGGGAGTCATTGGATACTTGATAGCAGTTGCACTCAACATATGACCGGCCAAGAAAAAATGTTCACCTCACTAGTGGATGATGCGGGAGATCATGAACAAGTTTCATTTGGTGATAACTCTAAAGAAAGGATCTTCGGACTGGGTGAAATCTCTCTAACAAATGATTTATCCCTTTCCAATGTTCTTTTTGTGGATTCTTGTAGTTATAACTTGCTTTCCGTTGCACAATTTTGTGACCTTGGTCTTTCATGCACATTTGATGATGAAGAGGTCACAATCACTAACAAGAAATCTAATGAAGTTGTTTTCAAGGGATTCCCGTTATGGCAATCTTTATCTTGTAGATTTTACATCCCGTGAAGTAAACTTGACTACTTGCCTCATCTCCACTACATCCAAGGGTTGGCTACGGCATCGTCGCATTGCACACATAGGCATGAGCCAACTCAAGAAATTTTTCAAGAAAGGCATGGTCCTTGGTGTGAAGGATGTTACATTTGAGAAAGACAAGTTGTGTAGTGCATGTCAAGCCGGCAAGCAAGTTGCAAGTCATCATCCTATGAAGTCTTATGTATCTACCACAGGACCATTGGAGCTCATTCACATGGATCTCTTCGGACCAACTACAAACAAGAGTTTTGGTGGTAATCTCTATTGTCTTGTTATTGTTGATGATTTCTCATGCTATACTTGGACTTTCTTTTTGGAGGACAAGGGCAAGACATTTGACATCTTCAAGAAGTTTGCTACTAGAGCCCAAAATGAATTTGGGTCATCCATGGTGAAGATTAGGAGTGACAATGGGTCGGAATTCCGCAACACAAAGGTGGAAGAGTATTGTGATGGTGAAGGCATCAAGAATGAATTCTCCTCAACCTATACACCCCAACAAAATGGTGTGGTTGAGAGGAAGAACAAGACACTCTGAGAACCATGTGTGGTTCGAGGACCGGTGGATGGTCGCTTCCTGGTGTGATGAGTGATTGACAACGTTGTGTGGACTGATTCTTGGCTAAGTAATGCAGGTGCAGGTTGCGGCTTGACTAGTGTTGATGCAAGTGAAGAACAAGCGCGAAAGGTCGTCACCGGTGAGGCCTCCAGGTGTGGAGAAGACAAGTAGGCTTCGTTCGAGGGACCCGGTGGCCAGTGGGGTCAAGTGCGGGCCGTATGGTGGCATGAACAGCAAGATGATGTCATGGATGGTTACTTGGTAGAGCCTCAAATCCAAGGTCGAGCCGGGACAATGTGGGAGCCAAGTTATGAGTGGCGATTGGCGGAGGCTACACTGAGTTCGCGGGGTTTCCAGTGGTTCACCAGAAAACCACTAGGTTCCTTGGTTGATCCACAAAGCTAAGACCGAAGAACCGAAGACGGTGCTGCAGCAGTGCCAGACCGGTCTTCGAAGCGGAGAACACGTGTCGGGATCGCATGGCTTGCGTTGAGGCTAAGCAGGGTGCGGTCGCCGGGCATCCATCCGATGGAGAAAATCAGAAGACTTCCAAAACCGCCCTTGAGGGGCTTGTATCCCTAGTTATCAAGTAAGGGTACTTTAGACTTTCAGTTTCCTTTATATAACCCGTGAGGTGAGAGGATGGCAGCCATCTCCTGGAATCCTAGTTCATTTGCTTTCTTATTTTCCCTTCCTATTTTCTTAGGATTTCCATAGGACTAGCTTGAGAGCTTCATGGTGAGATTTTGTGAGAGGGTTGGATGATCGGGCGGCAAGCTAGACCTTATAGGAACCTCCTTGGTATGTATAAATGATTCGGCGTGGTTCCTCAAGGCTTTGTTGTGTTGTTCACGGTTGTTCTTGATGGTGATTTTCGGAGCCCTCACTTGGTGGTTTTCTTGGGGTGTTTTCGGGGCTTTGCTCTTGGGGATTTGAAGGGGGAAATTTGTGGGAACCCTTCGTGGTTCTTTGGCCTGTGATTCCCCTCCCAAATCCGTGAGTTAAAGGGCTCGATTTTGGGGTTTTCGGTGTTCTAGGGTTAGAGGTGTTCTTGGCGGGATTTCTTCAATTCCTCTTGATTTGACAAGTTTTGGTGGGATTAAACTTGGCTATGGACTCCTCATGAGGTGTTCCTATTATCCCCAAAGTCTTGTTCAAGTCCGTGGAGCGATTCGGGAGATCAAGGTTTGGATTTGGAGGAGTTGACCCGCGGGTGTTGTTCATCCCGAGCTGCCCAGGCTACACTGGTCTGACCGGTGCTCTTGACAGGTCTGACCGGTGAGAGTCACTTGTGGGATTTGCCTCAGGTGAGCTGCTTGACTCGTGTGTCTTTGGGTCTTGGTGCTGCTGGTCAGTTCTTGGTCTGTTTGGAGTTGTTTTGTTAGCTTTTGTGTAAGGTTTTCCTTCCATGCAGGTTGTGTTTTGGGGCGTTTTTGTTCAAGGGCCTAAAGAAGTCACTGAGGCTTCCTGAAACGCTTGTTGTGCGGCTGTTGTAGCCACCAGCCTGACCGGTGCTGTCCACCGGTCTGACCTGTGTCATCGGTCTGACCGGCGCAGGCCATCGGTCTGACCTGTGCAGCATAGGCAGCAAGCCGTGCAAGTTTCCGCTGTGCGTGTTGGTCTGTTTTGGCTCGGACGGTTGTTTGTTGGTTCCTAGGTCCAGTAGCACTTCAGTGGCTGCGTGTGCTTAGCCAACTTGGGTAGTGAGTCGGAGACGTGTGTTCGAAGCCGTGTTCGTCTTGTTGGAGTCTCCATCTCCTTCGAGAAGAATTTTTATCAGCTCCCATTCACTCCCCCCCTCTCTGGTTCGCCGTATCGGTCCTTCAAGTGGTATCAGAGCCAGTTCGGGTCTTTATTGACTCTAACCTGTCTAAGATCCAAGGATGGCGTACTAGGAACAGGGTTCGGGTCCTCCACACTTCGATGGCAAGAACTTCAAGATGTGGATTAAGCGGATGGTGGCATTTCTCCGCGAAAAGGGTCAAATCTTTTGGGATGTCATGATGGACACAGGCTATGCCTAGCCGATGAGCTTCCTTGCTCCAGGATCGAAGGACATGTTCGACGCCAACAATAAGGTGGTCGACTACTTGTTTCGTGCTTTGTGTCAGCTTGAGTTCGATCGAGTGCACACCGAGCACTTGGCTTGTAGAATCTGGTTGGTATTGAAGGAGGCTTTTGTTGGGAATGCCCAGGTTCAGGCTTCGATGTATGCGACCTACCGGAGAGAGTACGAGAATTTCACTCATCTCCCCGGTGAGTCCATCGATGCCTTGTTTCAAAGGTTCATGGTGGTTGTGAACAACATGAGGGCCAATGTGGACGTGCTCCCATACGATGATCATGATAGAGCTGTCAAGCTCTTACACTCTTTGGAACGTACGATTTGGGGCGGAATGTTCGAGGCCATTGTCGAGTCGGAGAAGTATGACACTCTGACGGTGAACGAGCTGTTCTCGAAGCTCAAGTCGGCTGAGGTGGATAGGGGCATGACAGCCAAGCTCGAGGGCCCGACTGACTCTCAGAGTCTTGCCCTCGTCGGTGGTTCGAAAGGAAAGGCTAACACTAACCCATCCACCAGGATGTTCTCTTTGTCCTCTTTGTTGTCTATGCAAGATGAGGAGTTCGATGTGCTTGGAGAGGACGAGCTGGCGTTGCTGACGAGGAGGTTCGAGAGGCTGCACGAGAACCGGGTGAACATGAGGAGGAACACGAGGACATGCTTCCAGTGCGGCAAGCCGGGACACTTCGTCGCCGACTGCCCGGAGAAGGTCGAGAACAAGGATGGCTACAAGCACAAGTCAAGGACGGATGGCAAGTACTGGTCGAGGTGTGATCAAAAGAGCAAGCACAAGAACAAGCACAAGGACAAGTGACGATCGAGGAAGAAAGAGAGCCGAGGCAAGGCCCGAGCGATGGTTGGAGCGAGCGACGTCGACTCCAGTTTTGTGTACTCCACCTCGAGCTCAAGCAGCAGTGAAGATGAAGGTGATTGTCGCAAGAGCAGGAAGTCGTCTAAGAACCTGAGCGAGCTGAGCTGCTTCGCTAGAGACGGCTTCTGCACCACGGCGCTGAGCTCCAGCAGCAAGAATAGCACAAAGAGCGACTCGGACTCTGATTCCTACGACGAGGTGCGTGATGAACTTCCCTTCTTGCGTCAGGAGAATGAACAGCTTGGTTTGTTGTTTGATAATCGCGATGACATGCTTAGAGAGGCTAAGTAAATGAGGAAAGAGCTTAGGGTTTCACTCGAGGATGCTAGGACTAGAGTGGCTGAGCTAGAAACACCGAACTTGGATGCTAAGCTGGAAATTGATTCTCTGAAAGCTTCAACTGTTGTTTCTGATGATTTTGAACGTGCTGATTGCTCTATTTTCCTTGCTGATCTTGCCTTGTTTAAGGAAAAGCATGCCTCCAAGTGTGAGGAACTAGATGTGCTTAGGGTTGAAGTGGCTGAGCTTAAATCTAGATCTGCTTTGCTAGGTGCTTGCACTTCTTGCCCTATCTTGCATGCTAAAATTGATGAGATGCATGTTTACACTGCTTCTCTTGAGGCTAAGCTGAAAGAACCAATTCCTACATCTTGCTCTACCTGTGAAATGCATGCTTTGAAGAATTTGGAATTTGCTCATTATGTTGATCGCTTGCAGGATGAGAATGATGAGGTGAGAAAGTTGATGGGTTGGTTGTCTGGTCATGAGCCTTAGTTGAGGATAATGATCGAGACATTCAAGAGGCAGGATGGTGAGGGACTTGGGGCAAACAAGGTTGGTGAGGGAAGTGGAGAGAATATCCCAGAGCCACCAAAAACCCACCACAAAAATGATTTCCCTCCCAAACCTAACCATCTTAACCGACTAGACACAACCCCAGCTCCACCCGTGTTTTCCCCACAAACAAATGATTTCCAGAAGCCTATCAAGTTTGTGAGCCTTCGGGGAAAGTGTTCTCTGTGAAAGAGAGTGAGAAGGCTAATAAGGAGAAACCCGTCGAGAAGTCGAGTGGAGAGAAACCAAGTGAGCAACGCCAACCCAAGCCTAAACCTAAGCTTGTGAGGTTTCATTGTGGCTATTGTGGGAGAGATGGCCATAAGGATGAGTTTTGCTTCAAGAGGAAGCGAGAGGAGAGAATGGAGAAGGAGTGGGCTAACAAGGACAAGTACCACCCTTCTGATGGTGTACATGAGCCTTGTGTGCAGATGCCCAGGGCCAAGGCGAGTGTGAGGACAGTTCCGGCTTGGGGAGAGCGAAAGGCTGTTGGAGGTGCTGCTGGCCGGGCTACACCGGTCGGGCCCGGGTGCGGGGACAGGACGGGCGGCGGTTCGGGTTTCGTGCTCGTACAGGTGCGAGGTTTGGTTCTGGAGGTCGTGGTTCTGGTGGTTGGGCTAGAGAGTTTGCAGAAGGTCAGTTTGCTAGGCGTTCTCCCTGTTGTGCTCAATACGGGGATGGGAGGACCCATAGCTTTGAGATGGAGAGGAGGGACAGTCCACGGGCTTTCTTTCGTGGTTTTAGTCTTCCTCCAGGTAGAGAGGGTTGGTTCCCTCATGGTGGTTATCGTGGTGGTGTTCGTGGAGGTAGCTTTGGCAGGAAAGATGGTTTGGTTTGTGCTAACCCACTTTCGAGCAAATGGCTCGGCACTGGTTTTACTCTTTTGGCACTAACCTCAGTGCTGAGTCGTTTGTTCGCTCGCGTGCTCGTTTTTGAATTTCAGGTGGGAGACTTGAAGAACATTTGGTTGATTGACTCCGGTTGCTCGAGGCATATGACCGGAGACAAGGGGTGGTTCTCAAGTCTCGTCCCGGTGGTGACAAAGAGGTACATCACTTTTGGGGACAATGGGCGTGGGCGTGTGCTTTCGAAGGTGAGATTAAGGTGAGTGACAAGATCACTCTCGGGCGTGTTTCTCTTGTTCGGTCGCTTGGATACGGTTGCTTTTTGTGTCCCGTACTGTTGGATGAGGGTTTTGAGGTGTTGTTTCAGCCTGGTGGTTCTCGGATTTTGGACTCTTGAGGGGACATTGTCTGTATGGTCGTTCCCGAGGGTCAGGTGTTTCGAGCTAATTTTTCTCAGTCTTCTGGTGTTGAGCGTTGTTTCTTGGCTGGTTCGTCGAGTGAATCGTGGAAGTGGCATAGGAAGTTGGGTCACTTGAGCTTTCACCTTTTGTCTCGCTTGAGTAAACTCAATTTGGTCTGAGGATTGCCACAGTTGAGGCTTGAGAAAGAGTTGGTTTGTGCGCCGTGTAGGCATGCCAAGATGGTAGCCTCTTCTCACCCGCCTCTCACCGATGCGATGACTGAGCGTCCATGCGAGCTGCTCCATATGGACCTTGTTGGCCCAGCTCGTGTGCGATCTGCGGGTGGGAAGTGGTATGTCCTTGTTGTGGTGGACGACTACTCTCGATATGTGTGGGTGTTCTTTCTCGAGGATAAGGGGGAGACGTTTGGTTTTGTTCGAGATCTTGTCTAGAGGTTGAGGAACGAGAGGCACAGAGATGCCATATGAGCAATCCGCAGTGACAATGGCTCAGAATTCAGAAACTCTCATTTTGAAACCTTTTGCCATGACTTGGGTCTTGAACACTAGTTTTCGAGTCTGTATACGCCTCCCCAGAATGGTGTTGTGGAAAGGAAGAACAGGACCTTGTGTGAGATGGCTCGGACGATGCTTGATGAGCATAGGACTCCGAGAAGGTTCTGGGCTGAGGCGGTGAACACCGCGTGCTATGTGTCAAACAAGATCTACCTCAGAGTGCATAAGAAGAAAACATGCTACGAGTTGATGCACAGTCGCACACCCAAGGTGAGTCACTTCCATGTCTTTGGTTGCAAGTGCTTTATTCTGAAGAAAGGGAAGAAGTTGGATAAGTTTGAGGCTAGGTCGGTCGATGGTTGTTTCTTTGGTTATGCATCTCATTCTAGAGCATATCGTGTGCTCAATCTTGAAACTAACCAAATCGTGGAGACTTGCGAGGTAACCTTTGACGAGACACAGCCACGTAGTCAGCTTATCTTTGAGTGTGCAGGTGATGATGAACTTGGCAAGGAGATCTTTCTGGAGGAGGAGCATGGACTTGGAGATGATGAAGATGGCCGTGTGGTGCCTGCGGCTAAACATGTACCTACTACTTCGACTACTGTGGTTGACGGCCCCTCTCCTACACCTACAACGACGAATCAAGATCGAGAAGACGCTACAGTTGAGGGGGAGGTTGCATCAAGGCGAGAGCCTCCCCGGCGAGTACAAGTGGATCACCCAGCTTCAAGGATCATCGGCGACATGTACGAACGTACTACACGGTCGAGGGTTCAGAACAATTCTCATTTCGCTCATGCTGCATTTGTTGCCACCTTTGAGCCCAAAGACATTGGACACGCACTATCTGATCATAATTGGGTTAATTCGATGCATGAGGAGTTGGAGAACTTTGAGAGGAATCAGGTTTGGGAATTGGTTGACCCTCCCCCAGGGTGTAAGCCGATTGGTACAAAGTGGGTGTGGAAGAACAAAGAGGGAGAGAAAGGTGAAGTGGTGAGAAACAAGTCAAGGCTTGTTGCTCAAGGGTTCAGTCAGAAGGAGGGGATCGATTACGAGGAGACTTTTGCTCCGTAGCCCGTTTGGAGGCAATAAGGATCCTTCTAGCTTTTTCCATGGCTAAAGGGTTCAAGTTACACCAAATGGTTGTGAAAAGTGCTTTCCTGAATGGTGTGTTGGAGGAAGAAGTGTATGTGAGGCAACCACCTGGGTTTGAGAGTGAGAAGTATCCCCACCAGGTGTACAAGTTGAGGAAGGCACTATATGGGTTGAAGCAGGCGCCTAGAGCTTGGTATGGTAGGTTGAGGGGGTTCTTGTTTGAGAGAGGATTTGAGATGGGGAAGGTCGATCAGACCTTGTTTCTACTTAGGCAGGGCAGAGATATCCTGATTGTGCAGGTGTACGTGGATGATATTGTCTTTGGTGGCTCGTCTAACTCTCTTGTTGCAAGGTTTGCAGAGGATATGAGCAGGGAGTTTGAGATGAGCATGATGGGAGAGTTGCAGTTCTTCCTCGGGCTACAAATCAAGCAATCAAAAGAAGGAACATTTGTGCACCAAGCTAAGTAAACCAAGGACATTGTGCGGAAGTACAAGATGGAGGATTCCAAGGCTATGACGACGCCGATGAGTACGACTACAACTCTTGATGCGGACGAGGAAGGTGAACACGTGGACCAGAAGGAGTACCGGAGCATGATCGAGTCACTCCTCTATTTGACGGCGACGAGGCCGGACATCCAGTTCTCGGTATGTCTGTGCGCTCGTTTTCAAGCGTCTCCGAGGACTTCGCATCGGCAAGCAGTGAAGCGAATTTTTAGGTACTTGCGTCACACTCCCGACTTCGGCCTTTGGCACTCCGCGTCCTCTTCTTTGGCGCTTCATGGTTTTTCGGATGCGGATTATGCCTGGTGTCAGTTGGATAGGAAGTCCAATTCTGGGACTTGCCAGTTTTTGGGATCTTCTTTGGTGTCTTGGTCTTTCCGCAAACAGTCAAGTGTTGCTCAATTCACTACCGAGGCAGAGTACGTTGCCGCTGCTAGTTGTTGCTCTCAGCTCCTTTGGATCACATACACCATGAGTGACTTTGGTGAGGAGTATACCCATGTCCCACTTCAATGTGATAGCACCTGTGCCATAAGCGTTGCAATGAACCCAGTGCTCCATTCCAAAACCAAGCACATAGAAGTGAGGTATCGTTTTCTGAAAGACAATGTAGAGAAAGGAAAGATAGCTTTGATCCATGTACCCACACATGACCAACTAGCCGATATTTTCACCAAACCCCTAGATCAAGCAACTTTCACTCGTTTGCGGGGGGAACTTGGTGTGTGTTTGATTTCTTGAGTTGGGTGTGTGGGAGCTCCTTTGTAGCATATGTATAGTTCCCTTTGTGCATTTCTTGCATTTGGCATGGCATTTGTAACATGATGTATAGGCATCCTTGTATCTTAGATTGCATGCATTTTGTATTATATGCATTGGATAGGAAAAGTTTCTCCTATATACATTGTTCACCATGGAATGCTATTTATGTCTTTGTGAGCTTGTTGGGTATGCTATGGTTAGTTTGGCTTAGCTCTTGATTATCTTGTTTTATAATCCATGGTTGATGGCTATATTTTTGAAAATTGTCACATGTATGCTCTCTCATGTGTAAATGCCTTTTTATGATCTTGACATGTTTGATTGGCTTGGTATGCTTAATTTGTGGTTGGATAACTAGTTTATTAATCATATGGGGCCAAAGGCTCATTTGCCATCATGAATGTTTAGCCCTCTTGCTTTATCTTGTGGAGGGGAATAAGTTCCTTTTTGTCGCAAAGACATTTCATGTACCAAATTTGAATCTGAAAATGAAATGTAAAATGCTTGGAAAATGTGCTCCCATGTCATATGTGCTAAATTTAATTTGCTTTGGGTGCTAAACCGTTGCATGATGTCTACCAATGAGAAGTCTCATATATAGAAGTAGACACATGGCTCGGTGGCTTTGACATGACATGAGGTGCTTGTGGGTGTTTGTGATGGTCTTATGATTGGAATGGTTGTCCTAGCATGAAGTTTGTGTGGCTTTGCCATTTTGACATGTTTTGATCATGTTTAGGAATTTTCTCATGAGAGGCGATTTTTTTCGCAAATTTACCCGAATCCATCTTAGCTTCGTCCAATGGTTGTGAAACTTGGTGGTCATGTAGTTGAGATCGATACGAAGCTATAGAGTATCTAACTTGCTCATTTGGACATGTGTAGCATCCTACGTTGAATTTTGTCTATTCGAGAAGCTCTAGGTTGAAAGTTTTGCATTTTTGGCTTGATTCATGCATTGTCAACAAGGGGGAGAAGTTTGAGCTTGAAATGTCTTGCTGGATGCATTTAGAAGGTTTTCAGGTAGTTTCGAGCCTTTTCTGGGCTCTGTTGCACACTGGTCTGACCGGTCAAGTTCACCAGTCTGACCGGTCAGAGTGCTGGCCATGTTCATATGTAAGGCACCGGTCTGACCAGTGGTGGTGACCGGTCAGACCGGTAAGAGCTGAGCTGATGCAGCTGATATGTTTTCTTCAAGTGGTTTGCATGCATTTGTCCAGGGGGAGTTGCATTGGTTCAGGGGAGCTTGCATGTGTGCAGGGAGAGCTCTTTGTGGTTTTTCGAGCTTTGGTTTGGTGGTTTGTGCTCTTTGCTTGAGCTTTGTTTTGTCTCGGATGTGTCGAGCCGTTGCCCTTGGCTAAGGGGTCCGAGATTTGTCTTCTTCAAGTGATCTTGCTCTTTGCCTTTGTTTGGCATTCGATCGCTTGTTGGAGTTTCTTTTTGTTCATTTCTTTTCTTTTTCTTTTATCTCTTGTCACTTTATGTGGGTGTTGTCAATGCACTCATCAAGGGGGAGATTGAGGACCATGTGTGGTTCGAGGACTGGTGGATGGTCGCTACCTGGTGTGATGAGTGATTGACAACGTTGTATGGGCTGATTCATGGCTAAGTAATGCAGGTGCAGGTTGCGACTTGACTGGTGTTGGTGCAGGTGAAGAACAAGCGCGAAAGGTCGTCGCCGGTGAGGCCTCCAGGTGTGGAGAAGACAAGTAGGCTTCGTTCGAGGGACCCGGTGGCTAGCGGGGTCAAGTGCGGGCCGCATGGTGGCATGAACAGCAAGATGAAGTCATGGATGGTTTCTTGGTAGAGCCTCAAAACCAAGGTCGAGCTGGGACTATGTGGAAGCCAAGTCATGAGTGGCGATTGGCGGAGGCTACACTGAGTTCGCGGGGTTTCCAGTGGTTCACCAGAAAACCACTAGGTTCCTTGGTTGATCCACAAAGCCAAGACCGAAAAACCGAAGACGGTGCTGCAGCAGCGCCAGACCGGTCTGACCGGTGGGTACCGGTCTGATCGGTGAGGAGCACCGGCCTGACCGGTGTGCGACGGCGCAGTCCAGAATCTTCGAAGCGGAGAACACGCGTCGGGATCGCATGGCTTGCGTTGAGGCTAAGCAGGGTGCGGTCGCCGGGCATCCGTCCGATGAAGAAAATCTGGAGACTTCCAAAACCGCCCTTGAGGGGCTTGTATCCCTAGTTATTAAATAAGGGTATTTTAGACTTTCGATTGCCTCCATATAACCCATGAGGTGAGAGGATGGTAGCCATCTCTTGGAACCCTAGTTCATCTGCTTTCCTATTTTCCCTTCCTATTTTCTTAGGATTTCCATAGGACTAGCTTGAGAGCTTCATGGTGAGATTTTGTGAGAGGGTTGGATGATCAGGCGGCAAGCTAGACCTTGTATGAACCTCCTTGGTATGTATAGATGATTCGGCGTGGTTCCTCAAGGCTTTGTTGTGTTGTTCCCGGTTGTTCTTGGTAGTGATTTTCGGAGCCATCTCTTGGTGGCTTTCTTAGGGTGTTTTCGGGGCTTTGTTCTTGGGGATTTGATGGGGGAAATGTGTGGAAACCCTTCGTGGTTCTTTGGCCTGTGATTCCCCTCCCAAATCCTTGAGTTAAAGGGCTCGATTTTGGAGTTAGAGGTGTTCTTGGCGGGATTTCTTCGATTCCTCTTGATTTGACAAGTTTTTGTGGGATTAAACTTGGCTATGGACTCCTCATGAGGTGTTCCTATTATCGCCAAAGTCTTGTTCAAGTCTGTGGAGCGATTCGGGAGATCGAGGTTTGGATCAGGTGGAGTTGACCCGCTGGGGCTATTCATCCCGAGCTGCCCAGGCTACACCGGTCTGACCGGTGCTCTTGACCGGTCTGACCGGTGCGAGTCACTAGTGGGATTTGCCTCGAGTGAGCTGCTTGACTCGTGTATCTTTGGGTCTTGGTGCTGCTGGTCAGTTCTTGGTCTGCTTGGAGTTGTTTTGTTAGGTTTTGTGTAGGGTTTTCCTTCTGTGCAGGTTGTGTTTTGGGGGTGTTTTTGTTCCAGGGCCTAGAGAAGTCACTGAGGCTTCATGGAACACTTGTTGTGCGGCTGCTGTAACCACCGGCCTGACAGGTGCTGTCCACCGGTCTGACCAGTGCCACCGATCTGACCAGCGCAGGCCATCGGTCTGACCGGTGCAGCACAGACAGCAAGCCGTGCAAGTTTCCGCTGTGCGTGTTGGTGTGTTTTGGCTCGGAAGGTTGTTTGTTGGTTCCTAGGTACAGTAGCACTTCAATGGCTGTGTGG
The DNA here is from genome assembly GCA_947561735.1 of Cenchrus americanus. NCBI lineage: Eukaryota > Viridiplantae > Streptophyta > Magnoliopsida > Poales > Poaceae > Cenchrus > Cenchrus americanus. The sequence goes on along the minus strand of OX387245.1, from coordinate 217,267,998 downwards.
GCTTGGTTAACTTGGGTAGTGAGTCGGAGACGTGTGTTGGAAGCCGTGCTCATCTTGTTGTGTCTCCATCTCCTTCGAGAAGATTTTTTATTGGCTCCCATTCACTCCCCCCTGGTTCGACATATCGGTCCTTCACACTCATCACTCTTGCTAGAGCTATGTTGGATGACTATGGAGTCTCGCAAAGTTTTTGGGCGGAAGCTATCAACACGGCATGTCACGCTTCAAATAGAGTGTATCTCCACCGACTCATGATGAAGACACCGTATGAGCTACTCATTGAGAGAAAGCCCAACACCTCTTACTTCCGGGTGTTTGGTTGTAAGTGTTTCATATTCAAGAACAGGAAGCATCTAGGGAAGTTTGAGAGTAGAGTAGATAAGGGCATATTTGTTGGTTATGCATCTAACTCCAAAGCATATAGAGTATTCAATAACTCTACACGAGTGATTGAAGAAACATGTGATGTGGAGTTTGAAGAATCTAATGGCTCCCAAGGAGATGGATTTTTTGTGATGATGTAGGAAAAGAACCTGTCCGAGAAGCAATGAAGAAGATGGCCATTGGTGACATCAAGCCAAGGGAGGATGATGACACTCACTCCATTCATGAAGACTCATCCTCTGATGATGATAATAATGGTGATCCACCAAGGCGTCCACCTACATCTCCCACGAGACAAGATAGTCCATCTTCCTCACAAGAACCACCTCCTATATCACAAGACACTCAAGATCAAGTAGAGGACATGGGCGAAGTTCAATCTCAAGATGAACCCACCTCTAAAATATTTGGAAGACGCACAAGGACTTCAACAAATCATCCAATTGATCTTGTGTTGGGTGATCCCCGAGGGGGTACAAGGACACGCCGCAAGCAATATGCCTCATTTTGCAAACATCATGCTTTTGTCTCTTTTGTAGAACCCACCACTATATATGAAGCTCTTGGGGAAGCGGATTGGATCTTGGCTATGCAAGATGAGCTCAACAACTTCACAAGAAATCAAGTGTGGGAGTTGGTAGAGAGCCCCAAGAACAAGAATGTGATTGGCACCAAGTGGGTCTACCGGAACAAGCAAGATGAACATGTCATTGTGGTGAAGAACAAGGCAAGACTTGTCGCCAAAGGGTACTGTAAAGTAGAAGGCTTGGACTATGGAGGGACCTTCGCTCCGGTGGCACGTCTTGAAGCTATCCGTATCCTCCTTGCATATGCATATAGTCATAAAATGAAATTATTTCAAATGGATGTAAAGAGTGCTTTCTTGAATGGCTTCATCAATGAAGATGTCTATGTTGAGATTGGTAGAGTGGACAACACTCTATTCACAAAGATAATCAACAAAGAACTCTTCATTTGTCAAATTTATGTTGATGATATTATCTTTGGCTCTACTAATCTCAAAGTGTGCAAGGATTTTAGTGAACGCATGACTAGGGAATTCGAGATGTCAATGATCGGAGAGCTCAACTTCTTCCTTGGGTTTCAAATCAAGTAATTGAAGGAAGGGACTTTCATCCATCAAGGGAAGTACACCAATGATATTCTCAAGAAGTTCAAGATGGATGATTGTAAGCCGATCAAAACTCCAATGCCTACTAATGGACATCTCGACCTAGATGAGGGAGGTAAACCGGTTGACCAAAAGCTTTACCGTTCTATGATCGGTTCTCTTCTTTATCTTACCACATCTAGGCCCGATATCATGTTTAGTATTTGTATGTGTGCTCGGTTTCAAGCCAACCCTAAAGAATCTCACCTAAGTGCTTTGAAAAGGATCCTTAGATATTTAAAATACACACCTAGCATTGGCTTGTGGTACCCCCATGGTGCTTGTTTTGAGCTCTTAGGTTATTCGGATTCGGACTTTGCCGGATGTCGAGTAGACCGTAAGAGTACTTCGGGTGGGTGCCATTTGCTAGGTCACTCTTTGGTTGCTTGGTCCTCTAAGAAGCAAAACTCCGTGGCCTTATCCACCGCGGAGGTGGAATACATTTCCGCGGGGGCTTGTTGTGCTAAAATTCTCTATATAAAGCAAAGCCTCTTGGATTATGGTGTGGTTCTAGATAGGGTTCCCCTCCTTTGTGACAATGAGAGTGCCGTAAAAATTTTTAACAATCCGGTTCAACACTCTCGCACCAAGCACACTGATATCCATCATCACTTCTTCCGAGGCCACAATGCTAAAGGAGACATTGTCCTTTATGGTGTTCGCTTCGAGGAGCAATTGGCGGATATATTCACCAAGCCTCTTGATGAAAACACTTTTTGTAGGCTTCGGAGTGAATTAATTGTGCATGATGCGTCCAACATCATGTAATGCTTGTCATATAGTTTGCATTTGCATATGTACATGATTAGGGGCTTGTCTACCATTGATGAGATAGTGGTGAGTGTGGATCTTGCTTGAGCCGGTGGATCTCTTATTTCGCTCAAGGCATGTTGAATGGATCACCATGAACAAGCTCATCAAGGGTTCAAACTTGGCAAGATAGTTTATCTTTTTGCTTTGAACTTTTGCTTGTCATGTAGGATGCATTCATGTTTAATTTCATGCATTTGTTCTTGAATAGCATTGTGTGAGAGAAGTCACAAAGGAAACTCACACTATGAAAAAGTTGCTTAGCATTCAATGCAAATCAACAATTCTTAAGGTGTGATGAGACAAATGATGGTGCTTAATGCCTATTGAGTTAAGTCCTAACGAGCTTATGGTGTCAATCTCTAAGTTCCAAGGCAATTAACTCATACATTCCCTTTTTGGAGTTCCCTCCCTCCTTTGGTTCTTAATTTGCCTATTTTTATCTATGGTTTATCCTGTTTTAGGGAGCTATTTGTGTATTTATAAGTATTTTATAAAGGAGTGCTTGAAGGGTGAGGTTGTCACTCAGGATTGATCCAAAGATGTGCTTGTGTTGGCTTGTGTGTGACATTCGATGGATCAAAAATGAGAAATATCACAACACAAATCGAATTGTCACCGTTGGATGAACCGACGCCATATAGGTTCTAGCGTCGGATCATTCGGTGAAGGGGTCTGGGTGCTCAGTTGCTCTCTGTTAGAAAATTTCACACCGTCGGATGAACCAACGCATTCGCGTTTTACACCATCGGTTCATCCGGTACTGAAGAAATTTTCTCTTTTCCTCAGACCCACGCGCAACTGCTCCGACGCGTTGTAACATCAGGCCGTCGGACCATCCGATGCCCTCTTTCACCCAACAATAGAAGTGCACCGACGGTTCGACCGACGCTTCTAAATTTCCACCGTCGGTTCATCCGACGCTACTTTGAAGCGTGGGTCCTACCTGTCATAACGGTTGGCGGCCTCTCAATCGTTAATCCTATTCAGTGCTCTACGCTGCCGGCCGTGCCCGTACGCCACCACCCTCGTCTCCTCCGGCGAACATCCAGCGTACGCGCGTGGCCTAGCCTTTCCGCCGGTCCTCCATGCTCGTCGCCGACTGCTGTGCCGCGCCCCCGCTCAAAATCTCGCGCGCGCAGGGTTTGACCTCGCCTAGGGTTACGGCCGCTGCCGCCCTTCCCGGCCGTCCACCGCTGCAGGACCTCGCTAGCGTGCTCCCAGGGACACGCAGGGCTCAATTTCGTCTCCACATCTTCCTCTCCTCGCTGATTCAAGCACAGTGGTAAGCACCAGTGTCTAGTTTCTCTTCCGTGCCGTTTTACTAGGGTTAGGTGCACTGTTCCTGCGCATAAGAGGGCAATTTGATGCAATTCTCGCTCTAGATTGACTTGTGGTCTAATTAATCACTGGAATTCATGTGTATGGCCACAAATCTTGCAATTCTTGCATATCCTTCCTTAATCTAGAGCATTTAGGGCTTGATTTCTTTTGTGTCCATGTGCTAATTTGGTCATTAGGAGAAAAGCTATGCCATGGTCACATCTTTTGCTCACAAGATTTAGTGATATGATGTTGGTTGGCAATTTGCAAGCACTTCTTCATGTTAATCCACACACACACACACATCTTGTGCACCTAAGGACCTACCTAGCACTTTCTCTCATTAGCATGAGGTAGTACTTCTCCAAGTTGGTCATGTTTAGGCTCATATCTGTCCTTTGCTATGCTTAAGGACCCCTTATCCTTAGTTGCATATCATGTTTATTCTCATCTCTAGCCATTCTTTAATTTTCTACCGTTTTCTCTCACAGATGGCAGGCGAAAGAGGAAGTGTAAGGCGGTTGCCGAGCCTAAGAAGAAGAAGAGCAGACAGCAGAAGGAGTAGGACAGAGTGCTAGCAGTGCCAGATACACAGGGTCAGCCACAGAGGGGTATACGGATCGGAGAGAGTGCACAGAGTCAGGGGGAGCAGCCCCAGAGTGAGCAGACACAGCAGCCGACAGAGCAGCAGACTCAGCAGCAGCAGCAGCCACGACGGTCAGGCAGAGGGCACCAGTCAGCAGAGCAGACAGAGTCACCTCCCTCACTGGCCAGGTCCGGACCTCGGACATGAGGAGGTCACACCCAGCTGCAGCCGACACCACGTCAGAGGAGAGCTGCAGGCTCACGACCCCCCAGCTCCCCAGAGGTCCACGAGCAGAGGCTTTCGGAGTCTATCTCCGTGACCTCCGTCACATGCTAGGGCCGAAGATTTGGCGGTTGAGGAGTGTGCCCGAGGACTAGTGGTTCCCGCATGGCAGAGAGGATTGTGACCCCAGGTTCTGGACGATCCTACAGGAGAGCTTCTATGCCTCCTACACTCATAGAGGTTCTCAGCTCAACCAGCACCGTATGCTTTAGTTCACTGCTCTCAGGGCAGCTGCAGCTGGTGCGCCGATCCTCCCGTTCTTCAACTACCAGAGGGGACTAGCGGACTTAGTGACTCGGAGGTCACGATACGTCCCCGACTGGGTCAGAGTGTTCTACGCCACTATGTACGTCGACGCTGACCGGGTCGCTATCAGATTCATGTTCATGGTTCAGCAGAAGAGGCTCACTCGAGAGGGGATCGCAAAGCTACTCAAAGTTGATCTTCACGATGATTCGATCCACTACCTGGCGTACCTTGACGTCAAGCCTCCTCGTCGTGCAAACTCACCTATCCTACCTTCCGACGAGGAGATTAGCTTCTTGTTCCAGCAGCCATTCCTCCCCGGCACACCTAGGACACCAGACAGACTTATTCGTGAGGCGTACGTCGTCCACTACGCCCTCAGGCGGTCTGTGCTTTACCAGATGGGAAATGCCGAGTCCTTGACAGGGGTGCAGTAGTGGCTTCTGATGTACGTGATGGCGAAGCACCCTTTTGACCTCGTGGATATCATGCTAGCAGAGATCGAGGACGCCATTATGGATCAGGCTGCTAGGGATGACGCGATAGCAGCCCTTCGCTCACTAGATCAGTTGGCTGTTGTCCCGCCTTGAGGCCCAGAGGTACGTCGGGATGCTAGAGTCGTCAAAGTTTGTGTTCCCGACCTACCGCCGTCTGATGCCAGGTGACAGGAGGAGAGGACCGAGAGGCCTGAGGAGAGCCGAGGAGACACTACAGGCTCGGGCAGCAGGAGAGGCAGTTATGGACGAGGCAGCCCGACAGGATGCTACTCTCGCTGCAGCAGAGGCACCTCTTCCTCAGTACTTCGCCACAGACGACGAGTCCTCCAGTGATGACGAGGATTTCGTGTCTGCTCCACAGCCAGTCTTTAGAGTCCGTTGGTCACACGACGATGAGGCAGGAGGCTCCACCTTGCCAGGCAAGAGAGGGGCTGAGTCACCGGTTCCCACAATCACAGCTACTCAGGTGACCCAGCCAGACCAGCTTACCTCACTGATACAAGCTATGGGCCCGCTCGGTCTCGGGCGACCCTCCGGGTACGGCGGCGGTGATGCGAGCTCGGTTCCGGCGAGTTCTAGGAGTCGCAGCAGGTGATCCTAGAGGGGATCCGTCAGCAGCAGGAGGCTCAAAGGCAGCAGATTCTATAGCATCAGATGTTGACTTCACAGATGTTCACCTTCATGTCTGGTTGCCTTGGTCAGCTCTTCCAGCAGTCAGGACTTCAGCTACCTCAGCCACCTACCTTTGCCGAGCTACAGGCTGACTCGACAGCGCCTCTTCTTCCAACAGGCGGGTTCGTGAACGTTCCCGTGGCGACTTTCCCACAGTCACCTCTTCATCAGACAGGTGCGTTCGCGGTACCTCAGACGACGACACCACAGTCAGCGGTCACTTCTTCCTTCCTGGATCAGCTTCAGATGACCACTCCTACATCGTCTCAGCTGTCGTCTCCACTCACCACAGGAGCACTTATCTTTGAGACGCCAGCTCACACCACTCTGCCCAGCCCTCAGGTGTCTTCACCTCTTCCGAGCCTCACTACACCACGGGCAGAGGGTCTGGATCAGGAGGTCTACTACTTGCATGCTATCATGAGCAGATCTCTTCAGCGCTCGCCTCCGACCCCGAGGTTCCAGCTCCCGAGGCCACTCATACTCCGACTTCAGGCACCGGGACGACTTTAGCTCCACCAGCTCCACCTCCTCCGGCTTCGGGTCCTTCCTCTCCAACTTGGTCTCTTCTCAGCGAGGACGACGACGACGACGCCTCCGGCTTCTCTATTCGACCTTCGAGGGTCGTCTCTACCTCGCCGCCAGATCCTTCCTCTCCGCCTCAGCCTTAGACTCCTTTTTGGTGCTTGTTGCCAGAGGGGGAGATAGATAGGGGGAGTAGAGATAGGGGGGTTAGGTGAGAGTGCAGGTTTTTGAGTTCTTTGTAGCCTCTCTCGCTTTGTGAAGTTTCATGATGAGACATGTATTTTGCTTTTGTGCTTGTCGCTGGTTTACATGTCTACTCATGCTTGTGTGTTTACTTAATGCATGTGTGTTTACTGCTTATTCTATTTCATGCATTAGTAGTAGAGTTTATATGGTTTTAAATTCAAATTTTCGTATATCTCTACTCGTGTTGTCATCTGTCACCAAAAAGGGGGAGATTGTAGCGATCTAGGCCCTTTTGTACCTTTGGTAAGGGTGTGTTTCGGTGATAAATGACAACTATATGCTTGTGACTAACCTTTGTTTTGTAGCAGATTTATAATTGGGTTTTTGTCACGAGTATTGAATGGAATGAGTCCCCTCAATTTGAATTAATGGACTCAATATGGTTGGATACTACAAGGCTAAGGACTTTGCTAGTTCCAAGTGTCACAAAGGAGATGAAGGACACTTGGGTTGCTAGTTTGTAGTTTCGACCGTACTATTAAGTGGGGTTCGTAAACTAGTAGCTTGACCATGCACTCCAAAAGCCATAAAATATGCACACTCAAGTTCCTTGGATGCTATCTAGCTCAGAGAGTTCATGGGAGCAAGGTTGAAGCAAAAGAATCAACAGAAAACTCAAAGGCGCTGAATTGGATGAGTTGAAATCAAAAACATAGCGTCGGATGAACCGACGCCCTATTATTAACACGCGTCGGATGAGTTCTGTAGCCAACAAGTTCAAAATGGACCGTCGGATGAACCGACGGTTGAGGCATCGGTTCATCCGACACCTTAGGGTCGTAATATACTCATATATTCATGAATGAAACACAAATAAGAATACCAAATTTATATTGTTCATAGCTTAAAATATAGTGTTCGATTAGATACAAATCAAACACATATGGAGGTGATATGCTACGGGAAACAATTATTACTAACTAGACCTATTACAATTATTAGATATGTAATAGATGAATGAGAGCATGAGATAGATAATTATAATTATTAACTATTTCTAGCTCGTGCGGTGGCACGGGTTGATAGACTAGTGTAATAAATACTTTCAGTCTTTTTCACTCCCCTAGGACGAACTTGTCCAGGTTAGCACATCTGAAGGCTAGCTATGCATAGACCTCAATGAGCGACCGAGATCCTAAGACATGGCCAATCTTGTACCGTGTAAACCCTGCTTCGAGGAAGATCTTGTACCATTTCTCCTCATCTCTCTGTTTGCCGGGGAATAGCACCATCATGCATAGATCTAGCGAGAGCTGAGCTTCGAGTGTCTGTTTAGACGTAGATGACCGTAACACGACATCGATTATTATCACCTTTCCCTTTGGTTCTCGAGTCGAGATAGCTTCTTTGGACCACTTCAAGATCCGAACACAATCCTCATCACTCCAGTTATGAAGCACAAACGGTCAAAAAAGATTGTTCAATAGTCGCGTATGTAAAGTAACAAATTAAGGCATATGATTGTACGACATCAACATCAACCTAAGCATGTGGTGAAATTTCCCAATATGCGTATCACAACAAATAAGCATGTGCGTGTCACGAAATGCTGCAACACATGTTCAATGAAATGCAAGAGGGAGAGAGGAGGATGCGAAGGATAAGAGAGAATAAGATGCTTTATCACCACGCCGATATAACTGCTAGATGCATGTGTGGGGTAGTATGAAGTATGAACATATGATTGTAGCGATCTAGGCCCTTTCGTACCTTTGGTAAGGGTGTGTTTCGGTGATAAATGACAACTATATGCTTGTGACTAACCTTTGTTTTGTAGCATATTTTTATTGGGTTTTTGTCATGAGTATTGAATGGAATGAGTCCCCTCAATTTGAATTAATGGAATCAATATGATTGGATACTACAAGGCTAAGGACTTTGTTAGTTCCAAGTGTCACAAATGAGATGAAGGACACTTGGATTGCTAGTTTGTAGTTTTGACTGTACTATTAAGAGGGGTCCGTACACTAGTAGCTTGACCATGCACTCCAAAAGCCATAAAGTATGCACCCTCAAGTTCCTTAGATGCTATCTAGCTCAGAGAGTTCATGGGAGCAAGGTTGAAGCAAAAGAATCAACGGAAAACTCAAAGGCGCGGAATTGGATGAGTTGAACTCAAAAACATAGTGTCGGATGAACCGACACCCTATTATTAACACGCGTCGGATGAGTTCTGCAGCCAACAAGTTCAAAATGGACCGTCGGATGAACCGACGGTTGAGGCATCGGTTCATCTGACACCTTAGGGTTTGGCTACAGTATGGGTCAAGGCTCCGAGCTTCAGCACCGGACGATCCGACGCCTCGACCATCGGTTCATATGACGGTAGCATTCAAATTCAACAGAGACGCGCCAAGACTTCTGCTTCAGCACTGGATGAACCGACGCTTGGATGGAAGGTACCATCGGTTCATCCGACGCCTTGATTCAATTTAGGCAGAACCACCCCAAGTCTGGTGCCTTCAGCACCGGATGATCCGATGGGGCGTCAGTGTATAGCGTCGGTGTATTGTCTAAGTTTCAAGGTTCAACGGCTATATTGGCTTCTATTAGTGACCGGATGATCCGACGCTCAGCAGGGGGGAACAATCGGTTCATCCGACGATACTACTTTTCAGGGGACTTTTTCCAATGGCTAGCCAATAATGCTAGGCCTATAAATAAGCCCCCCTGCCTCTCTAGAGCTGCCTTTTGCCATTCTGAAGATCCATTGCAGCCAAGGAGAGAAGGAGACTGTGTTCTTGCCATCTGGGATTCTCTTCCTCTTCATTGAGGTGTTCTTCTTAGTGATCAAGAGTGTTCAAGGTGCATACATGGCTTAGCTGAGTGCTCAGGTCAAGTGAAGGTGTGCGGGCTTGTTACTCTTGGAGTTTGACGGCTCCTAGACGGTCTAGGTGACTTGGGGGTTCTTGGTGAGCTCTTGGAGATTGTGGGTGCCTCAAGACAAGCTTGGTGTACACGGTTCGAGACCCACCGTTCTGGAGATGGAGAACGGGTACTCTTAGTGAGCACTTGTGTCTTTGTGACTCAAGGGGGGCAATACTCTAAGTGAGTGCTCCAATGTGGACTAGGGGGAAGCGTCAACGTCTCGATACCACTGGAAAAAAATTCAGTTGCCTCTTGTCCCTCTCATTTATTTCTAGCACTTACTTTCAGCACCTTATTTCCGCTCGCAAGTTTCTTTGTCTTCGCTCTTGTTTTTGCTTGTGTGCTTCATACTTGTCTAGGTTATCTTGCCTCCTAGTGTGTTAATTGCTAAGGAAACTTGTGATAGTGTGCTCTAGTAGTAGGGAAGAACCTTTTTAGAATGGGCAACACTAGTTGATAGGCTAAGGTTTTCGGTTTTCCTTAGAGCTTGCAAAAGAAGTCCCATATTCAACCCCCCTTCTATGTGACTTGATCCTACAATGATGAATGACTTAGCAAAATTATGAATTCAAAATTACTCTTTCCAAGTTCGTGAACCTAAAAACAGATCTTTATATGTTAATAGAGCTCGTGTATTTTACCTGGTAAGAGTTTATACACATACCTTGAGCAAGACAACATCTGCCGAAGGGATGAACTCCAGCATGTCGCCTGCAACGAACTCAACCGTGCAGCTACCATCAGCCGCCGCGGCGTCCACGACGTGTGGCAGCTCCAGCACCGAGCACCTCACGTGCGGGAACGCCCTGGCAATAGCCATCGCCGTCGTCCCGTGGCCGCCTCCGGTGTCCACCAGCGACGTCACCCCGTGAACACCTTGCCGCACTCGCGGACAAGGATCTCCGACACGAAGCGGCTGTCGGAACGCATCGCCGCGTCGAAGCACGCGCCGAACGTCGCGTCCCGGCTGACGAAATCATAGAAATCCGCCCCGTGCGACATTGCGAATGGCGTGCCGTGGCGTCCCCCTCGCTCTTGGTGAGCCACTCGGCCAGACTCTGGGATGCCATGAAATGTAGAGGCGTGGAGCACAAGATGATGAACGAAGACAGACATGTGTGGCCACCACCGTTACCCTCGTCGTCGACGAGGAGGCGAGAAGTTGCGGTGAGGCTGTAGAGCACGTCGCTGCGGCGACCTCGCCGTCCGCCGGGGTCGTCGTCTCGACCCCGAATATCCCCGACGCGGCCAGGAACGCCATGACGCGAGATAGGCATGGCCGCTTGCCCACTTGCTCGCGGCGACGGGGACGGCGTCGTGCAGCTCGGGCAGGGAGGCCGTGCTGCAGTGGCGGTGGATGGCGTTGGGGATCCGAATCTTGACCGCACACTACAGCGCCATGGATTTAAGGAAGCCGAAGGTGTGGCACCAGAACAATGCCTCGCCTTGCAAGAGCTCCGCAGCACCGCCGGTGCTTGTGGTCATGGACAGGAATGAGAGGAATTGATATGGTGGGATAACTGTTTATCACGAATACAGGCTTGCTATATGGGACATCTTATGTCACCCCAAAGATCAGGGTGGCCTTGGGATTTTGAATTTACAGCTCCAAAACAAATGCATGTTGGCTAAGTGGATAGTAAACCTTTTAAACACTGATGGGACCTGGCAATCTTTGCTAAGGAACAAGTATTTGAGAACCAAAACCCTAAAGCAAGTATCATTAAAACCAAATGACTCTCACTTTTGGAGAGGACTCATGCGTATTAAAGATGAGGTTCAGTCTAAAGGTTCTTTCGTTATTATAGATGGAACCAGCACGAGATTTTGGGATGATACGTGGATAGGTGATAAGAAGCTCAAGGATACCTACCCGTCCTTATACCATATAGCGCGGGATATGCATGTTACGGTTTCTAAGGTTATGTCCTCTAGACTCATTAATATTTCATTCAGGTGGTCGCTGGTGGATAATAACCTAAGTCAATGGCTTTACCTAGCAGCTCGGGTCTCTAATGTTGTACTGGTGGATGGTAAAGATTATTTTAAATGGCTGTTGACAAAAAGTGGTTTTTTCACTGTTCAGCCAATGTATCTAGATGACATAGATACTCATCCAACTTTTTAGCGTAAGAAGATCTGGAAGTGGAAAGTACCTCTAAAGATCAAGATTTTTCTTTGGTTTCTTCAGAAGGGGGTCATTTTGACAAAAGATAACCTTGCAAAGAAAAACTGGAAAGGGAGCCAGCAATGTGTCTGCTGCAATATGAATGAAACCATACAACACCTGTTTATAGATTTCCCTTCTGCAAAAATGATTTGGAGGTTTATTTTCTATGCTACTAATTTGACCCAGCCTAGATCTATTAGCCATATGTTTGGTACGGGGCTTAATAATCAACATAAGGACTTTAAGCCTCTGATTTGGGTTGGTGTCGCTGCCATTTGTTGGGCTATATGGAAATGACGGAATGATATAGTTTTCAAAAAGACGAAGTTTAATTCGATTTTGCAGGTTATTTTCAAGGGAGCTTACTGGTTACACTTTTGGGCCCAGTTGCAGCGTAAGGAGCAGGCTAAGGATACCCTCATCACTATGAGCACGAAATTAGAAGTCGTTGCTCTACAGATTGCCAATGGAGGGTGGAACAATTTTTATCGTTTACCTTAGTCGAGGGCATGTTGCCAGTTGCTGCTTGTTTTACCCTTTCGTGGATTGTTCTTTCAAACTCTGTAATAATTGGTTGTGTACATCTTCGGATGTAGAGGCCGAATTTAATTATCCATTTAAAAAAAGGGATAATTTGAACCATGCAATTATGATTCTGCTAAATTGGAGATATGCCATCCTGACCCGCATGTCAGTGACTGTGGTGGCACCCACCTGTCAGTGAGATACCAATGGCATATTTCCAAACTTTGAAAATTATAATGGCATATTTCCATCTAACCCAAAAAAAACTATTTATCACAAACACCTGTCTACTCTCTCCCTGGTGGACACAAACACATGAGCTGAATAAACACACGCACGGTCGATTGGCTGCACTAGTCATACCGTTTTCCTTTGATTTACAGACTCAGTTACAATAGGATATATAAGAGCTGACCAAGTCACATGACCGGGACTTATAAGAGTAAATACATTGGTACAGGTCAACGGCCTCATAGGTTGTCCCATGCAGTGCTACATAGGATTTTTGATGATGTGGAGTAGAGAGAGCAAGGAGAGAGAAAGAGGTTGTTGCCTCGTGAAACAACCACCTCCTGAACGAAACAAATAATTCATGAGACAATTCCACGATAATTGTATGAGTTGTTATTGCCATGCAACTCATATTCCTTTTTTATGTGCACAAATTAAGGAATAATATAGATCTACATGTTGACGCAAAATCAGCACCTCGCGCCAAGCACACAGCAAGCCGAACAAAGCTCGCTTAACACACGTGCCGAATCCGAAGCGTGCCAGTCAATTTTCCTGAAACTGACAAAGGATGAAAAGTAGTTAGATAAAACCTGGAACTTGTCGGGTGGTACCAGACAGTTCCGTATTTATGGCTAGAAAGCCAATTAAAATGACATATAGCTATAACAAGCTATCCGTCAGCAATTTAAATATCATTCGGGAGCATTAAAACATGAAACCAGGATATAGCTGAATGCATGATGTAAGCATGACAATAGATCGGTCTTTGTTTAAACAGCATTGCTTGCACGTGGTCGTGACCGATTTTCAAGGATAAATTACAAGAAAAATAAATAAGGTGAAAACATGATTATAAATGTGAAGTAAACAAGCATGCATAGGCCAAAAGCACTAGTCTACCACATGTATAGGTACTTTCAAACCCGTCGAGCATGACACCAAACAAGTTAATCCACCGCATGATACGACTTGTTTGGAATCACACCACCAACCACGAGTAAATCAATCCACCGCATGATACAATCTAAACTTGGAAGGCAAAAAGCATATATTATTTAAAACAAACTTATGAGCACGTTTCACTTGTGATAAAATTGCCGAATACAGCTGTACAGCCGATCCGGGTTCCATGAAGAAGGAACAAACATTGAAAAGTCAACAAGCTTGAACCCGCAACACATGACAATCTAGTTTGATCTAAATTCGGCTATTGAGAGCACTTGATCCCTTTACAATAAACCAAAGACTTGAAAGCACAACGCATGGATCTTAAAGAGATAAAGCCGAAGCTAATCGATCTAGATTGGGCAAAAGAGTGTTACATGAATTAGACATAAGCAAAATCCAAAGCAACAAGTGTTAACTTAATGAATCTATTAGATCTTGCCAAATCTAATAGAGCCGATAACTAGCCCCAAGCTAGATCTTAGCCTACCGCATGGCTCATGATCTAACAAGAAACCCTCTTGAACCAAGCTTAAATCCACCGCATGATACTAAGCAAGGTAACAAGACTACTTGCGTCATGGTCTAAATCCACTGCATGATACTAGACATGATACAAGGTTGTCGGTACTTACGGAGGTCGATGGATCGATGGCTCCTCTCGAAGAACTCGACGACTCGACTAAAGGGCTCGAAGTTTGGCACAGGGCCGGTTTTGTTGTGTAATTGTTCGATCCCTATCACAGACACAAAGGGTTTATATTTATACCCTTGTCCTAACACGACTCCTGCTTGACTACGAGTACAACATTTATTACCTAAATTAATGTTCCGGTGCTAATGTCCATCTCGCACCCGTCATCAATTTGTCCCGTCATCAGGTATTCCCGAAACCTTCCTTTTTTAAGCGCAAACAGTCCTTTTGTTGAATGATGGCGTAGTGCCGACCGCAAGTATCTTTACCGAATCCTTTGAGGAGATTTTCCTGCCGAATGGCGCTTCTTTACCAAACTCGGCCCACAAGTCAGTCCCTCTCCTGTACCAATTTTTGGTGTTAACATATGCCCCTTCAATTACGGGATAAAAGTGATTTTATTCCGGAATTGACTATAAATGCTCAACGTCTCCGAGCTAAATATGTTCAACACCCGTTCTTTCCTCTTGCAATCCGTTGGAGTCTTTGCTCAGATCCAAACCCTAGTTCATGAATCCTTCAAGCTCAAATTTTCAAATGGCAGACCAAGACCAAGTTCTTCAGGTAAATCTCATCCCCTTAAGGCCCATTCGGTATTACTTTTCGATTTCCATCTTAGATTTTTCTTTTTCCTTCTCTTGTTCTTGATAGGCTCTAGCCGCCGAGATCTTGATTCCCATTGAGGACCAATCACCATCCTACTTCCTCGGGCCCGTGGGAACCTCTGACCCTCTCGAGTTCATTGAAGCCGAATCTCAGAGGATCCCTTTTAGAGCTGCTTTGTCGAGACCCCATGAATGGCAAGATACCTTCAAGGACTGGCCCCTGCCTCCAATTGCAGGTTGGAGAAACTGGTATAAAAGGATGCTTGATGATGACAGTGCTAAAACAAGCAATTGGGACAGCATTCGCATTGCCCGGTGTTTGGAGTTATCCTAGGCCGAAACTCCCAAAAATGAGAATCTTTTGATTGCAGCCTGTCATTTTTGGTCAAATGGTGTCAATGCCTTTCTCTTTGGTCATGGACCAATGTCTCCTACTCAGGTCGATGTATATATGATGATCGGCCTTGATATCACAGGATCCGTGTATCCTCACAAATACAAAGGCTCCTCCAGGCCAAAAGGAGTGAAAACAGGATTCGGATATAAGATGTATATCCAAAAACATATGTCTGATGGCCCTTTATTTGAAGTTGAGTACGGGGCCTTTCTGGACATGTGGTTATACAGATTCATCTTCTGCAGCAAAGCTAATGAGCCAACCCTAAACCATATTGTAATGGCTGAAGACTTGGCTGTTGGTAATCCCATTCCCCTTGGAAAGTACCTCCTAGGGAGTGTATACCACATGCTTTATCAGACCACCCACTTGATGCACACCAGCCAGAAGATCTCCTGTGTTAATGGCCCCTGGTGGTTTGTTCAAATATGGCTGCAGCTATACATGCACCAGATCGTTGGTATTGACCTTAACAACCGGCATTTTCCTTCATCCAACTATAAGGAAGGGGAAGTTCAGATCACCAAAGGTTGCCAAACTTATGGAGAAGCTGCCTCAACCATATCCATCGACCAGAACATTAGCCAACTTTTTGAGCTTTTCTTCAAAGGTTTCACCAATCCCCTTTGGCTTCCTTATCTGAACAATGATAACTTGACTCTCCCTTATGAATTCAGTTTTGAGACTGGATGTAATGATGTAAAATCCATAGAAATTTTCAACATCTTCATCCATCCATGCATCCTGCCAGCAGAATTCAGTGGAGGAAGGCAAAATCAGAGCACCTTTGAATACTATCAACCAAACATGATGGCCCGACAGCTAGGATGTGGCCAAGTGCCCCCAAGGCTATTCCTTCATGAATTCCTCAAGCCCAGAGAGGAAATTAAGGAAGCCTTGCAAGCCAGAAGAGTCTTTGAGTATTAGTGCAGCCCAACTGTTTATGCACCTTGGCCCTTTGTACAAACAACAATAGCTCATCCCTCCTTTACTTCCTGGTGGCAAGAATTCCATGATCACATCTTTAATGAACCAGTACATTCTCTCTGTCTTGAGCTAATGCCTGATTTCCAGCCAATTTCAGAGGTAACATACTTATCTTTCCCTTTTCTCAATCATGTCCTTCTTTACTGATCATGATCCTTTGCCATTTTTTCAGAATACAGTGCCTGCCCCTCATAAGAGGACAATTTCTTACAATGTTGCAGGCCCAATCTCTGCTTTGGGATTTAATTCCACCACCTTGGCTCAACTGATGTCCAGATATTCCACATCGGATCCAACTCTCCTCAGTTCAGCCTCTGATAAAAGGAAAGCTCCATCCCTGGTTGCTCCTCCAGCTGCCAAGAAGGAAAGAACATCTAAAGGAGTTCTTATTCTGGTTAACATCTTTTTTCTTCTCAAGCATAAAATCATTCTTCATCCTAATAATTATATCTCGTGTAATTTCAGACCAGAGCTCAGCAACCATCAACCACTGCAGAATCTGCCAATGCCCCATCTACTGGTAAGACCTTCACCATATCTTTCCCTTTAAAGACTATTTTCTTCATTAGCATTCACCCTCTACTTGCTATTTGCAGAGGAAACATTGGTAAACCAAACTGTGGGGAGTTCTTCTCCTTAACATGCTTCAAACCCAGCTTCACCAGGGATCCAGCCATCCTCTCCTCAAGCAGAAGCTCCAACTTCACCAGGGATGGATCCATCTTCTTTGCAAGTAGAAGTTCCAACTTCACCAAGGATGGATCCATCTTCTCTTCAGCCAAAAGCTTCAAACCTACCAAAGACTCCACCAGCTTCTCCTCAGTTAGAAGCTTCAGCGTTACTAGGGATCCCTCAAATTTCTCCTCAACTGACCATCCAGGAACCTCCTCTTGAGCCTGAAAAAATCCCTTCTCCAATTCAGGAGGACAGGAATGAGGTAAGCATGGGTATTCATTTCTGTTATCTCCATCCAATAAATCATCCTCAATTTGGAAAGCCTTTCTTTTAAGGATCAGGCTACATCACCACCAAGCTTTTCTTTTACTGTGGATGACTTAACTGCTGAAAAAGGAGATGAGGCATCTTCAGGTCAAGCTCTACCAGAGGAAAATCGAGCAAATCTAAAAGAAATCCTCTCTCTACTGCAAAGAGATATCCAGGATCAAGTTAGGGATGTTGATCTTCTAGAAGAAGTGCTTGAATCCATCAACCAAGAGCTTCCTGGTGATATCAAAGCCTCCCTGGAGCCTATCTCACAAATGGACAATCACTTTGCAGCAGTAAGACGAGCTTTGAAGAACCAATCCTCCCGACTAGCCCTGGAACAAAGGAGAACCAAAGCCAAGCAATTCGTGAAAGAGTCACAGGCTCAAATCCAAAGCAACAAGGAATTGCTGGCTGAACTACAATCTGCACTTGAGTTGAAGATCGTCAAGAAAGCTACACTAGAAGCTGAATTGAAGAACTTGACAACAAAAATCGAGGCTGATAAGAAAAAGATAGCTGAACTTCCCGGATTAACAGAGAAAATCCAAAAGGAAGCTACATCAGCCTTGATTGAATCAAACCAGCTCAAGACAAAGATCTCCGCTCTGTCTAACACCCAGGAAGCTGATCAGAAACTGCTAGAGAACATCAGCAAAATGATATCAGATGCTTCCAGTGTAATCTCAAAGTACTTGAACATATGATTGTATCAAAACAATTTGTAGCCGAATGATTCATCGTCTTTGTAACTTTTTTCACCGTAAACTTTACTTTCCATTTTCTGTCTTGCCTTGCGAACAACTTTAGACGACTCATTCGGCAACTCTGGCCAAACAGTGTTAGACCCGAATAGCAATCTGACCGCAACTCAGCCAAATTTCAACCAGTCTAACCGAATATGACTCAGCTTGAATTCCAAACGACCAGATGACGATTCGGTTAAGGAAGTCTCTCCAGCTCCAAAATTTCTCAGGATATGCACCACGATCTCCGGCCATGATCTCTTTGCCAGTTCCATAAATAAGAACCACGGGTGCCCCTAGCCTTTCACCAAGTTTCTTCCTTCAAGCTTTTGCCAATCTAAACTCTCCTTCTCTAGCACTAGTACTCCCAAAAGCTCAATGCCAGGCAGCAGCAACAGGCGCAGGGCCAGCGACGAGGCCGAAGGGAGTCGCTCTAGCGCTCGCCGGAGGTGGTGATCATCAATTTATTCACAGCTTTTTATAGATTTCCTTTTGTTTCTGACGACCTCCTTCGTGTTTCCAGGCTCATCCAGTGGAACCCCGCTCCTGCGTCGGCCACGACTCCAGCCATGCAAGGCGACTCCTCGGGGTCATCCAGCCATTCTCCCTCCCTCAGCTCACGCTACAGTGATCGCGACGCCCGCAGGTTCAACGCGGAGCACGATGAAACCTGGCGCGAACTAGGAGGCGTCTCCAAGAATGACGGAATCGCTGAGCTCGAATGGGAGCACTAGCGCAAGCAGCTGCTGGAGGCCATCGACGGTAAATCTTGTGCTTTGTTTTAATCCAACTTAACTTTGAACTAACTGCCATTGCATCGTGTTTGCTGCAGACCGCGACGCCGAGCTCAACTGGCTGAAGACGCTGGTGATGAAGCTGGCGGACAAGGTGAACGCTCCCGGAGACACGCCGGAAGCTCGCCTTGGCGCGGTGGAAGACCGCGTCGACGAGGTGGCCCTCCACGGCGTCCGTCTAGGCACCACCCTAGGCCTGGCCGCCATGGCGACGCACACCGGCGTCGACTACTCCACGCGGCCGCGCGGCTTCCATGGTGGCACGCCGGAGGACATTGATGACATCGAGGTCATCCTGGAGCACCTCGATGGCCACGATGACGCCATTGTTGACGCCATTCATCCCCAGTCTGTGCTGAACAGGCTCTTTGACTAGTTTGTACTAGGGATGTTGGAATTTTGGCAATAAATAATGAAATTTTAATTCCTGCATTTGTGTTGCAATAATT
Source organism: Cenchrus americanus (assembly GCA_947561735.1). Taxonomy (NCBI): domain Eukaryota; kingdom Viridiplantae; phylum Streptophyta; class Magnoliopsida; order Poales; family Poaceae; genus Cenchrus; species Cenchrus americanus. The sequence continues at coordinate 217,248,858 of OX387245.1, read as the reverse complement.
TCCTTCGATTTATCATGCGAACCTTACTGTTTTGAACGCATTCGGGAACTTTCATCCAAGCCAAATACGCACAAACTCTTGTTCCCTTGGCATAGAATCCGCAGAAAATCCTCATTCTGGAGCCATGAACACTGTTCAACGAAAAACCCTTCGCATTCGGAAAGAAAACCCTGTCGTTTGGTATTCCCATTAATGTACGCCAGCCAGTCATCACTCCCAATGTGCTCTCATAGCAAATAAAATATCCCCCTTGGTGCTCTGCAAACCCACTCGCATACACTTCCATCACCTCACGTCTTCTCCCCTTGCTTTTCTAGAGGAAAAAAACCCCAAGGCCATGGCGGTGTTGATGGATAAAACTAGTATCCACCTACGATCCGCAAGCGTACGGACCTACACCTTTTTCACCACGGGATTCCCAAGGTTCTTGTCAATCCGCAGAGCAAGGGGATTACTAACGCTTAACCAAGTACTAATCTAGTTGACTAAGGAAACCTTTAAAGAGAGTATTAATCTAAAAGTAAAGACAATCTAACCTAAGTTAATCTAAGTTAAGTTGATCAAACAAATATAGGGTTAAACTAGATGATAAAGGGGTGAACACAAGAGAGTGAGTAAGAAAGATAAGCGTTCCCTCCCTAGGATCTAGGATAACATGGTATGCATCTACTACACGAAAGCGGTAAACCAATCTACCGGGGGTTGTGACCACGGTTTCGCCCTTTCCCTCCTCTCGTACTGTCACTACGCGAAGGTATTCGTGACTAGACCTATGATGGACACGGTATGTTGATGGAATCTATGAGAGTAGCGGATATCATACGCCGAAAAACACGGTAGCTAACCTTAATCATCAAAGCATCATCAACATGAAAACAATAGATTGAAACCACGAATCAAGTAGCGGTCACATAGCATGTATCCATCTAATCCTAGGGATGAACGGAGACATTGTCGTATGGACCTCCCCGGGCCCACTACCTCGGTGGGTACCGGGACCGACTACTCGGTGGGCCCCCGGGACTACCGGCTTGCGCTACACGGCACCCGAAGGCGTGGAGCACAAGGACAACACGGGAGTAGTACTCGGTTAGGACTCGTACACGTTCCGCACCGTGTAGAGGTCTCCTAGACGTACTCGACTAGTACTCCTTCCCTACTCCGACTTGTAACCCCGCCTCCCGGACTATATAAGGCGAGGCGGGGACCGATCTCGGGATCACCTCATCCAATCTCAACTCACGGTGCACTATTGCACCATCCCGTAATCGTGCCCTATCAATCCGAGCTACGCGGCATACGGGACGTAGGGTATTACGCACCTCGCGGCCCGAACCTCGTCTAAATTGTGTGCCACGTGTCTCTTCCTTCGAGTTACCGATCTCGGCGAGTCACATTCATCTACTTCGGGTACTCCCCGTAGTAGGTTGCCGGTCCAAAACACCGACACCGGCGCGCCGGTAGGGGCTCTCGCCCGAGATCACATGGCGAACTCGACGGCTTCCGTTCACATCAAGCCAACCGTCGCCTTCAACCGCGGCGACACCTTCGTCTTCGGCGCACGGGTCCGCACGCTGCCGATGGCGCGGGCTCCTTCCGGCGCCGCTTGATCATGCAACCCGACTCGAGGACGAGCCTTGTGACGCTTCCCGAAGTTGTCACGGGCAAGCTCGCCGGCAAGTTCGGCGAAATTTCGCTTTCCGGCCTCCACGGCGACTTCGAGCTCGAGTCCGTCTCCAACTCGAACCCGACGTTGCCATGGGCCATCGCATGCGAGCCGGCTCCTCGGCCATCGCGAGCGGCCCCCTCTCCATGCCAGCGCTCCGCGCGTGGCCCTCGCGTTCCCAGCCGGGCCCGCACGGAGGCTTCTACACCACGCCGGGCCGGCAAGGAGCCCGTAACCGAGTACAACTCGGACTCCGACGCCGTCCCCAACCGTGTCTCGGACTCCGGGTCCTCTCTCCGAGTTCTACTCGAACCCGGACTACGAGTTCGACTTCGGGTCGGACCCACGAGGAGCCCGAGTCCGAAGATGACTCCTCCGAGCTTCCCTTGTCGGGGCCGGCCTGCGGGCCGGTTATAAGATCGACGCCGGCCGGAAGATACGTCTGCGGCCGGACCGCAAGCCCGCCGAGGCGACAAAGGAGGACTCACGCTACGTCGCCTACATCGACTCGCTACCGTTCCGAGGAGGGAACACCACTAGCCCAGGCGACTCAAACACACCAAGCGAGGTGGCACCTTCGAGCCAAGCTTGGGTACCCCCGATCGTCAAGTCTTCATGGCCGCCGGCGACACCCGGGGAACCTCGGGCACGGCCGCGAGACAAGTACTTGGAGGACATCTCCGCGGACGAGCCGTCCGTCGATGCCCCCGCGAACGAGACCGACGCCAACGGGGACGCCGGCGCGAACGTAACGAGAAGCGCAACGAACGACGCCGGCGGCTCGGAGACAACCTTCCCATCCGCAACCTTGCGGAAGCTCTCGAGCGGTTGAGAGCGAGAGTCCACACCACTCCCGAGCAATGCCTCATGTCGATCACAACGATCGCACGCCGGGCTCGGGGGCATACGAGCCGGGGAGGTCATCGCCAAGCTCGGCCGAAGAAGCCTACTTCATGCGGGTAGACAAGAGAGTCGGCCAACCTCTCCCCAGCTAAGCCTCGCGACAACGAAGCTACTAGTCGCAGTGTTGACCCCGGTCCTAACCGTACTCGGGGCGACATCCCAGCTGACCCAAACCGCCGACGCTCCACCGCCGGCGGACCCTCACGGCAAGACAACGGCAACCGGGAAGTCGTCCCCCACCGTGCCCCGGCCGGTGGCGGCGGCAACGACCCCGACGGCGGCGGCGGCGGCGGCGGCGGCTCCAACCACGGGGCCAACAAGAAAGGCTGGAGGCGGCGGCGGCCGCGGCGGCCGCGGCCACGCGCACGGCCACGCCTCGGCGCCTCTCGGGCGGGTACGATGCTCGTCAGAGAATCGATGAATTACGGCAAAAGAAGTCGACGACCGCTGCTGAAGGCGACGGCTTCCCTGCTTTCTCACCCCGGCTTCGCAACTTTGCTCCTCCCCGACAAGTTCAAGCCTTTGGGGATCACCAAGTACGACGCGAAGCGGATCCTATCCGGTGGCTCCGATGCTATGCTCTCTCCATCGAGAACGGCGGCGGCAACGGCGACACCAAGTGCCTCTACTTCCCCTTCGCTCGGGACCAAGCCCCACTCACGTGGCTCGAGTCGCCCGGACAAGCACTCAATCGACAAGTGGGACCGAGCCGAAGGAACGGTTCATAAGCAACTTCGCGGGCGCCATGGGCCGTTCGGGTACTCGCATGGACCTCGCCATGATCAAGCGAGAACAAGGCGAGACCCTCCGCAAGTACATGCGCCGCTTTTTCGACAAGCGCGCTACCGTCGTGGACGTCACCGACAAGGAGGTCATCGACCTCTTCCGGGACGGCCTCTACCATCGCCGCACCTTCGAAGCCTTCGGTCGTCGCCGCCCCCGGTCCATTCCCCACCTCAAGGACATGATCACGTCCCGGGCGGATGAAGAGGACAAGGCCAACGCCAAGTACGACGCCATCCGCGGCAAGTCCAAGCGAGAACCGGGGCGGCGGCGGCGCAAGAATCCAAACCAAGGCGGCCGCAACAACAACAACAACAACAACAACAACAACAACTTCTCGGGTTCCAACCGCAAGCGCAAGCCGACAATACCGTCGCGGCTATCCGGCGCCCTCCGAAAGGGAACTCGAAGAAGAATTCGGCGGGTTCAAAGACCCGCCGAAGGAGAAGTGCCCGTGGCACCCGAACGGCAACCACACTACCGAGCGGTGCTACCGGCTCGGGCATGCACTCAAGGATACGCCGGAGCCACCGCACCCTCACGATCAGAAGAACAAGAAGAAGGACGGCGACGACTTCCAAGAACCCGAGAAGACCGTCAACGTCCTCTTCGGCGGACTACCCAGCAGGCGGGAGCAGAAGGCTACTCGCCGTGAAGTGATGTCCATTGAACCAGCGGTTATGACCCCTCTCAGGTGGTCAGAGACACCCATCACCTTCTCCCGCGTGGACCAATGGACCAGCTTCTCCGAACCAGGACGTTTCCCTCTCGTCCTGAAACCAACAGTGGCGGGCTCTAAGCTCAACAAGGTGCTCATCGACGGCGGAAGCGGGCTCAACGTCCTCTTCACCAAGACTGCGAAGAAGATGAACCTTGACGTCACCCCCATGCTCGACAAGAGCAAGCATGCCTTTCTACGGCATCGTCCCGGGGCAACGCGGCTATCCCACTAGGCTCGGTGGTACCGCCGGTTACCTTCGGGGCGTCTCGCGACAACTACCGCACCGAGTACATCAAGTTCGAGGTCGCGGATATCGAGACTTCCTACCATGCCATCCTCGGCGGACCGGCCATCGCCAAGTTCATGGCGGTGCCCCACTACACATACTTGGTACTCAAAATGCCAAGTCCGGTGGGCGTACTCTCCCTCCAAGGGGACTTGAAGATCTCTCACGACCGCGATACGAGAGGCCGTGGTGATCGCTTCAACAAATCAAGTACCCACCCCAATGATGGAGGTCTACGCCGCGTCGAAGAAGCTTGCCACAAGCGAACTCGACATCCCGAGAGAAGTCCGACGAGCGCCAACAAGCCTCGGCCACCGAGGAGGTGCTCGTCAAGTCGGTCGACCTCGGAACGGGCGACCCCACCAAGACCACCACCATCGGGGCCGGCCTCGACCCCAAATAGGAAGACGCGCTCATCGGCTTCCTTCGGGCTAACCGCGACATCTTCGCGTGGAAGCCGACGGACATTCCGGGAGTGCCCGGGGAGCCGATCGAGCACCGCCTCAACGTCGACCCAAAGGCCACCCCCAAGCGACAACACCTCCGACGCTTTGCCGACGACGGACGGGACGCCATCAAGAAGGAGCTCGCCAAGCTACTCGGCTGCGGCTTCATCGGAGAGGTCTTCCATCCCGAGTGGCTTGCCAACCCCGTCCTCGTCCGCAAGAAGAACTCGAACGAGTGGAGGATGTGTGTCGACTACACCGACCTCAACAAGCACGCGCCCCAAGGACCCCTTCGGGTTGCCGCGGATTGATCAAGTCATCGACTCCACGGCGGGGCTGCGACCTGCTCTGCTTCCTCGAGCGCTACTCCGGTACCACCGGATCGCAATCAAGGAAGAGGACCGAGGAGAAGACCGCGTTCATTACCCCGTTTGGCGCGTCTCTGCTACACGACCATGTCATTCGGGCTGAAGAACGCCGGCGCCACCTATCAACGGGCCATCCAGGCCTGCTTCAAGCGGCAACTCAACAAGAACGTCGAGGCCTACGTGGATGACGTGGTTGTCAAAACCAGGGACTCCAGTACCCTCATCGACGACCTTGAACAGACCTTCGCATCACTACGCGAGTACCGCTGGAAGCTCAACCCGAACAAGTGCGTCTTCGGCGTACCTTCGGGTAAACTACTCGGCTTCATCATCAGCCAGCGCGGCATCGAAGCCAACCCCGAGAAGATCTCCGCCATCACCAGCATGAAAGCTCCCACGAGCATCAAGGACGTCCAGAAGCTGACGGGGTGCATGGCGGCATTGAACAGATTCATCTCGAAGCTAGGAGAACGGGGTCTCCCCTTCTTCAAACTACTCAAGCACCACGAGAAGTTCGTGTGGACTGCGAGAGGCGGACCAAGCCCTTGCCCGGCTCAAGGACTTCTGTCGAAGCCGCCGGTCCTCACGGCTCCCTACAAGGGCGAGCGGCTCTCGCTCTACCTTGCTCGCGACTACTCACGTGGTCGATGCGCCATCGTTGTCGAGCGGCGGGGAAGACGGCCACACCTACCCGGTCCGGGCGCCCGGCCTACTTCGTCAGCGAGGTTCTATCAGAGTCCAAGGCTCGCTACCAGCCCGTGCAGAAGCTTCTGTACGCTCTACTCATCACCTCGCGGAAGCTACGACACTACTTCCAGGAGTACTCGGTCTCCGTCGTCACCGACTACCCGCTCGGCGACATCCTGAGGAACCCAGACGCCACCGGAAGGATCTCCAAATGGGCTGTCGAGCTCGGCGCCCTCACCATCGACTTCAAGCCACGCACAGCCATCAAGTCGCAAGCTCTAGTCGACTTCATGGCAGAGTGGCGGGAGAACCAGCTACCTGCTCCCACCGTGCGACCAGAGCATTGGGTGATGTACTTTGACGGCTCACTCAACCTCGAGGGCGCAGGCGCAAGAGTGCTCCGATCTCTCCAACGGGAGAACAACTAAAGTACGTCCTGCGGATCTTCTCCGGAAGGTCTCGAACAATGAAGCCGAGTACGAAGCTCTCCTACACGGGCTCCGCCTCGCGGCTTCACTTGGCATCAAGCGGCTACTAGTCTACGGCGACTCCACGGTGGTCATCAACCAAGTCAACAAGTCCCGGGACCGCAACAAGGAGAACATGGACGCCATCGCCTAGAAGTCCGCAAGCTCGAGAACAAATTCTATGGTCTCGAGTTCCATCACATCGTCCGCGACAACAACGTTGCGGCGGACGTCCTCTCGAAGCTCGGATCCACCCGCGCCCAAGTACCCGCGGGCGTCTTCGTCCGAGAGCTTCACGCGCCATCCATCCCGGAGCCGGCGCCACCGACCACCGCCCCCGGCCCATCAACCAGCCGGGCGGGGAGGTCATGATGATCGACGTGGACCGGAGGCAACCCTTCATCGACTACCTCAGCGAGCAGAAGGTCCCCTCCGACAAGAACGCAGCCGAACAACTCGTCCGCCGCGCCAAGTCTTACGTCCTCGTCGGCGACAAGCTTTACAAGCGAGGCGCGTCGTCTGGAGTACTCATGAAGTGCGTCCCTCGCGAAGAAGGCAAGGACATCTTGGAGGAGATCCACAAGGGCGTCTGCGGCAACCACGCGTCCTCCCGCACGCTGGTCAGCAAGGCCTTCCGGCGAGCCTTCTACTGGCCCACAGCCCTGGGCGATGCCGAAGAACTCGTCAGAAGGTGCCAAGGATGTCAGTTCTTCGCCAAGCAGCAACACGTCCCTGCCTACAAGCTAGTCACCATACCGCCAACCCGGCCCTTTGCACGCTTGGGGCTCGACATGATTGGGCCACCGCCAAGCCGCGCCGGGGAGGATTCAACGGGGTACCGGTGGCTATCGACAAGTTCACCAAGTGGATCGAGGTCAAGCCGGTCACATGCCCCAAAGCCGACAGAGTACTCGACTTCCGGATGAACTCGTACACCGCTACGGGCTACCCCACCGCATCATCACGGACCCCGGGGTCCAACTTCAACAACCACCGGTTGCGGGGGAGTACCGCGAGAACGGCGGGATCGACGTCGGATACGTCTCCGTCGCCCATCCACGGGCCAACGGACAAGTCGAGCGCGCCAATGGGAGGGTGCTCGACGCCCTCAAGAAGCGGCTACACGACGCGCTAACTTAAAAGGGGGCAAGTGGATCAAGGAACTACCCAACGCACTCGGGGGGGCCGCGGACTCAACCATCCAAGCCAACGGGGCAATCCCCCCTACTTCCCTGGTCTATGGCTGCGAAGCCATCCTCCCCGCCGACGTCATATGGAACTCGCCGGCGGTGGAGCACTACGACGAAGGCGTCTCAGAGGACAGCAGACGAGTTGATATCGACAGCCTCGAAGAAGCTCGCTGTGCCGCCCTCGTCCAATCAGCAAGGTACATGGAGGGTATCCGACGCTACCACGATCGCAACGTCAAGGAACGCTCCTTCAACGTTGGAGATCTTGTCCTCCGCCGTATCCAGAACACGGAAGGACTTCACAAGCTCAGCTCCCCCTGGGAAGGCCCCTTCACCGTGGCTAAGGTGACCGGGCCAGGCTCCTACCGCCTCCAAACACTTGAAGGCGAAGAAGTCAACAACTCGTGGAACGTCGACCAACTCTGTCGATTCTACGCCTAGTCTAAACGACTACTCCGGGGTTCAAGTCCACGCGACTACATCAACACCCCCTTGCCGCAGGCGACCCTCCGGGTCCTGGCTCCAAGTCTCCGGACTACTCTCCTCCAGGTCCGGCCCGTGCGGCTACCTACGGACCCTGGGCTGCAACGAGCATCAAGGACTCTAGCAGCGGTCTACCAAGAGACCACACTCCAAGATCCAGCCTGCACGGCTACCTACGGATCCGCGATCCGGCCTACACGGCTACCTACGGATCACTCACTGTAAGCGGCTACCCGCCCCAGTACTACTCAGCCGTAAGCGGCCTTCGGGTCCAGGCGACTCCTTGTAACTACGGCCCTGGCCACCCAGGTGTACTTCTTCAGTAATAAAGTTTGATTGTTCATCAACTTCTTTACTGTCTACTCCCTGCGACGGGACCACTAAGCCGAGTACTACTACTCGCACCTACTCCACGATGGGCGCTCCGCACTCTGAGATCGCGGTTACGAGTACTCATTGATGGAACATCACATTTCATTGATATATGAAAAAGTTCATTACAACTGTTTCCTATACAACTACGGCTACTAGCTATCTATGCAGGGCTACTGGAGGTTCAACTTATCGGCTACCTGCTCCGCGATGGGAGCCATCTCGCTCCAAAGACAACTGCGCGTACTGCTCATCCGAGCAGTTGGCGGCTACCCCGCCGGCGACTACCTCCACCGGGGCCTTCGGGAAGTACGACTTCATGAAGGCCAGCACCTGCTTCGGGATTGACTTGGCCATGTGCTTCACGTAGGCGGCCAGCCGGCTTGGCGCCTCACGAAGTCGATCCGCCAACGGAGCGATCTTGGGGCCGCCCGGGTGCGGCACCAGGAGCCTCGCGATCGGGAGGGCAGCCTCTTCAAGGTCCTTCAGCTGGGCCCGGAGCGCCTCGCAGTCTTCGTTCAACTTCTGCAAAGATTTGTAGCAGTTGACGAGGTCTCTATCGGATGCAATCCGCAACTCCATGTGCTTCTCGCACTCGAAGGCCGGCTCCTTGTAGTCGAGTTCAAGTACCTGGCGGGCTTCTTGCTCCCGGTAGAAGAGATTCTTCATGCTGACCTCCGAGCCTTTCAGCCGCTCCACCTGGCCTTCGAGTTCTGCAACTCCGGAACACAACAACGGGTCAGAGCTTGATGACTCCCAACAAGTACCCGACAAGTCAAGAGACATACCTTTATTCTTGTTGCGGAGGCCTTTGTTCTTCCGCACCAGCTCGTCGCCCTTCGCCTGCAAGTCCATCACATCGTTGTGGTACTTGGCGAAGGCGGCGTCAAGCTTCGACTGCATGGCGGCCGCGTGCTTCCTCGACTTCACGAGCTGCTCCTCCAAGGCTTCGGCTCGCGAGCCGTGTCGCCGTAGCCTTGCGAAAGATTCGACTTCTCGCGGGATCGCTCCGCGACGTCCCGCACAAGACAAGTTCAAGTCAAGCGAGTACTCGGGCCGACTACTAGGGAGGCAACGGCCACGTACCTTCATCCACTATTCGGCTCGCCGCATCGCCTCCGGATGCTTTGCGCCAACACCGCCGGCTCGACGAGATCGTCGGCAAGCGGCTCAATCCCCGCCACGGCTACTCGACGTAGCCTCCGTCATTGGCGCCGAGCGGATAGGCTCCGCGTCTTGGATCTCGGGAGATCGGATCGCCACCTCCGGGGCAACCCCTGGCGACGTGGTAGCCGCCTCCCCCTCGGCGGACTTCTCGACGGTTTCCCCCATGGGCTCGGGGGCTCCTACCGCGGCCTACGGGGCTTACGGTGTCAACTCCTGCATGGGCACCCCTGCAGGGATGTCACCTCCTTCGGCGCCTGTCACCAAGGAACACGCGCATCAGTATCTACGACTACTCTTTTTGGGGCTCTACAGCTTCAGGAGGAGTACTCACCTTCGACTACGACCGCCTGCGGCGCCGGCGCTTCGGCAGCGGGGGCTCGGTCGCGACTTGGGCTCGGGAGCGGGCTCCTTGACGAGCGGCGCGGCCTTTTTTCGCTCACTCGCCGCCGTGGGCTCCTCTCCGTCCCGGCTCAAATCCGTGGATCTTCACGCACAACTATCCACGAGAGGGTCGTCGGATAAAATCGACTACTACAATGAGTACTACTCATGACGGCGTGGTACTTACAAGTTCGACCGGACGATAGTCACGGCCGGAGCACCGAGGATGCGGCGATATCAACCGGTCCACCCTCGGCGGGCGTTTCTTCCTCCGCCTCTCCGACTACCGCCTCCTCCACGGCGGCGGCGGCCGCGCGGGGGGTTTTCGCGCCCCTGCGGCTTCCACCTCTTCAACGGCGGCGGTCGCGGGTACTCGCTCCCTTACGGGGGCGGGGGGGGCGCTCCGAGCCGCGCCGGGAAGTTCTTCGACGTGGGGGGGGCTGGACTTCGGCTTCCAGCTGGTTCCCCCACTGTGGGCCACATGCCCTCATCGCCTTCCTCCACGGGCTCCGCTGGCGGCCTCTCCTGCACACAAGGACGACTACTCGTCAGCACCGTACTCGATCACTGGGTACTCGACTACTCTGCTCAAGATGACTTACCTCTGGAGGCGTGGTCTCTGAGACCTTCATCTTCTTTGCTACCCGCTTCTTGGCGCGGTTGCGCGGCTTCCTCGGCGGCGCGGCAAGGCTAGCCTCCGGGGCTAGCCGGAGGGTCTTGGATGAGAGGTACATGAGGCAAGCCCGGACGGCTAAACCTCGACCGCGCCGGAAGCGGTCGCTGCAGCGTCTCCTCGTCTTCTTCATCATCGGAGGTATCCTCCACGATGACGGGATCGTCGTCGTCTCCGACTACTCGGCGCTCCTTCACCTTCTCCACCGTTGGGATCTCGATTCCGCTCGGTGGTGGCTGCGGCTCGGAGACAAACCGCTTCACATCATCCTGCGCAAAAAGACACAAAAGCGTCAGCAACTCTGCTACAAGTGCCTACTACTCGATGGGGGGGGTACGGTTACTCACCTCGTTGGGCGGGCGCGCGGCGGAGTACTCCTCTACAGGGCACGCCGTGTACTCCGGCGTGTCCTTGAAGATCCTCGACAACCTTTCGATGATGTCGTTGTCCTCGAGCTCGCCCCCCGGCATCCGCGACGTGTCGTCTTCGCCGGTGTACTCGAAGCCCATCGTATCCCGCGCCGACGGCGGGCCGGATCCGGCGCTTCATAAACCGAAGGCCACGTGTTCGGCCCTCAGTCCCGCATCCCGCAGAGTCTTGATGCGTGCTAGCAACTCCGGGAGCCGGAGCCCCTCCCTGCATGGTGGGCTCCGTGTTCCACCACTCTTGGTGCATGGGCTGCCGCCCGCTCGGCTTCGGTAGCTCGGGATGGTGGTTCGTGATGTAGAACCACCTCGTCTTCCGGTCGGTGTTGGAGTCCACGAGCTTGTACGCCGAGTGCGCTCCGCGGCATCCTCCCTCGGTGGATCCCGGCCCCTCCGACTACTGCGGGGTTGGAGGCGCCGGGGCGCGGCTTCACGCGGAAAAACTTCCGGAAGAGAATCCGGTGCGGTTTGATTCCCAAGAAAGCTTCGCGAAGTGGACGAAGACGGAAGTGTGGAAGATACCGTTGGGGTTCAAGTTGAGGTACTCGATGCCATAGTACCCGAGAAGCCCCTTGAAGAAGTCACTCGGCGGGAGCGCAAGACCGCGCTCCACGAAGCGCGAGAACATCGGGATCTCGTCTTGTGCCCTCTCCATCGGATAGGGATCTCCCGCGGCGGATCTCCACATGTCGATCTCCTTCTCCCCGATGAAACCGCCGTTCAACGGGGGTCGGCAAGTCTTCGGTCTTCACCTTCGATTTTTTCCACTCGCGGCTTGGGTCGGCGCGCGGCGGAGATGTGGGCGGCGCCGCTCCGGTGCCGGCCGCGGCGGCCTCTCGCATGGCTCCTCTTCTTCCCGCCGGCCTTCGACGTCTTCGACGGGGACGGCTTCATCCTCCAAGTACGAGGAGTCTTCACTCGCATCCGCTCGGGGGCTACCCTACGGCTTTCGGGTGGCGATGCGCTCGGATCTACTACGGCGGCGGTGCTCGGCGGGAGTGGATCTACTTCAACATTCAAGTGGCGAATGACCGCGGCTCACTTGGGTGAAAAACCCTAAGGGTTTCGGCTTGTATTTATAAGCCAAAGCGCCTCCGTAGCGGGCGGCTGGATTAGTCCACGCGCGGGCGATTCGGCGGGCCGCGCGTGACTCTTCGTATTCCACTAGTCGACGCGCCTCATCTCGGGGGCTCGGCTACTTCTACTCGGCTACTGGGACGCGGCTAGTCTCAAGAGCATCTCAGGACACATTTTTCAAGAAGACCCTTCAATTCGAGAGGAAGTACTCGACTCAAGGCTCGGGGGCTCCGTGCCACGTGTCCTTCGGTTTTTTCTCTCGGATTTTTCGGGGATTTTCTCGCCAAGACTTCGGATAGATCCTCAGCCAGAGCCCGCGGCTCGAGGCTCGGGGGCTACTCCACGTGGATGGCGGTTCTGCAAATCGCATCTTCTTGACGGCTCCGGCTTCAAGACAAGGCGAGGCATTTTTGAAGACCTTCGAAGGCGATTTCAAGGACGCTTGGGACTACTCGAGAAGACTTCAAGATTGCTCAAACATCGGACGGAGTACATTCCGGCCCTCGGGATGCTTCGACTACTCTTGAGGACTTTTGACTTGTAGCACTCGGGGACGCTTGAGGACTACTTGTTAAGGCCTTCAAGACTACTTGAAGCTATCCTTCTCGACTACAAAGTACTCGGGGGCTTGTCGTATGGACCTCCCTCGGGCCCACAACCTCGGTGGGTACCGGGACCGACTACTCGGTGGGCCCCCCGGGACTACCCGGCTTGCGCTACACGGCACCGAAGGCGTGGAGCACAAGGACAAAACAACACGGGAGTAGTACTCGGTTAGGACTCGTACACGTTCCGCACCGTGTAGAGGTCTCCTAGACGTACTCGACTAGTACTCCTTCCCTACTCCGACTTGTAACCCCGCCTCCCGGACTATATAAGGCGAGGGCGGGGACCGATCTCGGGATCACCTCATCCAATCTCAACTCACGGCGCACTATTGCACCATCCCGTAATCGTGCCCTATCAATCCGGAGCTACGCGGAGATACGGGACGTAGGGTATTACGCACCTCGCGGCCCGAACCTGTCTAAATTGTGTGCCACGTGTCTCTTCCTTCGAGTTACCGATCTCGGCGAGTCACATTCATCTACTTCGGGTACTCCCCGTAGTAGGTTGCCGGTCCAAAACACCGACGACATTACCCCATCATCTTACACGGATTGAAGCACATAGGGGTGATGGAGACTCCGGAGAACGTCGTCGATGAAGATGGCGGCGATGGAGCTTGGGAACACCCCTAGGCCAACGGCTTGGAGTCCTCCTCTTGCTTCCTTCTCTCCGCCGGCGTTGATCCTTGCAACGAGCTCATCTAACTCTCTCCCTCATCTTGCGGCGGCGATTTTTCGGTGATTGGCGTCGGTAGGATGATTTGTTCGATGTGGCGGCCGACGGCGGTGGAGGCAATAAATAGACGAACACCTAGGGCAAAGGAGGGGCCGAACCGACCCCCGGAGTGGTTTGGGCCGGTCGGCCCGGCCGGCCGGCCCGGGCCCACTTCGGCCGGTTCGGCCCCGGTTTCCTCCCCGGTTGCTTCTCGCGTGATCCCTTATTTGTGTGCACTTGCATGTGGGCCTTTGACGTCGTTTCCTTCACGGTTAAGGCTTGAATCCTTGCTATGCAAGCTTCGCTGTTTTCTGGTTGAGTCCCTGAAGATTTGCATGTTGACGCTTCGGTCCTCGGGTCATTTGGAGTCATGTTCATCGCGTGTCTTGACTCTTGTCGGGCTTCATGATCTTCTTCCAAAGTGCTTGGTGAACTTATCCCAAAAGTCTCCTCATTAGCGTAGATTTCCTGTGTAAACAACAAACTCCAAAATCGACATGCAAGTGTGAACTTGTTACATCATTAGTATTCCTAGTGGCGGGTTAGTTGCAAATCATAATCGAAACCAATGTATAACAAGTACTCTAGGTTGACGGAAATTCACCGTCAACATCTCCCCCATGCTTAAACCTTGCTCGTCCTCGAGTAAGCAATCCTTGCTTAAGAGGGAAAACAATGTTGCCTTCCAATGTTGTCCCTGCACTTAGTCATTCATGACGAGGCAAATTGCTCTCTCTTAAGAATTTATTTTTAAAGTTCAAGTTGTGACCGACTTCTTTCTCATTATGGAAGATAGACTAACAATAAAGAACAAGCCACATTTAACACGATGCTCTCAAACTTAAGTGAACTTCAAACCATTACCTTGTCACATGGAAGATTTTCAAAAAGATGCATATCCAACATAAGTGAAAATCTCTTGCAAAAGCTCATGGAACACTCATCTCATCAAGTCACTCAAGCCTATACTAGATTATTTTCAACCTACTCTACTCATATGTGATAGTGGAAGGCTTATGTGGAGCTTGGAAGGTTAAAAACAATCCTAGCAAAACATACATCCGAAATATTGTCAAATTAAGAGAGAGATCTATTGGAATTACCGAGACTCATCAAAAAGGCCATGGAAAATAAATGTTGGAAAGAGAGAGAGGGATGAAACACACACATTTAGATAAGTGGACATGTGCAAGTGGCAAATGGATGATCCCGAGGCACGAGTGAAGTCCTCGTTATCGGATTGCACATGGTTGGAAGATTTGAGTATGGATTTTTCATCAAGGCACTTGAGAACTTATGAAGCAAAAAGAACCGAGGAGCATCTTTATTTTTTTCTTTATTTTATTTCCTTCTCATTTTTCTCTCTTCCTTTTTTCACTTTATTCTTCCTAATTTTCTTACTTTTCTTTTCTTCTTATCATATATTTTTTCATTTTTCATTTTTATTCTTTTTTTTCTTTTGCTCCTCAAAACTTTTTGCAACATAATACTTACATAGCATTTGTGTCAGAGAATGACTCCTCCCCCATGCTTGAACGATGCTCGTCCTCGAGCATAAAAGAGAGGGGAAATGACTGCTAAAGTAAGTATAAATTCCATAATATTGCGGAATATTTGAATCTCCATCGAGAATTTTACTCCATACTCAAATTGGGTTGTGGACAAGGAGGTGATCACAAAAAGATGTTTTTGGTTTAGGGTGGATGCCCAGCGAAGTTTGTGAAATTGTCGATGTGAAAACCCACAATGCATGGACAAAACTGCTAGCATGTAAAAGTTACACAAAGGAATGACCAGCTTCTTAGTCTCGAACCATAGAAATCAATTCTAATCCAACTCATCAAAACATATGTTTGCAATCTACGGGTTTTGTTATCATAAATCATATATGTATATGGCTTTGGTAGGTAGAACTTTGCAAGAGCATCACAAATATGTAGATAGCATAAAAGTAAAGTTTTCATAAAAACAACAAGTTATCCGGCTATCCATAAACTTAAATCAAAGAGCAAAGATATGTATGTGGGTCTAGAGCATAGTCATTTCACCTCCACAAATAAAAGAGCCAGTATTTAAATTAATTTCAGATCATATTATAGAGAGCAATTAGCCAAGACATGTATAACATCATGTAGGTAAAACAAAGCGGCAACTTTCATCATCTTTCCGTAAGCATAGGCAATATAGAACATCGAGGTGAACACATGGTCATGCTTATCTATTGAAAGTAAAAAGAAACCTAGGTTGTCCTCCTAGTAGCCATGTTATTGTTTGAAGAGAAAAACAAAAGGTTGCACCTAGTTGAGGTTGAAGGCATACTTACAAGCATTTGTGTTTGGAAAAGAGAAGGTCCATGGAGATGTTACCATCCTTTGTAATTCTTCGTTGCCTTCTTCCGACATTTCCATGTATCGATGTGGCTTTTGCTTTTGTCTTGATTTATTAATGCTCCTAAACTTCTGAATTTAATCTTGTATACTTAATGGAGTCATTGGTCGCCCTTCTCTTCAATGTTGTCATCACCATCTCTTCTTTCCTGTTCTCATCATCTCCTTTCTGTCTCTTTTTCATGGATTTCCCCCTCTGTCCAGAACAGAACATATATCGAAATATAGCTGTATTGAAAAGTTTATGAAATTACCTTTCCAACGTGTGGTCATTCATCAAAAACGGAGTTCAAACAAGGGAGCTATGTCCGTTTTACTTCAGCGCTGTGTGCTGTCCAAAACTGATTTCAGGACGTGTTGTACTCGGTGATTCGGGCATAACCGCTTGTAGGAACCTCCGATTGTCTTGATTCTTGATTTGTTAGAATCGTAACTTCATGGGGCTTCTAAATATCCAAAAATATCCAGTGTTTTCCCTTCGAGACCATGCATAATTTTGATGAGATTGGTGGCTTCTTGCGCATTGATCCAGAGATGTTAACGATCTTTATCATTCTGTCTTCTAGAGTGTCATGTTGCACTTCCGTGTTGAAGATTCAGGGTATCCCCCCATGCTTAGCATTTTGCTAGTCATGGAAGAAGAAGACAAAGCACTTCTTAGCCATCCTTCAATTTCCTTGTAGTGAGAGTCTTTATCTTGCCTGTAAGACGTTTTAAACGCACATTCTACCCCCAAGGTGACGGTTGGGAGTAGATAGAATTGCCAACAATCCAACAATGTCTCCTAAGATTCTTAACTTGTGGCATAATTAGTTTAATGAGGAATAAAAACCTAATGAGTGTACGTGGTGCAAGGTGTGTATGCACATGATAGGAAAGCATATAAACAAAGACAATGTTTTCACCTAGTTCTAAACACCATGTTTACACTAGGTTGCCGAATTTCTCCATAGCCATAAAGGTTTATTTATCAAGGGTTAAAACACCATGTCTATCCCTAAATCAACAACCCTTATAGCACAAGGAAAATTAAGTTCATTGCAAAGCTTATAAACTAACCAATGCAACATTAAAACATATGAAAAGCTAGCAAGGTTTATCGAACTTAATGATGATGGTCCGAAATCATGTTTAAACACCACGTTTACACAAGATCACAAAAGGAAAATGCCCAGCTGGAGCATTAACATGGATATGAAAGCATACATCATTAAGTATATAAAACAACCAAGCCAACTATGTGCAAAACATGTATACACAAAGAAACATCACATTGATAACAAAATGCAATGCATACAAATAAATATTATCATGAACATGATGGTGGTTCTAAAAAGGAAAACTGAACTTAGATTAATAACCACAAGTTTATCATCATAAGATAGTGCCATTCTTTATTTTCTCTAAGAAAGTAGTAAAAATATAAAGAGACGGGTTGCCTCCCGAAAAGCGCTTCATTTAAAGTCATAGAGCTGGACTTTCTCACATACCTTCTTTTCGTTACATAGCCATGGCCCTTCATGCAAGAAGAAAAGGTACCGATGCAGCTTTAATTTTACTTCCCATGTTGTGCTTAATCACTTATAGAAGACTTGCCCAAAGCGTCCTTTTGTTTCATCATTATCTCCTTTGTCATCCTTCGGTGCTGCCTTCACTCCATGAATTTTTTTTAATGTCCAGAACAGAGAGTATACTCAATCTCTACTCCATTGCACAGTGCACAAAATTTCCTTTCCAACGAGTCTTTATTTTCTCAAATCGGACTCCGGACAAGAGAGTTACGTCCGTTTTACTTCGGCGATGAAATCTGTCCTGAAATTTCAGAACGCGCAACGCTCAATGTTTTCTCCATAACTCCTTGCACGGGTCTTCAAACTTGTTGATTCTTGATGCGTTGGAATGGTAATTTGATGGAGCTTCTGAATATCTCATTTTCTTCATTTGTACACCTCTGAACAAGCTCTCAAATTGATGAAGACAGCAGCATCCATCGCGGGATTCGGAGAGGTTGATGATTTATCTTGCAACTCTTTTAGGCATGACTTCTTTTTTCATTATTCAAGCCTAGTCTACATGGTTAGTGAAAATCGGGCCTTTCCCGACATATGATTCTTTAAGGTCATTAGCTTGACCAAGCGCAAAGCATGATCGAGATTTACAAAACTTATTGTAAACATACGCGTCCATAATTAGCACCACTTGTGAATTGTAGCAACAAGTCAAGGTGTAAATAAAAGAAGCATATGTTTCATGCATAGCACTTAGCTCATCATTAGGCAAAGGTTGTTGAGGTGTGATATTAATTGGATCAAAAATAAATGTTTCCTCTTTTACATTCTCAAGAAAATCTAGCCTATCAACATGATCACTATTGGAACAAGGCATAGACATTAAACTATCATTCATACTATTGGTTGAGCATGAGTATTTAAATTTATCAACATCAACACCGATAATATCTTGAGATTTCAGCGTGTACCTTGGCCTTAGAGACTTTTCAACAAGAGTGATATTTGGTTCATCAAGCGGTGTTGAAGGCGAATCGATCTCAACAAGGGTAGTTGCCTCTTCATCACCATCTTGCAATTTCTTCAACTCATCATGTGGAACATGTAATCCTTCAACTATGTACACATTCATCTCTTCTTTGAAGTCTTCTTTGTCAACCAGATCTTCATCTTCAAAGACTTGTATGTTGCTTTCTTTATCTTCCATGTACCACATGTTGTCAAGATCACTCATTATTGATTCACTCTTTCCTTCATCCTTGAGTACTTCCATGTCTTGATTTGCTAGTGTGTAGGCTTCAATAGCACACAAGCTATCACCTTGTGGGGAGGGGCCTTCTTGGAGTACTTGATCTATCTCAACCCCTTCCCATTCATCTTCTAGCTTGAGTCCTATCTCCTCCCATTTATCCTTTAAGTCACTAGGCTCATCACGGTTGTACTCTTCTCTTACTTTATTGCTAATCTTTGAGTTGTCAAACCGGTCGATCCATCCTTCATCTCCTTCTTCTCTTTCTTCTTCAAACATCTTTTGAATCGACTCTCCACACATCTCTTGATCAAATATATCTTCAACTAGTTTGGCAACATGTCGGCGTTCCTCCTTCCTTCGGTAGTTGATTAGTGGGGCGAAATCAACTTGAACCCAACCGGATTGCTTGAACTCCGCCAATGGTCTAGCATTCCACATACTTCGGCCTACATTCATGTTAGTTTCAACATTTTTAACATCTGAAATGACTTCTTTTACCTTGGGAAGTGGATCTTTAATTTCTTGTATGGTCGGTTCATCTTCCTTGACCTTCGGTTCATCTTCTTCAGAAATTTCAGCAAGCACCTTGGGCTTGCTTTTGTTGTTTTGCTCCTCTCGACAACATCTTTGCCAATCTCGTAGTGTTCTTTGTCCATTGCTTATCCTTTGTAAGATTTGTGCGGCTTCACTAATTGTTTTATCCATTATATCACCGCCTGCACACATGCTTACAAAACGAGACGAGTTAGGGGTTAGTGAAAAATAAAAGGTATGCAACATCAAGTCACCGGAAAATCCCAAGTTCGGGCCTCGCTCAAGTAGTTCATTAAATCGGTCCCATGCTTCATCAATTCCTTCATCCTCTCCTTGCTTGAAATTGAGCACTTGCCTCCTTAAGTCTTGAACCTTGCTTATGGGAAAGAACTTCAAAAGAAACTTCTTCACTAGCTCATCCAAATTTCGTTTTGCTTCAACGGATGCAAGTGTGTACCATCTTCGCGCTTCATCTTCGAGAGAGAATGAAAAAAGATTCCACTTGAACCAAGCGGCCGGAACTCCTTTTTGTTGCACCATGTTGTATAACATCATGAATTCCTTAATGTGTCTATATGGGTTGTCATCCTCCAATCCTCTAAATGGTTTTGTCGCCACTAACTTGATGATTCCAGGCTTCACTTCATAGTGGGTTGTAGCAAATGTCAAATCTGATTTTTGCATCTCAATGTCTTCCATTGACGGCATTGCTAGCTCCCTTAGCGACATCTCTTCGTCTTCCAATGGTGAGGTGAACAAATCCATCTAGGCACAAGAAAAGTAGAAAGAAAAACAAAAAAGACTTTTTTTCTTTTTTAGAAAATAAGGGTTAGGTGTTAGTAATCAACAAAATTAATACTAGATTAAACGTAGCAAACTGGCTTGCTCCCCGGCAACAGCGCCAGAAAAAGGGGCTTGTTGACGGATAAAACTAGTATCCACCTACAATCCGCAAGCGTACGGACCTACACCTTTTTCACCACGGGATTCCCAAGGTTCGTGTCAATCCGCGGAGCAAGGGGATTACTAGCGCTTAACCAAGTACTAATCTAGTTGACTAAGGAAACCTTTAAAGAGAGTATTAATCTAAAAGTAAAGACAATCTAACCTAAGTTAATCTAAGTTAAGTTGATCAAACAAATATAGGGTTAAACTAGATGATAAAGGGGTGAACACAAGAGAGTGAGTAAGAAAGATAAGCGTTCCCTCCCTAGGATCTAGAATAACATGGTATGCATCTACTACACGAATGCGGTAAACCAATCTACCGGGGGTTGTGACCACGGTTTCGCCCTTTCCCTCCTCTCGTACTCTCACTACGCAAAGGTATTCGTGACTAGACCTATGATGGACACGGTATGTTGATGGAATCTATGGGAGTAGCGGATATCATACGCCCGAAAAACACGGTAGCTAACCTTAATCATCAAAGCATCATCAACATGAAAACAATAGATTGAAACCACGAATCAAGTAGCGGTCACATAGCATGTATCCATCTAATCCTAGGGATGAACGGAGACATTACCCCATCATCTTACACGGATTGAAGCACATAGGGGTGATGGAGACTCCGGAGAACGTCGTCGATGAAGTTGGCGGCGATGGAGCTTGGGAACACCCTAGGCCAACAACTTGGAGTCCTCCTCTTGCTTCCTTCTCTCCGCCGACGTTGATCCTTGCGACGAGCTCATCTAACTCTCTCCCTCATCTTGCGGCGGCGGTTTTCTGGTGATCGGCGACGGTAGGATGATTTGTTCGATGTGGCGGCCGACGGCCCGATGGAAGTTGCAAGTCATGGCAACCCTCGAAGCTTCTATGTTGCCGTCACGGTGGTTCCGGGAACAGTCGAAGAGGGAAGAACCGAAGAGGAAAAACGCGGAATCAAAGAAATGAAGCATACTTTCGCTTCTTCCTCCAGGCCTTCTGCTTCCCACAAGCTTCCCTTTTGTAATCTTAGGTAGCTGGGTTGCCAAATAAAGAACCTGCAAGAAACATTTGTAATGTAGAACATTTTTTGTGCTAAGGTCAATATACTTCAGTATTGGCCATCTCCTTTGTCAGGATTTTTCGCTCTGAAGGCGGCTTCTTTCCCGAACGTCGGCTGTTTCTATATTTCTGATGCTTGTAATACTGGTGCTTGTAATCAAAAATCAACTTCAATACTAAGATAATATTTCTTCAAGTATCTCCCGTTTATAGCAGCAGTAAACTCCTCTCCTAGAAAAGTTTGCAAGATATATGCATTTCCAGGCGTACATCTAACTACCCAAAAAGGCCCTTCCCAATTTGGGGACCATTTGCCGAACATACTATACTTAGTCCCAATCGGAAATAGTGCTTTCCAAACCAAATCTCCTTCTGCAAATTGCTTGACTTTGACTTTCTTGTTGTAATATTTAGCAACTCGCATCTTGTTCTTCTCAATATTTTCCAAGGCCCTAAGACGAATCATATGCAAATCTTCTAACTCATCCATCATTAAACCATTATAATCTTTGGAACTTAAATCTTTTTGCAAAACCACTCTCCTTGAATCTGTATTTCCCAGGGCAAAACAGCATGATGCCCATAAACTAACTCATAAGGAGATGTTTTTGTAGCTCCATGAGGGGCCATTCAGTAAGCCCACAGGGCTTCATTGAGTACCGAATGCCATCTTTTCGGCTTTTGATCAATATTATTTTGTATAATCTTGATCATGATTTTGTTAGAAGCTTCTGCCAGACCATTAGCTTGGGCATAATAAGGAGATGAATTTTGCAATTTAATCCCCATGCTCTCAGCAAATTCCCTGAACTCTGAAGATGTAAATTGAGTTCCTTGATCAGTTGTAATTGTTTGAGGAATCCCAAATCTGTAGATGATGTGCTCTTTGACAAACTCAACCATGTTTTATGTTACTTTTTTCAATGGAATTGCATCAACCCATTTAGTGAAATAATCTGTTGCCAAAAGCACAAACTTATGCCCCTTGCTAGATGGAGGATTTATTTGGCCAATCAAATCTATACCCCATCCTCTCAATGGCCATGGTTTGATAATAGGATTCAAAGCTGATGCTGGAACTCTTTGGATATTCCCAAACTTCTGACAATATTGACACCCTTTGTAATACTCAAAGCAATCTTCTAGCATCGTCGGCCAATAACATCCAGTGTGCTTGATAACCCACTTCATTCGGTAAGCCGATTGATGCGCTCAACACAGCCCATCGTGCACTTCACTCATCATTTTCTTTGCTTCTTCTCGACCCAGGCATTGTAGCAACACCCCATCTAATGATTTATAAAATAAGCGTCCATCAAGAAGAACAAACTTTATAGCTTTATACCTGAGCTTCCTAGAGACCTTTCAGGATGGATTTTCCAGATAATCAACAATTTCTTTTCTCCAATCATCTTCTGCTAGAGCACTCCCGAAAGCACACACATCTTGGTTTTCTCTATAACCCGAAGCACTTTGAGCCAACCTGTTTGCCTCTTCATTGTGTTCCCTTGGAATATGTTGTAGAATCACTGACTGAAAACTTTTCAAGATTTCCTTGCACTCCTCATAATAATTCCTCAGGATATCATTTCTACATTCATATTGGCCATTCAATTGTTTTATAACTAGTTCTGAATCTCCATAAATTTCAACTGAAATAGCCTTTGCTTCTTTCAATTATTGAAGCCCTATAAGCAATGCCTCATATTCAACTTGATTATTTGTGACAGTAGGTTGAATAGGGATAGCAAATTCAAACATCTCACTTCTGGGCGAAATTAATATAAATCCTACCCCACCACCTTTGCCACATGAGGATCCATCAAGGAATAAAGCCCAAGGAGTAATTTCAAGCAGATCAATTGATGAATCACGATGTTCAGTAATCAAATCAACAATAATCTGACCTTTAACAGCTTTTGCCGATTCAAACTTCAATTCAAACTCAGACAAAGCCAAAATCCACTTGCCAATCATTCCATTCAAAATTGGCATAGATAACATGTGCTTAATTACATCATACTTTGAATATACAACGCATTCGGCATTCAACAAATAGTGTTGAAACTTTACACATGTGTAATAAACACACAGGCAAAGCTTCTCCGCAGCCAAATATCTTGTTTTAGGATCAAGTAATTTTCGGCTAAGGTATGCAACTATCCGTTCCTTTCCCTCAAATTCTTTTATGATGGCCGATCCAATAGTTTGGGTATCGGCTGCCACGTACAACTTGAAAGGCTTGTTCAATTGTGGAGGCACCAATACTGGCGGTTCATTCATGTATTGCTTGATCTCATTGAAAGCCTTTTGTTGTTCGTCACCCCATACAAACTTCTGATCCTTCTTGATCCTCAACAGTGGAGAGAAAGGCAACACCTTTTGTGACAAATTTGAAATGAACCTTCTCACAAAATTGATCTTGCCAAGCAGTGATTGAAATTCCTTGAAATTGGTTGGAGGAACAACTTCATCAATACATTTCATGCTTTTCTTGCCAACTTCTATCCCTTCCTCATGCACCCAAAATCCCAAGAACTCTCCAGCTGAAACCCCAAATGCACACTTGTTCGGGATCATCTTTAGCCCATGTTTTCGAGTGCACTCTAGAGTTTTCCTCACATCATTCAAGTGTGATTCATGATTCAAAGATTTGATCATGACATCATCAATGTATATCTCAACAATTTTGCCGATCAGCTCATGAAAAATATAATTCATGGCTCTTTGATAAGTTGCACCGGCATTTTTCAACCCAAATGTCATGACAATCTACTCAAAAAGGCCTATATGTCCAGGACATCTGAAGGCTGTCTTTGATATATCTTCTATTGCCATAAAAATTTGATTGTACCCTGCATTGCCATCCATGAAACTAATAACTTTATGTCCAGCAGCAGCATCAACCAACAAATCAGCAACAGGCATTGGATATCCATCCATGGGCGTAGCTCTGTTTAGATCTCTAAAGTCTATGCAAACCCTCATTTTCCCATTTTTCTTATAAACAAGGACAATGTTAGAGATCCACTCCACATATCTGCATGGCCGAATAAAATTTGCTTCGATCAATCTTTCAACTTCTTTTTTCACGTCGGCCAATCCTTCATCCTTGTAAATCTTTCGGGGAGGTTGCTTGTAAGGTTTAAAATCAAGCTTGATTGGCAACCAATGCTCAACAATGGAACGATCCAAACCAGGCATCTTCAAATAATCCCAAGCGAAGCAATCTTTATATTCTTTCAGTAGCTTGAACTCTTCTCTGAAACTTGAATCCAAGTTAGCACTGATAAATGTAGGCCTTGGCTTATCACCATCTCCAATATAAATTTCTTCCAATTTGTCAGCCGACATGAATCCACGTCCTAACTTTCCATCAGTTCCATCAATTGGATTATCCATTAAAAATTTCTATAAGAGCCGACTGCTTGAATCGGTTGTTGATCACTGCTGACTGATTCAACAGGACCTTCACCCCAGTCCTTGCCTGAGAAGCAATCTATACCTTGATACTCCCAGAAGGCTGGTTCCACGTTAGCCACGCTTACTGAATCATCTACTTGGACCACCTCTATATCATCATCCACCCATTGAACAAGCTGTTGATGCATGGTAGATGGGATGCAGCAATTTGCATGAATCCAGTCCCGTCCAAGCAACAAGCTATATGCCCCTTTGCCCTCAATGACAAAGAAGGTCGTGAGCAAGGTCTTAGACCCGATCATCAGATCCACATGTACACAACCCTTGTTGTCTGAAGGATTCCCAGCAAAATCATTTAGAACTATATTTGTTGGCGTCAAATCCTCAGGGCCCATGCCAAGCTTCCTGAACATAGTGTACGGCATCACATTGACCGCAACTCCACCATCAACTAACATATCCCCTCAAGTACAGTGGCCTCATGTGTCGATTCTTAGCTGGCTTGTCAAAGGTTGCTTGCTTGGCCAACACTAGCTATGCCATTAGCCCAAGTTGCTCAGCCCCATCGATGTCTGGCGACGTTTCTTCCTGCACAACCTGATTAGCTGGAGCCATGAATTCATTAGACAAGAAACATACCATTCATATAGGAGCCGAAGACCAGATCCATCAGGCTTATCCTTTGGACGCCACACCTGTTTCCTCTTGATCCTTGTCTGTTTCAACTCCTGATTTCTCAAGCGTTGAACTCTTCTCTTTTGGCTTCTCCTCAAGCCAGGTGGGCACCACTGTCCTTCCTGCCAGACATATTCACGCTCTTTTTCTTGGGTGATCTTCAACTTCATTTATTTTTATGCGCCGACCGTCACTAGGATGTATCCTTCCAATTTTTTCGTGGACGGATCGGCGACTGACAGTATCCTGCCTATACTCAGTGTATTTGTCACTGTATTCAGGACAATTGTTCAACGTGGGGAGCTTCAAACCTTCATTCCAGTAGTGCCTGGAGAACGCACATCCCCAATGCGCACGCTCTTGCTCTCGTGCATGCTCTTCTCGTTCTCTCCTGTGCACTTCTTCTTCAAACCTTCGCTTCTCCTCCTCGTATTTTTGTTTCTGGTAGCGTTCTTTCTCTTGCTGACGCTGCCACTTGTTAAGGAGAATACGCGAAGTCACCCTGGGCTTGGGTTTGGAGGATTCCCCTACCTCAATTTGGCTTTTCAGGATGCGAGGCACTTCTTTGTGGACTTGTTCCACTGTTACTTGTTGGGCAGGATCAACGATCCATCCTGCTTTGCCCTTGCTGAAGTTAAAACCTTCACTTTTCCTTTTTCCTCAGTGGTCACCATGTTGATTGAAAACCCAATCATGTTTTAAGGAAAAGGATTGCCATCCAACTTCATTTTATTGTCAAACTTCAAATGACCTTCTTGGATAGCCTTTTGAATTCTCATCCTAAAAACCCTACACTCATTGATGGAGTGAGAATACCTGTCGTGAAACCCGCAGTATCTTTTCTCTTTAACTCCATCAGGCCGAAGCATAGAATGCCCCTCTGGTATCTTGATTCGACCTTCTTTACAAGGAACTCAAAGAGCTTATCAGCCTTGGTCACATCAAAATCGTAAGTGCCCTTGGCTTGTTTGATCCATCTTTGGTTCATAGTTAACGGCTCTTTACCCCAGACCATTTCAGTTGCAGCTATTTCCTCTTCATCATCAAATTCCTCTCCTTGATTAGCTCTTTCGAGGAATTGGTTGTAGATGTCGGCTATATCACTGTGTTTGGCAAACCTAGAGTCTTTCTTGAAGCCATAAGGTTGGTTGCTCATTAATGGCAATCTGCGTGACAATTGGCCAATATTCTCGAACTCCATGCCGAATAACTTTTCCCGAATAGCTGGCAATGCTACAGCCATATCAGCCAATTGATCATCTGGTAGATTCAAAGAGAAGCACATGCTTTTAGTCTCTTTGAACCTCCTGAGAAACTCCATGGCTGTTTCATTATGCCTCTGTCTCAGGGTGGTTAGATCAATTTGCTTTTTCTCATTACTGCCAACGAAGTAATGAGCATGGAACTTCTATTCCCAATCCTTCCAGGAACAGATTGATTGAGCAGGCAAAGAAGCGAACCATGTAAAGGCTGGGCCTGTCAGTGATAAGGGATAGTATCTGATCCTGAATGCTTCATCAGCTGAAGCTTCCCCAAGCTGCATCAAATATCGAGCTATGTGCTCCACAGTGCTATTATCATCTTGTCCAGAAAACTTTGTGAAATCTGCAGGAGGTTTCATATTGTGTGGCAAAGCCACCCTGTTGTACCATTCTGGGAAAGGATGTGTATATACTTGCCCTTGATTCTTAGGTTTCAGGCCGAATTGATTCTGTAACACATCGGCCATTTTCTGCACCATAAGATAAACGTTAGCGTCTTGGTCCCCTGCCCTTCCAGTAGGTCCAGTAGGCATCCCTGTGGCCGTACCATATCCAGGATCCGGGAAAGCATCAATGGCACCGTAATCCATGAATTCTAAATATCCACCCCCATACATGTTCTTCTGTAGCCTATTATTTGTTGGGGCTATCCTATAAGTAGAGCCAGGTGGAACTCCAGAAGAGCCGAATGCCAAATCTCCATAAGTGGGTCTGTTGGGCATTGCCTGATAAGGATTCTGCTGCTGGATTGGCTGTCCTCCTATACTTTGCAGAGACGGCTGGATTGGTTGACTTCCCATACTTTGCAGAGGCGGCTAGATTGGTTGACCTCCTGTACTTTGCAGAGGCGGCTGAGCACTTGCATCTCGAGCTGGTTGGCTATTGACAGCAGCACTTGATTCTCCTTCCTCTACAGTAGGTCCTTGAGGTGATACTCGACCAAGCATACTTTCCATGCCTGGGCCAAAGACTCCAACCATCATTTGTTTGAACATACTAAAGAAAGCAGTATGGTGTTTAGCCATTATGTTTTCCATAGTTTGCCGAATTGCATTCATAGCTTCCTATTTCTCTTCAGCAGATGTCGTATCAGGTTCTCCTGGTAGTAGAACCCTTGGCATGTCAGACTTAAGATATGGCACACCACTTCTGTCTTTACCAAATGACATTAGGCACTTCTGCTGAAATTGATCAATGGCATCCTTCAATTGCATTTGCTGCTCTGGAGACAGGTCCTCCATGGTGACATCCATGACATCATGAATATCAGGCATCTTGATCAACTAGATGGTCCCACTGGGTGTGCCAAAAAGTGTGTTGACGCAAAATCAGCACCTCGCGCCAAGCACACAGCAAGTCGAACAAAGCTGGCTTAACACACATGCCGAATCCGAAGCGTGCCAGTCAATTTTCCTAAAACTGACAAAGGATGAAAAGTAGTTAGATAAAACCTAGAACTTGCCGGGTGGTACCAGACAGTTCCGTATTTACGGCTAGAAAGCCAATTAAAAAGACATATAGCTATAACAAGCTATCTGTCAGCAATTTAAATATCATTCGAGAGCTTTAAAATATGAAACCAGGATATAGCCGAATGCATGATGTAAGCATGACAACAGATCAGTCTTTGTTTAAACAGAATTGCTTGCACGTGGTCGTGACCGATTTTCAAGGATAAATTACAATAAAAATAAATAAGGTGAAAACATGATTATAAATGTGAAGTAAACAAGCATGCATAGGCCAAAAGCACTAGTCTACCGCATGTCTATGTACTTTCAAACCCGTCGAGTGTGACACCAAACAAGTTAATCCACCGCATGATACGACTTGTTTGGAATCACACCACCAACCACGAGTAAATCAATCCACCGCATGATACAATCTAAACATGGAAGGCTAAAAGCATACATTATTTAAAATAAACTTATGAGCACATTTCACTTGTGATAAAATTGCCGAATACAGTTGTACAGCCGATCCGGGTTCCGTGGAGAAGGAACAAACATTGAAAAGTCAACAAGCTTGAACCCGCAACACGTGACAATCTAGATTGATCTAAATTCGGCTGTTGAGAGCACTTGATC
Organism: Cenchrus americanus; assembly: GCA_947561735.1. NCBI lineage: Eukaryota > Viridiplantae > Streptophyta > Magnoliopsida > Poales > Poaceae > Cenchrus > Cenchrus americanus. The sequence goes on along the minus strand of OX387245.1, from coordinate 217,220,323 downwards.
CCTTTACAATAAACGCATGGATCTTAAAGAGATAAAGCCGAAGCTAATCGATCTAGATTGGGCAAAAGAGTGTTACATGAATTAAATATAAGCAAAATCCAAAGCAACACGTGGTAACTTAATGAATCTATTAGATCTTGCCAAATCTAATAGAGCCGATAACTAGCCCCAAGCTAGATCTTAGCCTACCGCATGGCTCATGATCTAACAAGAAACCCTCTTGCACCAAGATTAAATCCACCGCATGATACTAAGAAAGGTAAGAAGACTACTTGCATCACGGTCTAAATCCACCGCATGATACTAGACATGATACAAGGTTTCCGGTACTTACGAAAGTCGACGGATCGATGGCTCCTCTCGAAGAACTCGACGGCTCGACTAAAGGACTCGAAGTTTGGCACGGGGCCGGTTTTGTTGTGTAATTATTCGATCCCTATTACAGACACCAAGGGTTTATATTTATACCCTTGTCCTAACATGACTCCTGGTCGATTACGAGTACAACATTTATTACCAAAATTAATGTTCTAGCGCTAAAGTCCATCTCGCACCCGTCATCAATTCGTCCCTTCCTTATATCCGGGCCACGTCATCACGTATTCCCGAAAGCTTTCTTTTTTAAGCGCAAACAGTCGTTTTGCCGAATGATGGCGTACTGCCGACCGCAAGTATCTTTACCGAATCCTTTGAGGAGATTTTCCTGCCGAATGGCACTTCTTTACCAAACTCGGCCGACAAGTCAGTCGCTCTCATGTACCAATTTTTGGTGTTAACACTACCAGACGACTTACCAGACAACTCATTGTATAGGTTGCCTGTTGATTCGACCCAAGATTACGTGTAATTGCATGGGACAGCCTATAAGACTACACCAATGTACTTGCCATAAGCATGCAACGTGTATCATGCAAACGACGACACCTCGGCAGCTGTGTCACTGACACGTGGCCCAACCTTACCCCATCAATGAACTTCAGAAGATATGCTCCCGCAAGCGACGGTATTCCAGCCACGAAATCACTTCATGACTTTGACCATTTATTATTTTTTTTTGCGAATTACACAATACATCAGAGACACTCACAACTCACACTCATCCCTATGAATACACGCACGCAAACCCTACCCCTAGGAGCATCTTCGAAGACTGTGCCGGCAAATCCTCAAGATTGACGAAGTCACCACATGCGACTCGTTGTCGACGGGAACATCGCCTACCACTGAAAGCACAAACGCTGTTAAATCTTGAAAAATTCGCTCCCACGGGGAGTCGAACCCAGGACCTGAGGTCCTACCGGGGCTCTTGTAACTGCTAGGCTACAGACCCTTTCGCGACTTTGACCATTTATTTTATTTGCAACTGAAGTGATGTAGTAGATATTGGCGCCAGTAATCGGGTCGTATCGCCCTGCTCGTTCGCATGTACTCGGGCTTGTTCGAATCGCACGTTCTGCCGTACTGGCTGCTAACAAATGCACACCACTACACACCACTAACAAATGCAAAGTCCTATACAAAATGTTCTCTACGTCTATACGGATGACAAAATAAACATGCAATACTCCGACGATGACAAGATCAAACTTCAACAGAAATTAAGGACGCACCAGCTCAAAGAAGACCACATCATATTATAAAGAAACTACTTTTTGCGGCAAGTTTTAGGTGACGCGCCAATCATTTGAAAATTATAAAGTTAACCAAGTGCTATACGTCGTTTACTATATTTTTTATGAACATGTAAATTTTTTGTTCATTTGGTATTTTTTAAGAACACGTGCCTTTCTTCTTCATAATAGGTGCAAATATTGTGGTTGAAGTTAGCCGAGAATTCTAGTAGTGCTTCATTATTGGTGAGTACCTGCCAAAATCACGTCTGGCTAAAATTTCCTTTTTATATAGGTCGTTATTGATGCTGATTGTATTTTTGATTTATTGTCAAAAATGACTTTTCTCCTTGCCTTTGGAGATACCAAATTCAAGAGAATCTTTTGTTTGATAAAGATATAGATAGAGTAAGCCAAGTGTGCTACACTACTGACGGAGCTAGAAAACCAACACAAGAAGGGGCAGCCGGTCAGATGATACTGCCATACTATGCATAGCACCACCACATGCTTATTAGAACATCTACAAGAGTTTGCCAAATTTTACTTGGCAAATTTTATGTTTTGTCAACTTCTAAAAGGGAACATATCTAGTGGAAACTGACCTCTTCGTGCAAACTAGGAAAACTTCAATCTAAGTCACACGATCTTAATCGAAGGGAGAGCTCATGGGAGGTGCAAGGGGTGATTTGCAAATTTCATGGGAGGTGGGAGGCGTGATTTGCAAAGGTGATTTTGCAAATCACTCCTCCCACCCCCTCTGAGCGCCCCGTTGGATCAACATCATATGACTTAGATTGAAGTTTCCATAGTTTGCATGGAGAGATTGGTTTCCACCTGATATGTTGCCCCTCTAAAAAGGTATGCCAATTAAAAAAAGTTCATCTCCAACAGTTTGGCATGATTCACCTGCCAAACCCAGACCTAACTTACATCAGGAATCTTAAAAGAAACAAAATTATTTTTATGCCCTTCCACCTCTTGGAAACTTACATAAGAAATCCTTCTCTATTCTTTATTTCCTTTTTCACCCTCCCACCTAGAGGGAAACGCCGATGGCAACCACGATCCGCGCGCGCATATATGCGCATGGGGAGGTGAGTTTTGCCAAGTTTCTATTTTTTCCAAGTTGGTTTGCCAAACTGTTGGAGGCCAATTTTTCTCGTTTTGCCAAAATTAGATGGATGCCAAGTTGATTTGTCAAACCGTTGGAGTTTCTCTTGATTGTTAGGGAATGACAGGTATTAGAAAATTAAAGTAAGAAACTAGCGGGTCAATCCACTTTACAACACTGTTGAAACTTGCTCAAGTACTATGATGCAAGCATAATTGGGTGCTCTTATCAATTAAATTAATCTGTGACATTATACCCTCGATGAATTAAAGATGATGTTTTGGACATGCAAACGTCTGTCTATTGTTTACTATTATCATCAATCAACATAAGACGACGGTTTGCGCAAACATTTGTCAGCAGCACCGTGGTAATGCCGTTGGCTGCGACTATGCGGCGGCTCAGCAGCCACTCCACGGTGGCGTGGTTGGTGGTGCCGGCCGTCTCTTCTGGGGATGTTGTCGATGGTGCATCGTGCGTCTTGTCCTTCCCGGAGGCAACATCGGGCCTTATTCGAGTGGACCTTGATTCTTGCCTAGGGCCTTTGGCTTCATCATGCTTCTCCGGCTTGTGAGTCGGTTACGGTTCTGTGAGGGTGCTGGTGCTTTCTTTCCTTTCTTTTTTTGTTAAAAAACAAATAAAAAAAGAGAGTAGAGGAGGAGGAGGAGGAGGAGGAGGAGGAAGAGGAAGAAGAAGAACAAGAACAAGAAGAAGAAGAAGAAGAAGAAGAAGAAGAAGAAGAAGAAGAGAGGTTTCAGTGCTTGACAATAATTTGTGGTGGCTTGTGTCGACGTCACGATCCGATCGAGTGGAGTTTCGTAGAGGCTTGGGTTGAGGTCCCAATCTAACTAAGCCAGTCCCTTGAAGTCGTTTGAGTTGACTGAGCGGTGAGTGTTAATATCCCAATCCAACCCACCGGGCTTAGAGTTGTTTGGGGATTTCTATCCCTTCAGTTGTGCGGTCGATGTACCAGAGTTGTGAGGGATGACTCAGATGCCTCCCTAGTTGTATGGTCTTTGGACCAGAGTTGTATGGTTTTCGGGCTCAGTTTTCCTTATAAACTGGCTCAACTCTCTTCTTCTAGTAAAAATTCGGGAAAGCATAAGCTTTCGCCGTCCATTAAAAAAATGTGTAACCCGTCACAAAACTAGGTTTGATTGAACAAGCCCCCAACCACACACACAACAATAACAACAACTACTATCTATTTAGTTGGTTCAATCTAATTCTAACCCCCAAATTATAATTGAGGATAAAAAATCATATAGAGTAAAACGAGATACTAAAATAAATTATCATGATAAGAATAAAAAATTTATAGATAAAAGATCACACTACACGAAACTATTCAATCTGGGACAAAATCATTATGTCGCGGATTGTTGAAAATCCATTGCAAGTTAGTGTCCGCGACGATTTCAAATTTTGTTGTGGAATTAGTGTCACTGATTAAATCGATTGTTCTTCAAAATCGTTGCGGATTAAAGCAATTCGTGACGGTTTTGTCCGTCACAAAACGACATGAGGCCCACTTAGCACAATCCAAACCCAGTTTTAGTGATAAAAATAACCGTCATGGATTGCTGCTGACATGGATGATGACGTGGCTACCTATGTGGACGATGACGTGGCTACTGTAAGACATGGGTACCCATGGGTTCCCACCGTCCAGGATCCCGGAGGTCCCTGTCAAGTGGACCCGACCCGCCAAAAGCCCCACCAACCTACAAGTGGGCCCGAAGGCCCTATCCACAACCCCTACGAGCTTGGAAGACTGCAGAAGACCTTATCGGGATCCCGGAGAGTCCGCAAGTCTTGGAGCACAAGGTGAGCCACTAGATTGCGGCTCGGCGCTGGCAGTAGGTCCGCAGATCGCAGGATACTCCCTGTAATCAAGGCAGATGGCCATCCCGTTTTGTAACCGACCCGATGAGGGTCCACCGACCTTGAATGGAAGCCCTATCCTGTTGACCATATAAGGCGGCCTAGAGCTCCATTCGAGGGGACTTCCCTTCTTCGCATAATTCCACCCCATGCTGGACGTAGGGTTTCACTCTCCGGAGGCCCGAACCAGTCTAAACCCTTGTGTTCATCACCATTCTTGCCGTGTTTCGAGTTCCACACACGAACCACCACCTACGCTCTTAGTTCCCGATCCCCTTCATTAACCCACAACTGCTTGGGTAGCCCCCTAGTAGATCTGTCTAGGTCTCACCCCCTGACAGCTACCTACATGGATGATGTGGCTGCATACGTAGATGATGACATGGCATATGAGTTGGCAATTGATGACATCATCACCAAGGTGGCATAACTTTTTTTGCCAACCCACTAAATTTTACATACACAACCCAAGTAAATAAAAACATCCCACCAAATTTCAACATTTTTTCCATCCCAATTAATTCAACAGTAAGCAATTATAGCCCAGTTAATAGCAACAATAACATCCTAGTTTTAAGAGTTAGCAATTCCAGCCCACAAGTAAGGGTATCACATATATTCCCATTCAAAATAAAAAAACAGATCACTTGCATTAAGTTAATCACTAGTAGTCTAGCATAGAAAATCATGTCTCCTTTTTCCTTCTAACAGCTTGTAACTGGGTGCAGTTGATCCTCATCCAATCACTTCTGCTCCTTGTTGCATCTAATCCTCACCCTGAAAGAGCACATTGCCAAATACGGGTGCTTTTAGGACTCCAAACTGATCTACTATGACAAGTAATGAACACCAACAATATTTCAATCATTAAACTATTAAGTATCACCATGAGAAAGTTGTGTGTAATTTACCACAAAAGCTACAGGTAGAAAGTATATACTGAAAGTTGAAAATAAAAGAGTAATGGACAATAGAATGTGTTGACATCTAAGAAACAGAGGAATAGAGCTTAGACAGTCTACCAAAATGAGTTCACATGGAGCAAAACTGAAATCTATCAGCATGTACTGAATGGGCCACGACTAATCAGCGGGCGTGTGCTAGGACGATGACTAGCAATCGATATCATACTATACTCTACTCCCCCTTGCGAACTTTCCTTCTTTGGAAAAAATTCTTCCCACAACTTTCCATTTATAAAATACTATACCTTATACCCATAGCTTTGAGCCATAAATTTTTATCAAGCACAACTTTGACACTAACCCACCTGCAGAACTAGCTTATACATGCAACTTTTTTCAAAAATCAGTTTTATTTTTCCATTTTTGGAAATTATACACACAACTTTAATGTATATTTGTGAACTATAGTTTTTGTAAGATATTTTTTATGTATAAGTTTGATAGCGTGCAGAACTTATGTGTACAACTTGTACGCACAATTGTTTGAAGAATAACTTGTGCGTATAATTTTTTCCTCTATGTTGACAGTGTATTTTGGTGCACCAAACATGTTCATTACACTTTGGTTAGGATTTGATTATGGAACTCACCCGCCACTAGGCACACCAAAGACATAACAAGTTCATCTTTGTATGTGCATTTGGAAGTTTTATGTTTTTGCAGGTAAACATGGACATAAAGGACGGAGTCATAACAAGTTCAAAGGAGAACTTTAGGAGTCCTGTTCGTGTTTCAGAGCATGATGAAATCACTTCCAATGGTGGTAAGGACCGAAGTGTTTGTTGACGGCTGATTGTCGTATCAAAGTTCATATGGATTTGCAAGTGGACAAATCCTCCCCCGTAGTCAAGGGACCCTTCTTCCCTTAAGTGTGAGAACCCAAGGTATCAAATCCGTGGAACAATGTGCAACGCAAGGATTCAATCTAGTAAAGCAAGGAAAGCTATCTTTTGAAGAACCAAATTGCATCTAATCTAAGAGATCATCAAGAAAACATATCTAATCTACTAACTCAAGAGGTAGCAAGAGAAAGCAAAGAGATAACTGATCTAGAGAGTCTAGATCATGCTTATGTTGTAGCTCCAAACAAGATAGATGAAGATAGAAAAGCAAATCTCATTAAAAGCATCTTTAAACCGTGGCCTCCGGTCCGATTCTGAAGATGCCCGCCTTTTGGAGCCACCGTTCTGTCACAATGCACTCCTATTCGTGCGGATTAGCCAAGGGCGAGTTCGAGAAGAAGAAGTTGAAAACACTGGTCAGTCCGGTAAGCACCTCTAGCCACCGTGACTACAAGAGCACCCTATGCAATCTATCTTAAGTATAGATTGGGGAAGAAGCAAAACCAAGGGAGAACAAAATCATCAAGAAGGCACTTGATCGCTAGAAATCGGATTCACTATAAAACTTCCATGAATTATTACATGAACAAGATCACCACCGGGATCCTACCTCGATCTTGATCCTTGCTTTGGAGCTTCGACGTGGTCTTCCATGCAAGGTTCCCACGTCGGCTACGGAGACCCTAGACAACTAGCACGTCCCTCCTCTCCGAGATGGTGTCCCTTAAGCTTTTCTGCTCCTCTGCGACATATGACAAATGAATTCTTTCGTGGCTCCCGGCCTCGGGGCTATAAATAGTCAGATTGGCGGCTAGGTCAAAGGGGGGGCGGCTGGCCTGGGCCCACTTCGTCCCAGCCCGCGGCCTCCTTTGCCCGATGTTGCTTCCCGAGTCTTCACCCAACTGCTTGTGGGCCCTTGATGTCAGTTTCTCTTCGGATTAGATCAAGCTCCTTGTCCCGCAAGATTCGGCAATTTTCTGACTGGGTCCTCGGAGTTTTCCATCATCTCGGGCTTGGTCCCTAGGCTTCTTGGAGTCATGTTTACTTCATTGCTTGACTTGTACCGGGCTTCAAGGTCTTCTCACAAGGTGCTTAATGAACTTATCCCGAAAGTCTTGCTTTCAACACTGAAATCCTGCATAAACACTAAACTCCAAAACCGACATACACAAACGAACTTGTTATACCACTAACTTAGTACCAATGGATAAGATATAAAACTCATGCAAACACCAAAGGTAAACTCATGGCTAGGTTGATGGAAATTCACTGTCAACATCTCCCCCATGCTTAAACCTTGCTCATCCACGAGTAAGCCTCCGATGGATATCATCATTGCCCTTCATTGTTTAAACCTTGCACTTGATCATACACGAGAAAACATAATGCTCTCAAATGTATAATTCGTTAAAGTTTAATAATGTACTAGCCTTCATCCCTACGAAGGGTAGATTATTAATTAAGCTCTTCCCACAAGTATTAACATGCTCCCAAAATTTAAATGGATCTCAGAAATTTTGAAATAAAGAATGAGATGAAAAAGAGCTAAACCAAGTTCAAAAATTTAAACCACCTTGCATCTTGCTCATGAACTCTCATCTTATCTTGTCTCTCAAGCCTATTTCTTCTGCTCCTTTCCCTCTCAAAACATATATGTAAGTGGTAGGCTTTATATGGAGTTCTTTGGGAAAGTTTTAGTCCTACCAAGATATTATAAATGAGATGTTGTCAAAACAAGACAAGCTTCTCATGGTCTTACCGAGACTCGTCAAAAAGGTCATTGGAAATAATGTTATATCAAGGAGGGGGAGAGAAAAATACACACACTTTGAGATAGGTGGACATGTGAAAATGGCAAAGAGTGATCCCGAGGCAGAAAGGAAGTCCTCGTTATCAGATTGCACATGGTTGGAAAGATGAGTTTGGATCTTTTAATCTTGAAACTTTGAGATTCCTAATGCACTTTAGAGAACCGGAGAGTTCACTTTATTTTATATCATACATACTCATATATATATATATTTCTTTTCTCATTTTTTTCTTTCTTTATACTCACTTTTTTCTTTTTTATTTGCTCTAAAATTGCATTGTACCTATCTCCTCCCCCATGCTTAGACGTTTACTCATCCTCGGGCAAAGAGGTGATAGAGATAAGGTAGGTACTAGGAATTATTTTCCTTTGGAGAGATACTTGAAATCTCCAATCTTGGCACCATCTTGCGATCTTCCTTGAATTGACGATCCATACTCAAAAATATGTTGTGGTCAAGGAGGTAAACACAAAAGATGATTTTTGGTTTTAAGGGTGGATATCTAGCGAGGTTTGTGAGATCTCCGATGTGGGGATACACAATGCACAGGTAAAAAGGCTAGCAAAAAGATGGATACACAAAAACGGAATGACCAGCTTCTTAGTCTCGGGCCAGAGAAATCATGGCCTGAAATAACTCACCAAAAAATAAACCTTGTATACTAAGTTTTTGCACTCAAATATATATGTCTATGGTTAGGTAGAGCAACATGCAAGTGATATTTATGACAAGGTTAGCATTACTTTTAAGAACAATAAATCATCTTTAATCCATCTAAAACTTGAGAGCACATAAAACACTATGGGTCTTTATTTTTATCATAACCTCCGTTAAAGATTACGCTAGCATTTAGATAATTTCAGATTTGTATTTTAAGAGAGCATTAGCTTAATCATGCATAAAACAAGTACAAAGATAAACAAAGCAGCAATTATCATCATATATCATCATGGCATAAACTATATATCTTTGCCAAAGGTAACAACAAGTTGGTGACTATATTCATGATGAAAATAAAATAACACACATGCTGAAAATTTAAATAAAAACTGAAAACACTACGCATACATAGGCGCATACAAGCTGAAAATTAAAGAAAAAGGGAAAAGGAAAGATTAACTAAAGCTCCTTCTCTCTCTGATCTTCCGCCGGTGGTTGATATTGATAATCTTGATTGTTGTACCCTTGCTCATAATAGGATTGCACCACTCCTCCTATGAATTGTCCCGGCGGTGCTAAGTGAAGGCGTCCAAGCTCATAAGCGATGTTTGCATTGCCTTCACCCATTTGGTTTGCATTGGTTTGGATGGCTGCAATATTTTGCATGTTTCTCGCAGCGTATCCTCCAATGATGGCCACACTTTGTTGTGGTTGAGGAAGATGTGCATATGGCTCCGCAAAGTCTACGTTGGGCACCACAAAATTTGGTGGGGGCATGGCTGCATCACTCCCCCCATGCTTGCATTGGTACACCACCATAGTAACTTGGCGGCGCTGGAATTCCTCCAAATGGTGGCACATAATTTTGTTGCGCACCTCCTATAATCCTTCCTTTTTTAATTATTTTCTTCACCGGCACAAGAACTCCATCCTCTAATGAATCTCCTTTCCCCTTAAGAAGTCTTAATCTTCCATCCGGAAGGGGCAAATTCACCTTGGCCACTTTGAAGCCTCCTCTCTCATATCCACATATATATTAGCCTAGCTTCATATAATCAAATCATAGGGAAGTCCCGACTAGGAGATGCTCCGAGTTTGTTGGAATTCCTGGTCTTAAAGAGATAGCCAACATGGAGAGATAACACCCCGAGCCAATATCTCCCGAACCCGATGTTGCTTCACAACACCACCAATTGATCATAAGGTGAGTGGGGTCGATTGGCTGCCTGGCAATCAAAGCCGAGTAAAGCCAATTCAACTTAGTGTTGGTTGACTTTGTTTCTCTCATTCTCCCAAAAATCCTTTTGCACATCCATGAGTGAAACACTTGGATGATGGGGTTCCGGATAGTATTTCTTTGACGGTGAGCTCCTCCCATGATCATATTCCAAAAACCGTCCGACATGCCTTCCGGCACGTCTACTAGTTCCGGGGCTCCCTTTTGAAAACCGAGTAATTTCCTAATATACTCATAGGGAACCACTTGTTTCAACTCCCTCAAAATGGAATGAGACTCGACACTCCTTCGTCAAGGATAGGTGCCATGGTCATGATAATTTCCAAGGAGAATTCCTTGTTGGTGTTCACCAACACTCCATTGGAGAATTGCACCCAATCTAGGTGTCCCAACATGTAGTAAATATCCGTATGAAAACCCAATACTTAAAGAGCTTGATCGTCGAAGTTGATGTTTGCCACAAGCCTCTTCCCAAGACGAGTGAGCTTCTTCTCCTCCTCCTCCGTCATGATGATAAACCCATAATCGGAATACCGTGGAACATATGGAGATGGAGCGGATGATCGTGTCGAGCGGCGGGGTCGGACGGGCGGCTCCTCCGTACGTCCTTGAGGTTCGGTGAACCTCATAGATGAGTTTCGTGTGGCCCTCATGCCACCAAGGAGAAGAGTGTTCTCCTCGGCGGTGCCGTGTCCTCCTCTATGCTCTGAGGAGACTCGGAAACCAAGTGCCTCCTCGAAGAATTTGTTGGACGACGATGATCCCTTCTTCTTGGTAAAAAGGCTTGTAGTTTTCTTCCACATGGTGTTGCACTCTCCTTACAAATATAAATCCATGGTTTTTAACCGGTAACAAGGCTCACAAATATTATTTGGAGTATGGACGTTGAGTGGAATTAGGATGGATTTTGTTGGACGAAACAAACTCGGAGTGGAGAGCTAAGTCTAAGATGGTTCTGGACTACAAGCTCAAACACACAAACAAGGAATTAGATGAGCGACTTACCTGCCGAAGGGGAGCACTGAGGGTGCTTAAATAGGGGGAGGTCGGCCGGCCTGGGCCGACCGGCCTGGGTGGCTTCATCCCCTCCCTGGATCGGTTTTCTTCCAGTACACTCATCTTTGCTTTGTGACTTTTGTGATCGCGTGCTCCACGGGTTGCACCGCCCAAACTCTCTCATCCACTCCTTTGCTTGAATTATTGGTTCTTCCACTTGATGATTTTGCCTTGAGTCACTTCCATGCTCCCTTGTCTCAGATGCCTCCATGATATTCCTACAAGATAAAGCCTTGGCTGCCCCCATGCTTGTCCTTCGCATGTGGTTTGATAAAAGATGTTGGAGGGGCATCCCGTGATGCATCATGGTGCATGTATGGTTAGGTTAACTAGATTACCTCCCTCTAAGCATGTTTTAATGCTAAGCACTCCTCTAATTTCGAAAAATAAAAATAAACTTAGCACTTGCAATGAGTTCAAATATAAATTTAGAGGAGTTTTAAAAGCATTAAAAACAAATGTAAGTTGAAAAATATTACCGACTACTTTTATTTTGGTCTCACCGGTATCGTTTGCTTCCATTAGTTGAGACCAAGCTTTTCCCGGCTTGATCATGGGGGCATAGGTTTAGGTTCTAATTTTGGTTAAATGAGAGAGATTTTGAATGAAATAAAATTAAATGAGGCTTATAAAAATTCTAATCTTAAAGAAACGAAGGATATAGATTTTTTAGACCAACCAAAAGTCAAGTTTCTAGGTTTACGCGAGTCCTACCATGCACTGAAATTTAAATAAAAACTAGGTAGAAAGTGTGGCTCTACTTGTGTGTTTTTAGCATATAAAACAAGTCAACCATAACATCATGAAGAGGATGAAAGGTTGAGATAGGTTCTGATTTTTTTTTGTTTTGGTTCATCGAAAAGAAGCAAATAACACATATGATGGCTTATGTAAAGGGTTTATGATCCAAATAAAATATCCAACCAAGAATTATGTCTTGTGTAGTAAATTTCAAAACTAACTTACTTGAAAAGACTCGAAGAATGTTGACGGTTGATTGTCGTATCAAAGTTCATATGGATTTGCAAGCGAACAAATCCCTCGTCGTAGCAAGAGAAAGCAAAGAGATAACCGATCTAGAGAGTCTAGATCATGCTTATGTTATAGCTCCAAACAAGATAGATGAATATAGAAAAGCTAATCTCATTAAAAGCAACTTTAAACCGTCGCTTCCAGTCAGATTCTGAAGACGTCCACCTTTTGGAGCCACCGTTCAGTCACAACGCACTCCTGTTCGTGCGGGTTAGCCTAGGGCGAGTTCGAGAAGAACAAGTTGAAAACACTTGGTCGGTCCGGTATGCACCTCTAGACACCGCGGCTACAACAGCACCCTATGCAATCTATCTTAAGTATAGATTGGGGAAGAAGGAAAGCCAAGGGAGAACAAAATCATCAAGAAGGCACTTGATCGCTAGAAATCGGATTCACTATAAAACTTCACCATAAATGCTTACATAAACAAGATCACCACTGGGATCCTACCTTGATCTTGATCCTTGCTCCAGAGCTCCGACGTGGTCTTCAATGCAAGGTTCCCATGTCGGCTAGGGAGACCCTAGACAACTAGCACGACCCTCCTCTCCGAGATGGTGTCCCTCGAGCTTCTCTGCTCCTCGACGGCGGATGACGAATCAATTCTTCCGTGGCTCCCGGCCTCAGGGCTATAAATAGTCCGATCGGTGGCTAGGTCAAAGAGGTGTCGGTCAGCCGGTTATCATGGGCCCACTTCGGCCCAGCCCACGACCTCCTTTGCCCGATGTTGCTTCCTGAGTCTTCTAGAGTCTTCCCCCAACTGCATGTGGGCCCTTGACGTCAGTTTCTCTTCGGATTAGATGAAGATCTTTGTCCCGCAAGATTCAACAATTTTCTGACTGGGTCCTCGGAGTTTTCCATCTTCTCGAGTTTGGTCCTTGGGCTTCTTGGAGTCATGTTTACTTCATTGCTTAACTTGTACCGGGCTTCAAGGTCTTGTCACGTGGTGCTTAATGAACTTATCCCAGAAGTCTTGCTTTCAACACTGAAATCCTGCATAAACACTAAACTCCAAAATCGACATGCACAAAAGAACTTTTTATACCAAGGGGGTTAGTACCAATGGATAAGATATAAAAATCATGCGAACAACAAAGATAAACTCATGGCTAGCTTGATGGAAATTCACCATCAACAGTGTTACAAAGGAACATCCCCTGGGATTGAAGTGTTCACGAATCTTCCCCTTGACTTCAGCAAGTGCTTCCTGCTCTTCAGCCGATGTTTGCTCAACATTCGGCCTTGCAATGTTTTGGGCGTCAACCTCAGAGGGCACAAGCAGTTTTCCGGCCATGGCAGACGATTGGTATTTCTTGTTGCCCAACGGAGTCGCCAATTTGTTGGACAAGTGTACGGCCAACAACAACGCGGAGGAGCTCTCTGCAGCACCTCTGGGCATTGGTCAGACCGGTGTGGGTCACCGGTCAGACCTTTGCATACCGGTCACACCTTTGTCGGGTGAACCGATGAAAGACCTCCGAACATCGCCCAGGTAGGATCCCGTTGGGGTGGTGCACATAGGGTTGTTCTAGGGTCGGCAAAGCCACCTAGAATGCCCTCAATCGACGTAGAGACGAAGGAGGAACAACAAGTAATAGATTGGAAAAGCTTAAGGCAAGGGGAAAAGGTAAAAATATAAAAGTATATTGATTTGATCGACCGGATTCCCTCAATCGGCCGTGGCCCTTTATATTTATAGGGAGGGGAGATCGAACCCCATTAGGAGTTGAAACCCTTACAAATATGTCAAAATACAACTCCTAACTCGGATTTTGGATGGACGGGGCGGTCTAATCGCCAATGGGATGCGGTCTAAGTGGCTACGTGACGTGCAGATCTTCCAGAAGTCATATCTCCTTCGCCTGGACTCCGAATTGGACGTTCTATATATGGATCTTGATCTACTCGATGAGAACTATCCAATGATGAAGTATAAATTGCTTTTTGAGGACTTTTGACAGGGTGGTCTGACCGCGTGGGACCACCGGTTAGACCGGCCTACGTAATCTTGCCAATTTTGGGTGTCAACAGGTCTAGAACTTGGCTCTCCATCAGTAGCAACCATGGCAGCCTGCAGACCAATAGCATAAGCAAAGAATACAGACACGAAGTTTCACATGCAGACACAGCCATGTCAAGTTAGTGTGGCATACAGATTTGCAATGAGGAACACATAGATTGCTAAGGTAATTCTAGATCCTAACTCACTGTTGACCTTGAGGTGGTGCACCTTATTCACCTCATTACGTTTCTAGGACTCACTGTAACAGCAAAGATATGAGGCAAGAAAATGACTAAATAATATTCCATAATTGAACAGATTAGGCTGTAGTTAACTGCAGAAACATCAATTACATGGTCAACACAATATGACAGCAAACAAAGCACTATTGCAATAAATTAGCGAAGATGTGCTGTCCTAGTGAGAAGCAATGACGAGACTCACAATTTTCTGAATTAACATATCCAATAGAAACGCTGCCATGAGGAATTTTGTGCAATGTTTTAAATAGCGGGCTAAGTTATTTAGCGGTGACCTTTTCCAAAAGCTATAATAAGCTATAGCGTGCTATAGCAGAAGCTATTTTATTTACCAGTTTAATAAAAATATGAGAAGTTTGAATAAATCATGCATACAAATATGGATCTAAGAAAAATTTATGAAGTTTATGCATGTTCGGGCTTATAGGATAACATCTATGCGTGTCTACCACTTCAAAATTATGGATTATGTTAGAATTTTTACTATTATCATAGTTTTAAGCATACTTAATCTAGACAAGCTATAATAAGATTAGCAGTGCTAAATATATTTCACGGCTAAGCCAAATAGCATTGTTTAGTGGAGGTAAAGTGCCACACCCTGAAATTTACGAATTTCAGGATGTGAATAGAGAGAATATTTAAACAAGAATTTTTTCCAACAATTATTTTCTTTATAGGAAATATAGTATATGAAAAAGTCATTAATTGTTTTCTAAATGAAATAAAAATGATTATGTGAGTGTTGTATTCATGTCGATGCATTTTGGTGTTTCATGAGTGCAAAAGGCTTTTAAAATATGTTTATGTGCATTTTGGTGTTTCTCTTTTCCCTTGAGCTAATTCTATTTACTACAAGGCTCTAAATATTTTTTCATTAGCTCCAAATACTTTATTTGGATTCATCATATCCAAAATCATCTCTAGTAATTTTCCTTAAGTTTTCTGAGCTTTCGGAGTATTTTTCGTGGTTTAATTACGATTTCAGGATTTTCTAAAATTGTATTCTAATCCGAAATTAATTCCTAAAATTAGAAAAAATGGAAAATAAAATCAGACTCTATCTCGGGCAATAAATAGTTCCTGGCGATCTCCTTGGCGTCCTCTTTCTAATGCCGCCAACCTCACCCCATTTCGATAACCCTAGCTCCTACAAACTGTCGTCGTGCACTTCCGGTGCAAATGGACACCACCATGTAGTTCCCCTCTTCGAGCTCTATGCGTGATGTGGTCGGTCATGCGAATCCGACGTCGACTCCGTCGTCTTCCCCAACTCCCGCGACTTCTCCCAACTCCGGCAAGCTCTTTCGTCGCCATTATTCATCTTTGGCCGAAGCGTCACATTGTTTCCTTTCCGTTTTGCCGTTCAATCTACAGTTTCGTGGCCATCCCCATAATCTCCTTTGCCCCGCGCCCTCAGCATTGCCTGTGCACAGTGCCGCCAGTGCATGGAGATCGAGCCGGCCAGTACACCGCCGTCGCCTGATTCCAACCACATCTACCCTCTTGTGGAGCAAGCGAACACCACCACGGGACTCGTGACACCAAGCTTAGGCTCCGCCGCCTGGTTTCGTCACCGTCCTGCCCCTGGAGCATCGCTGCCCGTACGACGACAGAGCTGGCCGCCGCCGCGGTCCGTCGCCGAATCCAGTCGCTCCCCTTCGTCTCCAACACCGGTGAGCACTCCTACGAGCTCCATATATCCTCTTCTCTCCGTTCCGCACTTCACCCGAGCCTCTAGCTGCCCATAGCACGGGCGACGCCAACACCAAAAGCTCTGGTGCGTTCCTGTCCGTCTTGAACCGAAGGTAGAAGAAGAAAAGCCATTTTGCTTTTAGGACGGTACAAAAATAATGTAATCTTTGTCTTTTATCTTGTGCCTCACATGTTTTCCATGAAACCCCCTATAATGATCCCACCTTTAACACATAAAGCCCACCCGAGACCTTTTCAGATTTAACCCTAGTCTTAGATCTTTTTGAGAGCACTATTTAATGTGTCTTGCATATCTTGTCTGGTAGCCCCTAAAGTCTTCTAATAATCACATCTAGGTCCTCCAATCTTGTTTATCTCATCGAATCTACGTTTTAGCTCCGTTTTCATCTGTTCAAGTTGCGTTAGGCTCATAATAATTTAAAGTACATGTTAGCGGTGAGTTTTCATCATGCACGTTTTCTAAAAATTAATTTGGTAATAATTTTGTTTAATGCCTAGTAAACATGTTTTTTTAATTAAAAGCCACATAGTGTTCTACACCGCTTTGCAATAAATTTAATTTGATTAATTATTATTTTATATGCTTTGTAAATAAAAGCTAATGAGAAGTACATGCCGTTTTTTCTTAAACTAAATGCTAATTTTGTTTGATGTTTAATATTAATTGACTTTCATAAATAAAATTTGATTAGGCTTTTACACCATCTTTTATAAATGAATGTCAACTTGATTAATACCAACACGAATGTGTTTCTAATTGTAACTTGTATAGTTCTAGGCAAATGATAAAGCTATGCACTTAGATCCTCTCACTTACATTATGTATCTAAATTAATGTTTAATTGGTGTAATTTATACATGAGCATTTATAAATAAAACTTGAATAGGATTTACCCGATCTTTGCAAATAAATTTTAATTTGCTTTAACTTCTGATATTTCCTTAATATCCTTTGCATTTGTTTTGTTAATTAAAATGAACCTAGCTCATAATCTTGTTCTCTCATAAATGTAAATAATTGTTAGATGTTGTCTGTCAGCTATATCTCAATTTTCTTTGTTTCCTAGCTAATAAATCCTTTTACCAGTTGTCTCTTAGTGAGTCATCTACGTTCTTTCAATTCTTTGTGATCCAACCTTTAACATCTAGCTAGTTTATGAATCAGCTATGTTCTTGTGTCTAGTCTTTCGCGACTATCTTTCTTTAGAGCCAATCTTGTTATCTTTTATCTACTAGCATCAGTTCAACTTACCTTTGTTTAGTGTTGTCCCTTTAGCCTAGTTCTCCTTTTACACTAGTTCTTCTAAATCCTAGCCTATGGTTCGCATGTGTGTGATAGTTCGTGTTATCGTTCTAGTTCGTTTCACCATAACTTATGCGTTAGCATGTGTGTTACCTATTACTTGTTTTAATATTAAAGTTGCATGTTAATCTTGACTAATTCTTATTCAACCGGTTTTTTAATCATGATGTAGCTGGTTAAATTCTTATTTGTAACTAGCTTTTATAAATAAAAGATGCTTAGTGTAACATCAGTTTTCTGAATAAAAGTTAATATGCCTAATGATATTATATATTTCTTTTCAATATTAACCTGTTTAGTTGAACATGTAATATAAAGTTTTTCGACTAGATATCTTATTACATGCTTTGCGTTTCTAAAAGTTAATTGGATATAACTTGTACTTAAATATTTAAAAATAAAATATGGTTAAGTTTATCGTGTTTTCTTAATTAATATATCTTGCTTTAAAATATTCTTGTCACATGATTTTCTAATTAAAACATATGAAGCACGTAGTCTCTTCTTGTTGTTTGATAATAATATGATTTTTCGATAGCATCAACGTTAGTTTCGTTTTCAACGTTCCTCCGTTGTTGCGTAACCATAGCATCAAGGCTATCCTTTAGTGCATTCTTTTAAAGCTTCTCTTTTGATTGGTGCATTGTTCTTAGTTATACTTGTTGCTTTGTATGTTGTGCTCAATGGTTGCTTCGTGTAGAAGGATCATTGCCTGTTGCTTTGAAGATGAAGAGTTTCAAGAAAACAAGAGCTGGAGAGCAGTAAGAGTAGCTTTTTTTGGAGAAACGCAAGTGCCCCTAACCACCTTCTACCTATGCTTATTTACAAGAATACTTTTGCATTAATCGGAAAATGGAGCGACCACCCAGGAAAATAGTGCAACCACAAGACATATGACTCTATCTTGGCTTTAATTAGAAACCTTAATGTTTGGTATGCTTTACCTGAAAGAGGTTAGGGGGTGCCGGTAGTTGGTGTATAGCCCGACCCTCAGACTGATCTGCTCTATGGTGGTTTCGCAGTCTTGAGAGAGGTTTATGCATTGCGCTGTCATGTAACCTAGTGAGTAGCCTGCACTAGGGAATCTTTGTAAAGGCATCATAGCGTCCCTATGCAATGACACCTCGATAGTGTGGTATGGTGTCTTGCAAGCATTGCATGGTTGGGTCCAAAATTCTTCGGGACTTTTACGCGACTTGTGGTGAAATTGTACAACCTCTGCCGAGTGCAAAACTAACCGATTAGCCATGCTCACAGTCAAGAGTGGCCAGGACCCTCACATGATTAATAAACTCAAAGATGGACTTTAAATTATTTCTGGTTATTTCTTGTGGCCTTGCTAAGTACCAACCATAAGTTTACTCGCCCTTGCTTACTGTTGGTAAAAAGAAAAAGGTGTGAAGCTGTTGAAGATGGTGATGCTAGGCGTACGCAGCCCCAGTCGATTGCTTGTGGAGTTTGGCGCCTCCATTTCCAGGATTGAGTTGTATAACTCTGATAGATTTGTAAGTTTGTTTATGTTTTTATACATGATACTGTTACTGTTATTCACTTATGTCTACTATATGTATGAAACTTGATCCTGGCATACATATAAGTATGCACTTGGTTTGTTTTTTCTAAAAGTAGATGTGACATAAAGCTTTCTTAGCGGCCATAGCGGAACAATTTTCAATAGCATAGCGTCAACTCTCTAAAAAAGCTATAGCGGGCTAGTAAGAACTATGGATGGATCTGGTAGTGATGTTCGACATTATTCATTTCTGGTTGTGGTCGGTAATGCTGCATTCCTTGCGATGTCAGATTGCTCAAATGTTGCTGCTTTATGCTATGGAGTATCTATAGCTATCTTGTGCTGTGCAGGATGTGGAATTGTGCATCTTTTCAGCTATTCTTGTGTTATTTTCAATTGTTGGTGGTAGCACCACCTGTAATCAGAAAAAACATAGCCTTGTAATTTAACATTGATACATGTAATTTATGTTTGCAATGTGTACATTGTAATGTCTGATGCCATCTGGTTTTATGGCCACTTATTACGATTTTGTCTTCGCAATCTACAGAGCAAGGAACATTGATGATTTCTCAAGACAACAGTCAAGATGGTTCTCAAGTATGTAATTACCTTCTTTGCTCATTTATATTGTTTGTTATGTCCGCTATTTTCGACGGAGATTTTGATACTTTGATACGTAAATATTTCTTATGCACCGGACATTCTTTACTGCAGACAGAGCTGTGCCGTTTCAGTGGTGCCAAGATCTACCTCAGGAAGGGTATCAGATTTATCCATGCAGGTTCACAGGTGCTTTCTTTACATTGTAAAATTTGGGATAGAGGATGGGAACTAAATAGTCTAAACCTCTTTTGCTAAACCTTTCAAGTGTTCCTTTTTCAAACTCAAAGTGCAAGCGCTATTTGCACAACCGTTTGAAGCCAGCCAAACTCACATGGATCGCCATGTAAGGAAGCAACACAAGAAGGTATTAGCCATTTGAGTATACTTGTTGTAGAAATCTATTTGCACTGGATTATAGAAAACTTACAACTCTGGTTACACTGCAAAGTCCCAACAAATTGTGAAAAACTAAATCATTTGGTTTGATAGTCCAGGTCAATTGTTGGTGCCACCCTTGAAGTAATCCAAAAGATGAAAACTGAGAAACCAGAGGTTCGCGGTGCTCCCAGGGAAGCTACCCTCCAATATGCTATGGAATGTTAGATATTGTGTCGAATATTTGTACAGTCTGTTATGATAGGACTTGAGTTGTATTTCGCAGTATGTGGTAGAGTCTGTGTCATACTCTGAAACCCATGCCTTCTCATAAATATGAGAGAGGGGCTGCTATTGTAACCATTAAGACATAGTGACAGGCTTGTAGGGATGCTAAAGCGGCTAGTGTTGCAGTTGGGGAGGAGCGCTCGTAGTCATGCCTCAGGGATGTAGGCTTTGTCGTATGGACCTCCCTGGGCCCACTACTTCGGTGGGTACCAGGACCGACTACTCGATGGGCCCTTGGGACTACCCGACTTGTGCTGCACGGTACCTGATGGCGTGAAGCACAAGGACTACAGAGGAGAAGTACTCGGTTAGGAAGCTGCACATGTCCCGCACTGTATGGAAGACTCCTAGACGTACTCGACTAGTACTCTCTCCCTATTCCGACTTGTAACCCTGCCTCCCGGACTATATAAGGCGAGGCAGGGACCCCTCTCTCATCATCTCATCTCATGGAGTACAATTGCACCATCTTGTAATCGTACCCAATCAATCCAGAGCTACGCAGCATACAGGACGTAGGGTGTTACGCACCTCGCGGCCCGAACCTGTCTAAATTGTGTGCCACATGTCTCTTCCTTCGAGTTACCGATCTCGGCGAGGCCACATTCATCTACTTCAGGTACTCCCCTTAGTAGGTTGCCGGTCTAAAACACCGACAGCTGGCGCGCCAGGTAGGGGCTCTCGCCCAAGATCACATGGCGAACTCGACGGCTCCTGTCTACTTCAAGCCAACCGTCGCATTCAACCGCGGTGACACCTTCGTCTTCGGTGCGTGGGTCTGCACTGCTGACGGCGTGGGATCCTTCCAGCGCCGCCTCACCATGCCGCCCAACCCAGAGACCGGCTTCATGACGCTTCCTGAAGTTGTCACAGGTGAACTCGCCGGCAAGTTCGGCGAAATTTCGCTTTTCGACCATCACGCTGACTTCGAGCTCGGGTCCGCTTCCAACTCGAACTCAACATCCCCGTGGGCTACCGTATGCGAGCCGGCTGCTCAGCCATCGCATGTGGTCCCCCCACCCCGCGAGCACTCCACGCGTGGCCCCCGCAACCTCCACAGGGCCCGCACGGAGGCTCCCTTCGCGCGCCGGGCCGGCAAGGAGCCTGTACTTGAGTACAACTCGGACTCCGACACCGCCCCCGGCCACGCTTCGGACTCCAACCCCCTCTCTGGCTTCTACTCAGACTCCGCGTACGAGTTCGACTTTGGGTCGGACCCAGAGGATCCCGAGTCCGAGGACAAGACTACAGAGCACCGCTTATCAGGGCCGGCCTCTGGGCTGGTCATAACGTCCACACCTGCCGGGAGATTCGTCTACTAGCCAGATCGCAATCCCGCGACCTAATAAGTGGAGACTCACGCTACATCGCCTACCTCGACTCGCTCCCGTTCCAGGAGGGAACACCACTTGTCAGAGCTGATTCGTACACCCCAACTGAGGTGCGAGTTCTGAATCCAGTCTTAGCAACCCTGATCACCAAGTCTTCATGGCTGCCGGCGACACACCAGGACCCTCAGGGACAGCTCAGGACAGGTACCTCGAAGACATCTCCGCAGACGAGTTGTCTGCTGATGCACCCGCAAATGAGACCGCCGCCAACAGGGACGCTCGACGTGAGCGTAACAGGAAGCGCAACGAACGGCGCCGGCGTCTCAGCGACAACCTCCCCATCCGCAACCTTGCGAAAGCTCTCCAGGCGGTCGAGAGCAGAGTACACACTACCCCCGAGCAATGCCTCATGTCGATCACAGCGATCGCACGCCAGGCTCAGGGAATACGCGCTGGAAAAGTCATCGCCAAGCTCGCTGAAGACGCTTACTTCATGCGGGTCGACAATAGGGTCAACCAACCTCCCCCCAGGAACCGCGACAACGAAGCTACAAGTCGCAGCGCTGACCTTGGCCGCAATCGTACTCGAGCCGAGCTCCTGGCTCAGCTACCTCTACTAGACTTCCTGGGAAGCGACAAGACTCAGGAGCATCTCAGGACACATTCTACAAGATGACCCTTCAATTCGAGAGGAAGTACTCGACTCAAGGCTCGGGGGCTCCGTGCCACGTGTCCTTCGGTTTTTTCTCTGGATTTTTCGGGATATTCTTGCCAAAACTTCAGATGGACCCTCAGCCAGAGTCTACAACTCGACCTAAGGCTCGGGGGCTACTCCATATGGAGTGCGATTTTGCAATCGCACTTCCATATCAGCTCCGGTTTCAAGACAACACGAGCATTGTTGAAGACCTTCAAGGGCAGCACTCGAGGACGCTTGGGACTACTCGAGAAGACTTCAAGATTGCTCAAAAATCAGCTGGAGTACATTCCAGCCTCGGGATGCTTCGACTACTCTTGAGGACTTTTGACTTGTGGTACTCGGGGACGCTTGAGGACTACTCGTTAAGGCCATCGAGACTACTTGAAGCTATCCTTCTCGACTACAAATTACTCGGGGGCTTGTCGTATGGACCTCCCTGGGCCCGCTACCTCGGTGGCTACAAGGACCGACTACTCGGTGGGCCCCTGGGACTACCCGACTTGCGCTGCACGGTACCTGATGGCGTGAAGCACAAGGACTACAGAGGAGAAGTACTCGGTTAGGAAGTTGTACATGTCCCACACTGTATGGAAGACTCCTAGACGTACTCGACTAGTACTCTCTCCCTATTCTGACTTGTAACCCTACCTCCCGGACTATATAAGGCGAGGCAGGGACCCCTCTCTCATCATCTCATCTCACGGAGTACAATTGCACCATCTTGTAATCGTACGCAGCATACAGGACGTAGGGTATTACGCACCTCGCGGCCCGAACCTGTCTAAATTGTGTGCCACGTGTCTCTTTCTTCGAGTTACCGATCTCGGCGAGGCCACATTCATCTACTTTGGGTACTCCCCTTAGTAGGTTGCCGGTCTAAAACACCGACAGGCTTCGCCTGAACCTCGTGATTGTGCAAGTTCGTCTCTGTAGATCCAATCGTCGTTCCGTTGCATGGAGATTAGTGGATGGCTAGTATCCATGGAGGGCTAATTTCTTACAATTCATATCAAAGAGTTATGGTTAGATTGGATCTAGAGATAGTGTAGAACATCATCTAGAGATTCGAGCAATATGCATCATCAAGACACCATGCAACATGGGATCGGTGCGTTGCGGATACAACACAAGGTGGAGCATATGGTCGTGGTCGGGATGTATGGTCGTGGCGGGTTAACATTATTAACGTCGATGGCGGTTTCTGACCGCGTGTGTTGTCGTCGATCGGGAGCAACACCATCACAATGAAGTTCGATGTAGAGCACGTGAATCATGTGATGTAGAAGGGCAGATGTGACATGGTTCATTGATCGAGGTACGGTGCATGACGTGCAGAACTGCAGTAGCTTGAAGCAAGGATGGCGTGCGTGAGACGTGGATGAGTCCATATGATGGACACGACATTATCGAGGTGAACTCAAACGAGGCATTAGGTTGATATTGTGGGACCTGCTTTGATCACGTGTGTGCGTGGGCTTGAACAGATTTGAGTGTGATATATTTGGATTGTGTTCAGAGAGTCAGAGTATTTGAGCAAGTGAAGACCGAGGCAAGATTGCAAGAATGGAAAATGTTAGTATCTGAGCACCCGACGCGCATCGGATCATTGCTACTCTGTGGGCCCATGAGATCATAGCTCGTCCTAGCGTCTACTCTCTTTTTTCCTATCCACACATTCTCAATCCTATCTATTAGCTTTTTTGTTCCTCTGTCCACACGAGCTTTGTCTCAGCCTTGAAGCTCGCCACTAGATGCCACGAGGAGCTCGACAGCCAGGCAGCACGGCCAGGTGCGGCCTGCTCCCTCAATAGCCTGCTCCCCGCTCCCTCCATGACCCCGGGCGTCTCAGGCACCGACAATCGTTCACCACGATCAGGGGTGTGAGCATTGACATCATGGGTTGCGGTTCCCTTCACGGCCAGGGGCGCGAGCACCCGAGCTCGCTAGCGGTGCAGGTCATAGCTCCCTCTACGACCAGCGGAGCTTGGTGGTAGTGTGGCTAGGCATCAGCCACCGCTCCTCGGCCTATGGCCAGGGGCGCGAGCAACTGAGTTCTCTAGCGGCACAGTCTGTGTCTCCCTCCCTCCATGACTAGCGGAGCTCGACGGCGGCGCGGCCAGGCATCGATCACGGTTGTTTGCAATGTTGCGGTGGAAATTTCTGCTGTTACGTCGAGTTATCTGAGATGTTTCCTCTACTGCCATTTGATGTTTCATTGTTGTTTTCATCATGTTGCAATTGCAGTAAGCATTCCTAGTATGTTGCATGAAGTAATTTAAGATGTTCATTTGTTGCCATTTGATGTTTAATTATTGTTTTCGTCGTGTTTAGGATGTTGTGGGACATGACATTCTTGCATGAGTAATGTAGCCGGAAACATTTGTTTTTCAACAATTTCTTATATTGCAAACTACATTTTGATATGTTGTTGAAAGAGTTTCCTGATGTTGCATTCAATATATCTGAATGTTGCAACAAATTTCTGAGTGCAAATGTTGCATGCAACATCAGTACTCGTTGCAGTGAGATTTTCTTACTCGAGGCTACTGACTTTTTATTTCTAAATGCTACCATCTGATGAAACATGCAAGGGAAGCCACATAGGGAGTTCAGTAGCACAAAGGCATTAAAATAAATGGTAAGATGCCTTCGGTGCAAGTATATTGAATTACAAGCTGGTGAAAAGGTCGATTGCATGTGGGAGTAGCTCAGTGGATCGGCTCAAGATGAATCTGAGGTTAGAACGAAAGCTGTCACATAGGCTCATGATTGGTTAAACAACTAAGGGAGCAACTTCATGGCTCGGCGCATGTTGTGCGTTAGCAGGATCGGTCAGATTAAACCTCAGATAGTCTGCGGTGAGGGTGGATAGTGATCTGGTGATCGACATGCCAAGTCAGTTGGATCAGCTTATGGTGACAAGGTGTGTCGTACGAGAGTTAGTAGGGTTTTGTGCACAACGGAGCTACAAGTCATGATAGGATGTCACGGAAAGCTAATGGAATTTGCAACTAGCAGATGAGAAGAGGTAGCTTTGGCAGACTAGATCACATACCAATGTTTTGTGGGCTCGTTGGCAATGAGCGGAAGCTATCAACGGTGTTCAGTCATGATACACATGGCAACTGAAAGGAATTAGATAGGGGTTCAGTGGGTGCTCAAGAGCAGCGGAGTTAGGCGGAAGTCTGACAGGGTGGAGTATGGACGGAGCAACTCACTAGTGCTCTACCTGTGATGGATAGACTGGGCCGAACAGTTCGCAGGGAAAATAACGGATAGTTCAGGATGGCTAGCGGACAATTCACTTGAAGTGTGAACATACCGTAGTGCATGGCGGAGAAAATGGCAACAACAGACTAATTAGACCGTGGGTCAGAGGCGACAATAGGATCAGTGATAGTGACTTAGAAGCGTGGAGGCTGATGGGGTTATTGTTCTCTATGGCATGGTAACACGTGGTGCAAGCTCAGGATGTAGGTTTGCATGAGAAGAGTTTGTGTGTGCTTCCAAATAAGCAAGGAGCAGATCGATTCAAGTTGCACGTGCACGTTACTCAAGCAGGGATCGAAAGACGTGGTGGTACCAAAGGGCTGAATTGGGAGGAAGTATAGATAGTGATGCCTATACTTGCAACTGGAGTAATCTGGTTGGACATGGCTGCGTGAGACTATGGTGTAAGACGCCGGGCATAGTATGACAACGGTAATGGAGAGCAATGCTAATGTGACAATTTTGATATTTGACTTAATGGTGATTATGAAGTTCTCAGTATCGTGGATGCAGTCTTGTAGAACATGGTGTTAGATACAGTTGTTTTTTTAGCTGGAGATGAATCTAATTTTGCTTGGTAAAGATTGTGGTGATAGAAGAGAAGGGTGCACAATTTCAGGTGGAGTTATGGAGTCGGAAATTCCAGGGATAGCAGTTTTTCTTCAGGCAGATCTTGATAGAGCGACAAAAGTGATAGCTCAAGTTTGGTGTACATAGAGGTTTGCGCAAGACAACTTCAGGATGGCTTAATATTTTCCAAGGTGGAGTTAGTTAGATATTGTGTCGAATATTTGTATAGTCTGGTTACAATGAGACTTGAGTTGTATTTGACAGTATATGGTAGAGTCTGTGTCATACTCTATAACCCGGGCCTTCTCATAAATATGAGAGAGGGACTGCTATTGTAACCATGATGACAAAGCGACAGGCTTGCAAGGGGGAGGTGGTGTATGTTGGGATCCTAAAGTGACCGGTGTTGCGGTTAGGGAGCAACACCCATAGTCATGTCCCGGGATTTAGGTTTCGGCTGAACCTCGTTAACAGAGATTGTGTGTTAGTTTTTGTCTGTAACACCCTAATTTTCAGAAATTTGGATTTTACTAAAATTTATTAGCAACCTTTACTTTGCTCTTAAGGACTATAAGGTTTCCTCGATTTCTTTTAGGCATTTTAACATTTTGTAAAATAAAACAAATTAATCATAGGAGGTTAATGTTGCATACATGCTGATACATTCTTTTATGTTTAAATTCAAATTTGCATTTGAATTCATTTGTTTGCTGCTTTTAAAAATTAGAAAACCCTCTCCTTTTATCTCCTTCTACCCTTTCTGGCCCGTTTTGTTTTGAGCCCAGCAGCCAAAGTCCGGTAGTGCCCCTCCTTTTCCCCTGCAGCCGCTCGCTACCCACTCGGTCCGATCCATCTTCGCAGCGCAGTCCGTGTGTGCGTCGTCCGCAGGCCGCAACCCAACTCCCTTCTCCGGCCCAGCTGCCAGCTAGCTGCTGGCCCAGCTCGCAGCCCATAAGAGCGCGCTGTCGCCGTTGTCGCCGCTGTCGCTGACAGACGGGGACCACCTGTCATTCCCTACCTTTAGTCGTCCCCGACCCGGACTCCACCGCACAGCCGAGTCCGCATCGGCTTGGCTCACACGCGACGGAGCCACCTCGGCCCTTTTTAAGCCTCCGCGGCCACCCCGGAACCCTACCCGTGAGCCCTAGCCAGCCCGAGCAACCACGCCGCCAAACCCTAACCCTAGCCGAGCGCCGCCACTGTCGACCCGAGCCTCAGGAGCCTCTCTGTCGTCGAGAAGCTACTTTGGATCACCGCCTGGACGAGAGGAAGTCGCTGGTGCTGCGTGTTCGTGTCACCGTCTTCTCCAGCTCGTGAACAACCTCGTCGGAGTTTTACCACCTTCCGCCTTCTCCAGCCGTTCGTCGTCCTCGCTGCCCGTAAGCTAGCGTTCTTTCCAATGTTGGTTTCGTTGTCTCGCGTGCTTTGTCTCGGTGCAGTCCACGGGTTAATCCGAGCACCCTAGCTCAACTTCGTGTTTGCGCCGGCGAGCCCGCCGCTCTGCGACCCCGCAACCCGCTCGCCGTCGCCTGTTGGCCGCCGTCAGCCGCTTGTGCGCGTCCGTGCCCGTCGGATCTAGATCTAATGGATTAGATCTGTTTTGACTCGGGTCAACCAAGTCCAGCACCGGTCAAACCCGAGCCGCTCTGGTGTTTTTGCAGTTAGGCCCCTGTGCTTTTAGATTTCACATGCCGGTCCTTCCACCGTTCAAGTTTCTTTACAGATAGGTCCAAGTTTCTTCAGTTTAACTCTGTAAGTTTAGTTTTTCTTGCAGATAAGTCCCTGATCTTGTTTAGGCCATAACTTCTTCGTTTTAGCTCCGTTTTTAGCGTTTCCCGACGAGTAGATTAGTTTTATGTTCCTTTTGCTTCTGTTTGAGATGATTGGTGTACTGTTTCTTAATTACTTGTATTGTATGCTTGTATGTCATTGTGTGGAGCGTAGTGAATGATCAATTTGTGGAGTACGCTGCCATTGAAGATCAAGAAGGTTTTGAGCAGCAACACGCTTGGGTTGAAGACAAGTCCTTGCTGCATTCCCTCTTGTCCTATTACAACATGCATTTTAATTACACTGTATTTACTTTTTGCTTGCATTAATGTGATGGGACTTATGTTAAGGTGTGACTAGTGTTGTTTACCTTGTGCCATGATCAACCGGGTGTTATCTTTATGATGGGTAGTTTTGCTAGAGCAAACTTTTGGTGGTTTAATGGAACAAACTTTTAATCTTGATTTACTTTATGCTATTCATGTCATACAATAACACTATGCTTGTTTAATCGGAACATGGAGAACCACCCAGGAAAACCGTACAACCACAAGGCACATGGCTCTGCTTTGGCTGAATAACTAGTGACTCTAGTGTTGGGATAGTCTTACCTGATAAGGGCAAGCGGGAGCGCCAGTGGGGTATAGACTCGCTCTAGTAGGGAGTTGGGCTTTTCTAAGACAAGGTACCTACAAGGGGACTTTATACTCTGCAATGACTCAGAACCTTCGCGAGTTGTTTCACACTAGGGAATCTTCGAAAAGGCCACGTAGCATCCCTATGCAACCACACCTAAGTAGTGTGGTATTGTGCCTACTTTTGCACAACATGGTTGGGTCCAAAACTCTTTGAGTTTTGACGCTACTTGTGGTGAAAGTGTACAACCTCTGCAGAGTGTAAAACTGACTAGTTAGCCGTGCTCACGGTCAAGAGCGGTCTGGATCCTCACATGATTAATTCTATGGAAGATGGACTTTAATAACTTGTGCATTACATTTTTATGGGTTCTTATGAATCTTTTAAGTGGGTTCGGTATAAACTTACACTTGTTAGTAATAGTTGTTTAATAAAACTTAACCAACTAAAATGCTTAATTGCTTTGCAACCACTAGCCTTCCACCATAAAGCCTTGCATGTTGTTTTAGTATATTTCCCTTGTTGAGTACGACATGTGCTCATGCTTGTTGTTTATTATTGCATCTACACCATATGGCTGCTACTCAGACGGTCATTTTGAGGACTACCCTGGTGGACTTGACGAGTTTTAGGCGTTCATCTCTCTAGTCAGCTGCCTGTGGAGGTCTTCTACGTTTACTTTTTCCGCTACTAGCTACATGGTGTGTTAGATTAAAGACTATCAGTCATGTAATAAATGTTTAATACTTCCTTTACGCTTTTACACTGTGTTTTTTGGTATTCACTAAGTCAACACATGTGTGAAACTTGATCCTGGCGCACATGTGTTTATGCATTTGGGTTTGCCTTTAAATCCGGGTGTGAGAAAGTGGTACCAGAGTCGTGTTGAATGTAGGACATTAGCCTAGTTAGAAAAGTGTCGATGTTAAAGATTATAAACTTAGAAGCCTTTCTCATCACCTACTTACTTTAATTCTGTCTTAATAAACTTTTCTTGCTTTCATCTCATCCTTGGTTCATTCTTGCTCCTTTACCTCGTGCTTGCTATCTTTTACCTCTTACTCTTTTTTCTCATCTATCTCATTCTACACGTATGCACTTACAGATAATTCGTCGCTTGAAGACCTCACACGCAGGTGCCATTCACTAGTATGCTCCCGAAGAAGATTACAACGACTATCATGAGGGAGACACTGATGAAGAGATAATGATGGAAGCACCCCATGTAGCTGCCCCTGGGACCATCGTTGTGTCAGATGATGAGGAGGATCCAGAAGAGGTGATTCCAGAGGAAGAAGAGCAAGATGGCCAGCAAGACCAAGAAGAGCAGGCGCAAGGAAGTGGTCAAGATGGACACCATGAGCAAGTGGAGGAAGATGAAGTTCAAGAGCAAGCTAAATAGCAAGACCCAACAGGAAGTGAACTAGCTGAAAGAGTGAAGTGGGAGGTGAACTACTACTGGGTGGATGGAGTAGACATCCCCATGGCTGATCACTTGAGAGCTATGGTACTTCGCCTGGGCTATGACAAGACTCCAATCTACTGTTGTGAGCTTCGAACTACCCGTGGTTTGAGCCCCATTGGAGAGTTGCAGCTATCCTGCAAGAGTATGTTCCATTCCACGGAGTGAAGGACATAACGAGGCATGATGATGTGCTCAAAGGACCACCATGGAAGTAGGCATTGCAGAAGCAGCACAGAGGGCACTCTATGTACTATCCCACAAGGAGCGTGACAAGCTGAAGGACACCCACTGCAAGTACACTACCTACAGAGCAAGTGGTGAGGCCAAGACATATATCGCTCCAGCTCCCACCTATGAAGGAATGCTGAACAACGTCCGGGGCCTGCTGGCTGCTATCAACACTGCCTTGGATGACACCAACAACACTCTTCATGGGGCACAACAGCAGATCATCACTCTGGAAATACAAAAGCGTGCCTTGGAGGCTGCATTGCTTGACAAGGAACAACCAGTGGTTGAAGACACTATAGAAGCATGCACATCCCCGTCACCCAAGAGGCCACGCTACGACTCCCCTGATGCCCGCACAGAAGACATGCCATGGGAAGATAGTCCTTAGGTTTAAGTTTAAGTTTAAGTTCAAGTTAGGATCTTTTGTAATCGATAGAACAAGTGGTTAAAGTGTGCTTAGTTTAGGAGTGTGGTTGAATGCTTGATTTTGTGCTACATGTCTGAGTTGGATTTTTGTGTGAGTGCAATGTATTGTGGAGTGATGACCACAATGACATTGGTTTAGAAGTAAAGCTTGTTTAGTGGGTTTATATTTTGTTTCTACCATATCTTAATCATATATCTACTTAATCCTTATCGAGTCTTTACTTATCTATCTTGGAATCCAACTTGCTGCAAATCTGTTCACGCCAATCCCTGACACAGCAGTAGTGTTTTGATAATATCTCAAGCTACAGAGCCCCAAAAAATGCAAAACCAGTTGGGTTAGTTCATAAATTTCATAAGTGAATTTTTTTAAAAATTCAGACATATCCAGTACCTATTCCAGGAGCTATGCTCGAAACATTGGAGAACCAAAAACTGTAAGACTCTGCTGACCTAGTTACCTTCTTCTCGGGCTATAGACCTCCAATTGAGGTAAATCAAATTGGAGTAGTTCAGGAATTTCATCAGATTCATTCTGTCCAAAATTCATCAATTTAGGTTACATATACAGAGAGTTATGACCGAAACTTTGGAGGTTCTAGAATCTGTTAACACTACCGATACACCTGACTTGTTTATTTCATAACTGGAGTTGTAGATCTTTGATCGAAGTGATTCTAGTTGGGTTGATTCCATAATTTCATTACCTTTCACTGGTAAAAAGCTCATAATTTTTGTTGTCAACGTTGAGAGTTATACTGAAATGAACTGGATTTCCATGGACGGAAACCCGACTCTTTGCACCTCGGTGGTAATTCCAGGAGGGTTACCACGTGCAATCACCTGTCTCAGAAATACCAAGAATACATACAGAATAGAAACAAATAGAGTACAACATTTATTTACTACAATAATCAGAGCACATCTCTTCGGCACATGCCGGGTACAAGTTCAACAGGACTGAATCAAACAGAGAGAAAACGTCTAGCAGCGGCTCCATGCAAGCGCGGGAAACTCCATATCCGCAAGCAACTCGAGCATAGGAAGAGTCTTAGTCCTCTATCCGTCATTGTCAAAGTCATAGTCCAGCTCTGTGTCAGAGACACCAGGATCTACCCGATAAGCGAGTAGGTCATGTGAGCTTCCCAACAAAGAGGCAAAAGCGGTGTAAGTTCTACTATGCAGGATATATTTCTACTCTTGCTGTAGAAGGCTTAAGCAAAGCAGCGAAGCAACATTCAAGGTAAGCAGAGATATGAAGTGAGGTCGACACCTCGGGGAAGCTCACACTTCCGAGGTCCACACCTCTGGGGTCCACACCCCGCTCAAGGATTCCACACCAAAATACCAGATCGCAACCGCGAACCAGCTCCCAACTCTCATCTGCGATGCGGGGCCCACCTGCTCCTATCCCCACATCTCAACGGCCATAGCCGGACTCACACACTCAGGGGAGAGAAGAAGCACAAGAAAAGTACATCTAGTCAGGTGAGAGATCAGAAGACTGTCTATAACCAGTGGACACAGACTATAGCTATAGGTTTAAACACTCTGCAGAGATTGTACATCTGTACCCGCCCGAATAGGACCGGAACCGCCCGTCACCGATTCCAAACCCTACCATATGGCTGAAGCTCAAGTAAGTGGATAGTACCCTCCTGTGTCTCCGAGTCTGGCATAGCCTCTGCTGTAGAGCTCATACTGCCAGCGAGAGGTCCTTCAAAGCTGTGCAACCCTTCCCCGGCCTCGCCAGGGCGAAGTCTACCAAGGGGAAAAACCGTCTCTCCTCACGATCACACTGATCCGCCTACAGGCGGGGTCCTATCCACTACAAGTCTCACCTCACACCCCCGCCCAATACAAGGTAGGCGGTTTGTACGGTAAAAGTCATCTGAAGCAAGGTCAACTGACGATCGATCCTTAAGGGCTGTGAGCGAGCAATCCCCAACTCCATCCATTCGAGACGCCACTCGGGTAAGAGGCCAGATCACATCTTCCCGAGGCAGCCGTTCTCAAGTAACCGATCGGCTCGCTCCCACCAAAACACGTCAAGGAGGAACACACCCAGAACTCACGCTAGAACACACCGAGATCTCCCGCATCTCAGTCCAAACCCAGAATACCATCCATAGTCAAGCAACAAAAGTATGGATAGTTGGTATAAGGGACTAGCTAGGGGTCTATAGCTAGTCCCAAGGTAGGTAGAACAAGGAATTAGGATATAACAAATTATCAAGGCAAGGCCTAATCAACTGGCTATGCAATTCATCCAAGCATGCATATAAAGTAAAGCACTAGCATCTAAATATCAACATGGGATCTACATGGTTGGGAGTGACATGACACCGTCATTGCCGTTGGAGCAATCGTTGTCCGGGGTAGTGTACTCGGGGTCCTCCGCGTCCTCCTGGTCGAAGCTCGAGTCTGTGGCATGAGATTCGACGCGTACGTAAGAAATCGGTACACATCTAAGCAATAACTCCATGTAGAAACCTCTTTTTAGAAAACCCAAAAGAGCTCAAACTACCTACAAATAACAAGGTTTCGAAATTACGAAATTATAGAAATTAGTTTTATATTTTTCTGAGCTTCTTATAATTAGTTATGATTTTTCAAAGGTTAGCATCTTTTAAAAACATTTCTGAAAACATTTTGAAAATAGAAAAGGATTTTTAATAAAAAGGGCACTTACGTCAGCATAACGTCAGCAGTCAGCGGTTGATGGGCCTTTAATGGGCGAAAGTGTCACTGGGCCGAAAGTGGCCCAGTTGCCTCGGCCCAGTTGGCCTACTGGACTAAAGTCCACTGACCCTCCCTGGACTTTGAACCCGCTGCTGAAGAAGTCAGTGTGGGCTCCTGTCGGGCTCAATTGAGCATCGACGGCCACGACCCACGGTGGGATTCAGCCCAAAGAAGTAAGGAAAGTTCACATCCGGCCCCTGCACAAACCTGGGGCTCGTTGGTCACCCCCCGCCCCTGCGGTGTCGCCCGCCACCCGTTCGAGGGCATGCCGGCGGCCAACCGTCGCGACAACACCCTGCCTTGATTGCAACATGGCCCGCCGGTGTACTGCTGGGGTTGAAGCCACGGGCGACGCTCTTGTGCGACCTGACTTCACCCCCTTCTCCCCTCCACGGAGGGCGCAGGGCGCATCGGTGCACGCGCACATGTTCGACGGCGCGGCGCCAGTCCCGGCGGCCCAAAGCCAAACCCACGGCAAGGCGCTAGGGTGCGCGGCACCCGTTCCCGTGCGCGCAGCCGTGGCGCCTGGCTCACACGCCTGGCGTGTCCGCCCGATAGCCGGGGGATCGACAGGGTGCGGCCCAAGGGTGCTCGTTTCGTCACGACACGCCCGACGCGGTGTGTGGTTCAGCCGGCTGTTGACGGTGAAAATCCGTCAACCTAGCCATGAGTTTACCTTCGGTGTTGGCATGACTTTTGTATCTTATTCATTGGTACTAACCCCCGTGGTATAATAAGTTCACTTGTGCATGTCGGTTTTGGAGTTAAGTGTTTACACGGGGTTTTAATGTTGAAAGCAAGACTTCCGGGATAAGTTCATTAAGCACCTCATGACAAGACCTTGAAGCCCGATACAAGTCAAGCAATGAAGTAAACATGACTCCAAGAGCCCAAGGACCAAGCCCGAGAAGATGATAAACTCCGAGGACTGAACCAGAAAAGTGCTGAATCTTGCAAGACAAGGAGTTGAGTCCAATTCGGAGAGAAACCGACGTCAAGGTGTCGGGGACCGCCCTAGGGGTCCCCTCAAACAAGGGGGGAACCCCTACTTAAATTCCTCGCATCAATATAAGCTAAGCCTAACCATGCGGGAAACTAACCCCGCAGACACGGCCCATGCGGCGAGGACTTCGGAGGCCCACCAAGGCGGCCCGCCTAGGAAGACCCCTCGAGCGAGGCTCCGCCTCGCCCGAGGGCATGCTCCTCCTCGAACGGGCTCCGCCCCGTTCGAGGGGCAACTCCCCTCCTCGAACGGTGCACCGCCCCGCTCGAGGGGCGGCCCTTCCCTCGAGCGGTCCCCGCCCGCTCGAGGGGCGCGCTCCCCCTCGAGCGAGTCCCGTCTCGCTCGAGGGTCCGCTCCGCCCTCGGCCGGGGCCCACCACGATCACGGGCGCCCCGCACGCGTGCGCCGGCCCCGTACTTGGGCATTTAACGCCACGACACCGCGGGACGGCGCCATCATGCGCCGGGGCTCACGCCCGGTGCCGCCGCACCAACTCCCCGGGGAAGGAGCCCATCCCCGCCACCGAGGGGATGGACCGTGCGGTACGGCCGGTGTCAGTCCCGTGACACCGTGCGCACGCCGCTGTACGACTAACGCGCCCGACCCTCGAAAGGGGGCCGGGCGCACCCTCGATTTCACTTTCCCGTGACCTTGCAGGTTAGGTGAGGGGCGCTAGGCCGGTGGGAGGCCATCCCGGCCACTGTAACGGCGCGGCCGCCATACCCACGCGTGCGGGCGCACGCCTGACTCCGCAGGCGCACGCCCGAACACTGCAGCAACCACTCCATCACCGCAGAGCTCATTGGGAAGGAACG
The DNA here is from genome assembly GCA_947561735.1 of Cenchrus americanus. Taxonomy (NCBI): domain Eukaryota; kingdom Viridiplantae; phylum Streptophyta; class Magnoliopsida; order Poales; family Poaceae; genus Cenchrus; species Cenchrus americanus. The sequence continues at coordinate 217,185,090 of OX387245.1, read as the reverse complement.
CCGTTCTGCCCGCTCCTGTACCCCGTACCGGTCATCATCAGCACCTCCCTCGAAGCCTATCAGAGAACGCCATCGCCATCTGCCGCCTCCTACCCTCGAACCGCCACTGTTCGGGTACAAGGTAGGCCATCATGGCCGGATCGCAGCGAAGATCGACCGGACAGCCGCCCATTCTACACCATAGCACGACGTGCTCCCACACGTAGCTAGGTAGCGCGGCGTGCATGTAACTCGCCGCCCCCTTGGCCTATAAAAGGGGAGGCGAGCCCCCAGCCGCGGGGGGGGAGTTCGGACGAATCCGGAAGAACACAGCTCACTGTGCACTCACTCTCTTATTCTCCCGCAACATCTTCAGCCATTCACCAGGGACTTGGGAGCCACGCTTCCTCTCCCACCTCGCTTGTATTTGCCCCACTACAAGCACCCCCGGTGCCGAGCAATATAGTGCCACGAGCACCCCACTGCTGGACGTACGGCCCCCTCGGCCGGAACCAGGATAAATCCTTGTGTCATTTGTTGCTTAGCATCGACCATCGAGGGATAGACTTAGGCGTTATCTACTGGTTAGTGTCGGGACCATATTCCGCACCGACAGTTGGCGCCCACCGTGGGGCAAACGAGCGCCTAAGGTCATTTCGCTAACTCCCTCCATGGTGATTCGCACTGAGTACCGTAGCACCCGCTACAACATGGGTAGCTCAGACCCCCTTCCGGCCGGGTTCGAGATCCGCTTCGGGGACTTGAACTTCCAGGCCACGGGGAATGGCTATCTCATGCGCCTCACCAACCGTGAGGAGCTATGCGCGCAGCGGGAGGCCAGGTCCGCTCTGGTCACCGCCGCACGCAGACACCGCGCGAGCACCGCGGGCACGGATGCCGCGGGTCCGTCGACGCCGCGACGCCGTCACCGCTCCGGGCCACGCTCGCGTCGGGCACGGTCCGAGCGGCGGCGGCCGAGCGCGCCGCCGCCCAACGCGGTGCGCCCATCGTCACGACGGCCGCCACCGCCCCGGCGGGACCGCGCGCGGTCTCCGACCACGCGTCCCCATCGGGGCTGCGTGGCGCCACTACGGCCTACAACGCCAACGTCAACACGACAATGCGCGAGGGTTCCGCCCGGTCGGCACGTCTTCGTCGCCGGGGATCCCGGCACTTCGACGACGGACGAGTCGTCCCCGGGCTCCGTCGACACGATGCCACCCGCCAACCGTCATGGGTACGCGGAGTGGGACTTCTGCGGTGTGCCGGACCCGGTCGCGTTCGGGCGCTTCCTCGACGCCACGGACTGCGGGTTCGGCCGCTCCGACGACTCCGGCATTGGGAGCTACGACCCCACGCGGGAATGCCGCGCCGTCATCACCAACGACCCGGCCAACGCCGCCGGTGCGGCGGGCGCCGGAGATGGGGAAGTCACGCCGGCCCCGGGGGGTTGCCACGCGCCCGACCGCGGGACCAAGCGCTCCCGCCGGGGCCGACGTCGACGCGCGACCGGCCCAAGCTCGCGAGCTCGAGGCCAAGCCGCGAAGAGTACGGACTGTGCGACTGCTCCGCGCCTCGATGGCAGGGGAGGCCTCCGCGCGCGGCGAACGCGCACGGGAGCTAGGCCGTCAAGTCCGCGACCGCCTCAACCCTGTCCCCAACGTTGACAACGCGGATACTCCACCGCGAGCGAGCCAAAGCTCATCGCCGCCGCGACACTACTGCGCGCCATGCCGGCACCCTCGACCCCCGAGGCTCGAGAAATGCACCGCGAGGTGCAGACCCTCCTTGAGCAAGCGGCCGTCCAGCAGGCCGAAAGCTCGGCCTCACGCATCCGCCAACGGGGGGGACGCGCGGGGTGATGATCCGGCACCGGGGGCGAACCCTCGGTGCATGCGGGTCGACCCGCCGACCGAGGGACGCGCGCCGGCCAAGGAACGGCTCCTCGACACGCGCGGGGGCGCCGGACGGCGATGCCCGCAACGTCATCAACGCCGGGCGCACCGGCAAGGCGGACGCGCGAGCGGCCGGGGGGCTACCACCCTCGAAGGGGTGGACGCTACGACGGCGGTGAGGATCGCTCCCCAACGCCGGAGCCCCGGGCACCCGCGTGTTCGGCGGGAGATCCGCACGGCGGCGTCCCCCGCGCTTCCGTCAGCCCTCGACGATCATCAAATACAACGGGGAGACGGACCCTCGTGTTTGGCTCAACGATTACCGCCCGGCTCGTCCGGTGGGCGGGGCCACCAACGACGAAGTGATCATCCGCAACTTGCCCCTGCATCTGGGCGACGCGGCCCGGACATGGCTCGAGCACTTGCCCGCCAGCCAGATCCACAACTGGGACGATCTGGTCCACACTTTTGTGGGCAACTTCCGGGGCACATACGTGCGCCCGGGAACTCCCGGGATCCGCGCTCCCCGCACGCGAAGCCGGGCGAATCGCTACGGGACTTCATACGGCGCTTCTCCAAGCGCCGCACGTAGCTCCCCGGCGTGGCACAATCCGAGATCGTGCACGCGTTCCTCGAGGGCACCACGTGCGGGACCTTGTGCGCGAGCCGGGACGCAGCCCCGCCCACGGACTCGAACGAGCCGTTCGACATTGCCACCGCCCTTCGCCTCCGGGAGGAGGCCGTGGGGGCAATCTTCGACGGCAAGAAGGGCAAGCGCTCCGAGGACACGCCCGCGGAGGGCAGCGGGTCCAAGGAGCCGCGCCGCAACGACAAGCGGGGCAAGAAGGGGGAAGAAGCCGCGCCGCGAGGCGCGCGAGCAGGGGCGCAACGGCGGCAACGCCGAGGCCCTCGGCCGTTGACCCGCCCGACGGGGCCCTCGACCGGCTCCTCGAGGCCGGGGGTTTTCGACGACATGATGAAGAAGCCGTGCCCCTACCACAAGACCCCCGTGAATCACACTCTTGAGCAAGGCGACATGCTCAAGAAGTTCTATGGCCGTGCCGCCGCGAAGGAGGCGAGAGGCCAAGAAGGATGGGGGCGACGGCGACGCGGTGGCTTCCCCTGCGGTCGAAAATGTGTTCCTCATTTTTGGGGGATCCACCGTCGACATGTCAACCCGGCGGCGCAAGAAGGGGCGGCACGAAGTCCTCGCCGCGGAGAGGGCACCTCCGGCCTTTCTCAAGCGGTCGAAGGATGCCATCACCTTTAGCCGGGATGATCACCCAAACCGCATCCCGAACCCGGGCCGGTACCCCCCGGTGGTCGATCCCATCATTGGGAACGCCCGGTTTTCGAAGGTCCTTATGGACGGAGGCGATAGCCTCAATATCCTCTTCGCGCATACACCGCGCCTAATGGGGATTGGGCTGGACCAGCCGCGGCCCGGCACGAAGCCGTTTCACGGCATCGCGCCGGAAACGGTGTTCAACCCCTCGGGCGCATCGATCCGCCCGTCCGGTTCGGGACCCCCAAGAATTTCCGCAAGGAAACCCTCACCTTCGAGGTGGTGGGATTCAAAGGGGCCTACCATGCCATCCTTGGGCGACCATGCTATGCCAAGTTCATGGCGGTCCCCAACTACACGTACTCGAAGATGAAGATGCCGGGTCCAAACGGCGTCATCACCGTCGGGTCGTCGATCGAGCATGCATTCGATCGCGATGTCGAGTGCGTGGAACATGCGAGAGGCGCTAGCGCGGATGAAGCGCCGGTAAACACGGCGGAGAAGATGGTCAACGACGACCTCAGCTCCGCCACCAAGCACGTCGGCACATTCGAGGCCGCCGAGCAAACCAAAGGGGTCCCCCTCGACCCATCAGCCCCCGAGGGCAAGGCTTTGAGGGTCAGCTCGACCCTCGATCCTAAATAGGAAGCAGTGCTCGTCGACTTCCTCCGCGCCAACGCCGACGTTTTCGCGTGGAGCCCCTCGGACATGCCAGGCATTCCGAGGGAGGTCGCCGAGCACTCCCTTGATATCCTGCCTAATGCTCGCGCTGTTCAGCAGCGGCTGCGCCGCTTCGACGAGGAACGGCGACGGGCGATCGGAGTGGAGCTGCGGAAGCTCCTCGAGGCCGGATTCATCAAGGAAGTGTTCCACCCGACGTGGTTAGCTAATCCTGTGCTTGTAAAAAAGAAAAATGGGAAGTGGAGGATGTGCATTGACTACACAAGTCTCAATAAAGCGTGTCCAAAAGTTCCTTTTCCTTTGCCGCGCATAGATCGGATCATTGATTCCACCGCCGGGTGCGAACTACTCTGTTTCCTTGATGCCTATTCGGGATATCATCAAATAAAAATGAAGGAGTCCGACCAGCTCGCGACTTCGTTCATCACACCGTTCGGGACGTTCTGTTACGTCACGATGCCTTTTGGCCTCAGAAACGCGGGCGCAACCTATCAGCGCTGCATGCAGCACGTTTTTGGGGACCATATCGGGCGGACGGTCGAGGCCTACGTAGACGACATCGTCGTCAAAACCAGGAAGGCGGACGACCTGGTCAGCAATCTTGGCATCGCATTCAGCTGCCTGCGGGCCAACGGGGTCAAGCTCAACCCCGAAAAATGTGTCTTTGGAGTGCCGCGGGGCATGCTCCTAGGATACATTGTCTCCCAGCGGGGAATCGAGGCCAACCCTGAAAAGGTCGCGGCCCTCGAGCGAATGGGTCCAATTCGGGACCTCAAAGGAGTGCAGAAGGTGTTGGGGTGCCTCGCCGCCTTAAGCCGCTTCGTCTCGAGGCTCGGTGAGAAGGGCCTGCCCCTCTACCGGCTGCTCAAGAAGCACGAGCGCTTCTCTTGGACCGCCGAGGCCCGGGGAAGCGCTCGACAGCCGAAGGCATCGCCGACGCACGCCCCAATCCTTACGCCGCCGCGAGACGGCGAGCCCCTCCAACTCTACGTGGCCGCAACCACCCAGGTGGTCGGCGCCGTGATCGTTGTGGAGCGCACGGAGGAAGGACACGCCCCGCCCGTGCGAGAGGCCGGTCTACTACATCGGCGAGGTCCCGTCGGACACGAAGACGCGCTACCCCCGAGTCCGAGAAGGCGTTGTACGCGGTAGTCCTCGCGCGGCGCAAGCTCCGCCACTACTTCGAGGCCCACCCGATTCACAGTGGTCTCTTCCTTCCCGTTAGGAGAGATCATTCGCAACCCCGACGCGGCAGGCAGAATTGCCAAGTGGTCCGTGGAGTTGATGGGCGAAGCGCTCGCCTACGCCCCGCGCAAGGCCATCAAATCGCAAATCTTAGCAGACTTCGTCGCTGAGTGGACGGACACACAGCTACCGCCCCCTCAGATCCAAGCAGAGTGCTGGACTCTGTTCTTCGACGGCTCGGTGATGAAGACAGGAGCGGGCGCGGGCCTGCTCTTCGTGTCACCCCTCGGGGAGCACATGCGCTATGCGCACGCCTCCATTTCCCCCGCGTCCAACAATATGGCGGAATACGAGGCCCTCCTCTGTGGCCTCAAAATCGCCATTGAGTTGGGCATCAAGCGCCTCGACGTGCGAGGGGATTCGCAGCTCGTGATCGACCAAGTCATGAAGAACGCGAGCTGCCACGACGACAAGATGGAGGCCTACTGTAAAGCCGTGCGGGCCCTCGAGGACAAATTTTACGGCTTCGAGCTTAATCATATACCCCCGCCGGTACAACGAAGAGGCAGATGAACTTGCCAAGATCGCGTCGGGCGGATCACCGTTCCCCCAAACGTCTTCACGCGCGACATCGCGCGCCCCTCGTCGCCTTCGAGCCCTACCCCTCGAGCGACGGCGGACCCTCGGGGGCTCCCTCGAATCCGGCGGGTGCGGACCCCATGGAAGAGGACCCCTCGAACGAGGCGTACGTACTCTCCCTTCTCGAGGGGTACGGCTCCCCACGAGGTCGTTGCAATGGACATCGAGCCGGTTCCCGTCCGGGCGGACCGGCGGGAGAAGTACATCGCCCGGATTGCCCGAGGGGAGCTCCCCGCGACCGGGCCGCGCCCGGGCGCATCGCCGGGATGGCCAAGTCGTTCACCCCGGTCGACGGTGAGCCGTACAAGCGCGCCGCGTCGGGCATCCTCCGGCCGATGCATACCCATTCCCGAGGGGCGCGAGCTCCTACGGGACATCCACGCGGGGACCCGTGGCCACCACGCCGCGCCGCGCACCCTCGTCGGCAACGCGCGTTCCGCCAAGGCTTCTATTGGCCTACCGCGGTCGCGCACGCCAACGAAATCGTGCGCACTTGCGAAGGGTGCCGGTTCTACGCCCGCAAAACCAACTTGCCGGCTCACGCTCGCAAACAATCCCCGTGACATGGCCGTTCGCCGTGTGGGGGTTGGACATCGTCGGGCCCCTCGCGGAAGGCGCCGGGGGGCTTTACCCACCGCTCGTCGCAATCGACAAGTTCTCCAAGTGGGTGGAGGTGCGCCCCATTACGAATTTGAGGGCCGAGCGGGCGGTCTCGTTCTTCACCGACATCGTCTACCGCTTTGGAGTGCCAAACTCCATCATCACGGACAACGGGTCCCGGTTCACGGGCCGGAAGTTCTTGGAGTTCTCGTGACAAGTTCCACATCCGCGTGGATTGGGCAGCGTGGCGCACCCACGGACCAACGGCCAAGTAGAACGCGCCAACGGCATGATCCTACGGGGCCTCAAGCCCGGAATTTTCGACCGGCTCAACAAATGCGGCCGGAAATGGCTCCAAGAACTACCGGCAGTCGTGTGGAGCCTAAGGACCACCCCAAGCGGAGCCACCGGGTTCACCCCGTTTTTCCTAGTCCATGGCGCGGAGGCCGTCCTCCCCACGGATGCGGAATACGGGTCGCCCAAGGTTCGAGGCTACAACGAGGATGCTAACCGGCCGAGCCCGCGAGGACTCACCGGATCGCCCTAGACGAAGTACGCCTCGTGGCGTTGATGCACTCCGCAAGATATCAACGGTCCCTACGGCGCTACCAAGCACGCAAGATACGTCGCGAGGGATTTCGGGGGCCGAGGGGGACTTGGTCCTAAGGCTACGCCAAGACAATCGAGGGCGCCACAAGCTATCGCCCCCATGGGAGGGACCCTACGTCGTGATGAAGGTGCTCAAACCAGGCACGTACAAGCTGGCCAACGAAGACGGCGAAGAACTCACCAACGCTTGGAACATCCAACAGCTACGTCGCTTCTACCCTTAGCTAGGATTTCCAAGTATTTTTCGATTGTACAAACACACGGCCAACGCCCCGCGGTTGGTGTCACCTATGTAAATACTCCAAGTATAGTAAAAGGGCAACTCGGCTTTCCCCCGAAACCCAAGTTACCCTCGGGGGCTACCGCGGGGGGGCACCCCCCCCCAAATGGTCCCATTTTTTCGCGCAAAAAAAAAAAACGTAATAACACGCGCTAAGTTTGTTTCCTACTTCAACCACGAGCCACAATTCGAACAGGGCGTAGGCGGCACAGCGGAAGGAGCGCGCGAGCCAGAGACAGCCTACGCCGCGTGGCTATGGCCCGTCTCTCTCGCCTCCAACCCGGCCGGGCCCCTGCGAAAGGCGGACTTCCCTAACTAGAATCTACTCAGGAAGAAGAGGAAGCAAAAAGCGCAATAAGCAAGCGAGTTCATTTACAAACTGTCTATGATTCACAAAACTACTTGTTTATTTACAAGAGGCCACGAGGCCACAGTTCTGATACACAAACGAAAAACGGGCCTAGCGCCCAGATGCTTTCAGGTAGAGGGAGCGGCAGCGTCGGCGGCGTCCGGGAAGAGGAATTCTTCGAAGGCCTCGGCGAGCGTCCCGGCGGCGTCAGCAACAAGCGCGTCCGCGCGCTCCATGGCCACCTCGTCCTCGACGCCCACGGGCACGATGTAGCCTTCCGCCACCGCCTCGAGGTTGACCTCGTAGTGGGATCGCACCACTCCGAGGGCCTTCGCACGCCCTGGGTGCAACGCCCGGCGCACCCGCTCCGTGACGTGGCCACCGAGGGCGCGCAGCGGCGGCCGCAGAGCCGCCGGCTTGGACATCGCCTTCCTCGACGCGCGCGTGACAGTCTCGAGGGCCGCGTCCCGCGGCCTCCCCTGCAGCCTCTGCTCGAGGAGTTGTAGGAGGCCCGCAGGCCCCGCCCGCCCAACAAGGATGCCCCAAAGCCGTGCGCAGGCTCGGAAGCAACAAGATGACGAGAAATTAGAAAGGGGGGAAACGAATCCTCTAAAAAACGAAAACTAACAAGCGAGGTCGACAAAGAACTTACCCTCGACCCGCCTCTTCTCCGGATCGAGGTCGCGGCGCGCGGACTCGAGCGCCGGCTCGAGATGTCGGACGGTCTCGCCTTGCTCGACGAGGGCCATCTCTTGGGCGGCATTGCCGATGCCGAGCGCCGCCGCCTCGTCCTCAACCTCGGAGAACGCGGCGTTCCGCTCCTCCCGCCGACCTCTCCGCCGTCTCGCGCGCGACGCGCTCCCCGCTCCCGCCGCCGTCCGGGCGTCGCGAAGGGCGGCTCGCTCCCCGCCGGAGCCGCCCCTCGGCCCCTTGGCGGGCGATGCGCTCCCTCGCCGGAGCCGCCCCTCGCCGGCGACGAGAGCCGCCGCGGCCCTTGACGTCGAGGGCGGCCTTCGGGTCATCGGCCTCCTTGGCGCGCCGCTCCCGGCCCGCGCGCCCGCTCCTCGCCCGGCGGCGCCGCCGCGCTCGCGCTCCTTCGAGCGACGTGCGGAGTCTCCCGGTCTCGGCGCGAGCGGTGGCCACCTCCGCCTCCCGGTGGCGGCCAACGTCCGCGTCTTCTCCGAGTCCTCGCGCGCGTTCCACGGCGCCTCGTCACGATCGACGAGGGCCGCGCGGATCCGCCCGAGGCTCGAGTCACGCGCCGCGTCCCGCCCCCGAGCTCTCGGGGAGCACGTCGCACCACGCCATCGCCCGGAGACCGGCCCACCGTCCGGCGTCCTAAGAGCTTCCGCAAGCGCGTCGAAAGCGCCGCATCGCTCCCGAGCCGGCGGGCCTCGGCGTTCACCTCGGTCGAACGCGCCGTACTTCTCGCGGGCGCGGCGCTCAAGCTCCCCGGCATCCACACATCGAGCCCTCGTAAGCGCCAAGGCTTAAATGCAGCACGCGAAAACGAAATAAGGCGAGGAAACGAGCAATCGTGGCTCACCCGGAAGACGGTCCGGGCCGGCCGCCGTGGACCCGCGCCGCTTCGTTCAACGCGCGGTTGAGCGTGGCGCCATGGCCCAGGAGCTCGCCCCGCAGCTCCGCTCCCCCCGGCATCGCAAACGCCGGGGGGATCCTCCACGGCCCCCCCCACCCCGGGCGGGCCGGCCGCGCGCGGGAGGACGAGGCCTCGGCATCGTGCCCTCGGCCCCCCGCCGTCATGCGACCCTCGTACCGCCTCACGAGGGCCCCCTCCCCGGGGCTCGGGGGAGTTCGCGGGCCGCCCGGCCCACCGGTTCCACCCGGGCGGCGGGGAGTCATCCGAAAGCTCCACCACCTCCGCCCGGGGACCGCCGGCGGGCGGAGCCGCCCGCGCCGCCCTCCACCGGCGCCTCCACCCGCGCCCCCGCGACCACGGGCGCCCGTCGTGGCGCCGTGGCCGCCACCACCGTCGGCGCCGCCACATCCGCGGCGCCCCCGCGGCCGCGCCCGCTCCACCTCCACCGTAGCCACCGCCGCGGCCGCGCCTCCGTGGCGACCGGCGCCGGTCGCCCCCCGACAACCTCTCGACCGCGCCACGGCGGGTTGATCCGCCGGCCGGGCCCCCGAGGCCTCCGCCGGGCCTTGCGAGCTCGTGCCCGCCGCCGCGCCTGTCCCTGGGCGCGACCCCCTCGACGAACGCCGCCGGGTGGGGATCGACGCGTCCGTCCTCAGCACCTTGGCCGGTGCAAGAGGAGGGACGGTTGGCACCGCCCTGCGCAAACGCGAACGGAGGATTAGAGCACCTATTAACCGAGCAAATTAAGGCCAAGCAAAGGAAGAACAGATTCCTTACCTCGCGGAGGAAAAGGCCCGCTTCCTTTTCCTCGAGGCCTCCGACGAGGCCGGCGCAGGGGCCGCGCCTGCCGCGGCGCCCCCCCGACGGCGCGCCGCCGCACGTGCGGGCACGCCCGCCTCATGCGTGGGCGCGCCGACGCCGCCACCACACGCGGCGGCACGCTAGCCCCGCGCGCGGGCGCGCCCACCGACGCGCCCCTCGACGAGGACGCCGCGCGCGCGGACGCGCTCCCCGCCGCGTGCGGGCACGCTGGACGCGCGCGCGCGCACGTGCGCCGCGCGCGCCTCCGTGGGCGCGCGCCGGCACCTCCGCGGCGCGAGCCGCCCCCGACGACGACCGGCGGGCGGCGGGCGCCGACGCGCCCGCCCCGGACGAGCAGCCCCCCGACGCCGGCGCAAGATCCGGCGACGGGGGCGCGGGCCGCCACCGTGCGAGGGGCCCTCCCCCCTCGGACTCTTCCTCCTCGTCCCGGTCCGAGGACGAGGGCTCCTCGATGTCGGGGGAGGAGAGCCCCGGCTCCTCCCGCCGCCGGTACTCGGCGGACCGCGCGTCGCGCGCGCGCTTGGCGCCGCCTTGCGTGCTCCCTCTTGCGCGCCGCCCGCTCCCTGCTGCTCCCGCTGCGCCGCCCGGCCGAGCGCACGGGAGTCGGGGGTGGGTGGAACGGACTTGGCGGCGTTGAACCGCACCAGCTGCGCTCGAGAACAACGGCGGCACATCAGGAAACAAAATCAAGAACGAGGACCAAAATAGAATCAAAAAACCACACTCACCAACGGGCCGGTGGGGAGCATCTCGAGGTCCCACGGGGTCCGACCCGCAGGCGCCGGCGTCCGGGTGTCGACGGCGCTCCGCGCCCGGTGAGCGCGTACGGCCGCTCCAGCGGCGTCGGGAGCATCCGCGACCTCGCCAGGTCGACGGGGTTGGCCGCCTCCGTCATCTCGAAGATGCAGAGCGGCCTCTCCATCAACGGCACGATTCGCCGGTGATGAAGGAAGGCAAGGACGCCCATCGCGTTGAGCCCTTCCCTCGCCAGCCGCTGCAAGGCGGCGAGGACGGACTCCTGGCGCGCCCGGTGGTTGGCCGTAGGCAACCCGTAGCCCCAGCAGTCCGGCCTCTCCTTGAACACCCGCCCGGTGTAGGGAGGGAGGCCGGGCTCGGCGTTGCGCAGGTAAAACCATCCCCGCTCCCAGCCGGCGTTGTTCGTCGTCATGGTGCAGGGGATGTAGGAGTTCTTGAGCTGCCCCCGCACAGCAAGCGACATCCCGCCGGCACGCACCGCGCGGCGGGTCCTCGGCTCCGTCGTAGGCTGCGTGATGAGCTCCGCGCGGAAGAGGTGTACCCGCAGCTCCCGCTGGATCGGGATCCCCCGGGTAGCCCTTCGCAGACGCCCACGAATGTAGCCGCCTGCGAGATCGCGTTGGGGGCGAAGTTGTGCAGCTCCACCCCGTAGTGGAAGCACAACGCCCGCATAAATGTGCTCGCCGGCGTGTTGAAGCCGCGCTCGTGGTAGCGGAGGAAGCTCACCACGTATCCCTCCGGCGGATTGGGCTCGAGGTGCGACGATGGCGGCACAATCCACTCCGCCGGGCGCCCTTCTTCGTTAGCCGAGAGCTGGCCGGCGGCGACCAGCTCGCCCAGGGCGAGCCGGGTCACTGTCGACTTCTCCCAGGCGTACGGCTCCAAGACCCACGATCGGAAGCCGAGGCGGCGCCATAGCGGGGACGAACGAGCGCGGGGGCGGAGGACAAGGAAGCGAGAAGGAAAGCTCTAAGCAACGAAACCGCGCGGTGGCGAGAGCGAAACGAAGGCGAAGGGTCGGAGGACCGAAAACGGTGAGGAGCCAAGGTAAAAAACCACCGTCCCTTCCTCACCGCGGTTTATAGGCAACCGGCGAGTTCTCCGGAGCGCACGCCTCGCCAACAAGAATCGGCAGGAATCTTTCCATCGCGTCGACGGGCGGGCCCCACCACGGCGCGGCGACTCTAACCCCCGCAGGGCGGGTCATCATTACGGCGAGACCGGCGGTGACCGAGGCGAAACCGTCACGTCCGCCGGCCACGTCGCCCACTACGCGCGCGCGCGGCCGCAGCCGCCAAAAAGGCGCGCCCGCGCCGCAAAACCCGCGGCCACGCCCCGCGGGGCAATTAAATGCCCGGCCCCTTGCCAAGCAAGGAAAGCCCTCGAGCGAGGCGAATCCTCGGCTCGAGACAAAGGTGACCCTCGATGGGTGACAAGCGTGAGAAGGTCGCCGGGACCCGCTCGATGTAGAGCGAGGGCGCGCGGGCACCCATGCCACGTGAAGCCCTCGAGCGGCATGACCCTCAACTCGAAACAAGGCGACCCTCGATGGGATATCAGCGTGAGAAGGTCGCCCGGGACCTGCTCGATGTAGAGCAGACCACCGCGGGCACCCATGCCACGTAGGACCCTCGAGTGGCATGACCCCCAACTCGAGACGATGTCAACCCTCTGAAAGAAGGCACGCGCGTGAGAGGATCGCCCAGGTCACGCTTGAAATAGAGCGACACCGAAAGCACTCATACCGCGCCACGCCGCCAACAAGCACCTCGAGGACTGGTACGCCCAGACCCCTCGACGGCCGCAAACGTGAAAAGACGGAGCTGTCCATGCACAGCCCCGCACGGCCTTACTGATCAGGGGTTCGAAGCCTGACCCTCGACGGGTTCGAACAGGCGCCCCAGATCTCAGAGTTAGGGACGACGAGGGCACGCGCATTCGAGCCGTTCCTCGAGCCCGTCGGCTCGAGGGTGCCCCACATGTCGTGTTCGAGAGCCAGCGAGGGCAGCTGGCCGGGGGGATCCCACCGAGGGAGAGCTTCCGCGCCCTCGGTCCCTAGCGAACGGGACCGAGCCCCACCTAGCAAACCCACGCAAGCGCTTCCATGGACGTGTCTCCGGACCGCGCAGCCTACCCTTATCGAACGGGGCATGGACGTCCACTTGAACCACCCTCTAGCAGCTCGAAGAGGAATCCGCGATTCGCGACCCGCTCGATGGGAGTCGTGGAAACCTCACCTCCCGACCCGCGGAGGGACGGCGAGGGCGCGATAAAAAACAAGTCGTCAGGCTCGACCCGATCGCCTCGAACAGGCCAAGGCTCGGGGGCTTGACGCACGGCTACACCTCCTTGGAATTGCACCCGCCCGAGACAAAGGTGACGGGGAGCGTGCCACCCCCGATGCCGGGCCGAAACACCGCCGATGCCGGTTGGCATATGTGCCACGCCTTTCTGACCGAATTGCTCGCGGTTAACCCCCGGCGAGAGAACCCACACTCCCGCGGGGCTTCGGGGCTAGACCCGCGGGTCCGCTAGCGCGGCCCCCGGAAAGCGTTCGCAAACAAGGAGGGAAGAACGTCCTATCGGTAGTTTCCGGCATCCGCGGGAGCCTCAAAGGCAAACCCGCGGATGCTCGGGGCCACCGTCGGGGACCGCCCTAGGGGTCCCCTCAAACAAGGGGGGAACCCCTACTTAAATTCCCGCATCAATATAAGCTAAGCCTAACCATGCAGAAACTAACCCCGCGGGACACGGCCCATGCAAACAGACTTTGGAGGCCCACCAAGGCGGCCCGCCTAGGAAGACCCCTCGAGCGGGCTCCGCCTCGCCCGAGGGCATGCTCCCTCCTCGAACGGGCTCCGCCCCGTTCGAGGGGCAACTCCCTCCTCGAACAGTACCGCCCCCGCTCGAGGGGCGGCCCTTCCCTCGAGCGGTCCCCGCCCCGCTCGAGGGCGCGCTCCCCCTCGAGCGAGTCCCGTCTCGCTCGAGGGTCCGCTCCGCCCTCGGCCGGGGCCCACCACGATCACGGGCGCCCCGCACGCGTGCGCCGGCCCCGTACTTGGGCATTTAACGCCCCGACACCGCGGGACGGCGCCATCATGCGCCGGGGCTCACGCCCGTGCCGCCGCACCAACTCCCCGGGGAAGGAGCCCATCCCCGCCACCGAGGGATGGACCGTGCGGTACGGCCGGTGTCGGTCCCGTGACACCGTGCGCACGCCGCCGTACGACTAACGCGCCCGACCCTCGAAAGGGGGCCGGCGCACCCTCGATTTCACTTTCCCCGTGACCTTGCGGGTTGGGTGAGGGGCGCTAGGCCGGTGGGAGGCCATCCCGCCCGCGTACCCCCGCGCGGCCGCCATACCCACGCGTGCGGGCGCACGCCCGACTCCGCAGCGCACGCCCGAACACCGCAAAGAACCACTCCATCACCGCAGCTCATTGGGAAGGAACGCCGTTCGCCCGCTCCCGTACCCCGTACCGGTCATCATCGGCACCTCCCTCGAAGCCTATCGAGAGAACGCCATCGCCATCGCCGCCTCCTACCCTCGAACCGCCACCGTTCGGGTACAAGGTAGGCCATCATGGCCGGATCGCAGCGAAGATCGACCGGACAGCCGCCCATTCTACACCATAGCACGACGTGCTCCCACACGTAGCTAGGTAGCGCGGCGTGCATGTAACTCGCCGCCCCCTTGGCCTATAAAAGGGGAGGCGAGCCCCCAGCCGCGGGGGGGGAGTTCGGACGAATCCGGAAGAACACAGCTCACTGTGCACTCACTCTCTTATTCTCCCGCAACATCTTCAGCCATTCACCAGGGACTTGGGAGCCACGCTTCCTCTCCCACCTCGCTTGTATTTGCCCCACTACAAGCACCCCCGGTGCCGAGCAATATAGTGCCACGAGCACCCCACTCGCCGGGACGTACGGCCCCCTCGGCCGGAACCGGGATAAATCCTTGTGTCATTTGTTGCTTAGCATCGACCATCGAGGGATAGACTTAGGCGTTATCCTCGGTTAGTGTCGGGACCATATTCCGCACCGACACAAGGGCCCACATGCAAAAGGGGAGAACATCTAGAAAACGTGGGAAGCAACACCGGGCGAAGAAGGCCGCGGGATGGGCCGAGTGGGCCCGGGGCCGGCCGGCCCGGCCCTTTTCGGGGCCCAATCGGCCTCCCCTTTGACCTAATTGCTTCTCGGGCTATAAATAGCCCCCCGACCGACGGCCACGGAGAACCGAAGTCGTAATCCGCGACCGAGAAGCGAGAGAAGCTTGAGGGACACCATCTCGGAGATGAGGGTCGTGCTAGTTGTCTAGGGTTTCCCCGGCCGACGTGGGAACCTTGCATGGAAGACCACGTTGGAGCTCCGGAGCGAGGATCAAGATCGAGGTAGGATCCCGGTGGTGATCTTGTTCATGTAATCATTCATGGTGAAGTTTGTAAGTGAATCCGATTTCTAGCGATCAAGTGCCTTCTCGATGATTTTGTTTTCTTCTTGGTTTTGCTTCTTCTACGATCTAGTCTATAGCTAGATTACATAGGGTGCTCTTGTAGCCGCAGTGGCTAGAGGTGCATACCGGACCGGCCAAGTGATTTCAACTTGTTCTATCGAACTCGCCCTAGACTACCCGCATGAATAGGGATACGTTGTGACAGAACGGGGGTTCCGAAAGGCGGGCGTTTTCGGAGTTGGATGGGAAGGCCACGATTTAAAGATGCTTTTAATGAGATTCGCTTTTCTATCTTCATCTATCTTGTTTGGATCTACAACATAAGCATGATCTAGACTCTCTAGATTGGTTATCTCTTGCTTTCTCTTGCTGCCTCTTTAGTAGATTAGATTAGATTCGTTTACTTGATCATATCTTAGATTAGATGCATTTTGATTCTTCAAATAGATAGCTTTACCTTGCTTTACTAGATTGAATCCTTGCGTTGCACATTGTTCCACGGATTCGATACCTTGGGTTCACCACTCGAGGGAAGAAGGGTCCCTTGACTACGACGGGAGACTTGTCCGCTTGCAAGTCTAAACGAACTTTGATACAACTATTAACCATCAACAAGCCCCTTTTTCTGGCGCCGTTGCCGGGGAACAAGCAATCAAGATCCGATCTAGTATCGCTTATCTTTCAGTTTTTCTTTTGATTTCCTTTTGCATCTCTTATGTTTGATCATCCCCAAAAAGAAAAAAAAAGAGTCAATCTAATCTAGTTTTGATTAACCCTAGTTTTTATGTTTATATTTTTGTTTTATTACTAACCCTAACCAGAGATGGTTGGCTACCTCTCCAAGAAACCCAAACCTTTTTTGTGGATGATCTAGGAAAACTTTACAGGCAAAGGTGACGTGCAACACAAGCTAAAGGGTTGGAAACCCTAGATCCAAAAGCCAAAGTCGAAGGACCGTCAAAATCTCCAAGGGAATCACCACCACCAAGTCCAAAGGAAGATCAACCTCAACCACCGGAGCGCTACGCACCCCGGACATTGTTGATCTACCTATCATAAACCTTCAAGACGTCGGGAGGCCGTTCAAGATCAAGGTCTCAACTATCCGCATGACGATTGCGAGAGCTGAATGCATACGAGCCGGATTCCTTGAGTGGCATATCGGTTCACTTAAGAGGAGGATGGAGAAGATGGAGATGGAGAAAGAAGCTCAACACCTAAAGACCACCAAAGCAAGATCCACATGCAAGGAGTGTGAAGTGTTCATCGTGATGAAGATGCTAGATGCAAGTGGGACAACTTGCCGGGCGCCCGATGGGTAACAAAGAAGAATTTCGGAGACAACTCCAAGGTCCCAAGATGGCGAAAGGCTACTCAAACTCATTCGGGAGAGATGAAGGATCACACTAAGGAGACCATTAAGATCACAACCGAAGACCGGAGTTCGAGATGCCGAGCCACAAGGAAGTTGTTGCATCTGTCAAGACCAAAGGACAAAGCCACTCGTGAAGACCAAAAAAAATGACTAAGCCAAAGTGGGTACCCAAGATTGCAACGCCCGCAAAGAGCGTTGATCCGGAGTAATCAAGTGAAGAAGTCTAGCCATAGACTATAAACGAAGCGCTAGGCGGGAGGCAACCCGTTTCGTCGAGTCAAGAATAAGCTACCGGGAGGACAACCCGATTCCAAGTTTTTCAAGTCTTTTTAAATATAATTCAGTTTTGAATTTTACTACGCAAAACCTTAGACTTAGAATGGTTGAACAATATTAGAGACATAATTCTTGGTTGATTATTTTGCTTGATCATAAACCCTTTACATGAACCATCCTATGTGATTGTTTGCTTCTTTTTCGAGAAACCACAACAAAAAAAAATTTCAGAACCTAACTCAACCCTTCACCCTCATTATGGTGCTGTGGTTGACTTGTTTTTCATGCTAAAAACACTCGAGTAGAGCCACGACTTGTATCTAGATGTTATTTAAATTTCAGCATGTGGTAGGACTCGCGTGAACCTAGAAACTTGATTTTTGGTTGGTTTAAAAATCCATATCCTTGGTTTCTGTAAGATTAGACTTTTTCTAAGCCTCACTTAATTTTATTTCATTCAAAATCTCACTCATCTAATCAAAATTAGGACCTAAACCTATGCCCCCATGATCAAGCTGGGAAAAGCTTGCTCTCAACTAATGAAGGCAAACTATACCGGTGAGACCGAAATCGACGTAGTCGAAAAATATTTTCGACTTACATTTGTTTTTAATGGTTTAAAAACTTCTCTAAATTTATGCTTGAGCTCTTGCATGGCTCTGAAAAATATTTTGAAATTTCGAAATTAGAGGAGTGCTTAGCCTTAAACACACTTAACGGGAGGCAATCTAGTTAACCGAACCATGCATGCACCATGATACATCACGGGATGCCCCTCCAACATATTTAAACCACATGCAAAGTACAAGCATGGGGGGCAGCCAAGGCTTTGTTTTGTAGGAATATCATGGATGCATGTGAGGCAAGGGAGTATGGAAGTGAGTCAAAGCGAAAACATCAAGTGGAAGGAGCAATAATGCAAGCGAAGGAGGGGACGGGAACGTTTGGAAGGTGTACGCGATCACGAAGCAACATGAATGCACTAGAGAAGAACCGAGCCAAGAGGAGGAGAGAGGTAAGTCTTTCATCCAACTCTTTGTTCGTGTGCTCTAGTTTGTAGGCCGGAATCACCTTAGACTTAGCCATCCACCGCATTTGTTTCGTGCAACAAATCACATCCTTAATCCACTCAAAGTCCAGACTCCAAAATAATATTTGTGTTCCTTGTTACCGGGTGAAAACCCCGGGTATATATTTGTGAGGGAGAGTGCTGCAATCATGGAAGAATACTACAAGCCTTTTCACCAAAGAAGAAGGGATCATCGTCGTCTAAGCCATCATCGACAACCTCTTCGAGGAGGTGCTTGGTTTCCGAGTATCCCCGGAGTGTGGAGGAGGACGCGGCACCGCCGAGGAGAAATAGCACTCTTCTCCTTGGTGGCATGAGGGCCACACAAAACTCGTTTATTAGGTTTACCAAACTTCAATAACATATGGAGGAGCCGCCTGTCCAACCTCGCCACTTGACACGATCATCCGCTCCACCTCCATGCACTCCGTGGCATTCCAATGGGTTTATCATCATGACGGAGGAGGAGGAGAGGAAGCTCGCTCGCCTTGGGTAGAGGCTTGTAGCGAATGTCGACATCGATGACCAAGCTCTCCACATATTGGGTTTCACACGGGACACCGGTGCAATTCTCTAACGGAGTGTCGGCAAACACACACAAGGAATTCGCCTAGGAAATTTTCATGACCATGGCGCATACCCTTGATGAAGGAGTGCTGAGTATCTCATTCCGTTGGAGGGAGCCCACAAGTGGAGAAGAAGGAAGACACCGTCGGAAGGGTAACCTTGATCAACGATGCTATTTCTAGCACCTTGATGGGGTAATCTCCTTTCATCCATGGGTTGCAATCGATCTTGATATGTAATCATACTTTGTTGGATTATCTATCTATCATCTTGTGTTGGAAATACTTTAATGCTTAAGGTTAGCTACCATGCCGTAAAGGGAGTATAGACCTCAATGCTTCCTTTGATCCATTCAACACAATCCCCGATAGATTAGATTGGTTTTCATGTTCGAAACGGTTGCATGTTCTAGTATCGTAGACCCATGGGCGAGTATCTCCTATTTTCAAAAGGGAGCTCCATAACATGTGGATGTGCATGAAGGCACATGGGAAGGTTTTTGGAGTATGATCACGGGAGGAGACCATCAACGAAGAAATACTATCCGGAACCCCATCATCCAAGTGTGTCACTTTTGTGCAAGTGGATTTTTGGGAGAATAAGAGAGACAAAGATAACCAACATAGAGTTGAATTGGCTTTACTCGGCTTTGATTGCCAAGTGGCCAATAGACCCCACTCACCTATGATCAACCGGTGGTGTTGTTGCAACATCGAGTCCGGAAGATATTGGTTCGGGGTGTTGCCTCTCCATATTGGCTATCTCTTTAAAACCGGGTATTACAAGGTACCCAAATCATCTCCTACCCGGGACTTCCCTAGGAATATGTGAAGAAAGGAAAATATAAGAGTGAAGATGAGAGAGGAGGCTTCCAAGTGGCCTAGGTGAATTTGCCCCTTCTGGATTGAAGATTAAGACTTTTCTTGAGGGGAAGAAGATCGGTTAGAGGAAGGACTTCTTGTGCCCGCGAAGAGAAAAGAAAAATAATAGAGAAGGATCAGGAGAAGGTTTTTCCACGACCCAAGAAGGAGGTGCACAACAAAATTATGTCCCACCATTGGGAGGAACCCCGGCACCGCCGAGTTACTACGGTGGTGCACCAATGCAAGCATGGGGGAGTGGTGCAGCCATACCCCCACCATTTTTGCGGTGCCCAACGTAGCCTTTGCGGAGCCATATGCACACCTTCCTCAACCACAACGCAATGTGGCCACCATTGGAGGATAGGCTACAAGAAACACGCAAATTATTGCAGCCATCCAAACCAATGCAAACCGAATGGGTGAAGGAAATGCAAACGTCGCTTATGTGCTTGGACACCTTCACCTAGCACCGTCGGACAATTCATAGGAGGAGAGGCGCATTCCTATTACAAGTAAGGGTACAACAACCAAGACTATCAATATCAACCACCGGCGGAAGATTAGAGAGAGGAGGAGCTTTAGTTATCTTTCCTTTACCCCCTTTTCTTTAATTTTCAGCTTGTATGCGCCTATGTTTGCGTAGTATTTTCAGCTTTGCTTTAATTTTCAGTTTTTAGTTTAATTTTTCAGCGTGTGTCTTAGTTTTTATTTTCATCATGAATAATGTCACCACCAAGTTTTTACCTTTGGTAAAGTTACAAGGTTTGTGCCATGATGATATATGATTATAATTGCCGCTTTGTTTATCTTTGTAATTGATTTATGCATGTTTATGCTAGTGCTCTCTTAAAAATACAAATCTGAAATTATCTAAATGCTAGCTTAATCTTCAGTGGAGGTTATGATTAAAATAAAGACCCATAGTGTTTTATGTTCTCTCAAGTTATGAATAGATTAAAGATGTCTTTTATGATCAAAACTATTGCTAACCTTGTCACAAATATCACTTGTGTGTTGCTCAACCTATCCAGAGCCTTATATATATTTGAGTGCATAAACTTTAGTGTACAAGATTTATTTTTGGGTGAGTTATTGCAGGCCATGATTTCTCTGGCCCGAGACTAAGAAGCTGGTCATTCCGTTTTTGCGTATCTATCTTATTGCTAGCCTCTTATCCGTGCATTGTGTATCCCCGCATCGGAGATCTCACAAACCTCGCCGGATATCCACCCTTAAACCAAATATGATCTTTTGTGATTACCTCCTTGACCACAACCTATCGTTGAGAATGGATCATCAATTCAAGGAAGATCGCAAGACGGGTGCCGACATTGAAGATTTCAAGTATCTCTCCAAGGAAAAATACCCCGGTACCTACCTTATTTTTCGCCTCTTTGCTCGAGGACGAGCAACGTCTAAGCATGGGGGAGGAGGTAGGTACGGTGCAGTTTTAGAGTTCAAAGGGGGAGTATTTTTTAAAACAAATGATGAAAGAAAAAATCCGGCGACGATCATGACTTTCAAGGTGAAGAAAGAAAAAAAAATATATATAATGAAAGAAAGAAAGAAAGAAAGAAAGAAAAGAATGAGAAATATGAGAAAGAGAAAAAAAATATGAGTATGCGTAAAGTGAACTCCCCGGTTCTCTAAAAGTGCATTCAAGGCTTCAAGTTAGAAAGATCCATTCTCATTTTCCAACCATGTGCAATCCGATAACGAGGACTTCCTTTGTGCCTCGGGATCACTCTTTGCCATTTGCACATGTCCACTCATCTAAAAGTGTGTGTATTTTTCTCTTTCCCCTCCTTGATTTAACATTATTTTCCAATGACCTTTTTGACGAGTCTCGGTAAGACCATGAGAAGCTTGTCTTGTTTTGACAACACCTCATTTATAAAATCTTGTTAGGACTAAACTTTCCCAAAGCTCCATATAAAGCCTACCACACATATATGTTATGAGAGGGAAAGGAGTAGAATATATAGGCTTGAGAGAGAAGTGAGATGAGAGTTCTTGAGCAACATGCAAGGTGATTTAAATTTGTGAATTTGGTTTAGCTCTTTTCTTTATCTCGTTCTTTAATTCAAAAATTCTGAGATCTATTTAAACTTTGTGAGCACGTTAATACTTGTGGGATAAGCTTAATAAGAATCTACCCTCCGTAGAGGTGAAGGCTAGTACATTATGGAACTTTAACGAATTAAACTTTTGAGAGCATTATGTTTTTTTCATGTATGATCAAGTGCAAGGTTTAAACATTGATGGGCAACGATGATATCCATCGAAGGCTTACTCGAGGACGAGCAAGGTTTAAGCATGGGGGAGATGTTGACGGTGAAAATCCGTCAACCTAGCCATGAGTTTACCTTCGGTGTTGGCATGACTTTTGTATCTTATTCATTGGAACTAACCCCCGTGGTATAACAAGTTCACTTGTGCAAGTCGGTTTTGGAGTTAAGTGTTTACACGGGGTTTTAACGTTGAAAGCAAGACTTCCGGGATAAGTTCATTAAGCACCTCATGACAAGACATTGAAGCCCGATACAAGTCAAGCAATGAAGTGAACATGGCTCCAAGAGCCCAAGGACCAAGCCCGAGAAGATGATAAACTCCGAGGACCGAACCGTAAAAGTCTCGAATCTTGCAAGACAAGGAGTTGAGTCCAATTCGGAGAGAAACCAACGTCAAGGGCCCACATGCAAAAGGGGAGAACATCTAGAAGACGTGGGAAGCAACACCGGCGAAGCAGCCGCGGGATGGGCCGAGTGGGCCCGGGCCGGCCGGCCCGAGCCCTTTCGAGGCCCAATCGGCCTCCCCTTTGACCTAATTGCTTCTCAGGCTATAAATGGCCCCCTGACCGAGAGCCACGGAGAACCGAAGTCGTAATCCGCCACCGAGGAGCAGAGAAGCTTGAGGGACACCATCTCGGAGATGAGGGTCGTGCTAGTTATCTAGGGTTTCCCTGGCCGACGTGGGAACCTAGCATGGAAGACCACGTCGGAGCTCCGGAGCGAGGATCAAGATCGAGGTAGGACCCCGTGGTGATCTTGTTCATGTAATCATTCATGGTGAAGTTTGTAAGTGAATCCGATTTCTAGCGATCAAGTGCCTTCTCGATGATTTTGTTTTGTTCTTGGTTTTGCTTCTTCTACGATCTAGTCTATAGCTAGATTACATAGGGTGCTCTTGTAGCCGCGGTGGCTAGAGGTGCATACCGGACCGGCCAAGTGATTTGAACTTGTTCTATCGAACTCGCCCTAGACTACCCGCATGAATAGGGATACGTTGTGACAGAACGGGGGTTCCGAAAGGCGGGCGTTTTCAAAAAAATGTGTTTAGGAGCTGTCCAAATACTTCCGAGAATTTTCCGGATTTTTCTGGAATTTATTCTCATTTTCCTTGAGCTATTTCTACTTATTAGAAGGCTCTAAAATTTTTTTCATGAGCTCCAAATACTTTATTTGGATTGTTCATGTCATAATCTACCTCTAGGAATTCTTCGGGAATTTTTGTGATTTTCGGAGTATTTTTCGTGCCTTTAAACAATTTCTATGTTTTTGCTGGAATTGTTTTGGCACTGGAAATAAATTATGAAAAAAAAAGAAAAAGAAAAAAAAAACTATCCTATTCCTAACGGGTCGAGCCCCGAGGCCCGACCCGGTCCGCACCGCCTGCGCCCGCTCCGGCCCCCGCTAGGCCCGGCGTCGCCCATCCGTCCATGAGAGGCCGAGGCCAACACGAC
This sequence comes from Cenchrus americanus, assembly GCA_947561735.1. Taxonomy (NCBI): domain Eukaryota; kingdom Viridiplantae; phylum Streptophyta; class Magnoliopsida; order Poales; family Poaceae; genus Cenchrus; species Cenchrus americanus. The sequence continues at coordinate 217,162,062 of OX387245.1, read as the reverse complement.
CATGGCCGCCGCCGCCCGGCCGCGCCCACGCCCCATAAAAGGGCGAAGGCCGAGCCTCGCGCGCGCCGCCCTAGCGCGCCCCCTTCGCGCCAATAGCCGTGCGACGCCGCCGCCCGCCGGAGCGCGAAGCCCGAGCCGCCGCCGCCGCCCCCGCCAAGCCGCCGGTGTTAACCGCGAGTGGCGGCCGCTCCCGCTCCTCTCCTCCGCCGGTGAGCCCACCATCTTGTTCCTCTCGAGCTCCTCTTTCAATTTTGCATCACGCCCAAAATTCCTTGGTCACCGGAGCGCCGGTGAATCGGCCGGATCGGCCGCCGCCACTTCCTGTTCACCCCTGGACAGAGGAGGAAGAAGGTCCTGACGGTTTTGCGGATTAGCCCTTGGAGTATCCTGTAATTTATGTCTTCTCTTTTGTGTCTTGTAGATCCTGCGTAAAAACCCCCAGATCTTTTAGACCTTCACATCCAGATCCATCCCGAGTCTTTTATAGATCTAACCCCGATCTTTAACCTTTTCCCGAGCACTATTTAGTGTGTCTTGCATATCTTTCTGGCTAGCCCCTGAAGTCTACGGTTAATCTCGTTCAGGCCCCTGCAATGTTGTTTTCTCCATATCTTTCTTGTTTTTGCTCCGTTTTAATCCGTTCAAGTTGTGTTACGACCATAATAATCCAAAGCACACATTAGAGGTGTGTTTTCACCATGTTTTGTTTTCTGAAAATAAAATTAATATTAATTTTGATTAATGTCTAGTTATACATGCTTTTATAAATAAAAGCAATATAGATCTATATATCGTTTTTCAAAAGCAAAGTTAATTTGATTAATGTTTCTATCACATGTTTTTTTACATAAAAGTTAATTAGATCTTTATCTCGGTTTTCGTAAACCAAATGTTAATTTGTTTAATAGTTAATTAATCTTTTCTAATTAAAATTTGATTAGGCTTTTACATCGGCTTTTATAATAAATATTAATTTGATTAATGCCAATACCATAATGTTTTTAATAATAATATGATCTACTCGAATTACAAAGTTTCGTTTAGATTGTTCATATAGTTTAGTTTTTCTAAATTAGATGTTTAATCGGTTTAATTCATATATGAATCTTTATAAATGAAACTTGACTAGTTCTTTACACCGGTTTTGTAAATAAAGTTTAATTTGCATTAATTCCAACATGAGGTATTTTATTTATGGAATATCCTTACATATATTTTGTTAATTAAAATAAATCTAGCTCATAGCCTTGTTCTCTTATTTATGCAAATAATTCGTTAGACGTTCGGTGTCGCTTTATCTCAGCATCTCCTTTGATCAAGTTTATCGAAGCTCTAAACCTTTCTAGTGTTAGCCCAAGCTAAATCATGTGCATCCAATCAAGCCTTAGAGTTTCTACTTAGCTTAGTAGCTTTATCTGTGTGGGTAGTTTGCACTACTCATTTGCCTATCAAGTAATCTTATCAGTCTTGTTTCATGTTTATCTTAGAATCTTGTTTATCATAATCTAGCTAGTTGATGTCTATCCTATCTCAGTTAGGTTATGTCTTTATGAATCAGCTATATTCTTGTGTCTAGTCTTACGCAGCTATCTTCTTTTAGAACCAATCCTGTTATCTCTTCTATACCAGCATCAGTTCCGCTTACCTTTGTTTAGTGTTGTCCTTTCATTCTAGTTCTCTTTGTAGACTAGTTTTCCTAAGCCTACCTTAAGGTCTTCTGGTGCGCTTGGTAGTTCGCTTCTACCGTTCTCATTCTTTTCACCTTAACTTGTACGATAGCATGTGGACCTGTTATTTATTTTAATATTAAAGATGCATGTTAATCTTGACTAATTCTTATTCCAATGCTTTTATAAATAAAAAGTGATTAGGTTCTAATCCGGTTTTCTTTAATCATGATGTAATTGGTTAATCCATATTCATAACTAGTTTTTCTAAATAAAAGAAGTTAGAGTTAAACATCAGTTTTCATAATAAAGTAAATATGCCTAATGACGTCATAAATGCCTTTTCAATATTGAATATGTTTAGTTGAACACGTGACATAAAGTTACTCATCTAGATATCTTATACTTGTTTTATCTTTCTAAAGTAATTGTTAATTTGACATAACTTCCACTCGAATGTTATAAATAAAACATGATTAGGTTTATCGTGATTTCTTTAATTAAATGTAACTTGTTTAATTGTAACATAGAGTATTTCTCTGATATATTCTTTCACATGATTTCTTAATTAAAATATGCCAAGCGTAGTCTCTTGTTGTCTGTTAATGGTCTCACGATAGTTTCGAGCTTAGTTCTGTTTCAGCGTTTCTTGTGCTAGCGTAACCATTAGAATCGAGCTCTATCTCCGTGTGATCTTTCCGGTCCTTGCTCAATCTTCCGCGACCGTCTCCTCAAAATTAACCAAGCCTTTCCCTTCCCAGCAGCCTTTGTGTTCTTTAGTGATCCATCTAATCAAGCCTATCCTTTAGTGCATTCTTTTAAAGCTTTGATTTGATGGATGTATTGTTTTTAGTTGTATTCGTGTGTTTGCTTTGCATGCCTGTGCTCGATGATTGATGCGAGTAGAAGGAACGTTGTTCGAGAGCTTTGAAGACCTCGAAGGTGAAGATAGTCTGAGCAACTATTCTTTGGTTAAAGGCAAGTGTGTTCTTGATCTTTTGTCCCAATAACTTTATTAAACACTTTGCATTGCTTTGCATTAATTTTGATGGGTGCCTATTAAGGATGACTAGCCTCATTTGACCATTATCTTGAACCTGGTCCTTAATTAACATTGATGGTAGATATTGCTTAGTGTGCTCAACTGGGTTGGTAATAATCAACATGGCTATCATTTTATGCTCTATGTTCCTTTATGATAATTTTAATACAAGATCATTGTGCATTAATCGGAACATGGAGAACCACCCAGGAAAACAGTACAACCACAAGAACTAATGGGCAATGGTCTTGGCTGAATAATTAGAAACTTTATCTTGGGGTGATCTTACCCGATAAGGACAAGGGATCGGCGATGCGCGGGGTATGGACTCGCTCTAGGAGGGGGTTGGGTGAGTTATTGTTTTTATGGTGGGGTATCGACCTGCTAGGGGACTTCATACCTTGCTAACTGATCCGGACCTTGTGGGTCACAACTTGTTGGAGAACCATTGTAAAGGCCTCGTAGCGTCCCTATGCAACCACACCTCGGTAGTGTGGTATGGTGCTTGGCCGGCATCGCATGGTTGGGTTCAAAGTTCTTCGGATCTTTTACGCTGCTTGTGGTGAAAGTGTACAATCTCTGCAGAGTGTAAAACTAATCGATTAGGCATGCTCACGGTCAAGAGTGGCCTGGACCCTCACATGATTAATCGAACTTGAAGATGGACTTAAATCGTGTTCTCTGGTTATGCTTGCCATGTGCTTATGGCGTATCTCTTATCTTTATGCTTAATTGTGGGTTGGTATAAACTTATACTTTTATTAGTAATCAGGTGCTAATAAAAATTGATCAACAAAAATGCCAAATGCTTATAGCCCAGTCCACTATAAAGCCTTTGCATTCATACTTTCCCCACACTTGCTAAGTACGACAAGTGCTCACCCTTCCTATAAGCAATGTTGCTCGAAGGAGGAAGCTACTCGAAGTCTTGTGAAGATGTTGCTGAGTTCTAGGAGTACGCAACCCCCAATCGATTGCTTGTAGAGTTTGGTGCCTTTGTTTCCGGGATTAAGCGTAAATCTCGATAATCTGCCGTTTTCTTACGTGATATTGTTTCGTTATTCACTTATGTCAACTATATGCATGAAAATTGATCCCGGCATGCATATAGGTTTGCACTTGATTTTCTTTGGAAAAGCTGGTGTGACAGAGTGGTATTAGAGCTGTATCATTGTAGGACGTAAGTCTAGTTAGCAATGGTCGTTCCTTAAGGTTTCCTATGCTCCGAAATTCACACTACCTTTCCCTTTGGCTCGTGATGAATAATCTCACTCTTTGACCATTTTCTTTTGAAAATCCCCCTTGATATCTTAACCCTTCCCACTTAACTTCTTTTTATTTTCACTTCATTATTTTGCAAATGTTAAGACACCTACCTTGATCTTGACCTTGCAAGGCATATCCGGATATCTTGCTTGACTAACTATTTTGAACCTAGCCGTTAATTCTTATCCACATATCTTCTCCATTTAACTTCTCCTTTATATAATGCTACTTTGGACTTCTCCTTGTTTCCATGCCTTTTCATTCCAAAGTGTCGTTCTACTTTTTAGTGGATCCTTGCGACGTACCCCGAAGCAAAGATACCCAAAGCAAACATAGATAGGAATGGTCGTTTCACATGTGTCTTTTGTTCTACAATACATTCCTACCTTATCAATGACCTCTCGATGAATGTTCTCACTTCTTAATCATCCTCATCTCTCCTCACAATGAAAACCTTTCTCCCTAGTTGAATCTTACCATTTGCACTTCTCCTCACAAATGCTAAATCCTAAACTCTTGTATGTTTACCTTTACCCTCCCCGAACGCTTCCGGATCTTTCTCCCAAGCAATGACATCACCTTGGTTTGGTGGAATTGTTATCCTTGATATTATATCAGCATGTCCTTTAAAAATATATATATATCTCCTCCATATTTCCATTATATCTATCTCCACCAAATATATGTATTCATCAACCTATTTCTCATCCCGTAAGTTGGTGTCAAACCTGTTCGCGCAGCTCTCCGACACACCAGCGCTGTTTTAATTCTTTCTCAAGCTACAGAACTCCGATTGACATGAAACCAGTTGGGTTAGTTCTAAATTTCATAAGTGAATATCTGTAAAAAATTCAGACCTATCCAGTTTATATTCCAGGAGCTATGCTCGAAACATTGGAGCTTTCAAAATCTGTAAACTCTGCTGACCCAGTTACCTTCATTATTTTATATCTCAGGCTATGGACCTCCGATTGAGGTAAATCCAACTGGAGTAGTTCAGGAATTTCATAATTTTGACTCTGACCAAAATTCATTAATTTTGGTGGCATATGCAGAGAGTTATGCCCGAAACTTTAGAGGTTCTCGAATCTGTCAACACTTCTGACATAGCCATCTTGTTTAATTCATATCCCGAGTTCTAAACCTGCGATTGAGATGATTCCAGTTGGGATGAACTCATAACTTCGTACTCCTTGATCTGGGAAAAATCCATTATTTATGGATATCCTTGCTTGGAGCTACATCTGATCTATTAGGAGGATACCCTCAGACTTTATTAACAACGTGTAGCATCGTTCCCTTAACCATATCTTGTTTAGTGAAGTTCTGTGCTTGCATGATGATGCTTGGTTTTATGACATTGCTTGTGTTGGTTCTTTGAAGTGAGTGTTGGTGTATTGTGGGTCTTATATCGACAATAACATCAGTTGCTTAGTTGGGTTTTTCTTTTGTACCTCACACCTCCTTGCTCTTCCCATTCTTTCTCTCTACTCTTTAATCTATCTCTTCAGTCTATCACAAATACTCGATCAGATGGGGAGCTCCAACATAAATCATGAAGATAAAGATAATGAAGTAAACATCAACATTCCTCTTGCAACCTCATCATGGGAACACAAGATGTTGGAGTACATCGTTGCACAAACTCGGGTTCCGCAAGCAATGGCTCAAACCAGGGTTAAGATGCATCGATCCATTACAAAGCAAGCTTCACTTCCTAAAGATCACAATATCGTCACCGATGATAACCATCAAAACATGACGCCTCCACCATTTAATAAAGAGAAGCTATCAGCTATGCAGACTCAAGTCTTACAAGGAAGGATGCAGCCTAGCACAACCTACTTTAATAATGAGATGGCCAAAGACGAGTTCCCATTGGGCCGGTGAAGAGGCAAGTTGCCGGAGAATGGATAAATCAAAGAAAGAAGAAGAAGAAGCATGAAGCACTAAAACTAACCATGGAGAAACAACACGAGGTTAACAAGGCTCGAGATATGTGTCCGTGTGGTGAGCACCATGGTCTTTCATGTCCCGAAGGAAGCTAGTCTTATGACGGCGGAGAAGCTCGCCAACATAACCTTATAGATATCAATAAGGAGAGGATGTTGTCCACCCAAGACCCAACTCAAGAAGAAAGTTCTCAAGATGAAGGTCATCCTCAAACCCTAAACCTTGATGATTGGATTATCGCTAGCAAGGAATACAAACCTCGTAGACGCAAGCGATCTAACAAACAAAACCATAAAACAAGACGAGAGAAGAAGTTATCACATCTAGGGGCAGATAACGGTACTGAATCCGGTTCTGACAAACCCCAGCCTATGATGTTCGACCTATGTATGTCATTCCCATCAAGAAGAATCCTGATGCACAAGTTGATCTACCAAGGATTATGATGGAGCAAAGCGAAAAGTGGAGAAATCACAATGATAGAAGAATGGATAAGTTATAAGTGGAACCAGACTATATATTCCTATACAAGTCCAATGAGCTATGGAGAATAGAAGAGCATGATAATACCCACATCAGTCTTTGTTTCTTGCTAACCTTTCTCGAATCTCGGGACGAGATTCCTTTTAAGGGGGTAGGTTTGTCACACCCCGAAATTTCAAATTTCGGGATGTAAGTAGAAAAAAATAATAACGATTTTCTCATAATTTTAAAAAAATTTTCCAACATTTAATTTTTCTTTACAAGGAATATACTATAGGAAAAAATCCTTTGTTTGTTTTTCCGAATTAAAACAAAGTTGAGAGTGTTGCCTTCATGCCGATGCATGTTGTGTTTCTTGAGTGCATAAGGTTTCAAAAAATGTGTTTAGGAGCCGTCCAAATCCTTCCGAGAATTTTCTCGGATTTTTCCGGAATTTATTCTCATTTTTCCTTGAGCTATTTCTATTTATTAAAAGGCTCTAAAATCTTTTTCATGAGCTCCAAATACTTTATTTGGATTGTTCATGTTATAATCTACCTCTAGGAATTTTCCTGGATTTTTTGTGATTTTCGGAGTATTTTTCGTGCCTTTAAACAATTTCTAGGTTTTTGCCGGAATTGTTTTCGCACCGGAAAAAAAAATTATGAAAAAAAGAAAAAGAAAAAAACTATCTTATTCCTAACGGGCCGAGCCCCGAGGCCCGACCCGGTCCGCACCGCCCGCGCCCGCTCCAGCCCCACTAGGCCCGGCGTGGCCCATCCGGCCATGAGAGGCCGAGGCCAACACGGCCATGGCCGCCGCCGCCTCGGCCGCGCCCCGCACCCCATAAAAGGGCGAAGGTGCGAGCTCGCGCGCACCGCCCTAGCGCGCCCCCGCTGCGCCCGTAGCCACGCGCCGCGGGCCGCCCGCCGGGAGCGCGAAGCCCGAGCCGCCTCCGCCCGCCAAGCCGCCGGTGTTAACCGCGAGCGCCGGCCGCTCTCGCTCCTCTCCTCTGCCGGGTGAGCCCACCATCTTGTTCCTCTCGAGCTCCTCTTTCAATTTTGCATCACGCCCAAAATTCCTTGGTCACCGGAGCGCCGGTGAATCGGCCGGATCGGCCGCCGCCCCTTCCTGTTCGCCCCTGGACAGAGGAGGAAGAAGGTCCTGACGGTTTTGCGGATTAGCCCCCGGAGTATCCCGTAATTTCGTCTTCTCTTTTGTGTCTTGTAGATCCTGCGTAAAAACCCCCGGATCATTTAGACATTCACATCTAAATCCATCCCGAGTCTTTTATAGATCTAACCCCGATCTTTAACCTTTTCCCGAGCACTATTTAGTGTGTCTTGCATATCTTTCGGCTAGCCCCCGAAGTCTACGGTTAATCTCGTTCGTGCCCCCGCAATCTTGTTTTCTCCATATCTTTCTTGTTTTTGCTCGGTTTTAATCCGTTCAAGTTGTGTTAGGACCATAATAATGCAAGGCACACATTAGAGGTGTGTTTTCACCATGTTTTGTTTTCTGAAAATAAAATTAATATTAAATTTGATTAATGTCTAGTTATACATGCCTTTTATAAATAAAAGCAATATAGATCTATATATCGTTTTTGATAAGCAATGTTAATTTGATTAATGTTTCTATCAAATGTTTTTGTACATAAAAGTTAATTAGATCTTTATCTCGGTTTTCGTAAACCAAATGTTAATTTGTTTAATAGTTAATTAATCTTTTCTAATTAAAATTTGATTAGGCTTTTACATCGGCTTTTATAATAAATATTAATTTGATTAATGCCAATACCATAATGTTTTTAATAATAATATGATCTACTCGAATTACAAAGTTTCGTTTAGATTGTTCATATAGTTTAGTTTTTCTAAATTAGATGTTTAATCGGTTTAATTCATATATGAATCTTTATAAATGAAACTTGACTAGTTCTTTACACCGGTTTTGTAAATAAAGTTTAATTTGCATTAATTCCAACATGAGGTATTTTATTTATGGAATATCCTTACATATATTTTGTTAGTTAAAATAAATCTAGCTCATAGCCTTGTTCTCTTATTTATGCAAATAATTCGTTAGACGTTCGGTGTCAGTTTTATCTCAGTATCTCCTTTGATCAAGTTTATCAGAAGCTCTAAACCTTTCTAGTGTTAGCCCAAGCTAAATCATGTGCATCCAATCAAGCCTTAGAGTTTCTACTTAGCTTAGTAGCTTTATCTGTGTGGGTAGTTTGCACTACTCATTTGCCTATCAAGTAATCTTATCAGTCTTGTTTCATGTTTATCTTAGAATCTTGTTTATCATAATCTAGCTAGTTGATGTCTATCCTATCTCAGTTAGGTTATGTCTTTATGAAACAAGACTATATTCTTGTGTCTAGTCTTCCACGGCTATCTTCTTTTAGAACCAATCCTGTTATCTCCGGCGCGCTTGGTAGTCGACTTCTACCTTAAGGTTTCCTAAGCCTACCTTAAGGTTTTCGGTGCGCTTGGTAGTTCACTTCTATCGTTCTCGTTCATTTCACCTTAACTTGTACGCTAGCATGTGGATCACTTGTTATTTATTTTAATATTAATGATGCATGTTAATCTTGACTAATTCTTATTCCAACGCTTTTATAAATAAAAAGTGATTAGGTTCTAATCCGGTTTTATTTAATCATGATGTAATTGGTTAATCCATATTCATAACTAGTTTTTCTAAATAAAAGAAGTTAGAGTTAAACATTGGTTTTCATAGTAAAGTAAATATGCCTAATGACGTCATAAATGCGTTTTCAATATTAAATATGTTTAGTTGAACACGTGACATAAAGTTACTCGTCTAGATATCTTATACTTGCTTTATCTTTCTAAAGTAATTGTTAATTTGACATAACTTCCACTCAAATGTTATAAATAAAACATGATTAGGTTTATCGTGATTTATTTAATTAAATGTAACTTGTTTAATGGTAACATAGAGTATTTCTCCGAAATATTCTTTCACATGATTTCTTAATTAAAATATACCATGCGTAGTCTCTTATTGTTTGATAATGGTCTCACGATAGTTTCGAGCTTAGTTCGTTCCGGCGTTTCTTGCACTAGCGTAACCATTAGAATCGAGCTCTATCTCCGTGTGATCTTTCCGGCCCTTGCTCAATCTTCCGCGACCATTTCCTCAAAATTAACCAAGCCTTTCCCTTCCCAAGCACCCTTTGTGTTCTTTAGTGATCCATCTAATCCGGCCTATCCTTTAGAGTGTGTCGGTGTTTTAGACCAAGCAAACCTACCAAGGGGTACCCGAGGTAGTAGATTGTGCGGTGGGGATCGTGATCGGTTGACCGAGAACTCGAAGGTATGCGCAAGGACACGGGACACAAAATTTATACGGGTTCGGGCCGCCAAGGTGGCGAGCCCTACGTCCCGTTTGGGGGATCAAGTATGGCGCCCGCGCTTGGTGTTGGGTTGTCCCCGAAGGGATTGGGGATGTGCGGCTAGGTACCCGGCCCTCCTTTATATAGTCCAGGGGGCGGGTTCCTAGTCGGTTACAAGGCAGAGTCCTAGTAGGAGTACACGAGCAAGTCCTAGTAGGAGTACAGGGGAATTCTACTAGGAGTCCGTCTTCTACTATTCTTCCTTCCTTGCATGAGTACCCGGGGAGTATGCCCGACAAGCCCCCGAGCACGTTGGAGTCGAGAGTAGTAGTTCGAGTAGTCTTGAAGCCTCTTCAAGTAGTTCTTGAGCGTCCTCGAGCAATCGCTTGGAGAAGCCTTCAATAGTACTTGAACCGCCGCGAGGATGGAAGGTGGTCCGACTCATCGGTCTTGAAAAAATTTGAATGATGGGTGTAGCATAGCGACCCCCGAGCCTTGAAATGATTAGGTAATCAATCCAAGGGTCTTCAATGTTCGCGAAGCCATCATCCGAGTACTCTTGCGGCGTGTTGCCCCCGAGATAAGAGAGCTGTATGAGCCACGTCGAGTAGTGATTGGTGAGGAGCCCCCGAGCTTGAGAGCGAGCGAAGCATCTTCGAAGTTATCTTCAAGTAGCCCCCGAGCTGGAGAGATTCCAAGTAGCGAGTTTGGCATCGAGCCGTGGAGCTTGAGAAGTCGTCGTGTCGTCGAGCGGACTTTAGTTGCGACCGAAGTCGACTTTAGATGCCGGCAGAGCGGACTTTAGGATGTGACTTAAAAACCGAAGTCGACTTTGTGCCGCGCGGAGCGGACTTTGAGATGCGACTTGAAAACCGAAGTCGACTTTGTGCCGCGCGGAGCGGACTTTGAGATGCGACTTGAAAACCGAAGTCGACTTTGTGCCGCGCGGAGCGGACTTTGAGATGCGACTTTAGAAGTCGACTTTAGAATGCCGCGCGGAGCGGACTTTGATATGCGACTTTAGAAGTCGACTTTAGTTGCCGCGTAGAGCGGACTTTAGGTGCGACTGCAGTAGTCGACTTTGTGCCACGCGGGGTGGACTTAAGATGCAAAAAACGAAAAGCACTTTCCGGAAAGCCAAAGCGAATAAAAAATCAGAAAAAACGAGTAGTTTTGCCGCCGGAGCGGGCTTAAGATTGCGACCGGAGTCGGCTTGTTCCACCGGAGTGGGCTTAAGTACCGAGCCATGGATTTCGGACCCAAGGTACGCTTGCCGCCGGAGCGGGCTTGTGCCACCGGAGTGGGCTTGGATGCAACCGTAGTCGGCTTGAGGGTGTGACCGGAGTCGACTTGCGTACCTAGGCCATGGATTTCGGACCCAAGGTACGGGGCTCGAGTACTTAGGGTACCCGGACCCATGGTACGGAGCGTGAAGACCACGTGCGGCTAGGTTCCATCGTCGCCAGGACCCGGGGGCCGCTTACAGCTAGGTTCCATCGAAGCTTACACACGTAATATGCCATCAAAGTAGGTGAAGATGCGACCGAGTCGACTTTAAGATGCCGCACGGAGCGGACTTTAGAATGCGACTTTAGAAGTCGACTTTAGATTGCCGCGCGTAGCGGACTTTAGAAGTCGCCTCCTAGGGATAGCCCCCGAGTTGATGAAGTAGACTCGTGGCGACTTGATCGATATGCCCCAAGAGTAGTCGGCAGAGTGTAGCTCCCGTGAAAACCCGCCGAGAAGCATACACAAATGAGTAGTCGGCAAGCGGTCCCACATGATGAGGAGAACAAGCCAAGAAAACAGCAATCATTTAGATAAATGACTTAGCCGTTCTTCGCCCGGCGTACTTGCGATGAAGCCGTGGCGATCGGCGATGGAGCCGCGACGCATTCTTCTTGAAGCCGACTAGTCGAGTTGATTCCGACTAGTTGTTGGGGGCGTGATCGCCGTTCTCGACTAGTTTGGAAAACTAGTCGAGATAAATGGTCGACGCGATGCGACCGGGGAAGACGAAGTCGCGGCGCAAGGAGTAGTCGATGAAGAGCCGTGTGACGGGGCCGCGCGACGTGCCGAGGCACCCGACGCGCGGCGTAGGCGGAGTAGTCGACGATGAGCCCGCGTGAGGCGAAGTAGTCGACGACGAGCGGCGCGACAAGCCGCGGGACGAGCCACGCGACGTGCCGAGGCACCCGGACGCGCGGCGGAGACGAAGTAGTCGACGACGAGTAGTCGACGACGAGCGGCGCGACGAGCCGCATGATGAGCCGTGTGACGGGCCGAGGCACCCGGCGCGTGGCGGAGACGAAGTAGTCGACAACGAGTGGTCGACGACGTGCGGCGAGACAAAGCCGCGTGACGAGCCGCGCGACGGCCGAGGCACCCCGGACGCGCGGCGAAGACGAAGTAGTCGACGACGAGCCCGGGCGAGGCGGAGTAGTCAACGAGCGGCGCGGCGAGCCGCGTGACGAGCCGCGCGACGTGCCGAGGCACCCGGACGCGCGGCGGAGGCAAAGTAGTCGACGACGACGAGCCTGCGCGAGGCGGAGTAGTCGACGACGAGCGGCGCGACGAGACGCGTGATGAGCCGCGCGACGTGCCGAGGCACCCCGGACGCGCGGCGTAGGCGAAGTAGTCGACGACGACGAGCCCTCGCGCGAGGCGGAGTAGTCGACGACGAGCGGCGCGACAAGCCGCGGGACGAGCCGCGCGACGTGCCGAGGCACCCGGGACGCCGGCGGAGGCAAAGTAGTCGACGACGACGAGCCCGCCCGAGGCGGAGTAGTCAACGACGAGCGGCGCGACGAGACGCGTGATGAGCCGCGCGACGTGCCGAGGCACCCGGACGCGCGGCGTAGGCGAAGTAGTCGACGAGCGGAGCGGCGAGCCGCGTGACAAGCCGCGCGATGTGCCGAAGCACCCGGACGCGAGGCGTAGGAGAAGTAGTCGACGACGACGAGCTCGCGCGAGGCGGAGTAGTCGACGACGAGCGGCGCGACAAGCCGCGGGACGAGCCGCGCGACGTGCCGAGGCACCCCGACGCGCGGCGGAGACGAAGTAGTCGACGACGAGTAGTCGACGACGAGACCGGAGTAGTCGACGACGAGCGGCGCGACGAGCCGCATGATGAGCCGTGTGACGGGGCCGAGGCACCCTCGGGCGCGCGGCGGAGACGAAGTAGTCGACGACGAGTGGTCGACGACGTGCGGCGGGACGGAGGCCGCGTGACGAGCCGCGCGACGTGCCGAGGCACCCGGACGTGCGGCGAAGACGAAGTAGTCGACGACGAGCCCGGGCGAGGCGGAGTAGTCAACGAGCGGCGCGGCAAGCCGCGTGACGAGCCGCGCGACGTGCCGAGGCACCCGGACGTGCGGCGGAGGCAAAGTAGTCAACGACGACGAGCTCGCGCGAGGCGGAGTAGTCGACGACGAGCGGCGCGACGAGACGCGTGATGAGCCGCGCGACGTGCCGAGGCACCCCGGACGCGCGGCGGAGACGAAGTAGTCGACGAGCGGCGCGGCGAGCCGCGTGACAAGCCACGCGACATGCCGAAGCACCCGGACGCGAGGCGTAGGAGAAGTAGTCGACGACGACGAGCTCGCGCGAGGCGGAGTAGTCGACGACGAGCGGCGCGACAAGCCGGGGGACGAGCCGCTCGACGTGCCGAGGCACCCGGACGCGCGGCGGAGACGAAGTAGTCGACGACGAGTAGTCGACGACGAGACCGGAGTAGTCGACGACGAGCGGCGCGACGAGCCGCATGATGAGCCGTGTGACGGGCCGAGGCACCCCGGCGCGCGGCGGAGAGGAAGTAGTCGACGACGAGTGGTCGACGACGTGCGGCGGGACAAAGCCGCGTGACGAGCCGCGCGACGTGCCGAGGCACCCGGGACGTGCGGCGAAGACGAAGTAGTCGACGACGAGCCCGGGCGAGGCGGAGTAGTCAACGCGAGCGGCGCGGCAAGCCGCGTGACGAGCCGCGCGACGTGCGCAGGCACCCGGACGTGCGGCGGAGGCAAAGTAGTCGACGACGACGAGCTCGCGCGAGGCGGAGTAGTCGACGACGAGCGGCGCGACAAGCCGCGTGACGAGCCGCGCGACGTGCCGAGGCACCCCGGGACGCGCGGCGAAGACGAAGTAGTCGACGACGACAAGCCTTCGCGAGGCGGAGTAGTCGACGACGAGCGGCGTGATAAGCCGCGTGACGAGCCGCGCGACGTGCCGAGGCACCTCGGGACGTGCGGCGTAGGCGAAGTAGATCGCCGCGCAGCCGGGGGGAGTGGAGACGAGTACTCGCGGTGCATGGCGAGGTTGACGTAGAGCGCGTGCGTCCGGAGACGAGTAGTCGCGGTGCACGACGAGGTCGACGATGAGCACGTGCGGCCGGAGACGAGTAGTCGCGGTGCACGGCGAGGTCGACGTAGAGCAAACTTGATCGGGTGACACGAAATCGATTTTGTGTAGAGTTTCGCCGAGCCTCGCGAGTTGCCGGTCGTCGAATAGTTGTCCATGTGACTTGTCGGCGTCGTCGAGCGATTGATCTTGATGATTAAGGTCATTCGAATTCGCCGGTGGTGATGATCACCCCTACCCGGCGCGCAGTGTCGGTGTTTTAGACCGGCAAACCTACCAAGGGGTACCCGAGGTAGTAGATTGTGCGGTGGGGATCGTGATCGGTTGACCGAGAACTCAAAGGTATGCGCAAGGACACAGGACACAAGATTTATACAGGTTCGGGCCGCCAAGGTGGCGAGCCCTACGTCCTGTTTGGGGGATCAAGTATGGCGCCCTGCGCTTGGTGTTGGGTTGTCCCCGGAGGGATTGGGGATGTGCGGCTAGGTACCCGGCCCTCCTTTATATAGTCCAGGGGGCGGGTTCCTAGTCGGTTACAAGGCAGGAGTCCTAGTAGGAGTACACAGAGCAAGTCCTAGTAGGAGTACAGGGGAATTCTACTAGGAGTCCGTCTTCTACTATTCTTCCTTCCTTCCTTGCTCACGGTCAAGAGTGGCCTGGACCCTCACATGATTAATCGAACTTGAAGATGGACTTAAATCGTGTTCTCTGGTTATGCTTGCCATGTGCTTATGGCGTATCTCTTATCTTTATGCTTAATTGTGGGTTGGTATAAACTTATACTTTTATTAGTAATCAGGTGCTAATAAAAATTGATCAACTAAAATGCCAAATGCTTATAGCCCAGTCCACTATAAAGCCTTTGCATTCATACTTTCCCCACACTTGCTGAGTACGACAAGTGCTCACCCTTGCTATAAACAATGTTGCTCAGAAGGAGGAAGCTACTCTGAAGTCTTGTGAAGATGTTGTTGAGTTCTAGAAGTCTTGTGGAGTTTGGTGCCTTCGTTTCCAGGATTAAGCAAAAATCTCTGATAATCTGCCTTTTTCTTACGTGATATTGTTTTTGTTATTCACTTATGTCAACTATATGCATGAAAATTGATCCTGGCATGCATATAGGTTTGCACTTGATTTTGTTTGGAAAAACAGGTGTGACAGGAAAAGTGGAGAGCGGTGGCGGTTTCCTCACTTTGGGTCGGCGGTGGAGTCGTAGCAGGCCTGACGGAGACGGCGGTGCGGCTCGGCGAAGAGGTCCCTGCTCCGGCTCTGACGTGCGGCTCCGCCCTTCTCTGGGCACATCTCGGTGTACCGGCCCCCGCGTTCGGCTCCCGCAGCTCCGGCTCCTGGCCTCGCCCCCGTGGCGCTCCGCCGAAGGCGAAGCGCGCCTTCAAGTCGAAGCCTTCCCCTCCGCACTTCCTCCCCCTTCTTCTTTTCTCACGGAGCAAATAGAGGAAAGGGGACAGAAAACCCCAATGGGGTTGGTGACTCGGGCAGCGAGGGTTTTGACCCTCCTCCCGCCTTTGAAGTGCGGCGGCGCGAGAGGTGATGCAAAATCCCTTGGTTGCCCCGGTTTGACCGCCAGGGCGGGCGAGGTGGCACCCACCTCCGCCGCGCAAGTCATGCCATTGAGGAGGGCGGCGTGGGGGTAAAAGGATAATAGATCCCCCCCGGGCGGAACCGACCCAAGCGCGCGCACCGGTCGCTCGGCGTGCGGGCCGGCTAGGCGGCGAGGCGGTCCCATCCCGCGTGCCCGGGTGCGGCGCGGGTGCACGGGTGCAGCGCCAGCTCGGCCGCAAAGGCAAAAGGGTGGGAGATTACAGGGGTGTCCCGCTTGTCATACAGAGAGGAGAGAAAACGAGCCGGTGGGCTCACTGGGCTGCGGTGACAGGCTGGTTAAGCTGGTGGTGTTGGGCCGGTTGCAAGGCCTTTAGGCAAGCCAACCCAACGGGCGTTAGAGATTTTACAAATAGTTTTGAATTTAGTTTTAAGTTAGAGTTTGAATTTGAATTACTTTCAAATTTAACCTTCACTCAATTAAACTCCAAATAAAACCAGAGAAACTCCAACTCTCCTATTTTACCGTAGTTTAAATATATATTTTTATAAATAGGTTTAATTGGTGGAGAATATAGGGAAGGGCTAGCAATTTGGGTTGAAAATTGGTAGCACTTCAAATCAAACAAAAAGTTTTAAATTTTTTCAAATTTTCCACACCTAATTTCTGGTATGTTACATTCTCCCCCACAACCGAGAGTCTCGTCCTCGAGATTTAGACTCCAATCTCCTCCACGAAAAAGTGAGGGTACTCCTTTCTGAGATCGGCTTCCTTCTCCCAAGTTGCTTCTCGCTCAGTATGGTTACTCCACAACACCTTGCAGAAGGGAATAGTTGTTCTCCTTGTCTCTTTGACTGCTCGGTCCAGAATCCTCTCGGGATACTCATCATACTCAAGGGTATCTTGCAGGTCAAGCAACTCCATGGGCACTTACTTGGCTTCCACTTTCTTTTCACTCTTCTATAGTTGTGACACGTGAAACACTGGGTGCCCTCCTGCAATTGCCTCGGGTAGCGGGCGCTGGTAGGCTAGACTCTCAATCCTTTTGGTAATTTGGTACGGCCCCACGTACCTCGGGACAATCTTCCCTTTCACCAAGAACCTCTTAGTTCCTTGAAGGGATGAGACCTTCAAGTACACACTGTCCCCAACTGCAAAGGTCATTTCCCTCCTTCTTTTGCCGGCATAGCTCTTCTGACGGCTTTGAGTGATCCTCAGGTTCTCACGAACTTTATCTACCTTCTCTTCTGCTTCTTCTATGATTGCTGTCCCAAAAAGTGCTCGTTCTCCAACCTCTAACCATGCTAGTGGTGTTCTGCACTTCCTCCTGTAAAGGGCCTCGAAAGGTGCCATTCGGAGACTTGCTTGAAAGCTATTGTTCTATGAGAACTCTTCAAACGGTAGGCTGCTCTCCCAATCTGTGCCGTAAGTGAGCGCACAAGCTCGTAGCATTTCCTCCAGAACCTGGTAGTCTGTCTGTGGGTGGAAAGTTGTGTTGTAACTGAGTGTAGTGCCTAGTAGCTGGTGGAAGCTCTTCCAAAACTTGGCCTCGAACTGGGGCCACGATCGAACACGATGCTTCTGGGTGCTCCGTGTAATCTAAGTACATGCTCCCGAAGGATCGGATGGCGACTAGAGAGGGGGGGGAGTGAATAGGAGCCGGTAAAAATTCTTCCCAAAGAAACCGGCCTATGTCCTACTCAAATCCCGGTCACACACAAGCGATGGATCGAATCACGCACCAATCGCCAAGACCACGAGGTTATGGATCAACCTCTAGCCTTAGGAACGATTCCTCAAAGCACACGCGGAAGCACTATAAAGGGGAGGAAGGAATCGAACCAAGAAGCAAAGCACACGAGCTGCGGCGGACCGTCCGCGCAGAGGGGCGGACCGTCCGCAAGAGCCGCGCGGACCGTCCGGCCGGGGTATCGCGGACCGTCCGCACCCGAGCCGCGGACCGTCCGGCCTTAGCCGCGGACCGTCCGTTAATTTACACGAACGACCCAAAGACACCCCCGTGCCACGGACCGTCCGCGGGGAGCACGCGGACCGTCCGCCAAGCACCCGCGGACCGTCCGCCCGACACCGCGGACCGTCCGAAACTTCGTCCAACCGAAAACCAAAATCACAACGGATCGAAACAAAAGACGAGCAAGAACACGAAGAACTCGGGACGAACTCAAGCGGTGCGGACCGTCCGCCGGAGAGGGCGCGGACCGTCCGCGAGGCTCGGACGGAACGAAAAAATGCCCGAGCTCGAAAGTCAACTCCCCCAAATCATCATCGGATTTCCCAAACGGTTGAAGCTGTGGAGACAAGGGTTTGGGTACTTGAAAAGCGTCACACAAGGATGCTATAGCCCAAAAATCTTGCCTCCTAACTCCCTAAATCACCGGGAATCGCGAATCCTTTGAGCACCACCAAAAACTAGAGCACCGAACGAAAACTCACGAATCGAAGTGATTTCCCGGCGTTTGAGGACACAAGATCAAGCACAAAGATGCACAAGACATCTATCCATGTTTTCCTCAAAGAAATCCGGGAAGAAACTCACTCAAATCCGCGGAATCACACCGGGAACAAAGGCACGAAAATAAGCACAAAAAGCCACGAAAAACAACCCCGAATCTTCTATACAAACCGGGAAAGATTCACAAGGTCTAGCATGCCGCCCTAGCATCCATCCCTCTCAACAAATCTCTCATGAAGCTCTCATGCTAGCCTAAAGAAAAATGGAAGAAAAATGGCTACGAAAATGAGAAAGAGAAGGGGGGAAATGAAACCCTAAGTCGCGGAGAGAGAGAGCCATCAACACACACTCATGGCTTATATATCGAGTCCCGCCGGAGTGGTAAATGACTCGACTACCCCTAACTACACTACCGGCGATACAACCCACGTAGGGGCATTTTGGTAAAGTTTGTGGGTCTTCCCATCGGACGACCACGCCTTTGCCGCACCCCCGCGTCCTCCCGACGCAAGAAATGCGATCCCGCCGCGTGTCCTCCGCCTCGAAGCTTCCCGACACGCCCGGATCCCGTCTCCGTCGTGTTGGGCCCTCGGACTTGGTTTTGAGGCCCAAACCAAGAAACCGTTCGCCGATGGTTTTGTGGGCAAACCACCAAACCCCGCGTGCTCGGTCCGGCCTCCCGCCAAACCACTTGACTTGACCGCCACCGTGCACCGGCTCACTTGTCAATGACTTCGTCTTGCTTGTGTCGCCACCATGTGACCCGCACCCAGCCCCGCCGTCCACCGGTCCCTCGAACCGAGCCTACTTGTCTCTCCATCTCCCGGAGGCCCCTCAAGGCCGAAGACCTTTCGCGCCCGTTCTTCACCCGCAACAACACGAACTAGGCCGCGGCCTACACCCGCGCACTAAGCCAAGAGTCGGTCCAACACCCGTTGTCAATCACTCATCACTAAGGAGCGGTCATCCACCGACCACCGGGACGCTCCGGTCCACAATCTCCCCCTTGATGAGTGCATTGACAACACACAACGCGAAATGAAATTCAGACTAAAAGAGAAAAGAAAGAAGAAAGGAAAACAAAGAAGCTCAACTCATGACCAAAACCGAAGAAAGGCGAAGAAAGGTCACAAGCCAAGCAAAGCACAAAATCCACACCGAAAACGGCAAGAAAGCTCCCCCGAACAAATGCCTCCCCCCGAACATGTGGATGCACACTTCCAAATTTCAGCTCACCTTTTTCTGAATTTTCATTAAGCTCACCTTTTCTCCCCCTTGTTGACAATGTATGAATCAAGGTGAAAATGCGAAATGCAAAGCAAAGCATATAAACATCTACATGAGCTTCTCAAATAGGCCAAATCTAGTGTCAAAGGCTAAAAATGAGACAAAGATCACACACATGAATCATAGCATAGTCAAAGCATTGCCACAAGCAATATATGAAAATACAAGCATGTGACAAAGCAAAATTTTCAGATTTAAGCAGTTTTACCAAAAGAAGACTCGCTTCACATGTAAAAGCCTATCCATGTCACACTTGAGCCACAAACATGCATATTACTCAAAGATCATACAAGGATATCAAATTCTCAGCAAAAGATCATGGCAAACACCCATAAAGCAAAGCATGTCATGTCAAAGCTCATGAGCCATGTGTCCACTTCGGGAGAGACTTCTCCACTGGTGAACATCATGCAACATGTTTTGCACCCATATGTGAAAGATAAGACATTTTAAACATAGACATGATGGATGGAGCATTTTTCAAGCATTATGCACTTCTTTTCAAGATTAATTCATTTCATGGTACATGAAGTGCCTTTGCGGCAAAAAGAAGCTTATGCTCCCCCATGAATGCAACATAGGCTAAACATTCACAATGATATCCGCATTTGGCCCAAATGCAAGAACAGGGCATCCAAGCACAATCTAAGCATGAAAAGCATATTTAGACCAAACTGTGACATGGATACACAACTACACACGAGTGGAGCATATTTCATCAAAAATTAGTCAAGTTAAGCATTTATCTCAAAAGGGGCTATCTCACCACACATATATCTCAAATATTCCAAGAGCATAGCCTCACATCACCATTTCTCCACACATATAACCAATATCTCACAAATAGCCAAAGAGACTCAAATATGGCATATGAAAGAAGCTCATCATCCTAAAATGCAATATGACACAAATGCAACATGATATATGACAAGATGGCTATCCTACCATGGTTTATACATCAAGCAAAGCATGTATATACATCAAAATAAACATGGTATGATACATATGGTACAAAAAGGAAATCTCCCAAGAATCAACTAGAAAGGGCAACAAACCCCAAGTTCCCCGCGCAAGCGCACAAATGTAGCTTGGTCGAGAGGCTTTGTAAAGATGTCGGCTAGCTGATCTTGGGTAGGGACATGGCTCAAAACAATGGTTCCTTTCTCCACATTGTCCCTCAGAAAATGATACCTCACTTCTATATGTTTGGTTCGGAGTGAAGCACTTTGGATTTTTGGCTACGCTTATGGCACCGGTGCTATCACAAAGAAGTGGGATGCGGGTGCACTCCTCACCAAAGTCTCTCAAAGTGTATGAAATCCACAACGGTCGGGAACAACAACTCGCGGCGGCAACATACTCCGCCTCCGTGGTAGACCGAGCTACACTAGACCGCTTGCGGGAAGACCATGAGACCAACGAAGAACCAAGAAACCGACAAGTGCCGAAGTAGACTTCCTCTCGACTCGACAACCAAGCAAAATCCGCATCGGAAAAACCATGAAGAGACAGAGTCGAGGAGGAAGAATACCAAAGGCCAAGACCAAAGGGGATCGTAGGTACCTGAAAATCCTCTTGACGGCCTGTCGATGTGATGTCCTCGGCGAAGCTCGAAAACGAGCGCACGGACACACACGCCGAACCGTATGTCCGGCCTCGTCGCCGTCAAGTAGAGGAGGGAGCCGATCATGCTTTTGTACTCCCGCCCGGTCCACCGGTTCTCCGTCCTCATCCGCATCCAAAGTGGCCGTACTCCCCATGGGAGTCGACATCGGCTTCACATCTTGCATCCGGAACTTCCTCGGCATGTCTTTCGTGTACTTGGTCCGGTGCACAAATGTACCGTCCTTCACTTGCTTGATCTGCGCGGCCGAGAAAATACCGCAACTCGCCCATCATGCTCATCTCGAACTCCCCGCTCATCTCATCCGCAAACTTGGCAACAAGGTTATGTGACGAGCCACCAAAGACAATATCATCCACGTATATCCGAACAATCGGCAAGTCATTCCTATGCTTGAGGAGAAACAAGGTTCTATCCACCGTACCCATCACAAACCCTCTCGCTCAAAAGAAAACCTCTCAATCTCCCATACCAAGCACGGGGCGCCCGTTTCAACCCATACGAGCCCTTTTCAACCCGTACACCCCGTGTGGGTACAACTCGCTCTCAAACCCGTGCGGCCGCTTCACATACACCTCCTCCTCTATGACCCCATTCGAGAAAAGCACTCTTCACGTCCATCCGAAACAACTTGAACCCTTTAGCCACGGCAAAGGCTAGAAGGATCCGAATTCCCTCAAGACGGGCCACGGGAGCAAAGGTCTCCTCATAGTCGATCCCCTCCTTCGACTAAACCCCCGAGCAACAAGTCCGGACTTGTTCCTCACAACCATCCCATTCTCTCCCTCTTTGTTCTTCCGGACCCACTTGGTTCCTATGGGATGGCAATTTGGAGGTGGTTCAACTAACTCCCACACACCGGTTCCTCTCAAAGTTTTCCAACTCCTCATGCATAGAATTGACCCGGTTTGCATCGGATAAAGCATGTCCAATGTCCTTGGGCTCAAAAGTAGCAACAAAAGCAAGATGAGCAAAATGAGAGGAATTCCGGACCTCGACCGTGTAGTGCGTTCATTGATGTCTCCAATGATCTTCGACAGAGGATGCACTTCTTGAATCCGCCTGGGGAGCCTCACGCCTCGAGACTACCTCCCCCTCAACTTCGGCTTCTCTCGCCGGTCCTCTTGTTGCACCGTCGTTGTCCATGAAGTAGACGGTCCATGCTCCAAAGTAGTCGTAGGGGAAGTAGTGGGTACATGCTCGGCTTCGGGCGCATGGTTCTCCCCATCATCATCTCCGGCCTTCATCTTTCTCCTCTTCAAAGAGGTCCTCGGCCATCTCTTCATCACCCGCACATTCAAAGCCAAGAGAGGTACATGGCATTGTCTCGTCGAAGGTCACCTCGCAAGTCTCCATGATTTTGTTAGTCTCAAGGTTAAGCACCCTATAGGCTCTAGAGTGGTTAGCATATCCAAAGAAAATACCATCACTAGACCTAGCCTCAAACTTGTCGAGTTTTCCCTTTTTCAAAATAAAGCACTTGCGGCCAAAAACTCGGAAATGACCCACTTTGGGTGCCCGACCATGCATAAGCTCATAACGGGTCTTCTTCTTCAAAGCTCTCAATAAAATCCGATTGGAAACATGACAAGTCGTATTGACCGCCTCACCCAAAACCTCCTAGGAGTCCTGTGCTCATCGAGCATCGTCCTAGCCATCTCACAAAGAGTCCGATTTTTCCTTTCCACGACTCCATTTTGAGGGGGCACATAAGGGGTCGAATACCGATGTTCAAGACCTAGATCACGACAAAAGGCATCAAAACGAGAGTTCTTGAACTCGAGCCATTATCACTTTGCGGATAGCTCGAATAGCATTCCCATGCCTCTCGTTTTTCAACCTCACGATCGGATCTCGAACAAAACCAAAAGTCTCACTCTTATCCTCCAAGAAGAACACCCGGGCATAGCGAGAGTAATCGTCCACCACAACAAGGACATACCACTTCCCACCCACCGAGCGAACTCGAGCCGGCCCAACAAGGTCCATATGCAACGGCTACGTCGGACGCTCGGTCATGACAACGATCGGGGGTGGATGGGGAGTGGCTACCATCTTACCATGCCTACAAGGAGCACAAACCAAATCCTTCTCAAACTTCAACTTCGGCAATCCTCGGACAGGGTCAAGACCACTCAAGCGGGAAACCAAATCAAAGCTCAAGTGTCCCAACCGCCTATGCCATTTCCACAAATCAGAAGAAGGACCAGCCATCAAACAGCGAGCAGGACCCAAAGAACGAGAGAAATCAGCCCTGAAAATCTGACCCTCGGGGATGATCATACAGACAAGATCACCTCGAGAATCAAGCAAACGAGACTCGCCAGACTTGAAACGCACCTCAAAACCCTCATCAAGCAACTGAGAAACCGAAAGTAAGTTAAAACCCAAAGACTTCACAAGAGCCACTCTCTTCAGCGTTACCTTGTCACTCACATGCACAACACCCTCAGACAGCACCCTACCTCGTCCATTGTCCCCAAATGTGATGTACATCTTTTCCTTCACTGGGGTGAGGCTGGAGAACCACTTCTTATCTCCGGTCATGTGTCGAGAACACCCGGAGTCGATCAACCAAATGTTCTCCAAGCCTCCTGCCTCATCCTCCGAGTCGGAGTCGCTGTCTTCCTTCACACTCTTCTTGCTGCTTGAGCTATGGGCCATGCCACAAAAGCCCTCAAGCGCCACACAGCTCAGCCCGCTGAGGTTCCGGCTTGCACTCTTCTTGCCAGTGCGCCTCCCGGCGTCTTCATCTTCGCTGCTCGAGCTTGACTGCTCCTCGCTTGAGCTTGAGTCGACGTCGCTCGCACCGGCCACCATCGCTCTTGCCTTGTTCTTCTTGTAGGTGCTCTTGCTCGGTCGCCGCTTGTCCTTGTCCTTGCTCTTGGACTTGTTGAAGTGCTTGCCCTTGGAGGAGTACTTGTCTTCACGCCTCGGGTGCGCCTTGTACTCGTTCACCTTGTACTTGTTCTCCTCCGCTTCGGGCACTCGGCGATGAAGTGGCCACGCTTGCCACACTTGTAGCACGTCCCTGAGCTCCGCCTTGCGTTCCTCCGACTCTCGTGTAGTCGTTCAAATCTTCTTGAGAGCAAGGCCGGCTCCTCCTCGCCCAGGCACATCAAACTCCTCATCCGGAATGGACATAAGAGAGGACAAAGAAAAGCGTCGAAAGGAAGGGTTAGATTTGCCCTTTGATCCTCCCACAAGAGCAAGACTATGGTCGGTCGAGCCCTCATGCTTGGATAGCATCTTCCGTCAACCTCGGCCGACTTGAGCTTAGAAAAGAGGTCATCCAACTCAATAGTCAAATAATTCCCGGACTCCTTGATGGCCTCAACCTTAGCACCCCAAACATTTGGATCCAAGACATGCAAGAGCTTCAAAGCCTGATCATGCTCGGAGTACGGAAAATCCTCAACATTAGCCTTCATGTTGTTCACGATGGCGATGAACCTCTGAAACATCGCATCAATGTCCTCACCGGGAAGTGGAGTAAAATTCTCATATTGCATCCGGTAAGAGACAAAGAGGCGAGCCTTCACATGGTTATCACCACCGTGAGCAACCAACAACTTATCCCAAATTTGCCAAGCAAGATTCAAATGGCGAACACGATCAAACTCTGGATCACACAAGCTCCGGCACAAGTGATCAACGGCTTTTGCATTAGCCTCATACTTGGCCTTGGCATCGGCATCGGTCACCATAAGAGTATGGATGTTGACCGGAATAGCATAGGTCTTGTCAAGCACAATAAAATCCAACAGCTTTCCTCGAAGAAAGATCATCATACGAGCCGCCCACTTGTGGTAACCCTTGCCATCGAAGTGCGGCGGACCGCCCCGCTCAACGTACGCCATCGTAGGATTCGAGACTTGTCAAAGTCGCAAAGAATCCGCACCAAGCTCTGATACCAATTGAAGGATCAGATGGCGACTAGAGAGGGGGGAGTGAATAGGAGCCGGTAAAAATTCTTCCCAAAGAAACCGGCCTATGTCCTACTCAAATCCCGGTCACACACAAGCGATGGATCGAATCACGCACCAATCGCCAAGACCACGAGGTTATGGATCAACCTCTAGCCTTAGGAACGATTCCTCAAAGCACACGCGGAAGCACTAGAAAGGGGAGGAAGGAATCGAACCAAGCAAAGCACACGGGCTCGGCGGCGGACCGTCCGCGCGAGAGGGGCGGACCGTCCGCAAGAGCCGCGCGGACCGTCCGGCCGGGTATCGCGGGACCGTCCGCACCCGAGCCGCGGACCGTCCGGCCTTAGCCGCGGACCGTCCGTTAATTTACACGAACGACCCAAAGACACCCCCGTGCCACGGACCGTCCGCGGGGAGCACGCGGACCGTCCGCCAAGCACCCGCGGACCGTCCGCCCGACACCGCGGATCGTCCGAAACTTCGTCCAACCGAAAGCCAAAATCACAACGGATCGAAACAAAAGACGAGCAAGAACACGAAGAACTCGGGACGAACTCAAGCGGCGTGGACCGTCCGCCAGGAGGGCGCGGACCGTCCGCGAGGCTCGGACGAACGAGAAAAAATGCCCGAGCTCGAAAGTCAACTCCCCCAAATCATCATCGGATTTCCCAAACGGTTGAAGCTGTGGAGACAAGGGTTTGGGTACTTGAAAAGCGTCACACAAGGATGCTATAGCCCAAAAATCTTGCCTCCTAACTCCCTAAATCACCGGGAATCGCGAATCCTTTGAGCACCACCAAAAACTAGAGCACCGAACGAAAACTCACGAATCGAAGTGATTTCCGGCGTTTGAGGACACAAGATCAAGCACAAACATGCACAAGACATCTATCCATGTTTTCCTCAAAGAAATCCGGGAAGAAACTCACTCAAATCCGCGGAATCACACCGGGAACAAAGGCACAAAAATAAGCACAAAAAGCCACGAAAAACAACCCCGAATCTTCTATACAAACCAGGAAAGATTCACAAGGTCTAGCATGCCGCCCTAGCATCCATCCCTCTCAACAAATCTCTCATGAAGCTCTCATGCTAGCCTAGAGAAAAATGGAAGAAAAATGGCTACGAAAATGAGAAAGAGAAGGGGGGAAATGAAACCCTAAGTCGCGGAGAGAGAGAGCCATCAACACACACTCATGGCTTATATATCGAGTCCCGCCGGAGTGGTAAATGACTCGACTACCCCTAACTACACTACTGGCGATACAACCCACGTAGGGGCATTTTGGTAAAGTTTGTGGGTCTTCCCATCGGACGACCACGCCTTTGCCGCACCCCGCGTCCTCCCGACGCAAGCCATGCGATCCCGCCGCGTGTCCTCCGCCTCGAAGCTTCCCGACACGCCCGGATCCCGTCTCCGTCGTGTTGGGCCCTCGGACTTGGTTTTGAGGCCCAAACCAAGAAACCGTCCGCCGATGGTTTTGTGGGCAAACCACCAAACCCCGCGTGCTCGGTCCGGCCTCCCGCCAAACCACTTGACTTGACCGCCACCGTGCACCGGCTCACTTGTCCATGACTTCGTCTTGCTTGTGTCGCCACCATGTGACCCGCACCCGGCCCCGCCGTCCACCGGGTCCCTCGAACCGAGCCTACTTGTCTCTCCATCTCCCGAGGCCCCTCAAGGTCGAAGACCTTTCGCGCCCGTTCTTCACCCGCAACAACACGAACTAGGCCGCAGCCTACACCGCGCACTAAGCTAAGAGTCGGTCCAACACCCGTTGTCAATCACTCATCACTAAGGAGCGGTCATCCACCGACCACTGGGACGCTCCTGGTCCACAATCTCCCCCTTGATGAGTGCATTGACAACACACAACGCGAAATGAAATTCAGAGTAAAAGAGAAAAGAAAGAAGAAAGAAAACAAAGAAGCTCAACTCATGACCAAAACCGAAGAAAGGCGAAGAAAGGTCACAAGCCAAGCAAAGCACAAAATCCACACCGAAAACAGCAAGAAAGCTCCCCCTGAACAAATGCCTCCCCCTGAACATGTGGATGCACACTTCCAAATTTCAGCTCACCTTTTTCTGAATTTTCATTAAGCTCACCTTTTCTCCCCCTTGTTGACAATGTATGAATCAAGGTGAAAATGCGAAATGCAAAGCAAAGCATATAAACATCTACATGAGCTTCTCAAATAGGCCAAATCTAGTGTCAAAGGCTAAAAATGAGACAAAGATCACACACATGAATCATAGCATAGTCAAAGCATTGCCACAAGCAATATATGAAAATACAAGCATGCGACAAAGCAAAATTTTCAGATTTAAGCAAGCTTTTACCAAAAGAAGACTCGCTTCACATGTAAAAGCCTATCCATGTCACACTTGAGCCACAAACATGCATATTACTCAAAGATCATACAAGGATATCAAATTCTCGGCAAAAGATCATGGCAAACACCCATAAAGCAAAGCATGTCATGTCAAAGCTCATGAGCCATGTGTCCACTTCGGGGAGACTTCTCCACTGGTGAACATCATGCAACATGTTTTGCACCCATATGTGAAAGATAAGACATTTTAAACATTGACATGATGGATGGAGCATTTTTCAAGCATTATGCACTTCTTTTCAAGATTAATTCATTTCATGGTACATGAAGTGCCTTTGCGGCAAAAAGAAGCTTATGCTCCCCCATGAATGCAACATAGGCTAAACATTCACAATGATATCCGGCCTTTGGCCCAAATGCAAGAACAGGGCATCCAAGCACAATCTAAGCATGAAAAGCATATTTAGACCAAACTGTGACATGGATACACAACTACACACGAGTGGAGCATATTTCATCAAAAATTAGTCAAGTTAAGCATTTATCTCAAAAGGGGCTATCTCACCACACATATATCTCAAATAT
This sequence comes from Cenchrus americanus, assembly GCA_947561735.1. Taxonomy (NCBI): domain Eukaryota; kingdom Viridiplantae; phylum Streptophyta; class Magnoliopsida; order Poales; family Poaceae; genus Cenchrus; species Cenchrus americanus. The sequence continues at coordinate 217,134,159 of OX387245.1, read as the reverse complement.
TCCAAGAGCATAGCCTCACATCACCATTTCTCCACACATATAACCAATATCTCACAAATAGCCAAAGAGACTCAAATATGGCATATGAAAGAAGCTCATCATCCTAAAATGCAATATGACACAAATGCAACATGATATATGACAAGATGGCTATCCTACCATGGTTTATACATCAAGCAAAGCATGTATATACATCAAAATAAACATGGTATGATACATATGGTACAAAAAGGAAATCTCCCAAGAATCAACTAGAAAGGGCAACAAACCCCAAGTTCCCCCCGCAAGCGCACAAATGTAGCTTGGTCGAGAGGCTTTGTAAAGATGTCGGCTAGGCGATCTTGGGTAGGGACATGGCTCAAAACAATGGTTCCTTTCTCCACATTGTCCCTCAGAAAATGATACCTCACTTCTATATGTTTGGTTCTGGAGTGAAGCACTGGATTTTTGGCTACGCTTATGGCACCGGTGCTATCACAAAGAAGTGGGATCCGGGTGCACTCCTCACCAAAGTCTCTCAAAGTGTATGAAATCCACAAGCGGTGGGAACAACAACTCGCGGCGAGGCAACATACTCCGCCTCCGTGGTAGACCGAGCTACACTAGGCGCTTGCGGGAAGACCATGAGACCAACGAAGAACCAAGAAACCGACAAGTGCCGAAGTAGACTTCCTCTCGACTCGACAACCAAGCAAAATCCGCATCGGAAAAACCATGAAGAGACAGAGTCGAGGAGGAAGAATACCAAAGGCCAAGACCGAGGGGCGGATTGTAGGTACCGAAAATCCTCTTGACGGCTGTCGATGTGATGTCCTCGGCGAAGCACGAAAACGAGCGCACGGACACACGCCGAACCGTATGTCCGGCCTCGTCGCCGTCAAGTAGAGGAGGGAGCCGATCATGCTCCTGTACTCCCGCTGGTCCACTGGTTCTCCGTCCTCATCCGCATCCAAAGTGGCCGTACTCCCCATGGGAGTCGACATCGGCTTCACATCTTGCATCTGGAACTTCCTCAGCATGTCTTTCGTGTACTTGGTCTGGTGCACAAATGTACCGTCCTTCACTTGCTTGATCTGCAGCCCGAGAAAATACTGCAACTCGCCCATCATGCTCATCTCGAACTCCCTGCTCATCTCATCTCGCAAACTTGGCAACAAGGTTATGTGACGAGCCACCAAAGACAATATCATCCACGTATATCCGAACAATCGGCAAGTCATTCCTATGCTTGAGGAGAAACAAGGTTCTATCCTTTGTACCCATCACAAACCCTCTGCTCAAAAGAAAACCTCTCAATCTCCCATACCAAGCACGGGGCGCTGTTTCAACCCATACGAGCCCTTTTCAACCTGTACACCCCGTGTGGGTACAACTCGCTCTCAAACCCCGGGCGGTGCTTCACATACACCTCCTCCTCTATGACCCCATTCGAAAAGCACTCTTCACGTCCATCCGAAACAACTTGAACCCTTTAGCCACGGCAAAGGCTAGAAGGATCCGAATTCCCTCAAGACGGGCCACGGGAGCAAAGGTCTCCTCATAGTCGATCCCCTCCTTCGACTAAACCCCCGAGCAACAAGTCCGGACTTGTTCCTCACAACCATCCCATTCTCTCCCTCTTTGTTCTTCCGGACCCACTTGGTTCCTATGGGATGGCAATTTGGAGGTGGTTCAACTAACTCCCACACCTGGTTCCTCTCAAAGTTTTCCAACTCCTCATGCATAGAATTGACCCAGTTTGCATCAGATAAAGCATGTCCAATGTCCTTGGGCTCAAAAGTAGCAACAAAAGCAGCATGAGCAAAATGAGAGGAATTTCTGGACCTCGACCGTGTAGTGCGTTCATTGATGTCTCCAATGATCTTCGACAGAGGATGCACTTCTTGAATCCGCCGGGGGAGCCTCACGCCTCGAGACTACCTCCCCCTCAACTTCAGCTTCTCTCGCCTGGTCCTCTTGTTGCACCGTCGTTGTCCATGAAGTAGACGGTCCATGCTCCAAAGTAGTCGTAGGGGAAGTAGTGGGTACATGCTCGGCTTCGGGCGCATGGTTCTCCCCATCATCATCTCCGGCTTCATCTTTCTCCTATTCAAAGAGGTCCTCGGCCATCTCTTCATCACCGCACATTCAAAGCCAAGAGAGGTACATGGCATTGTCTCGTCGAAGGTCACCTCGCAAGTCTCCATGATTTTGTTAGTCTCAAGGTTAAGCACCCTATAGGCTCTAGAGTGGTTAGCATATCCAAAGAAAATACCATCACTAGACCTAGCCTCAAACTTGTCGAGTTTTCCCTTTTTCAAAATAAAGCACTTGCGGCCAAAAACTCGGAAATGACTCACTTTGGGTGCCCGACCATGCATAAGCTCATAACGGGTCTTCTTCTTCAAAGCTCTCAATAAAATCCGATTGGAAACATGACAAGTCGTATTGACCGCCTCGGCCCAAAACCTCCTAGGAGTCCTGTGCTCATCGAGCATCGTCCTAGCCATCTCACAAAGAGTCCGATTTTTCCTTTCCACGACTCCATTTTGAGGGGGCACATAAGGGGTCGAATGCGATGTTCAAGACCTAGATCACGACAAAAGGCATCAAAACGAGAGTTCTTGAACTCGAGCCATTATCCTTTGCGGATAGCTCGAATAGCATTCCCATGCCTCTCGTTTTTCAACCTCACGATCGGATCTCGAACAAAACCAAAAGTCTCACTCTTATCCTCCAAGAAGAACACCCGGGCATAGCGAGAGTAATCGTCCACCACAACAAGGACATACCACTTCCCACCCACCGAGCGAACTCGAGCGGCCCAACAAGGTCCATATGCAACGGCTCCGTCGGACGCTCGGTCATGACATCGGTCGGGGGTGGATGGGGAGTGGCTACCATCTTACCATGCCTACAAGGAGCACAAACCAAATCCTTCTCAAACTTCAACTTCGGCAATCCTCGGACCGAGGTCAAGACCACTCAAGCGGGAAACCAAATCAAAGCTCAAGTGTCCCAACCGCCTATGCCATTTCCACAAATCGAAGAAGGACCGGCCATCAAACGGCGAGCGGGACCCAAAGAACGAGAGAAATCAGCCACGAAAATCGACCCTCGGGGATGATCATACAGACAAGATCACCTCGAGAATCAAGCAAACGAGACTCGCCAGACTTGAAACGCACCTCAAAACCCTCATCAAGCAACTGAGAAACCGAAAGTAAGTTAAAACCCAAAGACTTCACAAGAGCCACTCTCTTCAGCGTTACCTTGTCACTCACATGCACAACACCCTCGACAAGCACCCTACCTCGTCCATTGTCCCCAAATGTGATGTACATCTTTTCCTTCACTGGGGTGAGGCTGGAGAACCACTTCTTATCTCCGGTCATGTGTCGAGAACACCCGGAGTCGATCAACCAAATGTTCTCCAAGCCTCCTGCCTCATCCTCCGAGTCGGAGTCGCTGTCTTCCTTCACACTCTTCTTGCTGCTTGAGCTATGGGCCATGCCACAAAAGCCCTCAAGCGCCACACAGCTCAGCCCGGCGAGGTTCCGCTTGCACTCTTCTTGCCGGTGCGCCTCCCGGCGTCTTCATCTTCTCGTTGCTCGAGCTTGACTGCTCCTCGCTTGAGCTTGAGTCGACGTCGCTCGCACCGGCCACCATCGCTCTTGCCTTGTTCTTCTTGTAGGTGCTCTTGCTCGGTCGCCGCTTGTCCTTGTCCTTGCTCTTGGACATGTTGAAGTGCTTGCCCTTGGAGGAGTACTTGTCTTCACGCCTCGGGTGCGCCTTGTACTCGTTCACCTTGTACTTGTTCTCCTCCGCTTCCGGGCACTCGGCGATGAAGTGGCCACGCTTGCCACACTTGTAGCACGTCCCTGAGCTCCGCCTTGCGTTCCTCCGACTCTCGTGTAGTCGTTCAAATCTTCTTGAGAGCAAGGCCGGCTCCTCCTCGCCCGGCAACACATCAAACTCCTCATCCGGAATGGACATAAGAGAGGACAAAGAAAGCGTCGACGGGAAGGATTAGATTTGCCCTTTGATCCTCCCACAAGAGCAAGACTATGGTCAGTCGAGCCCTCATGCTTGGATAGCATCTTCCTGTCAACCTCAGCCGACTTGAGCTTAGAAAAGAGGTCATCCAACTCAATAGTCAAATAATTCCCAGACTCCTTGATGGCCTCAACCTTAGCACCCCAAACATTTGGATCCAAGACATGCAAGAGCTTCAAAGTCTGATCATGCTCGGAGTACGGAAAATCCTCAACATTAGCCTTCATGTTGTTCACGATGGCGATGAACCTCTGAAACATCGCATCAATGTCCTCACCGGGAAGTGTAGTGAAATTCTCATATTGCATCCGGTAAGAGACAAAGAGGCGAGCCTTCACATGGTTATCACCACCGTGAGCAACCAACAACTTATCCCAAATTTGCCAAGCAAGATTCAAATGGCGAACACGATCAAACTCGGATCACACAAGCTCGGCACAAGTGATCAACGGCTTTTGCATTAGCCTCATACTTGGCCTTGGCATCGGCATCGGTCACCATAAGAGTATGGATGTTGACCGGAATAGCATAGGTCTTGTCAAGCACAATAAAATCCAACGGCTTTCCTCGAAGAAAGATCATCATACGAGCCGCCCACTTGTGGTAACCCTTGCCATCGAAGTGCGGCGGACCGCCCCGCTCAACGTACGCCATCGTAGGATTCGAGACTTGTCAAAGTCGCAAAGAATCCGCACCAAGCTCGATACCAATTGAAGGATCAGATGGCGACTAGAGAGGGGGGAGTGAATAGGAGCCGGTAAAAATTCTTCCCAAAGAAACCGGCCTATGTCCTACTCAAATCCCGGTCACACACAAGCGATGGATCGAATCACGCACCAATCGCCAAGACCACGAGGTTATGGATCAACCTCTAGCCTTAGGAACGATTCCTCAAAGCACACGCGGAAGCACTAGAAAGGGGAGGAAGGAATCGAACCAAGAAGCAAAGCACACGGGCTGCGGCGGACCGTCCGCGCGCGGGAGGGGCGGACCGTCCGCAAGAGCCGCGCGGACCGTCCGGCCGGGTATCGCGGACCGTCCGCACCCGAGCCGCGGACCGTCCGGCCTTAGCCGTGGACCGTCCGTTAATTTACACGAACGACCCAAAGACACCCCCGTGCCACGAACCGTCCGCGGGGAGCACGCGGACCGTCCGCCAAGCACCCGCGGACCGTCCGCCCGACACCGGCGGGGATCGTCCGAAACTTCGTCCAACCGAAAACCAAAATCACAACGGATCGAAACAAATAACGAGCAAGAACACGAAGAACTCGGGACGAACTCAAGCGGCGCGGACCGTCCGCCGGGGAGGGTGCGGACCGTCCGCGAGGCTCGGACGAACGTAAAAATGCCCGAGCTCGAAAGTCAACTCCCCCAAATCATCATCGGATTTCCCAAACGGTTGAAGCTGTGGAGACAAGGGTTTGGGTACTTGTAAAGCGTCACACAAGGATGCTATAGCCCAAAAATCTTGCCTCCTAACTCCCTAAATCACCGGGAATCGCGAATCCTTTGAGCACCACCAAAAACTAGAGCACCGAACGAAAACTCACGAATCGAAGTGATTTCCGGTGTTTGAGGACACAAGATCAAGCACAAAGATGCACAAGACATCTATCCATGTTTTCCTCAAAGAAATCCGGGAAGAAACTCACTCAAATCCGCGGAATCACACCGGGAACAAAGGCACGAAAATAAGCACAAAAAGCCACGAAAAACAACCCCGAATCTTCTATACAAACCAGGAAAGATTCACAAGGTCTAGCATGCCGCCCTAGCATCCATCCCTCTCAACAAATCTCTCATGAAGCTCTCATGCTAGCCTAGAGAAAAATGGAAGAAAAATGGCTACGAAAATGAGAAAGAGAAGGGGGGAAATGAAACCCTAAGTCGCGGAGAGAGAGAGCCATCAACACACACTCATGGCTTATATATCAGGTCCCGCCGGAGTGGTAAATGACTCGACTACCCCTAACTACACTACTGGCGATACAACCCACGTAGGGGCATTTTGGTAAAGTTTGTGGGTCTTCCCATCGGACGGCCACGCCTTTGCCACACCCCGCGTCCTCCCAACGCAAGCCATGCGATCCCGCCGCGTGTCCTCCGCCTCGAAGCTTCCCGACACGCCGGATCCCGTCTCCGTCGTGTTGGGCCCTCGGACTTGGTTTTGAGGCCCAAACCAAGAAACCGTCCGCCGATGGTTTTGTGGGCAAACCACCAAACCCCGCGTGCTCGGTCCGGCCTCCCGCCAAACCACTTGACTTGACCGCCACCGTGCACCGGCTCACTTGTCCATGACTTCGTCTTGCTTGTGTCGCCACCATGTGACCCGCACCCAGTCCCGCTGTCCACCGGGTCCCTCGAACCGAGCCTACTTGTCTCTCCATCTCCCGGAGGCCCCTCAAGGCTGAAGACCTTTCACGCCCGTTCTTCACCTCGCAACAACACGAACTAGGCCGCGGCCTACACCCTGCGCACTAAGCCAAGAGTCGGTCCAACACCCGTTGTCAATCACTCATCACTAAGGAGCGGTCATCCACCGACCACCGGGACGCTCCTGGTCCACGGCTCCACGTACAGGTCAGCCAGCTTCTCTGTGGCATACCGGGTCTTCACCGGCACAAAGTGAGCCACCTTGGTCAGTCGGTCCACTATGACCCAAACCGAGTCATTCCCCTTTGGTGTCCGGGGAAGTCCCACTATGAAGTCCATGGAGATGTCCTCCCACTTCTAAACCAGAATTTCTAATGGCTTAAGCAAACCTGCAGGCTTCTGGTGCTCGATCTTCACTCTGCTACAGGTGTCACAACAGGCCACGTAGTGAGCTATATCTCTCCTCATGTCTTTCCACCAGTACCTTGTCTTCAAATCTTTGTACATCTTTGTGCTTCCGGGGTGAATTGAGTACCTCGAGTCGTGGGCTTCTCTCATGATCTACTCTACGAGTGCCTTGTCTTGCGGTACGCAAATTCGTTCCTTCAGCCACACGGTGCCTTGTTCATCCAAGCGGTAATCCTCTACCTTTCCCTCTTTCATCAGTTCTCGTAGAACTTTGATCTCTGCACACGACTTCTGAGCAGTTCGGATGCAATCTTCCAGGTCGTAGGTCACATGTAGTTCGTTGGCTTGACCATGGCCACGATTTCAATCCTCAACTTCTCTAGCTCTTTGTGTAAGGCAGGTTGCTCTCCTTTCACCATGAGGTTGTTGCAGTACGTCTTCCGGCTTAGTGCGTCTGCCACGACATTAGCTTTGCCTGGGTTGTAGTTGATCTCCACGTCGTAGTCCTTGATCAGCTCTAGCCACCTTCTTTGCCTCATGTTCAACTCTATTTGGGTAAAGAAGTACTTCAAGCTCTTGTGGTTGGTGTACAGCTCACACTTGTTTCCCATGAGGTAGAGCATCTAGATCTTGAGTGCATGCACGATAGCTGCCAACTCCAAGTCGTGCGTCAGGTAGTTTTCCTCGTGTTTCTTCAGCTGCCTGGAAGCGTAGGCCACAACTTTCCCTTCCTGCATCAGGACACAACCGAGTACTTGCCTTGAAGCGTCACAGTAGACCGCAAAGTCTTTCTTGATATCTGGAAAAGTAAGCACTGGGGCTATGGTGAGTCTCCTCTTCAGCTCCTGAAAGCTCTTCTCACGTGCTTCTGACCACTCAAAATTTGTGTTGTTCTTAAGCAACTCTATCATCAGCTTAGCAATCTTGGAGAAGTTTTAAATGAACCTTCGGTAGTATCCTGCCATCCCAAGAAAACTTCTGACGTCTGTCACGTTCAACGGCTGCTCCCACTTGGTATCTGACTCCACCTTGGACGGATTCACAGCGATCCCTTCTCCTGACAACACGTGTCTCAAGAACGCGACCTTCTCCATCCAGAACTCACACTTGCTGAACTTGGCATAGAGCTTATGCTGCCTTAGCCTTTCTAGTATGATCCTCAGGAGCTCCTCGTGCTCCTCCGTTGTCTCAGAGTAAATCATGATATCGTCGATGAACACCACCACAAACATATCCAACTCCTCCATGAAGACTTTGTTCATCAAGTTCGTGAAGTAGGCAGGGGCGTTTGTCAGACCGAAAGAAACCACCACAAACTCGTACAAACCGTACTGTGGTAAAAGCTTTCTTGGGAATATCCTTCTCCTGAATCTTCATCTGGTGGTAACCTGACCTCAAATCGATCTTGGAAAATAACTTGGCTTTCTTGAGCCCATCCAACAAATCCTCGATCCTAGGTAGTGGGTATTTGTTCTTCATCGTCATTGAGTTAAGCGTGCGGTAGTCTATGCAAAACCTCTTGGTGCCATCTTTCTTCTCCACGAAGAGTACAGGTGAACCCCATGGTGAAGCACTCGGCCGAACAAACCCTTGCTCGAGCAGCTTCTTGAGCTATTTCTTCAACTCGTCCAGCTCCTCGGAGGACATCCAGTAAGGACTCTTTGCAACGGGTCCAGCTCCCGGCATCAGCTCAATCACAAACTCCACGTCTCGGTCAGGGGGTAACTCCGTAAGCTCCTCTGGAAACACGTCCGGAAACTCACAGACCACTGGAATTTCCTCAATTTCTTTCCCACTCATGTTGCACAACATCGTTGCAGTTTTCGGACTTTGAGGTTCAATCCGCACTTTCGTCCCGCTGGGGTGTTCTAGTTGTATGAACTTGGGGTTGCATGAAACCATTCCATTGTGCTTCAGCAACCAATCCATCCCTAAGATCACATCTATGCCTGTAGACTCCAACACTGTCAAGTATGCCATGAACAGCTGTCCCTCAAAGACCAACTTCACCCCTCTGCACGCTAATGTACTCCTGTTCTCTCCTAGCGGAGAAATAGTTAAGATAGGCCTTGGTCGAGGCTTAGTTGGTAACGACCTTTCTTTAATGAACTTGGTGGAGATATACGAAAGCTGAGCTCCGGTATCGAACAAAACTGTTGCCAAAACTGAGTCAACAAGGGACTCACCGAGTGCGACGTCAGGTGCGGCTGCAGCCTCCTCGGCTGTGAGGTGGTTTAGGCGTCCTCGTGTAGTTGGCGGCTGAATGGACATCTTCTGGGTACGGGGTGGCTGTCCCCCTGGTGCTGGTGCCTTGGCCGGTGTTCGGAATTGTGAACTGCAGTTCTAACCTCCTGGTTGCACCTGCTGTGGGCACTCGAATGACTTGTGTCCAACCTGACGGTAGTAGAAGCAAGTCACCTTAGCTCTGTCAGCTGTTTGCGGTGGCGGTCTCGGCCTCCAGTTGTTTGGTCCTCCACTTCCCCCTGGGTTGGTCCTGTTCTGCTGCTGTGTCTAGGTGGAGTAGTGCCTCGGCTGAGACTGGTAACCCTGAGAGTAGCCTGTCCTCTGCCTCTAGGGTGGACCTGAGCGTCCTACCTGGTTGGTGCGCTTCAACTTGCTTTTGCGGACCTCCATGTACTCGAGCCTCGACCTCTGAATGATTAGGGCCTTATCGATAATAGAGAGAAGTGTCGGGCAGTCGTGTGCGGACAAGTGGTGTGCCATCCCCTTGTGGAGTCCCTTCCTGAACCAGTAGACCTTCTTCTTGTCTATGTTGGTGTCGTCTGGCACGTACCCCATAAGTTCCTGGAAGCGGTTAGCGTACTCCCGCACAGACATACCTCACATCTTGAGGTGCCTGAAGTCGTCCGCCTTCCGGTCCATCACGGCCTTGGGAATGTGGTGATTCCTGAAGGCCTCCACAAACTCGTCCCACTCGATGTGCAACGGGTCCGGGTGCGAGTCACAATAACTGTCCCACCACACACTCGCGGTGCTGATCAGCTGGTGTGCTGCCACGGTCACGCACTGCTCCTCAGTAAGCTCAGTCAACTCTAGCTTCTTTTCTATCCTCCTCAGCCAGTTATTTGCATCCATCAGATCCGCAGAGTGGTCAAAGGTTGGCGGTCGTAGCTTGTTGAAGTTCTCAACCTTCTTCTGGAAGCCCTCTAGTACGTTGTAGTGTTGTCCCCTATGGTTGTTCTTGTTGTTGTTCTGTGCTAGCAAGTGAGTGATTGTCTGCATCAGCTAGGTCTGTACTGCAATCACGTCGGCCATGTTCGGTTGAGGTCGCGGTGGTGGCTCCTCTTGTTCCTACTCTTTTCTAGCTCCTCCCTCAGGCTTGGGTTCCTTCTTAGGCTCAGGCTGCTTCCCCTGACCTCCATCAACGTCGTTTGCAGGTCCACGCGATCCTTGGCCACGTCGGCCTCCCTGGCCTCCTCTTCCTACTCGGCCTCCACGGTGTCCTCCGCGTGGCGCGTGACCTCCATGGCGCCCGCGTGCTCTCGCTCCTTCTGGGTTAGGGGCATCCTCCCCTCCGTTGTCTCCAGTGACCTCCTCGAAGCAGGCCAGGAGTCGTCTGGACCTCCTTGCTCCCGACATCTGTTCCATGTTCAAGAGTCAGTAGTGGTAGGGAGAGAAGTTATAAGGTTATTAACTATAAAGGAGTAATCCTGCTAACAATCAGACAATTTCAATCAGACATGTAAGAAGCATGAAATCCGAACTAAAACCATGAAGATCCATGGCACTAAATCAATGCCACCATACAAAAGGGGTGTATCTCGAGGTTTACTCCAACGGCCTTCGAGATTACACGACAACACATCACTCTAACGCATGGTACATTATGGGGGTAGCAACTACTGACATAACAACATGGGTGGTAGCAACTACAACTAAATCATCAAGACAACTCTGGATCTACTGCTAGAACTCTACTCTCATCACGGGGTGCACCAGGGTGCCTCTGGGCTGGAGTCTGAAGGTATAGAGTAGAACGGCGGCGAGTTGACACCTGGGTAACTCGGCAACCTGATCACTGGTCCTCCGTAGTAGTCTCGGACGTCCTAGAGAGCATAGTCCATCTCTGCTGTGTCCTGGGAGTCTCTCGGGTACGGGTGTAGCTGTGGAAGTAGCGTCAGAGGTAGCTCGAAGGTCTCTGCTCGCAGACGCGACCTCTTCTTCGGTGGTAGCTGTGCTGAGATCTCTTCCAACTCCGCCAGTCTCCGCTGGTCCTAGCAGCACGGTCTTGCTCCTCGTACACTCGTCCTCCAAGGTAGCACATGTGGTTGTAGTTGTGACGACTCCTCTTTTACAAGTCCCAAACCCGCTCCTGGTAGTCTGCCGCTGCAGCTCCTACGGACTCCATCAGGTACTTAGCCTCCGCCAACCGCTCCCTGTCAGCACGGGTGGCCTCCGCCGTGGTCCGGTGCTTCTCCTTTGCGGCCTTCAACCGTGCCTCCAAGGTTGCGATCTTCACGGCGTCACGCTCTGAGCTAGCTCTGGCGGCTGCTTGTCCGAGCTGCACCAACTCACCGTTCCTCTGGTGGGACTACTCCAGTCGATCCTCCAAGTCCAGCTTCTCCAACTCTAGCTCCTGAGCGAGCTGCAAGGTCTTGTCCCACTTCCATCTTAGGAAAGTGATCTCACTGTCAGCCTAGTAGAGTGCCTAGTCATGTGCTAGGATGCATCAGTTCGCCATGTGCAACTTCTTGTCCTCCACCTCTGTGGTCACCTCGAAGTACTAAGCGTGGTCGTACGTGTCCCGGTGACTCGGGTCGTAAACCCTCGTCGGTAGAATGCTGAATGGGGTGTCCTTGAGCTTCTTCCCAAGCTGGACATAGACCTCCTTGAGTGCTCGACGTGCGCATACCTAGTGAGCCTCCATGGTGGAACTCTCAAAGCTGTGCACCTTGACTCCCTTGAACTCTGGAACTCGTGGGTCCACCGGCACCGTGACTGTCAAGAATGTAGAAGACTGGTCCAGCGGTCTCATGGTCCTCCCCTCGTAGCACACCTGGCCGGTCTCCACTCTTACCGTCTCCGGGCACTCCTTTAGGAGGTGGCAGAAACCTCCGGCCCACTTGTCGACCGACTCAAGTGGAATCCACGGTCGCTCCGCCATCTGCACAACATTGTTAGAGGGTAGTTAGTAAGGTAGTGTTGACAGTGAAAATCCGTCAACCTAGCCATGAGTTTACCTTCGGTGTTGGCATAAGTTTTATACCTTATCTATTTGTACTAACCTCCATGGTATAACAAGTTCACTTGTGCATGTCGGATTTGGAGTTTAGTGTTTATGCAGGGATTTAGTATTGAAAGCAAGACTTTCAGGATAAGTTCATCATGCACCTTGTGGCAAGACCTTGAAGCCCCGTACAAGTCATGCAATGAAGCAAACTTAACTCCAAGAAGTCAGGGACTTGATCTGAGAAGATGACAAACTCCGAGGACCTAACCAGAAAAGTGTCGAATCTTGCAAGACAAAGAGCTATGTCCAATTCAGAGAGAAACTGACGACAAAGGCCTACATGCAAAAGGGGGAAGGATCTAGGAAGCTCGGGAACCGACATCACGCAAAGGAGGCCGCGGGCCGTCCGGCCCAGCCCAGTCCAGGGCCCATTTGCCCCCTCCTTTGACCTAGCCGACATTCGAGCTATTTATAGCCCCGGGGTCGAGAGCCACGCATGATCGAATTCGTCATCAGCCGCCGAGGAGCAGAGAACAGAGGGACACCATCCCGGAGAGGAGACGGTCGAGCTGTGATACCCTAAAATTCCATCACTAAAATCACGTAGCAACTTAAACTAGTCTTAAGGATTTAAAGAATTTAAATTACTATTTAAAAGGAACTCTAAAATATTAAAGATAATTTAATAAACTTAGAGACAACAAGTGTATGTGCATCATCAGTTGGCTTGCATGGTTTTTGGTTGCTTGTGAAGTTTCTAAAAAGTCTATAAAATTCTTGGGAAAAAGTTTAAAAAAGTTTGAATTGAATTTAAGATGAAATTTGGTTTGAAAATGAAGTTTGAAAAAGGAAAAGAAAAAAAAAGAGAAAGCAGCCCGGCTCCTTTTCGGCCCAAGCGGCCCACCTAACCATACCGCGCCGGCCCACCCCTCCCTCTCTCTTTTCTTTTTCTTTTGCCGTCACAGACGCCCGGGCCCCACCTGTCAGCCTCCCTTTCTTCCCCTTCCTTTCTTCTTCCACCTACTCGCCGGCCCGCCGCTGCAGCCGCACGGAATCCGCCGCGCCCTGCCTTCTCCCCTTCCTTTCTCTCCCCTGCGAGCACGCCAATTAAGGCAATTAATCCCCCACTCAAATCCCCGGCCGTTTCCCCTTTTCCCCTTGCCTTCTTTACGCCCGGACGGCCCGCCGGCCATCAATGGCAAGCCGTCGGCCGCCCCGTCCCCTTACCGCTTCGCCTACCTCCCCGCGCCCCTACTTAAGCCCGTGCACGAGCTCCCGCGCCTCCCTTTGCACTCGCAACACACCAAAGCACGCAACCGAGCCCCAATTCCCCGCGCCACCGCTTCGGGTCCCCGCCACCGCCGTGCAAGCGCCGCCGTCGGCGAAGGATCACCTCCGCTGCCTCCCCTTCTCTTCTCTTTGGGTTCACCGGGGGGCTCATCAAGCTCAATTGGCTACGGTGTTCACGTCCTCGGAGCCCGTGGGCGCCGCGCCTCGTCCACACCGGAGCGCCGCCCGTCCTGCCGCCGTTGCCAAGCCCCGCCGCCGTTGAATCCTCTTCGTCTTCGAGCTCGCCCACTTCACCGTCGAACTGTGAGCATTAACTCCCGCCCAATTTCCCTTCCTTTCACGCACAGCAGCGTCCCCGCGAGCTCGCCGGAGCAGCCGCGCCGCCCCCTTCCGGTGCCGGGCCGCCGGGTGAGGCACGATCGCCCCCCTTGACCCCTCGGTCACGTGTGCATGCGCCCCCTCTACATTTTGCTCTAGCCCGTGGTCGGAGAGGTGGCCGGGAGCGCCGTCCGGGGCCAACGCCGGCGAGCTCCCGCCTCGCGCCGCCTCTCTCCGGTGACGCCGCCGCCGCCCTCGCGTGCACACGTCCGGGGCCATCGGATCTTGTGTGGACGGCCCAGATCGCGTACCCCTTCGGGTTATGCGGCCGGTCCACCGTGGCCTTTGCACCGGGCGCACGGCGCGGTCCACGGGACGCGCGCGCATCGGTAGCCGTTGGATCTGAGATCCACGGTGCCGCTCTGGCGATTTTGATTAAGAGTCCCTGAGCTTTTACAGTTTCACGAGCAGGTCCTTCCACCTATAGGTTTTCTCATGGATAGGTCCTGATTTTTATGTTTTAGCCCCTGGCCAGCCTAGATTCTTTATATAAAGGTCCTTTTTCATCCTTTTAGCATATAAACCCCTCTGATTTATTTTATAAATATGTTTAGCCCCTGATTTTATTTATAAACAGCCCTGTAAACTTAGTTTTCTTGCAGATAGGCCCCTGTAAACTGTTTTAATCATATCTTTCTCATTTTAACTCCGTTTTTAGCGTTCTATATACCGAAATGATCGTCTCGACGAGTAGAATCTTTTAAACAGTAAATTTACCAGTTTTGTTACTGTTTGGTGTACTGTTTTGTTTATTGTTTGTTGTTCATGTTTGACTCGTAGATATTGTGCCTATTTCGTCTGAGCTCCCTGTCGGAGGTGATCAGGAAGAGCCTGTCTTCGAGGAGGATTTCAATCAGCACGTAGAGGAAGGGAAGGGGCTTTTCCCCTCTGCGTAATCTTTTTGAACCTATGACACTGCATACTAAACAATATTTACGATTCCTGTTGTTATGCATAAACCTGATGGGCAAACACCTAGCTAAGGACTTGACTAGATGCTTTACCACTTTACATTGATTAACCCTGCTTAAACAAATGCTTGGGGTAGATAAATGCTTAGTTGCTCTACATGAGTTTGGTTATGCTTTGTTTATGTTATACATCTCCGTTTTGCTTATATAATGTGTTTGTGCTTAAAACAAGATAATTTGATTCATAATCGGAACATGGAGAACCACCCAAGATAACAGTACAACCACAGTCCACATGGCTCTGGCTTAGCCAATTAATTAGGAGAGTGGGTTAGCTGATAGCTCTTTTCCGAGAGGGGCACAGGGGGCCGGAGTTGAAGGGGTATAGCCCGGTTCTTTTGGGGTAGCAGCCTTGGCTAAGGTGCCGACCATTAGGGAGGGTTATGGTCCGCTCCTTCGTCGTAATCGTTGCGGGCTGTTGGTTTCTCTTCTTTCCTTTGTAAAGGCTTCGTAGTGGACCCCTAGCCACTCACCTTGGAAGTGTTTAAGGGTCTAGCTAACCTGGCAAGATGGGGAACACGAGCTGTGGGTAAAGTGTACAACCTCTGCAGAGTGTAAAACTGATCGATCAGCCGTGCTCACGGTCATGAGCGGCTTGGACCCTCACATGATTAATAAAACTTGAAGATTAATGCAAATCATGGGTTTGTGGTCTGGTTTGAGGTTTCTTTTAAGGTTAAGTGGGTTGGTATACACTTACATCTAGTAATTAGGTACTTGCTAATAAAACTTGACCAACTTATAAAATGCTTACCGCTGTGAACCATAGCCTATCCTTGATAGCCTTGCATTGTTTCCCCCACTTGCTAAGCTCCAACCATAAGTGTGCTCACCCTTGCTTACCGCGGTTCAGAGGAGAACGTCGGAGGCGAGGACGAGTACTGGAGTGACTACGAGGAGTTCTAGGGCATGCGGATCCCCCAGTCATCATGCCTGTGGAAGTCAATGATGGAGTTGCTCGTCGTCGTTTAGTTATCGTCGTGTTCGGACCTTCGAGTCCACCCCTTTGGATGTAATAATGGTTATCATACTGGTTTAAACTCTTGTACGTTTTATTACAGCAATGGTATTACTCTCGTTTTGTCTATCATGTGTGTGTAAATTGATCTTGGCGCACACGTGAGATGCATTCGGTTTCCTTGTAAAATCGGGTGTGACATAGTGGTACCAGAGCCGTGATGACTGTAGGTCGCAGCCTTAGTTAGAAATGGACGAAATTAAGGATTCATGTTCTAGAAAGCCTTATCATGCTTCAAATCATCTTATTTACGTATTAAAAATCTAATTTAATTTTGTTTATCATTTTAAACTGTCATTTTGATTTATTCTGTACTCTGAGATCAGTTTTTCTTTGACAGATGGCCAGGACTTACATGACCCCCCGCAAGAGCACTGGTGGGCGTTTTCCTTCTGGACAGCTGGCCCCTCGCCATCGTCTTGAAGATGTTGAGGAGGAACAGGAGGAGTTTCAGCCAGAGGTTGAGGTGGAAGAAGACCCAGAGGAGGTCCAGCCAGAAGAAGAAGAGGAGGATCCTGAAGAGATCGAGATGGAGGAGGAGGAGCCAGAAGAGGCGTTGGAACAGCCACAGCTGTACGATGGCACAGTGCTAGAGGCAGACGCAGATGGAGACATCGTGATCCCACCGGCGCCTGTAGTCAATGAGGAAGCACCCCCCGCACCCGCCGATCCGGTGCTCGATGATGAAGAAGGTGACCCAGAAGACTCCAGTGATGACAGTGTGGGTGAGGATGATGGTGACAATGCTGTTGGCAACCCAGAGGAAGATGAGGATCCCCGCTATCACGGAGCTGAATACCACAAACATTCTACTGAAGCTGAGAATGGACAGTTCTGCATTCTTCTGTGAGATGTTCTAAGGTATCTGGGATATACCATAAGGCCTCTCTATGTGACCAAGCATTTCAGTGAGCCCGGAATGAGGGATTACTACACCGCGAGTTTACATCGGGAAGCCTGCGAATGATACGAGAAGGATGGAGGTATCGCTCATCTCACCATAGCACAGCTCAGTTCTCTACGGATGACGCTGCGGTGAATGATGCAGCAAGGAGGGCGCTCTGGTCGGTCTGCCATGCAAATCGGGTGCAGTTGTTCCAATCGGAGTACCGCCATGTGCCTCGACGTGCAAGTGGCACAGAAGTGACCGTGGTGCCAGCAGGAGGCAATGATCGCATTGACGTCTTGGCACGGGTGACTGCTGCTCTGAACGCAGATCTGGAGGGAGCAACTTTGGAGATGAACAAGTATCATGAAGAGTTGCAGGCTGCTCAGGCGAAGATAGCACGTCTGGAAGCACAGCTGGCAGGACAGCGACTCCCTCAGGAAGTCATGCCATATCAGACTACAGCTTCCCCTCCGCGCAAGAGGCTTCGTTACGGCACTGATGAAGCCACCACTCGTCTTGGCTAGGATCCTAGGATGCTCGCCCTTATTATTTACCTTTCGCTAGACCGTTCCTGCGTGAACGTATTTGCTTGTAATAATGAATGCTGTTTGCAAACATGTTTGAGTTGGATCTTGGCTTGATTGTGAATTGTATTGTGGAGTGATGGCCACTATGCAATCTGAATTGTTAAGTTAATTAAAGAATGGTTTGGGTTTTATCGGTTGTCATTGCTTAATCTCTTATGCAAGATTGATTGGATCAAATCTGTTTTCGCAGTCATATGACCTACCAGTAATGTTCTATTTATAACTCAAGCTACAGAACTCCAAATGACATGAAACCAGTTGGGTTAGTTCACAAATTTAGAGGATGAATTTCTTTCAAAAATTCAAAGGTATACAATACTTATTCTGGATGTTATGCACAAAGTAATGAACATGTCAGAATCTGTAAATCTCTGCTGATATAGCTGTACTGTTTGAATTTTATCTCGAGTTATAGATGTCCAAATGAGGTGATTCCAGTTGGGATGGTTCCATAATTTTATACATCATAATCTGGTAAAAATTCGTGGTCATTGGATAACTACACAGAAAGTTATACATAATTCTTTGAGGGCAACAGAATCTGTCTTAACTGAAGAACATGATGTTATTTTATTTTGAGTTATCCTCTTATGCAATGATTCAAGTACAATTATCTGAGATATGATTTTTCTAATGGTCAGATGGTAAACACCAGGTCCGGAGGAGGTCAAGACGTGCCACCTGTGATCCGGGCACATATCGCAAATCAGCAAGACCCAGCACCACCCCCACCGATCAACCAAGCAATGGACCCAAACATGCAGCAATTCCTGGCAGCGCGCGTATGCAATCGATTCAAAACCTTACCAACACAGTGCAGCAGATGCAAGCCCAACAGAACCAGCCGCCACAGCCGATCCCTCCACCACCCCCGCCACCAAGGGACAGGCACAAGGAGTTCATGAGCCACCACCCCCTACATTTTCCCACTCGGCTGATCCACTGGATGCTGACGACTGGCTGAAAACTATCACCAAGAAGCTGGAGATCGTGCAATGCACTGACAGGGAGATGGTGTTGTACGCTGCTGGAAGACTTGTGGGGCAGGCCGCAGATTGGTGGGATGCGTACTCAACTGCTCATCCCAACAGGCATAACATCACTTGGCGGGAGTTTCGCGACAACTTCCGTACTTACCACATTCCTTCAGGGGTTCTCAAGCTTAAGTAGAGGGAGTTCTTGTCACTGGGGCAAGGCAATATGTCAGTGACTGAGTATCTGGACAAGTTCACTCACTTGTCACGCTATGCACCTGATGAAGTCAACACTGATCCAAAGAGGCAAGAAAGGTTCCTGGATGGCTTGATTGGTCCTTTGAACTATCAACTGCAGAGTCACATCTTCCCAGACTTTCAGACGCTGGTGAATAAAGCTATTGGGCTAGAAAGCAAGAGAAAGGAGATGGGTGAACAGAAACGCAAGTTTCAGTCTCATGGGCAGTCCAGCAGTAACACCCGTCCCCGTTACAGTTCTCAGCAGAGCCTGACTCCATATCGTCCTGGTGGTCAAGGTGGGAGGTACCCACAGAACATGCAGCTGCAGCGCTCGTTTCAGCCACAACGCTTCAATCCTCAGACACCCGCAGCACCTACCCCTCGACCGAGTCGTCCTAGCAATAACTCTGGGGCACCTGTCAGAAACACCAACCCTGTTCAGCCTGGTGGATGCTTCAAGTGTGGAGAGCTGGGGCATTATGCTAACAATTGTCCCAAGAGGGTGATGCAGACTCCGCGAGAGAGACAATGGAAACGGATCGGGCAGCCATCTTCACGGGCTTGTACTCCACGGACACCCGGCAAGAAGAGGCCGGCGGAGTCATGTGCGTGGCCGAGTCAATCATGTATCGGTGGAGCAAGCTCGGAATGATGCCGGCGTGGTATTGGGTACGTTTTTCGTCAACTCGTACCTCGCTACCGTATTATTTGATTCAGGAGCATCACATTCATTTATAACCGATCAATTTGTGGCAAAATATAACTTATCTATGAGCACAATGAAGAACCCACCGATAGTTAGCACTCCGGGGGAGAAATGAAAAGCGGTCATATATGCCCACAAGTAAAGATTAATATCATGGGGGTAGACTTTCTTGCTAATCCGGTAGTTCTAAGATCATGGGGAATAGATGTCATTCTTGGTATGGATTGGTTAAGGAGTTGTGATGGAGTTATTCAAGGTGTCGGAAGAGGTCGATCTTGTTAACCGGTCCTCAAGGGGAGAGAGTAGAATATGTGAGTGCACCCTCATCCAAGGAAAGGAGTTGTGAACTCGTTGAAGGCAAGGCCTTGGAGGATATAAGGGTAGTGAATGAATTTCCCGAGGTGTTTCCGGAGGATTTGCCGTGTATGCCACCCGAACGTGACATTGAATTTAGTATTGAACTTATACCTCGGTAATCGCTCCCATATCTAAAAGACCATATAGAATGGATGTTAAAGATCTAGCTGAATTAAAGAAACAAATTGAAGAACTACTTAGTAAAGGGTTTATCCGTCCTAGTTCATCACCATGGGGAGCCCCCACACTCTTCGTTGATAAAAAGGATGGATCTAGGAGGTTGTGTATAGACTATCGATCGCTTAATGAGGTTACTATCAAGAATAAATACCCTTTACCTCGGATTGAGGATTTGTTTGATCAGATGAGAGGAGCTAAGGTCTTCTCTAAGATAGATCTTAGATCAGGTTATCACCAGTTAAAAATCCGAGTGGAGGACATACCAAAGACAGCATTCACATCTAGATACGGGTTATATGAGTTCACCGTGATGTCCTTTGGCTCGACCAATGCACCAAAGATACTTTATGTATTTGATGAACAAGGTATTCATGGAGTATCTGGATAAGTTCGTTGTGGTATTCATTGATGACATACTAGTATTCTCTCGTAGTGAGGCGAGAACATGTGGAACATCCGAGGCTTGTGTTACGAAGCTACGGGAACATCAATCGTATGCCAAGTTCAGCAAGTGTGCTTTACGGTTGAAGCAGTCTCTTTTCTCGGACACATCATCACAGATGGAGGCATAGCAGTCGATCCAAGCAACGTTCGGGATGTATTGAACTGGAGTCCGCCTAAGAATGTGCCAGAGATCAGAAGTTTCCTTAGACTTGCAGGATACTATCGGAGGTTCATTGAAGGATTTTCTAAGATAGTGAAGCCACTTATCACTCTGCTCGAGAAAGGAAGAGAATTCAAGTGGGATGAGAAGTGTCAGGATAGTTTTGAGGAGTTGAAGAAGAGGCTCACTACAGCACCTCTGTTGATCATGCCAGACATACACAAAGGGTTCGATGTATACTGTGATGCCTCTCGGCAAGGTTTGGGATGTGTGTTAATGCAAGAAGGAAAGGTAGTAGCTTATGATTCAAAACAGTTAAGGAAACATGAGCAGAACTACCCTACTCATAATCTTGAGTTAGCTGCGGTTGTTCACGCATTGAAGATTTGGAGACATTATATGATTGGGAACAAGTGCAAGATCTTTACTGACCATAAGAGTCTGAAGTATATCTTCACTCAGAAGGATTTGAATTTGAGGCAAAGAAGATGGCTAGAGTTAATCAAAGATTATGATTTGGATATCCAGTACCATCCAGGAAAGGCAAATGTTGTGGCAGATGCTTTGAGTCGGAAGGGACAGACTAGCATGCTTATAGGACACCTATTACTTCAGGAGCTATGTTGGGAGATGGCACAGCTTAACTTGGGAATGGTTGCTTCAAGTGAGACCTTGACGTTAGAAATTGAGTCGACACTTGAGAAGGATATCAGAAAGGGACAGTTGACTGATGACAAGATTACGGAATACCGGAAGTTGATCAAGTTAGGCAAAGTTCCAGAATTCAGGGAAGATGAGCAAGGAACAGTGTGGTTTAAGAACAGAATCTGTGTACCTGAGATCAAGGAGTTGAGAGAAGCTATTTTGAAGGAAGCACATGATTCAGCTTACTCTATACACCCTGGAAGCACCAAGATGTATCAGGACTTGAAGCAGAGATACTGGTGGTATGGGATGAAGAAAGATGTAGCAGCTCATGTAGCTTTGTGTGATGTGTGTCAAAGAGTGAAGGCTGAGTATCAAATGCCAGCAGGATTGCTTCAGCCTCTGAAGGTACCTGAGTGGAAATGGGAAGAAATCGGTATGGATTTCATAGTGGGATTACCTCGTACTCGCGATGGGTATGACTCTATCTGGGTTATTGTGGATAGATTAACCAAGGTAGCGCACTTTATCCTAGTGAAGACGACCTATACAGGAGTGAAGCTAGCTGAGTTGTACAATTCAAGGATAGTGTGTTTGCACGGGGTACCGAAGAAGATAGTGTCAGATCGAGGCACACAGTTCACTTCACGGTTTTGGCAGAAGTTGCATGAATCCATGGATACAAAGTTAAACTTCGGCTCGAAGATACCATCCTCAGACAGATGGACAGACGGAAAGAACAAATCAGATACTCGAGGATATGTTGAGAGCTTGTGCGTTGAAGAACAGTGGCAGTTGGGATAAAAGTTTGCCTTATGCAGAGTTTGCTTATAACAACGACTATCGATCCAAAGATCAAAATGGCACCTTTTGAAGCTCTGTATGGAAGGAAGTGTAGAACACCGTTGTTTTGGAACTAGACTGGTGAAAGACAACTCGTTGGACCGACAAAGATACGATAAGCGAGAAAAGCAAGTTGAAATCATAAGGGAGAATCTTAAAGGAAGCACGGTCAAGACGGAAGAGTTATGCTCGATCCTCGGCGAAGAGAAGTGATTTTGGAAGTCGGTGATTATGCATACCTCGAGTGTCACCTATTCGGGGATTACGAAGGTTTAATGTCAGAGGGAAGTTATCACCTCGATTTATCGGACCTTTCAAAATTTTGGAACGGAAAGGAGAAGTAGCATACCAGTTAGAGCTGCCAGCACAGTTATCAGGAGTTCATGACGTGTTTCATGTATCACAACTGAAGAAATGTACAAGTGAGGTTGGGATAGAACCAGTATAGTTAGAGGATATTCAAATGGAGAATGACCTGACATACAAAGAATACCCCGTTAAAATCTTGGATGTGTCAGAAAGAGTTACCAGGAGTAAGATCATTAGAATGTGTAAAGTGCAGTGGAGTCATCATACTGAGGAAGAGGCAACTTGGGTAAGAGAGGATGAACTCAAGGAAGACTTTCCTCAGCTGTTCTCTAAGTCTTCTGAATCTCGGGACGAGATTCTCTTTAAGGGGGTAGGATTTGTGACACCCTAAAATTCCATCACTAAAATCACGTAGCAACTTAAACTAGTCTTAAGGATTTAAAGAATTTAAATTGCTATTTAAAAGAAACTCTAAAATATTAAAGATAATTTAATAAACTTAGAGACAACAAGTGTATGTGCATCATCAGTTGGCTTGCATGGTTTTTGGTTGCTTGTGAAGTTTCTAAAAAGTCTAAAAAATTTTTGGGAAAAAGTTTGAAAAAGTTTGAATTGAATTTAAGATGAAATTTGGTTTGAAAATGAAGTTTGAAAAAGGAAAAGAAAAAAAAGAGAAAGCAGCCCGGCTCCTTTTCGGCCCAAGCGGCCCAGCTAACCATCCCGCGCCGGCCCACCCCTCTCTCTCTCTTTTCTTTTTCTTTTGCCGTCGCTGACGCCCGGGCCCCACCTGTCAGCCTCCCTTTCTTCCCCTTCCTTTCTTCTTCCCCCTGCTCGCTGGCCCGCCGCTGCAGCCGCGCGGCATCCGCCACGCCCCGCCTTCTCCCGTTCCTTTCTCTCCCCTGCGAGCATGCCAATTAAGGCAATTAATCCCCCACTCAAATCCCCGGCCGTTTCCCCTTTTCCCCTTGCCTTCTTTACGCCCGGACGGCCCGCCGGCCATCAATGGCAAGCCGTCGGCCGCCCCGTCCCCTTCCCGCTTCGCCTACCTCCCTGCGCCCCTACTTAAGCCCGTGCACGAGCTCCTGCGCCTCCCTTTGCACCCGCAACACACCAACGCACGCAACCGAGCCCCAATTCCCCTGCGCCGCCGCCTCAGGTCCCCGCCGCCGCCGTGCAAGCGCCGCCGTCGGTGAAGGATCACCTCCGCTGCCTCCCTTCTCTTCTCTTTGGATTCACCAGGGGCTCATCAAGCTCAATTGGCTGCAGGTTCACGTCCTCGGAGCCCGTGGGTGTCGCGCCTCGTCCACGCCGGAGCGTCGCCCGTCCTGCCACCATTGCCAAGCCCCGCTGCCGTTGAATCCTCTTCGTCTTCGAGCTCGCCCGCTTCACCGTCGAACTGTGAGCATTAACCCCCGCCCAATTTCCCTTCCTTTCACGCACAGCAGCGTCCCCACGAGCTCGCCGGAGCGCCCGCGCCGCCCCCTTGCGGTGCCGGCCGGCGGTGAGGCACGATCTCCCCCCTTGACCCCTCGGTCACGTGCGCATGCGCCCCCTCTACATTTTTCTCTAGCCCGTGGTCGGAGAGGTGGCCGGGAGCGCCGTCCGGGGCCAACGCCGGCGAGCGCCCCGCCGCGCGCCGCCTCTCTCCGGCGACGCCGCCGCTGCCCTCGCGTGCACACGTCCAGGGCCATCAGATCTTGCGTGGACGGCCCAGATCGCGTACCCCTTCGGGTTATGCGGTCGGTCCACCGTGGACCCGTGCACCGGGCGCACGGCGCGGTCCACGGGACGCGCGCGCATCGGTAGCAGTTGGATCTGAGATCCACGGTGCCGCTCTGGTGATTTTGATTAAGAGCCCCTGAGCTTTTACAGTTTCACAAGCAGGTCCTTCCACCTATAGGTTTTCTCATGGATAGGTCCTGATTTTTATGTTTTAGCCCCTGGCCAGCCTAGATTCTTTATATAAAGGTCCTTTTTCATCCTTTTAGCATATAAACCCCTCTGATTTATTTTATAAATATGTTTAGCCCCCGATTATATTTATAAACAGCCCCGTAAACTTAGTTTTCTTGCGGATAGGCCCCCGTAAACTCGTTTTAATCATATCTTTCTCATTTTAACTCCGTTTTTAGCGTTCTATATACCGAAATGATCGTCTCGACGAGTAGAATCTTTTAAACAGTAAATTTACCAGTTTTGTTACTGTTTGGTGTACTGTTTTGTTTATTGTTTGTTGTTCATGTTTGACTCGTAGATATCGTGCCTATTTCGTCTGAGCTCCCTGTCGGAGGTGATCAGGAAGAGCCTGTCTTCAAGGAGGATTTCACTCAGCACGTAGAGGAAGGCAAGTGGCTTTTCCCCTCTGCATAATCTTTTTGAACCTATGACACTGCATGCTAAATAATATTTACGATTCCTGTTGTTATGCATAAACCTGATGGGCAAACACCTAGCTAAGGACTTGACTAGATGCTTTACCACTTTACCTTGATTAACCCTGTTTAAACAAATTCTTGGGGTAGATAAATGCTTAGTTGCTCTACATGAGTTTGGTTATGCTTTGTTTATGTTATACATCTTCGTTTTGCTTATATAATGTGTTTGTGCTTAAAACAAGATAATTTGATTCATAATCGGAACATGGAGAACCACCCAAGATAACAGTACAACCACAGTCCACATGGCTCTGGCTTAGCCCATTAATTAGGAGAGTGGGTTAGCTGATAGCTCTTTTCCGAGAGGGGCACAGGGGGCCGGAGTTGAAGGGGTATAGCCCGGTTCTTTTGGGGTAGTAGCCTTGGCTAAGGTGCCGACCATTAAGGAGGGTTATGGTCCGCTCCGCCGTGCTTGAATCGTTGCGGGCCGGTGGTTTCTCTTCTTTCCTTTGTAAAGGCTTCGTAGTGGACCCCTAGCCACTCACCTTGGAAGTGTTTAAGGGTCTAGCTAACCCGGGCAAGATGGGGAACACGAGCTGTGGGTAAAGTGTACAACCTCTGCAGAGTGTAAAACTGATCGATCAGCCGTGCTCACGGTCATGAGCGGCTTGGACCCTCACATGATTAATAAAACTTGAAGATTAATGCAAGTCATGGGTTTGTGGTCTGGTTTGAGGTTTCTTTTAAGGTTAAGTGGGTTGGTATACACTTACATCTAGTAATTAGGTGCTTGCTAATAAAACTTGACCAACTTATAAAATGCTTACCGCTGTGAACCATAGCCTATCCTTGATAGCCTTGCATTGTTTCCCCCACTTGCTGAGCTCCAACCATAAGTGTGCTCACCCTTGCTTACCGCGCTTCAGAGGAGAACGTCGGAGGCGAGGACGAGTACTGGAGTGACTACGAGGAGTTCTAGGGCATGCGGATCCCCCAGTCATCATGCCTGTGGAAGTCAACGATGGAGTTGCTCTTCGTCGTTTAGTTATCGTCGTGTTCGGACCTTCGAGTCCACCCCTTTGGATGTAATAATGGTTATCATACTGGTTTAAACTCTTGTACGTTTTATTACAGCAATGGTATTACTCTCGTTTTGTCTATCATGTGTGTGTAAATTGATCCTGGCGCACACGTGAGATGCATTCGGTTTCCTTGTAAAATCGGGTGTGACAAGCTAGTTGACTAGGGTTACCCTAGCCGACGTGGGAACCTTACACAGAAGACCACGTCGGAGTTCCCGGAGCTAGAAGCAAGATCAAGGTAGGATCCCGGTGGTGATCTTGTTTATGTATCATTGTATTAGTTGAATTATCAAGTTGAATCTATTTCTAGCGATCAAGTGTTTCTTCAAAGATTTCGTTTTTCGATCGGCTTTGCTTGTTCTAGATCTATTCTGGAGATAGATCACATAGGGTGTTCTTGTAGCCGCGGTGGCTAGAGGTACACACCGGATCTTCCAAAAGAACTCGACTTGTCCTTGGACTCGCCCTATACTACCCGCATGAGTAGGGATACGTTGTGACAGAATGGGTGTTCCAAAAGGCGGGCGTTTTCGGAGTTGGACGGGAAACCACGATTTAAAGATGCTTCTAATAAGATTTGATTTGCTACTTCTTCTCTTGTTTGGAACTTCAACAAAAGGCTTAACCCGATCTCTCTAGATCGGTTTATCTACCCTATCTATCTTTGTTATCTCTGGTCTTTAGTAGATTAGATTAGTTTCGTGTTCTTTATCTAGATGCATTAGGGTTTCTCTTTATCGAAGATTGAAGTTGCTTGGCTTTACTAGATCATCTTTTGTGTCACACATTTGTTCCACAGATTCGATACCTTGGGTTCACCACTCGAGGGAAGAAGGGTCCCTTGACTACGACGGGAGACTTGTCCGCTTGCAAGTCTAAACGAACTTTGATACAACTATTAACCATCAACAGGTAGTTGGTTAGAGTTAAATGAGAAAATGCATATATGTAAGTGTAGATATATACACACGGAAGTCAAGGGGATTTATATAGAGTTTCAAGGTTCAGAAACGGCTTCCTAAGCTATCGACCATTCCTAGGGCTCATCCTATGGTCAAGCATGGCTCTGGTACCAACTGAAACGAACCGGATTTCCATGGACAGAAACCCGACTCTTTGCACCTTGGTGGTAGTCCCGGGAGGGCTACCACGTGCAATCCCCTGTCTCAGAAATACCAAAAATCCATACAGAATGAAAACAAATAGAGTACAACATTTATTTATTACAATAATCAGAGTACATCTTTCACCACATGCTGGGTACAAGTCCAATAGGACTGAATAAAATAGAAAGAAAACGTCTAGTAGTGGCTCCATGCAAGCGCGGGAAACTCCATATCCGTAGGCAACTCGAGCGTAGGAAGAGTCCTAGTCCTCCCATTTGTCGTTGTCTAAGTCGTGTTTGGCTTTGTGTAAGAGACACCATGATCTACCCGATAAGCGGGTAGGTCATGTCAGCTTCCCAATAAAGAGGCAAAAGCGGTGTAAGTTCTACTATGTAGGATATAATTCTACTCTGGTTGTAGAAGGCTTAAGCAAAGCAGCGAAGCAACATTCAAGCTAAGCAGAGATATGCAGTGAGGTCGACACCTCGGGGAAGCTCACGCTTCCGAGGTCCACACCTCTGGGGTTCACACCCCGCTCAAGGATTCCACACCAAAACACTAGATCACAACAGTGATCCAGCTCCCAACTTGCCGAGGCGAAGTCTACTAAGGGGGAAAACCGTCTCCCCTCACGATCACACCGATTCGCCTACAGGTGGGGTGCTATCCACTAAGAGTCTCACCCCGCACCCCCGCCCAATACAAGGTGGGCGGTTTGTACAGTAAAAGTCATCTGAGGCAAGCTCAACTTACGGTCGGTCCTTAAGGGCCGAGAGCGAGCACTCCCCAACTCCATCTGTTCAACACGGCGCTCTGGTAAGAGGCCAGATCGCATCTTCTCGAGGCAGGCATTCTCAAGTAACCGATCGGATCGCTCCCGCCAAAACACGTCAAGGAGGAACGTGCCCTGAACTCATGCTAGAACACACCGAGATCTCTCGCATCTCAGTCCAAGCCCAATATACCATCCATAGTCAAGCAACAAAAGTATGGATAGTTGGTATAAGGGACTAGATAGGGGTATGTAGCTAGTCCCGAGGTAGGTAGAACAAGGAATCAGGATATAACAAATTATCAAGGCAAGGCTAACCAATTGGATGTGCAATTCATCCAAGCAATGCATATAAAGTAAAGCACTAGCATCTAAATATCAACATGGGATCTACATGGTAGGGAGTGACATGACACCTTCGTTGTCGTTGGAGTAGTCGTTGTCCGGGGCAGTGTACTCGGGGTCCTCCGCGTCCTCCTGTCTAAGCTCGGGTCTGTGGCATGAGATTCGACGCGTACGTAATAAATCGGTAGACATCTAAGCAATAACTCCAAATAGAAACCTCTTTTTAGAAAACCCAAAAGAGCTCAAACTACCTACAAACAGCTAGGTTTTGAAATTATGAAATTATAGAAATTAGTTTTATATTTTTCTGAGCTTCCTATAATTAGTTATGATTTTTCAAAGGTTAACATCTTTTAAAAAACATTTCTGAAATCATTTTGAAAATAGAAAAGGATTTTTAATAAAAAGGGCGCTGACGTCAGCATAACGTCAGCAGTCAGCGGTTGATGGGCCTTTAATGGGCCGAAAGTGGCCAGTGTGGGCTCCTGTCGGGCTCAATTGAGCATCGACGGCCACGACCCACGGTGGGATGCAGCCCAAAGAAGTAAGGAAAGTTCAGATCCGGCCCATGCAAAACCCTGGGCTTGTTGGTCACCCCCGCCCCTGCGGCGCCGCCCGCCACCCGTTCGATGGTATGCCGGCGGCCAATCGTGGCGACAACGCCCTGCCTTAACGGCAGCGCGGCCCACCGGCGTACTGTGACAACACGCCTAGGAAAATACCGTACTATCGTCTAAACCAATCCACTTTTGTCTTTAGGCAATAATAAAGTATTGTCCTGTCGTTAGTCGCCGGGTTAACGCCCGGTAAATCACTTATATAGCAACAAGGATCGACATATATGCATTAAAACTCACATGAAGGCGAGTCCAGAGATACAACATAATTAACATCCGAAATTTACCCCCAAGGGTTTAATTATTACAAAACGAAGTCTTTGGCACGACAACGAAGTTTAGAGTTTTTAAAACTGCGGAATTAGACTAAGCAAAAAGCGAGAACACCACGGGAGGCCAGCCATGATGCCTTCATTCATTATCCTCTTCCCATTCCAACTCCCAGACGGGCGGGATCTCTCCGGGCCACACATCACCAAAGGAATTACCTGGAGAAATAGATTATAGCAAGATTGAGTATACTAATACTCAGCAAGACTTACCCGTCGGTGATAACTACTTCACCGACTCTAGACATGAAAGGCTTTTGGCCACCGTGTTTCTTTTGTTGAAAAGTAACAAAGAGTATGTCCTTACTTTCAAGATTTTAGCACAAGTTCTAGTAGGTTTATTCTTTTCTAAATTAGCCATCTAGTACAGACAAGGTTGTACCATACAATTAATCAAGCATAATATTCATCAACTTCCATCATTAGGGACCTCATGGCTAGTGGAGTAAGTAGTCTCAGATAACGGTGAGAGGCTGACAATCGATTGATTCAAACCTTGCAAGGTACACCTAAACACACAGTGGGATGTCCCTGCGAGGAAAACCACCAAACGGTTCCCAAAAAACCTCGGGTCGGGATAAAAGGCCACAGTCTTTGGTGCAGGCTATCCGGTATACCCCGTGAAGCACCCGGACTCACCATACACCACCGGTAGCCAGCCGTGAGACGCATCCCAAGAGTAGTAACAGTTAAATCCCTAACCGTCTCATTAAGGTACTAGTCTTACCGGTCCCATTCCCGACAAGTGCTTACTACGTTCAAACACTTAACCCACAATAGCCATTGGACCGGAGTCCACATCCCATGCTCTTACCACATGAGCAATCCATTTAAGGAGATCTTATGATTCCTATCTAGGAACCTATTCTCGCAAGTGACATCATCACCCGACTTGTAACGGTCCTATAGCTTAGTAGCTATCGACCTATCATACTAGCAGGGACACAGGTACCTAGGGATCATGCATCTAAGGTTCCATACAACTCCTGAACTTAAATGCACAAGCATCCATAGATAATTGCAATAAAATTTTGAAATACTATGTTAAATGCACCGAGGCTTGCCTTCGTGAGCAAAGTTAGCCTGAGCACCCTCGGCGTCGTCGAGTACTTCCAAGTAATGCAGTGCAGCTTCCGCTTCTCCTTCCTCGGCTTCCGGCACGAGCGAGTAGTCACTGTGAGGAAGATCTACACAGAATGCAATGCAGGGTTCAGGTGAGGTGATAGATTATTTGTCTTATCCAACTCTTGTTGGCCTTATTCACCTTAACAAATAATTAATTTCTAATTTCTTTTTTTCATGAAGGTTATTCTTGATACGTGTTTTATTCTTTTAATTAAATACTTAATTCATGTTTCCTTTTTATAGTTCTTATTTCATGTGAAGATTTAATACTTCACCTTTCACTGGCAAAGGTGTGTACAAAGATAATTAATTAATTACATATAATTCTTTAAACAACAAGGGTGTATTCTTAGATCTTATGTAAGTTTTGCAACACTTCACAAAAAGGGGGTAAAAGAATTAAAAAAGCATTTTCCTAACTTAATCAAAACATTAATTCTTTATAAGCCTCCAAGCTTTTTATTAAACAACAAGTCACTAAAGATTCAGTGGAGGGTTTCTCAAGCATCAAAACACGTATACTAAGCCACTGCACACACATGCAAGGCTTGGAAAGCTAGAAAATTATTTATTTTGGAAATGACAAAAGCTAGCTAGCAATTCAAGTTAAATGCATACAAAAATAAATAAGCATCCAATTTCTCCAAACTTCCTCACACATGTTTTCTAGTCCTAAACCATCCTAGGAAAGCAGCAAGTACACCTAGAACTACTACTGATCCTGCATTATTAAATTATAAAGGAAAGCATGCATATATTAAGAATAAATACTTCTGATCATTCAAAAATTGTGATTAATCCTCAAGAGGTGTATCTTGACGTAACAAGAGAGCATGCAGAAGTTGGGCTCAAGAACATAATTATGTTTAGCTACAAAAATCATCTAGACAGATTCTGCACAAATGGAAAATACTTCATATAAAAAGATTTGCGTCATAACTTTGTGCAATTTTTGGTACCGAAGCTAGTCATAATATCACACACAAGATATCCAAAAATTAGATATAGAGGACTTGTAGATTTTGAGATATCACAAATCTAGTTTTTTCACATTTCTATTTTTCATGCCAAAAATATTAAGAAGCAGCTTAGGTGAGTATAACAAAAGTTGTTGTGCTCATCACTAGGAGTCTAGGAAAATTGAGTTTGCAATTTTTTTGAATTTTCTACAATTTTCTAGATATTTTACAAGTTTCAGCATAATCCTTTTACTATTGAATACGAGATTTTGCGCTGAGGCCCCTGGAAAGAATTAGACCCTCACAGATATACCCTCGGTTCGCGGATTAGACCCTGGTAAGAAATGGGGGCTTGCAATTAGGTCCCCGGCATGGTCGCCGGCGGCTCCGGCCTAAATTCCGGCGAGGAGCTCACCGGGGAGGGTAGGGAACGGGTGGAAGGTGGTCCGGGGTTTACCACGGGCCGGTTTGGGGTCGAAGTTGGGACGGAGGGGTGCCCGGCGGTAGGGCTCCGCGGCCCGGCCGCGGGAGCGACTGCTCCGGCGAGGTGGATGGCACGCCGGTGACTACGGGCAGTCGGTGAGCTATAGTAGGTGCAAGGGGAGGTATAGGGGGTTCGGTTGGGCATGCCTGTTCAGAACTCGGGCTCGCCGCGGCAGCCTCCAATGGCACCGGCGGAGCGGCTCGGGCTGTGGAACGGCAGGCGCGCGGGGATGCCCTGCGGTGCCCTTTTTATAGCGGTTGTGCGCCCTCTTGCGACGTAGAGAACAGCGAATGGGAGGGTTGGGATCCTGACCACGGGCAGCACGGCAGGGAACGGACCGGCGGTCCATGGCGGCGTGGCCGA
The DNA here is from genome assembly GCA_947561735.1 of Cenchrus americanus. NCBI lineage: Eukaryota > Viridiplantae > Streptophyta > Magnoliopsida > Poales > Poaceae > Cenchrus > Cenchrus americanus. Next base: position 217,102,601 of record OX387245.1, on the reverse strand, counting down.
CCGGCGAGGAAAGACGCGGCACGTGGCAGGGGAGGACTTCAAGGCGCCTCGGAGTGCTCCCGGCCTCGGGAAGAGGCGGCCTCGGGAAGGCGCGGGCGGGCCGGACGCCAAGGCGGCGGTCGGCGCGTGCGCGGGTGCGCCGACGCGCTAGAGCGCGGGCGGCGTCGAGGCCTGCCTGAAAGTGTCAATCTGGCAAAGTTTGACTGAAATTAAATCAAATTTTTGCAACTAAAGTGCACCAAGAGATGAATAGGAAAGTTGTAGAGCTCACTACCCTCTAAAACTTTTACAAAGGCTCTAGGGTGTTTTTCTTAACGGATTTTGTATAAATTGCAGCCAAACTTTGATTATTGCTTTGTTTCAGTGAACAGGAGGTACTATCATTTGGGTAAGTTTTTCACCTTTTTCCACTCAAAATTTCAAATGCCAATCTACATGAAAGTTGTGTCCCTCAACAAACTAGACAACTTTCATATTGGTAGATTTTGAAGTGTTTAGGTGAAATTTGGAGAACAAGGCAAAAGTTCTGGAAGACATTCACTGACGTCTGGGTTTAAGAGGGGTTTGACCGTGTCTTTGACCAAGGGTTGACCTTGAGGGTGTGTTGACTTGGTCAAGGGGTCAATAGGTGTTGTCGGCTCGGTTTTCGAGGTGACGACCTAGGTTGACCTAGGTTTCACTAGTGTCAACCAGTTTGACTTGGCCGATCCGGCCATTAGCGTTAATGATGCTAATTAAAAACTTAGGGCGTCACTGCCTACCCCCTTAAGAAGAATCTCATCCTGAGATTCGAATTCCCAGGATAATATAGGGAAATAGGGAAGTGGTCCTCTAAGATTTTCTGAAATTACTCTGAGGGAGCAACACGATGGGATTCTTGGGCAAAGAGCATAACCACTATCGGTTCAAGATTAGCTCATAAGTGTAGTCAAAGACGACAAGAAATGGAAAGCTTTTGCATGAAGTTTACTTGCGAATGCAAGCAGAAAATATGGAGAGATAAATTCGTATAGGATCTTTTGAAAGAGCTTGCTCACATGTTATTTAGGTTGCATTGCAACCTTAGGTGGCATTGTCGTGCCACTACTGTGCAATGCTTTTAAACATTGGTGTGATGCACATGTTTATGGATACACGATGCACATGCTCATGTAGTATGGTGCTGATGATGCATGTTAGCACGACCCAGTTACCCACAAAATGAGTTAGTGATTGAGGTTACAATCGCCGATTGAGAAGGAGTACTGAAGGATCAGATGGCGACTAGAGAGGGGGGAGTGAATAGGACTCGGTAAAAATTCTTCTCAAAGAACCCGGCCTATACCCTAGTCGAAACCCGGTCACACACAAGCAATGGATCGTATCACACACCAACCGCCAAGACAACGAGGTTATGGATCAACCTCTTGTCCTAGGAATGATTCCTTGAAGCACACGCGGAAGCACAAGAAAGGAAGGAAGGAATCGAACCAAGAAGCAAAGCATACAGGCTCCGGCGGACCATCCGGCCAGGAGGGGCGGACCGTCCGCACTGGCCACGCGGACCGTCCGCCGCTGCTGCCGCGGACTGTCCGCACCAACGCCGCGGACTGTCCGGCCCTACGCCACGGACCGTCTGATAAAGCACACAGAACCTCTAGAGATGACCCCGAATAACGGACCGTCCGCGGGGAGCTCGCGGACTGTCCGCCCAACACACGCGGACCGTCCGAAACTTCGTCCAACCAAAACTCAAAATCACGATGGATTGAAACGAAAGACGAGCAAGAACACGAAGAACACCTAACGAACACACACGGCGCGGACCGTCCGCGAGGCACGGATAGAGCAGAAAACAGCCCGACCTCGAAGGTCAACTCCCCCAAATCATCATCGGATTTCCCAAACGGTTGAAGCTGTGAAGACAAGGGTTTGGGGACTTGAAAAGCGTCACACAAGGATGCTATAGCCCAAAAATCTTGCCTCCTAACTCCCTAAATCACCGGGAATCGCGAATCCTTTGAGCACCACCAAAAACTAGAGCACCGAAAGAAAAACCTTGAATCGAAGTGGTTTCCCGGCGTTTGAGGGCACAAGATCAATCACAAAGATGCACGAGACATCTATCGATGTTTCCCTCAAAGAAATCCGGGGAGAAACCCACTCAAATCCGCGGAATAACACCAAGAACAAAGGCACGAAAATAAGCACAAAAAGACCACCGAAAACACAACTCCGAATCTTCTATACAAACCAGGAAAGATTGACAAGGTCTAGCATGCCGCCCTAGCATCCATCCCTCTCAACAAATCTCTCATGAAGCTCTCATGCTAGCCTAGAGAAAATGGAGAAGAAAATAGCAACGAAAAATGAGAAATGGGAGGGAGGAAATGAAACCCTAAGTCGCAGAGAGAGAGAGAGCCATCCACACACACTCATGGCTTATATATCAGGTCCCGCCGGAGTGGTAAATGACTCGACTACCCCTAACTTAACTACTGGCGATACAACCCACGTAGGGGCATTTAGGTAATGTTTGTGGGTCTTGCCATCGGACGGTCACGCCTTTGCCGCACCCCGCGGCCTCTCGACGCAAGCCATGTGATCCCACCGCGTGTCCTCCGCCTCGAAGCATCCCGACACGCCCGGATCCCGTCTCCGTCGTGTTGGGCCCTCGGACTTGGTTTTGAGGCCCAAACCAAGAAACCGTCCTCCGATGGTTTTGTGGGCAAACCACCAAACCCTGCGTGCTCGGTCCGGCCTCCCGCCAAACCACTTGACTCGACCGCCACCGTGCACCGGCTCGATTGTCCATGACTTCGTCTTGCTCGTATCGCCACCATGTGGCCCGCACCTAGTCCCGCTGTCCACCGGGTCCCTCGAACCGAGCGTACTTGTCTCTCCATCTCCCGAGGCCCCTCAAGGCCGAAGACCTTTCGCGCCCGTTCTTCACCCGCAACAACACGAACTAGGCCGCGGCCTACACCCGCGCACCGAGCCAAGAGTCGGTCCAACACCCGTTGTCAATCACTCATCACTGAGGAGCGGTCATCCATCGACCACTGGGACGCTCCTGGTCCTCAATCTCCCCCTTGATGAGTGCATTGACAACACACAACGCGAAATGAAATTCAGAGAAAGAAAGAAAGGAAGAAGAAAGAAAAAGAAAGAAGCTCAACTCATGACCAAAACCAAAGAAAGGCAGAGAAAGGTCAGAAGCCAAGCAAATCATAAACTCCACACTGAAAACAGCAAGAGAGCTCCCCCTGAACAAATGCAAGCTCCCCCTGAACATGTGGATGCAAACTTTCAAAAATTAGCTCACCTCTTCTGAATTTTCATTAAGCTCACCTCTTCTCCCCCTTGTTGACAATGTATGAATCAAGGAGAAAAGCAGAAATGTAAAACAAAGCATATAAACATCTACATGAGCTTCTCAAATAGGCCAAATCTAGTGTCAAAGGCTGGAAATGAGACAAATATCACATAAATGAATCATAGCATAGTCAAAGCATTGCCACAAGTAATATATGAAAATACAATCATGTGTCAAAGCAAAAATTTCAGATTGAAGCAGTTTTACCAAAAGAAGGCTCACTTCACATGTAAAAGCCTATCCATGTCACACTCGAGCCACAAACATGCTTACCACTCAGAGATCAAAAAAGGATAGCAAATTCTCAGCAAAAGATCATGGCAAACACCCATAAAGCAAAGCATGTCATGTCAAAGCGCCTGAGCCATGTGTCCACTTCGGGGAGACTTCTCCACTGGTGAACATCATGCAACATGTTTTGCACCCATATGTGAAAGATAAGACATTTTAAGCATAGACATGATGGATGGAGCATTTTTCAAGCATACACACTTCTTTTCAAGATTAATTCATTTCATGGTACATGAAGTGCCTTTGCGGCAAAAAGAAGCTTATGCTCCCCCATGAAAGCAACATAGGCTAAACATTCACAATGATATTCGGTCTTTGGCCCAAATGCAAGAAAAAGGCATCCAAGCACAATCTAAGCATGAAAAGCACATTTAGACCAAAACGTGACATGGATACACTACTACACATGAGTGGAGCACATTTCACAAAAAAATTAGTCAAGATTAGCATTTATTTCAAAAAGGGCTATCTCACAACATATATATCTCAAATATTCCAAGAGCATAGCCTCACATCACCATTTCTCTACACATATGACCAATATCTCATAAATAGCCAAAGAGACTGTAGCGTCCCTATGCAACACATGATTAAATTATGGAACTTTAATGCTTAATTGCTGTTTTATTCTTTATTTATGATGCTTATATCTTATTAATTGGGTTGGTATGAACTTACACTCTTTAGTAATCAGGTTGCTAATAAAATCTGACCAACTAAAATGCTAAAGTGCTTGAACCTTAGCCATCCACCATATGGCCTCACATGTTATGTTGTTCTCTCTTGCTGAGTACGATATGTGCTCACGCTTGTTTATTCTCTTGCATCTACAATACCCGGAATTGCTGCTCACACTGGGAGAACTTTGAAGATATTCCGTGAGATTTCCAGGAGTTCTAGGTGTGCGTAGTCTTCAGTCAGCTGCCTGTGGAGGCATTTTGTCCGCTGCGAGAACTCGTTATTTAAGATTCGTTTAAGACTATGGTTTGTAATAACTCTTTATTCGTGTGGCACTGATTTTGGTGTTCATAATGTCTAAGCGTGTGTGTAACTTCATCCTGGCGTACACATGATCAATGCATTCGGTTTTGCCTTTAAAACTGGCTGCGACAGAGACTCAAATAAGGCATATGATAGAAGCTCATCATCCTAAAATGCAATATGAGACAAATGCAACATGATATATGACAAAATGGCTATCCTACCATGGTTTGTACATCAAGCAAAACATGTATATACATCAAAGTAAAACATGGTATTATACATATGGTACAAGAAGAAACCCCCAAGAATCATCTAGAGAGGGCAACAAACCCCAAGTTCCCCCCGCAAGCGCACAAATGTAGCTTGGTCGAGAGGCTTTGTAAAGATGTCAGCTAGCTGATCTTGGGTAGGGACATGACTCAACACAATGGTTCCTTTTTCCACATTGTCCCTCAGGAAATGATACCTCACTTCTATGTGTTTGGTTCTGGAGTGAAGCACTGGGTTTTTGGCTACGCTTATGGCACTGGTGCTATCACAAAGAAGTGGGATCTAGGTGCACTCCTCACCAAAGTCTCTCAAAGTGTATGAAATCCACAACAGCTGGGAACAACAACTCGCGGCTGCAACATACTCCGCCTCGGTGGTAGACTGAGCTACACTAGACTGCTTGCGGAAGACCATGAAACCAACGAAGACCCAAGAAACTGGCAAGTACAAGAAGTAGACTTCCTCTTGACTCGACAACCAGCAAAATCCGCATCGGAAAAACCATGAAGAGAGAGAGTCGAGGAGGAAGAATACCAAAGGCCAAGACCGAGGGGGCGGGATCGTAGGTACCCGAAAATCCTCTTGACGGCCCGTCGATGTGATGTCCTCGGCGAAGCTCGAACACGAGCGCACAGACACACACTGAACTGTATGTCGGGCCTCGTCGCTGTCAAGTAGAGGAGGGAGCCAATCATGCTCCTGTACTCCCGCTGGTCCACTGGTTCCCCGTCCTCGTCCGCATCCAAAGTGGCCATACTCCCCATGGGAGTCGACATCGGCTTCACATCTTGCATCTGGAACTTCCTCAGCATGTCTTTCGTGTACTTGGTATGGTGCACAAATGTTCCGTCCTTCACTTGCTTGATCCGCAGCCCGAGAAAGTACTGCAACTCGCCCATCATGCTCATCTCGAACTCCCTACTCATCTCATCCGCTCAAAGAAAAGCGGGGAAGTCATTGGTACAAATATACACCTGGAATCCTTCTGGCAGTTGTGAACAAAATTAATAACTACGAAACCAGAGACCAAAAATTCTCGAATTATTGCAGCACTCAGCAAGATTATGAGACACATCTTTGGTATACAAAGATCCATTAGAAAGGTGAGGAAGGTGCTTTAACTAAGCAAGATTTTTGATCTGGTTCCGAGAAAGATAGCAGGACAGAGGTTGACTAAACCGAGCATAACCTGAGATAGACAAAAGTTATGACCATGAATTGTTGCGAGCAGGAACTAGATTTGATTTGGAGCACTTTTGTTTAACACACCTATTTTAATTACTCCAAGAACATGTTGTAAAAACAAGATGAACGAGCTTTTACAAAATTTGGGCAGCATAACATCAAGCATGAGAGGTACTCTAGTTTAGAAAACACACACTAGCAAATCTTCCTTAGAGAGCATACAAGGTTTTGTTTCGGGTCCATTTTAGTTTGTTTCGATTTTTAATATGCATGCAAGACGTCCTATTCGACCTCACATGGCCATCAAGCCAAACATCGATGTTAGTGCTGGTGGCAAGGCTTTTATTCGTCTCTCCCTATAATATCTGGTCGAGAGCTATATGGTACGCACTTAGCGACTAACGAAGCGTTGTTATGTACCTGCAGAAGAAGAACCTTCCATGCCAGCACATCACGAAAGCGTCCACATACATTACCGTTCACTATAGAAACGACATCCATGCATTAAGCCTCTGCATGGATAGCGTTCAACCTCGGACACCCTCCGTTTGAATGGAGTGTATAATTGCCTCGTATATTCGACATGCGGAATGCTCACATATGAAACACGTGGCGACAACACAACTTATAACCAGACGCGAATATGGGATCCGTGGAATGGATCACTCCATCAACCCTCGCAATTCCCGTGATGTGGCACAACACACGTTAAAACACGTGGCTCATCCAGTTTGGTTGTGCAAGAAAGTAAGTCTGACATAAAGTAAAGGTGCTGGCAGTTAGCAAAATAAACCATAGGTTAATAAGCCACCTGGAATAACCCAAAAATTCCCTCTAGGGCCTCTCGGTCTAGTTTATCCTTAACGGACCAACGTGTTTTTGGAAAATCAAACAATCTTGGCAAATTTTATTCCAAAAACCAGTGATTAAGGTTATTAATTAATCTCTTGTGCATATAATTGCTCTAATGCCAACTGTGACAACCCGCCCAGAAAAATAACGTACTATCGCCTAAACCAATCCACTTTGGTCATTAGGCAATAATAAAGTATCGTCCTGTCGTTAGTCGCCGGGTTAACGCCCGGTAAATCACTTATATAGCAACAAGGATCGACATATATCCATTAAAACTCACACGAAGGCCAGTCCAGAGATACAACATAATTAACATCCGAAATTTACCCCGAAGGGTTTAATTACTACAAAACGAAGTCTTTGGCATGACAACGAAGTTCAGAGTTTTCAAAACAGCTGAATTAAACTAAGCGGAAAGTGAGAACACCACGAGAGGCCAGCCATGATGCCTCCATTCGTCATCCTCTACCCATTGCAGCTCCCACCCGGGCGGGATATCTCTGCGCCACACATCACTAAAGGCATTACTTGGAGAAACAGATTATAGCAAGACTTACCCGTCGGTGATAACTACTTCACCAACTCTAGACATGAAAGGCTTTTGGCCACTGGGTTTCTTTTGCTGAAAAGTAACAAAGAGTATGTCCTTACTTTCAAGATTTTAGCACAAGTTCTAGTGGGTTTATTCTTTTCTAAATTAGTCATCTAGTACAGACAAGGTTGTACCATACAATTAATGAAGCATAAAATTCATCAACTTCCATCATTAGGGATCTCATGGCTAGTGGAGTAAGTAGTCTCAGATAACGGTGAGAGGCCGACAATCGATTGATTCAAACCTTGCAAGGTAGACCTAAACACAAGGTGGGATGTCCCCGTGAGGAAAACTACCAAATGGTTCCCAAAAATTTTCGGGTCGGGATAAAAGGTCACAGTCTTTGGTGCAGGCTATCCGGTATACCCCACGAGGCACCCGGAGTCACCATACACCACCGGTAGCCAGCCGTGAGACGCATCCCAGGAGTAGTGACAGTTAAATCCCTAACCATCTCATTAAGGTACTAGGCTTACCGGTCCCGTTCCCGACAAGTGCTTACTACGTTCAAACACTTAACCCACGATAGCCATTGGACCGGAGTCCACATCCCATGCTCTTACCACATGAGCAATCCATTTAAGGAGATCTTATGATTCCTATCTAGGAACCTATTCTCGCGAGTGACATCATCACCCGACTTATGTAAGTTTTGCAACACTTCACAAAAAGGGGGTAAAAGAATTAAAAAGGCATTTTCCTAACTTAATCAAAACATTAATTATTTATAAGCCTCCAAGCTTTTTATTAAACAACAAATCACTAAAAATTCAGGGGAGGGTTTCTCAAGCATCAAAACACGTATACTAAGCCACTGCACACACATGCAAGGCTTGGAAAGCTAGAAAATTAATTATTTTGGAAATGACAAAAGCTAGCTAGCAATTCAAGTTAAATGCATACAAAAATAAATAAGCATCCAATTGCTCCAAACTTCCTCACACATGTTTTCTGGTCCTAAACCATCCTAGGAAAGCAGCAAGTACACCTAGAACTACTACTGATCCCGCATTATTGAATTAGAAAGGAAAGCATGGATATATTAAGAATAAATACTTCTGATCATACAAAAATTGTGATAAATCCTCAAGAGGTGTATCTTGACGTAATAAGAGAGCATGCAGAAGTTGGTCTCAAGAACATAATTATTGTTAGCTACAAAAATCATCTAGACAGATTCTGCGTAAATGGAAAATACTTCATATAAAAAGATTTACGTCATAACTTTGTGCAATTTTTGGTACCGAAGCTAGTCATAATATCACACATAAGATATCCAAAAATTAGATACAGAGGATTTGTAGATTTTGAGATATCACAGATCTAGTTTTTTCACATTTCTATTTTTCATGCCAAAAATATTAAGTAACAGAGTAGGTGAGTATAACAAAAGTTGTTGTGCTCATCACCAGGAGTCTAGGAAAATTGAGTTAGCAGTTTTTTTTGAATTTTCTACAGTTTTCTAGATATTTTACAAGTTTCAGCATAATCCTTTTACTATTGAAGATGAGATTTTGCGCTGAGGCCCTTGGAAAGAATTAGACCCTCACTGATATACCCTCGGTTCGCAGATTAGACCCTGGTAAGAACTGGGGGCTTGCAATTGGGTCCCTGGCATGGTCGCCGGTGGCTCCGGCCAAAATTTCGGAGAGGAGCTCGCCGGGGAGGGTAGGGAACAGGTGGAAGGTGGTCTGGGGCTTACCACGGGCCGGTTTGGGGTTGAAGTTGGGACGGAGGGGCGCCCGGCGGCGGGGCTCCGCGGCGCCTTCCGGTGCCGGCCACGGGAGCGACTGCTCTGGCAAGGTGGATGGCACGCCGGTGACTAGGGTCGGTCGGTGAGCTATAGTAGGTGCAAGGGGAGGTGGTGGGGTCTCAGTTGGGCATGCCTGGTCAGAACTCGGGCTCGCCGCGGCAGCCTCCAATGGCACCGGCGGAGCGGCTCGGGCCGTGGAACGGCAGGCTCGTGGGGATGCCCTGCGGTGCCCTTTTTTATAGCGGTTGTGCGCCCTCTTGCGACGTAGAGAAGAGCGAAGGGAAGGGACGGGGTCCTGACTGCGAGCAGCACGTCGTACGCAGCACAGGCAGCGCGGCAGGGAACGGACTAGCGGTCCATGGCGGCGTGGCCGACTGGCAAGGGAAGACGTGACATGTGGTAGGGGTGGACTTTAAGGTGCCTCGGAGTGCTCCCGACCTCAGGAAGAGGCGGCCTCAGAAAAGCGCGGGCGGGCCTTACGCCAAGGCGGCGGTACGGTGCGCGCGCGGCGCGCGGCTGGAGTGCTGGCGGCGTCGCGGCCTGCCTGAAAGTGTCAGACTGGCAACGTTTGACTGAAATTAACTCGAATTTTTGCAACTAAAGTGCACCAAGAGATGAATAGGAAAGTTGTAGAGCTCACTACCCTCTACAACTTTTACAAAGGCTCTAGGGTGTTTTTCTCAACGGATTTTGCATAAATTGTAGCCAAACTTTTAATGTCACTCTGTTTTTCAAATGAGGAGGTACTGTCATTTGGGTAAGTTTTTCACCTTTTTCGACTCAAATTTCAAATGCCAATCTACTTGAAAGTTGTGTCCCTCAACAAACTGGATAACTTTTATACTAGAGAACGCGACAAAAGTTCCGGAAGACATTCACTGACGTCAGGGTTTAAGCGGGGTTTGACCGTGTCTTTGACCAAGGGTTGATTACGAGGGTGTGTTGACTTGGTCAAGGGGTCAATAGGGGTAGTCGGCTCGGTTTTCCAGGTGATAACCTAGGTTGACCTAGGTTTGACCAGTGTCAGCCGGTTTGACTTGGCCGATCCGTCCATTAGCGTTAATGATGCTAATTAAAAACCTAGGGCATCACACGTACTGCTGGGGTAGAAACCACGGCCGGTGCTCTTGCGCGACCTGGATTCACCCTTCTCCCCTCGACGGACGGCAGAGGGCGCATCGGCGCACGCGCACACGTTCGGCGGCGCGACGCCAGTCCCGGCGGCCCAAAGCCGAACCCACGGGAAGGCACCGGGGGTGTGCGGCGCCCGTCCACGCGCGCGCGCCCGTGGCGCCTAGCTCACACACACGGCGTGTCCGCCCGTAGCCGCGGGATCAACAAGGTGCGGCCCCAAGGTGCGCGTTTCGGAGCGGCGCGCGCCGACGCGACGTGTGGTTCGGCCGGCCAAAGGCTCGGTGTCGGCTTCGCGCCGGGGTGCGCCCGGCCATTTCTCGCACACGCGCTCGCATCCCCTGGCACGGTCGCACGGCGCACCTCACCGGTAGCCGATGGTGCGGCACTGTGCGGCTGGCGCAACGAGGCGCGGCTTCCCACGTCATCCCTGCACGTTCTTGCACGGGCCGAAGCCCGGCTCTCACAAACAGATAGATCATCGCCCGACGACGACGAGCTGCAAGGGTATGGCCGACCCAGGAGCTTCACACCATCGTGGAATGGCAGTTCTGCGGCACGAAGGCCAGCATCCAGGCAAGAGTTTAAGGTGGCGTGACTCGATGCCATTGATGCAACACAGGAAAGAGATCAAGGTGGGGAAAAGTGGAGAGCAGAGGCGGTTTCCTCACTTTGGGTCGGCAGTGGAGTCGTAGTAGGCCTGACGGAGACGGCGGTGCGGCTCGGCAAAGAGGTCCCTACTCCGGCTCTGGCGTGAGGCTCCGCACTTCCCCGGGCGCATCTCGGTGTACCGGCCCCCGCAATCGGCTCTCGTAGCTCCGGCTCCTGGCCTCGCCACCGCGGCGCTTCGGCGAAGGCGAAGCGCGCCTCCAAGTCGAAGCCTTCCCCTCCTCGCTTCCTCCCCATTCTTCTTCTCTCACAGCGCAAACAGAGGAAAGGGGAAAGAAAACCCCAATGGGGTTGGTGGCTCGGACAGCGAGGGTTTCGACCCTCCTCCCGCCTTTGAAGTGCGGCAGCGCGAGAGCTGAGAGGTGATGCGAAATCCCTCGATTGCCCCCGGTTTGACCGCCAGGGCGGGCGAGGTGGCACCCGCCTCCGCCGCGCAAGCCATGCCATTGAGGAGCACGACACGGGGGTAAAAGGGTAATAGCTCCCCCCGGGTGGAATCGACCCAAGCGCGCGGACCGGTCGCTTGGCGTGCGGGCCGGCCAGGCGCGTGCGGCCGTCCCATCCCGCACGCCCGGGTGAGGCGCGGGTGCACGGGTGCGGCACCAGCTCGGCCGCAAAGGCAAAAAGGTGGGAGATGACAGGGGTGTCCCACCTGTCCTAGAGAGAATGAGAGAAAATGAGCCAGTGGGCTCACTGGGCTGTGGTGACGGGCTGGTTAAGCTGCTGGTGTTGGGCCGGTTGCAAGGCCTTTTGGGAAGCCGGCCCAACGTGCGTTAGAGATTTTACAAATAGTTTTGAATTTAGTTTTAAGTTAGAGTTTGAATTTGAATTACTTTCAAATTCGACCTTCACTCAATTAAATCCCAAATAAAACCAAAGAAACTCCAACTCACTTATTTTACCATAGTTTAAATATATATTTTTATAAATAGGTTTAATTGGTGGAGAATATAGGGAAGGGCTAGCAATTTGGGTTGAAAATTGGTAGCACTTCAAATCAAACAAAAAGTTTTAAATTTCTGCAAATTTTCCACACCTAATTTCTGGTATGTTACATATACCTAAATAACTGAAGTCAACAGAATCTGTCTAATGCTTGAATTCTTCATTACTCTACCTTTTGAGTTTCACTCCTGAGTCAAACATCTAAAATAATGTCCCTAACACTCAGATGGTGAACACCAGGTTAAGATCCAGAGTTGATCAACCAGCAGTGAACCGTCAAGGGAGAAGCAACCATTCAGGCCCAGCACCATAGCTAGGATAAATGGATCCGGCCATGCAGCAGTTTTTCCAGACCCAGACTCATCTCCTTGAGAACTTGACTAACACTTTGGTCAAATTTGCAAGCTCAAGTCAACAATCCACTTGTGCAGCAACAGGCGCCACTCAACAAGCACCGTGAGTTCATGAGCCATCACCCCCCAGTGTTCTCCCATGTAGCTGATCCACTTGAGGCTGAGGATTGGCTGAAGACAGTGCTGACGATGCTCACCACTGCGCAGTGCAGCGACAGAGAGAAGGTCATGCATGCTGCAGGACAACTTCAGGGGTCAGTCGCTGCTTTGTGGGATGCATATGTTGATGCTCATGCTACCCCAAATTCTATCACTTGAGATGAATTCGCTACCAACTTCAGGAGCCATCACATACCAACCGATCTCATGAAGACGAAGAAGGAGTTCTTGTCCCTCAAGCAAGCAAGAATGTCAGTGGCTAAGTTCATAGACAAGTTCATTGAGTTGTCATGCTACGCACCTGAGGAAGTTGCTGATGATGGTAAGAAGCAGGAGCTGTTCCTAGATGGGCTAAGTGGACCACTGCAATATCTGTTGATGTCACACACCTTCCCCACATTCTAGAGCCTGGCAGACAGTTTCATTAGTCTGGAGTACAAGCGTAGAGAGCTGGGAGAGCAAAAGAGGAAAACCACCAGTTATGGATAGTCTAGGAGTGTCACTCATCCTCGCTTCACTCCGCAGCAGAACACGCCTTTCCGCTATGGAGGATCAGGTGGGAACCACCCATTCCAGTAGACTAGACAGCAGTTTCAGCAGTCCGCTCCTCAGACACCGCGCCCACTTTCCAGCAGAATAAGCAGAGAGCTCCAATGGGCACACCAGTGAGAGACACTACACCTCTTAACCCGCCAACACTACTTGCTTCAAGTGTGGTGAGCTTGGTCACTATGCCAATGTTTGTCCCCAAAGGCAACCCCAAGTACCCCAGTGCAGAATCAGTAGATGCAGCATGGAAGGAATGGCAATCAGACCCCTCAAACCAACAAGGGACAACAGAGCTACTCACATGGCAAGGTGAACCATGTTGATGCTGAAGCCGCTCAGGAGAATCCCAAAGTTGTGCTCAGTATGTTCCTAGTCAACATCGTACCCACCTCCGTTCTATTTGATTCTGGAGCATCCCATTCTTTCATTACCTCTCAGTTCGTAGCTCAGCATAACATACCCATTAGATTATTGCCCCGTCATATGCTAGTTAGTTCACCAAAGGGAATTGAAAGCATCCTATAAGTGTGACAATGTCAGTCTCAAGATTTTGGGCAGAGATTTCCGGGTGTTGACGGTGGAAATCCGTCAACCTAGCCATGAGTTTACCTTCGGTGCTGGCATAAGTTTTGTACTTTATCCATTGGTACTAACCCCCATGGTATAACAAGTTCACGTGTGCATGTCGGTTTTGGAGTTTAGTGTTTATGGAGGATTTTGGCGTTGAATGCAAGACTTTAGGGATAAGTTCCTCAAGCACCTTATGACAAGACCTTGAAGCCTCATACAAGTCTTGCAATGAAGCAAACATAACTCCAAGAAGTCAGGGACTTGATCCGAGAAGACGACAAACTCCGAGGACCTAACCTGAAAAGTGCTGAATCTTGCAAGACAAGGAGTTATGCCCAATTCGGAGAGAAGCTGACGACATGGACCTACATGCAGAAGGGGGTAACATCCAGGAAGTAAGGGAACCGACGTAGAGCAAAGGAGGCCTCGGGCTGGGCATGGATGGGCCCAGGTCGGCCAGCCCAGGCTGGTCGGCCCAGCCCAGTCCAGGGCCCGTTCGTCCCCTCCTTTGCCCTAGCCGCCATCCGGGCTATTTATAGCCCCCTTACCGAGAGCCACACATCATACAATTCGTCATCGGCCTCCAAGGAGCAGAGAATAGAGGGACACCATCTCGGAGAGGAGAGGGTCGAGCTAGTTGACTAGTGAGGACCATGTGTGGTTCGAGGACCGGTGGATGGTCGCTTCCTTGTGTGATGAGTGATTGACAACGTTGTGTGGACTGATTCTTCGCTAAGTATTGCAGGTGCAGGTTGCGGCTTGACTGGTGTTGGTGCAGGTGAAGAACAAGCGTGAAAGGTCATCGCCGGTGAGGCCTCCAGGTGTGGAGAAGACAAGTAGGCTTTGTTCGAGGGACCAAGTGGCCGGCGGGGGTCAAGTGCGGGCCGCATGGTGGCATGAACAAGCAAGATGAAGTCGTGGACGGTTTCTTGGTTGAGCCTCAAAACCAAGGTCGAGCCGAGGACTACGTGGGAGCCAAGTCATGAGTGGATATTGGCGGAGGCTACACCGAGTTCGCGGGGTTTCCGGTGGTTCACCGTAAAACCACCGGGTTCCTTGGTTTATCCACAAAGCCAAGACCGGAGAACCGAAGACGGAGGCTGCAAGGCCGCGCACCGGTCCGACCGGTGGGTCTGACCGGTCTGACCGGCGGGGACCGGTCTGACCGGTGAGGAGCACCGGTCGACTCCGTGTGCGACGACGCGACCGAATCTTCGAAGCGGAGGACACGCGTCGGGATCGCATGGATTGCGTCGAGGCTACGCGAGGTGCGGTCGCCGGCATCCGTCCGATGGTGAAGACATCAAGAATTCCAAATCCGCCCTTGAGGGGCTTGTATCCCTAGTTAGTAGAGAAGGGCATTTTAGACATTCGGTTGCCTCCATATAACCCAAGAGGTGAGAGGATGGCAGCCAACTCTTTGAACCCTAGCTCACTAGTTTTCCTATTTTTCCACCTATTTTCCTTAGGTTTTCTTTAGGACTAGCAAGAGAACTTCACGGTGAGATCTTGTTGAGAGGGATGGATGATCGGGCGGCTTGCTAGACCTTGTACGAACCTGTGTTTCATGTATAGATGATTCGGCGTGGTTCCTCAAGGTTTGGATGTGTTTTACCCGGTTGTTCTTGGTGGTGATTTTCGGAGCCCTCTCTCGGTGATTTCTTTGGGTTGTTTTCGGGACTTTTCTCTTATGGATTTGATGGGGGAAATTTGTGGGAACCCTTTGTGGTTCTTTGGGCTGTGATTCCCCTCCCAAATCCGTGAGTAAAAGTGCTCGATTTTGGGGTTCCTTGAGTTCTTGGGTTGGAAGTGCTTTCAGCGGGATTTCTTCGATTCCTCCTTTTTGGACGAGTTTTGGTGGGATGAAACTTGGCTATGGACTCCTCATGAGGCGCTCCTGATATCCCCAAAGTCTTGTTCAAGTCCGTGGAGTGATTCGGGAGATCGAGATTTGGATTTGGGGGAGTTGACCCGCGGGTGCTGTTCAACCCGAGCTGTCCAGGCTACACGGTCTGACCGGTGCTCTTGACCGGTCTGACCGGTGCGAGCCCTTGTGGGTTTTTGCTTGGGTGAACGTCTTGGTGTGTTCGCTGTTGTCCCGTGTTGCTGCTGTTTCGAGTTTGGGTCAGTTTGGTGGTCGGTTGACTGTTTGGTGCCTTGGGGGCTTTCGGTTGCCATCGGTCGACCGGTGTGTCTCACCGGTCCGACCGGTGTAGAGCCACTTAGTGGAAGTTGCTCGGTTTCACCGGCGGGGACCGGTCCGACCGGTGGTGCTCACCGTCCGACCGTTGTGGTCCGTAGACTCGAGGTTTGGTTTTTCCGCTGCGTTTCTCGGGTCGGAAGGTGGTGTGTTGGTTCCTAGGTCCAGTGGCACTCCAGTGGCTACGTGGGCTTGACCAACCTTGATAGTGAGTCGGAGATGTGTGTTGGAAGCCATGTTCATCTTGTTGGAGTTTCCATCTCCTTCGAGAAGAATTTTTATCGGCTCCCATTCACTCCCCCCTCTCTGGTTCGCCGTATCGGTCCTTCAAGTGGTATCAGAGCCGGTTCGGGTCTTTATTGACTCTAACCAGTCTAAGATCCAAGGATGGCGTACCAGGAACGGGGTTCGGGTCCTCCACACTTCGATGGCAAGAACTACCAGATGTGGAGCAAGCGGATGTGTGCTTTTCTCCGCGGAAAGAGTCAGATCCTTTGGGATGTCACGGTGGACACGAGGCTATGTCCGGCGGTTGATTTCCTCGCTCCGGAGATCGAGGGACGGCTTCGACTCCAACAATAAGGCGGTCGACTACTTGTTTCATGCTTTGTGTCGGCCCGAGTTCGATCGGGTGCACACCGAGCACTTGGCTTGTAGGATTTGGGCGGTGTTGAAGGAGGCTCATGTTGGGAACGCCCGGGTTCGGGCACGGATGTATGCGACCTACGGAGAGAGTACGAGAACTTCACTCATCTCCCCGGTGAGTCCATCGATGCCTTGTTTCAGAGGTTCACGGTGGTTGTGAACAACATGAGGGCCAATGTGGACGTGCTCCCGTACGATGATCATGATAGAGCGGTCAAGCTCTTACACTCTTTGGATCGTACGATTTGGGCGGAAAGTTCGAGGCCATTGTGGAGTCGGAGAAGTATGACACTCTGACCGTGAACGAGCTGCTCTCGAAGCTCAAGTCGGCTGAGGTGGATAGGGGCATGACTGCCAAGCTCGAGGGACCGACTGATTCCCATAGTCTTGCCCTCGTTGGTGGTTCCAAAGGAAAGGCTAACTCTAACCCATCCACTAGGATGTTCTCCTTTTCCTCTATGATGTCTATGCCAGATGAGGAGTTTGATGACCTTGGAGAGGACGAGCTGGCGCTGTTGACGAGGCGGTTCGAGAGGCTGCATGAGAACCGCGTGAACTTGAGGAGGAACACGAGGACTTGGTTCCAGTGCGGCAAGCCGGGACACTTCGTCGCCGACTGCCCGGAGAAGGCCGAGATCAAGGACAGCTACAAGCACAAGCCGAGGAACGATGGCAAGTACCGGTCGAGGTGCGACCACAAGAGCAACCACAAGAACAAGTACAAGGACGAGCGACGATCGAGGAAGAAGGAGAGCCGAGGCAAGGCCCGAGCGATGGTTGGAGCGAGCGACGTCGACTCCAGTTCCGCGTACTCCACCTCGAGCTCGAGCAGCAGTGAAGACGAGGGAGATCGCCGCAAGAACAAGAAGTCGTCCAAGAACCCGAGCGGGGCCGGGCCGCTTCGCGAGAGATGGCTTCACGCACCATGGCGCGAGCTCCGGCGGCAAGAAGAGCACACGGAGCGACTCGGACTGCGAGTCCGACGACGAGGTGCGTGATGAACTTCCCTTCTTGCGCCGGGAGAATGAGAGGCTTGGCTCTTTGCTTGATAACCGTGATGACATGCTTAGAGAGGCCAAGAAAATGAGGAAAGAGCTTAGGGCTTCACTCGAGGATGCTAGGACTAGAGTGGCCGAGCTAGAGACACGGATGCTTGATAGCAAGCTTGAGATTGATTCGCTTAAGGCTATCCCTGTTGTTTCGGATGAAAATGACCGTGTCTGATTGCTCCATATTCCTTGCCGATCTTGCTTTGTTTAAGGAGAAGCATGCCTCCAAGTGTGAGGAACTAGATGTGCTTAGGGTTGAAGTGGGTGAGCTTAAGTCTAGACCCGCTTTGCTAGGTGCTTGCACTTCTTGCCCCGTTTTGCATGCTAAGATTGATGAGAGGCATGCTTATACTAGTTCACTCGAGGCTAAATTGAAGGAACCCATGCCTACATCTTGCTCTACCCGTGAAATGCATGCATTGAAAAATTTGGAGCTTGCACATTATGTTGATCGTTTGCGGGATGAGAATGATGACTTGAGGAAGTTGATGGGTTGGTTGTCCGGTCATGAGCCTCAATTGATGATGATGATCGAGGCCTTTAAGAGGCAAGATGGTGAGGGACTTGGGGCAAACAAGGTCGGTGAGGGAAGTGGAGAGAATATCCGGAGCCACCAAAAACCCACCAAAAAATGATTTCCCTACAAAACCTAACCGTCTTAGGAACCGACTAGACACAACCCCGGCTCCACCCATGTTTCCTACACCCACAAATGACCTACAAAAGCCTATCAAGTTTGTGAGCACTTCGGGGATAGTGTTTTTTTGGGAAGGAGAGTGAGAAGGCTAGTGGTGAGAAACCTAGGTGGAGGATTTGAGTGGAGAGAAACCGAGTGAGCGGCCACATCCCAAGCCTAAGCCTAAGCTTGTGAGGTTCCATTGTGGCTATTGTGGGAGAGATGGCCATAAGGAGGAGTTTTTCTTCAAGAGGAAGCGTGAGGAGATAATGGCAAAGGAGTGGGCTAACAAGGACAAGTACCACCCTTCGATGGTGTACTTGAGCCTCGTATGCGGATGCCCGGGGCCAAGGCGAGTGTGAGGACGAGTTCGGGCTTGGGGAGAGCGGAAGGGCTGGTGGTGGTCTTCTTTGCCGGGTCACACCGGTCGGGCCGGGTGTGGGGCACCGGTCGGACCGGTGCGGGCACGGACGGAGACGGTTTGTTTGGGTTTCGAGCTCGTACAGGTGCAAGGGTTGTTTCAGGTGGTTGTGGTTCTGGTGGTTGGGATGGAAAGGGTGCAGGTGGTCAGTTTGCTAGGAGTTCTCCTCCTCGTGCTCAATACGGGGATCGGAGGAGTCGTGGATTTGAGTTGGAGAGGAAGGATGTTCCACAGGCTTTCTTGCGTGGATTTGGTCCTCCTCCAGGCAAAGAGGGGTGGTTCCCTCAGGGTGGTTACCGTGGTGGTGTTCGTGGAGGTAGCTTTGGTAGGAGAGATGCTTTGGTTGGTGCTAATCCCACCTTCGAGCAAATGGCTCGGCACTGGTTTTACTCTTTTGGTACTAACCCTAGTGCTGAATCGTTTGTTCGCTCACGTGCTCATTTTTGAATTTCAGGTGGGATACTTGAAGAACATTTGGTTGATTGACTCCGGTTGTTCGAGGCATATGACCGGAGACAGGGGGTGGTTCTCAAGTCTCGTCCTGGTGGTGACAAGGAGGGACATCACCTTTGGGGACAATGGGCGTGGGCGTGTGCTTTCAGAAGGTGAGATCAAAGTGAGTGACAAGATCACTCTGAGGCGTGTTGCTCTTGTTCAATCGGCCGGGGTACAATTTGCTTTCTCGTGTCCCGGCTTGTTGGATGAGGGTTTTGAGGTGTTGTTTCGGCCGGGTGGTTCTCGGATTGTGGACTCTCGAGGGGACCTTGTTTGTATGGTCGTTCTCGAGGATCGGTGTGTTTCGTGCTGATTTTTCTCGGTCTTCGGGTGTGGAGCGTTGTTTCTTGGCCGGTTCTTCGAGTGAGTTGTGGAAGTGGCATAGGAAGTTGGGTCACTTGAGCTTTGACCTTTTGTCTCGCTTGAGTAAACTCAATTTGGTCCGAGGATTGCCACGGTTGAGGCTTGAGAAAGAGTTGGTTTGTGCTCCATGTAGGCATGCCAAGATGGTGGCCTCTTCTCACCCGCCTCTCACCGATGTGATGAGCGAGCGTCCATGCGAGCCGCGCCATATGGACCTTGTTGGCCCGGCTCGTGTGCGATCTGCGGGTGGGAAGTGGTATGTCCTTGTTGTGGTGGACGACTATTCTCGGTATGCGTGGGTGTTCTTTCTCGAGGAGAAGGGAGAGACGTTTGGTTTTGTTCGAGATCTAGTCTTAAGGTTGAGGAATGAGAGGCACGGAGATGCCATACGAGCTATCCGCAGTGATAATGGCTCGAAATTCAGGAACTCTCGTTTTGAAACCTTTTGCCATGACATGGGTCTTGAGCACCAGTTTTCGAGTCCGTATACGCCTCCCCAGAATGGTGTTGTGGAAAGGAAGAACAGGACCTTGTGCGAGATGGCTCGGACAATGCTTGATGAGCATAGGACTCCGAGGAGGTATTGGGCTGAGGCGGTGAATACCGCGTGCTATGTGTCGAACGAGGATATACCTCGAGTGTACAAGAAGAAGACATGCTATGAGTTGATGCATGGTCGCACACCCAAGGTGAGTCACTTCCATGTCTTTGGTTGCAAGTGTTTCATTCGAAGAAAGGCGGGGAAGTTGGATAAGTTTGAGGCTAG